>CM077023.1:63994086-65374806 GCA_039090855.1 Macrothele yani | reverse complement strand
AAACACAAATGTGACAGAGAAATTGATTGCTGATGTTGACAAATATTAAGGTGAAAAACCAAAAAAAAAGGCCCTTTAATGAGCATTTGTGTTTCTGAGGCGGAAAAAAGGCCCTTTTAAGGGCATTTCTGTTTCTGAGGAAGAAAACAAAAGGCCCTTTTAATGGCATTTCTGTTTCTGAAGAAGAAAAAAAGGCCCTTTTAAAGGCATTTCTTTTTCTGAATGCAATTTACAGGATTCTGTGCTGAAAGAAAACATTAAAAAACATCGCAAAAAAAATTTTCAAAACACAAAAGTGATAGAGATATTCGTTGTTGCTGTTGATATATTATTATATGAAAATGCTAAGCAGAAGTACAAAAAATTGGTTACTCCAATCGTGGAAAAACCAAAATATTTCACGGGAAGGCTTAGCAAAGGAATTAAAGAGGCAGAAAAAAATTACCTGTAATGAAGATGCTCAATTGCTGTATGCTAATAACTTTACATTTTATAACACACAAAATGAACTGCCTCTTCTATATGATAATGTGGAAAATAACCGCACTGAAATAGCAAGCCAACAAGTAAAAAACATAGAAAGCAGTGAAAGCACTGTAGAAAGCAGTGAAAGCAAAATTGACCTATTAATTAAAAAAATTAAAGAAAAGTCCATGAGTGAGAAACTTACGGAAGAAAAATAAATGGATAAAAACAGATAAAAAACAAAAAAATGGTGAATGGACCATCAATAAAATAGCAGAATTAGCTGCCAACCTGGTCAAAAACAAGGAAGCAATCAATTGCAATACTGACACTGATGCCCAAGTTATCGAAAGTACCAGCAATATAAAAAAATTGACACAGTAAAAATGATGAAATAAAAAAAAATACGAGGATGAAATTTTTTACTCTAAACAAATGGACCTAATATAATAATTTGGAATGCGCAAGGCATCAAAAGGCAGTATAGAGAATTCCTAGCCTACCTAAAATACAAAAACATGTATATTGCGCTAATTAATGAATCCTGGCTAATGGACAGAATTAAATTCAAAATTCATAACTACAAGGTTTACAGAAAAGACAAAACCTCCCAAAATGGGGGTTTTGATTGCAGTGAAAGATAAACTAGAACAAAGTGAAGCAACATGCAACACAGAGGATGCCATGGAAGCGCACTCGGTTATTATTAAAACAAAAAATAACCCGATTAAATTTACGGCGCTATACAATCATCCCAAACACATTATTACCAAAGAAGCTCTAGATAATCTTTTCCGAGGAAGATATTTCTACCGTCGTAGCGGTAGATTTTAATGGTAAACACCGCTATTGGTACTGCCCAAGAGCTAATAAAAGTGGAAACAATATCTTCAGATATCTCTTATACAAAAACATTGATTTGGGGGCACCATCTGAACCCACAAGAACGGCACTCAGAGAAACTAGCAACATACTAGATTTTGCCCTTTTGAAGAATAATAAATATTACTTTGAAATTTACACTGCGGCAGCGCCCACCTCTGACCACAATTCCGTTCACCTCCAGCTTTATACTGATAAAACTGTGACGGTAGCACTCAAAATGGTCACTAATTCAAAACAATTTGAAGAGAAAATTAAATTAGTGCCACCTCCGGTAATTGGAGACTGTAATAGCAAAGAAGAAATTGAAGATCAGAGGAAGACTCCAGCCAATAATAAAAAATAAAAAGCTTAGCAGGAAAAATGAAACTTTAATATGGAAAGCCTGTGTCTGCCATGTTATTACTTATGCCTGTCCTATCTGGGGTAACTGCAACAAACAGCAGAAAAATAGGATTACCGCATTTCAAAATAAAACCCTACGTTATATGGTGGGACTTGATGGAAGAACTTCAAACCATGCTATCCAAAGCATGCTAAATATTAATTGAATCCATTATACTATGTATGACTTAGCTAAAAGATACTATGAAGATGCTAGGATTCATCCTAATCCTCTGGTCAGAGAGGCCATTAACTATACTGTCAAAGAAACTGACAGATATAAAAGGCCAAAAGCTATCTTGAATAAAGTCCCAGAAATGAACCCAGATCACAGCTACCCTAGCAAAAAAAACAATAATTAGGACTAGTGTTCAGAGGATATTCTTCACTCATGAGACGAATTATTTGTTAAAAAAAAAGGCACTTTTAAGGGCCAAACTCTTGTTTTGCAAAAAGGAATATCTCAGTCTACAATTTGAGACTGGCCCAGGAACAAGGTACTATGGTTTAAAAAAATGGTACCAAACTCCCCACCTGCCTGTGGAATATATATATATATATATATATTTCTCTGAGAAGTCCATAAGAAGCGAGGCAAATAGCCGACTCCTACACGGGAATTGAGCAAACGACAGCTGTGTGGTTTAAGGTGCCTTGCAACACATGGTTTTGTGAGAAGACTGGGTGTTTATCTGTCGGATTTTTCTTGTGTGTGTTTTTTTAGGCACCCCTTTTCCCTGTCCTTTCCCCAATGCCTGCGGCCTGGCGTTGGCTGCTGGACAAATTGCTTTGTTGCAGGTAAGTATGTAGGGTTGCTTACAACTTCAATACTTAACGGGAAACCGTATTCTCCTCTTGCTCTAATTTTTCTCTACTGTTCTATCATGCTGTACTATTGGGGAAATCTGTTCCCAAATATCTTATCTTCTTCTTATTCACCTGACAAATGGTGCAGAGCGCTGAGGGTTCGGGTCTCTCAACCTCAGATAGGAAATCTCTATTCTTGATTAAGCTGTAAATTACTTCATTATCATTATACATGCATTTATTAGGTTGCCCTTTGGATCGCGTGCAGGAAGGTCGCACATCGTGTGAGCTCCTGCGAGTGAACTTCTATGCAAGCTTTTCGTTGTCGTCGGCCGTTCGTCTTGTTCTGCGATTAGATAGTTTCAGGGTTACCAGTCTATCCGAGTCAGTCCGGTTAGGGGATCTTTTAGTTGTTAAGCTTTTTTCAAAGCACAATTAAAATTTACTCGAATCCACTTCACTTTGTTTCAGCTTTCAGCCCATCGTAAAAATTAACGGAATAACCAGACCAGATGTTGTAGAGCAAAAGCCTGACGCCAAAAAAGCGATGCCGTTTCCCGTTCCTCATTCAATTTCACGGGAAAGCGAGAGTCAACTGAAAAGCCAGATCCAAGAAGATCCAGAAGAATTAGAAACCTTCCGCCGGAACTATGTAATAGTATCCAAAAAAGAACCAGAAAAACAAGAAGATTGGCAAGTGAAATAAATTCTTATTCTGTGCCTCAGAAAATTCTAGGCACATCATCTGACCAAAAAGTTTGCGATGACTCTTTTTGTATGTCTGCGCCAATTTCAGACATAATATCTGAGAAATTATCAGATATGATAAAAACACCGGTGGGATGCCCGGGCGATGGGATCTCTGAAAAATTTACAAATATCATTAAAACACCGGAGAGATGCCCGGGCGATGGGATATCTGATAAATTATCAGATATCATTAAAACACCGGTGAGATACCCGGGCGATGGAATATTTGTAAAATTTTCAGATATCATTAAAACACCGGTGGGATGCCCGGGCGATGGAATATCTGAGAAAATACCAGATATAATTTATGAAAAGTCCGAGAAATGTCAGGACGACCTTACCCAAAATGATGTTTCTTTGGAAAATAGACCTGAGGCTGCTTCGGCGTTAGGCTTTTGCAAGGAATTTGATGAGAATACGCGTCGGTCTGTTAAAGAAAAAAAGGCCCTTTTTAGGGCCGAGTACTTTTTCAAAAAGGAATTTGCCAAACCTGCCCTGCAGTTGAAACAAACTATGTTTCTACAGACACGAACACGTATTCACACAAGTAAAGAAAGACTTTACAAAGAAAAAATTGAAACTCTAGAAAGTTTCAAAAAGTTCGAGAAAAGTGAAAAAAAAACTGTGCAAAAACAAAAAAGTGTTGAAAAAAAGAACAGCCTCAATCATCATACAGCATAAGTTAAGCTCAAAAATAAAGAATGCAGTTAATGACACAGAATTAATGAAAAATGATGCAAATAAATACCTGTGTAATATTAACTTAATTATTACACAGAGAAAAAAAGTTATCATTAAAAGCAATTTACAGAACTCTGTGCTAAAAGAAAGAATTGAAAAACATCGCAAAAATTTCCAAAACACAAATGTGACAGAGAAATTGATTGCTGATGTTGACAAATATTAAGGTGAAAAACAAAAAAAAAAGGCCCTTTAATGAGCATTTGTGTTTCTGAGGCGGAAAAAAGGCCCTTTTAAGGGCATTTCTGTTTCTGAGGAAGAAAACAAAAGGCCCTTTTAATGGCATTTCTGTTTCTGAAGAAGAAAAAAGGCCCTTTTAAAGGCATTTCTTTTTCTGAATGCAATTTACAGGATTCTGTGCTGAAAGAAAACATTAAAAAACATCGCAAAAAAAAATTTCAAAACACAAAAGTGATACAGATATTCGTTGCTGCTGTTGATATATTATTATATGAAAATGCTACGCAGAAGTACAAAAAATTGGTTACTCCAACCGTGGAAAAACCAAAATATTTCACTGGAAGGCTTAGCAAAGAAATTAAAGAGGCAGAAAAAATTACCTGTAATGAAGATGCTCAATTGCAGTATGCTAATAACTTTACATTTTATAACACAGAAAATGAACTGCCTCTTCTATATGATAATGTGGAAAATAACCACACTGAAATAGCAAGCCAACAAGTAAAAAACATAGAAAGCAGTGAAAGCAAAATTGACCTATTAATTAAAAAAATTAAAGAAAAGTCCATGAGTGAGAAACTTACGGAAGAAAAATAAATGGATAAAAACAGATAAAAAATAAAAAAATGGTGAATGGACCATCAATAAAATAGCAGAAATAGCTGCCAACCTGGTCAAAAACAAGGAAGCAATCAATTGCAATACTGACACTGATGCCCAAGTTATCGAAAGTACCAGCAATATAAAAAAATTGACACAGTAAAAATGATGAAATAAAAAAAAATACTAGGATGAAATTTTTACTCTAAACAAATGGACTTAATATATTAATTTGGAATGCGCAAGGCATCAAAAGGCAGTATAGAGAATTCCTAGCCTACCTAAAATACAAAAACATGTATATTGCGCTAATTAATGAATCCTGGCTAATGGACAGAATTAAATTCAAAATTCCCAACTACAAGGTTTACAGAAAAGACAAAACCTCCCAAAGTGGGGGAATTTTGATTGCAGTGAAAGATAAACTAGAGCAAAGTGAAGCAACATGCAACACAGAGGATGCCATGGAAGCGCACTCGGTTATTATTAAAACAAAAAATAACCCGATTAAATTTACGGCGCTATACAATCATCCCAAACACATTATTACCAAAGAAGCTCTAGATAATCTTTTCGAGGAAGATATTTCTACCGTCGTAGCGGTAGATTTTAATGGTAAACACCGCTATTGGTACTGCCCAAGAGCTAATAAAAGTGGAAACAATATCTTCAGATATCTCTTAAACAAAAACATTGATTTGGGGGCACCATCTGAACCCACAAGAACGGCACTCAGAGAAACTAGCAACATACTAGATTTTGCCCTTTTGAAGAATAATAAATATTACTTTGAAATTTACACTGCGGCAGCGCCCACCTCTGACCACAATTCTGTTCACCTCCAGCTTTATACTGATAAAACTGTGACGGTAGCACTCAAAATGGTCACTAATTCAAAACAATTTGAAGAGAAAATTAAATTAGTGCCACCTCCGGTAATTGGAGACTGTAATAGCAAAGAAGAAATTGAAGATCAGAGGAAGACTCCAGCCAATAATAAAAAATAAAAAGCTTAGCAGGAAAAATGAAACTTTAATATGGAAAGCCTGTGTCTGCCATGTTATTACTTATGCCTGTCTATCTGGGGTAACTGCAACAAACAGCAGAAAAATAGGATTACCGCATTTCAAAATAAAACCCTACGTTATATGGTGGGACTTGATGGAAGAACTTCAAACCATGCTATCCAAACCATGCTAAATATTAATTGAATCCATTATATTATGTATGACTTAGCTAAAAGATACTATGAAGATGCTAGGATTCATCCTAATCCTCTGGTCAGAGAGGCCATTAACTATACTGTCAAAGAAACTGACAGATATAAAAGGCCAAAAGCTATCTTGAATAAAGTCCCAGAAATGAACCCAGATCACAGCTACCCTAGCAAAAAAAACAATAATTAGGACTAGTGTTCAGAGGGTATTCTTCACTCATGAGAAGAATTATTTGTTAAAAAAAAAGGCACTTTTAAGGGCCAAACTCTTGTTTTGCAAAAAGGAATATCTCAGTCTGCAATTTGAGACTGGCCCAGGAACAAGGTACTATGGTTTAAAAAAATGGTACCAAACTCCCCACCTGCCTGTGGAATATATATATATATATATATATATTTCTCTGAGAAGTCCATAAGAAGCGAGGCAAATAGCCGACTTCTACACGGGAATTGAGCAAACGACAGCTGTGTGGTTTAAGGTGCCTTGCAACACATGGTTTTGTGAGAAGACTGGGTGTTTATCTGTCGGATTTTTCTTGTGTGTGTTTTTTAGGCACCCCTTTTCCCTGTCCTTTCCCCAATTCCTGCGGCCTGGCGTTGGCTGCTGGACAAATTGCTTTGTTGCAGGTAAGTATGTAGGGTTGCTTACAACTTCAATACTTAACGGGAAACCGTATACTCCTCTTGCTCTAATTTTTCTCTACTGTTCTATCATGCTGTACTATCGGGGAAATCTGTTCCCAAATATCTTATCTTCTTCTTATTCACCTGACAAATGGTGCAGAGCGCTGAGGGTTCGGGTCTCTCAACCTCAGATAGGAAATCTCTATTCTTGATTACGCTGTAAATTACTTCATTATCATTATACATGCATTTATTAGGTTGCCCTTTGGATCGCGTGCAGGAAGGTCGCACATCGTGTGAGCTCCTGCGAGTGAACTTCTATGCAAGCTTTTCGTTGTCGTCGGCCGTTCGTCTTGTTCTGCGATTAGATAGTTTCAGGGTTACCAGTCTATCAGAGTCAGTCCGGTTAGGGGATCTTTTAGTTGTTAAGCTTTTTTCAAAGCTCAATTAAAATTTACTCGAATTCACTTCACTTTGTTTCAGCTTTCAGCCCATCGTAAAAATTAACGGAATAACCAGACCAGATGTTGTAGAGCAAAAGCCTGACGCCAAAAAAGCGATGCCGTTTCCCGTTCCTCATTCAATTTCACGGGAAAGCGAGAGTCAACTGAAAAGCCAGATCCAAGAAGATCCAGAAGAATTAGAAACCTTCCGCCGGAACTATGTAATAGTATCCAAAAAAGAACCAGAAAAACAAGAAGATTGGCAAGTGAAATAAATTCTTATTCTGTGCCTCAGAAAATTCTAGGCACGTCATCTGACCAAAAAGTTTGCGATGACTCTTTTTGTATGTCTGCGCCAATTTCAGACATAATATCTGAGAAATTATCAAATATGATAAAAACACCGGTGGGATGCCCGGGCGATGGGATCTCTGAAAAATTTACAAATATCATTAAAACACCGGAGAGATGCCCGGGCGATGGGATATCTGATAAATTATCAGATATCATTAAAACACCGGTGAGATACCCGGGCGATGGAATATTTGTAAAATTTTCAGATATCATTAAAACACCGGTGGGATGCCCGGGCGATGGAATATCTGAGAAAATACCAGATATAATTTATGAAAAGTCCGAGAAATGTCAGGACGACCTTACCCAAAATGATGTTTCTTTGGAAAATAGACCTGAGGATGCTTCGGCGTTAGGCTTTTGCAAGGAATTTGATGAGAATACGCGTCGGTCTGTTAAAGAAAAAAAGGCCCTTTTTTAGGGCCGAGTACTTTTTTCAAAAAGGAATTTGCCAAACCTGCCCTGCAGTTGAAACAAACTATGTTTCTACAGACACGAACACGTATTCACACAAGTAAAGAAAGACTTTACAAAGAAAAAATTGAAACTCTAGAAAGTTTCAAAAAGTTCGAGAAAAGTGAAAAAAAAACTGTGCAAAAACAAAAAAGTGTTGAAAAAAAGAACAGCCTCAATCATCATACAGCATAAGTTAAGCTCAAAAATAAAGAATGCAGTTAATGACACAGAATTAATGAAAAATGATGCAAATAAATACCTGTGTAATATTAACTTAATTATTACACAGAGAAAAAAAGTTATCATTAAAAGCAATTTACAGAACTCTGTGCTAAAAGAAAGAATTGAAAAACATCGCAAAAATTTTCCAAAACACAAATGTGACAGAGAAATTGATTGCTGATGTTGACAAATATTAAGGTGAAAAACCAAAAAAAAGGCCCTTTAATGAGCATTTGTGTTTCTGAGGCGGAAAAAAGGCCCTTTTAAGGGCATTTCTGTTTCTGAGGAAGAAAACAAAAGGCCCTTTTAATGGCATTTCTGTTTCTGAAGAAGAAAAAAGGCCCTTTTAAAGGCATTTCTTTTTCTGAATGCAATTTACAGGATTCTGTGCTGAAAGAAAACATTAAAAAACATCGCAAAAAAATTTTCAAAACACAAAAGTGATAGAGATATTCGTTGTTGCTGTTGATATATTATTATATGAAAATGCTAAGCAGAAGTACAAAAAATTGGTTACTCCAATCGTGGAAAAACCAAAATATTTCACGGGAAGGCTTAGCAAAGGAATTAAAGAGGCAGAAAAAAATTACCTGTAATGAACATGCTCATTTGCTGTATGCTAATAACTTTACATTTTATAACACACAAAATGAACTGCCTCTTCTATATGATAATGTGGAAAATAACCACACTGAAATAGCAAGCCAACAAGTAAAAAACATAGAAAGCAGTGAAAGCACTGTAGAAAGCAGTGAAAGCAAAATTGACCTATTAATTAAAAAAATTAAAGAAAAGTCCATGAGTGAGAAACTTACGGAAGAAAAATAAATGGATAAAAACAGATAAAAAACAAAAAAATGGTGAATGGACCATCAATAAAATAGCAGAATTAGCTGCCAACCTGGTCAAAAACAAGGAAGCAATCAATTGCAATACTGACACTGATGCCCAAGTTATCGAAAGTACCAGCAATATAAAAAAATTGACACAGTAAAAATGATGAAATAAAAAAAATACGAGGATGAAATTTTTTACTCTAAACAAATGGACCTAATATAATTATTTGGAATGCGCAAGGCATCAAAAGGCAGTATAGAGAATTCCTAGCCTACCTAAAATACAAAAACATGTATATTGCGCTAATTAATGAATCCTGGCTAATGGACAGAATTAAATTCAAAATTCATAACTACAAGGTTTACAGAAAAGACAAAACCTCCCAAAGTGGGGGAATTTTGATTGCAGTGAAAGATATACTAGAACAAAGTGAAGCAACATGCAACACAGAGGATGCCATGGAAGCGCACTCGGTTATTATTAAAACAAAAAATAACCCGATTAAATATACGGCGCTATACAATCATCCCAAACACATTATTACCAAAGAAGCTCTAGATAATCTTTTCGAGGAAGATATTTCTACCGTCGTAGCGGTAGATTTTAATGGTAAACACCGCTATTGGTACTGCCCAAGAGCTAATAAAAGTGGAAACAATATCTTCAGATATCTCTTAAACAAAAACATTGATTTGGGGGCACCATCTGAACCCACAAGAACGGCACTCAGAGAAACTAGCAACATACTAGATTTTGCCCTTTTGAAGAATAATAAATATTACTTTGAAATTTACACTGCGGCAGCGCCCACCTCTGACCACAATTCCGTTCACCTCCAGCTTTATACTGATAAAACTGTGACGGTAGCACTCAAAATGGTCACTAATTTAAAACAATTTGAAGAGAAAATTAAATTAGTGCCACCTCCGGTAATTGGAGACTGTAATAGCAAAGAAGAAATTGAAGATCAGAGGAAGACTCCAGCCAATAATAAAAAATAAAAAGCTTAGCAGGAAAAATGAAACTTTAATATGGAAAGCCTGTGTCTGCCATGTTATTACTTATGCCTGTCCTATCTGGGGTAACTGCAACAAACAGCAGAAAAATAAGATTACCGCATTTCAAAATAAAACCCTACGTTATATGGTGGGACTTGATGGAAGAACTTCAAACCATGCTATCCAAAGCATGCTAAATATTAATTGTATCCATTTATACTATGTATGACTTAGCTAAAAGATACTATGAAGATGCTAGGATTCATCCTAATCCTGTGGTCAGAGAGGCCATTAACTATACTGTCAAAGAAACTGACAGATATAAAAGGCCAAAAGCTATCTTGAATAAAGTCCCAGAAATGAACCCAGATCACAGCTACCCTAGCAAAAAAAACAATAATTAGGACTAGTGTTCAGAGGGTATTCTTCACTCATGAGAAGAATTATTTGTTAAAAAAAAGGCACTTTTAAGGGCCAAACTCTTGTTTTGCGAAAAGGAATATCTCAGTCTACAATTTGAGACTGGCCCAGGAACAAGGTACTATGGTTTAAAAAAATGGTACCAAACTCCCCACCTGCCTGTGGAATATATATATATATATATATATATATTTCTCTGAGAAGTCCATAAGAAGCGAGGCAAATAGCCGACTCCTACACGGGAATTGAGCAAACGACAGCTGTGTGGTTTAAGGTGCCTTGCAACACATGGTTTTGTGAGAAGACTGGGTGTTTATCTGTCGGATTTTTCTTGTATGTGATTTTTTAGGCACCCCTTTTCCCTGTCCTTTCCCCAATGCCTGCGGCCTGGCGTTGGCTGCTGGACAAATTGCTTTGTTGCAGGTAAGTATGTAGGGTTGCTTACAACTTAAATACTTAACGGGAAACCGTATACTCCTCTTGCTCTAATTTTTCTCTACTGTTCTATCATGCTGTACTATCGGGGAAATCTGTTCCCAAATATCTTATCTTCTTCTTATTCACCTGACAAATGGTGCAGAGCGCTGAGGGTTCGGGTCTCTTAACCTCAGATAGGAAATCTCTATTCTTGATTACGCTGTAAATTACTTCATTATCATTATACATGCATTTATTAGGTTGCCCTTTGGATCGCGTGCAGGAAGGTCGCACATCGTGTGAGCTCCTGCGAGTGAACTTCTATGCAAGCTTTTCGTTGTCGTCGGCCGTTCGTCTTGTTCTGCGATTAGATAGTTTCAGGGTTACTAGTCTATCCGAGTCAGTCCGGTTAGGGGATATTTTAGTTGTTAAGCTTTTTTCAAAGCTCAATTAAAATTTACTCAAATCCCCTTCACTTTGCTTCAGCTTTCAGCCCATCGTAAAAATTAACGGAATAACCAGACCAGATGTTGTAGAGCAAAAGCCTGACGCCAAGAAAAGCGATGCCGTTTCCCGTTCCTCATTCAATTTCACGGGAAAGCGAGAGTCAACTGAAAAGCCAGATCCAAGAAGATCCAGAAGAATTAGAAACCTTCCGCCGGAACTATGTAATAGTATCCAAAAAAGAACCAGAAAAACAAGAAGATTGGCAAGAGAAATAAATTCTTATTCTGTGCCTCAGAAAATTCTAGGCACGTCATCTGACCAAAAAGTTTGCGATGACTCTTTTTGTATGTCTGCGCCAATTTAAGACATAATATCTGAGAAATTATCAGATATCATTAAAACACCGGTGAGATACCCGGGCGATGGGATATTTGTAAAATTTTCAGATATCATTAAAACATCGGTGGGATGCCCGGGCGATGGAATATCTGAGAAAATACCAGATATAATTTATGAAAAGTCCGAGAAATGTCCGGACGACCTTACCCAAAATGATGTTTCTTTGGAAAATAGACCTGAGGCTGCTTCGGCGTTAGGCTTTTGCAAGGAATTTGATGAGAATCCGCGTCGGTCTGTTAAAGAAAAAAAAAGGCCCTTTTTAGGGCAGAGTACTTTTTCAAAACGGAATTTGCCAAACCTGCCCTGCAGTTGAAACAAACTATGTTTCTACAGACACGAACACGTATTCACACAAGTAAAGAGAGACTTTACAAAGAAAAAATTGAAACTCTAGAAAGCTTCAAAAAGTTCGAGAAAAGTGAAAAAAAAACTGTGCAAAAACAAAAAAGTGTTGAAAAAAAAGAACAACCTCAATCATCATACAGCATAAGTTAAGCTCAAAAATAAAGAATGCAGTTGATGACACAGAATTAATGAAAAATGATGCAAATAAATACCTGCGTAATATTAACTTAATTATTACACAGAGAAAAAAAGTTATCATTAAAAGCAATTTACAGAACTCTGTGCTAAAAGAAAGAATTGAAAAACATCGCAAAAATTTCCAAAACACAAATGTGACAGAGAAATTGATTGCTGATGTTGACAAATATTAAGGTGAAAAACCAAAAAAAAGGCCCTTTAATGAGCATTTGTGTTTCTGAGGCGGAAAAAAGGCCCTTTTAAGGGCATTTCTGTTTCTGAGGAAGAAAACAAAAGGCCCTTTTAATGGCATTTCTGTTTCTGAAGAAGAAAAAAAGGCCCTTTTAAAGGCATTTCTTTTTCTGAATGCAATTTACAGGATTCTGTGCTGAAAGAAAACATTAAAAAACATCGCAAAAAAAATTTTCAAAACACAAAAGTGATAGAGATATTCGTTGTTGCTGTTGATATATTATTATATGAAAATGCTAAGCAGAAGTACAAAAAATTGGTTACTCCAATCGTGGAAAAACCAAAATATTTCACGGGAAGGCTTAGCAAAGGAATTAAAGAGGCAGAAAAAAATTACCTGTAATGAAGATGCTCAATTGCTGTATGCTAATAACTTTACATTTTATAACACACAAAATGAACTGCCTCTTCTATATGATAATGTGGAAAATAACCACACTGAAATAGCAAGCCAACAAGTAAAAAACATAGAAAGCAGTGAAAGCACTGTAGAAAGCAGTGAAAGCAAAATTGACCTATTAATTAAAAAAATTAAAGAAAAGTCCATGAGTGAGAAACTTACGGAAGAAAAATAAATGGATAAAAACAGATAAAAAACAAAAAAATGGTGAATGGACCATCAATAAAATAGCAGAATTAGCTGCCAACCTGGTCAAAAACAAGGAAGCAATCAATTGCAATACTGACACTGATGCCCAAGTTATCGAAAGTACCAGCAATATAAAAAAATTGACACAGTAAAAATGATGAAATAAAAAAAAATACGAGGATGAAATTTTTACTCTAAACAAATGGACCTAATATAATAATTTGGAATGCGCAAGGCATCAAAAGGCAGTATAGAGAATTCCTAGCCTACCTAAAATACAAAAACATGTATATTGCGCTAATTAATGAATCCTGGCTAATGGACAGAATTAAATTCAAAATTCATAACTACAAGGTTTACAGAAAAGACAAAACCTCCCAAAGTGGGGGTTTTGATTGCAGTGAAAGATAAACTAGAACAAAGTGAAGCAACATGCAACACAGAGGATGCCATGGAAGCGCACTCGGTTATTATTAAAACAAAAAATAACCCGATTAAATTTACGGCGCTATACAATCATCCCAAACACATTATTACCAAAGAAGCTCTAGATAATCTTTTCGAGGAAGATATTTCTACCGTCGTAGCGGTAGATTTTAATGGTAAACACCGCTATTGGTACTGCCCAAGAGCTAATAAAAGTGGAAACAATATCTTCAGATATCTCTTATACAAAAACATTGATTTGGGGGCACCATCTGAACCCACAAGAACGGCACTCAGAGAAACTAGCAACATACTAGATTTTGCCCTTTTGAAGAATAATAAATATTACTTTGAAATTTACACTGCGGCAGCGCCCACCTCTGACCACAATTCCGTTCACCTCCAGCTTTATACTGATAAAACTGTGACGGTAGCACTCAAAATGGTCACTAATTCAAAACAATTTGAAGAGAAAATTAAATTAGTGCCACCTCCGGTAATTGGAGACTGTAATAGCAAAGAAGAAATTGAAGATCAGAGGAAGACTCCAGCCAATAATAAAAAATAAAAAGCTTAGCAGGAAAAATGAAACTTTAATATGGAAAGCCTGTGTCTGCCATGTTATTACTTATGCCTGTCCTATCTGGGGTAACTGCAACAAACAGCAGAAAAATAGGATTACCGCATTTCAAAATAAAACCCTACGTTATATGGTGGGACTTGATGGAAGAACTTCAAACCATGCTATCCAAAGCATGCTAAATATTAATTGAATCCATTATACTATGTATGACTTAGCTAAAAGATACTATGAAGATGCTAGGATTCATCCTAATCCTCTGGTCAGAGAGGCCATTAACTATACTGTCAAAGAAACTGACAGATATAAAAGGCCAAAAGCTATCTTGAATAAAGTCCCAGAAATGAACCCAGATCACAGCTACCCTAGCAAAAAAAACAATAATTAGGACTAGTGTTCAGAGGGTATTCTTCACTCATGAGACGAATTTTTTGTTAAAAAAAAAGGCACTTTTAAGGGCCAAACTCTTGTTTTGCAAAAAGGAATATCTCAGTCTACAATTTGAGACTGGCCCAGGAACAAGGTACTATGGTTTAAAAAAATGGTACCAAACTCCCCACCTGCCTGTGGAATATATATATATATATATATATATATATATATATATATATATTTCTCTGAGAAGTCCATAAGAAGCGAGGCAAATAGCCGACTCCTACACGGGAATTGAGCAAACGACAGCTGTGTGGTTTAAGGTGCCTTGCAACACATGGTTTTGTGAGAAGACTGGGTGTTTATCTGTCGGATTTTTCTTGTGTGTGTTTTTTTAGGCACCCCTTTTCCCTGTCCTTTCCCCAATGCCTGCGGCCTGGCGTTGGCTGCTGGACAAATTGCTTTGTTGCAGGTAAGTATGTAGGGTTGCTTACAACTTCAATACTTAACGGGAAACCGTATTCTCCTCTTGCTCTAATTTTTCTCTACTGTTCTATCATGCTGTACTATTGGGGAAATCTGTTCCCAAATATCTTATCTTCTTCTTATTCACCTGACAAATGGTGCAGAGCGCTGAGGGTTCGGGTCTCTCAACCTCAGATAGGAAATCTCTATTCTTGATTAAGCTGTAAATTACTTCATTATCATTATACATGCATTTATTAGGTTGCCCTTTGGATCGCGTGCAGGAAGGTCGCACATCGTGTGAGCTCCTGCGAGTGAACTTCTATGCAAGCTTTTCGTTGTCGTCGGCCGTTCGTCTTGTTCTGCGATTAGATAGTTTCAGGGTTACCAGTCTATCCGAGTCAGTCCGGTTAGGGGATCTTTTAGTTGTTAAGCTTTTTTCAAAGCACAATTAAAATTTACTCGAATCCACTTCACTTTGTTTCAGCTTTCAGCCCATCGTAAAAATTAACGGAATAACCAGACCAGATGTTGTAGAGCAAAAGCCTGACGCCAAAAAGCGATGCCGTTTCCCGTTCCTCATTCAATTTCACGGGAAAGCGAGAGTCAACTGAAAAGCCAGATCCAAGAAGATCCAGAAGAATTAGAAACCTTCCGCCGGAACTATGTAATAGTATCCAAAAAAGAACCAGAAAAACAAGAAGATTGGCAAGTGAAATAAATTCTTATTCTGTGCCTCAGAAAATTCTAGGCACATCATCTGACCAAAAAGTTTGCGATGACTCTTTTTGTATGTCTGCGCCAATTTCAGACATAATATCTGAGAAATTATCAGATATGATAAAAACACCGGTGGGATGCCCGGGCGATGGGATCTCTGAAAAATTTACAAATATCATTAAAACACCGGAGAGATGCCCGGGCGATGGGATATCTGATAAATTATCAGATATCATTAAAACACCGGTGAGATACCCGGGCGATGGAATATTTGTAAAATTTTCAGATATCATTAAAACACCGGTGGGATGCCCGGGCGATGGAATATCTGAGAAAATACCAGATATAATTTATGAAAAGTCCGAGAAATGTCAGGACGACCTTACCCAAAATGATGTTTCTTTGGAAAATAGACCTGAGGCTGCTTCGGCGTTAGGCTTTTGCAAGGAATTTGATGAGAATACGCGTCGGTCTGTTAAAGAAAAAAAAGGCCCTTTTTTAGGGCCGAGTACTTTTTTCAAAAAGGAATTTGCCAAACCTGCCCTGCAGTTGAAACAAACTATGTTTCTACAGACACGAACACGTATTCACACAAGTAAAGAAAGACTTTACAAAGAAAAAATTGAAACTCTAGAAAGTTTCAAAAAGTTCGAGAAAAGTGAAAAAAAAACTGTGCAAAAACAAAAAAGTGTTGAAAAAAAGAACAGCCTCAATCATCATACAGCATAAGTTAAGCTCAAAAATAAAGAATGCAGTTAATGACACAGAATTAATGAAAAATGATGCAAATAAATACCTGTGTAATATTAACTTAATTATTACACAGAGAAAAAAAGTTATCATTAAAAGCAATTTACAGAACTCTGTGCTAAAAGAAAGAATTGAAAAACATCGCAAAAATTTCCAAAACACAAATGTGACAGAGAAATTGATTGCTGATGTTGACAAATATTAAGGTGAAAAACAAAAAAAAAGGCCCTTTAATGAGCATTTGTGTTTCTGAGGCGGAAAAAAGGCCCTTTTAAGGGCATTTCTGTTTCTGAGGAAGAAAACAAAAGGCCCTTTTAATGGCATTTCTGTTTCTGAAGAAGAAAAAAAGGCCCTTTTAAAGGCATTTCTTTTTCTGAATGCAATTTACAGGATTCTGTGCTGAAAGAAAACATTAAAAAACATCGCAAAAAAAAATTTCAAAACACAAAAGTGATACAGATATTCGTTGCTGCTGTTGATATATTATTATATGAAAATGCTACGCAGAAGTACAAAAAATTGGTTACTCCAACCGTGGAAAAACCAAAATATTTCACTGGAAGGCTTAGCAAAGAAATTAAAGAGGCAGAAAAAATTACCTGTAATGAAGATGCTCAATTGCAGTATGCTAATAACTTTACATTTTATAACACAGAAAATGAACTGCCTCTTCTATATGATAATGTGGAAAATAACCACACTGAAATAGCAAGCCAACAAGTAAAAAAACATAGAAAGCAGTGAAAGCAAAATTGACCTATTAATTAAAAAAATTAAAGAAAAGTCCATGAGTGAGAAACTTACGGAAGAAAAATAAATGGATAAAAACAGATAAAAAATAAAAAAATGGTGAATGGACCATCAATAAAATAGCAGAATTAGCTGCCAACCTGGTCAAAAACAAGGAAGCAATCAATTGCAATACTGACACTGATGCCCAAGTTATCGAAAGTACCAGCAATATAAAAAAATTGACACAGTAAAAATGATGAAATAAAAAAAAAATACTAGGATGAAATTTTTTACTCTAAACAAATGGACTTAATATATTAATTTGGAATGCGCAAGGCATCAAAAGGCAGTATAGAGAATTCCTAGCCTACCTAAAATACAAAAACATGTATATTGCGCTAATTAATGAATCCTGGCTAATGGACAGAATTAAATTCAAAATTCCCAACTACAAGGTTTACAGAAAAGACAAAACCTCCCAAAGTGGGGGAATTTTGATTGCAGTGAAAGATAAACTAGAGCAAAGTGAAGCAACATGCAACACAGAGGATGCCATGGAAGCGCACTCGGTTATTATTAAAACAAAAAATAACCCGATTAAATTTACGGCGCTATACAATCATCCCAAACACATTATTACCAAAGAAGCTCTAGATAATCTTTTCGAGGAAGATATTTCTACCGTCGTAGCGGTAGATTTTAATGGTAAACACCGCTATTGGTACTGCCCAAGAGCTAATAAAAGTGGAAACAATATCTTCAGATATCTCTTAAACAAAAACATTGATTTGGGGGCACCATCTGAACCCACAAGAACGGCACTCAGAGAAACTAGCAACATACTAGATTTTGCCCTTTTGAAGAATAATAAATATTACTTTGAAATTTACACTGCGGCAGCGCCCACCTCTGACCACAATTCTGTTCACCTCCAGCTTTATACTGATAAAACTGTGACGGTAGCACTCAAAATGGTCACTAATTCAAAACAATTTGAAGAGAAAATTAAATTAGTGCCACCTCCGGTAATTGGAGACTGTAATAGCAAAGAAGAAATTGAAGATCAGAGGAAGACTCCAGCCAATAATAAAAAATAAAAAGCTTAGCAGGAAAAATGAAACTTTAATATGGAAAGCCTGTGTCTGCCATGTTATTACTTATGCCTGTCCTATCTGGGGTAACTGCAACAAACAGCAGAAAAATAGGATTACCGCATTTCAAAATAAAACCCTACATTATATGGTGGGACTTGATGGAAGAACTTCAAACCATGCTATCCAAAGCATGCTAAATATTAATTGAATCCATTATATTATGTATGACTTAGCTAAAAGATACTATGAAGATGCTAGGATTCATCCTAATCCTCTGGTCAGAGAGGCCATTAACTATACTGTCAAAGAAACTGACAGATATAAAAGGCCAAAAGCTATCTTGAATAAAGTCCCAGAAATGAACCCAGATCACAGCTACCCTAGCAAAAAAAAACAATAATTAGAACTAGTGTTCAGAGGGTATTCTTCACTCATGAGAAGAATTTTTGTTAAAAAAAAAGGCACTTTTAAGGGCCAAACTCTTGTTTTGCAAAAGGAATATCTCAGTCTGCAATTTGAGACTGGCCCAGGAACAAGGTACTATGGTTTAAAAAAATGGTACCAAACTCCCCACCTGCCTGTGGAATATATATATATATATATATATATTTCTCTGAGAAGTCCATAAGAAGCGAGGCAAATAGCCGACTTCTACACGGGAATTGAGCAAACGACAGCTGTGTGGTTTAAGGTGCCTTGCAACACATGGTTTTGTGAGAAGACTGGGTGTTTATCTGTCGGATTTTTCTTGTGTGTGTTTTTTAGGCACCCCTTTTCCCTGTCCTTTCCCCAATTCCTGCGGCCTGGCGTTGGCTGCTGGACAAATTGCTTTGTTGCAGGTAAGTATGTAGGGTTGCTTACAACTTCAATACTTAACGGGAAACCGTATACTCCTCTTGCTCTAATTTTTCTCTACTGTTCTATCATGCTGTACTATCGGGGAAATCTGTTCCCAAATATCTTATCTTCTTCTTATTCACCTGACAAATGGTGCAGAGCGCTGAGGGTTCGGGTCTCTCAACCTCAGATAGGAAATCTCTATTCTTGATTACGCTGTAAATTACTTCATTATCATTATACATGCATTTATTAGGTTGCCCTTTGGATCGCGTGCAGGAAGGTCGCACATCGTGTGAGCTCCTGCGAGTGAACTTCTATGCAAGCTTTTCGTTGTCGTCGGCCGTTCGTCTTGTTCTGCGATTAGATAGTTTCAGGGTTACCAGTCTATCAGAGTCAGTCCGGTTAGGGGATCTTTTAGTTGTTAAGCTTTTTTCAAAGCTCAATTAAAATTTACTCGAATCCACTTCACTTTGTTTCAGCTTTCAGCCCATCGTAAAAATTAACGGAATAACCAGACCAGATGTTGTAGAGCAAAAGCCTGACGCCAAAAAAAGCGATGCCGTTTCCCGTTCCTCATTCAATTTCACGGGAAAGCGAGAGTCAACTGAAAAGCCAGATCCAAGAAGATCCAGAAGAATTAGAAACCTTCCGCCGGAACTATGTAATAGTATCCAAAAAAGAACCAGAAAAACAAGAAGATTGGCAAGTGAAATAAATTCTTATTCTGTGCCTCAGAAAATTCTAGGCACGTCATCTGACCAAAAAGTTTGCGATGACTCTTTTTGTATGTCTGCGCCAATTTCAGACATAATATCTGAGAAATTATCAAATATGATAAAAACACCGGTGGGATGCCCGGGCGATGGGATCTCTGAAAAATTTACAAATATCATTAAAACACCGGAGAGATGCCCGGGCGATGGGATATCTGATAAATTATCAGATATCATTAAAACACCGGTGAGATACCCGGGCGATGGAATATTTGTAAAATTTTCAGATATCATTAAAACACCGGTGGGATGCCCGGGCGATGGAATATCTGAGAAAATACCAGATATAATTTATGAAAAGTCCGAGAAATGTCAGGACGACCTTACCCAAAATGATGTTTCTTTGGAAAATAGACCTGAGGCTGCTTCGGCGTTAGGCTTTTGCAAGGAATTTGATGAGAATACGCGTCGGTCTGTTAAAGAAAAAAAAGGCCCTTTTTTAGGGCCGAGTACTTTTTTCAAAAAGGAATTTGCCAAACCTGCCCTGCAGTTGAAACAAACTATGTTTCTACAGACACGAACACGTATTCACACAAGTAAAGAAAGACTTTACAAAGAAAAAATTGAAACTCTAGAAAGTTTCAAAAAGTTCGGGAAAAGTGAAAAAAAAACTGTGCAAAAACAAAAAAGTGTTGAAAAAAAGAACAGCCTCAATCATCATACAGCATAAGTTAAGCTCAAAAATAAAGAATGCAGTTAATGACACAGAATTAATGAAAAATGATGCAAATAAATACCTGTGTAATATTAACTTAATTATTACACAGAGAAAAAAAAGTTATCATTAAAAGCAATTTACAGAACTCTGTGCTAAAAGAAAGAATTGAAAAACATCGCAAAAATTTCCAAAACACAAATGTGACAGAGAAATTGATTGCTGATGTTGACAAATATTAAGGTGAAAAACAAAAAAAAAGGCCCTTTAATGAGCATTTGTGTTTCTGAGGCGGAAAAAAGGCCCTTTTAAGGGCATTTCTGTTTCTGAGGAAGAAAACAAAAGGCCCTTTTAATGGCATTTCTGTTTCTGAAGAAGAAAAAAAGGCCCTTTTAAAGGCATTTCTTTTTCTGAATGCAATTTACAGGATTCTGTGCTGAAAGAAAACATTAAAAAACATCGCAAAAAAAAATTTCAAAACACAAAAGTGATACAGATATTCGTTGCTGCTGTTGATATATTATTATATGAAAATGCTACGCAGAAGTACAAAAAATTGGTTACTCCAACCGTGGAAAAACCAAAATATTTCACTGGAAGGCTTAGCAAAGAAATTAAAGAGGCAGAAAAAATTACCTGTAATGAAGATGCTCAATTGCAGTATGCTAATAACTTTACATTTTATAACACAGAAAATGAACTGCCTCTTCTATATGATAATGTGGAAAATAACCACACTGAAATAGCAAGCCAACAAGTAAAAAACATAGAAAGCAGTGAAAGCAAAATTGACCTATTAATTAAAAAAATTAAAGAAAAGTCCATGAGTGAGAAACTTACGGAAGAAAAATAAATGGATAAAAACAGATAAAAAATAAAAAAATGGTGAATGGACCATCAATAAAATAGCAGAATTAGCTGCCAACCTGGTCAAAAACAAGGAAGCAATCAATTGCAATACTGACACTGATGCCCAAGTTATCGAAAGTACCAGCAATATAAAAAAATTGACACAGTAAAAATGATGAAATAAAAAAAAAATACTAGGATGAAATTTTTTACTCTAAACAAATGGACTTAATATATTAATTTGGAATGCGCAAGGCATCAAAAGGCAGTATAGAGAATTCCTAGCCTACCTAAAATACAAAAACATGTATATTGCGCTAATTAATGAATCCTGGCTAATGGACAGAATTAAATTCAAAATTCCCAACTACAAGGTTTACAGAAAAGACAAAACCTCCCAAAGTGGGGGAATTTTGATTGCAGTGAAAGATAAACTAGAGCAAAGTGAAGCAATATGCAACACAGAGGATGCCATGGAAGCGCACTCGGTTATTATTAAAACAAAAAATAACCCGATTAAATTTACCGGCGCTATACAATCATCCCAAACACATTATTACCAAAGAAGCTCTAGATAATCTTTTCGAGGAAGATATTTCTACCGTCGTAGCGGTAGATTTTAATGGTAAACACCGCTATTGGTACTGCCCAAGAGCTAATAAAAGTGGAAACAATATCTTCAGATATCTCTTAAACAAAAACATTGATTTGGGGGCACCATCTGAACCCACAAGAACGGCACTCAGAGAAACTAGCAACATACTAGATTTTGCCCTTTTGAAGAATAATAAATATTACTTTGAAATTTACACTGCGGCAGCGCCCACCTCTGACCACAATTCTGTTCACCTCCAGCTTTATACTGATAAAACTGTGACGGTAGCACTCAAAATGGTCACTAATTCAAAACAATTTGAAGAGAAAATTAAATTAGTGCCACCTCCGGTAATTGGAGACTGTAATAGCAAAGAAGAAATTGAAGATCAGAGGAAGACTCCAGCCAATAATAAAAAATAAAAAGCTTAGCAGGAAAAATGAAACTTTAATATGGAAAGCCTGTGTCTGCCATGTTATTACTTATGCCTGTCCTATCTGGGGTAACTGCAACAAACAGCAGAAAAATAGGATTACCGCATTTCAAAATAAAACCCTACGTTATATGGTGGGACTTGATGGAAGAACTTCAAACCATGCTATCCAAAGCATGCTAAATATTAATTGAATCCATTATACTATGTATGACTTAGCTAAAAGATACTATGAAGATGCTAGGATTCATCCTAATCCTCTGGTCAGAGAGGCCATTAACTATACTGTCAAAGAAACTGACAGATATAAAAGGCCAAAAGCTATCTTGAATAAAGTCCCAGAAATGAACCCAGATCACAGCTACCCTAGCAAAAAAAACAATAATTAGGACTAGTGTTCAGAGGGTATTCTTCACTCATGAGAAGAATTTTTTGTTAAAAAAAAAGGCACTTTTAAGGGCCAAACTCTTGTTTTGCAAAAAGGAATATCTCAGTCTACAATTTGAGACTGGCCCAGGAACAAGGTACTATGGTTTAAAAAAATGGTACCAAACTCCCCACCTGCCTGTGGAATATATATATATATATATATATATTTCTCTGAGAAGTCCATAAGAAGCGAGGCAAATAGCCGACTAATACACGGGAATTGAGCAAACGACAGCTGTGTGGTTTAAGGTGCCTTGCAACACATGGTTTTGTGAGAAGACTGGGTGTTTATCTGTCGGATTTTTCTTGTGTGTGTTTTTTAGGCACCCCTTTTCCCTGTCCTTTCCCCAATTCCTGCGGCCTGGCGTTGGCTGCTGGACAAATTGCTTTGTTGCAGGTAAGTATGTAGGGTTGCTTACAACTTCAATACTTAACGGGAAACCGTATACTCCTCTTGCTCTAATTTTTCTCTACTGTTCTATCATGCTGTACTATCGGGGAAATCTGTTCCCAAATATCTTATCTTCTTCTTATTCACCTGACAAATGGTGCAGAGCGCTGAGGGTTCGGGTCTCTCAACCTCAGATAGGAAATCTCTATTCTTGATTACGCTGTAAATTACTTCATTATCATTATACATGCATTTATTAGGTTGCCCTTTGGATCGCGTGCAGGAAGGTCGCACATCGTGTGAGCTCCTGCGAGTGAACTTCTATGCAAGCTTTTCGTTGTCGTCGGCCGTTCGTCTTGTTCTGCGATTAGATAGTTTCAGGGTTACCAGTCTATCAGAGTCAGTCCGGTTAGGGGATCTTTTAGTTGTTAAGCTTTTTCAAAGCTCAATTAAAATTTACTCGAATCCACTTCACTTTGTTTCAGCTTTCAGCCCATCGTAAAAATTAACGGAATAACCAGACCAGATGTTGTAGAGCAAAAGCCTGACGCCAAAAAAGCGATGCCGTTTCCCGTTCCTCATTCAATTTCACGGGAAAGCGAGAGTCAACTGAAAAGCCAGATCCAAGAAGATCCAGAAGAATTAGAAACCTTCCGCCGGAACTATGTAATAGTATCCAAAAAAGAACCAGAAAAACAAGAAGATTGGCAAGTGAAATAAATTCTTATTCTGTGCCTCAGAAAATTCTAGGCACGTCATCTGACCAAAAAGTTTGCGATGACTCTTTTTGTATGTCTGCGCCAATTTCAGACATAATATCTGAGAAATTATCAAATATGATAAAAACACCGGTGGGATGCCCGGGCGATGGGATCTCTGAAAAATTTACAAATATCATTAAAACACCGGAGAGATGCCCGGGCGATGGGATATCTGATAAATTATCAGATATCATTAAAACACCGGTGGGATGCCCGGGCGATGGAATATCTGAGAAAATACCAGATATAATTTATGAAAAGTCCGAGAAATGTCCAGGACGACCTTACCCAAAATGATGTTTCTTTGGAAAATAGACCTGAGGCTGCTTCGGCGTTAGGCTTTTGCAAGGAATTTGATGAGAATACGCGTCGGTCTGTTAAAGAAAAAAAAAGGCCCTTTTTTAGGGCCGAGTACTTTTTCAAAAAGGAATTTGCCAAACCTGCCCTGCAGTTGAAACAAACTATGTTTCTACAGACACGAACACGTATTCACACAAGTAAAGAAAGACTTTACAAAGAAAAAATTGAAACTCTAGAAAGTTTCAAAAAGTTCGAGAAAAGTGAAAAAAAAACTGTGCAAAAACAAAAAAGTGTTGAAAAAAAAGAACAACGTCAGTCATCATACAGCATAAGTTAAGCTCAAAAATAAAGAATGCAGTTAATGACACAGAATTTATGAAAAATGATGCAAATAAATACCTGTGTAATATTAACTTAATTATTACACAGAGAAAAAAAGTTATCATTAAAAGCAATTTACAGAACTCTGTGCTAAAAGAAAGAATTGAAAAACATCGCAAAAATTTCCAAAACACAAATGTGACAGAGAAATTGATTGCTGATGTTGACAAATATTAAGGTGAAAAACAAAAAAAAAGGCCCTTTAATGAGCATTTGTGTTTCTGAGGCGGAAAAAAGGCCCTTTTAAGGGCATTTCTGTTTCTGAGGAAGAAAACAAAAGGCCCTTTTAATGGCATTTCTGTTTCTGAAGAAGAAAAAAAGGCCCTTTTAAAGGCATTTCTTTTTCTGAATGCAATTTACAGGATTCTGTGCTGAAAGAAAACATTAAAAAACATCGCAAAAAAAAAATTTCAAAACACAAAAGTGATACAGATATTCGTTGCTGCTGTTGATATATTATTATATGAAAATGCTACGCAGAAGTACAAAAAATTGGTTACTCCAACCGTGGAAAAACCAAAATATTTCACTGGAAGGCTTAGCAAAGAAATTAAAGAGGCAGAAAAAATTACCTGTAATGAAGATGCTCAATTGCAGTATGCTAATAACTTTACATTTTATAACACAGAAAATGAACTGCCTCTTCTATATGATAATGTGGAAAATAACCACACTGAAATAGCAAGCCAACAAGTAAAAAACATAGAAAGCAGTGAAAGCAAAATTGACCTATTAATTAAAAAAATTAAAGAAAAGTCCATGAGTGAGAAACTTACGGAAGAAAAATAAATGGATAAAAACAGATAAAAAATAAAAAAATGGTGAATGGACCATCAATAAAATAGCAGAATTAGCTGCCAACCTGGTCAAAAACAAGGAAGCAATCAATTGCAATACTGACACTGATGCCCAAGTTATCGAAAGTACCAGCAATATAAAAAAATTGACACAGTAAAAATGATGAAATAAAAAAAAATACTAGGATGAAATTTTTTACTCTAAACAAATGGACTTAATATATTAATTTGGAATGCGCAAGGCATCAAAAGGCAGTATAGAGAATTCCTAGCCTACCTAAAATACAAAAACATGTATATTGCGCTAATTAATGAATCCTGGCTAATGGACAGAATTAAATTCAAAATTCCCAACTACAAGGTTTACAGAAAAGACAAAACCTCCCAAAGTGGGGGAATTTTGATTGCAGTGAAAGATAAACTAGAGCAAAGTGAAGCAATATGCAACACAGAGGATGCCATGGAAGCGCACTCGGTTATTATTAAAACAAAAAATAACCCGATTAAATTTACGGCGCTATACAATCATCCCAAACAAATTATTACCAAAGAAGCTCTAGATAATCTTTTCGAGGAAGATATTTCTACCGTCATAGCGGTAGATTTTAATGGTAAACACCGCTATTGGTACTGCCCAAGAGCTAATAAAAGTGGAAACAATATCTTCAGATATCTCTTAAACAAAAACATTGATTTGGGGGCACCATCTGAACCCACAAGAACGGCACTCAGAGAAACTAGCAACATACTAGATTTTACCCTTTTGAAGAATAATAAATATTACTTTGAAATTTACACTGCGGCAGCGCCCACCTCTGACCACAATTCTGTTCACCTCCAGCTTTATACTGATAAAACTGTGACGGTAGCACTCAAAATGGTCACTAATTCAAAACAATTTGAAGAGAAAATTAAATTAGTGCCACCTCCGGTAATTGGAGACTGTAATAGCAAAGAAGAAATTGAAGATCAGAGGAAGACTCCAGCCAATAATAAAAAATAAAAAGCTTAGCAGGAAAAATGAAACTTTAATATGGAAAGCCTGTGTCTGCCATGTTATTACTTATGCCTGTCCTATCTGGGGTAACTGCAACAAACAGCAGAAAAATAGGATTACCGCATTTTAAAATAAAACCCTACGTTATATGGTGGGACTTGATGGAAGAACTTCAAACCATGCTATCCAAACCATGCTAAATATTAATTGAATCCATTATACTATGTATGACTTAGCTAAAAGATACTATGAAGATGCTAGGATTCATCCTAATCCTCTGGTCAGAGAGGCCATTAACTATACTGTCAAAGAAACTGACAGATATAAAAGGCCAAAAGCTATCTTGAATAAAGTCCCAGAAATGAACCCAGATCACAGCTACCCTAGCAAAAAAAACAACAATAATTAGGGCTAGTGTTCAGAGGGTATTCTTCACTCATGAGAAGAATTTTTTGTTAAAAAAAAAGGCACTCTTAAGGGCCAAACTCTTGTTTTGCAAAAAGGAATATCTCAGTCTACAATTTGAGACTGGCCCAGGAACAAGGTACTATGGTTTAAAAAAATGGTACCAAACTCCCCACCTGCCTGTGGAATATATATATATATTTCTCTGAGAAGTCCATAAGAAGCGAGGCAAATAGCCGACTAATACACGGGAATTGAGCAAACGACAACTGTGTGGTTTAAGGTGCCTTGCAACACATGGTTTTGTGAGAAGACTGGGTGTTTATCTGTCGGATTTTTTTTTGTGTGTGTGTTTTTAGGCACCCCTTTTCCCTGTCCTTTCCCCGATTCCTGCGGCCTGGCGCTGGCTGCTGGACAAATTGCATTGTTGCAGGTAAGTATGTAGGGTTGCTTACAACTTCAACACTTAACGGGAAACCGTATACTCCTCTTGCTCTAATTTTTCTCTACTGTTCTATCATGCTGTACTATCGGGGAATTCTGTTCCCAAATATCTTATCTTCTTCTTATTCACCTGACAAATGGTGCAGAGCGCTGAGGGTTCGGGTCTCTCAACCTCAGATAGGAAATCTCTATTCTTGATTCCGCTGTAAATTACTTCATTATCACTATACATGCATTTTTCAGGTTGCCCTTTGGATCGCGTGCAGGAAGGTCGCACATCGTGTGAGCTCCTGCGAGTAAACTTCTATGCAAGCTTTTCGTTGTCGTCGGCCGTTCGTCTTGTTCTGCGATTAGTAAGTTTCAGGGTTACCAGTCTATCCGAGTCAGTCCGGTTAGGGGATCTTTTAGTTGTTAAGCTTTTTTCAAAGCTCAATTAAAATTTACTCGAATCCACTTCACTTTGTTTCAGCTTTCAGCCCATCATAAAAATTAACGGAATAACCAGACCAGATGTTGTAGAGCAAAAGCCTGACGCCAAGAAAAGCGATGCCGTTTCCCGTTCCTCATTCAATTTCACGGGAAAGCGAGAGTCAACTGAAAAGCCAGATCCAAGAAGATCCAAAAGAATTAGAAACCTTCCGCCGGAACTATGTAATAGTATCCAAAAAAGAACCAGAAAAACAAGAAGATTGGCAAGTGAAATAAATTCTTATTCTGTGCCTCAGAAAATTCTAGGCACGTCATCTGACCAAAAAGTTTGCGATGACTCTTTTTGTATGTCTGCGCCAATTTCAGACATAATATCTGAGAAATTATCAGATATGATAAAAACACCGGTGGGATGCCCGGGCGATGGGATCTCTGAAAAATTTACAAATATCATTAAAACACCGGAGAGATGCCCGGGCGATGGGATATCTGATAAATTATCAGATATCATTAAAACACCGGTGAGATACCCGGGCGATGGGATATTTGTAAAATTTTCAGATATCATTAAAACACAGGTGGGATGCCCGGGCGATGGAATATCTGAGAAAATACCAGATATAATTTATGAAAAGTCCGAGAAATGTCCGGACGACCTTACCCAAAATGATGTTTCTTTGGAAAATAGACCTGAGGCTGCTTCGGCGTTAGGCTTTTGCAAGGAATTTGATGAGAATCCGCGTCGGTCTGTTAAAGAAAAAAAAGGCACTTTTTAGGGCCGAGTACTTTTTTCAAAAAGGAATTTGCCAAACCTGCCCTGCAGTTGAAACAAACTATGTTTCTACAGACACGAACACGTATTCACACAAGTAAAGAAAGACTTTACAAAGAAAAAATTGAAACTCTAGAAAGTTTCAAAAAGTTCAAGAAAAGTGAAAAAAAAACTGTGCAAAAACAAAAAAGTGTTGAAAAAAAGGACAACCTCAATCATCATACAGCATAAGTTAAGCTCAAAAATAAAGAATGCAGTTAATGACACAGAATTAATGAAAAATGATGCAAATAAATACCTGCGTAATATTAACTTAATTATTACACAGAGAAAAAAAGTTATCATTAAAAGCAATTTACAGAACTCTGTGCTAAAAGAAAGAATTGAAAAACATCGCAAAAGTTTCCAAAACACAAAGGTGACAGAGAAATTGATTGCTGATGTTGACAATTATTAAGGTGAAAAGGAAAAAACAAAAGGCCCTTTTAAGAGCATTTGTGTTTCTGAGGCGGAAAAAAGGCCCTTTTAAGGGCATTTCTGTTTCTGAGGAAGAAAAAAAAGGCCCATTTAATGACATTTCTGTTTCTGAAGAAGAAAAAAAGGCCCTTTTAAGGGCATTTCTTTTTCTGAATGCAATTTACAGGATTCTGTGCTAAAAGAAAAAATTAAAAAACATCGCAAAAAAAATTTTCGAAACACAAAAGTGATAGAGAAATTCGTTGTTGCTGTTGATAAATTATTAGATGAAAATGCTACGCAGAAGTACAAAAAATTGGTTACTCCAACCGTGGAAAAAAATATTTCACTGGAAGGCTTAGCAAAGAAATTAAAGAAGCAGAAAAAATTACCTGTACTAAAGATGCTCAATTGCAGTATGCTAATAGCATTACATTTTCATAACACACAAAATGAACTGCCTCTTCTATATGATAATGTGGAAAATAACCACACTGAAATAGCAAGCCAACAAGTAAAAAACATAGAAAGCAGTGAAAGCAAAATTGACCTATTAATTAAAAAAATTAAAGAGAAGTCCATGAGTGAGAAACTTACGGAAGAAAAATAAATGGAGAAACAGATAAAAAACAAAAAAATGGTGAATGGACAATCAATAAAATAGCAGAATTAGCTGCCAACCTGGTCAAAAAATAGGAAGCAATCTATTGCAATACTGACACTGATGCCCAAGTTATCGAAAGTACCAGCAATATAAAAAAATTGACACAGTAAAAAATGATGAAATAAAAAAAAAACGAGGATGAAATTTTTACTCTAAACAAATGGACTTAACATATTAATTTGGAATGCGCAAGGCATCAAAAGGCAGTATAGAGAATTCCTAGCCTACCTAAAATACAAAAACCTGTATATTGCGCTAATTAATGAATCCTGGCTAATGGACAGAATTAAATTCAAAATTCCCAACTACAAGGTTTACAGAAAAGACAAAACCTCCCAAAGTGGGGGAATTTTGATTGCAGTGAAAGATAAACTAGAGCAAAGTGAAGCAACATGCAACACAGAGGATGCCATGGAAGCGCACTCGGTTATTATTAAAACAAAAAATAACCCGATTAAATTTACGGAGCTATACAATCATCCCAAACACATTATTACCAAAGAAGCTCTAGATAATCTTTTCGAGGAAGATATTTCTACCGTCGTAGCGGTAGATTTTAATGGTAAACACCGCTATTGGTACTGCCCAAGAGCTGATAAAAGTGGAAACAATATCTTCAGATATCTCTTAAACAAAAACATTGATTTGGGGGCACCATCTGAACCCACAAGAACGGCACTCAGAGAAACTAGCAACATACTAGATTTTACCCTTTTGAAGAATAATAAATATTACTTTGAAATTTACACTGCGGCAGCGCCCACCTCTGACCACAATTCTGTTCACCTCCAGCTTTATACTGATAAAACTGTGACGGTAGCACTCAAAATGGTCACTAATTTAAAACAATTTGAAGAGAAAATTAAATTAGTGCCACCTCCGGTAATTGGAGACTGTAATAGCAAAGAAGAAATTGAAGATCAGAGGAAGACTCCAGCCAATAATAAAAAATAAAAAGCTTAGCAGGAAAAATGAAACTTTAATATGGAAAGCCTGTGTCTGCCATGTTATTACTTATGCCTGTCCTATCTGGGGTAACTGCAACAAACAGCAGAAAAATAGGATTACCGCATTTCAAAATAAAACCCTACGTTATATGGTGGGACTTGATGGAAGAACTTCAAACCATGCTATCCAAAGCATGCTAAATATTAATTGAATCCATTATACTATGTATGACTTAGCTAAAAGATACTATGAAGATGCTAGGATTCATCCTAATCCTCTGGTCAGAGAGGCCATTAACTATACTGTCAAAGAAACTGACAGATATAAAAGGCCAAAAGCTATCTTGAATAAAGTCCCAGAAATGAACCCAGATCACAGCTACCCTAGCAAAAAAAACAATAATTAGGACTAGTGTTCAGAGGGTATTCTTCACTCATGAGAAGAATTTTTGTTAAAAAAAAGGCACTTTTAAGGGCCAAACTCTTGTTTTGCAAAAAGGAATATCTCAGTCTACAATTTGAGACTGGCCCAGGAACAAGGTACTATGGTTTAAAAGAATGGTACCAAACTCCCCACCTGCCTGTGGAATATATATATATATATATATATATATATATATATTTCTCTGAGAAGTCCATAAGAAGCGAGGCAAAATAGCCGACTCCTACACGGGAATTGAGCAAACGACAGCTGTGTGGTTTAAGGTGCCTTCCAACACATGGTTTTGTGAGAAGACTGGGTGTTTATCTGTCGGATTTTTCTTGTGTGTGTTTTTTTAGGCACCCCTTTTCCCTGTCCTTTCCCCAATGCCTGCGGCCTGGCGTTGGCTGCTGGACAAATTGCTTTGTTGCAGGTAAGAATGTAGGGTTGCTTACAACTTCAATACTTAACGGGAAACCGTATACTCCTCTTGCTCTAATTTTTCTCTACTGTTCTATCATGCTGTACTATCGGGGAATTCTGTTCCCAAATATCTTATCTTCTTCTTATTCACCTGACAAATGGTGCAGAGCGCTGAGGGTTCGGGTCTCTCAACCTCAGATAGGAAATCTCTATTCTTGATTACGCTGTAAATTACTTCATTATCATTATACATGCATTTATTAGGTTGCCCTTTGGATCGCGTGCAGGAAGGTCGCACATCGTGTGAGCTCCTGCGAGTGAACTTCTATGCAAGCTTTTCGTTGTCGTCGGCCGTTCGTCTTGTTCTGCGATTAGATAGTTTCAGGGTTACCAGTCTATCCGAGTCAGTCCGGTTAGGGGATCTTTTACTTGTTAAGCTTTTTTCAAAGCTCAATTAAAATTTACTCGAATCCACTTCACTTTGTTTCAGCTTTCAGCCCATCATAAAAATTAACGGAATAACCAGACCAGATGTTGTAGAGCAAAAGCCTGACGCCAAGAAAAGCGATGCCGTTTCCCGTTCCTCATTCAATTTCACGGGAAAACGAGAGTCAACTGAAAAGCCAGATCCAAGAAGATCCAGAAGAATTAGAAACCTTCCGCCGGAACTATGTAATAGTATCCAAAAAAGAACCAGAAAAACAAGAAGATTGGCAAGTGAAATAAATTCTTATTCTGTGCCTCAGAAAATTCTAGGCACGTCATCTGACCAAAAAGTTTGCGATGACTCTTTTTGTATGTCTGCGCCAATTTCAGACATAATATCTGAGAAATTATCAGATATGATAAAAACACCGTTGGGATGCCCGGGCGATGGGATCTCTGAAAAATTTACAAATATCATTAAAACACCGGAGAGATGCCCGGGCGATGGGATATCTGATAAATTATCAGATATCATTAAAACACCGGTGAGATACCCGGGCGATGGGATATTTGTAAAATTTTCAGATATCATTAAAACACCGGTGGGATGCCCGGGCGATGGAATATCTGAGATAATACCAGATATAATTTATGAAAAGTCCGAGAAATGTCCGGACGACTTTACCCAAAATGATGTTTCTTTGGAAAATAGACCTGAGGCTGCTTCGGCGTTAGGCTTTTGCAAGGAATTTGATGAGAATCCGCGTCGGTCTGTTAAAGAAAAAAAAGGCACTTTTTAGGGCCGAGTACTTTTTTCAAAAAGGAATTTGCCAAACCTGCCCTGCAGTTGAAACAAACTATGTTTCTACAGACACGAACACGTATTCACACAAGTAAAGAAAGACTTTACAAAGAAAAAATTGAAACTCTAGAAAGTTTCAAAAAGTTCGAGAAAAGTGAAAAAAAAACTGTGCAAAAACAAAAAAGTGTTGAAAAAAAAGGACAACCTCAATCATCATACAGCATAAGTTAAGCTCAAAAATAAAGAATGCAGTTAATGACACAGAATTAATGAAAAATGATGCAAATAAATACCTGCGTAATATTAACTTAATTATTACACAGAGAAAAAAAAGTTATCATTAAAAGCAATTTACAGAACTCTGTGCTAAAAGAAAGAATTGAAAAACATCGCAAAAGTTTCCAAAACACAAATGTGACAGAGAAATTGGTTGGTTGGTTGGTTGGTTATTAGATTTTATTGGCGCAAGGGCCATGGTTGGCCAAAGAGCGCCAGATGCAAGACAAACAGACAAAATTAAAAAACGGGGCATAAATCGCAAAATCTGGCTGACAAAGTAAAACCGAACCATGAGTACAAAGGAAGGGCCAAAAAAGACAATGAAACAAACAGTATGAAAAACATGGTACAATGGTGAGAAACAAGCCGATTAAGTAAAACTGAGGAATGAGAATGATAAAACACATTACGAAATCGAACACAACTACACATAGGATGAGTCACTCTCCTCCCCCACACACTCCAATATAATGCTGGCCGAGGGCGAGGACGAATCACTATCCTCCCCCTCATGTTCCTCTGCAATGTTAGTTGAGGCTGGGGACGAACTGTCACTCTCCTCCCCCCGATGTTCCTCTATAATGTTGGGTGAGGGTGTGGACCTCGCTGAGTCCGAGACAGTTGCAATGTTGGTCAGGTGGACCGCGACAGTTGGATGGACACGGCACACCTTTGCGGATTGAGGGCCGGGTCTTTCGCACGTACAGGCTGTCTGCTGGGAACCGGAAGAGTCGGTCGTCTTCAAAAGAGAAGGCGCAGACTCAGCTGGTCGAATAAGCTGGAGCTCGGTGAAATCCACCTGTGTCGCTTGTTCAACTGTAGATCGCTTGGCAAGTGCGGCGAGAGCTACAGGGCGCGGAACAAAGGGTGCACGGGTTGCGGCAGAGACTGAACCACTGCGGCAAAAGTACGCTGTCGGTTGGTGGGTATACCCAACTTGGCCTTGGCAGCAGGGTACGAGAGGCCCTCCAGGGTCTTGAGGCGCTGGATTGCCATCTCGTCCTTCCATTTCATACAGTTGCGGGAGTAAGCTGCATGGGCCTCACCGCAGTTAACACAGCAGGTCGCAGAAGTGCAACCTTCCCCGTCATGTTCACTGGAGCCACAATTTGCGCAACGAGCGGAACTCTTACAAAAACGTTGTGAATGCCCGTACCTCTGGCACCTGAAACAGCGCAGAGGACTGGGAATGTACGGGCGAACTCCACAGACCAAGTAGCCAGCCTTGATTTCGGTCGGAACCTTCGGGGAGTTAAAAGTCAAGATAACATTTTTAGACTTAATTAAAGAACCATCGCGCCGGAACATCATACGACGTGCAGCAATAACACCTTGATCTGCAAGTTCAGTCACCAATTCTTCTTCACTGCATGGCAAGAGATCAAACTCAGAAATAACACCCCGAGAGGTGTTAAGAAACGGGTGAGGTGCCACTTTGACAGGAATGCCTTGAAGACTAGTGAGGTGCATAAGAGTGTTACTCTGAGAAACACTGCAAGTTTGGACAAGCAGGTCCCCAGAGCGAAGCTTCCTCACAGACTTCAAGGGGCCAACTGCAGCGTCCAAAGCTTTAGAAATGAAAAATGGAGATCTGGTGGACAGTCTCTCATTCGGATCGACGGATTCTACAACTAAGTGTGTAGCATGCATATTCACAGCAATCGAGGGGAGACGACGCTTTGGAGCGACTGGTACAGCTGCCGAAGAAGAGGTTCCACATTCTTGGTCCAGGTCATGGTCTAAAGATCGTTTAAGGGTATGAGACTTGGTAGGTTGAGAAGACGAAGGAGAGTCGTTGTCAACTATCATTTTCTCAGGTGACTCAAATTTGGAGTTTTGTTTTTGTTTCTACCCATGGAAAAAAGAAGGAAGATTCGTCTGCAAACTACTCCACCCACCACCGAGCCCTACAAGGGAGAACTGGAGGTCTGCAAGCCAAGAAAATGACGCTGGACACAGTTCTGGAGCTTAAACGTTGCAGATATAGTCCGTTGGCTGTGATCACACGCACTCGGCGGACACTTCGGCCTCCTGGTACCGTCATGCCAACGCCTTTGGCATGATCCCACAGCCCCCGGGCTTACCCTGCCGTGCTATACGACAAAAAAGCCGCTAAAGCCCTGCACACAACTTGGTACAAGACTTCTGACTAGAGGTGGGTTAGTCTCTAGCCTCCCGTTTACAGCGAAGCCGGGGTCGAAGAGGAGTGTTGGTACACAGGAGGCACTTATCCGGTCTCCTGCGACCTCAGCCGCCAGACATCCCATTTCCGCCTCACGGGTCTCCGCACGCGGCAAACATGCAGGTAGGTCTAGCACCCAAACCAGCTAAAAGGAAAAAAAGAAATCCAAAGAAGACAAATCCTGGAAGGGAACCTAAACGGAATCTCAGCAACCTACGAACTGAGCGGTTAATATAATACAGTTAGTGGTGGAGGGTAACAAAACCACAAGATCGGGGTGTTAGTGCATAACGTGGTAGCGATTAGGTAGAGTATACAACACGGGCAACTAGCCAGTGGAGAAAAGAAATAAAAACAAAAAAGCGAGACACAAGACCAGCTTGGGATAGTGGGGCCGCGACTCCCCAACAGCTGGATGAACAGCCGTCCCTGCAAACACCAACAGCACCAAAATAAGAAAAAAACAAGCTGTGGCATGACATCAGATGTTGACCAGTCACAAGGTCAGCTCGGGCCGTGGGGACGCCGCTCCCCAAATAACTGGAAAACCAGTTATCCCCGTGCGGGGACAGAGAAATTGATTGCTGATGTTGACAAATATTAAGGTGAAAAACAAAAAAAATGCCGTTTTATGAGCATTTGTGTTTCTGAGGCGGAAAAAAGGCCCTTTTAAGGGCATTTCTGTTTCTGAGGAAGAAAAAAAAGGCCCTTTTAATGGCATTTCTGTTTCTGAAGAAGAAAAAAAGGCCCTTTTAAGGGCATTTCTTTTTATGAATGCAATTTACAGGATTCTGTGCTAAAAGAAAAAATCAAAAAACATCGCAAAAAAATTTTTCTAAACACAAAAGTAATAGAGAAATTCGTTGTTGCTGTTGATATATTATTAGATGAAAATGCTACGCAAAAGCACAAAAAATTGGTTACTCCAACCGTGGAAAAACCAAAATATTTCACTGGAAGGCTTAGCAAAGAAATTAAAGAGGCAGAAAAAATTACCTGTAATGAAGATGCTCAATTGCAGTATGCTAATAACATTACATTTTATAACACACAACATGAACTGCCTCTTCTATATGATAATGTGGAAAATAACCACACTGAAATAGCAAGCCAACAAGTAAAAAACATAGAAAGCAGTGAAAGCACTGTAGAAAGCAGTGAAAGCAAAATTGACCTATTAATTAAAAAAATTAAAGAAAAGTCCATGAGTGAGAAACTTACGGAAGAAAAATAAATGGAGAAACAGATAAAAAACAAAAAAATGGTGAATGAACCATCAATAAAATAGCAGAATTAGCTGCCAACCTGGTCAAAAACAAGGAAGCAATCAATTGCAATACTGACACTGATGCCCAAGTTATCGAAAGTACCAGCAATATAAAAAAATTGACACAGTAAAAAATGATCAAATAAAAAAAAACGAGGATGAAATTTTTTACTCTAAACAAATGGACTTAACATATTAATTTGGAATGCGCAAGGCATCAAAAGGCAGTATAGAGAATTCGTAGCCTACCTAAAATACAAAAACATGTATATTGCGCTAATTAATGAATCCTGGCTAATGGACAGAATTAAATTCAAAATTCCCAACTACAAGGTTTACAGAAAAGACAAAACCTCCCAAAGTGGGGGAATTTTGATTGCAGTGAAAGATAAACTAGAGCAAAGTGAAGCAACATGCAACGCAGAGGATGCCATGGAAGCGCACTCGGTTATTATTAAAACAAAAAATAACCCGATTAAATTTACGGCGCTATACAATCATCCCAAACACATTATTACCAAAGAAGCTCTAGATAATCTTTTCGAGGAAGATATTTCTACCGTCGTAGCGGTAGATTTTAATGGTAAACACCGCTATTGGTACTGCCCAAGAGCTAATAAAAGTGGAAACAATATCTTCAGATATCTCTTAAACAAAAACATTGATTTGGCGGCACCATCTGAACCCACAAGAACGGCACTCAGAGAAACTAGCAACATACTAGATTTTGCCCTTTTGAAGAATAATAAATATTACTTTGAAATTTACACTGCGGCAGCGCCCTCCTCTGACCACAATTCCGTTCACCTCCAGCTTTATACTGATAAAACTGTGACGGTAGCACTCAAAATGGTCACTAATTTAAAACAATTTGAAGAGAAAATTAAACTAGTGCCACCTCCGGTAATTGGAGACTGTAATAGCAAAGAAGAAATTGACAGAGCTATTGAACTCTTTAACTTCGCCATTAAAAAAATTATGGAAGAATGTCAAACTCCTGCTAAAGAGAAAAATAATCCGTACTTTTTACCCAAAGAAATTTTGGATCTTATTAAAGAAAAAAATAGGTACCGAAGCAGGTGGCAACGAACAAGAAATAAAACGTTCTATGACCTTTATTGCTGCCTAAATAGACAAATTAAAAGAGAAATTAGAAAATTCGAGAATGAGTCATGGGGTCAAGTTTTGAAGGAAGCTCATACTGACTACTCTGAAAATTCGGATAAAAAAATAAAATTACTCTATAGAATCTTACGTCGAGCTTGCAAAATAAAAATGTCAAATTACTCCCACCCCTTCAAAAAGAAGATGGGACGGTAGTTAGAAGTGACGAAGAAAACGCAGAAATTTTTGCAAACTCACTAGAAAAACAGTTTAAAATGAATGATATCCCTGACACTGATGTAGCCATTAAAATGAAAAAGGCCCTGGATACTTATTTTAAACATGCGGAGGATGTAGAAAATTCTAGAGTCATCACCCAAAGTGTTCAACTCTATGAAGAATATACTAGTAAAAAAACCCTGTGTTAACATCCCCAATTAAAAGTAAACAGAAGGGCTCCTTAAAAAAAGTACGAGGATAAGGCATAGGAAACAGCAGCCAAAAGTAGTAAATGCTACGGCCTCTCTTACGTCCGATAGACAGCAACCTCTAAGTAAAGTGGCTACGATCTCCCGCGGGTCCGAAATCCAAAAATGCAAAAGTCGGACAGCAACTTCAAGTTAAAGGAGCTACGACCTAACTTGGGTCCGGAATGCCAGAAACTGAAATGATAAGAAAAAACAAGACACCTTTTAAGGGCCAAAAAAAATTTTTGTTCCCCCAGACTTTGAAAAACCACTACCCATCAGTGAAAGGGAAGTTAGGTTTCATATTTTTAATCTTAAAAATAAAAAGGCACCGAGCAATGATGGCATAAATAATAAAATTTTGAAAACATTACCGGAAGAGTATGTGCAAACCCTTACCAAAATATACAATTGTGCCATTAAATTAAATTATTTTTCTGATGATTGGAAGACAACAGAGGTAATATTATTACCCAAGCCAGGTATAAACCCGGCAATTCCTGAAAATCACAGACCGATTTCGCTGCTCCCAACCATGGGAAAAATGTTTGAAAACATAATTCTTATTAGAATGCAACAGTTCTGTGAGGAATTCCCAGTAATTCCATTTATTCAAGGAGGTTTTAGAGATAAACACTCCACGGTGCATCAACTCTCTAGAATAACTGAAAAATGTGCTGAAGGAATAATAAAAAAAGAACGCACATCAGCCATATTTCTGGATGTAGCAAAAGCATTCGATAAATGCCCACATGAGGAAATTATCTACAAGCTAATAGCACATGGTCTCCTACCCTGGATTATACATATAATCAAATCATACCTCACTAACAGAACATTCTGTGCAAAAACCAGTGGGAAAAAATCGTTAAAAAAATCGAAGCTGGTGTACCGCAAAGCAGTGTACTCGCGCCAACGCAGTACTCTATCTTTACGTCAGACTTTCCCAACTTTAATAACTGGAATCTGACTACAGCTCTCTATGCTGATTACACTGCACTTGCATATACTTCCAAAAATAAAATTCAAGCAACTTTTCATGTTGCAACATTATGTGGAACTACTTGAGAAGTATTTCTTAGATTGGAAAATCAAAATCAACACTGAAAAAACTCAAGCAAATCTATTTTCTAGGACTGTATACAATCACAATCCAGACTTTGAAATAGAAATGTACAAAAAAAAAATACCTTGGGTAAATGATGTTAAATATTTAGGACTTTATATGGACCACAACCTAAACTGGAACAAGCATATTAAAGAAACTCTGACCAAATCTCTTAAGAACAGAGGAAGTCTCCAGCCAATAATAAAAAATAAAAAGCTTAGCAGGAAAAATGAAACTTTAATATGGAAAGCCTGTGTCAGCCATGTTATTACTTATTCCTGTCCTATCTGGGGTAACTGCAACAAACAGCAGAAAAATAAGATTACCGCATTTCAAAATAAAACCCTACGTTATATGGTGGGACTTGATGGAAGAACTTCAAACCATGCTATCCGAAGCATGCTAAATATTAATTGTATCCATTATACTATGTATGACTTAGCTAAAAGATACTATGAAGATGCTAGGATTCATCCTAATCCTCTGGTCAGAGAGGCCATTAACTATACTGTCAAAGAAACTGACATATATAAAAGGCCAAAAGCTATCTTGAATAAAGTCCCAGAAATGAACCCAGATCACAGCTACCCTAGCAAAAAAAAAACAATAATTAGGACTAGTGTTCAGAGGGTATTCTTCACTCACGAGAAGAATTTTTTGTTAAAAAAAACGGCACTTTTAAGGGCCAAACTCTTGTTTTGCAAAAAGGAATATCTCAGTCTACAATTTGAGACTGGCCCAGGAACAAGGTACTATGGTTTAAAAAAAATAGTACCAAACTCCCCACCTGACTGTGGAATATATATATATATATTTTTTTTTTCTGAGAAGTCCATGAGAAGCGAGACAAATAGCCGACTCCTACACGGGAATTGCGCAAACGACAACTGTGTGGTTTAAGGTGCCTTGCAACACATGGTTTTATGAGAAGACTGGGTGTTTATCTGTCGGATTTTTCTTGTGTGGTTTTTTTAGGCACCCTTTTTCCCTGTCCTTTCCCCAATGCCTGCGGCCTGGCGTTGGCTGCTGGACAAATTGCTTTGTTGCAGTAAGTATGTAGGGTTGCTTACAACCAGGGCCCGATTTACTACATGCGAGGCCCAGGGCACAAAACATTTCCGGGGCCCCCTCGTTATTCTCTATCGACCAAATAATAGTCACTGTGTGCAGAGTAGCAAAATGTAGGCGTACGTGCGTACGCTGATAGTTTCCAAATCATTAACAGGTTTGCAGATAGTTTTTGCATGTAGATTTAAAAAATTAAAATGTTAGGCCTATATACAGCAATTAAAATACTTACTCATTACTTTACGCAGATTAATATACTTAATTCTATTTCAACTGAAGAACTTAATTTTTTTCACATCTTCTGAGTTCTTTTGTTTTTACAGACATTTCTGGCCTCTAGATTTTATCAAGGCCTTGTTCTCAATGTATACGAACTGTATTAAAGGTTTTGTTTACACAGAATTTAAATTTTATTGCCAGGTTCCACTTTCAGTTGCCAATTAAATAAAAATAATCTCCTTATGCATTTTGTAAAGTCCAGTATTTTTGAATTAACTTGTTGAAAATCATATTTATAATTTTTGAAGGTTCATTGATAAAACTGTTTTTCTGGATATAAAAACTTTCTTTAATTAATCTCTTGTTTTTATGAGGTTCGTAGTCCAATATTTTGCCATAAAAGTCCATTTTACACACATTGCTGCACATTCAACGGAATGTACTTATTTTGTCCTCATTGGAATCTGTAATGTTCTAATAATTATTTGTTTTATTAATTTTCCCTGAAATTATCTTATTCTATTGTTATCATGGTTTGCGGGTTTGCAGCGAGTTTTTGTTTCAATAGCTGTGTACCAGATACATTTTATTTTTATACAACTCTGGCTGTGCGGGGACAACTGGTTGATCAGTTGTTTGTGGTGTTAATGACCCCATAGATTCCAACTAAAACAATATATCTATGACGAAATGGATGGACATCTTAATTTTAGTGAATGTTGTGGTCTTGCAATGTACTGATTCTTGCGTCTAGAACATGAGAACAATGCATCCTACAAAAAATGTGAATTAAAACAAGAAAAAATAATCCATGGTGACCTCCACTGGACCTTCTCATAAATAGAGATATGAAACTGCATAAACAATTGAAAAAGTGCTATGGGAACTCCTACTTCCAGCTTCCCGGTTTCTACCAAGATCAAATCAGCACATCATGATCAATATATCAGAAAACTGCAAAACATAAAATTTTGTGTTGATGGGGAAAAGTCTGAGTTATACAAAAAAAAACCCATTATATTAATAATCTGAAAAGCTGAGGGGAACACCTAGTACCGGTTCAATTTTTGGTAAATCTGTACTTCAGCATCCTAAATTATTTGGTCAGAAAATTTGCAAAATTTCAAAAAAAAAACAAAAAAAAGTCATATTACAGATGTTTACCGAAAAACTTACCTCCAAGTACGATGAGTAAACACACGCCGCGACGACGACCTGAAGCTTTGCTCCGTTGAAAGGAAGGTTTGCTGTGGCGGGGAATTCATGGACAGAAGAGTACAACACGAATCAGGTACGCTCTTGTCAGGAAAGAGTAACAGAATATACTTCTATGCTAAAGAATGTAGTTTGAAATTTCTGTCTCACTTTTTGAAGAAACATGCAGAGATTGTCTTCGTTCTTTGGCATGTAATTCCGTGATACGAAATAGTAAGTATGCACATTCCTTTCTTGTTTCTAGAAAAGCGTTAGAGTAGGTGTCGCATTCTCTCCAACGGAAGTTAGATGGCAAGCCTCAATGTGAAAGTTTGATTACTAAATAAAAAAAGCTTCCATGGAGAAATGAGTTCATACATTCAGCATCAAAGAATCCCATACGAAAAAAACAAGAAGCTGTCCGATTGCGATGTCAAGAACTGACACCGAAATTAACTATTTTCTGTAGCGTAGCACTACACTCTTTCCTGACAACAGCGTACCCGGTTCCTGTTGTACTATTCCGCCCATGAATAACCTGGCTGCAGCGATCCTTCCTTTCAACGGAGCACAGCTTCATGTCAACGCCGCAGCGTTGTTTACGGCCTCCCGCAGCGTCCTCTGACTCGTCATACTTGGAGTTCAAGTTTTTCGGTAAACATCTTTAATATTCATTCTGACGATGAAATTTTTTCACCATTTCCCCTTAAATTGCATATTTTAGAATCTGTACGTCACACTTTTTCGAAATTTTACATCTTTTCCGACCAAATAATTTAGGACGCTAAACTACACATTTACCTAATTTTTACCAAAATCTAATGAGCACATAATGACATGAATGTATAAGTTGTCCAGTGTCAAACAAAAATGACAATACAATGACAAAGGGCTGTGTTTGGGCACCAGATCTTTTTATTTGTAATAACTCATTTACTATTCTTTATTTTTAGGAATGAATAAAAAGAATTGAAAATTTACCTCCTATATCAGGACGAAACAGTTGGGTTGAATATTTTTCTTCTACATTTCCTAGATGCAAAGTCATGTATCAGAGAATCATAATTTAAAGACTGTGTAACATCACTTCCAAAGACAGCAGAGCTAATGATGCCAGTTTTGTTTGTCGCATGGTTGATCGTAAGAGATTTTTCAGTCTTTTCAGCAAAGAAAATGATCTCTCACTTGTACAATTTGAAATCGGTAATGTCATGAACATTCCAAGTGCAGTCTCAGTGTTCGGAAATGTGGCTTCTAAATTGCTTACCTTCAAAGTTTGCAGCATCTGGGGAACGGTTGCATGCTCCCCCATCATTGAGGAGAATTGCAAAAACTCATCAGCAAACTGGTCGTCAAGGTCATTGTTATAGTATTCCTGCAATGCTTTTGCCCCTTAAAAAATTTCAGATCTTGATTTTTTTGTAAAAAATTGAAATTTTCTCATTATATTTTCATAAGCACTTTTTCTGCTTGAAAGCTGAGTGATTAAAGCATCACAAAGCAAATAATGAACCTGAGTTCTAAATAAATCCTTTGCACTGAGTTCTATATGTTCACTGTAACATTCATCTAGGAGTTTATTCTTGGGCACTTTCTTTCTTCGGAATTCATGACCATGGTATTGCACATTTTCAGACACTAATGTTTTAGCTTCCTCTTCATAGACTTCAAAATTTTCCCTCACGAACTGAATGAATTCAATTAACGACTCGAAAATTTTAGGTACTTCAGAAATATTTCCTTTTGGATTCTGGCAAGTTTGATTTGCGCAGTTTAATCTCTGAAGTATTGTGTCCCAAACTACTGTGCTGATCAATATTTCCATTGTTCGCATTTTCTTCAGCAGTGATTTTGCTTCATCTCTTGTCTGTCGAGAATCATCTACATTTTCTGACAGAAATACTAAAACTTTCTCTATTTCACGATAAATTTTCCTCACTGATCGTGTAGCTGCAGCATCTGTACACCATCTGGTAACTGACCGACTCTTCAGTGTGAGTGATGAATTTCCATGTGCTTTCTGGACTTTCTCCTGAAGTATCTTCCAACGGTGAGTTCATGCAAAAAAAAAAGTATAGAGTTTTTGCAAAAATGTGAAAAAAGAAATAACTTTACCACAACTATTTATGCTATTCACACCAACTAAATTTAAATTGTGAGCAGAACATGGCACATATTCCCCTAGTGGATTGATTTCCATAATGCGTGTTTGAACACCAGAATACTTCCCAGACATGTTGCTGGCATTGTCGTAGCTTTTTCTCTGACATTCATAATATCCAGGCCAGCGTCCTGTGGAAAAGATATCATGGTATTTGTAATGTTTTCTGCAGTATATCCATGGAATGGAATAAATGTCAAAAACCGTTCTTTTGCTTCACAATCTTTGTTGACATACCTTATGATAAAAGCCAGTTGATCTATGTGTGTAATATCTGGAGTAGAGTCAACTATGACAGAAAAATATTTTGACATTTTTATTTCATCAGTGATGGCATTAAAAACACGTACAGCCATTAATTTAACAAATTCATCCACACAGGTTGAAGATAAGTAACTGGTGTTACCACTTCCTGGATTCCCACATTTTTCCAAGTGTTGAGCTAAGAATGGATCAAATTCTGCAATTAATTCTAAGCAGCCCAGGAAATTTCCATTCGGAACTGATCCAATTGTTTCATGATCACCATACATTGCCAACCCACTAACTGAGAGATACTTAACTGTTGCAACAACTCTATACAAAACATCTTGCCGCCCCGGTGGCGCAGTGGTCTAAGCGATGGCCTCTGATCATTCGTCCGAACGGGGTCCGGGTTCGAATCCCGTGAGGCATGGATGTTGTGTTTGTCTTACGGCACTGGATCTCTCCCTTCCCTGGAACCAGTGACCCTAAATTAGGGACGGGCGATTGCTTATAGCCCATTGAGTTGCTCACGGTGGTCGTTAAACCTCCAATCAAAAAAAAAAAAAAAAAAAAAAAACGTCTTGCCAGTACTTGAATTCCTTCCGATACTGCATAACTATCTGACAGTCAATGCGTGCAGAAGCATTCATGCATGATGAATAGTCACATACTGCTTGCCTGTGTATGTGTAAATTTTCATGCTCTGTAAGACGTTCACTTGCATGCTTCCAGTCAGAAAAACCTGTGGATCCTAATGCTGTAGTGCTCCTAGCATACAATTTGCATATCCGGCAGAATAGTAAACAAGTTGATGGGGATAAAAGAAGAAAGTCGCGTTTTACCTTCTCATTATTTTTTTTTTATTCTGAAAAAATTACCTTCTGTTGGGAAACGATTTTTTACCACAGATATCCTTCCCTGTGAATGCCAGCAACTTCAAATCTTGGACTGGTGGATTGCTCAAAAAGCATTTGCGCATTTCTTCTGTAATTTCTCCCCATAAGGCAAGATCCACTGCATTCATTGTGGAACTTGTGCTCTCTTCATTAGATGAATTCAAAATATTTCCCAAATTAGGAGCACCTGTGATGTTAGATGATTCTGAAGTCAGATTACTGGCTTCCAAAGACAAATTACCCTCAAGAGACTCACCAGTAGTAAAATTAGAGGAATGTGTAGGAATTTTGGGACCAAGTGAAATATCCAATTTTTTAATGGCAAAACGTTCAATTCTACCATGCTGCAGGTCATCATCCTTCAGTTTCAATTGTTTGGCTTTCCGTTTAGCACTGCCGGATAAATATGTACGTTTTGACATAATTTAACTGTTAAATAATTCAACTTAAATATATTGTTACAACTAACTAAATTTGATTATATATAAAATTAACATACATCCATCATTCCATCAGACTACAAGAAACGCAACGCAAAATACAACCATGCCATCGCGTTTGCGGTTACAGTTGCGAGTTACGACAATCCGTGTGCAGGAAGTTGAAGGATCAGTTAAGTTTAGGTGCGTTCGGAGAAGCAAGAAAAGGTCACGTGAATCAATGAAAGCAGTCCTCCTTCTCAATGGCCACCTGAAGGTTATTAAACCACTGAAACTCATTAATGGCCACGTGTTTACGTGAAACTCGAAACTCAAACTCACTGCATGTAAGTACCACATTTATAAACACATGACTCATGAGCATGCAAAAGTAAAAAAATAAATTTTACATATACACACACAAAATTCCCATTAACTAAGTACACATTTAATTCAAATTTGGGGGCCCCCAAAATCGGGGGCCCTGGGCACGTGCCCCGTGTGCCCTCCCGTAAATCAGGGCCTGCTTACAACTTCAATACTTAACGGGAAACCGTATACTCCTCTTGCTCTAATTTTTCTCTACTGTTCTATCATGCTGTACTATCGGGGAATTCTGTTCCCAAATATCTTATCTTCTTCTTATTCACCTGACAAAAGGTGCAGAGCGCTGAGGGTTCGGGTCTCTCAACCTCAGATAGGAAATCTCTATTCTTGATTCCGCTGTAAATTACTTCATTATCACTATACATGCATTTTTCAGGTTGCCCTTTGGATCGCCTGCAGGAAGGTCGCACATCGTGTGAGCTCCTGCGAGTGAACTTCTATGCAAGCTTTTCGTTGTCGTCGGCCGTTCGTCTTGTTCTGCGATTAGATAGTTTCAGGGTTACCAGTCTATCCGAGTCAGTCCGGTTAGGGGATCTTTTAGTTGTTAAGTTTTTTTCAAAGCTCAATTAAAATTTACTCGAATCCACTTCACTTTGTTTCAGCTTTCAGCCCATCGTAAAAATTAACGGAATAACCAGACCAGATGTTGTAGAGCAAAAGCCTGACGCCAAGAAAAGCGATGCCGTTTCCCGTTCCTCATTCAATTTCACGGGAAAGCGAGAGTCAACTGAAAAGCCAGATCCAAGAATATCCAGAAGAATTAGAAACCTTCCACCGGAACTATGTAACAGTATCCAAAAAAGAACCAGAAAAAAAGAAGATTGGCAAGTGAAATAAATTCTTATTCGGTGCCTCAGAAAATTCTAGGCACGTCATCTGACAAAAAAGTTGTCGATGACTCTTCTTGTATGTCTGCGCCAATTTCAGAAATAATATCTGAGAAATTATCAGATATGATAAAAACACCGGTGGGATGCCCGGGCGATGGGATCTCTGAAAAAATTACAAATATCATTAAAACACCGGAGAGATACCCGGGCGATGGGATATTTGTAAAAATTTCAGATATCATTAAAACACCGGTGGGATGCCCGGGCGATGGAATATCTGAGAAAATACCAGATATAATTTATGAAAAGTCCGAGAAATGTCCGGACGACCTTACCCAAAAGGATGTTTTTTTTGGAAAATAGACCTGAGGCTGCTTCGGCGTCAGGCTATTGCAAGGAATTTGTTGAGAATCCGCGTCGGTCTGTTAAAGAAAAAAAAGGCCCTTTTTAGGGCCGAGTACTTTTTTCAAAAAGGAATTTGCCAAACCCGCCCTGCAGTTGAAACAAACTATGTTTCTGCAGACACGAACACGTATTCACACAAGTAAAGAAAGACTTTACAAAGAAAAATTGAAACTCTAGAAAGCTTCAAAAAGTTCGAGAAAAGTGAAAAAAAAACTGTGCAAAAACAAAAAAGTGTTGAAAAAAAGAACAACCTCAATCATCATTCAGCATAAGTTAAGCTCAAAAATAAAGAATGCAGTTAATGACACAGAATTAATGAAAAATGATGCAAATAAATACCTGCGTAATATTAACTTAATTATTACACAGAGAAAAAAAGTTATCATTAAAAGCAATTTACAGAACTCTGTGCTAAAAGAAAGAATTGAAAAACGTCGCAAAAATTTCCAAAACACAAATGTGACACAGAAATTGATTGCTGATGTTGACAAATATTAAGGTGAAAAGCAAAAAAAAGGCCCTTTTAAAAGCATTTGTGTTTCTGAGGCGGAAAAAGGCCCTTTTAAGGGCATTTCTGTTTCTGAGGAAGAAAAAAAGGCCCTTTTAATGACATTTCTGTTTCTGAAGAAGAAAAAAGGCCCTTTTAAGGGCATTTCTTTTCTGAATGCAATTTACAGGATTCTGTGCTAAAAGAAAAAATTAAAAAACATCGCAAACAAAATTTTCAAAACACAAAAGTGATAGAGAAATTCGTTGTTGCTGTTGATAAATTATTAGATGAAAATGCTATGCAAAAGCACAAAAAATTGGTTACTCCAACCGTGGAAAAACCAAAATATTTCTCTGGAAGGCTTAGCAAAGAAATTAAAGAATCAGAAAAAATTACCTGTACTGAAGATGCTCAATTGCAGTATGCTAATAACATTACATTTTATAACACACAAAATGAACTGCCTCTTCTATATGATAATGTGGAAAATAACCACACTGAAATAGCAAGCCAACAAGTAAAAAACATAGAAAGCAGTGAAAGCAAAATTGACCTATTAATTAAAAAAATTGAAGAAAAGTCCATGAGTGAGAAACTTACGGAAGAAAAATAAATGGAGAAACAGATAAAAAACAAAAAAATGGTGAATGGACCATCAATAAAATAGCAGAATTATCTGCCAACCTGGTCAAAAACAAGGAAGCAATCAATTGCAATACTGACACTGATGCCCAAGTTATCGAAAGTACCAGCAATATAAAAAAATTGACAGTAAAAAATGATGAAATAAAAAAAAAACGAGGATGAATTTTTTTACTCTAAACAAATGGACTTAACATATTAATTTGGAATGCGCAAGGCATCAAAAGGCAGTATAGAGAATTCTTAGCCTACCTAAAATACAAAATCATGTATATTGCGCTAATTAATGAATCCTGGCTAATGGACAGAATTAAATTCAAAATTCCCAACTACAAGGTTTACAGAAAAGACAAAACCTCCCAAAGTGGGGGAATTTTGATTGCAGTGAAAGATAAACTAGTGCAAAGTGAAGCAACATGCAACACAAAGGATGCCATGGAAGCGCATTCGGTTATTATTAAAACAAAAAATAACCCGATTAAATTTACGGCGCTATACAATCATCCCAAACACATTATTACCAAAGAAGCTCTAGATAATCTTTTCGAGGAAGATATTTCTACCGTCGTAGCGGTAGATTTTAATGGTAAACACCGCTATTGGTACTGCCCAAGAGCTAATAAAAGTGGAAACAATATCTTCAGATATCTCTTAAACAAAAACATTGATTTGGGGGCACCATCTGAACCGACAAGAACGGCACTCAAAGAAACTAGCAACATACTAGATTTTGCCCTTTTGAAGAATAATAAATATTACTTTGAAATTTACACTGCGGCAGCGCCCTCCTCTGACCACAATTCCGTTCACCTCCAGCTTTATACTGATAAAACTGTGACGGTAGCACTCAAAATGGTCACTAATTTAAAACAATTTGAAGAGAAAATTAAATTAGTGCCAACTCCGGTAATTGGAGACTGTAATAGCAAAGAAGAACTTGAAGATCAGAGGAAGACTCCAGCCAATAATAAAAAATAAAAAGCTTAGCAGGAAAAATGAAACTTTAATATGGAAAGCCTGTGTCAGCCATGTTATTACTTATGCCTGTCCTATCTGGGGTAACTGCAACAAACAGCAGAAAAATAAGATTACCGCATTTCAAAATAAAACCCTACGTTATATGGTGGGACTTGATGGAAGAACTTCAAACCATGCTATCCGAAGCATGTTAAATATTAATTGTATCCATTATACTATGTATGACTTAGCTAAAAGATACTATGAAGATGCTAGGATTCATCCTAATCCTCTGGTCAGAGAGGCCATTAACTATACTGTCAAAGAAACTGACAGATGTAAAAGGCCAAAAGCTATCTTGAATAAAAATCCCCGAAATGAACCCAGATCACAGCTACCCTAGCAAAAAAAAAAACAATAATTAGGACTATACTCGGGGCAAAGCTATCCTGGCAATGGGGCCAAAGCTACGGTGACCTTTTCACTCCCAGTATTACTCCGCACTAATGGTGTGTAATTAACCTTCACTCGGAAAACTTCTCCCACAAGCCCTCAGGGCTGGCTGTCTGTCACCGTGATCCCTTACCAAACCCCTCTATTTTAACCCCTCCCCACCGCCGCGCGCTTTGCAGACCGGTAGACAAGCAGTTTATTTCTCCCTCTCTTATCTTTTTTTTTTTTTTTTTGGAGATGTTACAGAACGTGTAACGTTTCTTTCTTTCTTACTTTTAAAATGAAATTATCTTTGCTAAACACGGGAAGCAGTCTTAAGTGGCCTAATTTTGTTTTCACATATTTTTCCATTTTTTGTTTATATATTTCATATATTTATACTTATTGCTTGAAGATTACCAACTGCGGGATTTAATTAAAAGTAATTTTACCATGTCATCAGTTATGCGTAAAATTTCGTTCTTTCAAAAATTTTGCCTTGATTAGATTTTTTTTTATAACAGACATCCGTTAAATGTGTATGCATTTTTAACTACCCCGTGTTGCCATAAGTACTGGACAAGAGCCCGTCTCTGTGGTAAATGATATTTTAGGGTTCACTGTAAACTGCCACACATCTTTCAGCAACTTGGAAAATTGCCACACATTGGAAAATTGCCACATGTTTTTCATTGATGGGCCGGGCACAAATTGCTGTTCCTCCGAGGAACACTTTGAATGTGTGGCAGTTTTCCAAGTTTCCGAATTATGTGTGGCTGGGGAAGGAAATCTTTCATTTGTCTGAATTTTCATGCCGGTTCATGCGCGTTTAAGGCAACTGCGCACAAAAGTTCAAAAGGAAAAGATGGCCGTTTCTTGGCCTATATTGAGAACTGAATTGGGAACTCCAAACTAATTTCGAGAAAACGTTCTATGTAAGCCAAGCGAGAATTGTATTTTAATTTGAAGAAATAAATTGCCAATGGATCTGAGGTACTTCAGTACTAAATTCAACCTTCATTCTCGCAATGGTGCGACTTGAAACGCCAGTGAGTTCTGCCGTAAGAACTGTTAATTCATTTGATTTATTCGGCGAATGTTTTTCCATCAATTTAGTGAAAACATTCATAACGATCACCTTAGCAGAGCTTCGTAGTGATTTCCCACGTTTATGCGGCTGAAATACACTCGAGTGACCGGCAGATGCCATTCGAAAAAACCGAAAAGACAGAAGAGTGTTTTAAAACAACAATCAAGAAGGAGAAACGCGAAATGACCTCGGAAACACTTTTTTCGCCCTCATCCTTCCACTAATGACCCCCCACCCCCCACAGCAATAAATATCCCCTGGGTTGACAGCTTAACTCTGACCCAAACAAGAATGCTGTGACAGAGAACCATCAGTGACGTCACCAAAGCACGAATATATGTATTTTTTAGAAATGCCGCTGAAACTGAGATCTGAATTTTTTAAATGCACACACACACAACGTATTGAACATCTGTGTCATTTCTAAGTGCCAGTTGAAGCTGGAGTACGAGCTTTTAGACCGGAACTATTTTATGCAGTGGAAGTATACACTCTGTAGCCTTCCTTCCAATGACAGGTTAAGCTTGCCCCAAGTATAGTGTTCAGAGGGTATTCTTCACTCATGAGAAGAATTTTTTGTTAAAAAAAAACGGACCTTTTAAGGGTAAAACTCTTGTTTTGCAAAAAGAATATCTCAGTCTACAATTTGAGACTGGCCCAGGAACAAGGTACTATGGTTTAAAAAATGGTACCAAACTCCCCACCTGCCTGTGGAATAGATATATATATATATTTCTCTAAGAAGTCCATGAGAAGCGAGACAAATAGCCGACTCCTACACGGGAATTGAGCAAACGACAACTGTGTGGTTTAAGGTGCCTTGCAACACATATTTTTGTGAGAAGACTGGGTGTTTATCTGTCGAATTTTTCTTGTGTGTGTTTTTTTAGGCACCCCTTTTCCCTGTCCTTTCCCCGATTCCTGCGGCCTGGCGTTGGCTGCTGGACAAATTGCTTTGTTGCAGGTAAGTATGTAGGGTTGCTTACAACTTCAATACTTAACGGGAAACCGTATACTCCTCTTGCTCTAATTTTTCTGTACTGTTCTATCATGCTGTCCTATCAGGGAATTCTGTTCCCAAATATCTTATCTTCTTCTTATTCACCTGACAAAAGGTGCAAAGCGCTGAGGGTTCGGGTCTCTCAACCTCAGATAGGAAATCTCTATTCTTGATTCCGCTGTAAATTACTTCATTATCATTATACATGCATTTATCAGGTTGCCCTTTGGATCGCGTGCAGGAAGGTCGCACATCGTGTGAGCTCCTGCGAGTGAACTTCTATGCAAGCTTTTCGTTGTCGTCGGCCGTTCGTCTTGCTCTGCGATTAGATAGTTTCAGGTTTACCAGTCTATCCGAGTCAGTCCGGTTAGGGATCTTTTTAGTTGTTAAGCTTTTTTCAAAGCTGAATTAAATTTACTCGAATCCACTTCACTTTGTTTCAGCTTTCAGCCCATCGTAAAAATTAACGGAATAACCAGACCAGATGTTGTAGAGCAAAAGCCTGATGCCAAGAAAAGCGATGCCGTTTCCCGTTCCTCATTCAATTTCACGGGAAAGCGAGAGTCAACTGAAAAGCCAGATCCAAGAAGATCCAGAAGAATTAGAAACCTTCCGCCGGAACTATGTAATAGTATCCAAAAAAGAACCAGAAAAACAAGAAGAAGATTGGCAAGTGAAATAAATTCTTATTCTGTGCCTCAGAAAATTCCAGGCACGTCATCTGACAAAAAAGTTGTCGATGACTCTTCTTGTATGTCTGCGCCAATTTCAGACATAATATCTGAGAAATTATCAGATATGATAAAAACACCGGTGGGATGCCCGGGCGATGGGATCTCTGAAAAAATTACAAATATCATTAAAACACCGGAGAGATTCCCGGGCGATGGGATATCTGATAAATTATCAGATATCATTAAAACACCGGTGAGATACCCGGGCGATGGGATATTTGTAAAATTTTCAGATATCATTAAAACACCGGTGGGATGCCCGGGCGATGGAATATCTGAGAAAATACCACATGTAATTTATGAAAAGTCCGAGAAATGTCCGGACGACCTTACCCAAAAGGATGTTGTTTTGGAAAATAGACCTGAGACTGCTTCGGCGTCAGGCTTTTGCAAGGAATTTGATGTGAATCCGCGTCGGTCTGTTAAAGAAAAAAAAAGGCCCTTTTTAGGGCCGAGTACTTTTTCAAAAAGGAATTTGCCAAACCTGCCCTGCAGTTGAAACAAACTATGTTTCTACAGACACGAACACGTATTCACACAAGTAAAGAAAGACTTTACAAAGAAAAAATTGAAACTCTAGAAAGTTTCAAAAAGTTCGAGAAAAGTGAAAAAAAAACTGTGCAAAAACAAAAAATTGTTGAAAAAAAGAACAACCTCAGTCATCATACAGCATAAGTTAAGCTCAAAAATAAAGAATGCAGTTAATGACACAGAATTAATGAAAAATTATACAAATAAATACCTGCGTAATATTAACTTAATTATTACACAGAGAAAAAAAGTTATTATTAAAAGCAATTTACAGAACTCTGTGCTGAAAGAAAGAATTGAAAAACATCGCAAAAATTTCCAAAACACAAATGTGACAAAGAAATTGATTGCTGATGTTGACAAATATTCAGGTGAAAAGCAAAAAAAAAAGGCCCTTTTTGTGTTTCTGAGGAAGAAAAAAAGGCCCTTTTAATGGCATTTCTGTTTCTGAAGAAGAAAAAAAGGCCGTTTTAAGGGCATTTCTTTTTCTGAATGCAATTTACAGGACTCTGTGCTAAAAGAAAAAATTAAAAAACATCGCAAAAAAAATTTTCAAAACACAAAAGTGATAGAGAAATTCGTTTTTGCTGTTGGTAAATTATTAGATGAAAATGCTACGCAAAAGCACAAAAAATTGGTTACTCCAACCGTGGAAAAACCAAAATATTTCACTGGAAGGCTTCGCAAAGAAATTAAAGAGGCAGAAAAAATTACCTGTACTGAAGATGCTCAATTGTAGTATGCTAATAACATTACATTTTATAACACACAAAATGAACTGCCTCTTCTATATGATAATGTGGAAAATAACCACACTGAAATAGCAAGCCAACAAGTAAAAAACATAGAAAGCAGTGAAAGCACTGTAGAAAGCAGTGAAAGCAAAATTGACCTATTAATTAAAAAAATTAAAGAAAAGTCCATGAGTGAGAAACTTACGGAAGAAAAATAAATGGAGAAGCAGATAAAAAACAAAAAAATGGTGAATGGACCATCAATAAAATATCAGAATTAGCTGCCAACCTGGTCAAAAACAAGGAAGCAATCAATTGCAATATTGACACTGATGCCCAAGTTTCAGTGCCTAGAAGAATTAGTGTGACGTGCTCCTTAAGATGTCCCTCACGGTTTTGTGACCAATCGTCATGAAATGACAGAGGGCGCTGGCATCGGAAGTTACGTTAGGATGCTTCATCGGCTTCATGCTATTCAATGGTGGGAAGTTTGTTTCCCAAGGATCTGCTGCCTTACGAAACTTCAAATTTTCACAAAACAAAGGTTAGTGGAGGGAAATTTTTTTGGCAATATCTTTGCTAATTCGTTGTAGCTCGATCATAACAGTAATACACTAGGTAATTCAACAGTTGATCTCTAAAACGCAATAGGCTTATTCGGGTGTTAGTGTGCTAGTTTTATTCAACTGTGGATTGTTTATAACGAAATTTATTTCCGAAATTAGTAACTTTTTTCGTGAAGATGTAGAAGTTGATCAAGTATTGGCTGTCACGCGTTAAACCTACTGTGTGGTTAAACTTAAGTACTGTACTGAAATCGATTACAACAGTTATAAGATCATAGAGAAATAATGTCAGCTATGAAAGGACTGGGAAATTCTGCATTAGCAAATAATAAAAAACATTGAAAACGGAAAAGGCAAAGCAGCTGTTTTGTGCCGGGATATAATACTGGCTATAAATCCTGCAAAAATAAAATTTCACTCTTTGCTGTCCCGAAAATTCCTGATATGTTGAGCAAATGGGATAAGGCAATTCCCAGAGCTAATAAGAAACTTGATGAAAATTGTGTTGTATGTGCCTTGCACTTTGAATCTAAATTCATGGAGATGCATTATCGTTCCACTATTCAAGGTAAGGAAGTTCTAACATGCCGAGACAAACCATTACTCAAGCCTGACGCCACACCTACTATTTTTCCCAAATTTAAAAGGCGACGACTAATTAGTTTTTCCAATTTTTATTTGGTAGGGGGGCAGGGGGGCACATGCCTTAGTGTGCCTTCCCCACGTTACGCCTGTGTGTATGCTACCTTAATAATTTCCTTTTTTTAAGGGTAAAAATAGTTTACAGGAATTGCATAGAATTATCCCATTCAGACAGACTACATGAACACCCACTTCTTAATTTTTACGCTATTAAAATTTTTACTTAAGGTGCAAAAGAATTTTCCTCTCTTCACTGCAAACCCATTTGAATCGCAAATCTAATCACATTATGATTATAAGGTGAAGAAAAGTAAAGAAAAATGTTATAATTATTTTTCTTTAAAAGAATGTCATCATATACATTCAGTTTTTGTATATTTACTTCTGTCCAGTATGATTCATTTTGTTTATCGTATCACAGGCAAAGTTTTTTTATGAATGATTTTTATAAATGGATTACAGTTGGTATATTATTAGAAAATAGACTAATTTTAAAAATAGTAATCGCATTTGTTGTATTCTATTTTCAACTCATTAAAAGGCTTCCCATTTTTTTACCAATGCTGAAAAATGAAGTACATTATTAAATAATTTATAAAGTTTTTAGGTTACTGAATTTCAAGACCTAATTGGATTATTGGAATGCAAATTATAAAGTCCATGTCTCATTGAGAAAATATTCCCCCTTTTTTTTCCGGTAAGGTTTTGAGGGGCAAAACATTTTTTTTTTAATTTTTACTTTATACTGCAAGTTGATGTTTCAATGATTGTAAACTGCATATTGGTCTCCAGTGTTTTTGCATAATGTAACCCATGTATGACTCTAAAACTTCCGAAATATCTAACATTAATGTTGTCGATAGCACAATGCAAAGCTTAACTTAAACTACGATACCCTTATTAATGAATCTTGAGCACCCCGTTCGTTCTTTTTTTTTAGGGGGGAGTGAAAGAGGTGTGTCGATTACTTCGTATATACTTAAGTTATCTGCTTATAAAATATCGTTAAAGAAGTACACATAATACTGACGAGCTGGGTGTGTGTCAAAGAAAGATGTGCGTTTTCGTCGTCCTTCCTCCCTGAAAAGCGACGTGACATCCGATGGCAGCGCCATCTACCGCTTTCATGATTGCGGGCAGCAAATTTTTCTGCGAGCACGACACACTAATTCTTCTAGGCACTGTACCCAAGTTATCGAAAGTACCAGCAATATAAAAAAATTGACACAGTAAAAAATGATGAAATAAAAAAAACGAGGATGAAATTTTTTACTCTAAACAAATGGACTTAACATATTAATTTGGAATGCGCAAGGCATCAAAAGGCAGTATAGATAATTCTTAGCTTACCTAAAATACCAAAACATTTATATTGCGCTAATGAATGAATCCTGGCTAGTGGACAGAATTAAATTCAAAATTCCCAACTACAAGGTTTACAGAAAAGACAAAACCTCCCAAAGTGGGGGAATTTTGATTTCAGTGAAAGATAAACTAGAGCAAAGTGAAGCAACATGCAACACAGAGGATGCCATGGAAGCGCACTCGGTTATTATTAAAACAAAAAATAACCCGATTAAATTTACGGCGCTATACAATCATCCCAAACACATTATTACCAAAGAAGCTCTAGATAATCTTTTCGAGGAAGATATTTCTACCCTCGTAGCGGTAGATTTTAATGGTAAACACCGCTATTGGTACTGCCCAAGAGCTAATAAAAATGGAAACAATATCGTCAGATATCTCTTAAACAAAAACATTGATTTGGGGGCACCATCTGAACCCACAAGAACGGCACTCAGAGAAACTAGCAACATACTAGATTTTGCCCTCTTGAAGAATAATAAATATTACTTTGAAATTTACACTGCGGCAGCGCCCTCCTCTGACCACAATTCCGTTCACCTCCAGCTTTATACTGATAAAACTGTGACGGTAGCACTCAAAATGGTCACTAATTTAAAACAATTTGAAGAGAAAATTAAATTAGTGCCAACTCCGGTAATTGGAGACTGTAATAGCAAAGAAGAACTTGAAGATCAGAGGAAGACTCCAGCCAATAATAAAAAATAAAAAGCTTAGCAGGAAAAATGAAACTTTAATATGGAAAGCCTGTGTCAGCCATGTTATTACTTATGCCTGTCCTATCTGGGGTAACTGCAACAAACAGCAGAAAAATAAGATTACCGCATTTCAAAATAAACCTCTACGTTATATGGTGGGACTTGATGGAAGAACTTCAAACCATGCTATCCGAAGCATGTTAAATATTAATTGTATCCATTATACTATGTATGACTTAGCTAAAAGATACTATGAAGATGCTAGGATTCATCCTAATCCTCTGGTCAGAGAGGCCATTAACTATACTGTCAAAGAAACTGACAGATGTAAAAGGCCAAAAGCTATCTTGAATAAAAATCCCCGAAATGAACCCAGATCACAGCTACCCTAGCAAAAAAAAAACAATAATTAGGACTAGTGTTCAGAGGGTATTCTTCACTCATGAGAAGAATTTTTTGTTAAAAAAAACGGACCTTTTAAGGGTAAAACTCTTGTTTTGCAAAAATTAATATCTCAGTCTACAATTTGAGACTGGCCCAGGAACAAGGTACTATGGTTTAAAAAAATGGTACCAAACTCCCCACCTGCCTGTGGAATAGATATATATATATATATTTCTCTGAGAAGTCCATGAGAAGCGAGACAAATAGCCGACTCCTACACGGGAATTGAGCAAACGACAACTGTGTGGTTTAAGGTGCCTTGCAACACATATTTTTGTGAGAAGACTGGGTGTTTATCTGTCGAATTTTTCTTGTGTGTGTTTTTTTAGGCACCCCTTTTCCCTGTCCTTTCCCCGATTCCTGCGGCCTGGCGTTGGCTGCTGGACAAATTGCTTTGTTGCAGGTAAGTATGTAGGGTTGCTTACAACTTCAATACTTAACGGGAAACCGTATACTCCTCTTGCTCTAATTTTTCTGTACTGTTCTATCATGCTGTCCTATCAGGGAATTCTGTTCCCAAATATCTTATCTTCTTCTTATTCACCTGACAAAAGGTGCAAAGCGCTGAGGGTTCGGGTCTCTCAACCTCAGATAGGAAATCTCTATTCTTGATTTCGCTGTAAATTACTTCATTATCATTATACATGCATTTATCAGGTTGCCCTTTGGATCGCGTGCAGGAAGGTCGCACATCGTGTGAGCTCCTGCGAGTGAACTTCTATGCAAGCTTTTCGTTGTCGTCGGCCGTTCGTCTTGCTCTGCGATTAGATAGTTTCAGGTTTACCAGTCTATCCGAGTCAGTCCGGTTAGGGGATCTTTTTAGTTGTTAAGCTTTTTTCAAAGCTGAATTAAATTTACTCGAATCCACTTCACTTTGTTTCAGCTTTCAGCCCATCGTAAAAATTAACGGAATAACCAGACCAGATGTTGTAGAGCAAAAGCCTGATGCCAAGAAAAGCGATGCCGTTTCCCGTTCCTCATTCAATTTCACGGGAAAGCGAGAGTCAACTGAAAAGCCAGATCCAAGAAGATCCAGAAGAATTAGAAACCTTCCGCCGGAACTATGTAATAGTATCCAAAAAGAACCAGAAAAACAAGAAGAAGATTGGCAAGTGAAATAAATTCTTATTCTGTGCCTCAGAAAATTCCAGGCACGTCATCTGACAAAAAAGTTGTCGATGACTCTTCTTGTATGTCTGCGGCAATTTCAGACATAATATCTGAGAAATTATCAGATATGATAAAAACACCGGTGGGATGACCGGGCGATGGGATCTCTGAAAAAATTACAAATATCATTAAAACACCGGAGAGATTCCCGGGCGATGGGATATCTGATAAATTATCAGATATCATTAAAACACCGGTGAGATACCCGGGCGATGGGATATTTGTAAAATTTTCAGATATCATTAAAACACCGGTGGGATGCCCGGGCGATGGAATATCTGAGAAAATACCACATGTAATTTATGAAAAGTCCGAGAAATGTCCGGACGACCTTACCCAAAAGGATGTTGTTTTGGAAAATAGACCTGAGACTGCTTCGGCATTAGGCTTTTGCAAGGAATTTGATGTGAATCCGCGTCGGTCTGTTAAAGAAAAAAAGGCACTTTTTAGGGCCGAGTACTTTTTTCAAAAAGGAATTTGCCAAACCTGCCCTGCAGTTGAAACAAACTATGTTTCTACAGACACGAACACGTATTCACACAAGTAAAGGAAGACTTTACAAAGAAAAAATTGAAACTCTAGAAAGTTTCAAAAAGTTCGAGAAAAGTGAAAAAAAAACTGTGCAAAAACAAAAAAGTGTTGAAAAAAGAACAACCTCAGTCATCATACAGCATAAGTTAAGCTCAAAAATAAAGAATGCAGTTAATGACACAGAATTAATGAAAAATTATACAAATAAATACCTGTAATATTAACTTAATTATTACACAGAGAAAAAAAGTTATTATTAAAAGCAATTTACAGAACTCTGTGCTGAAAGAAAGAATTGAAAAACATCGCAAAAATTTCCAAAACACAAATGTGACAAAGAAATTGATTGCTGATGTTGACAAATATTCAGGTGAAAAGCAAAAAAAAAGGCCCTTTTTGTGTTTCTGAGGAAGAAAAAAAGGCCCTTTTAATGGCATTTCTGTTTCTGAAGAAGAAAAAAGGCCGTTTTAAGGGCATTTCTTTTTCTGAATGCAATTTACAGGACTCTGTGCTAAAAGAAAAAATTAAAAAACATCGCAAAAAAAATTTTCAAAACACAAAAGTGATAGAGAAATTCGTTGTTGCTGTTGGTAAATTATTAGATGAAAATGCTACGCAAAAGCACAAAAAATTGGTTACTCCAACCGTGGAAAAACCAAAATATTTCACTGGAAGGCTTCGCAAAGAAATTAAAGAGGCAGAAAAAATTACCTGTACTGAAGATGCTCAATTGTAGTATGCTAATAACATTACATTTTATAACACACAAAATGAACTGCCTCTTCTATATGATAATGTGGAAAATAACCACACTGAAATAGCAAGCCAACAAGTAAAAAACATAGAAAGCAGTGAAAGCACTGTAGAAAGCAGTGAAAGCAAAATTGACCTATTAATTAAAAAAATTAAAGAAAAGTCCATGAGTGAGAAACTTACGGAAGAAAAATAAATGGAGAAGCAGATAAAAAACAAAAAAATGGTGAATGGACCATCAATAAAATATCAGAATTAGCTGCCAACCTGGTCAAAAACAAGGAAGCAATCAATTGCAATATTGACACTGATGCCCAAGTTTCAGTGCCTAGAAGAATTAGTGTGACGTGCTCCTTAAGATGTCCCTCACGGTTTTGTGACCAATCGTCATGAAATGACAGAGGGCGCTGGCATCGGAAGTTACGTTAGGATGCTTCATCGGCTTCATGCTATTCAATGGTGGGAAGTTTGTTTCCCAAGGATCTGCTGCCTTACGAAACTTCAAATTTTCACAAAACAAAGGTTAGTGGAGGGAAATTTTTTTGGCAATATCTTTGCTAATTCGTTGTAGCTCGATCATAACAGTAATACACTAGGTAATTCAACAGTTGATCACTAAAACGCAATAGGCTTATTCGGGTGTTAGTGTGCTAGTTTTATTCAACTGTGGATTGTTTATAACGAAATTTATTTCCGAAATTAGTAACTTTTTTTTCGTGAAGATGTAGAAGTTGATCAAGTATTGGCTGTCACGCGTTAAACCTACTGTGTGGTTAAACTTAAGTACTGTACTGAAATCGATTACAACAGTTATAAGATCATAGAGAAATAATGTCAGCTATGAAAGGACTGGGAAATTCTGCATTAGCAAATAATAAAAAACATTGAAAACGGAAAAGGCAAAGCAGCTGTTTTGTGCCGGGATATAATACTGGCTATAAATCCTGCAAAAATAAAATTTCACTCTTTGCTGTCCCGAAAATTCCTGATATGTTGAGCAAATGGGATAAGGCAATTCCCAGAGCTAATAAGAAACTTGATGAAAATTGTGTTGTATGTGCCTTGCACTTTGAATCTAAATTCATGGAGATGCATTATCGTTCCACTATTCAAGGTAAGGAAGTTCTAACATGCCGAGACAAACCATTACTCAAGCCTGACGCCACACCTACTATTTTTCCCAAATTTAAAAGGCGACGACTAATTAGTTTTTCCAATTTTTATTTGGTAGGGGGGCAGGGGGCACATGCCTTAGTGTGCCTTCCCCACGTTACGCCTGTGTGTATGCTACCTTAATAATTTCCTTTTTTTTAAGGGTAAAAATAGTTTACAGGAATTGCATAGAATTATCCCATTCAGACAGACTACATGAACACCCACTTCTTAATTTTTACGCTATTAAAATTTTTACTTAAGGTGCAAAAGAATTTTCCTCTCTTCACTGCAAACCCATTTGAATCGCAAATCTAATCACATTATGATTATAAGGTGAAGAAAAGTAAAGAAAAATGTTATAATTATTTTTCTTTAAAAGAATGTCATCATATACATTCAGTTTTTGTATATTTACTTCTGTCCAGTATGATTCATTTTGTTTATCGTATCACAGGCAAAGTTTTTTTATGAATGATTTTTATAAATGGATTACAGTTGGTATATTATTAGAAAATAGACTAATTTTAAAAATAGTAATCGCATTTGTTGTATTCTATTTTCAACTCATTAAAAGGCTTCCCATTTTTTTTACCAATGCTGAAAAATGAAGTACATTATTAAATAATTTATAAAGTTTTTAGGTTACTGAATTTCAAGACCTAATTGGATTATTGGAATGCAAATTATAAAGTCCATGTCTCATTGAGAAAATATTCCCCCTTTTTTTCCGGTAAGGTTTTGAGGGGCAAAACATTTTTTTTTAATTTTTACTTTATACTGCAAGTTGATGTTTCAATGATTGTAAACTGCATATTGGTCTCCAGTGTTTTTGCATAATGTAACCCATGTATGACTCTAAAACTTCCGAAATATCTAACATTAATGTTGTCGATAGCACAATGCAAAGCTTAACTTAAACTACGATACCCTTATTAATGAATCTTGAGCACCCCGTTCGTTCTTTTTTTTAGGGGGGGGTGAAAGAGGTGTGTCGATTACTTCGTATATACTTAAGTTATCTGCTTATAAAATATCGTTAAAGAAGTACACATAATACTGACGAGCTGGGTGTGTGTCAAAGAAAGATGTGCGTTTTCGTCGTCCTTCCTCCCTGAAAAGCGACGTGACGTCCGATGGCAGCGCCATCTACCGCTTTCATGATTGCGGGCAGCAAATTTTTCTGCGAGCACGACACACTAATTCTTCTAGGCACTGTACCCAAGTTATCGAAAGTACCAGCAATATAAAAAAATTGACACAGTAAAAAATGATGAAATAAAAAAAACGAGGATGAAATTTTTTACTCTAAACAAATGGACTTAACATATTAATTTGGAATGCGCAAGGCATCAAAAGGCAGTATAGATAATTCTTAGCTTACCTAAAATACCAAAACATTTATATTGCGCTAATTAATGAATCCTGGCTAGTGGACAGAATTAAATTCAAAATTCCCAACTACAAGGTTTACAGAAAAGACAAAACCTCCCAAAGTGGGGGAATTTTGATTGCAGTGAAAGATAAACTAGAGCAAAGTGAAGCAACATGCAACACAGAGGATGCCATGGAAGCGCACTCGGTTATTATTAAAACAAAAAATAACCCAATTAAATTTACGGCGCTATACAATCATCCCAAACACATTATTACCAAAGAAGCTCTAGATAATCTTTTCGAGGAAGATATTTCTACCCTCGTAGCGGTAGATTTTAATGGTAAACACCGCTATTGGTACTGCCCAAGAGCTAATAAAAATGGAAACAATATCGTCAGATATCTCTTAAACAAAAACATTGATTTGGGGGCACCATCTGAACCCACAAGAACGGCACTCAGAGAAACTAGCAACATACTAGATTTTGCCCTCTTGAAGAATAATAAATATTACTTTGAAATTTACACTGCGGCAGCGCCCTCCTCTGACCACAATTCCGTTCACCTCCAGCTTTATACTGATAAAACTGTGACGGTAGCACTCAAAATGGTCACTAATTTAAAACAATTTGAAGAGAAAATTAAACTAGTGCCACCTCCGGTAATTGGAGACTGTAATAGCAAAGAAGAAATTGACAGAGCTATTGAACTCTTTAACTTCGCCATTAAAAAAATTATGGAAGAATGTCAAACTCCTGCTAAAGAGAAAAAAATCCGTACTTTTTACCCAAAGAAATTTTGGATCTTATTAAAGAAAAAAATAGGTACCGAAGCAGGTGGCAACGAACAAGAAATAAAACGTTCTATGACCTTTATTGCTGCCTAAATAGACAAATTAAAAGAGAAATTAGAAAATTCGAGAATGAGTCATGGGGTCAAGTATTAAAGGAAGCTCATACTGACTACTCTGAAAATTCGGATAAAAAAATTAAATTACTCTATAGAATCTTACGTCGAGCTTGCAAAATAAAAATGTCAAATTACTCCCACCCCTTTAAAAAGAAGATGGGACGGTAGTTAGAACTGACGAAGAAAAAGCAGAAATTTTTGCAAACTCACTAGAAAAACAGGTTAAAATGAATGATATCCCTGGCACTGATGTAGCCATTAAAATGAAAAAGGCCCTGGATACGGAGGATGTAGAAAATTCTTGAGTCATCACCCAAAGTGCTCAACTCTATGAAGAATATACTAGTAAAAAAACCCTGTGGTAACATCCTCAATTAAAAGTAAACAGAAGGGCTCTTTAAAAAGTAGGAGGACAAGGCATAGGAAATAGCAGCCAAAAGTAGTAAATGCTACGGCCTCTCTTACGTCCGATAGACAGCAACATCTAAGTAAAGTGGCTATGGCCTCTCTTACGTCCGATAGACAGCAACCTCTAAGGATAGTGGCTACGACCTCTCGCGGGTCCGAAATCCAAAAAAAGGCAAAAGTCGGACAGCAACTTCAAGTTAAAGGAGCTACGACCTAACTTGGTTTCGGAATGCCAGAAACTGAAATGATAAGAAAAAACAAGACACCTTTTAAGGGCCAAAAAAAATGTTTGTTCCCCCAGACTTTGAGGGAAGTTAGGTTTCATATTTTTAATCTTAAAAATAAAAAGGCACCGGGCAATGATGGCATAAATAATAAAATTTTGAAAACATTACCGGAAGAGTATGTGCAAACCCTTATTAAAATATACAATTGTGCCATTAAATTAAATTATTTCCCTGATGATTGGAAGACAGCAGAGGTAATATTATTACCCAAGCCAGGTATAAACCCGGCAATTCCTGAAAATCACAGACCGATTTCGTTGCTCCCAACCGTGGGAAAAATGTTTGAAAAAATAATTCTTATTAGATTGCAACAGTTCTGTGAGGAATTCCCAGTAATTCCATTTATTCAAGGAGGTTTTAGAGATAAACACTCCACGGTGCATCAACTCTCTAGAATAACTGAAAAGTGCGCTGAAGGAATAATTAAAAAAGAACACACAGCAGCCATATTTCTGGATGTAGCAAAAGCATTCGATAAATGCCCACATGAGGAAATTATCTACAAGCTAATAGCACATGATTTCCCACCCTGGATTATACATATAATCAAATCATACCTCACTAACAGAACATTCTGTGAAAAAATCAGTGGGAAAAAATCGTTAAAAAATCGAAGCTGGTGTACCGCAAGGCAGTGTACTTGCGCTAACGCTGTACTGTATCTTTACGTGAGACTTTCCCAACTATAATAACAGGAATCTGACTACAGCTCTCTATGCTGATGACACTGCACTTGCATATACTTCCAAAATTAAAAATCAAGCAACTTTCATGTTGCAACATTTTGTTGAACAACTTGAGAAGTTTTTCTTAGATTGGAAAATCAAAATCAATACTGAAAAACTCAAGCAATTCTATTTTCTAGGACTGTATACAATCACAATCCAGACTTTAAAATAGAAATGTGTAAAAAAAAATACCTAGGGTAAAAATTGTTAAATATTTAGGACTTTTTATGGACCACAACCTAAACTGGAACAAGCATGTTAAAGAAACTCTGACCAAATATCTTAAGATCAGAGGAAGTCTCCAGCCAATAATAAAAAATAAAAGGCTTAGCAGGAAAAACAAAACTTTGATATGGAAAGCCTGTTTCAGCCTTGTTATTACTTATGCCTGTCCTTTCTGGGGTAAATGCAACAAACAGCAGAAAAATAAGATTACCTCATTTCAAAATAAAACCCTACGTTATATGGTTGGACTTGATGGAAGAACTTCAAACCATGCTATCCGAAGCATGCTAAATATTAATTCTACCCATTACACGATGTATGACTTAGCTAAAAGATACTATGAAAAAGCCAAGATTAATCCTAATCCTCTGGTCAGAGAGGCCATTAACTATACTATCAATGAAACTGACAGATATAAAAGGCCAAAAGCTATCTTGAACAAAGTTCCAGAAATGAAGCCAATTCACAGCTACCCTAGCAAAAAAAAATAACAATAATTGGGACTAGTGTTCAGATGGTATTCTTCACATAAGAAGAATTTTTGTTTAAAAAACAAATAAACGGCTCTTTTAAGGGCCGCACTCTGTTTTGCAAAAGAAATACTTCACACATGTGAAGAAATTTTGTTAAAAAAAAAAGGCTCTTTTAGGGGCCGAACTTGTTTTGCAAAAAGAAATATTGCAGTCCACATATATGAGACTGGCCCAGAAACAAGGTACTATGGTTTAAAAAAAAAAAGTACCAAACTCCCCTCCAGCCAGTGGAAAAAAAATATTTTCTCTGAGAAGCCCATGAGAAGCGAGGTGAAAAGCCGACTCCTACACGGGAACTGAGCAAACGACAACTGTGTGGTTTAAGGTGCCTTGCAACACATGGTTTTGTTAGAAAACTGGGTGTTTATCTGTCGGATTTTTTCTTGTGTGGTTCTTTTCTTTTTTTTAGGCACCCCTTTTCCCTGTCTTTTCCCCGATTCTCTGCGGCCTGGCGTTGACTGCGGGATGATTTGCTGTGACTGATTTGTTGCAGGTAAATATGTAGGGTAGCTTACAACTTCAATACTTAAGAGAAAACCGTATACTCCTGCTGGTCTAATATTTCTGTACTTTTCTTTCATGCTGTTCTATCAGGGAAATCTGTTCCCAAATATCTTATCTTCTTCTTTTTCACGTGACAAAAGGCGCAGAGCGCTGTGGCTTCGGGTCTCTCAACGTCGGACAGGAAATCTCTATTGCTGTAAATTACTTGATGTTGACTGTTCCCAGCACCAATACATCATGACTACTCCCAAGGACCCCAGAAACAAGGACGGTAGGAGGGATACAGGCAACAATAACGAGGTCCTACTTCTCCCGAACGCGGTCAACCTCCTGTAATCCACCGTCAGGGATGCGATGCTGGCACTCCTGGATACTCCAGAAGTGCAGCAGAAAATCTCTGACATCCTTAAGCCATAGATTGTGGCTGCGGTAAAGCATGAGGTGGGAAAATTAGAGAAGAGAGTGGCAGAGGAGGTGGAGTCGGCGGCCAAATAGAGAAAGCGGGAGGTCACGAAGTTCATCGTGAAGGGTGTTGCAGCCCATCTCACCATCGAGGAGGTGTTAGCTGCGCTCGGAGAGAAGGGCATTGTTACCCGGAACCTTGAGCGGGCTAAATACCGAAGCGGTGCATGGAGGGATGCAATGACATTCTTCTCGGAGGAGCAAGTGACGGTCGGCACCATCACCATCCTAGGCTTTAGGATGGGGATAGATGTCTTTATGGAAAGAAAGACTCCATCTCCTACCCAGGCCAGGCATTTTAAACAACAACCCAAGAGAGGAAGAGCCAACAGAAAAGGTAGAGGTAGATTTAGAGGTGGCGGTCCGGCTCCATCCTCTTCCTACCCCATCAGAGAGCAAACTTTTGCACTGGTGGCTGCACCACAGCAGCCACTTGCTTTTACTCTGATGGGGAATCCATCCAGCTCTGTGATACCCATGGAGCTGGATGATAGGAAGAAGTTGCAGCTAGCTTCTTACCTCATGTAACGTACCAGGAGATGTGACGTACCTGCCAGAAGGACGCACACGACATAAAGGCAGATAGGAATCTGAATAAAACGTCCGCGTAGCTCAATTGGTAGAGCAACTTATTTCGGAATGAGGGGACCCGGGTTCGAATCCTGGCGCGGATAAAAATGACGGAGAAATTTACTTCGTTATACTCAAGTCTTCCCTCCAGCGACAACTTTTGTAAGTCTTGGAAAAGGGAGACAAAAAAAAGCCCTTTTAAGGGCCAAACAAAAATTTTGCAAAAAGGAATTATCTTTCTTGTGCTGAATACCTCTCCCTCAAACAAACATTGTGTTGTTTGTCTTGTCTTTTATACTAAAAATTTTCCTTACGCATTAGTTCTGACTAAAAAAAGGAAAAAAAAACAGAACTTAATTTTTTCCGCTGTTGCACACAAGTGTGCAACAAGCAGATAAGTAGCGAGGGGAAAAAATAACGATTGGCCCTTAAATAAGGAATGAAAAATATTAATATTAACTCTGATTGTGGCCGTTTTTATATTTTTGTTTTTCTGTTGTTTACTCAAAATGAGTAACTTAAACCTCGATCAGTGTAATCTTGTGATCACACCACCTCAGCTATTGTTACTCTGACATGTCAGGCAAGAATCAACAAAAGTAAACCGGAGAAAACATTTTTAAACCAATGGGGGAAAATCTTTTCTCTCATTGGCTAACGAGTAACGAAGCAATAGCGGACCCGAGAGAAACACTGAGCAAATGGCCAGTTTTGTCTTATCCGGTGTTGAACGTCGATTTTCCTCTGGAAAACTTATTCTGTGGGTGATGTTTTTTTTTCAGGTTCCCCTTTCCCCTGCCATTCCCTTCTTTTCCCCTGTACTCATCTGTGGCAGCGCGGTGTACCGGGCATTTTTCTGCGGAGAGAAATATCGCTCGGAACGGCTTGTTGTTGCAGGTAAGTATGTAGGGCAGCTTATAACTTCACTACTTAACGGAAAACCGTTTACTTCTTGTGCTCTAATATTTCCATACTTTTTTTCGTGCTATTCTATCAGGGCAATCGGTTCATAACTCTCTTTGATTCTCATTCACCTGCCAAAAGGCGCAGAGCGCTGTGGGTTCGGGTCTCTCAACCTCAGATAGGAAATCTCTCTCTCCCCATAAGCCATTTTAATGTTCGGGTGTTTTCATTGCGACAATGGTTACCTTCAGTTGTTTTACCCATACAGCCGAAATGCGACAGGAGGTAAATAGAGAGTGTACTTTATTGGTAGAGGAGCTTTTGAGTTTTTATATCAACATGACTTCATGGACTTGTGACTTATCTTCCGAAGTACTTACAATCTATATAGTTCTCACAGAGCCGACAGATGTCAGCACGTCAGCGTTCACTGCTCTAGCACAGGATAAGTACTGATGTGTTTTGTATGGACACCCATGAGCTGTTTAACATTTTTTTTTTTTCATTTTCGGGGAGAAGGGTTGTTGAAATGTGGAATTGAAGGCCTTTTTAATGAAGTTTGGAGAGACATAAATATGAGGAATTTCCTAAATGTTACAAAAATATATATATGACCGACCCCTTACTATTTTATCAGACACAATATATGGCAAAAAACATTCTAGAGTATTTATTCCAACTGGTGTCTTATTTCAACAGGACACTGTTTTGAGGTCTTACTTCGTGTCATTAAGTAGTTCTTTGCTAATACGAAATCACTCTATTTAATTTTTTTTCTAGCTAGACCTCTTCACATTCATGAGGAAAAAAACTTGATCGTCAGAATAAATATTTCGGTGTGGAGACATACTTTTCATTGTTAAAGGTCCTTTTAAGGGTAATAGAAAGGACCTTTTAAAATGTACTTTTTAGTATCCTTATAAACGCACTTGCACAACAGGACGAATCGTGGGTACTAGATTGACGTGCTGCCATCTATTGGCCGATACGGAGTATGGTATTTTTTTTTTTTTTTTTTGATTGGAGGTTTAACGACCACCGTGAGCAACTCAATGGGCTATAATCAGTCGCCCGTCCCTAATTTAGGGCCACTGGTTCCAGGGAAGGGAGAGAGCCAGTGCCGTAAGACAAACACAACATCCATGCCTCACCGGGATTTAAACCCGGACCCCGTTCGGACGAATGATCAGAGGCCATCGCTTAGACCACTGCGCCACCGGGGTTGCGTATGGTATTCAACTAGCTACTTATTGAAGTCGTCCTCAATTTTAATATTAAGACATATTTCGACTTGTACTATTCTGAGAAACTACAGATATTCCTTATGATATCGTGAACAAAATTCCTTTACCGTATTATTCAATATGATCATTTGTCACATATGTTAAGTAACCTCACAGTGAATTTCTTAGGAAGCAGAACTTCCCACGTCATAATTCAATATGATACTTTCTCATATACGTTAAGTAACCTCACAGTGAATTTCTTAGGAAGCAGATCTTTCCACGATATAATTCAATACGATCATTTGTCACATATGTTAAGTAACCTCACAATGAATTTCTTAGCAAAAAGAACCTCCCCCTATAAAGAGTGTTCCTGTCACATGACTCTCCTCATAGGCCCCGCCTACTGGCAATTCCATAGTAGCTCTGAACCAATGGCGTGGCGGAAATGGCCTTAATCGCAATTTCCTACATTCACTTGTGAAATACACGGTCTGGAGCCACAGAAGCACATCGGGGAAGAACGTTTCCGAATCAGAAAGAGGTAGCTGTTTAAAGGTACCATGTCCGTGCGTAATTTCTGAATTATGATCGCTGAGGAACTTCGATAACAATGTTCGCTAGGCCATCTGTGACGGAAGCTGATGAACGGATATCGCTCTGCCCACCAGGAGGAAAGCCAGGCTGAATCAAAAGTGGAGATGAGCATGTTACCACTGAGCCGAGCAGCGTCGGAGGCTGTAACTGGTGGGAGACAGGGCCAGGCCCTCAGCATTGCTCCGTCGGGTGGCAACGTCACCGGCCTCATTCGCTGGAACACCAACATGAGCCGGGCACCAAACGAGCACAATGTCCTCGTAGAAAGAGCGGAGGCTTTGAAGAGAATCATGCAGAAGAACGATATTGCCTTGAGATTTACAATTTAATGCCAACAAAGCCTGTAGAACAGAACGACTATCAGTAAGCAGCAAGAGGCCACCGCACGGGCCGGGAGCAAATTCAAGCGCTGTTATTAGGACCCACGCTTCAGCCGAGAACACTGAGGAAATAGTCGAGAAGGAAAACGAACGGCTGGAATTGTTCCGTGGAAAAAAATGCTCGATCGCCACCGAGGAGTTAATCTCCGAAGCGTCAGTTGCAATGATGTGGTGCGACGCTGAGTACTGGGCCAAGAACACCCCAAAGCAATGTCTGAGAAGCATCGGATGCAGATATCGGTGCTGAAAAGGGAGACCCAAGCAGATAATCGAGTAGCAGGGTGCAGACGAAACAGGAGGGGCCGGCAGAGCCTGAAGAAGATCGCTGTTGACAAAAAACGGCTCCTGTCAGAAGCGACTCAGCGCGATTCCAAGGGGAAAGCCATGGGATCTCCAAGCGTAGAATGACAAGGTGTCCTCTTCCAGAAGAAGATTAGCGATAGGCAAACGCTGACCCATCGACAGGTGGCGGTACAAAAATCGGACTGTCAGGAGGGTGATTCGAGAACGAACGCTAGCGATTCCACATTCAGCACGCAAGACCGCAACAAGCGCCGAACGAGGGAGGTGAATGGCTGCACGGAGTGCATCGTCGAGCAGACCTACTAGAGTGTCGTAGAGATAGGTGGGGAGGCGAACAGGACCGGAGCCGTATATTCCAGAATAGGCCGAATCACAGCAGCGACAAAGGCAAGAGCGTTGGGGAAGCCAAGACCCCACCGGCGATGACAGACAACTTTAACAGCAGACAAGGCTCGGAAGCCTGACTTCTTGACGTGCGTGAGGTGGGAAGACCAGGTCAATGAGGAGTTAAACCAGACCCCTAAAATCTTGATGGAGGACTGCCAGGTCACTGATTTGCAGCCCAGCCAGAAAGGAGGGACCGGCGCTTACGAGAGAAGTCAACCGCGAAGTTGACTTCTCTCGTAGACGTAAATCCCAGGAAGATGCCCCCTGAACAATGGAATCCAAAGTGGATTGCATACAGCTAAGTGCCGCCACCCGGTTGGGACTATAGGAAACAATAAAAATGTCGTCTGCAAATAAGAACATATGCGCATTCGGATGACAGCAATCTACCACATCATCAATGTATAAGTTAAGAAGGATAGGCGAAATGGAGCTACCCTGAGGAACACCTCGACACTGCGAAAATGAGGATGACACTGTTCCCCGCCAACGGAGAGGACGTCCACGAACACCCAGAGACGCCAATTTACCCAGGAGAGCAGGATGACAGACCGAATCATATGCCGCCTGAAGGTCCAAAGACACCAGAAAAACATAATTATGTCTAGCTCGAGCCACCAGAAGATGACGTTGGATCGACAGGAGGCGCGCCGATGTGGAACGTCCTGGCAAAAATGCGAACTGCAGCTTGCTGATCCGTTGATGAGAGAGAAGGAAGTCTGTGAGGCGAGAGACCAGGACTTTCTCTAAGATCTTCGAAAAAACCGATGTGTGAGTGATCATTCGGTACGATGATAAGTCGAGAGCAGATTTGTTAGGCTTCTTTATTGGGATCACCCAGGACTCCTTCCAGCATGAAGGGTGAACGCCGGCAGACCAAAAGAGGTTAAGGAGGTCAGCCAGCCATGAAGAAATCCACCTCCATATACGTCGCACCAGTTCGTAAGTACATCCATCAGGAGCACAGCGTCGGGGCGACCCATTAATAGCCCAGGCAACTTCACCGGCTGTAAGTAACGCATCCATCACTAGAAAAGAGTCGTCATGGTTAATAGAAAAGGAATGCACCGAACAGCCTGAGGCTGGGGAAAAGAGATTACCAAACGCCGAAGCCTGCTCCCCCAGATCAGCAACAAGGGAATCGTCAATCCGAAGAAGCAGGCGATCCGGGCTCGATCCAACATGAGATTTCAGACGGCGCAAGAGGGAGAAAACGAAGCCTGGCCTCGAGGAGTCGTTGTATTGTGCCTTCCAATAAGCATGTCTCTTAAGTGTGAGGAAGTGGCGAAGATTCCGTTCTTCCTGCCGATATAACGTCCAAGCGAAGAGGCAGCCGGACGATTTGGCATAGCGAAGGAGGCGGCGTTTCTTGTGAAGCCGCTGAGCACAATCAAAGTCTCACCAGGGAGACCAACGTTGACGCTGACCGCTGGGCCGACGAGAAGCATGCAGAATCTGAGAAATCCGGTCCAGGATCAGAGCGGCACCGTCAGGAGTGGAAGGAAGTTCATCTCGGATAATCTTCTGGATGAAAGGCCAAGCCACTGACCACGCAACTGGCTGCAGACCCGGTGAAGGAGAGGGATGGGAGCCAACCATTCCTGCCGCCAATGTTGTAATGACAGGATGACGGGTGCTACCGTAGAGATCACTATCCACTGACCAGGAGCAGTAAGGAACCAGCAGAGGAGAGCACATAGTGAGGTCCAAGACCGAGCAGCTTGACCCCCTACAAAAGGTAGAGGCCCCCGAGTTTAGGAGACAAAGATCCTGTGAGCAAAGCCAGTCCACGAACACAGTACCTCCCCGGCTCGGAGAAGCAGAACCCCAGCTAGGGTGATGAATGTTGAAATCCCCAACCACCATACAACAATCAGTGAGCAGTTGTTCGATCCGTCCAAGCAAGAGCGCCGAGAGGGGAAGAGAGGGAATATATAAATTAATAATCTTGATCGTGGTTTCGCCAGAGAAGGTATCCGTAGCAAGAAGCTGTTCGTTCGAATCCAAGATGAAGAGGTCCACCAATCTGGAAGAGATATCCGACCTGATTACAGTAAGGAGGCCACCCTGACCCCTCCTGATCATTTCTATACACCGTACGGTCTGGGAGGGAAAAAGAGATACCAGGAGATAGCCAGAATTCTTGGATAGTCAAGATCGTGGCTGTAGAAAAAATAGAACTGTTGGTGAAATAAGGTCTTTTCCAGCGAAGGGACTGCACATTCCATTGGACCAGCGACCAACTGTTCATGAAGAGGGAAGTGCTCCGCTAGGCCGGATGCCGTCTTGAACCGCTTGGAACAGAGACTACAAAGAAACTTACCGTCGTCATGATGAGCTTTCAGGTGAGACAGCAAGGCTGGACGAGAAGAGAAGGACATGGCGCATGGAGGACACAAGAAGGTTCTGGAGTGAGAAAGTTTGACGGATTCCGCAGCCAACTCCACATACGGAACCACAGATTCTTCGCATAACAGGGATTCATCGGCGCTTTGGCCAGTGTCAGGAGGTTGCTCAGCAGGCACTGAAAAATCTGGGTTCGCTACAACTGTAGTGGGGGGATTCTGCAAAACTTCAGCCTGTGGCACCTGTGCATCGGTTGAGGTGGGACCAGCATGTAGGGAAGGAGCTGAAAGAAGATTCGTCAATGAATCCAATCTACTGGTGAGTTTGGAGATGATGTCCAGAAGCTGAGGGAAGGCAGAGGAGCAAGCACACGGAGGCTGAGCCTGTGTCGCCGCCGCCGCCGCCGCCGCCGCCGAGTCCCGAGCTTCTGGATAGCTGAAATGCTTCGAAGCCATAATATCTAGGATCCGCGTTTCTTGGAGGAAAATTGGGCAGTTCGTGTCAGAAGCAGGATGAGAGCCCTTGCACAAAACGCACTGGAAGCTCGACGCCGAGCATACCGAAGAGTCGTGTCCTTCACCACAACGAGAACTGCGAGCGGCACTACGACAGGTTGACAGCAGATGTCCATAACGCTGACAGTTTTCACACTGCCTAGGTGAATCCAAAAAGGGTCTGACCGCACATCTGGAATACCACAGATAGATAGTGTCACGGTTAGTAAAGCACAGTTTCTCCACTAAGACCGAAGAAGTAGGGACCCTCGAGGAATTTACTGAACGTCGGAATCGAACAACACGAAAACAGTTCACACCACGATCCAACAATTACGTAGCAATCTCATCAACAGGGGCTTCAATGTCTACATCTCGAACTAAAAACTTCGTTGTCATAAGCTTAGTGAGGACCTGAGTTTTGACAGGTACCTGAAGAAAATTAGAAGGTTGACAAACTAATTATAAATATAAATATAATGATCCGATTTATTGGTGTCTAAAGTAAGAAATCACACAAATTTCACTCCGCAAGCTTTCTCCGTCAACGGACGGCTTCATCAGGCGGTTACATAGAGAATATAGAATCAAAATTGTAGACAGAACGTTAATTCTAATATGACAAATGAAATCACGCGTGAAGACCGCGCGCATAAATAACCACGAACGTGGTGAATACAATATCTTAAAAGCTAATGCAAAAGCAAACAATGTAAACTTTAGGAAGAAACTAGAATCATGAAGACCATCTTGCGATGCCTAGCAGATGGTTCCAAGCCACCGGTAGTTCGAAAGAGACATCGGTGTTGCATACATCCTGTTTCGTTAATATCTCAACTGTTTCCCTTATGGCAGCTGTTCTTGCGTCTCCATATGGTGCGATCTTCGAGATATTCTGCCATTGGGGTTGAGCTTGATGGTTAGCTACTTCTTTGGCAAGTGACGTAGAAAGTTTCTTTTGTGCAACATCCCTCTTATGCTCATTCATTCTCTCCTCAAATGACCTTTTTGTGAGACCTACGTAAAATTTAGTTAAGGAGTCTGGGTATAACAATGGGATGCAATAGATGCCCGCATCTGTGAGCTTCAAGGTACTATTACTTTTTGCTGTGCTGAGGATGGTTTCCATGTGTTTAGAAGCTTTAAGGCCAACATCCAATCCTTTCTTCTGAAAGTGATTTTTAATAAAATAAGATATTTTTGGGATGTACGGGATCGAACCAACAAATTTTAAAGGTGCTCTTCTGTTCGGTGTAGCAAGTGTGTTGGCTTCAACTTTCGCTATTGTGTCCTCTACGCGGGAGACGTCAAACCCTCCTGCAAAGACAAAGGTTGACAAACTTCCAGCAAGCAAATGAGATTCGAGGAACGCACCAATAAGTCACCCGAACGTAAAAATTGAACGTCTGAAATCGAGTCATGCATTGAAATATTGTCCACGAATAATCTCTTCAACAACATTGGACGGACTCTGGGTAGCTTCCCAGAATTCGGGGAAAGAAGTATTTCACCACGAGTCACTCCGCTCGCAAATGCCCTACGCAGCAATTCCTGAGGAGACAATTGAAACGAACAAACAAAGTCATTAACTGTTACTAGGAAACTACCCGGCTGGGGAAGCACATCACCAGGTGAAGAACGCATCCTTTTAGCCGGAGTCGAGGAATCAGAGTCCCCCATCACCGCCGGAAGCTAGGGCCCACCCCGAATCAACTGACCACAACAGAGAAGAGCATGCAAAGAAAAATATCCTACCTTGGATATGGGAAAAACCAACCGCCCGCAAAACTTTAGCAGGCAAAGAAACGAAAATAGAAGAGGAAACAGCAAGTCGCTGTCTCAAAAATGCAACGAAACAAGAACGCTTCCGCCAACGACGACACACCCAAAACACACGGAATCCTACGGGTTCACCGATTAGAAACAGGATAGCCAACTTCACACACCCCTACTATATCCATAGGAATGTGAGCATAAAAAACCACGAACCAGGAGAACAAAGTGACGTAAGTAGCTATAACGCATTTAAATGAAAGGAGGAGAGGTAAAGTGCTACCGTGGCGCCATCAACAGGAGCGGGCCACTTTTGGAAGGTTAGCCTATTTGTTTTCAAGATTATGTAGAAATGCGGATTTTTTAATTACTACTATGCAATAAAAACATGCTGCCTTGTTTATTATTCATTCAAAGACGTTACTAGGTTAGTAGTATAGCGTCTAGAAGGGAAAGTGTGCCGAGCGCCTAGCGTACGTAATGATTGGCTTGGATACCGAAATTTGTCCCCTTCGTAGATGGCGCTCCGATCGCCTTCCCTTCCCTCTTTCTTACTGTGATGGGAGTGGGAAACTAAATTCGTGTTGCATACTGTGAAAAGAACGGCAATTCAGACGAAAACGTGTTATGTTTCAGGTTTTAGAAGGAATCTGGATTACCTAATTATTGTATACAAGTTATACTTAGCTCATTATGCGGAAGAGAAATAACCATTGTTGTGTGCCAGCTTGCAATACTCAGTACAAAAACAGTAAGCTGTCACTCTATGGAATACCCAAAAATGATAAACTTTTACAGCAATGGCAAAGACTGATTTCCCGTGCAGATAAAAACTTTGACAAATTTAGCGCTGTATGTGAACTGTACTTTGATGAGAGATTTGTGGTTCGAAATTTTGTGCGTAAAATAAACGAGGAGACTGTTAATACCCAGAGATCAGCTCATCTTGACACCAAATGCAATTTCAACAATATTTCCAAACCTTCCCCATTATTTGTCAAAACCTCTGGCAAAAATGAAGAAAGTTAGGAAAACCGATGATAAGCCTGATATTAATTTAAATAGCTCCGGATTTACTTCCAAAAGAGTTACAATGAACTGCCTTCTGAATATCAACCTTCCTTCAGAATTTTGGGGTAAGCAAATTCTTGCTAATAATCCAAAGTGCATAATTTTCCATGTTCATTCATTCAAATGTGAATTGTCAAATTAATTGACAACCGAAAAACTGGTTGTTGTAACCGAAAGTGAACCGGAGGTTACCTGTGAAGTGTATTTACGTGGATTAAAAATTAACACAGTTTCTAATATTACTTCTAAAGATGAATTAGAATCCATTATTCGAGACACTGATAGGCTAACAGTATGTCATGGCGCAGGCTCCATTTCAGAATTTGAAAATAACAGGAAATACCTTGAAAGTGGAGTTATTTTTGAGAATAATTTATACAGCAAAAATTGTGTAAGGAAAGGAGCAACAGGGACTCGCCTCAAATGTAAGCATATGTGGCACTTTTGCACAAAATAGCTTATCATAGAAGAAAGGCTACATTTAAAAATAAGTATCAGAATAAAGTTTGGAAAATCAACAGGCTGAAGAAATGGGTTATTTCGCTCTCTGATTACATAAAAAAATCCAAAACAAAAATAAGAATTTTACAGAACTTTCCATTAATGAAAAAATAGCAGAATTACCCATTAAGCAGTGGCAAATGGTTATTCGTTGTTATAAGGCAGCAAAAGAAATCTGCAAGAGGTACGTCATATACCAAGGAATGGTTACTTGAATGCACATAAAAAGTCCAAAATTGTACGAGCACATACGGAAACACAAAATCATGATCCTACCTAATAGAACAACTATTAGAAAGTATATTTCAAATTACAACACTGGTTTTGGATTCAATGCACAGACGTTTGAAACAATTTAAAAGAAAACAAGTAAGATGGAGCCTTTTGCAAGACATGATGGTATATTAATAGATGAAGTGAAGCTTACAGAAAAACTTCAAGCAAAATCATCTGGTGAAATAATAGGGTTTGTTGATATTGGGCCATACACTTCAGAAACTGTTCAGCATAACCCATGTAATCACAGACTGGTAATGGTGTTCCAGCCATTAAATGGAGATTGGACCCAAATAATTGGCGTTTTCCCCACAAGTACCAATATAAGTGGAACTTTGCTTGCACAATTGATTATTATTGAAGCTGTTATTCTCACTGAAAATGCAGGTCTGTTTGTTGATTTCATTACGTGTTGGAACAGGAATATGTGGAAGACATTTGGTATATCAGCAGATTGTTCTGGAACTAAATACAGCATTATGCATCCTACAGATTGTTCTAGAAGTTTACATTTGATTTCATATCAGATTTTCCTCACTTAATAAAATGTGTACGGAACGCATTTGTTACCAGAGGTTTTCTTCTGCTCGAAGGGGAAGCAAGACCAGAGCATGTTGAAGCAGTATGGAGGAAGGACTCTGACATAACTACTCTAAAAGCCATGCCAAAAATTACACGTGTTCATATTCACCTGAATAACTGAGAAAATGAGGGCAAGCTATGCTGTGCAGCTTTTTAGCAACAAAGTATTAAAATGCCTTTTTCTCTATAAGCATCATATTGAAATACAGATTGGAAGTACTAATGCAACTGCATTTTTCATAAAGTTGATGTTGGAGTTAATAACTGTAATGATCTCTAGGAGTCCATCAAGTAGTCTCCGTGTTGATTCTAAGGGATGCAAAGTGTTTAATGATTTTCTGTTATATTTAGATAAATTGGAAGCTTTTGCAGGAGATAAGAAGATTGGGTTTTTAAGTGCTAGAGGATTACGAGTCACTAAAAGCAGTACCATCTCTATACTAAAATATCTAACAGAAACCTTGAACTACAAGTATGTAATGACATCGCGCTTGAGTCAAGGCTCAATGGAAAACCTTTTTGGTATTATTCGGCAACTGTCAGGCTGCAATGACCACCCCACTGCAGCAGAATTTTTAGTGACCATTCAGTGTTTAAGTTTTTATAATCTGGCTAAGCCTGTAAAATGTGGTACTAGCTGCACAACAGAAATCATCAATTCCCTTATTGAGCCAAGTGACACCATCAGTTACAAACCTAATGTTTTGTTAAATTTAAATGAACTTTTAAGTGATTGAATGCTAGATAATGTGAAAGATACCTTGAATAGTGCATATTCTGATTGTGCTTCACTTTTCCCACATAATTCCCATAACCAGTTGCTAGTTTATGTAGCTAGGAAATGTGTTACAATAACTAAATGCAAAGATTGCACCAAAATGTGTTAAACATGCAGTACTGAAGGCCAGATTTTCTGGAACATTGATACGAGAATTTGATAAAGGTGGCTTATTATATCTATCAAAGGAACTCCTAGTTCTTGTCAGTCAACTGGAAGATATTCTTACACATTATTTCAGCACCGAAAAACTACACAGAGATAGTATCGTTGATATTCTAGCTATCTTGATGATAAAGAAAATTAAATTCATTGGTTGTGCAGAACACAGTAAAGATGTGACATGTAAGATTGCAAAATTTTATTTACTGACACGGTTGCATTTCTATATAAAGGGACTTAATAAGATTCACAATGATAATAGAGAAAAAATGAAGTACCTTACGCTGAGACGCTGCAAATGAAGTCCCTGAATCTGGGTGTTGAGGTTCTTTTTATGAGAAAGCAAGTGAAGGACAGCTTTATACTTACTGTGAAGTCAGTCAATAGCTCTCACTTATAATTACTGTGGAGTCGGTAGATATATACTGACTCCACAGTAATGCTACAGGTCAAACCCTCGCCCCGAGAGTTCCTCAGAACCACCTTCACAGTTAATAAGAACTTTGCCACAGAACAGGTTCAGTCATTCAAACCCAGGGTTTGAACTTAGTCCCATTACCAATGTTCAACTCTGAGCAAGCAGAGCAGACACTGCTGTGTTTACTGATCTACTATATATTACCATATGTATGCATATGACCGTATTAAAAAGAATGGATAACTTTGGGAGTATGTAGCAGTGGCTAGTTAACTTTTCCTTCAGTAAATATATGTATGCACATAGCAGACAGTAAGCCTAATGCATATGCAAATAAGTGATCCTAGAAATTTAACCCAAACTCATTAAAAAAATTCCAGCCTAAAATGAGGTTAAAAAATGTTCAGGTTGTTAACAAACTTAGAAAAGAAAGTTACAAAAACTGGTAAGTTATTTAGAGATTCAAAATTCATTTCTATAAATATATTTATTTAAACAAAAAAATATATTTCTTGCTCTCCCCACCCCCAAGTAACTGCATCAATGGTGAAAGATAAAAGACGTTCAAAAATTGCAATGGTTGCTATCAACTATGCTGGTGTCAGAAATGTATTCTGAAGTAATTCCATTGTGTGGAATTATTACAGAATATATTTACTTCACTGGTAATTAACGGTTCAGCAGATATTAATATACAAAAAGATTTTAAGTCACATGTGTGGTAGCAATTGGTAATAATATTGCAGAGTTACTATTTTTCGTTAAAAATGTTTAGAACTGTGGGATTCATTTAGCAAACTGTACCAACCCTTCATCTTTTTTTTTGATGTTCAAATCCCAAAATTACTGGTGGCAATCTATTAATGCACTTTTTTCAATCAACATTTAGCTTTAGCATTTCCAGCATTGCTAACTAGGGCTTCCATGATGGAATTATATACTACAACATTCAGTATTTTGGAGAAAACTTGCAAAATGCCATAAGTGATTGGGACTAATTTACTCTTTACAAGGTGGTGTAAAGTAATAAAAAAGGAAACTAAACAGGTATTAAATTTATTCCTGGAAATTTAATTATGTGTGAAAACATCTAATAGTTGCATTCACAAATTCTTGCCCTTTGATTCAATTGGATTTTCTAAGATGCCAAAAAATCAAGTTGTGTGTTATTTATTTTTTGTGTAATGTTACTTTTTAAATCACTCTCCCAAGTTTTGTTCTGATATGCTGATAAATTTCTCTGTTCCTATACAATTGAGAAATGGTTTTTGATAAAAATTTCAACAACTGCTGCACTAGCCTTTGACATATAGCAGCCTGCAATGAATTAATCAAACTTCTACTTTATAAAAAATAAAAATTTAAAATGGGATGCTTACTTTTGCCTCACTGTATAAATTGAAAAAAGCTTAACCAATGTGCTGAGATGTGGCGATATTGTAAAAAATAATGCTTGATACATGCAAGCAATGCAAGATTAAAACATTGCTTTATTACAAACTGCACGTGGCTTCCGTATGGAAATGCCTAAAGCCATTTTTAATTAACTCTCATCAGCACTCCTTTGGTTCCCATGCTGATGAGAGTTCAATACTCAAAACCGGTCCACGTCAGGGGGTCAGTTTTTTCACATGTGCTTCAACATTTGTTTCAGTTGGTGTAAATTATATCTGTATTACCTATTCCCAACTACTAGCGGCATTAAACAACGCTGTTACATGTTTACATTGTACACAATGTGTCACTGTGCGTACCTTACTGGGACAATAAAACTTTCTGGATTTACTGAGGGGATATCAGTATGAGACTGAAATAGTTACAATTTCAGAAATTAAGAACAAATAAGTCTTGGTAAATTATTTGCTCCCCCACAATTATTTCTTCATTTAATAGTAAAATTTACCTAACAGTATAAAAAAAAATCCCCCCAAATCAGTCACTTTCCTTTCTTTTTTTGCGTTTTTTTCTGAACAATTACTGGTAAATGTTTTCTCATACATGCATTATGACCGAAATTATGCTTCAGTCAGTGAGGAATGTCATTATATAACTGCGTGTGACACAGCTTAAATAAGGTGGTACACACCGTTTTTTTAAACCAGTCAGTAACAGGCAATAATAATTTTTGTTAAGCCTATTAATAATACGAAAAACTTACGCAACATTTATATATATCAGCTATATCCACACCAATCATTACGTACGTTGGGAGCTCAGCACACTTCCCCTTTTTGACACTATATATCAGCCGTTTCTGTATCGTTTGAAGAGTAGACACATGGATACACAACTTTATATTTACATGCCCCCACGTATTTACTTAAAACAGTAAATTTTGTCCACTATCCTTAAATTGTTTTTAAGGAGAGCTCTGTCTCTGACTGGCAGCATTAAATTTGTTGAACCACGGCATTACTTATACCTGGTCATAAGCCTAACGGTGTCAAAAAAAACCACCAGATTTTCAAAAAAACAAAACAAAAAAACCCCAGAGGGTGTCAAAAAAACCCCCAGATTTTCCGAGTAATGGATCCCCGATGTAAATGACCCCCCAAATGTTACGAGTATATAATGATATGCATTTCTTATGTGAACCAACTAAATTATTTAATAATATGTAATTCTTCGTAGAATGCAAACACATGTATAATGTGTACTTAATAAAACAGCAATGTCGATTAAACATGGTTACCAACATCGTTGGCATATATATATACATAATGTGTGATCAGACCCCTCCAGATTTTGAAACATGGTTACGCCACTGTACCTGATGGTCACTGGCGAACATAGCCGATGCTGACACTTAAGCATTCAATTCAAAATAAGCACATTCAACATAATGTCCCATACAAAAAAGCCTTGCAATTTCTATATATACAGCAGGGGCGGCTCCTGCAATAGGGAACTGTGGGGCTGCAGACCCCACCCCCTACCCAAAGCAGTTTTTTTTCATGCCGTGCCGAGAGAAAGAGTTTTCTGAACTCAGCTGGAAAATTTTCCTACATAACGCCACTGGGGGCGAAAGGAACGCTGGCGGGCTGCTCTGACTGCTATTAAAACCAACTCATGTGGGAAACTCTGCCTATTTCCACATCAAATCGTTTTCTTTGAATAAAACGTTCCTGGGGGCTGCTTTGATTGGAGCTCTCTCTGGTACAGCAGATATGAATGGTCCTCGGAGTTGTTCGCCAGTGACGTAGCTACAATACAGTCTCTAGTTGGCTGCGAATGCATTGCCCGGGCCTTACCGCGGCGATGTATTAAATTTTTAGTTTGTTCCTGCTTTTATTCAACATGATAATTCTAACAACTGGAGAATATTCGTGTTTCCTAATAACTCAGTTGCCGAGATTTCTGCAAAAAAGTTTCACTTATATTTTCTCTTCTGATCAAAATGGGCATGTGAACAAATTGCGATTAAGAATGAAATTCAGTAATGGATAAATTGAAAAAAAAAAAAAAGACTAATTTCTGCAGCAAAAAATACTTGCAGAAAATTAATATTTTCACTTACCAGGCACAGCGAAATTTTCACTTTTAAACTCGTGTAAATTTTTATTCATCAAAAACATTACAGTTGCTCCATTGGCTACATTTTACTTTTCTGCTGCATACCTCCCGTCCTCAATATAAGCTGCACATTTCAGTTGAGGTAGTGCCTTATACTTATTTACTTTGAACACAACATTTAATCAAATACAATTGTTTAAAATATTTATGAAGTTGGTAAATTTTGAAAACAAATTGTTCTGCACTAAATTATAATCATGGATTCAAAATTAAAACTGGATTGAATATGTTTGCAATTCGTATTTATTAAAGAGAATGCCTGTGTGCGAGTATCGCAGTAACAACTCATCGCGAAATTGTGGCACACCTTTCAAAATTCCGCAAAATGTTTTTCATCACTATCCGAGTTACAGTGGCTGGTGTCAAGTCAAAATTCCAAAGGGAGCGTATCAGAAGAAAAAATATGTATTATATTTCTAGGTGTCACAATTGACACCTGAAAACGCGTATATGACGTTAAGTGTGTGTCTGCTGTCACACGCATTATTTTTTATACCTTTAAAACTGGTTCCCTTAATTGAGTGTGTGTTGCTCTTACAGTATATGCATGTATATATCATTTACATCCACAATAGCCGCCCCGGTGGCGCAGTGGTCTAAGGCGTTGGCCTCTGATCATTCGTCCAAAGGGGTCTGGGTTCGAATTCCGGTCAGGCATGGATGTTGTGTTTGTCTTACGGCACTGGCTCTCTCCCTTCCCTGGAACCAGTGACCCTAAATTAGGGACGGGCGACTGCTTATAGCCCATTGAGTTGCTCACGGTGGTCGTTAAACCTCCAAAAAAAAAAAAATTGCATCCACTATCTCAATCCACTGCTGGACGAGTCTCCAAGTTTCTTCCACAACAGTCTGCCTTGAGCCAGTTTCCTTCATGCTTCCAAATTTCATTCACCCATCTCCCACATGTCATCTTTTGGGTCTTTTTTTCTCCCCTTGCTATCCAGCTTAATATTTCAACTCTCCATCGCTAGCTCTTTCTTCTGGCAATATGTCCATCTCGTTGCAATTTCAGGGATTCTGACATTGATGTCCTCTACCCTTGTAATTTTTTCCCGATCCACGAGTTCCTCTTTGTATTTTCCCTGTTTCCTTGTTACATCAAACAGGATTCTTTCAGTTGTCTGCAACCTCGGTATATCTATTTTAGTTGAAGCCCATGTCACTGCTCCGCGTAACAACTGGAAGGATGTACTGATTAAACATTTTTCCTTTAAGAAATAACGCATCAAACAAAGTTTTATACACCGATCATTTTCTTCATATACGTGGCCACCGCTTGATATCTGTTGCATAATTCAGGTATCGGTTATCTCTAGATTTTCCCTATCAATCGCTAAATATAAAATCTAAATATTCATTTCTTTAAAAAAAAAAAGCACATTCGATCAATAGAGTATATATATAAATTATTATTAAACAGACAGCATCGGCAGGCTCAGCAACTTAGCTTTCGAAGTGATATCTACAAAATTGGAATGCAGCCCAGCCCCTCCATCTCAGCTTACCACTAGCCGCTACTGAATAGTGATACACAGTTAAATTTTCCAAACAGCACGTCTTTACTTATATCCAAATATCCATGCCATTTGTTCGCGTTTTGGTAGGCATTCTTCGAGGAGGTAGCATGATATCAATTTAATTCAAGCGCACGTAACATTCTATTTTTAAAATAAATTTGTCGACGCTGCACTCTGCGGCAAACTTAAGACATTTTAGCGAGTTCTGATTACGGTTAAATGTGTTTCCATAATCGCACACTTAAGAAAACCGTACACTTACATTTCTTACATCCTATTTTCGCAATCCAGCCCCTGTTGTTCGATGCACAACACTACACAGACACCGTCTGCAGCGCCGCGGTGCGGCGTGGGACATATTTCGAACACAGTTTTTGAGCTCGCACGGCACACTTTCCCTTCTAGTAGCATTTCACTGGAAGGATTTCAAACGCAAGGCACAAACGTTTATGCTAATTTGTGAAAAACATAGCCGAAACCTTGGGAACGACATTGCGGGACACAACAGTATGATTTGTTCTTCTTCACGGAATCCTCCATTATACTACTCTCTAATTCCAGAATGAATGCAAAAATACACCAAACCAAGACAACTGAACATAATGAGCGATTTACCAACAGCCAAGCATTGAGCCAAGAACGTTACCCGTACTACAGTAGTTTTATCTTTTGCCGCTAGAGGAAGAGCGGACCGCTGAGATTGCCAATACCGTGACCGTGTGTACTGTGTAGTTTGTTTACCCGGCTCCACGAGGATAAGTCGTGTTTTGTTTGATTGTGTGATTAGTCGCCTTTAGCTTTTCGTATCCGTATTGGCTTGAGATATTTATATGTTAAATCAAAAGAGAGGCATTTAATTTATTGTTTGTGAAGCTTTGTTGCAGGGAATTTGAAGCTGGTTTCAGGTGAGCAAATTGAGATAGCATGAAAGTACATAATGATTTCTTATTTCAGTTGCACATTACTATGGTTATCAAAATTAGGGATTTGAAAATTGCAAACGACTGGCATCTGGTAAATTGGGAATTGTTCATTTTGCGCTCTACAGTTGTATTTTTTCTGTTTCTGTGTTTGTAAAATATTTTGCTCTTTTAATTTGATTCTGATCTTCGGTTACTTTGGTTTGTGGGCGATTGTTGCTAAGTGTTGATTTTGAAAAGTGTGACTGGTATATTTATGTAGAGAATTGTATATTCTACGCGGTTTAGTTGTAGTGTCATTTATTTGCTATTTTTTTTTTTTTTTTTGCTGAGAGTTCGATGCCATGTGAACTTGATGCTTTTCCTTAGGGACTACACATTACTTTGGTTTTCAGTGTGATTGTTACTAGAAAAGGTTTTTACTCTGAAAAAGTATAAATGATTGGCTTTCGAGTAGATTTATGTCGAGAGTTGTACATTTTACGTTCGCCAGTAGAATCTACTTTTTTTGTTTGTTGAATTTCTCTGTGTGATACTTTGCATTGTAATTCGATTCTTATCTTTGGGAATACGTCACTTTGATTTTGTGTGCGATTGTTCTTAGTGTAAGTTTTGGCATTGAGATATATGGATGATGAAATCTTTTGAGTTGATTTCATCAAGATTTGTTCATTTTATGGTGTCCAGTTGTATAATATTTTTTCTGAGTAGTACTTGGCCAGGAGAATTCAATGTTCATGATCGCAATTTTGAGTTTAACTGTTAGCATTTAACTATTGCTGTGAAGCTGATTCATAGAGTTACTTAATTACAATTTGTGATTTATTTATGAATGTTTTTGTGTGCCATTTTATGAGAACATTGATTTGTACTCATCCTACTCTAATAGTAAATCATCTTCATCTAGGTTGAAGTACTCAGCCAGCTCCATTGCTGCAGCAATGCCATAAAGGCTTAGAGTGTTTTCTGACTTTACTTTTCTAAGATACCAAGATTTGTAAAAATAGACTAGTTTTCTGTCTAGAAATGGTTTCATGAAAATCATCAATAAATACATGTTCATCTCTTTCAAATGGGTTGTTGGAGGTAGGGCAGTTAACATAGGCCTTAGGGCAAGTAAGGTGGGGTTTTTTAAATTAAAGGGCAAGCAGGGTGCAACACCATTCTAAAAACAGCTTGGATAAACCCTGGTCTGCAAAATGCTGCATACAGCTTCCCTACATCCAAACAATGCTGTTCTAACTTTTGTGTACTGCTGTTGGATATTGCAGTAACAGTTGATGCATTTGCGGCAGTGGTTAGCATTTTGTGGTGAATCATGTCAGAAACTTTGGTATTGGTTAACAGTGATTCTGAAAATCACTACCAACCAATGCCAGAGAGTGGCATACATCCAGCAGCACTCCATATAAGTTAAGTTGTTGAAGAAATTTGTGCCAATAACAGTAACTGTTAGAATGCCGTCGTTGCACGATATAACATGAGTCAAAATGAACGATGAAAATGACTTTTATTTACACTAAAGCAAAAGTTGAAAGTCAAAATCACATCACTATATCTTTAGTGCTGGCTCCCACCTCATCCTCAGGTGAATGCTAAAAAAGATATTGTAAAATTTGTCACTCTTGTTTATATACACCGCATTCAGCTTCCAGAGTTTATAAAATATCTTTAAAGGCCCTGGATACCATTGACATGGATCCGATTTATATTGGATCCACCATAAGGAATTTGAACTTCCGTATTGCGGAACACAAGTACAGTGTCAAAACACATTCAAACTCTACAGCACTTGTAAGATTAGTTAACCAGGGAGTCCACATCCCTCTACGGAATGAGGCAAGAGTTATTTCTATTCACAACAATAGAAATGCGACTTTGCTAACAGAGAGTTTACACATTGTCAATAACACTGATAAATTTGTAATGATGACCCAGATTCATACCTCTGCCTTGGATAGCGTTAATTTCAAACAACAAGGACCAAATAAACCACTTACTCGAATTTTATTTCAGAACTCGCCCAATAACAACTAAGACACAACAATCATTAGTCAGAGTGTGGTGACGTTTTTTGAAGTCATTCGGGAGCTGAACGCAGTGTCGTACCTGCCAACTTTTACGCATTTTAACTGTTCTTTACGATTTTACGCATAGACCACTTTTTTACGCATTTCCATATATTTAAAAAAAATTAAATCTTCCTTGAGAAATATTTGTGTAAGTTAAATCATACCTGCCAACTCCTCCGGATTTTGCGAAAGTTTTCTGTTTTTGTTTTATACAGTCTTCAGTTGGAAGAACTTTTCTTCCGTATTTTTAAAATTTTCTGTATTATAACAGAGATGGGAATGTTACGCCATTGTGCGCCAGAACACCCGTGCCTCGTCGTGACTAAGGCACAGTAAATTCTCCGTGTACACTGTTATGCTTGACACTAAATAAAGATCATGAGGTGGGAAGAAAGATTCAGAGACTCCAACTACTGCAGATTGTACGTAGTTACTATGGAAATCGTCGTTCCGCTACGGACGACGGAAAACATCGAGTATGCTATGGAAATCGTCGGTCCACTGCGGACGACAGAAAACGTCGAGTATGGTATCAAAATGTGATATAATTTGTTTATATTATAAACATCTAAAAATTATCAAATGCACAAATATTTGCATTTATTTTTACTTGTACATATCTAAATTAATTATAAATGTTGGTTGCGCATAGTTAAAAAAAATCATTATAAATGTTGTTCGTGCATAGTTTAAAAAAAAATCATTAAAAATGTTATTCGTGAACAATTTTACACATTTGAATTTTCTCAGGTTGGCAGGTATGCAGTGTATATAAACAAGAGTGATGGACTCTGTTTCTAATTTTTACAATATCTTTTTTAGCATTTTCCTGAGGATGTGCTGGGAGCCAGCACGAAAGATCTAATTATGTGATTTTGACTTTCAATTTTTGCTTCAGTGTAAATAAAAGTCATTTTCAAAGTTAATTTTGACTTATGTTATATCGTGCAACAACAGCATTCTAACAGTTACCCATATAAGTTGTTCCCTTTAAATTCATAATGGTGAGTGATCTGTGCTGGTGAGACTACTTTCAAAAAGTAATTAGCTACAGTTACAATTCTAAAAAAGTGGTTTGCTGCAAATAAACTGCTTTTCCTGAGATGTAGTTTTGTTACATCTTATAAAAGTAGTCTCACTACAACTACTTTTTTAAAAGTATTTTTAAAAACTTTGTGAACATAAACACATGCGTGAGTGTAAATCGGAAAGTTTTCAGAGGCTGGTTGTAATCTTAAAACCTAGTTTTCACCTACCAGACTCGATCACTAATTTTGAAGTGTAAAAACTTTTTATGAGCATAAGCGGATATGTTTTTACACTCTTGGTTTTGGCTCTTTTAAAAAAACAGCCCAGGAAGACAAAGATATTTACAAAAAGTCTTGTTTTTGTACAGAGGAGTAGGAAATTCACTTCACTAATTTAAGTCTCTGAGTCAAAATAATTGAAGATCTTGAAGGGTTACTTTTACTTAGTGTGTAAACACCTCCTGTTGAAGTAACAGGGTTCACTTGATTTAGCACAGTATCAGCTGCAGTTTGTTGGATATCTGGACCAACAGAGAAGATGAATGAAGGAGATGGTCATCTCTCTCACACACACACATGTGGGAAAAGCTGACTTTCCAATTGGAAACCATATGATGTTTGACAAGAACACATGCCAGCCACCATGCTTTATATTCAGCAGTAACATAACCAGAAAGTACTGTTGGAACTGAATAAAAGTTCACAGTGAATTACTGAATGTATAAAGTTTGGTAATAAAGTCAGATTATGATTTTTGCACAGCACAGTAAATTTACTGTGTCTAAGAAATAGCTTATGCATCTTGAAATCTGGCAAGTAATTTTATGTCACTAAAGTTGTCATCACTGCCTGAGTATTCAAACTAATATCATGAATAGTCTGCTTCAACAACTCAAAAAGGTCTTTTGGTGTCATGATCTCATTATTGTTGGGCATTGGAGATTTGCTTTGACAGCTAAGTGTACCCTGTATGCCATCACATGCACTCTTGAAATGAGATGTTGCAAAGAAATGATATTCAATTCAAAATCCATTTTGTGGTGACACAGTTTAAAAAATTTTGTATATATTTTTTAAGACTTGGTATGAAATCTTGAAGGAGTGGGATGAGCTTGCTTAGAAATGTGTAAAAAGCAACAGTATTGTATATCAAACAGTCAGAAATTAACACTAAGTTCATGTGGTTCAGTTTAATTTCTTCTCAGTAATGCACAATAGGGCAGGTTAAAAATACCGAAATGTTTTTGATCGAATTCCTGTAGTGCAGAAAAGTTGCTCCTGATATAATTAAAGGTAACTTAAAACAACAACAAAAACTTAAATCAGACAATATTTTTTGTTCACACATGATGATCAAAATTATAGAAATTTACACAATTTTATTGATTTTTTTCCAGGTACCAACTATAGAGGGTGAGTCGAAAGTTTTGCAATATTTGGATCACTTTATGTCTTCATCAGTACCTTTACGACGAAAGCTCACTAGCATTCAAAGTATAGGTCATCGTGTTGCACCGTTTTTAGCCATCTGTCTGCCAGTTCTTCGATTTTGCTGCCGTACCAGTTCTTGTCCTTTGGGGCGAAGAACTCCTTAACCCTAAGTGCCACCTCCTCCTGGTTCTTGAAGTGCCACCCCGGAAGGAAGTCGGCCATGGGCCAGAACAGGTAATGATCCGATGGGCAAGGCCCAGATCCTATATGCTGGGTGTGGCATCAGTTTGATGCCCTCAAGTTCCTGGAGCTTTTCCCAGGTTGGTCGCGTGGTACAAGGTCAAGCATTGTCTTGCTGTAGGAGAGCGTGCTTTCTGTTCACCAGTGCCGGGTACTTCTCCTCCAGAACGGCATACATCCCCTCCAGCTGTTCAGAGTAGAGGTTGGCGTTGATGGTCCGATCATCTGGAAAAAAATTGTAATGGATTATCCCCTCAAAATTCCACCAGACGCAGAGCAATCACCTTATGCTCAAAGCGTCCATGTTTGGCAACAGGTTCTGGAAGCTGGCTTGGCCTCAACTATTGCCGTTGTGTGTTAGGATTACGGAAAGAGACCCACTTTTCATTGCACGTAACAATTCTCTTGATAAAACGTACATCGCGCTGGTTTTCTAGGAGTTTCGTGCACACTTCTAGTGTTAGGCATGTTTCTTGTACTAAAGAAAAATATTATATACATTTTTGTTGTTTCCATGATTTCTGGTAAGTGTATAATTCATTAAAGGTATTTGCTTGTTATTATTCTTGCATGAAGAAAGAAAATCATGTGTGCACAAAAATGTGTACCTTATTTCAACTATGTATGCTCAAACATGCAAATGAGCATTTTCTGCTGACAGGGATGTATCAACAGCAGCAAGAGTTTTTTTTTTTTTTGTAGAATGACAATAGTCCTGTTGTCTGGTGTTATCAGTAGGTGTAACATGCCAATGAGCATTTTCTGCTGATAGTGATGTTATCTGTGATGTTTGGTTGTTCTGCTGGGTGGATTATTTTATCTCACTGCCATGAAATGTGTCGTGGGTGGAAATTGTCTTGTTTTCTGCTGAGTTAAACCTTAACTATGTTACCTTTGAAGCAACATGTACACTGGTGTGCAAATATTAAGGACGAAGAGTAGAAATTAGCATAACAGCGGAACGAGCTGCTAGAACGGACCGAAAGACCACTCAAGAGATAGACTAGGGTCTGGTACGGTAGAGCATGCGCATATATGCAGCATAACGTGGGGAGGGAGGGGGGGGTTGTCGGAAGGGTATAAAGCACACGTGCGGTGTATGCTCAGCAATTCAGTGAAAGCTATTGCGCAGTGTACATCGGTTTGAACGACGTCGATTTGCTGCAACCGTGTGATATGGCCAACAGGCAATCCAGTAGATGACATCTGGAGGACTTTACCCGAGGTCGCGTCATTGGGAAGTTGGAAGAAGGTCAAAGTGTGACTAGTGTGGCCGAGGAGTTCTTGATCGCTCACAACATCGTTTCACGAGCTTGGAGAGCATTTCAAACGATAGGAACAACTAGCTGTCCAAGAGTTTAGCAGTGGTCGTCCACGAGCAACCACGACGGCGGACGACCGGTATATTGTCCTACAGTTGAGAAGAGACAGACGGCAGACAGCGGGAGAAATCGCAAGGCACATGCAACAGACAACTGAACATCCGTCATCGTGTTTTACCGTGGCCAGGAGGCTGCACAAAGGTGGTCTATTTGCACGACGGCCAGTACGGTGTGTGCCATTAACGCCTGCTCATCGGAGACGGCGGTTTCTGTGGTGCCAGGAACACAAGAACTAAACACATCAGCAATGGGATCGATTTCTCTTTACGGATGAGAGCAGATTTAGTCTGATGAGAGATTCTGGATGTATACACATCTGGCGAGAGCAAGGAACACGCAATCACACCTCCAACATCATCGAAAGGGACCGGTTTGGAGGTGGCGGAGTTCTCGTTTGAGGCGGTATCATGCTTGGTAGCCGTACTGACCTCCACATCTTCCAAGGAGGTGCAGTTACTGGTGTCCGCTATTGTACTGAGGTTCTCCTGCCTCACATGTGTCTGTTTAGAGGTGCTGTGGGACCTGAGTTCCTCTTCATGGACGACAACGCTACACCTTATCATACAGTGGCTGTCGCAGAGCTGTTGGAGAGTGAAGATATTCAACGCATGGATTGGCCCGCAAGGTCCCCGGACCTAAATCCAATCTAACACACATGGGATCTTCTCGGGAGATGCTTGGCAGCACGTCACCAGCCGCCAGCAACGATTCCGCAGCTGTGATTGGCGCTACAAGAGGAACGGGCCGCGATGCCTCAACAGCACCTTGACAACCTCGTCCTTGGCATGGGCAGACGTTGTAAATCCTGCAATGCAGTCAGGGGTGATATCCCCTTCTAAAGACTGGATTTTTCTTGGCAGCTGCCTGTCACATGGACGTTTCTGTCTTCTGTCCAGTTGTGCTCGAAGCTACCTTTTCAATAAAGTGCCTTTGTATCCTGTGGTTTCTTGTTTGCAAAGTTTTGCTCACTTGTCCCATATTCTTACATTTTGGGGATCTCATGGTATGGTTTGAGTCGATGTGGAGCACTTCTGCACGACGTTTATTCGAAAAACCATCTCGTCCTTAACTTTTGCACGCCAGTGTAGTATTAAAAGCCTTATGTACTTATTATGTTGCAAGTTTCATGAACTGAGTGAAGTGAGTTTTTTTTTGCCCTAAATAAGGACAAAACACTTCTGTTTAGGGTCCATGGATGGAACCTCCAACATCTACTCGGGCGTTAGTTTGTGAGGGACCTGTAGACCTTGCCGAGGTACTGAAGGTGATGAACCACAGTGGTTTGTGATATACCCAGCTCGCCTGATAATCTCCGAGTGCTGGTTGCCGGATTTGACTCTACGGCCTAGCACACAGCCTTCAAATCCACTGTTCGCGGCCTACCTGACCGTGGCTGATCGTCGAGGTTCCTGTCACCTGAACAAAATTTCTTGAGCCATTTGGTTTACAGTGCTGTGGTCCACGGAGCCTTCCCCTTTCGCATGACAAATGTTTCTTGTTGCTTGAGCAGCGTTATGGCCGAGTTTAAACTCATAAAGCAAAAGTTCCCTAATTAGCTGGTTGTGGCTGTTCATCTTTAGGCGTCCCAACCACAGACAGAACAACAAGATGCCATGCTGTTCACAGCAATGACTACCACTTTATATCCTTTTCGACTGACTGCAGTGCGCGACTTTAACTAGTTTAAACACATGACATGGCCGCCACAGCACATGTATTTATGCAAATATTGCAAAACTTTTGACTCATTACAATCGAATCGCTATCACCTATGGTGTGAAAAAGTTGCATGTAGTATTGCTAAATGTAATGTACAAAAGTGTTTTGAATTAAGACAGTATTTTTCATTTGTACTTGATGATCAAAATTATAGAAATTCCACAAACTTAAGACAATTTTTCAGTTTCGATTTTACTTCTCTTTTTCCTTTTCTTGTTTGGGAATCACCTTGAAGGCAGCTTTATGTGAGAATTCGGTAATGATATATCTTGATAGCAATGTTACATGGATGCACCCGAACCTGGCTCTGGCCTGAGAAACACAAACCTTCCTTGATGCTTAAGTTTCACACATAACTCTACTGTCTGTGTGTGACATGAGGTTGACTCTAAAAGACCTGAGTAAAGACAAGAGGTACCTTTTTGACATAACAATGGTTATAATATCAGGTACATGTTCAGATGATCTTGTTCGTGATCGATGATCATTTTCCCATTCCAGATGGTTAAAAGCAGATACCAGAGTTGTTCATTTATACATATTCGTAGAGTGTCATCAGTTGAATTGAAACAAATAGTTTCATTTATTTTGCTTTCATACATGCCCATTATGGTGGAAAAAGGCCACAAATTTTTTTTTTTTAATTTTAGTGTTTCCTGACCCAACAAATGGTTCTGTTTGGATAAAAAAAACACAGCAAAAAAATTCCAGCTCAATAACTAGTCATCTTCTGGTTCCACACTAGGTTAAAAATATTTAATTTTAATGTCAAAAAAGTGAAAACAAAAATATTTTTTTTTTACAATATTTTTGTTTCCTAACCCAACAAATAGTTGTAATTGGTAAAAAAGAAACAGGAAAAAAGTTTCAGCTTAATCACTCGTCATCTTCAGGTTCCACATGAGATCCAAAGAAATTCATCTTGGTGTCGAACTTCGGAATTTCGTTCCGGGACTTGATTCGGCTGCGTATGAATCCATTCCTGGCTTTTGCAGCACATGTTGTAATTGACGCTTCTGTCACCAGTCTCACATGCCTCTCTACTACTTGAGAATGGCAAGGGAGCTTCCCTATTTCAAACTGTGTACAGCCTCTGATCAATCTTGTGATGTCTTCGTCGCTGAGGCTCAAGGTAGTCGGTGGTTCCAAGATATTGCCCCAGCGTATCATCTCAAAATACTCCTCTGCTTGGAAATTCAATTTAAGAAGCTCAAAATGGCATATTTCTCCCTTCCAGTCAGTTTTTCTGGTTTTTAGTATTTTTCTTAGGCCAAGTTCTTGAATGTGTGCTCTTTCATCTTCCAGCATCGTCAACAGAATGTTTTCAGAGTGAGAAAAATAATAGTTCCTCTGAATAACTTTGTGCACGATTGCCTTAAACTCTTCTGGCAAGAATGAACTTTTCTTTATCATTCTGTGAAAATGACGTGCTCCATGAGTTGCTCTCGGGATTTTCTTTATTTCAAACCAGGATGGCACACAAACTTTTATAACATATTCTGCTAGGAGCTTTAAGTCATCTGGTGTTCCTGTGGTTGATACGTAAAGGCAAATAATTCTGTTGGCTGTAGTGAACTATCTTGAGTGGGCCATCTTGCCAGGACTCCTGCTTGCTAAGTTTGGAGGGCACTCCTCTGACGATACTGCCCTAGAAATATCAAGGAGGCATTTGGTCTGTACTGAGGTCTTTTTTGTCAATTTCGGGCAGAGCAACTGGAATAGGGACATAACTTGTCATGGCAAAGGTTTCACATGTTTCCAGGGATTTTCCTATTGTTCCAGAAAACTGTTTTGGCCCAGATGTCTTTCTATCAATCTTCTGGAAAAGGTGACAAAGAGGCAGTTCGTTGGTGTGCAAGAAGCATACAAACCAATGCAGTTTATGACCAACACAGTTTTCAAGACGTCTTACTACACCATTTTTCTTCCCAGTGTTGATGTTCGTTCCATCACAGCCAACAGCAAACAGGTTGATAAGCGAAATCCCTTTCTGTGTAATGAAGTTGGTGATGCTTCGTGTAATATCTGCACTGGACCCAGAATCCGGAGTTACATGTCCTATATAAACAGATTCAGGTTCTGACAAGAGAACAATATGCTCTTCCACACCTGTTGTCCTGTAGGAAGAATTTCCCTTCTTCGCATACACTATAGTCTTGTCCTTCCTTCCATCAAAGTAGATGCCGTCCAAAGACTATTATTTGTGTAGCGGTAGATGCAAGCTGGGACCATACCTTCCGACTTTCTCTCCTCAGCTTAGTTGTGGAACCTCAAGATGCCAATATTTTGGGCTGAAATTTGGAGACAATTTGTTCTAGCCCATTTGGAACCTAATAATGAGTCATGCAATATAAATTTCAAAAATTTTTTTTTTCGCTCCACATTAATATCATCTGTTTACCATAAAGAAGAAACCATCCTTCATGGATGGGCCAAAACATAAATTCATGGCGATATAAACTTCTAGACATTTGCCAAACAACTACTTCTATTTATAGATCCTGTTATCGAGCATAACACATACTTTGCCCGTCCTGAGGACCTGCTCTTAGCTATGGCACTGGATGATAGACAATGTGTCAGAGAACTTGGGTTGAGGTGTATTTTGAAAGCCAGTCAGTTTCCAAAAAGAAATCTATCAAGAATGTCTTCACAGTGAAACTGAACTTTTCTGCAGCTGACTACACAAAAATAATTGACTGGCATTCTTGCAAGTTGTCACACTCTTCGTTTTGATATGACATCAGGGCTCACAGTATTTCATCACATATAAAATCTAGGCTCTACCACATGACAAGATTTCCATGTCACACACAAGTTATGGAGCAGTGTGTGAAGCTATTTAACAGAAGCATCAAGCAAGGTTTGTTCTCAGGTCATAGACGAGTACATCTGTGCAACATTGTTATCAAGATCTACCATGCCTGAATTTTCATATAAGGCTGCCTTCAAAGTGATTCTCAAAAAAGATAAGGAATAAGAGAAGTGAAACTGAAAAATGGTCTAAATTTGTGGAATTTCTATAATTCTGATCTTCATATGTGAATGGAAAATACCTTAGTTCAAAAAACTTTTTCACATTATATTTACTACAGGCAACTTCTTTGCACTATATAGCCCAGTAAATAAAGGACTTGACCTGGAACAAATTAGCTAAAAGCTGAATTTTTGCAGGCTGGTAGAACTCATTGGGCTTAGCATTTTCACAAAAGTCCCCACCCCTCCCCCGCTTGCTTCCCCCTTACACCCCCATAAAGAGGGGGGAAATTAGGTCTAATACTATTCCACTTGTAACTCCCGAAATAAATGGCGCACAGCGATATTTTTTTTAATTTATTCCTCTTGATATGATCTATAAATTTTGTTCTATTCAATTTTACTATATCTCCTATAGTTTTGCTGCAATTTTTGAAAACCCTTGAATAGCACCTTTTTTTCTGGACATTTTACCGATTAATTGCAATTACCGTTTCACAGAGCCAAAATTTCCGAAAGGCTCCAAATAAAAGTTGTAGCAAATATTATGACCTTTACAACGATGTATAATTTGTCTTAATATACTTTATAGTTTGCTTTCTGTTGTACCGAAACTGCGAATGCATTGCAGCCCTAAAATGGCAAAACATCGGGTAAAACATGCAATAATTTTGCGGGGAATATAATTTTCAACAATAGGTTAAAAAAAAGAAAGTAAAACTCAGCTTCGCACCTGCAATAAAGGCACCGACTCTTGCTTGTATGCTTCACACCGAACCCCCAACCCCCCTGGAGGGGTTGGGACTGATGATTATTATGTGCAAACGCAATGCTGAATTGAAATATGACAATGTCATTTTTTTCCTTTATACATTTATGAAGTATGAATTTAGTTCAATGGACTGCTACTGTTTCTACAATTTCAAAATACTTAAAAAAAAAAACACATTTTTATTTTCAAATTTTCTAAATGAACTGAGATTAAAATTGCACAAAACTGTAATTAAAAAACAAAATGCTGCAAACAAAAGTGGTGATGATTAACTTTATAACTTTTAAAATGATATACATTTTGTCCTACATTGGCTTCTGTGGTTCTGAATATTGCACAGTTATGGCAAAATTATGATAAGTGTCGCCGCTCATATCAGGTAGTTTGTGCATGACAGTCCATTGCAACGTCCACACCTAGGAGAACATGAGAATCCGACTTTTTGGAAACTGCAGGAAATCCCACATTCTTTCTTACAGTTGCATGAAATTAAACATAAAATCATATATTCATACAGCATTGCAAATGCCAAATGTCATCTAGCTGCTGTTTCACGTGCTATTTAGACATAATCTATATTTTGAGGTTACTCACCTTTATTCCCAAAATCTTTTAGGAGGTTTTGTCTCTACACATTTCCAACACATATTTTTCTTATTTACATCGTGGTTCAAGGCCACAAAAAAACCCCCATCTTTTTCAACTCGCCCAAACTTCGTTCCCTTCCTTTCTTTTCCCTATGACCAAATTCAGATTCAAAATAATCTACCACAAGTATACATAATTGAACTCCCTAAAACACTTATATCTAATTAAAACTTCAATCAATAACACTTATATTACACATTTCCTAAAACGCCAAAGTTAAAAAAACTGTAACCCATAATTATTTACAATTGCACACCGGTACCCAATTAAAACAAACCTAAATACCTGACACAACCACTATACTCGACAATCACGGACCTCTCTCCACTCAGAAATAAGAATAATATCCTAGCACTTTCAGCCTCTCCCCAGGCCATTCTCAAGGAGTGGACACAACAGATGAACCACCCGTCACCACTCACAAACCGTAGCGAATGTTCCAGTGCTCGCGCAGCATCGTCTCATTCCCGTTCTCCGCTGTTCAGGCGCAGTGGCGCCATCTATCAGATGACCCAATAGCCTTCTCATCCCTTCGTACTTATAAATATCTGTTCGATAGCTGATCGTATTTGATTCTTGAAAACTAATCATCTTATATTCTAACATTTCTTTTTTTTTTTATATTACATCATTTTTCTTCTTTTCTTTTTTCTTGCCTTTTCCCCTCTGTTCTTCTCTGTGGCTTTCCTTTCTGATCAAATCCTTCCAATATGTGTTTAAGCTATTAGGATCATTAACGTTACATAACCTGTGTCTATTTTTTTCAATCAACACTGTCTCCGCCAATCTCAAATGCCTTTCCGTACGACTATTCTTAATAATTTTTATTTCATCAAACTTTGGGTATTGTTTTTGTTCAATACAGTACTGAACCAATGCAGTTTTCGCTTTTTTCTGCCAATTCCGTAGGTGCTGTGGTAAATGATGTTTTAGTTTATTTTTAGTTCTTCCTATATATGATACTGTGGGATTGTTACTTATAGGAATTTCGTAAACGCCAGCTCTGTCCAAGCACTTCTTGTTTTCTTTCATATTGATTGCAAAATTTTTAATGGTATGTACTTTATTGCCCAATTGTAAATTATACCTATTACACAATTTATTAATTTCAGCTGAAATTCCTTTTATGTACGGAAACGATCCAATATATTTAATCTGCTTATTATTATTTGTTCTTATGTTTGAAGAATTAATACAATTGTTCTGCACTTCCTTAATCCATTTTTTTATTTTTTTACTGGGATATCCATAATTTTTTGCAACATCTGTAATATATTTCAATTCATCCTTTCTGTATTCCATATTTGACGTGTGCGTAAAAGCTCTTTTTATTAAAGTCTTAATACTGTTACATTTAGGAGCATATGGATGATAAGAATCGTATGGTGTAATCACAGGTATGTATGACAATTTTCTATAAATGGTATAATCTAATGTGTTGGGTTGTTTTATAATCTGTACATCAAGGTAAGCCAAGGTATCCTGCTATTCAACTTCAATCGTTACTTCAATGGATGAATACTCTTTAAATTTTTTAGCTATGTCTTCTAGTTCTGTGGAATTCATTTTTGATAAGATGAAAATATCACCAACATATCTGCAATATATTAATGGTGGTTCATTCAGGTTATTTATCACTTTGGCTTCAATATCTGTCATAATAACTTCTGCAAATAATGTAGACAGGGGTGATCCCATAGGTCCTCCTGTATTTTGCTTATAAATACTGTAATATCTTCAAATGCAAAAACATTATTTTCGTATATATATACAACAATACATTTTTTAACTCTTTTACTTGTATTCCTGTTAGATTTTTTTGTTGCATTAGTTCTTGAGTAATAATGTCTACAGAACATATTTAAAAAAAAAAAGAATTTCAGCGAATAAGAGATTTCAGAAAATGTAAAATTAAGCTAGCAAAATCTGAGGTGCAGGACGAATTTCTTGTGGCATGTAGACAGTTCGATAGGGTACTTAAATATCTAAGGTTAAAAAATAAACCTGTAAGTATGAAAGACAGAAAAATAATGCAGATTTGTCAAAATAAGAGGTTGAGTGTAGAAATTATTGGGAAAAGAAAAATAATATTTAAACTTCACAAGAGATGTTTAGACTTATGGTTTTCTATACAAAGTACATAGTACAAAAGCTTTGCTAAAACATGAAACAATATAATATTGGATACTACACTCATATGAAATAGTGAATACAGAGGGAGAAAATACAAGGCAGAATGTTACAAAGAAATTACATAATTTATTTGATGAAAATCAAGTGCCAGGACAGAGGAATAATAGTTATGCTGTGTTTTTGCAACGAGGAAAAAAAAATGTGCATTCCCACAGCACTTACCTAGAACTGAAGAATTGATTCCGTGTATGGAGGATGTTATAAGAAATTTGCCAAGTCCAAAAAAGATGTAACGTTCAAATTATATAGAATTTTATTAAAAGAATTCAATGAAAAGCATAAAAAAAAAATTCCATTTGAAAAAGCTAAAGTACGAAAAGAAGCAATTACTGATACTGAAAGTTAATGACAACATTAAATTCTATGAAGCTGATAAGTCAGGGCAGATTGTTCTAATGAATACTGTAGATTATAATAAAATGTCTAAAGCAATAGAGGAATTAAAGTGTACAATCATCAATAAAGACCCAACAGATAACCAGATAAAATATTTGGCAGGGATAAGAAATCATAGTACATTGCCAGACGAAATAAAGAAGCCCTTCCCACCAATGGGTGCATGTATACCAAAAGTTTTCGCCAAGATTAAAACACATAAAGAGATGCACCAATGAGGTTGATTGTATCAAAAGTTAACTCACCCTTGATTTCATTAGAAAAAAATATTTATAATTTTCTTGCACCAATATTTATGAAACAACAATACAGTTTAAGGAATGCATATGATTTTATTCACTTAATTAAAAATATTAATCAAGATTTGCAGTTTTACAAAATGGCTAGTATGGATGTTAAAGCTTTGTATCCAAATACTCCAGTACCTCAGGCCATAGACATTATTACTCAAGAACTAATGCAACAAAAAATTCTAACAGGAATACAAGTACAAGAGTTAAAAAATGTATTGTTGTATATATACAAAAATAATGTTTTTGCATTTGAAGATATTACAGTATTTATAAGCAAAATACAGGAGGACCTATGGGATCACCCCTGTCTACATTATTTGCAGAAGTTATTATGACAGATGTTGAAGCCAAAGTGATAAATAACCTGAATGAACCACCATTAATGTATTGCAGATATATTGATGATATTTTCATCTTATCAACATTGAATTCCACAGAACTAGAAGACATAGCTAAAAAATTTAAATAAGAGTATTCATCCATTGAAGTAACAATTGAAGTTGAACAGCAGGATACCTTGGCTTACCTTGATGTACAGATTATAAAACAACCCAACACATTAGATTATACCGTTTATAGAAAATTATCATACATACCTGTGATTATACCATATGATTCTTATCATCCATATGCTCATAAATATAACATTATTAAGACTTTAATAAAAAAGCTTTTACACACACGTCAAATATGAAATACAGAAAGGATGAATTGAAATATATTACAGATCTTGCAAAAAATTATGGGTATCCCAGTAAAAAAATAAAAAAATGGATTAAGGAAGTGCAGAGTAATTGTATTAATTCTTCAAACATAAGAATTAATAAGAATAAGCAGATTAAATATATTGGATCATTTCCGTACATAAAAGGAATTTTAGCTGAAATTAATAAATTGTGTAAGAGGTATAATTTACAATTGGGCAATAAAGTGCATACCATTAAAAATTTTCTAATCAATACAAAAGAAAACAAGAACTGCTTGGACAGAGCTGGCATTTACGAAATTCCTATAAGTAACAGTCCCACACTATCATATATAGGAAGAACTAAAAATAAACTAAAACATCGTTTACAACAGCACCTACGAAATTGGCAGAAAAAAGCGAAAACTGCATTGGTTCAGTACTGTATTGAACAAAAACAATACCCAAAGTTTGATGAAATAAAAATTATTAAGAATAGTCGTATGGAAAGGCATTTGAGATTGGCGGAGACAGTGTTGATTGAAAAAATAAACACAGGTTATGTAACATTAATTATCCTAATAGCTTAAACACATATTGGAAGGATTTGATCAGAAAGGAAAGTCACAGAGAAGAACAGAGGGGAAAAGGCATGAAAAAAAATGATGTAATATAAAAAAAAAAGAAATGTTAGAATATAAGATGATTAGTTTTCATGAATCAAATACGATCAGCTATCAAACAGATATTTATAAGTACGAAGGGAAAAGAAGGCTATTGGGTCATTTGATAGATGGCGCCATTGCGCCTGAACAACAGAGAACTGCATGAGACGATGCCACGCGAGCACTGGAACATTCGCGACGGCTTGTGAGTGGTGACGGGTGGTTCATTTGTTGTGTCCACTCCTTGAGAATGGCCTGGGCAGAGGCTGAAAGTGCTAGGATATTATGCATATTTCTGAGTGGAGAGATGTCCGTGATTGTCGAGTATAGTGGTTGTGTCAGGTATTTAGGTTTGTTTTAATTGGGTATCGGTGTGCAATTGTAAATAATTATGGAATACAGTTTTTTAACTTTGGCGTTTTAGGAAATGTGTAATATAAGTGTTATTGATTGAAGTTTTAATTGGATATAAATGTTTTAGGGAGTTCAATTATGTATACTTGTGGTAGATTATTTTGAATCTGAATTTGGTCATAGGGAAAAGAAAGGAAGAAAACAAAGTTTGTGTGAGTCGAAAAGATGTTTTTTTTTCTTTTTTTTGCGGCCTTGAACCACAATGTAAATAAGAAAAATACGTGTTGGAAATGTGTAGAGACGAAAACCTCCTAAAAGATTTTGGGAATAAAGGTGAGTAACCTCAAAATATAGATTAACCATAAAAGTTCATCTGGTGCCCCTGGTAAAGTAGTTGTAATTGGCTTTAGTCTTCCACCCTCTAACTTCAACCCCAGTTGGTGAGGTCAAGTTTGTTCCCTGACCACATTTGAACTTGAAGGTATACCCGCAAAGAATGCAGTCGAGCTGCTGCTACTGTAGGTGGAAATTTTCTCAAGTCAAAGTTCGATCTCAGTGATAGTTTCGCAATTGATTTTTTGTAAGAAAAGTATCTGGCATCATCTAAATTGTCGTGTTTCCTCAAACCATGTAAATCCAAATGGAAGCTTTCTTCTTTTGAAGCATTAATTCGGCTGAAAACTGTTGCTTGCGACTGAGCCTCCTGAGAATTTTTTATTAGGTCAACTTCCTTTTGTTTTCCAAGTCCGTAAAGTGCGGACGTTGTATCACATCCTGTAACGGCATGCGTGAATAACAGGCATTTGCATACATGGCTGTAAATAGATATCAGTTTTTTCAATGCTGTAAAATATTGGAGGATTGCAGCAGTGCCCGGTTTAAGAAAGAACAAAGATTTTGTTTCTTCTAGCGTCAGCTCAATTAATAAGACAATAAGGTTTATATCCGTACCTACGGTGACTACAGTAGGGTTTAGTTTCGACATTTCTACAGAGGTTCGAATTATATCTACATCAGCATCGTTATTAGCCGTGAGAACCGTGGTATTAATGGTATAGAGGAATTTCTCTTTTAATGCTGCAATCATTCTTTTCTTATTTTGGGGATTAGATAGAAAATCAGTCTGCACTGGAGTGCACTCCACGTTATTGGTAAATGTAATGTTCGCTGACGTCCTTTTAGTAGATCTTGTTTGCTCTTCCTGATTTGTTGTTGGTGTTTCAGGGTATCCACCAAAAACAACATAGCAATTTGTACCATAATGGGAAAGTACATGATATATACATAATTTTGCACAATTTGATCAAATGTTGTGCATTTAGGCCAAATTACTGAATGAAGGAGATAACCACCATCTATTATAACTATTATAATAACTGCACCAGTAGGTATATTCTCCTGTTCAACAATACCACCAACGAAAGATTTACTTATGGAGGATTTCGTACCTTTTCGCAGTGACACTTCGTCAAAAAACGCTGGTGGACGAGATACTAGTTTATAGCTGAAGTATGATTTCAATTTCAAAGGACTGTCACAAACACAAATAACTCTGTTGAACAATGGTTGTGTCCTTATTGACTCCAGTCTGGTCGAGCCTTTGAAACAGGTGCAAAACCACTTAGACACAGACAATTTAATGGAAACAATGTTTTTAAAGATGCTTGCGTACTATCTGTCATCTTTATGTTACTGAGGTCTTGAACTGTTTTGTCCTGTAAGCTGAATGGCCTTTTCTCAGGATAAGGGCGATGCCGTATGCTTACCTAAGGTTTAGAAATTTTTCTAGACTGTAGTCGTGAAACATCAACCTTCTTGTTAACACAGATGGCTGGTGTAATGCATTGAATTCCTTCCATTGCATGAAAAGTCTTTAATCCATCTAAAGTATGTACGCTCACTTCTGCATTACCAAATACACACCGAATAAAGGCTTCATTACTCACAGAAGGTAATCCTGCACTAATTAGAGAATTTTGATATTGCTCTGCTTCGTAGCGTAAAGAACACATACCCATCCATAACAATTGAACTAAATGTTTGGAACCATATCTACGACTTAAATACAACGCAATGCTGACTTGAACAGCTGACAGAAATGACCTAGGTCTTACAGCAGAAATTATAGCATGGTTTATTACAGTTTGTTTGCGAATAATCCCGGGTGTGCTGCGTCTTTTTTTGTAACCATGTCTGTATATTATATTTGGGTCATTCCATGTGAAATCAACCAGCAAAAATAGCATTTTCAACCTGACCATTTTTGATTTTTATGAAACTTGGTATATTTGTAGAATTCATCAATATAAACATATAGGAATTTTTTCAGAAATTTTAATGCATGCATTTTTGAGTTATTGATTTTTGAAATTAAAAAAACCCCTGAAATTTCATCATCTGAGCAAACTTTAACTGCCAATTACTCGGGTTCTAGTAGAGCTAGGGTCATGAATTATGGCTCATTGAGATCTTGAATTGGGCTTTCATTTGATATGCCACATGACACTATTAAAAAAAATTAATGTCAATTTTAAAATTTTGAAATTGAAATATTAAAAAACATGTGTTTTTAAAAAAATCTGAAAAAATATATGTTTAACAAACATTATTTTTCTACATATCCTGAAAGTTTCATTATGGGATCGCTATGGGATCACTATAAAAAAATAAATAACATAGAAGGACGTCATTAAACGCACCATCAGTGACTGAGGAATTGTTTATTTTGTCTGTCTAAAATGTTATCCCTGGTCTTACAAACACTGCAAATGTTAATGAATTAATTATAATTAGTTAAAAAGTTAATATATATCCATAAGGGTAACAAATTGTGTTTCTTTCGTAGGCTTTAAAGTATAAGCAAAGTAAAAGATGGATGCTAGCAGACCATCCACATCAATAGTTTCAAGTGTGGTTTACAACATGTTGCAACCCCTTCGGAAACCAAACCATAAATATAACAAAAAAAAAAAAAATCTGCGACAGGTTTCCAAGAATCTATTGCTACAGAACAAGTTGCTCAAAACTGGAGACAAGATCTGTGACAGTTGTCATAAAGCAATCCAGAAATTTCACTCTGAAGCTGCTGAACATTCCTCTTCACCTTCTGACAGCTATATATGAACAAGAGCTGAAGGCCATGCTGTTCCATCTGAAAACATTGAAGTATCAACTCCTGAAAAAGAGCATGCTATAGAAGCATTTAACAGAAGTTTACAATGTCTGGATGAAACACCAATCAAGAAAAAATGCCTTCAAGAAAAAAAAATACCCTGAAGAGAAATATAAAAAAGCCCAAGAAGCATTTCGAGCAAAATTATTAAAGTAAAGTCCTGCGTCGGAACCAAAGGATATTTCATCTCCTGAACCAGAAATTATAAGACAGTTGAAAGAAAAATTTCATTCCACAGAAAATAAAAGCATAAGAATGCAGATATTGAGTACACTACCTAAATCTTGGTCACTGAAACGAATTGAAACAGAATTTAGAGTTTCAAATTTTATGGCCAGAAAGGCTAATTAGCTAGTAAAAGAAAAGGTATCATGTCTTCTCCTGATCTAAAGCCAGGAAAGACTTTAGACAAAGACACAGCAAATTGTATACAAGAATTTTATGAGAGTGATGATGTAAGCCGCCAAATGCCAGAAAAAAAAAAAAGACTTTGTTTCCATTAAAATAGATAATAAGCGTCAACAGGTAAAAAAAAAAAAATGCTTCTGAGTAATTTGAGTGCATTGTATACTCTTTTTAAAGAGAGATTTCAAGAGAAAAAGGTGGGGTTCTCCAAGTTCTGTGAACTTTGCCCTAAGCACTGCGTTCTTGCAGGAGCAAGTGGCACACATTCTGTTTGTGTTTGTACAATGCATCAGAATGTTACACTGATGATGACACAATGCAAGTTACCTGAATTAACAGGAGACACTGTTCAGCCAATAAACTCCTTTAAAGATGTCCTTGCAAACATAATTTGTGAAAACCCTACACCTGCATGTTACTTCAGTCAGTGCAACAACTGTCCACGATTAGAACAGCTCAAGCAACGATTTGAAGATTGTTTTGATCTAAATAGTATAGAAAATGTGACATTCAAGCAATGGATGCAATTAGAGAAGAGGACAGTACTTGAAACATTATCAAAATCTACACAGGAGTTTTTGGACCTGTTGTGTTTGGAAAACTTCCAGCCCTGCTTCACCATTCTTTTATAGCAACTCAACAGTCAAGTTACTTAAGACATCTTAAAGACACAATAACAGAAAATCAATGCATAGTAATTTGTGACTTTGCTGAAAATTATTCTTTTGTATTGCAAGATGCAGCTCAGGGTTTTCACTGGAACAATGCCCAAGCAACCCTGCATCCTATAGTTATATACTATCGAGATGAGAAAACTCAGAACCTAGGACATGTAAGTTTTGTGATTATATCCGACTGCCTAATTCACAACAGTATAGCTGTCCATCTGTTTCAGTGTTACCTAATTAATTTCATGCAGTCACATTTTTCTCAAAAACCTGAAAAGATATTTTATTTTTTGGATGGAGCAGCTTCACAATACAAAAACAAGTCAAACTTCCTCAGCTTGTGCTACCACGAGACTGACTTTAATATAAAAGCAGAATGGAATTTTTGCAACAGCACATGACAAAACTGCATGTGATGGGATAGGGGGTACTGTGAAGTGATTAGCTGCAAAGGCAAGTTTACAACTTGTTTATAATAATAAAATTATGATCCCACGCCAACTCTTTGAATGGGCCACTGCTAATATTGCCTCCATTCACTTTTGGTTTGCAACAACAGAAAATTACAAAGAGGAGGAAATTATCCTTAAAAGTAGAATAGCTTCTGCTAAGACAATAAGTGGTACTCAGAAACTCCATTGTTTCATTCCTACAAGAAAACACAAATTACTAGTCAAAACTTACTCACTTTCTGAGCATTTTAAAGAAGAGATATGTGCAACAGATGAAGGGGAAGAGAACATTAGTTTTGAAAATATGGTAGGTTTTGTGATTAGTAAGTACTCAGAGCACTGGTGGTTGGGATGTGTACTTGGTGTGAATGAGGACACAGAAGAGGTAAAAGTGAGCTTCCTGGAGCCGCATGGTACATCTCCATCATACAAGTATCCTCAATCACCGGATATACTGTTGGTTCATAAATCTGATGTTTTGTTAAAAGTTGACCCAACAACAGCTACTGGAAGAGTATATAATTTAACAATGACCGAGACAAAGAAGGCAAATCAAGCACTGGCATACAAGTGCGGCAACATTTAAAAGAAAGAAAAAAAGCAGGATACATATAGAAGATAAAATAATTTTGTAAGTGTAAAATATGCACACAGAACCTTATACTGAATTATGAAATGAATTACTTTGGGACACAGTTTCAAATTACTTAGATGTTTATTTTCATTCTTTAACATTCACAATGTTTAAAAGAACAAGTATGACATTTTACACAAACCACATAAACCCTTCCAGTCATGGGTGGAACCGGTAAGTACATCTGGCACATTTCAGTTGCATTGTTCTACGTTATTATTTTTTTTTATAGTGATCCTATAGCGATCGCATTATAAAACTTTCAGGACATGTAGAAAAATAAAGTTTGTTAAACATATATTTTTTTCAGATTTTTTAAAAAACGTATGTTTTTTAATATTTCAATTTCAAAATTTTAAAATTGACATTAAATTTTTTTAATAGTTTCATGTGGCATATCAAATGAAAGCCCAATTCAAGATCTTTAAAATGAGCCATAATTCATGACCCTAGCTCTACCAGAACCCGAGTAATTGGCATTTAAAGTTTGCTCAGATTATGAAATTTCAGGGTTTTTTTGAAATTTCAAAAATCAATAACTCAAAAACGGATGCATTAAAAATTCTGAAAAAAATCATGTTTGTTTATATTGACGAATACTACAATTATTCCAAGTTTCATAAAAATTAAAAAATGTCGGGTTGTGAGCCTTGTTGATTTGACGTGGAATGACCCATTTGCAGCATTTTGGGAACATTTAATCAATTCTCCTTGATATCTTTTGTATTCGGATATTTGCTACTGTTGTAAATCATTTTCTGTATGTCCTCTCTAATAATTTCTGCTGCTGCTTCAACAACTCTTCTTCGTTCACTAACTTTATCTTTCTTTCTCTCATTGTACCATTGATCAGTCAGCAATTTATGATTAACATCTGTCATACATACAATATTCTTTTTCCCAGAAATGTTTGTACCACCCAGGTGGCGCAGTGGTCTAAGCGCTGGCTTATGACCATTCGTCCAAGAAGGGTCAGGGTTCGAATCCCGTTGAGGCATGGATGTTGTGTTTGTCTTACGGCACTGGTTCTCTCCCTTCCCTGGAACCAGTGACCCAAAATTAGGGACGGGCGACTGCTTATAGCCCATTGAGTTGCTCATGGTGGTTGTTAAACCTTCAATAAAAAACAAAACAAAAAACTATTTGTTATCAATATCCCGTCTCCGAAATGCTGTAACAGTTGCTGCTTCAAATATCTATCAGTAATGGGTGTAGAAAGGCCATGATATTTTATAAATCATTTAGGGTGTAGTGCCATTCATCTGTTTTTTCAATGTAGTCACACAATGATGAGAAAGCAGTTTCAGTGCTCTGATCTTGTGGCCGACCAGGTGCTCTAAACAGCTTTATTTTTCTGAATTTTCTGTAACACTCGGAATGATATTGTGCTTCAACATTGATGCTGAAGAAATACTTGAAACATGTGAAGCCTTAATACTACTTTCTCGCATGTAATTCCGTCGGCAAATCTGGTGAACCATAATAGAAGTAACATTCTCTAATTTTTCATGCAGACTGTCTTTTCTTTTCAGGCTAGAATCAGTTATCCTTTTTAAACCTTTGGGGACAACTACTGATTCTCCCTCACAAAGATGGTTATGTCAAATCATGCATTTGTCCATTTTTATTCAGTTAGGTAAACCAGTACGGGAATGCATTCAGAATTTGCTTTACTTTTTAGAGGTTAAAAAACGATCAACTTACATTTCGTTCTTTGACTCAGCGAAACTCCCGTGCGGTCTCCTTACCTATCCAATAACTTAATTCCATATGCTTTGTGACATGTGTGTGGACTTTGGGGAGTTTTAGGAATGCATTTTATTCTCCCTATGTGTCAACTGTCAAATAAATAAACCAACTTGCGTGAGTTAGTGCCTCTTATCTCTCTATCAGTACCATGGTCTTCTCGCGACGCAAATTCTTTGCAACAGAAGTGCTTAAGCTAGACATGGTTAAGATACATTGTAAGACAAACTATATGTTGCTGTAAGACAAATAATATATCGTTGTAAAGGTCATAAAATTTGCTACAACTTTTATTCGGAGCCTTTTCGGAAATTTGGCTCCGTGAAGCAGTAATTGCAATTAATCGGTAAAATGTCGAGAAAAAAAGGTGCTATTTTGCAGGTTTTCGAAAATTGCAGCAAAGCTAATAAGAGATATAGTAAAAATGAACGGAACAAAATTTATAGATCATATCAAGAGGAATAAATTAAAAAAAAATTATCATGGTACGTCAATTATTTCGGGAGTTACGAGTGGATTAGTATTAGACCTAATTTCCCCCTTTTGTGAGGGTGTACAGGGGAGGGTAAGCAAGTGGGGGCTTTTGTGAAAATGCTAAGCCCAATGAGTTCTACCAGCCTGCAAAAATTCAGCTTTTAGCTAATTTGTTCCGGGTTTGACCCAATTTTGGCCTTTATTTACTGGGCTAATAGTGATTTGATTGTAATTTATTTGGCACTTAGAAAAAAATCAATAAAATTGCGTAAATTTTGGAAATTTCTATAATTTTGATCATCATGAGCAAATGGAAAATATATTGTCTGATTTAAATTTTTTTTTTACATTATCTTTAGCTATACCAGGGGCAACTTTTATGCAGTAATGATTTGATCAAAAATGTTTTGGAATTTTCAACCCACCGTAATGCACAACACACTCGTAGACTGTTGCATGCGTACTTGTCCAGTGAAAATTACTCCTTCACCCTGTAGGATGAAGGAGTAATTTTCTGCAAAATCCCAGGTTATGAGCTTCTCCTATTGAGCACAATGCTGTCTTTTAAGAAATTATAGAATTATTTATGCTTTTGTGCGATTAACTCAAGCTTTAAGTTTTATTAGTCCTTTGCAAAAAGCTTCGACGAAGTTACCAACTTCTTGAAATACAGCACACAGCAATCTGTAAATACCTACTGTTTAAAAGTAAACAGATCAACAAACTCATCCTTAAATTTTTGAATCAAAACATGTTTAAACAGATCAACTCCAAGGCCTCACCTACACTCATTTACATGGCATTCTGGATGTGCTGGAGGTAACCCTTCAAAATCTTCAATTCTTTTGTCACAAAGACCACATAAACTAGTGAACTTCCTACTCCTCTGTGCAAAAACAAGAATTTTTTGTAAATGTTTTAACTTGTCTTCCTGTGCTGTTTTTTAAAAGTGCCAAAAGAAAATGCCCAAGAAAATTTTTGTACTTCAGAATTAGTGATTCAGTTTGGTAAGAAAAACCATTCCACATCAATTCAACCTAAAAATAAATAATGATAATTATTTTGACACCGATGTTCTCAAATTTTGATTAAACTTGGTATACTCAATCCCTTCATGGTGGTAAGTAACCATATAAATTTTTTTCCACGTAGCTCTTCTGGTTTCAATTTTACAGCACTTCCAACTTTCAGTGAATTCTTGTTTTTTACCATTTCCGATCCTTTCTGTGCTAGCTGCCCTTGCTTACCAAAAAAAAATTTCCATCTCACTCAGAAATCATTCAATCTCTATGAAATTTTACAACTTTGTCAACGAAAGCATGAGGCTCTCAGGGAAAATATGTGAACACTCTGAATGTCTCTCAGTCCACTAAAAAATAAAATATTTCTGTGGAAAATGTAGTTTACTAAAAACTGAATTATCAGTATGGGGGAAAGGTATAACCCTAACATATGTTTTTTTAAAATGAGCTTAGAGATATGCAGAGCAGCAGAATGTAGACGTACATGTGTACACTGTACTCATATAGTTTCTAAATTATTAGCAGATTTTGCAGATACTTTTTGCTTGTATATTAAAAAAATGAAAATGTTATTTATAGCAATTAAAACACTTACTCAAGGCTTTACTGAGATTAATATACTTAATGCTATTTTAATTTGAAGAACTTTCAATTATTTTTCACATCTTCTGAGTTCTTTTGCTTTTGCAAACGTTTCTGACCTCTAGATTTTATGAAGGGTTGTTCTCCACATATAGGAACTGTATCAGAAGTTTTGTTTCCGCAGAAAGAATTTAAATTTTATTGTCAGGTTCCTCTTGCACTTGCCAGTTATTACATAAATTGACAATGAACTTTCAAAAATTAAAATCTCCTTATGCATTTTATAAGTCTACTATTTTTGAATTAAGTTTTTGGAAAAGCTATTTATAATTTTTGAAAGTTCATTCTATTGTTATTGATGTAACTGTTTTTCTGGATATAAAAACTCTCTTTAATCTCTTGTTTTTAGGAGGTTTATAGTCCAATATTTTAATATTTTGCTGTAAAGGTCAATTTCACACACATTGCTGCACATTCAGTTGTAATGTACTTATTTTGTCCTTATTGGAATCTGTAATGTTCTAATAATTATTTATTGTTTTATTAATTTTTCTTTAAATTATCTTAGTTTATTGTGATCATGGCTCACTCTTCGCGGGTTTGCAGCAAGTTTTCTTTTTCATTGGTTGTGTACGCAGATACATTTTATTTTTATACAACTCTGGAGGTATGTTCTATCATACCAGGAATAAAATTGATGACTTTTTCATTCTTTCTGCAAATATTATATCCATTCTTCCTGCCATTTTGAGAAAATGGCTGCAGGATGACTATTTTTTCAACTTACCCCAAAACCTAAGACTTGTATCCAAATAAAAAAACAAACAAAACTACTGGAGCAAACTTGCTGAGCTTAAAATTTTATATATTTTTGATTCTTAGTGATTTTTTGATAGCCGGAGCACCACTTTTTAGTTATGTGTCTTTAAAAGGCAGAAAAGACGGGCTTCAAAAATAAGTCTAGTTTAGTACTGTGTAAATTTTTAATGAAAAGAATGAAATTAATTCATATTGATACCATATATAACAATTTGTTTACTTATACAAGTTGGGTATAATTTTTGATCTTCTAGTTCATAAAGCTCAGTTTTTTTTTATGTATTATACCTCCAAATGTGATATTTCCCCCTCTACTGACGTCATGTTGTCATTTGAGAAATGGTAAGTTCTTCCAGATGTTATCTGTGGAATATAAACAGCAACACACACATGAGGAACTGGTACTGCACAGGAATCTTCATGCCTTGAACAGTAGAATGACGATAAAGATCCATTAGGATGATGAAACTTTCAACACATCTCCTACATCTTTATCCACTGTAGATACCATTCCAAAATGCCACAAGTGGTCATATTTACACATGCAGTGTAACACACTTCTCAAGTGGTCTCTGGAGACTTGTTTCAAGCTAAACATTTTGTTGTCCCACCAATCTCATCGCATTCTGATTTTCCATGATTTGTTGCAAAAATGACCACTGTGCCTTCAGCTGGAAGTTTTCTTCATGCAGACACAGTTTGAGGAAAAGAAGTTGTACTTGTTTTTGTGCAGCACTCCTGTCACTGAAGTAATGCAGGAGTGAAAAATTTTCTTTAAGAAAATTCACAACTGTTTCTTTGGTTTTGTAAACCATGTTGGCATCATGCCTGAGGTCATCAGATATGACACAGTGTAACAAAACAGTCTTTTCTGCATCAGAGTTCCTACAATGTACTATGACAAGGGGGACAGTACATGACTCAGAAGTCCAGTGGTACCCCATGCTTCTTCCTGGATTGTAAAAGAGTGGTTCTCACTGAAGTCCACCAAAATTATTGCTGTTTCTGATGGTATATTTCCTTTGAGACTTTTTTAGAATGGAGATTGTGATTTAGCTATGAAAGAGTGTGGAATCAGTTTTTCTATCTTGTTTGCTAAATCATCAAGTGTTGACAAACTTATTATATCTGTGTCCTGTCAGTTGACACCTATTGAGAAAATTTGATAGTTTCAATTTCATCATAATCTTCAAATCTGGATTCTAAGTAGCTCACTGATGTGGTTTTGGGGACATTATCTGCAGTGTCTGAGGAGGCATTCTCTCTTTGTTTCTTCTTCACACACTAAATACTTCATAATATCCGTATAGCTGTCTTCAATTTGTATAGCATGGAGTAGTATGACATTTTGATGAATTGTACATACATGTACTAAATTACGCCACTTTGTTTGCAATGAGCAAAATTTAGAGAAACCCACATTAACATCAGGATACTCACACTTAAAACTTGAATATGATTCATGAAGGTTACCCAAAATCAATCACTTTTCATAATTTTTTCTCACCTATGCTCACTACATCTTTCATTCCAGGCATAACTCTAGACTGCTTGTCACTCCCATGAAAGTTTCTCACTAAATCAATGATTTCAGTTTGTTCCCCCCACATACAGGATCTGGATCAGCTAAAAAGTCTCTTTTCCTTAGCAAGTCTCTAAGCTTGGGAAACAGACACAAAAAATGTTTGGTATTTTTTTCCATGTCCATGTCAGTGAAGCAGGAGGGGTTAGTAGATGAATTTGCTTTTTCCTTGAAGCAGATTTCAATTTGTCTTTCATGATCGCTATGAACTTAACAATAGAAATGCTCATCTTTTACTGAGGTAGGTTGTTCTTAAAAATTGCATGCCCTTATTGAACAGGCATCTAATGGAAGGGAAAAGTAGGAAAATTCCAGGTCCATATCAGCTGCTTTCTCTTCTACATGCTTATGTGTTTTGGCATTTTTTTTTTATTAGAATCTCAACCTCTAGTATTTTTTAAAGTTTGCCTTGCACATGTACCTGGAATTTTCCTACTTTTCCCTTCCATTAGATGCCTGTTCAATAAGGGCATGCAATTTTTAAGAACAACCTACCTCAGTAAAAGATGAGCATTTCTATTGTTTCTTTCTTCTCAACATCAGTTATTTCTTTTAAACCAAAGTCGCTGGAGCTATCAGCACTTTCATCAGCTCTCTCTACATCACTTTTAAATAAAATACCTGTATGTTGAGAACAGCTTTTGCCTTGGTTTTACTTTAAATTCCTTCATTAATAGATATTTACATTGCTACACGGTCAACACACATAGTGACTTTCTCACAGATCTTTTGTGTTTTCTGAGGGTATATAACAACATATTTTTTGAAGAAATTCAAACTTTTTCAAAAATACACTTTTATGGTGCAGATAAATGGTCTGCAGAGTCTTCTGTAGCTTCTATTTTAAAATTCAAAATAATTATATTATCTTCAGTGAGATCTGGTATATTTTCGATACCTTTCATTGAGATATAGGTACATTTGTGACACTATCAAAGATAATTGCTGAACACTAAACCTAGTATCTTCCATTTTCTTTGTAACAAACAAATACACTAATATTAGGACACTATTGTGCTTTAGCTATGCACACTTATAATATCACTTTAAATGACTAGATGCTCCTCCCAGGAAGAGCTGAAGCAGACTGACTGAGGGGCTACCAAGCTACTGCATGTTGTGACCTATGAGTGAATTGGAGTTGACTCATGCATGAGTCAACAGTGTGTTAATTATGCATGATTCATTCACGCACACATGTATGCTAAGTACACGATACAATATAAATGATATATTATTAGTAACTGGTATTGTTACTATTATTAATTACACCAGCTTACATTTATTTTCTTGTTTGGCAAATATTGACTATTTTAGATGAAGTTGGGTGTGCTAAGTTTGAAACTGACCTTATTTTTTGCCTATCACATGCAGTTTTTTTTTATAAATTATGTTTTCCAATAATGCAAAGCATATTCATTTTACAAATCAGTAAGGTGCTTTTTTAGGGTGTCAGTTTTTGAAAATGTAAAAACTGTTCAGAAATACTGAAAATATTAACTATAACTTATTTGCTATGAAAGACATCTCGATGGTGCTAGTGGTACAAAGTCGAGTAGAAATACTGGAATGTATGCAGATGAGAACAACACAAACGTGCCAAAGTTGTTAGGTGAACATTGTTAGCAGTATGTCCTGATGGTTTGTAATTAAATTTATTCATACATATTTCAGTAGTCTTGAAGTTATATCTAGCAATAGTAGTTCATATAGGAGAAGTAAAAATAATCCAAATTCATTTTGCTATATATGCGGTGAATATGGATACCCATGATTTGGCGTGAACACCAAAATCATTATGATGACTTATTTTTGCATGTGTAGCATTTTGGGGTGCAATAGGCACGACAAATCAGAGGTTGCTTTTCCTAATTTGAAATCAGCTATGGGTCATTCATTCCATGTCAGATCACCCAGGGCATGTCACCCATCCATCTCAGATTTTTGTGAAAATTGGCACAAAGTATTGTACTGGTGAGAGATGAAACCTGTTAAAATTTTAGGTCAGTCTGTTCAGTAGATCTTGAGTAACGCCACTTTAAAAAATGGGTAGCTGTGCTTTTAAAGTTTTTGCACGCTGAGTTTTCACAACTACACTGTAGGACAAACAAATTCATAACTTCATAACTAACTGTTGCAGCCACGTAATTTTTTTCTTAAATCATATGCATGATCCATGCATTTGGGAACAACTTGTTTCTGCACATTTTTTGAATTACAAGAACACTTTTTTTTTTTAATTTAATGACAAAAGACATGGGAAAATGAGGTCACATTTTTATTAAACAAAACATTTTTTTTCAAAAAAAAAAGGGCCATCACTTCAAATTTGCTACAAATTTTTTCATGTGTGTATCATAATGTAACCTTTCAGCAGGAGAAAAAAAATACTTTGGGAAATTCGCAATTTTAGCAAGGAAAAAAAAAAATGGCGTTTTATATATGGAACATTCCGACATGATATTACCCAATTTTTTAATTAAGTGGTTGCTTGACCATTTTATATACCTCCCCCCCCATAGTTTAACCTTATCAATGAGTAGCTCCAAAACAATTTTTATTTTATTTTTATGTGCCACCATCTTGGATATAGGTTCATTTTTCTTTTCTGTGGCACACCAAAATAGGGCCTCACAATGGTTTTGAAAAAAGGCAATTGCTTTCCTCTTATTGTAGATCAAAAGGTTTGGTATTCACTACCTTAAAGAGGACATTTTAGGCTTACATAAAATGTATAGAAATGACAGAATCTTTTTTTTTTTTTTTTTTTTTTAACCTTGCTTGAAATGGTGTTGAAATCTGCTATACTTGCAAACATAAATCACCATTTTTGATGCACTGTTAAGGTGACTGGGAGTCGGAACCCCAAGTTGGGAATTTTTGTGTAATAACTATGGCTAGTCAAGTTTTCAGCTATGGAGAACTTAAGTCTGTTTTTGCCCCCCTCCTTAAGTTGCAAAATTTTCAACTTTTGCAGATTTCAAGGTTACATATCTCAAAAGAGGGACCAGATTTTTTTTCCCACCAAGGATACTCCTACTGGTACTCAACAAAACCTGTGAGTTTCATTTTGTGGTTCAAACTGGTTTAGAAGTTACAGGCTGTGAAATATTTGTGAATAAATGGTACATTTCAGCACTCAGAAATGCATAAAAACAGATGAATATTTATATGCTTATTTCTGTTTTCAAAATATTTTTTAAGTCTTATGGAATTATATTTTAAACACCTTCAACTCCCAAATACTATATGTACAACTTATACATAAGGTAAATAAAAAAACTAAAAGAAACTTTACCAGAGCATGACATATCATTAAATGGCCAATCACTTACCAGAAGGTTCTTGGTCATTTTTTCCGTTACACTTCAAGCACGTCAGTTATCATCATGTAGTTGGCCTTCAAAGGTTGAAAAACTTCTTGCTTATGGGATTCGTTCTTCCGGTCATGAAACATCGTATTTAAAAAAAAAAATTTTATATTTTATTCACTGGACAAAAAACGCAGGTTTCATAATGCCGTCTGAGACGTAAACATAGCTCGTCATCTCCATAAAAGCCACTCAAATATACACACCATACAACTCATTCATACATTCAGTTCACTATTTACATTCCCAGGCAGTTAAACCTTTGTCAACTGTGACTCAAAAAATGCTCCATCCACTTCAAACATCGTACTAACCCTACCGCAAGTGCCAACCTCATTCAGCCCGTCATACACACTCCTCTAGCGCTTTCAACAGTACTTCTGTTGTCATCAGGAGGCCAATGTGTCACTCTGCCCACCACAGCTCAAGTGAACAAAGTCATTGAGGTTCCGGCATCAGTCGCAATCTCTGCTTCTTTGTGTCTCTGGCGCCATCTATTGTCAGTGCTGCTCTCTTTTCTTTTTTTCCCCTTTAACTGTTGTTCAACCTTTATTAATGCCTTCCATTGTTCGTTTAAGTTGCTTGGCTCATTAATGTTACACAATCTTGATCTGTTTTTTTTCAATTAATACTGATTCTGCAATTCTCAACTGCCTTTCGTTTTTACAACTCTTAATAATTTTAATATCTTCAAACTTTGGATATTGGTGATTTTCCAGACAATATTGGGTTAATGCAGTCTTAGCTTATTTTTTATTCCAATTACTTATATGCTGGTTCAATCTATACTTTAATTTGTTCTTGGTGCTGCCTATATATGACAAAGGTTGTTGTTGGTTTATAGGAATTTCATATACACCTGCTCTATCCAATTGGCTGATTTTTTCATTTTTTATAACTAAATTTTTTATAGTATGTACTTGATTTCCTACTTGTATGCCATATTTGCTACAAACCTTATTAATTTCTGCAGAAACACCTTCAACAAATGGGATTGCTCCTACATATTTTAAAAGTTTTTTTTATCATTATTGCCCATATTATTTGCCTGAGTTACTTCATAAATCCATTTCTTTAATATCTGTTTAGGATAACCAAAATCATGTGCAATTTTTTCAATATATTCAATTTCTTTTTTTTTATATTGTTCTATTGATGAGTGTGTTAAACTTCTTTTAATTAGTGTTTTAACACTATTTCTTTTATGTGTTAATGGGTGCGATGACTGGAAAGGTATTAAAACAGGAATATATGATGATTTTCTATGCACTCTGTATTGCATATTATCATTTGTTTTGATTATCAAAATATCCAAAAATGCCAATGTATTGTTATGTTCCTGTTCCTCTGTCAATTCCACAGATGGATAAATATCATTATACCTTTTTGTCAAGTCTTCAAGTTCATCATTTTTTAGCTTGGACAACAGAAAAATGTCATCAACATACCTGCAGTATATCAGTGGTGGATCTTCTAGTTTACTTATTATTTTTATTTCTATGTCACTCATTATAATTTCAGCAAATAAGGTTGACAATGGTGACCCCATAGGTCCACCATAATTTTGTTTGTACACCTCGTTATTAAACATAAAAATGTTATTTTCATATATGTACAATAAAATTTCTTTTAATTCCTCAATTTGTACTGCATTCATTGTTTGTAACATATATAATTTTTCAACAATTATGTCAATTGCCTGAGGTACTGGTGTGCTAGGAAACAGAGCACGAACATCCATACTAGCCATATGATATTCACTTGGATCTTGTTTTATTACTTTTATTTTTTCAATGAATTCATAAGTATTCCTCACAGTGAACCCTGTCTTCATGAACAATGGTGCCAAATATTTGTAGATATTTTTTTCCAGCTTTATTAATGGGGAATTCCTTTTTGATATTATCACTCTCATAGGTGTATCAGGCTTATGAGTTTTTATTTTTGCAAACATTTTAGGTATTCCTGTACCCATTGGTGGGCACGCTTTCTTTATTTCTTCAGGCAAGGTGCTGTGATTTCTTATTCTAGCCAAGTACCTTACTTGGATTCGGTTGGGTCTCTTGTCAGAACACTGCAATTCAAATCTATTGCTCTATTCATTTTTTGATTATATTCAGCTATGTTTAAAATCACAATTTGCCCTGTTTTATCAGCTTCACAAAATTTAATTGTTGGGTCATCTCTTAATTTTATAATTTGTTCTTTCTCATACTGAATTTTATCTAAATGATATTTTTATTACTTTTTTCATTAAATTCTTTTAAAACAATTCTGTACAATTTACTTCTAAATTTTTCACGATCTTCTGTAGTTTCCTAGCACACCAGTACCTCAGGCAATTGACATAATTGTTGAAAAATTATATATGTTACAAACAATGAATGCAGTACAAATTGAGGAATTAAAAGAAATTTTATTGTACATATATGAAAATAACATTTTTATGATTAATAACAAGGTGTACAAACAAAATTATGGGGGACCTATGGGGTCACCATTGTCAACCTTATTTGCTGAAATTATAATGAGTGACATAGAAACAAAAATAATAAGTAAACTAGAAGATCCACCACTGATATACTGCAGGTATGTTGATGACATTTTTCTGTTGTCCAAGCTAAAAAATGATGAACTTTGAAGACTTGACAAAAAGGTATAATGATATTTATCCATCTATTGACTTGACAGTGGAACAGGAACATAACAATACATTGGCATTTTTGGATATTTTGATAATCAAAACAAATGATAATATGCAATACAGAGTGCATAGAAAATCATCATATATTCCTGTTTTAATACCTTTCCAGTCATCGCACCCATTAACACATAAAAGAAATAGTGTTAAAACACTAATTAAAAGAAGTTTAACACACTCATCAATAGAACAATATAAAAAAAGAAATTTAATATATTGAAAAAATTGCACATGATTTTGGTTATCCTAAACAGATATTAAAGAAATGGATTTATGAAGTAACTCAGGCAAAAATAATAAGGGAAATAATGATAAAAAACTTTTAAAATATGTAGGAGCAATCCAATTTGTTGAAGGTGTTTCTGCAGAAATTAATAAGGTTTGTAGCAAATATGGCATACAAGTAGGAAATCAAGTACATACTATAAAAAATTTAGTTATAAAAAATGAAAAAATCAGCCAATTGGATAGAGCAGGTGTATATGAAATTCCTATAAACCAGCAACAACCTTTGTCAGCACCAAGAACAAATTAAAGTATAGATTGAACCAGCATATAAGTAATTGGAATAAAAAATAAGCTAAGACTGCATTAACCCAATATTGTCTGGAAAATCACCAATATCCGAAGTTTGAAGATATGAAAATTATTAAGAGCTGTAAAACCGAAAGGCAGTTGAGAATTGCAGAATCAGTATTAATTGAAAAAAACAGATCAAGATTGTGTAACATTAATGAGCCAAGTAACTTAAACGAACAATGGAAGATTATAAATAAAGATTGAACAACAGTTCAGAGGGAAAAAAAGAAAAAAGAGCAGCACTGACAATAGATGGCGCCAGAGACACAAAGAAGCAGAGATTGCGACTGAAGCCGGAACCTCAATGACTTTGCTCACTTGAGCTGTGGTGGGCTGAGTGACACATTGGCCTCCTGATGACGACAGAAGTACTGTCGAAAGTGCTAGAGGAGTGTGTATGACGGGCTGAATGAGTTTGGCACTTGCGGTAGGGTTAGTACGGTGTTTGAAGCAGATGGAGCACTTTTTTAGTCACAGTTGACAAAGGTTTAACTGCCTAGGAATGTAAATAGTGTAATTATGTACATAGTGGTTTTAACTGAATGTATGAATGAGTTGTATGGTGTGTATATTTGAGTGGCTTTTATGGAGATGACGAGCTATGTTTACGTCTCAGACGGCATAATGAAACCTGCGTTTTTTGTCCCGTGAATAAAATATATAAAAAAAAAATATATATACGATGTTTCATGACCGGAAGAACGAATCCCATAAGAAAGAAGTTTTTCAACCTTTGAAGGCCAACTACATGATGATAATTGACGTGCTTGAAGTGTAACGGAAAAAAATGACCAAGAACCTTCAGGTAAGTGATTGGCCATTTAATGATATGTCATTAATGAATTGCACGTAAATATGCGCACTTTGCTGGTGTTTAATACCTTAAAGGTGCAAATATTATGTTACCAGAGCATATTGTACCGTTTGCGATTGACAAACTTTAGCAGTAACACTTGTCTAGATGCCTTACTTCTGTGAGTGTGCTTGCAGCTCACTATATTTGTTACTGTTGAATTTAATATTTTGAGCAATTTCAATTTTCAACTGATCAAAATGCTAGCCTAGCCTGCAACAAAGCCGTGCTCACAAGCGCCAAAGTTTTTTATAGTTGCTGTGCTTAAAAATAATCGCCAGTTGTGAAAAATGCGACCGACAGGGCCACCTATGCTATGCCAAGCTGGTTTTTTTTTTTTTTGAATACAAACAACTGCCAAAGATTAGGTGTCTTTAAATTTCTTGGTAATTTTAATAAAAATATAAATTAATGGAACAAACCATTTTATGAATTATTTTGACATCGATTTATAAATGAACTTTTCTTTGGTTACATAAGAGGTAAATGAATTCTTTTCTTTGTCAGTTTTAAACCAGGTCTTCAGCCTGTTTTGGTAGGCTGTATGTTCTTCCTGTTGCAGTGTTTACCTCAACTAAACATAATATATGTGTCAGAGGGTTCACAATCATTATTAGGCCAATAAAAAGATGAAGGCCCATGTGGATGCATGAATCGAACAGTCGCACACCTTCATCATAATTAATCTTTTCAACAAATCCTACATACCAACAGGAATCATATACAAATCCTACGCAGCAGTTAGCATGTAACTCATCTTGAAAATTAGTTACATTGATTTCGGAAATAATACTGTAATATTTATCAGAACTTAATCTCTTAGCACCAATTCTGAAATTGGGAAGTGGTCTAAAGTGATGCATTGTGTGTGTACCAGGAAGAGCTTTTGCTTTCTCAAAACGGGGACTAAGCTAATTACACACTTTGTTAATCTCTTCTGCACACACAAAGAAAAATGTAATTTCCTTTATATTATCTTTGCAGAAGTTATACATTGTTGCAGCAGATGTTATTTGTTGAGCTAAAGGTCGCTGCAAACTGGCTTTTGTTGTTAGCCTTTTTAAAATCTCCTCCAATACCATCACATGGTGATTTGCCATGGCTTGTTGCAAAAAATGACGACTTTCCTTACCAATCTAAAAAAATCCCGTTCATGATAGTGCAAGTTCAGAAAATTCTTACAGTTTCTATATTGTGCAGAACAACGATCAATGAAATAACGAAATGTGCATTTCATGAGACAAATCCTAATGGTTGTCTTATGTTAAAAACATGCTTTAGATTAAAAAAATAAATAATATCAAAAGGTATTCTTTACCTATTATTGAAAAAGTATTTCGCACGTTTGTTGCTCCATGAGGCACGTGCTCCCGTCCCGAGAGAGGCCAAGTTTGGGTTACGGGTTTTTTTGTTAGTTAGAAAGTTTTACAAGTACGACAATTTAGTTAAATATTTTCAGTTAAACATTCATTCAATAGTACAATCAAGCATTTAAATTTTTTTTCCTATTAATTAAAACATGCATAAGGAAAAGTTATACTCATCTTGTCGGGGGACATGGCTCACATAAAAGCTCTTTTTCGATGATATTACGGCAAGCGCTTTCTGTACTCCTAGAGTCTTCAGGCCGTCTACTATCTATGCGAGGGTTCTTTGTGTGTGTAGCCGCAGGAGTTGCATGTCGGGAAACTAAGGGAGGGTTGCGGCCTTCATGGCGTGTAAGGTGATTGGTCCTCGGGTGCTGCCATCTATTGGATTGGTTGGTAGGTATATTGTCGTAAGTATATTCTTCTTTATTTTTATAAAGGGATATTGGATTATTATTATCTATTTAAATAAACTGTATTATTATTATTATTTTTAGTCCTTTATTAAATGGGGGGATTTTTTGTAATGTTCTTTCTTTTGTCTTTTTTTATGCATTTTTTTCTCTTTTTATAAGTGATTTCCAAGTTGTATCTGGAGTAGTGGGGTCTCGTGAATTGCATATATTATCTTTTTTTTGTTTGATTACAACGCTTTCAGAAATCCTTAATTCTTTTTTGTTTGTGTGGGTAGTTAGTAATTTAATATTTTCGAAATCAGGATATTGTTTATGATTAATGCAGTGCTGGATAAGTGCAGTTTTTTTCTTCTTTTTTGTTCCAGTTTTTTATATGTTGATGTAATCTTTTTATTAATCTATTTTTTGTGGTACCAATGCAAGATATGCGGTCGTCAGAACTCTGTGAAATTATAGGATTTTCGTATACACCTGCTGATTGTAGTATACTTCTGTTAGATTTTTTCTCTATAAACAAGTCACCAATGTTTGTTCTTGTTCAGAACCAATGAGAGTTATAGTATCAAAACAATGTTCTCCACTGATTAACTTAGAGAAGAACCTATTTAAGTACTTATCACCCATATTTATGGGAGGAAAGTACAATGTCAAGAATACAGAAAGAAGTTATACAAAAAATTAAACAAGTGAACCTCAAGGGATGTATAGTTACAATGGCAAGTTTGGATGTTACATCATTATACCCAAACACACCAATACCCTATGCCATTGAGCTAACAATTAAAAAGTTGAGAACAAAACATTTGTTAAACCAGATGGAACTAAATGAACTGAATGAGATACTAAACTTTATATACAGCAACAATTATTTCCAATTCAACGGGAAAACTTACAGGCAGAAGTCCAGATCACCTATGGATTCGCCGTTATCAACAATTTTTGCAGAAGAGCAATTCCATGTCAGATCAATCACCTTCTTGACCTCACCATTTCTGATTTTGATGAAATTTGGTATGAAGCACACATATGACAAGGTAAGTAATTCTGCCAATTTTCAGATTTTTATTTTGAAAATTGTCCAAGATATACACACATAATAAAAATCGAAATTTTCGTAAAAAATGACAAACTCGCACACTTATAAATGGCTGTAAATTTTTTCCTAATTGTAGTAGAGTGACAATTCAAACACAGTTGCAAAGCTAAAGGATTGGGCTTTCTATAGATACCATACATGACCTTCTTACAACAGATTAAAGTTTCAAGGTCATCCACTGTGACCTTTGACCTTGAATATTTCAAAACATGCCATCTTAAAAAATTACGAAAAAAATATATTTTATTGCTACAACATTCTTCTACCCATGTGCCAGATATTAGGCTGGCACCGCTATGGCAAGGCAGTGTAGGATTAATAGGAGTGTCATACTGCACCCTTCTGTATGTAAGGCACAGAGACATACCATGCAATAAATATTTCTTACGTTGAGGATTTGTGTTTATTATACATGAAATGTGTATATATTATAACAGATTTATCAGAAATATGCTATGTGACAGCAATTTTACTTGATAGACACAATTTTCAGCAGTAAATAATGTCAACAAATCTTTGAGATCAGAGATTGAAACTCCACCCATTTTAGTCAATGGTAGGGCTTCTTCTTAGCCAATGACAAAGCTTCTTATTAGAGCCAATGACAGGGTTTCTTATTAAAGCCAATGGCAAGACTTCTTATTACAGCCAATGAGAAATCTTACTGGTACACCATTTTACATTTGCTGTTATTTCAATTCTGAGCTTGTGAGTGTGTGGTTATCAATTTATCTGTAACATTGTTAACTGTTTAATTGTTATTTTATTTTATCTTTATTGTTATCTTTATTTAATCAATTTCTTTTTATCAAACTATATTTATTTATCATTTTTTTTGCAGGTGCAGTTTCATTAACCAAAATGGACTGTAAAAGTCAAATTTTTTGTTGCAATCCTCTGGGTAAAAGTGGACACACAAGGTTTAGAAAGAATCTGAGAAAAGTACAGCCTTGGATGGTTCAGAAATGTCCAAATATAACATTAGAACAGAAAATATGTAGTTCATGCAGAAAATCTATCTCTGAAATGCCAGGTCCTTCATGTATAATTGAAACAGAGTCAGAGGCAGAACAACCTCAGTTAAGTGAAGATAATTCAGGAGTGGTGAAGAGTGAGATATGGACTGACAGACACACAACTTTGGATAGTCTGAATGATACGTTACTTTCTCTAGGCGAATCTCCTGTGAAAAAAAAAGATTAGGTGTTGGACAGTACAGTAAGAAGAAATATCAGAAAATTGGTGAAGTGATAAAAGACTACATAGGTGTTCCAGAATGTGATAATCCTGTGACAGTGTCTGATGAATCGGTCATGATTTCACAGTTGAAAGAAAAATTCAAGAAACAGACTCTAGCAGTGTTAAAGTCCAAATACTAACAATATTACCTAGAACCTGGAGTATTTGTAAAATTCAGGAAGAATTTGGTGTAACATATTACATGGCACGAAAGTCTAAAAATCTTGTGGAAGAGCAGGGTATTTTAGCAACTCCAAATCCTAGGCCTGGGAAAACTCTCAGTGACAGCACAGTTGAAAACGTTATTGCATACTATAATAGTGATGAAGTGAGCCGTTGTTTACCAGGAAAAAGATTTTGTTACAATGATGGAATCAGGATCAAAAACAGATACGTCTTATTCTAGGAAATTTGAAAGAGATATTTCAAGGATTTAAAGACAAGAATCCTAATGTCAAAGTAGGGTTTTCAAAGTTCTGTGGTTTACGCCCAAAGAATTGTGTGCTGGCTGGTGCAAGTGGAACACACTGTGTCTGTGTGTGTTGTGCTCATGAAAATGTAAAACTTATGCTAGCAGGGTGCAAATTGCAAGACTTAACTCGTAATGATGAATTACCAGTTAGGACATACAAAGATTGCCTTGCAAGAATAACTTGTAAACCTCCTCTTCCAGAATGCTTCTTCTTCAAGTGTGATTCTTTTCCTGGTATAGCACACTTACTAGAGCAAATAAGTAGCTTATTCACCATGAATGGGATTGATGAAATTGTATGTAAATTGTGGACTACAACTGATCGCACAACACTTATGACAGTCTGTAACACTTTAGAAGAATTCCTTGAGACCTTTGAATCAAAAGAGAAATTGCTATTGCCACATTCTTTTATAGCTATTCAGCAGTCATACTTTCTGTCAAATCTGAAAGAAAACCTTGATGATAATCAATCAGTGTGTTGTGTTGTGCGATTTTGCTGAGAATTATTCCTTCATACTGCAGGATGCAGTCCAAGGATACCACTGAAACAATTCCCAAGCTACTATTCACCCTTTTGTTGTGTACTACAAAAGTTCACACACACTTCAGTTGGATCATGTTTCTTTTGTTGTCATCTCAGAATGTCTTAAGCATGACACTATCAGTGTTCACCTTTTCCAGAGCCAATTGTTGCAGTTTATATCATCACATTTTGACAAGAAAGTAGAACACATCTATTACTTCTCAGACGGTGCAGCCTCACAGTATAAGAACAGGAAGAATTTTGTCAATCTGTGCCATCATGATGTAGATTTTGGTATCACAGCTGAGTGGCATTTCTTTGCCACCTCACATGGAAAGGGGCCATGTGATGGCGTGGCAGGCACCATTAAGAGATTAGCTGCACGTGCCAGCCTTCAGTGTTCATACAATGACCAAATTATGACACCGCGACAACTGTATGATTTGGCTTCCAGAAACATTCCTTCGTGCCATTTTAAATACAGCACGGACAAGGACTATGAGAACAACAAGGAGTTCCTCGAGATACGTCATGCTAGTGCTCGACCAATTCCTGGTACTCAAAAACTTCACTGTGTAATACCAGTAAGCCGCACAGCTATTAAAAACAAGATGTATTCAATATTCAAACTCAACTGAATACAAGGTTGAGTCAGTATTGCTAAATCCAATAGAACTGGATCTGGAGGATATTCGTGGCTATGTTATTGTTGAGTATGATAACCAGTGGTGGGTTTATTGTGTTTTGGATGTGAACATTCATACAGAACAAGTTAAGATAAGTTTTCTGCACCCACATGGACCTTCAGTGTCTTTCACATACCCACAGAAGCCAGATATATTAGAAGTGGATAAAACAGCGGTCATTACGAAGGTTGACCTATGAACAGCAACAGGTCGGACATATTTTATGGAGAGAAGCGAAATAGAAATGGTCACTAGCAAGATGGCATCCCATTCTTTTGGTTTGCAATCTTATTAACCAAGCGGTTCACTTGTATGTGTACACCACTAATATAACCTGTAACACATTGTGAAATTAATACATACATGCATCTGGAAAACAGTTATTGTACATTTGTCCGAACCTAACATGGAGGACGTATACTTCTATTAATCCTACACTGCCTTGCCATAGCGGTGCCAGCCTAATATCTGGCACATGGGTAGAAGAATGTTGTAGCAATAAAATATATTTTTTTCGAAATTTTTTAAGATGGTATGTTTTAAGATATTCAAGGTCAAAGGTCACAGTGGATGACCTTGAAACTTTAATCTGTTGTAAGAAGGTCATGTATGGTATCTATAGAAATCTCAATGCTTTAGCTTTCCAGCTGTGTTTCAATTGTCACTGTACTACAATTAGGAAAATAGTTACAGCCATTTATAAGTGTGCGAATTTGTCATTTTTTACGAAAATTTCGATTTTTATTATGTGTGTATCTTGGACAATTTTCAAAATAAAAATCTGAAAATTGGCAGAATTACTTACCTTGTCATATGTGTGCTTCATACCAAATTTCATCAAAATCAGAAATGGTGTGGTCAAAAACTTATTTTTTTTTATTGATCTGACGTGGAATGTCCCAGAAGTCATAATGCAACACATGGAGAAAACAGCGATTGAAGAACATACTCTGAAACCACTGATGTATTGCAGATATGTATATGATATATTGATATTTTGGGAAAATGAACATACGGAACTAATATGTTTTAAGGAAAAAATGGCATCTATATTACCATAAATTAAACTAACAATTGAATTGGAAAGAAACAACCAACTACCGTTCTTAGATATTAATCTAATCAAAAACCCGAACAGAATTGATTATCAAGTCCATAGAAAACCTACATATGTGCCATCAATGATCCCGAAGAACTCCAACCACCCATGGGCACATAAAACAGCTGCAATCAAAAACTTAATAAAAAGAGCATTCACTCATTCCAGCAGCAATAAATACAAAGAGGAAGAGCTAATATCGATTAACAGAATGATAAAAAACTTTGGGTATAACAGAAAATTATCCCAGAAAATTATATATGACATCAAGCATAAAGTACAAAGACCAAAAAAGGAAGAAAATAAATATTGTAGAAGTTTCCCATATATTAAAGGACTATCTCATACCATAGAACGAATTTGTAAAAATCACAAAAAAAAAAAAAAAAAATATTGGAATATCCGTAAAGACACAAAGAGATATGGTAATAAAAAATAAAGATCAAGAACAAATATAGGAAAAATCAGGTGTATTTTATTTTGCATAGTAAAAATTACTAACAATAATGATAAAAAATGAACTATATAGGAAGTACTAAAAACCAATTAAAAACTAGGTTAAACCAACATAGAACGAACTGGAATAAAAGGGAGAAAAAACTGCATTGGTGCAATATTGCATAGAAAATAATACAGAACCCGAATTTGAAAACATCAAACACCTAAAATCACACAGAACGGAGAAAGAGGTTAGAATCGCAGAATCGGTAATTATTGAAAAAACTGAAAGTATTAATTGCAACATTAATCAACCCAACCAATTACATATGCAATGGAAAAAATTTATTACCGACGAGAAAAAAATAGAATAGAATGTATTTCCCAATAATGACACCAGAAGAACCACCAAAGATATACGAATGAAAATACGTAACACCACCAACGAATCAACACCGAGAGGGAGGAGGGACCGAGTGAAAAAAACTCCAAAGAAATGCAGCTGACAGCCATTTGCAATCTTTCCCAACTCTGAAGATGGGCGTATGCCCGAAACACGTGTAAGTTCCACCCTAGTGGGAGTGTCCTTTGCGACACAGCACGAAGACCGAGGAGGACGGCCGGAAGTGTTTGAAAGGTTGAGAGACAGCGGTCCCAAGGTTTTTAAGATTTTTTAACTTTTTATCTGTTTCAGTAGGATTTCTAACCAGAATTTCTTTGCTTCTCAAGTCTTGAATGCTCACCTATGTGATTTTCTCTGAAAAATACTTAAAGTCAATATAGGGCCAGGTTTTTCGAATATTTTCATTTGGTCATTAGGTTTTAAATAAGACTTCATTTGTTCATTAAGTTTTTAACCAAGACTTCGTTTTTAAGCCATACTCACCTTAGAAGAACCAAGACTTCAGTTTTTAAGCCATACTCATCAACAGGGTACCTGTAAGTGTGAACATGTTGCCAAATTTGTGGCATGAATCATAAGGGCATAATATTTTAACTTCAAAAATTGAAAGCAATAAAAGGAAGAGGACCACCAAAAAAACATTGTTAGTAAAGCCTTTTTTTATTCTATTTTATAGTAATACATGTTTCAAATGCAAGGAATTTTTAACTTCCGACGTCCAGAATATAACGTGGCAAAAGCGAACGCTAAGAATTTTCAAATAATTGAAGATAATCAATAAGTGAAACTATTTTCACCTGTTACAGGAATCGTCAAAAGAGTTTGTACAATTTTTTACAAATAACAATTCCTTAGTGTATTGCAATGATATATCAAATTTCATTCATCAATTAAGAGATATTGCATATGATCCCGAAGATTAGTGTTTGTTCATTGACTCAAGTAAAAGAAGTTTAAAACCTGTTTTATTGCATGATGAAAATCATTTGGCTTCTACTCCAGTTGCGCATTCCATATACAGTCTGTACATGAAGGAAACTTATAAAACAATGGAAATATTACTCAGAAAAATGAAATATAATGAACACAATTGGCTAATATGTGGAGACTTGAAAGTGACTGCTATACTTTTGGGTCAGCAAGGAAGCTATACACAAAATTTCCCTGCTTCCTATACAAATGGGATAGCAGAAAGCGAGACTTACATTGGGTCCAAAAAATATGGCCACCTAGAAATGCATTGATTCCAGGCACAAAAAATAGTCGAAAATTTAGTGAACCCACAGAAAGTACTGCTACCACCACTCCATATTAAATTAGAGCTAATGAAGCAATTTGTGAAAGGTCTGGATAAAAGTGGACAATGTTTTCAGTACCTTGTGTCACAGTTCCCTTCCCTGTCTAGTGCCAAGATAAAAGATGGGATATTTGATGGCACTCAGAAATGAAAACTAACACAAGATCGCCAGTTTGAAGAGCATATGACAGATGTGGAAAAAGAAGCATGGAATGGATTCAAAAATGTTATCAACAATTTTATGGGCAACACAGAAGTCCTAATTATAAAGAAATTGTGGGTGATATGTTACAGAACTTCAAGTTGTTAGGATGCAAAGTACTGCCTATCAAAAAATCTTCAAAATGCACTACCTATATCCGGACAATTTAGGTGCAATGAGTGAGGAGCCCGGTGAAAGGTTTCACCAAGACATCAAAGAAATGGAAAGACGGTCTCAAGGACGGTGGGATAAGCATATGATGGCAGATTTTTTGTTGGTGCTTAAAAATAGAGACTGGTGTAAGTGGTCAAAAGGAAGTCCCTTAAAAAAATTCTTGCTCCAAGAAAACAGCTGAAATTGCTTTAGGGTGTAAATAGTACCTTTTTACACAGCAATAATTTAAAACTGGATAGATTCATGCCATAAACATATTGTAAGTATATATCATTATGTATATGTGTATCTACATCATAATATGTTCAACCTTCATTTGTAAAAAAATGGTACGTGGTGCAGAAAAAATAATGCCTGTTTTGTAATCAGCACATTGATATTTACATAAATCACTTGAAAATTTGAAAACAAGATGAAAAAGGTTTTCATTTGTAAGCTGGTGTTATTATTATTAATAATAATATTATTCTGTGGAATTAACTTTTTTACGGGTCTTATAGAGGTTATTATTCAAAAAAGTTGGTGCTCAAATTTTCGAACTAAAGCCTAGTTCGTCATCAGGACTACGCCACTGAAGTAGTTGCTGCCACTCAGTTGGAAGAGTCTAACCGCAATTATCGTTAATTGTGGTACTTCTTCTTCTTGCTATTTCTATCCCTTCTTCTAGTTTCCTCTTTACTAAGTTTGACTGGTGGGCGATTATTCTTACTGAGTCCCAATTTATGAAGTGTCCACTTGCTTGTATATGTCTGTCTAGCCCTGTTTTGTTACTAATGTTCCTAATAGCTGCTTGGTGTTCTTTCATTCAGACTTTAATACTTCTCCCTGTTTCTCCTATATAGCTGAGTCCGCAGTTACAGTCGATGCAATATATTACTCCTTCTTGCAATTGGATGTCCACTTCTTTCTGCTTTAAAGCTGGCAGGAATTTCTTTAATTTGTTACTTAGATCTGGAGCAAGCCTGATATTATATTTTGCTCCGATCCTCTTCAGTTTTTCGAAAAGTCCCTTGTGGTACGTAATTTTGCTGGTGAATTTGAAGTTGTTTATTTCCTGCTTCTTTTTTGTCACTTGTCTAAAACATTTCTCAACATAAGGGAAGGGGTAATTGTTTTCTGCCAATATTTCTTTTAATTCTTCTCTGTGAAGATCTTTTTGAGCATCTGAAGAGACCAGGACTTCAATTTTTTCCAAAAATTGTCTCACTGTATTCGATTTAATATAATCAGGGTGGAATGAATAGAAGTCGACATCTTCCCTGTGTTAAAGGGTTTCCTAAAAAGCTGAGTGAATATTCTCCCCTCTCTTGAGGTCAAGTTTAAATCAAGGAAATTGATGCTATGGTCTTTTTCCAGTTCCAGGATGTACTGCAAGGTATTTTCTAGTGAGTTAAATTCTGCTAGAATCTGAGAGGGTAGAAATTGGTCCTCAGTATTTACTATAAATAGGACATCATCCATGTATCTTACATAGAGAGCAAATATTGAAGGTTTTATAAGGATTTTTGCCTCTAGTTTATTTACATAATAATTTGCTAGCAGAGGTGCTAGTGGAGAACCCATTGCAAGTCCTGAAGTTTGCTTGTAATATTTCTTTCCAAACTGGAAGAAATTATTCTTGAAAGAAAACAGGAGCAGTTCATATATGCCAAGTAGTATTTCTCTGTTGTGATTATGGAAAACTATTTTTTCTGCCAGGTCATCCACAATGAATTCCAGCAGGAGGTCCAGGTTAATGTTGGTATACATAGATACTATATCCAAGCTTGCCATTACTGGATGAATTAATTCTGGCAAGTTGTCTAGTTTTCCTTTCAGCTGCATGGAATTTTTTAGAAGGTAGGGAGGAGAAGGGAAATTATCTCTGAGGTGAGTAAGTAAATAATAATTAATGTTGGAGAGTGGTGAATTTCTAGTGTCTGTTATAATTCTTATTGGATGGCCTTCTTTGTGAATTTTTATTGTACCATAGATCTGTGGAACTCTTGACTGGATTATGAAGGAGCTTTTGAAGAGCTCATTTAGCTGATTTTTACTTTTTAATAAGCTGATTAATTTCTTAAGATTTTGACAGTTTGATCATTAGGGTTAGCAGTGAGTTCTTCATAATAAGGCCTGCTCAATTCAGCTTCTATTTTATTGTAATACTTATTTTTTTCTAACAATACCAAAACTTTTCTTTTACCGGCTTTCAGTGCTACAACTTTATCATTGGTTTTGAATTTTTTAAGGTCAGTAATGGCTTTCCTATCAAAATTGTAAGCAATTTTTACTGTTTTTTTTTACAAATTTTGAGACGCAGTCTGAGAATTCTTTCCTTAAAGTGGTTGCTGTATTTTCATCTTCTCTTTCTACCTTACTACAGATGCTTTCTAAATCGATAAGCATTCGTTTTTATCAAGTGTTGCGGAGGAAAGGTTTTGACCATAAACTTTTTTGAATAATAACCTCTATAAGACCCGTAAAAAAGTTAATTCCACAGTACAATCCAAAATGTTAATTTTCTGCGTTTTATTCAACAATGCAAATTTCACACCTTTTAATAACAAATAACTAAAAAAAAATATATATTGCTGCCTATCAAAAAACCATAAGAACCAAAAATATCTAAAATTTTAAGCTGTACAAATTTGTTCCAGCAGTTATTTTGGATAGGAGTCTTAGGTTTGGAGCTTTTTTCTCAAAATGGCAGAAAAAAAGGATATAATATATGCAGAAAGAATGAAAAAGCCATCAATTTTATTCATGGGTATGATAGAACATATCTGTAGGCTCATTTAAATATATATATATATACAGGGATCACATTCCTCCTAAAATTCCTAAAATTCCTAATATTTTGTGACCCTCCTTAAATTCCTAAAATTATACCTAAAATTTGCTATTCATCCTAAAATTTTCGTAAGCTTATTTATTAAAAACACAACCGTTATTAACGCCAATAAATTTACCATTACGCAGGGTGCGCACGCGTGCTTGAAAACCTGGAAAGTCCTGGAAAATCATGATTACGTTTTCAAGGCCTGGAATATCCTGGAAAAACGGTGTTTTTTTAATGCCGTCTTGAAAAGCCTTGAAATTTGAAATTAGTGCTTAAAAAATGCCCTTTTAGGAAATCGTGTTACTGTTACCCCTTCATTTTTTAAAGTTCCTTTTCTCTGTTCCCAAAGAAACCACCGGCAGCGGTTTCCGATGTGCACCAAATCCTAATTTGGCTGGGGGGAAAAAAAGAAAAAAAAAAGGCACTACTTCCAGTGCAATAAAATTGGATGATTACTAGTAGGTCGAAGGGGAGCTTGATGTCCGTCCGACAATTGAGAACAGAAGGGGAAAGAAGAGGCATTTAGCATTTGCAGGGGGTCGCGTATGTACCAAGTCAGCTGGCATCCACCAGTGAGGAGTATGCCTGAACAACACATTCATCTTCTTCTTGTTTATGTGCATGCCATCCTCCCTCCCTCCCACTACTTATGATAAAAAATAAGAAAACTATCTTTGCGAATTTTTCACGAAAGTGGCTGAAATTTTTACATTCACTGTAATTGGATTACAGAAGCTCACTTCCAAAATTCCAGTTGAATCGGTTTAAAACTTTAAAAGTTAGCATTGGTAATTTTTATTATGGACAAGTATGTGTGCCTCTTTGGACAGAGTGAGCCTCCAGCAGAAAGGGTGTTACCATAGCAACGGTTGATTGACAGCTGGGAGCGCTGATCTGAAGCCCTTGGTTGGGAAGAAAGCAAACACCTGTTTATCACTTCCACAGCACAAAAGGACTAGGAGAATACTTTCAGAAATCCATTTTTCTGAATTTTGAAGATAACACAGTAAAATTTTTACAGTAGTTAAGATACATCACAATAAAGTTCTAGTGCAAATTTCGCCAAATTCCGTTAGGAACTTTAGCAGATGCAAAAAAAAAAAAAAAAAAAAAAAAAAACGTTGCATGTGGTGGAAGCAGAAAAAGATAGGCTAATCAGGAAAAGGTTAAAACAATAATATGAAAAAAGTAATTCAGTGAACAATTGTACATAGTTCTTGGTTTTCAATTACCTTTTTAGGATATTATAGTTTAATGTGAAACCTGAAAACTTTACTGTGAAAATCGTGAATTGCTTCTGGTTCAACAGCATATTAATGTTCAAAGTGAAACTTGAATGTGGTAAATATACTTGAATATGATAATAACACGTGAAAAGATAAGAACTGAACATTAGAAGTAAATCATACTTAAACTTTAGACATTAGACGTTATGCAAAAAATTTGGGTGTGAACTTCGACCATATATACTAATGGACTGCGCATTGGCAATAGCTGCATCAAAGCCGCCATGGCTCAAACATTGGGCACGTCATCATCAGACTCCAAATTTCGTGTACAAATGCTGTTATGATTACTAATTTACGCTGCAGAACTTCAGTGTTTTCGGCGTATTATGTGAATGCACCTCATATATAATGAAAACTCTTCAGGTAAGTTTACTTATGAGCTATATACATGCATGATCGTGTTGTTTACATTTTGTGATTTATAATGTGATGAACATTTGCGAAGAATTTGGAACATGCATTCCATTTTTTTTTCTTAAGTTACTATATTTTTATATCAATAGCTGCAAGTTTCTGGTTAAGTAATTGAACTTTATTGACTTAGGTATTTAATTCGTTTCTTACCCATGAAAAATCATAGAACTTTCTTTACTATATCGGTCAGAGCAACCATAAGCACAGCAGGTGTAACCCATCTTTTTGACTGTTGTCATGTGATTTTATGTTGGAGCCAGAAATTTTGATGTCATGCGCAGTCTATCAGTATATATGGTTGAAGGGTGTGAAGCAAACTCTTTACAATGTATACAAAGTTGTTTTACTAGATGTATACAAATATACATCTAGTTTTTATTGAAATACACTCCTAAAATTTTCCTAAAATTTTTCTAAAAATTCCTAAAATTCCTAAAATTCTTACCTAAAATTTTCCAGAAGTATGCTATGATCCCTGTATATATATATATTGTCATGGAAGACTGCAGTGTGCTAAACAAGTTTAACACAGGTAATGCCCATAGAATGGTAAGATGTAAGATGCACCTCAATGCTAAACTCGAGCATGGCAAGCTCATAAAACAAAGTGTATTGACACGACCAACCTTAAAAAACATCATAATACCTTCAAATGGAACTGAGGAACAGATTCTTGGCTCTAGAAGGTCTAACCTTGGAAGAAGTGGACATCTCTGAAGTTAACCGAAAAGTAACCAATGCTCTTATGGAAACAGCAACAAAAATAGCTGGTACTAAGAACAAGTTGCATACAAACAAATTATCAGGAAAAACCAAAATTCTGATGCAAAAAAGGGAGATGGGGACAACTAAAGCAGATGTGACTTCAAAAGTGGAATATATAGAGCTATGCAAGACGGTACGAAAAAATATCACTGAAGATCTAAGGAAATTCAACTGTGAACTAGTGAGGAAAGCAATTGAAAACAACCAAAGAGCAAAGGGACATCTGAGTGAAGGAAGAAAGCAGATTATGGCTCTGAGAAAAGAAGATGGTTCTGTAACAAGAAATAGAGGTAAAATTTTGACAAGAGTGTAAGATTTCTACTTAAAACTATATGAAAGGGATGATACATGTACTCCAGACATTACAAAAGGTGCCAGAGTTCTTCCAGTCCTCCCAGAAGAAGTTACACATGCAATCAAGAACATGAAACGGGAGAAAGTTCCAGGAGAAGATGGAATTACAGTAGACATCATACAAGAAGCAAGTGGAGAAATTGAAACAGTATTCACCCAAGTTTTTACTTGATGCCTTAATGAAGGGAAAATTCCTGAGGATTGGAACAATGCTACAATGATCCTGCTACATAAAAAAGGTGACATTGAAGATCTCAGAACTACAGACCTAACAGCTTCCTATCAGTGGTTTATAAAATCTTCACTAAAGTTCTTTCACACCGCTTGGTGACAATGGACATGGCTCAACCGAGAGAACAAGCTGGATTCAGGAGTGGCTACAGCACAATAGATCATATCCACGTACTGAGAGAACTAATTGAAAGAGCGAGGGAATATGAACTTCCATTACGCATGTTTTTTATTGATTATGAAAAAACCTTTGATTCAGTGAAACCATCAGCAGTTACAATGGCTTTGAAATCCTGCGGTATTGAAGATGCATACATTAATAGTATTAATAACATCTATGAAAACGCAAGTGCAAAGATTCGGCTGTTTGAAAATACAACACACATAAAAATTGGAAAGGGAGTGATACAATGTGACACCATATCTCCGAAGCTCTTTAATGCCACATTGGAAAATGTCTTTCAATCACTGAACTGGGAAAACAAAGGGATAAAGATTAATGGAGATTATCTAAGTCACCTTTGTTTTGCTGATGACATAGTTATTTTTGCAACTACCCCATCAGAGCTGCAGAGTATGATCCAGGAACTTGCTGACAAGAGTAAAGAAGTGGGATTAAAAATGAACTTTCAGAAGACAAAAGTGATGTACAATGCTTTTACAAGAAACGAAGATTTATCGATTGATGGAGAAAAGCTTGAGACAACCGATTCCTACATTTATCTTGGGCAGCTGATGTCGAGTGAGGGTCACATTGATGAAGAAATTAATCGGCGTATAAAACTTGCCTGGAGAGCGTTTGGAAGAAACAGCATAATTTTCAAGAGCAATATGCCATTACGTCTTAAAAGAAAAGTGTTTGATCATTGCATCCTTGCAGTGCTTACATATGGTGCACAGACATGGACCTTAACTAAAAGAGACATACAAAGACTGCAGACAACTCAAGGAAGCATGCAGAAATGCATGCTTGGTGTAACCAGGAGAGATAAGAAGAGGAGCTTGTGAATCAGAAAAATGACAAGAGCAGAAGACATCATGACCAGAATAAAATCCTTGAAATGGCAATGGGCTGGACATATTGCCAGAAGGACAGACCATCGATAGACAGCTGAAATTTTAGACTGGATTCCAAGGGACAGGAAAAGACTCAGAAGAAGACCACACGGGAGATGGGTGGATGAAATTCAAAAGTATGCGGGAGTGACATGGAAGAGACTGGCACAAGACAGACTGTTGTGGAAGAAACTTGGGATGACCTTCGTCCAGCAGTGGATTGCTAATGGTTGACAATGATGATGATATATATTTGTGTTAGGGTTATACTTTTCTCTCATACTGGTAATTCAATTTTTAGTAAACCATGTTTCCAGCAGAAAAAAATAAGTCTAAGAAAGTTTATTAATTTTTTAGTAGACTAAAAGATACATTTAGAGTGTTCATATTTTTTTCTGAAAGCCTCATGCTTTCATTGACAAAGCTGTAAAATTTCAGAGATTGAATGATTTGTGAGTGAGATGGGATTTTTTTGGTAAGCAAGTGAAGCTTGCACTGAAGGCCTTGGAAATGGTAAGAAACAAAAATTCACTGAAAGTTGGAAGGGCTGTAAAATTGAAACAAATTTTATATAGTTACTTACCACTAAGGAGGGGTTGAGTATACCAAGTTTAATCAAACCTGAGAACATTAGTGTCATGGCCTGGTTGAACTAACATGGAATGACCCATAAGTGAAAATTGGATTTTAAGATTACGAAGGGAACAATTAATTCTTGTCATTTTCATTAGTTTAAGTTGGGATTTCTAAGGTTTAACATTCAATTCTGTAATGTTTTTCCATGAATAAACACAAGATAAATCATTAAAAAAATTACATTTAAAACTAATGCTATGTGGTTAAAATACTCTACAGCAGTGTTGAGCATTTCATTTTTGGTGTATATCACTAAATTCTAATTTAATACATATTTCAAAAAATAAATAAATAAATAAATAAATAAATAAATAAAATAAAATACGATGATCCCATTTGCATCCCATTCTAAAATTTTGCAGTAAACTCATGAAAGATCTCAATTGAACATGTTTTTTCCAAAAAAAAAAAATGAAAAAATGAAAATGTTCTTGAGATTTTTAAAAGTCAAGAATTTAAAACTCGATTAAGAATTTTTTTTTCACAATTAGTAAGTCATCATCATCATCATCATTGTCAACCATTATCAATCCACTGCTGGACGAAGGTCTCCCCAAGTTTCCTCCACAACGGTCTGTCTTGTGCCAGTCTCCTCCATGTCACTCCCGCATATTTTCGAATTTCATCCACCCATCTCCCATGTGGTCTTCTTCAGGGTCTTTTCCTGTCCCTTGGAATCCAATCTAAAATTTCGGCTGTCCATCGATGGTCTGTCCTTCTGGCAGTATGTCCAGCCCATTGCCATTTCAGGGATTTAACTCTGATCATGATGTCTTCCACTCTTGTCATTTTTCGGATCCACGAGTTCCTCTTCTTATCTCTCCTAGTTATACCAAGCATGCACCCCTCCATGCTGCTTTGAGTTGTCTGCAGCCTTTGTATGTCCCTTTTAGTTAAGGTCCACGTCTCTGCACCATAAGTAAGCACTGGAAGGATGCATTGATCAAACACTTTTCTTTTAAGACATAATGGCATATTGCTCTTGAAAATTATGCTGTTTCTTCCAAAAGCTCTCCAGGCAAGTTTTGTACACCGATTAATTTCTTCATCAATGTGACCCTCACTTGATATCTGCTGTCCAAGATAAATATACGTGTCCGTTATCTCAAGCTTTTCTCCATCAATCGATAAATCTTCGTTTCTTGTAAAAGCATTGTACATCACTTTTGTCTTCTGAAAGTTCATTTTTAATCCCACTTCTTTACTCTTGTCAGCAAGTTCCTGGATCATACTCTGCAGCTCTGATGGGGTAGTTGCAAAAATAACTATGTCATCAGCAAAACAAAGGTGACTTAGATAATCTCCATTAATCTTTATCCCTTTGTTTTCCCAGTTCAGTGATTGAAAGACATTTTCCAATGTGGCATTAAAGAGCTTCGGAGATATGGTGTCACATTGTATCACTCCCTTTCCAATTTTTATGTGTGTTGTATTTTCAAACAGCCGAATCTTTGCACTTGCGTTTTCATAGATGTTATTAATACTATTAATGTATGCATCTTCAATACCGCAGGATTTCAAAGCCATTGTAACTGCTGATGGTTTCACTGAATCAAAGGTTTTTTCATAATCAATAAAAACCATGCATAATGGAAGTTCATATTCCCTCGCTCTTTCAATTAGTTCTCTCAGTACGTGGATATGATCTATTGTGCTGTAGCCACTCCTGAATCCAGCTTGTTCTCTCGGTTGAGCCATGTCCAGTGTTACCTTTAAGTAGTGTGAAAGAACTTTAGTGAAGATTTTATAAACCACTGAGAGGAAGCTGATAGGTCTGCAGTTCCTGAGATCCTCAATGTCACCTTTTTTATGTAGCAGGATCATTGTAGCGTTGTTCCAATCCTCAGGAATCTTCCCTTCATTAAGGCATCGAGTGAAAATTTGGGCGAGAACTGTTTCGATTTCTCCACTTGCTTCTTGTATGATGTCTACAGTAATTCCATCTTCTCCTGGAGCTTTCCCCCGCTTCATGTTCTTGATTGCATGTGCAGCTTCTGCTGGGAGGACTGGAAGAACTCTGGTACTGGTACCTTTCACGATATCTGGAGTATATGTATCACCCCTTTCATATAATTTGGAGTAGAAATCTTTCACTCTTGTCAAAATTTTCACCTCTATTTCTTGTTACAGAACCATCTTCTTTTCTCAGTGCCATAATCTGTTTTCTTCTCTTACTGAGATGTCCCTTTGCTATCTTTAGGCTTTGGTTGTTTTCAATTGCTTTCCTCACTAATTCACAGTTGAATTTCCTTACATTTTCAGTGATACTTTTTTGTACTGTCTGGCATAGCTCTATATATTCCACTTTGGAAGTCACATCTTCTTTAGTTGTTCTCATCTCTCTTCTTTTTTGAATCAACATTTTCGTTTTTCCTGATAATTTGTTCACATGCAACTTGTTCTTAGACCCAGCTAATTTTGTTGCTGTTTCCATAAGAGCTTTGGTTACTTTTCTGTTAACTTCAGAAATATCCACTTCTTCCGATGTTAGGCTTTCTAATGCAGAGAATCTGTTCTTCAGTTCCAACTTGAAAGTATTATGGTGTTTTTTAAGGTTGGTTATGTCAATACATTTTGTTTGTCTTATGAACTTGCCACGTTCGAGTTTAGTGTTGAGGTGCATCTTATGTCTCACCAATCTATGGTCATTACCTGTGTTGAACTTGTTCAGCACACTGCAATCTTGGATGACGAATTTTTTGTTACACATAATAAAATCAATTTCACTTGTCGTCCCAATTGGATGTCTCCATGTCCATTTCCTGTGTGGCTTTTTCTTGAAAAAGGAGTTCAAGATGAAAATCTTTCTGCCTCTGCAAACTCAACAAGAGTATTTCCACGCTAGTTTCTGTTGCCGTTGCCCTATTTTTGCATTGAAATCTCCCATAATTATCTTCAAGTGCTGCTTACCTTTGTTATTTAGATGATAAATTTCCTCATAAAATTCTTCAATTTCTTCTTCAGGATGACTTGTGGTGGGTGCATAAGTTTGAATAATCTGAGCCTGGTATCTTCTCGAGAGTTGGATAACGAGTCGTGCAGCTCTGTCAGAGGAACTTTCAACTTCTACCACTTTATCCTTCAGTTTCTTGTTTATTATAAATCCAACACCACTAGTTCTGCCAGTATCTGTCCGACGATAGTAGAAGAGATGTCCACTTTTCAGTTCAATGAGATCTTCTCCTTTTCTCCTTACCTCACTTAGCCCGACGATGTCCCACTTGATCCTTTGTAGTTCCTCTTCCAATTCAAGAAGCCTTGAATCAGAAGATAGGGAGCGTCCATTATACGTAGCCAAGGTCAGCATCAGATGGCAGCCTAGTCCTGTTCTCCGGGGATTCTTAGCACCCTCTGCCTTCATGTCGCACTGGCCGCTGCCTTGGCCAGGTACATTCCAGCTGCCGGAGACTGAGGGCCAAGATTTAAGTTGTAGAGTCATTTTGGAGGTGTTTGGCCATAACTCACCACGCTGGCCAAGCAGGTTGGTGAGTGTGGGATAGCATTTCCTCTAATCCCGATGGTATAGTTATACCGCTATTGGCGGTCGTCAGAGCCCCTTTAGTGGGAACAGGATGCACCACGAGAAGGTGGGGTTGACATTTGTCAAGGAGAGGCTGTGATGTTACGCATCACCTGACCTTACATTAGTAAGTACTGTGTATTAAATTGAAGCCCTTAAAAAGAGCTTGAAAATGAGCCCTAGATGATTTCTCTGTTACTAAGGGTCACAGATTTGTGGATGTTTTTGTTATCAAAGTGCACCTAGATTTTGTGCTTTTTGCAATTTTCAAAAATTTGTATAATAAAAAGCTACTGCTTTAAGAAGTCTTAAGAACTTAGATTCTTCCATGTGCTCCATACCAATATACTAAAAATTAAGCACATCTGGAATGTCAAGGTGTTCAAAATAAATTTTTAAATGGTTGATTTGATATGGAATTACCTATTCATGTTTATTGAATTTATCTTCATTTTGCAGCAAGCAACACTACCAAGGCTACAGAGCTTAACCTGATTAAAAGTACTGTAAATATCATATTGAAGTTATTTCTTGAGGTTACAAATGATTGAAATCGCATAATTAACAAAATTGAACTGCTTTCTCTTTAAAAATTTGGGTATTGTAAATATTTGGTTTCTTTGCAATGGCATCCTAATTAGAGTTAAAAATGTGTTCAGATTACATAAAATTTGCACCTGGCAGTGGAAGTAGTGGTAGATTAGCAAGATATAGCCAAACACTTTTTCTCTGGAAACAAAAAGTAGTGTTTTGTTATTGAAAGGAAAAAAGGAATCCAAAACAGCTTAAAACTCAAATTTGAAATGAAAGGAAGTCTCTGCACCTGTGTTTGTAAATGGAGGGGATTGAAAATTTCTGGTGGAGTTTTGAATATGTGACTATGAATGCTATTAAAAGACCAAAAAAACAGTAGTAGTTTTTCAAACTATAAGCTATCCTCCATTTTTAAAACAAACAAGTGAATTAGATCAAAAAAATTATTATTAGTCAATCTAATACAAATTAACAGGATTCATTTTACAAAAACAGGATTGTTCGTATTGCAGTCCACTGACATAAAATTGCACCTGAATTATGTGCATGTCTTTCATTCCTTGCCACAGTTGATAAGCTTTGTTTGATCAGCTGGTTTTCTTAGAGTTAATTTTGCCCAATTTCAGAAATTCGCATCCAGATGTCAAGAATTTGTTGCTCAGTGAATTTCTAAATTGTGACTTCATTCTGTTTTGTGTGTTAAAGCCACATTCACATGTTACACTTGTTAAAGGCAACACAAGACCTACTTGTAGAAGCTTTGATACTAATAGAAATGTGTACAGATGGTTGCATATAAAACTCGTACAAAACTTTGGTAATTGGTATATGATAGCCTTCATTCTTTACAACTATACGTTTCTGAATAGTGAGCATTCCATAACTACATCTTCTTTGTAAATTATTGAGCAAAACTCAGGGTTCATACACCTCCTGGATTTCCTGGAAAAAGAGCAATTTTTAATGACGCCTGGAAAACTCCTGGAATTGTATTTCTTTTTATACTGAACTAGTTTGGTTAAAATATTTGGGAGCCAGTGTTGCATCAGAAACATTTCTTCTCCAGCTGTGAACTGGAGTGAGTGAGTGAGTGTGTGTGTGTGTGTGGGTGGGGGGGGGGGTGGTGCACAAACTTCATTACCTAAACACGGGTAGGCAGGGCCAGCACAGCTGCATGCTTACTGGGATAAAAAATATGATTTTCTATCTTCGCTGAATTTTGACAAAACTGGCTGAAAATTTAATGCGCTTAATAAATTGCTAAAAGGAATGAACCCACCAAATTTCGTTTGAATCGGATAAAAATTGTGAAAACTAGCCACTAAAATTTTTAATTCCGTTTGCAATTGCTGGCAGTGGCAGTACTTCACAATGAAATTTATTATGCACAATTCAAAAAGTTTTCATTTGATTGTAGTGAAATTTGCAGGGTAACCTTATATGACCCAGTTATGACATGTGTGAAAAATTCAGATCTTTTAATTGAAAATTCGAAAAATTAATTTTTCCACACTTTAAATTTAAAGCACATCAAAAGATTGTGTTTATGTTATCGGTCAGTCTGTCTGTCTGTGGACACTGTATCTCTGCAACTGATAGTTGATTTGAAAAATTCCTTTTCATTGGGAAACTTGAAATGTGTGAATGAGATGACCCTTTATTTTTTATTTTTTTCACGAGGCACAATTTTGCTGTTAGAGGGCGTAAATGCAGATGATATTGAATTAAAATACATTTTATTCCATATATGTGCTTCTAAACATCCCTACCTTTGGATTCCATTTTTATAGAAGACTATTTGAAGTATAGTAGCTTTTTCAAGTTACACATAGAGTTTCCGCTAGGCGTAAAAGTAAACTGCGTTTCCTCCGATTTCTGAGCTTCTAAAACTCCGATTTGAAAAATTCTTTCTCTAGCGGTTACAGCTCCTGATGGGAAATCTTTTGCATATAATTTCTAAGTTTTAGTAAAGAACGGTTTGGCCACCAAGGGGCAGAAGTGTTAATTTCTACTTCTGTTGCATTTGCAGCAAAATCCGAGCTTCTAAAATCTCGGTGGACAGATACCACTCAGGTCGGTAAACCTTTTCTGAATATTTTCTTAAAATAATGCATGGTTTCTCCGCCAGGGGGCGTAGACATATATCTTGTTCTTGTCGATATCTCTGCTTCTAAGAGATCAATTTGAAACAATCTTTCTTTGTTGGATAGTTTCCACTGCAAAATGTTTTTCTTATAATTTCAAAATTTTCAAGTATTTCATAGACTTTCCGCTAGGGGCGTAAAGGTGAATTGCTTTTCCCCCGATATTTCTGCTTCTAAAACTCCAATTTGAAAAATTCTTTCTGCACTGGATACAGCTTCTGATGGAAAATGCTGTGCATATAATTTTTAATATTTTGTAAAGAATGGTTTGGCCACTAGGGGGCATAAGGATTTATTTCTGCTTCTGATGTATTTGCAGCAAAATCTGAGCTTCTGAAAACTAAAAAAAAATTCTTCCGTGGAACGATACCGCTCACATCAAAAAATGTTTTGAGAATACTTTCTTCTTAAAGTAATGCATGGCTTTTCCAGCAGGGGCGTAGATGCATATCTTATTTTTGTCAATATCTCTGCTTCTCTAAGTGTCTGATTTAAAAAATCATTCTTTGTTGGAGAGCATTTCTGCTGCAAAATGTTTCTCATAATTTCGAATTTTTCTTAATGCAGAAGTCTGCCACCAGAGGGCATAAGTTCATGTTCCCATCTACAGCAATATCTGCGGGACTAAAAACTTGATTGAAAAACTTTTTCTTCTGTCAGATACTACTAACTAATCAAACTCTGTGTGCATATTTTCTTCCCAAAATAATGCACAGTTTTGTCACTAGGGGGCACAAATGCTTAATCTGTTTTTCTCAATATCTCTGCTTCTACATGTGTGATTTAAAAAAATGCTTTAAACTCCGGATCCCAGTTACCTTGAACGCTTTAAAAAATAGGGAGCGGAGGAAAAAAAGAATTCTGTGTGTCATTAAAGAAAATTGCTTTGTGATTCTTCTAGGGGCTGCTTGGCATGTTTAACACTAATATTAAATATTCTGATATTTAAGAATATATCAAGTTCCTTCGATTTTTGACCAAAATTTGATTAATAAACATAAGATACTTTTCAAATTATCGTGATTATTCTAACCTAGCAAAGTATTCTGTCAAAAGATTTGGCATTTAGTCTAATACTAAAAAAAACTAACTACAGATTATTACACAGTCTTTCGCTTGTAACCAAGCAGTGGTGAGGAATAACAAGCATCCCCCTCCGGTTCCAGTTTGTTTGAATTGTATTAAACGCATACCTGCTGCCTCAAATTCCTTTTTCCTGAATCACTGAGATAATTCTTTTGTTTACCTTACTGTATGATCAACTGTAGTAATCCAAGAGAACATCATCTTTAGGCAATTTAAAACCTTGTATCCCAATGTCACTCAAGGGAGTTTCACCAAAGCATGGCACCTTCATACCTGCTATCACCCCTAATTGTGGGAGAGTTCAATTCCACTGACTGCCAAGTTCGTATGGGCTGAAAATAAATGTAGAAGGAAAATGAACACTGAAAACATTGTAATTACCAAGTCAAACATTTTCATGTATTAAATTACCTAAAAATTTTAACTAATAGTCATTTTTTTTTTTTTTGATTGGAGGTTTAACGACCACCGTGAGCAACTCAATGGGCTATAAGCAGTCGCCCGTCCCTAATTTAGGGTCACTGGTTCCAGGGAAGGGAGAGAGCCAGTGCCGTAAGACAAACACAACATCCATGCCTCACCGGGATTCGAACCCGGACCCCTCACGGACAAATGATCAGAGGCCAGCGCCTTAGACCACTGCGCCACCGGGGCGGCTAGCCATTTTTCAAAAGTGAAATGTCAAAAAAGAAACAATATAAAAAAGAAACCAGGTAGAGAAGGTAAAAGTACATATTGCAAGAATATGCATTTAAATGCTTCCCCTCATACTAAGTAGGCATACAGAAACAAATATTTCACTGTCTGCCATCCAATGAACCATGAAGGCATGTTACATATTGTAAATAGAAAGTTCAGATTATTTTTATACAAGTAAAAACAAAATCTTTTTTTTTTTTTTTTTTTTTTTTTTGTTCCTGGTTCCCCAAGGGTTGGCATTCCAGCTTTTCGGTTTCTTATTTCTATCTAGTTTCTTGAATTCCAGAGTATGGAATATCCTGTCTTTTAGGTTTGTATCAAAGTTGATTAAAAAAACAACAACTAAATCCTGTGAAGCTTGGTGATGCACAGTGTCATTGAGGTTTACATGATTCATGCTGTGTGAATGCTTTGAGGTCTTTCACTTTAGCTCAGTGCCTGCACTCTGATATGTAGGCACTGTAAAAAAATATTGTGATACAGGGAAGAAAATTGTCAGTATCATGCATGTATTTTATTTTGTTTGTTCCAGAAATGCAAGGAAGCATGTTTTAAGGTTTTAATGAATTCGAATGTCCCATCTTAAACTAATGTGTATATATCTTTTCTGTTTTCAGTCGATGTATTCTAAATGTGTAGTGCTGTCCCAGTGGCTAAATGGTCTGATGTATTTCCTCTGACCATTCACCCAAGGTGGGCCTGGTTTCAAGTCCCATATGAGGTATGGGTGGTGTATTTGTCTGATGACACTGGCTCTGTCCCTTCTCTGCAACAAGTGGTCTTAAATAAGAGATGCGTGACTGCTTATAGCACCCAGAGTTGCACATAGTAGTCAATAAACCCTGAAACACGAAAAAAATAATAATTTAGTTGTAGTAAACTTCACCGCAATCTATATTGTAGGCAACAAAGCACTGTGATTCTAGCGAAAGTTTGGGCTTCTGGAATTTTTTTGTGGACTCCTGGAAAAGTCCAGGAATTTATTTTCTGTAAAAGTGTACGAACCCTGAAAACTTGTCTGCAAGGCTTTTGAAGGACTGTACCAAAACTTGTGTTACTGTAACTTGTTTTTCAGGTTCCACACTCTTAAGCTTCGAAAAGAGTTCCATTGTGAAGGAAAGAAATCTGCAGTCATATCTCATTCATTATAGATAAAATAAACCTTGACTTGACATTGTCATGAGCAAGTTTTTGTGCATTACAAGTGTCAGCTAATTTATTATTTTTGAGCATGTTTCCTTTCAGCTCAGAAAAAACCACAATAAAGCATCTCTTCATGAGTACCACAGGATATTTGCAGTTTATGTAATCAAGAGTTGGCTGATTCAGCTATTCTCCTGATATGAAAAATGTCCAGACTTTGCAAATATTTATGGGAAGAAATAAAATTTTACAAGAGTACAGGACATTAGGAACATTGTGAAAAAAAAAATTACGATTACGGAAGAAATCTTCGCTCAGTCCAACTTCTGTTTTCAGAAATTTTTCCTTTATTTTCGAGCTAAAACAGGATCATTTATCATACAAAATATTTTACAACACTGGACAGAGGGAACATTGGGAGGAAAAAAAAAACTAGTACAAGAAAAATCTTCACTCTATCTAACTTCCGTTTTCAAAAGTTTTAAAAGATGGAATTTCATTTACAATACAATACAATTATTTATTGCACACATTTAAAACTTACAGTTATATGAACATGCAATACACCAGGAGGAATCTGAACACATTAGTTGTAAGGCGATTCCCCCTATCAGATGTAAGAAAAAGAATAAAACATATGGCATACATGAAAGCAAGTAAGATGGTTATAACAGAAGCACCATTGTTAGCAGCAGGCTTGAACTACAATTTAATGATAGGGTTGAGATTCGTTATGGAGATCAGGGTGATTTACAATGTAATTTCCCAGAGACAAGGAAAACTTTTTGATATTTTCCGGGGATCTGATGCTCTCTGGGAGATTATTCCATAGGATAATGGCTTTATACAGTATGCTATTTAAACCATAATTAAGTCTAACACACGGCTGACATAATTTGTTGTTAGCAACAGATCTGGTGAAGGTAGAATAATCCAGATATTTGATGTCAGATTGAAAAATAGGCAGTTTAAGATGCATTATTTTAAAAAAACATGATACCTAGTTTCAAGGTAAAAATTTCATGAATTTTTTAGAATATTTAGTTTTAGAAATAATGGTTTAGAATGAGACATGTAATCTGTGTTCAGCATATAGTGAACAGATTTCTTCTGTAATTTGAGCAAGCATAACTTATTGTTTGCACTTATATTTGAATACCAAGATCGAGACAATAGGAGAGATGGGTATAAATAAAAGCATTGTAAAATGTTTTTAGGACATTGATAGGGAAGAGATGCTTAATTTTACCAAGCAGGCCAACCTGTAAGGAAACTTTTTTAAAACAAACTGAACATGCATATTCCAGTTAAAGAATTCATCAAACCAAACACCAAGATACTGAACTTTGTCCACAATTTTAAGGGGGAGATCATTAATCCTGACTGGAAAGTTATTTATGTCCTCTCTTTTATGAATATTTCGGAAATATACGGCGTTGGTTTTTAGAATATTAAGTGATAATTTGTTAGAGCATAACCAATGAGATAAATTTGATAGATCATTATTGATCATTATCTGTAACTTATGCAAATCATGACATTTTTGAAAAATGACATATAGCATAGCAAAGCATGAGTTGATTGCAGGCATATGCGTATAGCAAAGCATGAGTTGATTGCCGGCACAGAGGAAGGTCATTAATATATAACAGGAACAGTAACGGTCCCAATACCGAACCTTGAGGCACTCCACATGAAATATTAAGTAGATCAGAGTTTATTTTATTTACAGTGACATACTGTTTGCGATGAGAGAGGTAGCTCATTAAGAGGGAAAGAATTTTGCCACGAAAACAGTATTTGGGTAGTTTATGTAACAGAATGTCGTGATTTACCGTGTCGAAAGCTTTTTGGAAATCAATAAAAACACAAATATTATAATAACTGTCATCTAGTGCTTCGGAAATGAAGTTTGACAACTTAGCAACAGCCATTTCAGTAGATCTGTTTCTTTGGAAACCGTACTGTTCCAAAGAGAGCATACCATGGGTGTGTAAAAAATCAACCATTCTGCTGTGAATAGACCTTTCAAAAATCTTACTCAAAATGGGTAACAAAGATATCGGTCTGTAATTACAGGCAGATTCCCTATCTCCTTTTTTAAAAATAGGAATAACCTTAGCGATTTTCAGACTGTCAGGAAACTGACCTGAATAAAAACTCAGATGAATAATATGTCGTATAAGTGGTACTAAAATAGAGATAGTCTTTTATGACTCTGCTATTAATATTGTCTGAACCAGCGCTTCTTTTTAGGGACAATGAAGTGATTATATTATAGGTTTCAGTATCGTCCAAAGGGCGTAGAAACATTGAAAAAGGAACTTCCTTAATTTTGGATAAAGAAGCATAACCTTTAGTATTTGTGGGCAAGTTTTGCTGAGATGCCAAATCATGACCTATGTTAATGAAGTAATTGTTGAATTCATCAGCGACTGATTTTGAATCAACATTAAAATTACCAGAATTTCCAATATATCGTTGTTCAATTTTCGCCAATTTGCGATGAACATACTTTTTACGTGGCTACGATATTTTAATTTGATTGACATTAAATGTCTGTAATTACTGTTTCACACGTTATGCAAGTTCAGCAATCGGGAGATTGCTAAATGACGTTAACATAGTATTGGCAATTTACTTATTATTATTCTTGATTTCAATTGCCAATACTATGTTAACGTCATTTAGCAATCTTCCGATTGCTGAACTTGCATAACATGTGAAACAGTAATTACAGACATTTAATGTCAATCAAATTAAAATACCAGAATTTCCTTTTAACGTCAGCGGAGTTTCAGTAGCACAGGATTGTTTGTTAATTGCTGATATGATTATTTTCCATTTTTGATATGAGTTATTTCCTGCATCTGAAATAGTGAGGTTGTAATAAGCAACTTTCACATGCTGAATAACATTTCTTAGGGCATAATTATATCTTTTATACTTATCACGTAAGTGACTGTTATAAGGATTCTTTCTACTTTTTTTACGAAGCTTATCCTTTTTTTTTTTTTTGATTGATCTAATGATTCCATTGGTCATCCAAGGTTGGATCTTAATGTCATATTTAGTATTAACTACCTTGTGAATGGTTGTGATCTCAAGGAAATCATTCAAAATGCTTTGCAAAATTTCGGTAGCTATAGTTGGACAAGTTGTATTGAAGATACCCGACTTGTCCCAGTCAAAATTAGAAACTAGGTCAGCTAACGTGGTATAGTCACAATAGGAGATTGTTTTGTGGTTAATTGAGTAATGGTAATTTGTAAAAACTGGAACATGAATGAAGACAGGGTTGTGATCACTAATACTAAAATCAATCACCAGACAGGAACCCTCCCCAATACACACCATCATCACTACACATGCCAACCCCTAAAAAATTATCTTCAGTTTTGTGTCGATGCAAATGATGACAACAAAGGCAGAATTCCATGAGTTATTGAAAGAAAACTGATGCTTAAAGATTACAGGGAAATTTTTGCTTTGTCTAACTTATGTTTTCAGAAACCATTGCCTGCATTTTCAAGCAGAAATACAAACAATTTATGCAAAGAAATGATATTTAACAATAATACCGGATGGTGGCAACTTCATGAGAAAAAGGGATAACGATTATGAGAAAAACCTTCACTCCATTTAACAACAGTTTTCGAAAATTTTGAAAAATAGAATACCAACCCCAGATAAAAAACAACTCCCCCGCTAATCACTCCAAATAAAAAAAAATTCTCTTCAGTTTTGCATCGATTTCAAGAATGACCTAAATTATAATGAAAAAAGCTGAATTCTGCGAATCTGCGGAAAAATCTCGTGCCTGATTTGTAACAGTCAGTGATATGCAAAGTAAACTGCTCATTCCACTACGTATGGAAGCTGATTCATGTGTGCATAAAGTGATTATATTCCTGACATGTACGATATATTCAACAATCGACAGTAATATTTGGAACTCTGTGAATGGTAAGTTTTTAACGCACGTAGTTTTGCAAATGATTCGTTTTTAATGCTCAGACTTTGTGATTGGTCTAAGAATGGACTCCGGTTTTATTTAAACAGGCACCTGCTGTGGGATTGTAGATTTCGGTGAACTGATTCCTTTGTAAAATTTAAAACTTGTAAACCATACTTTTGGCATGCACCTGGCGGAATTTTACATGTTTTGGAGTGGTTCGAGCATTGTGTTGGCTAGTGGCCATAGTTCAGGTCATGTCTACTATTAGATTAGATTTGTACCCAAAATCATAATTAATTCACATTTTACCCATTTTCCTGGACCGCAGATGCAGTTTAACGTAAGAGCAAATTTACTTCCGTTGTTATAGCAACAGACAAGGTACGCTCTCTGAAAGAGACTGTTGAAGACTTGATTCCATTTTAACGAATTATATTGCGATAACTGAATTCAGAATTTCCCATAGTTTCTTCGCTTTTAGTGAGAACGGAAATCCAAATGCACCAAAGATTAATTTCCTTTTCAAGACTTATCTATCATTAATGAAATAATTACAAAAAAATCTCTTAAGAAATGAAAATGTTCCGAAGTCCAATAATTTCAGAGAAAGTTTATAACATGAGAGAAATTAAAGAATGGGAAAATTAATTTTTATTTATTTATTATTTTGCAAATTGATAGAGTATTTTGCCGTAGCTGAAACATACTTTCCAGAACTACAGTTCAAGAATGCATGTTACCATAAGGCCCGAAAAATAATAAATCATCTCGTTCAGAAAAAAAAAATAGTACATACATATAAAAAGCAATAACCCAATAATTTTACTGTTGGTGAACTTCAAAGCATTGACATACATGATGAAATTCGAGTTTCTATCCCAGATTGTTGATAGCGCATTTGATTAAATTGTAAATTGTGTGTGTGTGTGTGTGTGTGTGTGTGTGTGTGTGTGTGTGTGTGTGTGTAATTGGCAAAAGCTGATTGAGGTAGAAGATATCAGTCCAAAGAGACAGGGATTAAATTTGAAAATCGAGAAAGGGGAACTCGGTGTATCAAAAACAGTGTTTGGCTGAATAGAGCGTTTGCTATGTACGTGTTTTTTTTTTTCCCCCGTAATCGTTAAAGTAATAAGTGAGCTTTGTCGTTTTAGTATAACTTGTTTTTCTTTCTCTAAAGGAACATTGAAGTACAAGTATATTATATATATATACTCCCCCCTCTTTCACATAGCGTAAAGTCTGCTGGCCCAGAATATGGCTGCCTACTGGAAATTCTCCTGGTATCCTGACGACCATGTCTGCGCCTGCCCAAAATCATCAGAAGAGAGATATATCCAAAATGTTAAAGTATATATATGTTTTTTCTTGTTTGTTTTTTAATTTCGTAAGGCTCCCTCCTGACATCTTTATTTCGGCGGAAGTTTAAAATTTTGGGCGGCTATCCTGCCATTCCACCCCGAAAGTACTTCTGAAAATAAAATCTCCATATACACTTTATCAGGATATAGTTGCTCTGGCTTCTTTAAAATTTGCGCCAAGTTCAATTTTATTTCGCTAAAGTACAAAAAAAGTAATCGTGAATATTCTCGCCAAAACTTTTTTCCCACCACCAAAACAATTTCTTTTTTCACAAATTGCGAAGAATGCGATCAACAGTGTGACCTGTGCATAATTGTGCAATGCTTTTTGCCCCCAAAACTATGGCATATGATTCTTGAATGCAGTTTTTGTCAATAAAAATCAATGTGACGCACATTTTAGCCATTTTAATAAAAAAATAATAATAATTAACAACATAAATAGATGCTGTTTTGATTTCAGATATTGGCCACTCCTTTTTGCTATAATCATACAGCTGGAATTAAGAGTATGTTATTGTATTAAAATGTTGTTGAAATAACATTTACAGTATATTTTTGCTGTCAAAATTCACTTACAGCTCGAAGTATTATTAATACAAGCTTTTTTTAGTTTGGTAATGTGCACATTCCTTTATGTTCAATTTATGCTTTTAGAATGTAATAACAGGAGTGTGAGACTTACCTTTGTAACAAGAGCCATATCATCTAATATCTAGAACACTCCTCTGGTGGGAAAAATTCAATAAAAAAAAAAATGTACATCTACCAGATACTGCCTTCATAAAATGTATTTATTGTTTTTCCTTAAATTGTATGAATAACATGTTTGCTTTTTATAATTGCATTTTATAGGTACACTATGGCTTCTAAAGGGAATGATAAGTTATCATCACCAGTTAAACGAAAGAAAAAAGCTCCACTGCTTTTGCAGGGAAAGAAGAAAAGAGCTGAACTCAGCCTGAATCCGTTGTATACTAAAGCAGCTTTTAAATCAGCATTCTCCAGTGGATTGAAAAATAAGACAGATGTGTCACAATGTGAGTATTTTTGTATCTTTTATGAGAGTTAAATGTTTCTTTGGATATTTGTTAAATGTCCATGTTTATTGGTTTAGCATTTGTCCACAAGATTATAAGCATGTCTTATTTTATATCTTTTAAGCATATCTCTATTGATCATAGAGATATGCTTGATAGTCTTGATCTCTAAGGAAAATCTTTTTATTTAGCATTCTGGAAAAAATAAATCTATCATGTGTAAATACACCAATGAGCCATTACATTATGACCACTTACCTAATAAGCTGTAGGACCCCCTTTAGCCAGCAAAACTGTGGCCACTTGGCAAAACATTGATTTGATGAGGTGGTGATAGGTATCCTGTGGTATCTGGTACCATAATGTCAAAAGCAGGTCCTTCAGTTTCTTCACATTTCGGGGTGGTGGTTAAGCGCAAACCCGCTTTTCCAAGTCAAGCCACAAATGCTCGATTGGGTTCATGTCAGGTGAATTCGGAGGCCAAGGCATTAACAGAAAGTCACCAGCATGTTCCTTGAACCACTCCTTGATGATTTTGGCAGAGTGGCAGTGTGGCACGGTGCATTATCCTGTTGGCAATGGCCATCACCAGCAGACAACATAGTTGCAAACTTGGTCCGCAACGATGTTCAAATACCTGACAGCTGTCAGGGACTGTGCTATTGGGATAATGAGGCCTAAATTGTCCCAAGAAAACATTGGCCACACCATAACACCGCCGCCACCGGCTTGTTTCCGCCCAACAGTTTATCCAAGTGCCATAGCCTCCATTGGTAATCGGCGTATCCATGCTTGGACATCTACGTGATGCACCAGGAATCTTGATTCATCAGACCAAGCTACTTTCTTTCAATCATCCACGGCCCAATCTCAATGATGTTGGGCCCATTTCATGTGTTGTTGGCGATAACATGTAGTGAGCATGGGGAACCGGCTGGGTCTTCGGCTGTGTGCTGTGACACGTTGCCTTGATCACCATTGTTGTAGCTGAGGGGGATTTGTCGCACTGTGGCCCTGCGGTTGCTGTGAACAATGCACTACAGTCTTTGATCCCCTCTGGCATCAATGAGCTGCGGACAACACACGGCTGGACGACGGTTCGTTGTTTGGCCATCTGTGCATCACTTTTACTACGTAGTCACTACAGCAGCATGTGAACAACCCACAAGCCCAGTGGCAGATCGCCGCACAGGTGCAGGAAGCACGCGCTTGGGGCCTCAGAATCGCAGGGTCCTCAAAAAACCAAATAGAAACTGAAATTTTTATTTTCAAAGTTTTGCGTATTGATAAAAATATAAAATAATAATGATACTAAAGGCAAATTCAGTCGTGTTCTGTGATTCTATTTTCATAAAGGGTAATAACCTTCATGCTACGAACGGAACTGCGTCCAGTGTCTTATTACTAGTAATGAGGACAGGCACAGCACCTGAGCAACCGTCGGTGTCACCCCAAATCCCCGTGCTTTGTAAGTGAAGTATCCGTTCGTAAAGATTTAAAAACTCGGGGAAGCCAAAACTCCAATATTTACTATTCCCAGGAGCTATATTTCAAGGTTGCGCGCAATGTCCTCTGTGTCTAAACAATTGCTTTCTCCTGATAATTTTAGCTCTAAGGAAAGGGAATGGGGTTGGCCAACAATGAATCCTTGAAATATTCCTGTCCAGTCCAACAACAGAACCCTAAATATTATCCACAGTACGGAGCGCAGAGGTTGTGTGTATAATATATTTCGCTTAATATTGCGTCAAATACTGGATGTATTGCAGCTAGAATAGAATATTGAATATACTTGTTACCGGCAAAGAAAGTCTGTTTTTCTTGAACATAATTTTATGCTTTAACAAACTTGATACAAAATTTCCCTATCAATCATAGCGAGCCTTGTAAACCCTTCGTTCTGACATTTTACATGATTTACGTGGGTCATCAATCACACAATACCAAGAGCTCAGTGGCGCACCCACAATTTCTTCATGGGGGTGGCTCAAAATATTGAAGATGCAAATAAAAGTACCCTGGATAAAATATCTCCCAAAATAATTGGAACCGATAAAAAAATACCTCCGACGTATTAAAGGGCATTTCGAATTATTGGTAAGATATGTATTTAAAAATTAAAATAAATATATTTGAAAATAAGTAATGAATAACGAAGGACGAAGTTCTACCTCATGAGAGAGGGCCGGGACAGCCAGGCCACCCCACGGAGTGAGCCACTGCAAAAGCTCACCTTTCCAAATCTTCGTCTGACTCCTGATCATGGGAGTCTCATAGAATACTGAATTTTGACCACCTGTATCAAAAGTGGATTCGGCCAGTTGACCACGTAATTTCCGAGAGGGCTCGATTAGTCGACCGACGTAGCATATATGAGGTATGAGTGGAGCAGTAGGCAGTAAAATTCAAGAGTGTGATGCATAAACAGAAGTTATCAGATTTGGTGAAAGGACAGATTGTAGGAGTTTGGAGAGCGGATGCCTAAATTCCCAAACGGCTGAACTAGTGGGTTGTTCGCGAGCCGCCATAGTTAAAGCAAATCAGGACTAGTGTGAAAATGGAGAAACAATGACAGGGCAGCAATAAGGCTGATGTGAAAGGTGAGTGCTGGGTTCGACGACTCATACAGACAGACAGTCGCAGCACTGTTCAACAGGTGATTTCCCAGTACAACAAAGGTCAACCCAGAATAGTACCTGTTATGACCATGTGTCGCATGCTCACACATATAGGCTATAACAGCAGACTACCCCGACGACGTCCTCTCCTAATCACGGTTCATCGGCGCAAAACACTCGCCTAATGCAAAGATCATGCAAGTTGGACGTCGGATGACTGGGAAAAAGTGTGCTGGCCTAACAAGGGACGTTTTTTACTCCACTCCGTGGATGAGCGATGATCGTGTATGTGTTTGGCCTAAGCAACATGGGGCACTCGATTTATCCTGCATGGTCTCCCCAGTGCAAGCTGGTGGAGACTTGTATGGTGTGGGGCATGTTTACCTGGCAGAAACGTGGATCGCTGGTGCATGTGGAACAACGTATGACTGGTGCCCACTATGGTGAATTGCTTGCTGACTCTGTACGCCCAGCAACATTGCACTTTTTCCGAATGGCCCCGGTGTCTTTCAAGATGACAGCACATCGAGCCATAGGTCCAATGTTGTGCATGAGTGGTTTGAGGAACATTGTCCAGACTTTCAACATATCGATTGGCCTGCGAACTCTCCCGATGTCAATCCCATAGAGCACTTGTCACTATGGAATGGCATATCAGGCGTCTCTGGATGCACCAATCACCTCCATACCTGAAATGAAGGCTGCATTACACTCAGCTTGGTTGGCCATACCTCCCAACTGCTTCTGCAATCTTATTGAATCGATGCCACATCAGAAGCTGCTGTATTGATGGTGAAAGGTGTACCAAAGTATTTGGTAGGTGGTCATGATTCAGTGATCACTCAGTACATATCAATTATATATGGAAGTGTACTGCCTAAAATACACTGCATGAAATTTTTATCGTATTTTGTTCAGATGAAAGGGACAAGATATACCTAGCAACATTTTTAGATTTTAAATAACAAAATGGAATTATACGTGGGTGCGAGCACAGGATGGAAGGGAGTATGGTGCAGCGACGCACCAGGGGCCTGAGGGGAATCTTAAAGGGCCTCTGGAGACACTTCGAAATGATATGAAGCTTATGAAGAGCAAAATAATAAGAAAGAGAAAGACAAAGTGAAGCCAGTCAAGGTTCAACAGACCCTGGTTTTCCCAATGATTTTGCACTGTGGTCATTGCATTTATCTGATAAATATTATTTAATATGTAAATAAACCAAGCAACAGAAACTGATCTTGATCTGAAACAGAAACCGAACGAAAAGAAATCTTTCTGAATCAAACTTTTATTGCATCATAACAAACGATACCAAAGAATTTTGCAAATGGTTGTATTTTCAAAAACAAGCAAATGTGTGTACGATTATGTACGTAAACGTTTTTCTAAATCACAGACACAATTTGTAACAGGATTTAATGCCTGGAGAAATTTAACACAATTTTAAGAGCATGCATCTTCTCAATACCATTTCAGATCTATGTTAACAGTCAAAATTCGATTGTCAATTTAGGATGTGTCGACACACACTTGGCAAAACAAATTAATTCATAGTAGTATTGGTGCATAGTTTTAAAGCGGAGTATTGCAACAGTGAATTTATTGAGGAATTTGGGAATTGCATTTCGTGGACACAAAGAAGGTATGGAGTCAAATCGAAGGGGCCATTTTTTTAAGTTGCATAGATTATCTTGCAAAATTTGACGATTTCTTACGAAACGATTTGGAAAGATTCAATAGCCCAGGCAGAGGCAATGTAAATTATTTATCACACACTGTGTTTGACTAATTCAAAGTTTAATGGGAAGCGAAGGGCAGCAATTTTTAATTTCTGAAGGTCAAGAAGCTTTGTATTCTTCAATAATTGTAAATTCAACTCCAGATATCACATTAATATTTTAACACATTTATTGAATGTATGAAAGATTAACGATGAAATATGAAAAAGATGTTGACATTAAATATTTTAAATAATATTTAATGCCATTATACAGGGTGTCCGAGAATTATTGAACACATTACAAAATTATATAAAACAAAACATTAAACAGGTAAGAAAAAACTGACTGTACTAACTTACAATGTAACTACACAAGTTAATAAATTTTGATGTGAGATCCCTTGGTTGCTCGTAGTACGTCCAAGCAATACTCGATTTCACGCCATGTATTGGCAAGCATCTAAGGAGTTATGGAATTAATAGCAGCTGTGATACGCTGCTTCAGTTCCTGAAAATCAGTACAAGGCGTCTGATAGACACGATCCTTCACATAACCCCACATGAAATAATCCAATGGAGTTAGATCTGGAGAGCGAGGAGGCCACGGAATGAGACCACCATGCCCAATCCATCTGTTGGGGAAATGCTCATTTAGGCACTTACGTACACACGTTGACCAATGCGGAGGTGCGCCGTCTTGTCGGAAAACGATGTCATATCTTTTTATCTGGGGTATAGCGAAGTTTCCTAGCATATCCAAGTAAATGTCGCCATTTATGGGGTTTTTGCAGAAGAAGAAAGGGCCAATCACTTCTCTTTTTCATAGGGCGCACCACACATTAACTTTTGGAGAATCACATTCCAGTTCAATAGCAGCATGAGGCGATTCACTGCCCTATATCCTACAGTTGTGACGATTCACAATACCTGATACATGAAATTTGGATTCATCACTAAAAATTACAGTACTAAGATAGTTTTCGTCGTTTTCCACTCGATTCAGCATATCCACAGCGAAATCGTATCGCAGAGTGTCATAATTTACATGCATCTTTTGCACTATTTGAATTTTATAAGCATGAAACTTTAATTTCTTGTGCAAGATATCGTGAACTGTCGATTTCGGAATGCACAGTTCTCTGCTTGATTTACGAATGGATTTCCTGGGGTTTCGTCGGAAACTTTCATTAACTTGGTCAACCGTCTCACTGCTGATGCTAGGCCTACCGGCTCCTCCACGATGTTCCACATTGCCAGTTTCTTTAAACTGTTTCATCCACCGCTTAATTGAATTCGTTGACGGGGGATTACAACCATACTCTAAACGGAACCGTCTTTTAACTTTAATGACAGACTTTAATTCTGCAAGCCATAACACACACATCGCCTTCTGCTGTATGGATGACATGACTACTGATTGCGAATTCCTCATATATTCCTCATCAGGCCACACCTAGCGCCATCTATCGGATTCTGGGAATAACAATTCTGCAAAACAAAAATATAGAAACCGTGTTAGTAATACGTAACATAGAAAAACAGACAATGCTTATAGTTTTTTTTTGTACATAATTTTGTAATGTGTCCAATAATTCTCGGACACCCTGTATATCATGAAGTTCATCTCATGAAATATGCCCAAGCAGAAAAAGTCTGATCCTGTTGGTATGTATAAGTTACAGAGGGTGAGTCAACAGTTTTGCAATATTTGGATCACTTTATGTCCTCATACGTACCTTTACGACGGAAGCTGATTAGCATTGAAAGTATAGGCCATTGTGTTGCACCGTCTCCAGCCATCTGTCTGCCTGTTCTTCTATCCTTCAGCAGTACCAGTTCTTGTCCTGCGAGGCGAAGAACTCCTTTATCCCAGCTGTCATTTCCTCTTGGTTGTTGAAGTGCCGCCCACGAAAGAAGTGGGCTATGGACCGGAAGAGGTAATAATCCGACGGGACAAAGTCCGGACTATATGCTGGATGTGGCATCAGTTCGACGCCCTTAAGTTTCTGGAGTTTTTCCCGGATTTTTTTTTACGTGGTATGAGGCCCAGGGTTGTCCTGCTGCAGGAGAGCATGCTTTCTGTTCACCAGTGCCGGGTACTTCACCAAAATGGCATACATCCGCTCCAGCTGTTCAGAGTAGAGGTTGGCGTTGATGGTCTGACCGTCTAGAACAAATTCATAATGATTTATCCCCTCGAAATTCCACCAGACACAGAGCATCACCTTGTGCTCGAAGCGCCCACATTTGGCAACAGGTTCAGGAAGCTGGTCCGGACTCATCCACTGCCGCTGTGTGTTATTTCCGTAAGGAAATAGACCCACTTTTCATCGCATGTAGCAATTCTCTTGATGAAACATACATCGCACTGGTTTTCTAGGAGTTTCGTGCACACTTCCATCCGGTGGTTTGCTTCAGCTGGCGTCAGTTTGTGAGGGACAATGTGGCAGCTCCTGTAGATCTTGCTGAGGTCCTGCAAATGATGAACCACTGTGGCCTGTGATATGCCCAGCTCGCCTGATAATCTCCGAGTGCTGGTTGTCGGATTTGGATCTACGGCCTGACGCACAGCCTCAGAATTCACAGTTCTCGGCCTGCCTTACCTTGGTTGATCGTCGAGGTTTCTGTCACCTGAGCAAAATTTCTTGAACCATCTGGTTGTGGTGCTGTGGTCCACAGATTCTCCCCTTTCATGTGACAAATGTTTCGTGTTGCTTGAGCAGCGTTACGGCCGAGTTGAAACTTGTAAAGCAAAAGTTCCCTAATTAGCCGGTTGTGGTTGTTCATCTTTTAGGCGTTCCAACCACAGACAGAACAATGACATGCAATGCAACGACTAACAACGACTACCACTTTATATTCCTTTCAACCAGTGCACGACTTGAACTACTTTATAAACACGTGAAATACCCGCCGCAGCATATGCATTTATGCAAATATTGCAAAACTTTCGACTCACACTCTGTATTAGCTAAACGGCTGCAATCTACATTTCCTAATGTAGAAAACATTTAAAATATCTTTAACAATAGCTGATTGTAATGCTAGCAGTGAATGCTCATTTTCCGTACTTAAACGAGTTAAAAATTATTTACGTAACTCACTAAATCAGTTTCGTTTAAGTCATTCGGCACTTATATTTGTTGAAAACAATGTTATTCAATCCTTAGATAATGAATCAATCATTGACAAATTCACTAAACTAAAAGCGAGAAAAGTTTGACTTTAGTATGACTTATGAATAAATGTATACAAATTAACTAATATACTGCATTTCATTTATTTTTCTTCAGAACAAGAAATTCATCTGTTTATACAGGGTTCAAAGGAAAGTCCTTATTCAGGGCAATAACTGTGGAAGGAAAGGTCCGAGTGGTACACAAGTTAGCTTTATACTTAGAAAAGGGACGATGGCAGATCGAATGAAAGTTATTAGAGCGCCTCTATAGCGGCAAAGGTAAAAAATTAGGAAACAACTCTCCAACAACGCAAGATCGAAACGGAAGGCCAATTAGAAAGTTGTAGCGCAGTGTATAATTAGTAAGAAATGACATAGGGTATGCACAAATTACATTCATGGACGGCTCGAAATGTTAATTCGAAATCGGTGAAGTGTGTACAAAAAGACAGATAATGACACGAGACAGAAGCTGTGCAGGCTTATTTATAACACTGAAAAATGGTTACAGGGGATATGTCTGCTTAGATGCACAACACACATCTGCGCAAAGTTAATGTAGAACGGGTTCAAAGTGGCCACCATCGGCTACAATGCACATTCCAAGGCATGTAAGAATAGCTTCTCGTACACTATCTAGCATGGCAGGTGTCACTGTGTTTCATGCGCACACAATGCGGTGTCGTAAATCTTTCAGACTAGTTGGTTCTGTATCATACACCTGTGCTTTCAAGTAGCCCCCACAGGAAGAAAGCCAAAGGTGTTAAGTCCAGTGGTTGGGGTGGCCATTCCACCGCATCGCCATAACCAATTATCTGGTATTTGAATGTTTCAGCCAGGAACCTTCGTACATTGGCTGTCCTGTGATGTGGTGCGCCATCATGTTTTTACCACATGCACTGCAGATCTCTGAGGGGAAGATCTTCCAGAAAGTCGAATATCGGGCCCCGTAAGAGCTGAAGGTGCCGCTGACCTGTTAATGTCTCATCATAGAAAATGGGTCCAACTTGTGTGTTTCGCTAAATACCACACCAAACGTTAGTTGCCTGACGTACTTGATGTCGAGTAGATCTTCCTATACATAGGTTGCTCACAGCACAGTAATGGGTGTTATGCCGATTGACTATTCTGTACCATGCAAAATGGGACTCATCTTCCCACAGAATATCAGTCAAGAAGGTTAGATTAACCTCCAATGTGTTATATACAAAGTTGTAGAAATCGAAACGCCTTCCCTGGTCTCCATTCGTCAAACCTTGCACCACTGGCTGTGGTACAGGTGAGCTCTAGGCTTATTCAGGATTTGCCAAACACATTGTTCCGTTAATCTGCAATGCTTCGGCAACTGCTATGGTACTAATGTGGAGATTGGCAAGGACATATCCCAGGGCAACCTCAGGATGCACTATAACACCCGAACTCGTAGGTCTGCCCGGTGACGGACGTTCATGTATGCTTCCAGTCTCTCGGAGGAGGCGGACACAGTCGTTAATAGTCACTGCAGTTGGATGTTGACCAGTCGGGAAACGCTCGGCATACCACCAAGTGCTGCTTCATGAGCATTGCGATGACATTTGCCATACAGTATGACCATTTCACAGTACTCAGCGTTCAATGAGCCCACTATCAGTGTTGCAACGTGTACGTCGCCTAAGTTCAACTCCCCAGCCTCAGTATTTTATTTTACCAACCCTCTACTACATCGCTATCAACATTTACATACGCATTTGATTCTTTCTCCATCGTGAGCCGGTATTATGCATTGCCTAACCATATAGCAACCACATGCCCTTTATCAGATTTTGAGCCGTCCATGTGAGTAATTCGTGCATAGTGCATAACCCTATATCATTTCCTACTAATTCGAAGCTGCAGTACAACTTTGTGTGTCCAGCACCGTGTGCACCTTATCAGCATTTCAAGCCATCCATGTGCGCAATTCACGCGTATCCCGTGTCATTTCCTGCTAATTCGACGCTGCGATACAAATTTGTAACTGAACTTCCATTTTGATTTCGCGTTGTTGGTGAGTTAGGTTTCCTAACTTATTATCTTTGTCGCTAGAAGCACTCTAATCACTTTCATTTGATCGGCCATTGTCCCTTTTTTATACATAGACCTAACTTCTGCAGTTATTGCCCTTAATAAGGACTTTCCTTTGAATCCTGTATGCAGTATGTTCTTATTACTTACTATTTAATAATACTGAATGGAATGTGCAGTCTGATTTTTTCCTACTGTACCAATATGCAATTTTTTTATGAATGCATTTTTGTTTAACTGAAAATAATACATAAATGCTGCATTTTTTAATTCATGCATTTTGGTTTAACATCCGTAAAAATATTTTTGAAGTGGGAGGGGGCCTCAATATCAGGTTGTGCTTGGGGCCTCCAAAACACTTAATCCGCCACTGCACAAACCGCGCTGTTTCCGAGATCGTAGTTGCAAGGCACTGTGCCATCACAATTTGTCCTTTATCAAACTGATAAATCGGCAGCTTTTCCCATTCTGACTCCGAACACTGTGCTAACCAAAAGCAGGTCCTCGGGTTGTATATATACTGCTTTGTAAACTTCACCTGCACCACCATTCAGAGTCCAGGCACGCTTATTTCTCTAGGCTGGGTGTGGTCATAATGGAATGGCTCATCAGTGTAGATCTTCAGAGGGTACTTCTTAAGGTGGAGCAAAAATGAAAAAAAAAAAATCCATTAAATTGGAGGGAGATAATGTCAAAATTATATCACTAGTGAAATTGTTTTTCTTCCACATAAAACGTTTGCTTTTATTTATTTATTTAGTTTTGTAAAAGCCATCAGATTTCATGATGATGAGAAAACTTGTAAAACATTTATACTTTTGTTTCCTATTTGTTTGCAGTGACTGAAACATGGGCAATTTATCACAATGTTCTTTAACAAGTGTAAGAATCATTTGAGCTATGCGATAAAGCTTTTTAAAGAAAAAAATCTTGAATTTTTTTACTCATAAATAACTTTGAAGCCATGTCCATTTTTTATTTTTTAGAGTTGACCTAAAACTATATACGTAATGGCCACCAGTTATGAATTTCTGTCAGTGCTTATTTCAAATATGAGAGAATTTTTCTGCTCTGTTGTAACTAGATGTGGCTGACTCTTATCTGAATATACATTAAGTAATGGATTTTATAGAATGTAATCTGAATGCCACAGCAACACGAAGAAGTAGCTTTGTACACTACATGGAATATTTAATTTTTTGATTGGTTGATTTATTATTATATTTGCACTTTTAAGGTATTAAAACCCTGCAAAGTGCGCATAGTTTATTTGCAATTCATAAATGAAATACTATTAAAAAGCACCAATCACTTACCCTAAAGATCATGGTAATTTCTATCGACTACACACTTCCAGCACATCAATTATCGTAATGTTGTTGGCCTTCAAAGGTTTACAGACATCTTGCTTACGATTCCTTCTTCCGGGGATGAAACATCGTATTTTTTTTTTTTTTTTTTTAGGCCATATGAGATGTAACTATAAGCTTGTCAATTCCATAAAAACCACACAAGCATACTACTCATTCATACAAATCAATTAAAAAACTATGTACATATTTACACAACCTTACATTCCTAGGTGGTTAGGCCATTGTCAACTGTGAGTAACAAAATGCTCCATCTGTTTCAAAACCCCTCCATCTGTTTCAAAACCGCATTGGGAGTGGCAAGGGTTTTGAAACAGATGGAGCATTTTGTTACTCACAGTTGACAAAGGCCTAACCACCTAGGAATGTAAGGTTGTGTAAATATGTACATAGTTTTTTAATTGATTTGTATGAATGAGTAGTATGCTTGTGTGGTTTTTATGGAATTGACAAGCTTATAGTTACATCTCATATGGCCTAAAAAAAATACGATGTTTCATCCCGGAAGAAGGAATCGTAAGCAAGATGTCTGTAAATCTTTGAAAGCCAAAAACATTACGATAATTGACGTGCTGGAAGTGTGTAGTCGATAGAAATTACCATGATCTTTAGGGTAAGTGATTGGTGCTTTTTAATAGTATTTCATGGTTGATTTATTTTCCTAATTTGCTATGAGGAAACCACTATGCTGTTGTTGGTTATGCTTAATAGTGAGCATCTGATATCTATAGCTGAAGGCATATTCTTTCAGTAGCTATCTAGTATTCTGTAGAAAATGAAAAAGCAAGAATCCCGAAAGAATTACTTTGCAGTTACTTATAACATTTTTGTTTTGTATCCAGTGGCTTTAATATTCCTACAAAATTGAAGTGAAGCATGTATAAAATCATATTTTTTAAAATAAAACTATTTTTTTTGTCAACAAAAAATACCTATAGCCAAATTTTATGAAAATAACGGTTAACATAGAAGGCACTGGAGCAAGCATCAGTTATCAGAGGGTGACATCTGTTGACTATATCATTATCATCTTGGGAGAAGCAGTCTGACCAGTTTATCGAATTTGTGATATATAGTAGATCGTGCCACCTGTGGACTGTCCATTAGGGTGGGCCGTTGGAATAGGTAAAAAAAATAATTTTAGAATTTCAAAATGCAATAGAGTGCAAAAGATGCCCCATTTTGTAACAAAAAACTTTTGTTAAGGAACTTTTTTTTAAAATACAATCTTGAGGCCTCTACCAGGCATTGTAATGTACAAAAAAATAAGTAAAATTGTCAAAAAACATATTTGTTTAGAAAGAAAAAAAATTAATATGTTGTTTGACTTATCTATATCTGTACCTTATTATATCATAATCATAAAAATAATTCGCATATTTAAAGCATTTTATGAAAATCTACGTAAAACATCCTGCAAAGTTACACATAAAAGAAATTCTCTGATAGTGTTATGCAGTGAAACAAACTTTTACATTTGTGTATTCAAATTAAAACATCTCTTTTGCGTTATTGTACTATACTTTAATATTTATGTATTATAGTACAATATTTTACATTATTGTACTATAATATATAAATATAATGAAATGTAATATGTAAATATAATGAAATATAATATGTAAATTACTGCAAAACACTAAAAATTCAATAACGAAAAAGAAAAATTCATAGTTGTAATACCAAATTTGTTTGTGTATTATATTGTTTTTTGGTGTCAAACTTTGGCAGAATTTGCCTTGATTTTGATGTTGCTCTGACAAATCCATCTTTGGCTTCAGGCCCTATTACACAAACGGAGGCTTCAGACATCAGTTTTACATATCGTTCAACAGCCTGTGTGTGACATGGGTATAAAGGGAAATCAATAGCAGGAATTTCCTTCATTTCAATGAACTCTGCTAACTCAGTATCTGAGATTGCATCAAGAATAGGCGGACAAGTGATGTCACAACCTGGCCAAAATATGAGATTGGTATAATCTTGGGCTTCAAAATTTATAGTAGGAATTTTGAAAATTCTAACTGCATTTGCACTTTGACCCTTTTTCGCCCTAGCTTTCGAAATGCGTCTCAATCCTAATTCTCTGATGTGACGACGATCGTCTGCTATCATCGTAAGCAGTAAATTTTCTGGATGACAAAAGTAAGCGTTTCTTTGTATTACTGGGTCAACTATTGCCTTGAGACTAAAACTGAGGTATCTTGAAGATTGTACTAACCTATGAACATGACAAGCCCCATATTTACAAGTTGGATATTTTTTTTTTATATAGAACCATGATGGTGCATAAACTCTGACAATAAATTCAGTTATAAATTTTAATTCAGGGGATAGATCCTGACTTTCTAAATAAACTCTTCATATTGCATTGGCTGTTGTTAGCCACCTTGAATGGGACAACTTTCCTGGATGTCTGTTAGCTAGCAAGGGCCTCTGAGTAAGAACCCAATGAAATTGCTTGGCAAATTTCATACAGGTATTTTTGTTCTGTACTCAAAATAACATCGTCAGGCAAAATGCATGGTATAGGCATAAAGTTTGCAACAGATTTCTTTTTGCAATTTACTGATTGCTTCCCAATCGGACCACTATGTTCTCGGCGCCCTGATGTTGCTCTGTCAAGATGTCGAAATAGGTGTCGAAGAGGCAGTTCGTTGCTGTGTACTTGACACACAAACCAGTGTAGAGGACGATTTAACTCATTTTCTAAACATCTGATCACACCATTCGTATGTCCTGTGTTGATGTTAGTTCCATCACAGCCAATAGCTTTTACATCATTTAGGTTGAGGTTTGTAGATGCAAAGTAATCAATTATAGATGTTGCAATACTTTTACAAGTACCAGAAGATGGTGTTGTATGACCTAAATATGAAGACCCAGGTTTGGCTAATAAAGTATAATGTTCTTCATTTTTGCTTCTCCTATGATATTTTCCCGCAAGCTTTTCTTGATAAAGAGTTTTGTCCTTCCTCCCATCAAAGTACAGTCCACTTACAACATGATCTTGACCAGAATCACTAGCTTTAAAATTATCATTGAGTGTCTTACAATTACGTTGCTGAGCTCTTCGTACTTTATTTTTGTCAATTACTAGCGTTTTGTCTGTCGCAGTAATAATACCAACGTCCTCTAAAATTGCTGATGCCACTGCTGCTGCTCTGTGCGATATTTGATATTGGTCACAAAAACCTGCTACTGTGGGAATTGTCACGTCATTTCTTTTTCAAGGTGAACAGGATGGCTCATTTGTGCCAAAATTCTGGCTTTCTTCCCAGACTGCGCATACTGTTAACGTTGTAGGAATATCGCATTCTTCTTTTGAAATCTCATTAGCTGAGGCCATTACATGTTTTGATTTTTCCTCCCACAATGTATGTTTTCCTATTCTTGCATATTTCTTTGCTATACTTTCTGTTTCTGCTACATCAATATTTCCTATAATCATCTTCCTGCATGTCCTCTGATCCATCAAGAAACTTCTCTCTTTAGTGGGAACTTTTCGTGCCTTTTCACACTTGCATTTATGAAAATCCAGACATTTGTAAGATCCAATATCAAAAAACGTTTTTTTGTGCATCTTCTTTAAAGTCATGGACTTTGAGTTCATAACTATTGTTTCTTTTGGTTTTTGGATAACGAACTAACTTAATGTACTTGTCGTGGTATGCTCGAACCAGTTGTAAAACATGATCATGAGAAATAGTTGGAATTGATGCTCACATCCAGATGTTTTGGATTTTTTTGGCAACTATCTGGCTGATGTCAAAAACACTCGGATCTTTACCAGATGATGTATGTTTTAGGTCATGTTGAACAAATAAATAACACTTTATAACAGTGGCGTCGGAACTATTTTTTGACAGCGGGGCAAGATGGGCAAGACGTCAGATGTAATTTTTGATCAGAGCATAAAACTGATCACACTTGTAAAATATTGTGGTGACGTTAATGGGAAAAGCTCTGCAGACAACATGATTATATCGATAAAACATTAACCAATACAAAACATTCGTTTTATATTGACATGGAATTTTATTAATGTAGAACATACTCATACACTGTGTTAAATTATGTTATTTGGAAACTTTCATATCGGTACGAATTCCAGAACCTTAGCCGTTGACGTTATAACCAAACAGTGAATAAAGGTAAATAAAGGTATATCACATTCCTCTCTTCCTACTTAAATTTTCTTAATTTTTTTTTTTGAGGAAGACTTATTTTTATGCTTAACAAAAAACAAAATATTAGTGCTCTGATATAAGAACACAATACTTTTCAGGAATTTCGGGGAAACTGATTTTTTAATAATTAAAGAACAATCAAGAATGAATTTACGGACACCAAAAGTACCTAAGTAAATATCAATAAAATTCTTAATAAAGTCTTTGGACATAAATTTACAAAATAAGAGAGCAAAATATATGTAATTGATGCGAAATACCGTCTAGAAGTTTCCAAATATTGCTTTTCGTTCATTGCAGCTGGCAGCAAACTCTCTGGCCACAGGTTTTAAATCTTAGATTTGCAGTACATTTTTCGTGCACATGAAGAAGCAAATGGTTCAGCCTTTGTTGAGTCATCGTTGTTCTTAAGCATGTCCTTAAACGACGAAGTGCGCTGAAAGATCTTTCACAAGAAGCAGCAGAAGCTGGCACCTTTAAAACTAAAATTACTGGGTGAGCAACTTGATCCAAAAAGATGCGAACAGCATGCTGTGATTCACGAAGATTTCTTGCAATCACGTTAGTGCTCAGTTATGCTATCTTGATACTGAGAGAAAAACATGAAACTCAGGAATGCAGGGAGGAGCACGTGATCCTTGGCCCTTTCACACATGTAGAGAGACCCCGTAGGGAATCTGGTGCACATGGTCGGTTTGCAGCATGTGGTTAGGACTAGTGTTTTGAAGACGGCTTCATAGAGGTTGAAAAGCTTCAACCAGAGTTTTGGTGGAATGGTGGTGATCTCAAGCATGCCGTGATTTTAAACTTCTTATTGGATTTTAATAGTGAAATATTTTAAACTAGTGGTGCAACAGGTACAGTGAACATTGATGGAATGTGATTTTTAATGATGAATTTTTAAACTTCAAATTAAACTACTGGTGCAATAAGTACAGTGAACATCGATGGAATAGAGTATTTTATCATCATGTATATAGTGATTTTAACATTAAAAGAGCTGCAACCATAGTGCAATAGTGTGTGTGCAATAGTGTACATAAAATAAAATATTAAAACCAAAAAGTCTCATCTACCAAGGAATTATCTTTGGAATATCGCGACATGTGTTGAGAATCGTCAATGAATCCACAAGTAAGAAAAATGACACACTAACAATGTGAATCATTTAACTGAGGATTAGGGGTTACATAGATGCCAACTAGTACGGATTTTCCGTAATTTTACTGATTTTTGGTTGCTGTTACGGAAGTACGGAAACACCGCTGAAATTACGGAAAATCGCCATTTGATTTAATTTTCTGAGATAGAAAGCAAATTTTCATCAACTTAAAAACTTTTGTTGGTTCTTCAAATTTTTCTGGGGAAAAAAAATTAAATGCTTCATTCAGGGCTGCTAGACCTGCGCCAATTGCGCCAGCCCGCGCCAAAACGTTGTTCTTGCGTCATTTTGCTAAAAAATCGCCATTTCGACGAAATCTGCGCCAATTTTGCGCCAAAAGTTAAAATTTACCAGTCATCAATATTTTAGCGTTATCTTACGACATTCGAAATCGATTCAGCGGTGAATTCGTACGTGAGATTCTTCCGCGGATTCGCGGAGTCCCCTCCGTTTTTTTTTTCCCGAGATCGATGCAAAAGTGAAGAAATTTTCGGGATATTAGTTGGGGGGTCGTATTCCGTCTGGGGACGTTGTTTTGTCTTTTTAAACGTTCGGAAACGGAAGTTAAACGAAGTGCAGATTTTCCCCGTAATCGTATTTTTTTCTCTCTCGCGATGTTGCTTCTGTTCAGTACTGTTAAATGTAATTTCATTGCATAATTTTAGCTTGAAATTGTAGGCAACGATTTCCGAAAACGGAAGTTAGGCCGCCCGAAAATTTCCCCGTAATCTTCGGCGACGAGATTCTCACGCTGATTCGAGGAATTTCGTCTTTTTTTTGTTATCATTTGGACCATGTACGAACGAAATCGATTCATAACTGAACTTAAATTTTTGGGAGGATTGGTGGCAGCGGGGGGGGGGGGTTGATCGTTTTCTCCGTCGGAGGACGGAATTTCATCCTTCGAAAATGGAAAGTAGACGAAGATAAGATTTCTCTGGTAATCGTAATTATTTTTTTCTCGCGATGTTTCCTCTACCCAGTATTGTTAGATATCATTTTATTCCATAAATATTTGTATTTCAGCTTGAAAATGTTGGATAAATTTCCAAAAAGTGAAGTCAAATTCAGCTTGAAAATGTTGGATAAATTTCTGAAAACTGAAGGCTTGAAAAACCGTTATTTCAAGCCATGTTTCCTGATTCAGCGATCGCAAAAAAATATTTGTGTGGAAGAACCAAGGCTACTGCACTAATTCAGCACATGGCCAGTGTTTCTACAAGTAACATCGTATCTGAAGTTAAAAAAATCCTTTTTCTCTATCTACGGACGGAAGTAATGATGCTCAAGCAAATAAGCTGTATCCCATTACAATAACATATTTTGACGAAAAAATAGGGAAAAATTCAACTGTTTTGTTATTATTGGTTGAATCAAGTAATAATACAGGAGAAGGAATATTCAACGTTTTGAACAATGAGTTTGTTAAAAAATATCTCATGGAGCAACTGTGTGTCATTTTCCTGTGACAATGCTAACACTATCATAGGTCAAGTAAAAGGTGTTGTTTCTCACATAAAGAAGGTTCAGCCTGCAATCATAGTGCAGCGATGTTCATGCCATTTAGTAAATTTAGCTGCACAGAAATCTGCTACTCAACTAAAAGGATTTAATGTTGAGCAGTTTCTGATACAGTTTTTTTTTGGAAAAAAGTTCAAAGAGGAAACACAATCTAAAACTGAGTCAAGCTGTTTGTGGTACTAAACCACACAACTTTTGGAATCCATTGACAGAATTTTAGAACAGTGAGAGGCTCTAGAACATTATTTTAATGACAAAGAAGAAGCTAATTCACATTATAAGAACCTTGCAAGTATGATTGGAAATCCTTCATCTAAACTTTATTGTCTTTTTTTATCTGCTACTCTTCTTTGTTTACATCTGTTAACGTGTTCTTGCAGCAGGAAGCTCCGCTTGTGCATGTATTAAAAAGAAAACTTCATAGTCTGTTATCTGAATTGCTTGTACGATTTATCAAGCCATCGGCATTTGATGTGACAGCAACATCTCTTGCAGATGGAAATTTTGAAAGAAGGAGAAATCAAAAGAAAACTGTGATCTCGTAATTGGGTCAAAAGCGAGATCTTATATAGGCACAACTGCAGATCTGAGTGAAGACACAGTGGCTACTTTTTATTCTGAGGTAAGGAAATTTTACAAGGCAGGCTGCAATTACATTTTAAGAAAGTTTCCACTTAATGGTGAATTTCTGAGTCATGCTGAAATTGCAGATGTAGCATTAAGGCAAAGTGTTTCTTTTGCATCAGTCCAAATATATGTGTTCCCTGTTTCCAGTTTTGAAACCAGAAGAATCTGACAAGGTGGAATCTGAATTTACTCACTACCAGTTCGAAAATTGTAACTGTGCTGTTACTTCTGGGAGAATGGATGAAGTGTGGCACAGAATTTCTTTAATGAAAAATGAAAGTGGCCAGTTAAAGTATGAATCATTAAGCAAAATTATGAAAATGATTTTAATAGTCCCTCATAGCAATGCAAGTACAGAAAGAATTTTCAGTATTGTGGAAAAAAAACCATGAATGATTCAGACCTAATTTAAGTAGTCATGTGCTGTCTTCTTTATTAGTAGAAAAAATAAACAGCATGGCACACAGTGAACTATGCTATCAGAAGAAGTTTTTGCAAATTGAACTAAGGAAGGCCAAAATGGCAACTACAGCCAGTTTATCATAATAATTTGGCAACATTCCAAGGAATAATTTTTCTTCATGTCTGGAGGTAATTTATTATATTTTTCTGGTAGACAGTATTTTAAATTTTCCCACTAGCAAATTATTTTTTATTGTATTACTATTATTATTATTTTGTTAATAGTTCTGACAGATTAAAATTTGTTGCAGTGTTAAATACCCAAATTTGCCGCTGTAGACTGGATTACTGAAAATAAAAAAATTGTTACTGAAAATTACTGAAAAATGAACATGTTGGTTACTGAAAACTACTTTTAGAGGTTGGCATCTATGGGGGTACGTAATAGTACTTAATCTGTTAGTGCATATATAATTGTTACTATGAACTTGTGGTGTGAGTTATCAACGTGGACCCGAAACAAACTTTTGTGGTTCTACAGAGATATTTTATCGTTCTATGTAAGCCAAGCGAAAATTGCTGTGGTCAGGAAAGGACAATAAGGTGGGATTTTTTAATAATGCTGCACTTTTGCTTAGGCACTAAATATTTACATAACATGTCACTGAAACGATGAAAGTTTTCCATCTTTAGCACGAATTATTGTGCTAAAGACGGAAAACTTTCATCGTTTCAGTGATTAATGTTGTACGAGTCTTCAATATTTGTTGATAACATGTCAAATTTGTAATATTTTTCTTTTACTTAATTAATTCATTGGCCCCACACCTCGGCCTTTTTAACAGCTTTTAATCCGCCGACTTCATATTCATAACGCTTACGTATCAAATCAAGTCAATTGCATTGCGCTTTTACTAGGCACTAAATATTAAAGTCATAGGCCACAGGCATAGGCCTTTTTAACAGTTTTTATTCTACCAGTGTCATATTCACAACGTTTACACAGCAAATCAAGTTAATAATATTGGGGTTTACTTAGGCACGAAATATTAATTCATAGGCCCTAGGCCTTTTTAGTAGTTTTTACTCTATCAATATTCACAACTTTTACACACACACACAAAAAAAAAAAGAAAAAGTAATAATATTGCTCTTTAACTTAGGCACGGAATATTCATTTAATTCATTCTAGGCCTATAAATTAATATTTCGTGCCCAAGTAAAAGTGTAATATTATATAGGCCGAGGTGTAGGGTCTATGAATTAATTAAGTAAAAGAAAAATATTACAAATTTGACATGTTATGTAAATATTTAGTGCCTAAGTAAAAGTGCAGCTTTATTAAAAAATCCCACCTTATTGTCCTTTTCTGAACACAGCAATTTTCGCTTGGCTTACATAGATAGAACGTTTTCTCAAAATTTGTTTGGAGTTCCCAATTCAATTCTCAATATAGGCCAGGAAACGGCAATCTTTATACGCCCCTCCCCTCGAACTTCTGTGGCCAGTTGCCCTAAGTATGAACCGACATGAAAATTCAGACAAACAAAAGAGCTCCTTCCCATCGTTAGGCACCTTATGAAACTGCCACACATAATTCGAAAACTTGGAAAACTGCCACACATTCAAAGTGTTCCTCGGAGGAATAGCAATTTGTGCCCGGCCCCTTAATGAAAAAGTGTTTGGCAGTTTTCCGATGTGTGGCAGTTTTTTAAGTTGCTGAAAGATGTGTGGCAGTCTTCCGCCAAGACTGTGCCATACTGTATGCTTGTATATTACTATTATCCTTTTATTAAAAGTTCAACAACAATCATCCATTCCACTAACTCCACAGAGTTACTGTGCTGTTAGAAGAAGAAATTGCCTGTTCCTAGGGGGAAAAAAATGTCATTATGCAATCAGACTAGCATCGAATATTTTTGCTTTTGTCTTTCATCGATTTTACAGCTACGTTTCGCAGGGAAGGGGCGGGGCTCTTTGGAGAAATTTTTTTTATACAGCAGAATTAGCAGCTGTCAAACAGGACTTAGAATATCTAATAACACATTTGTCTCAATGATACCCCTGTGGCCGATCGTAAAATCAGATAACGGTGGACACACAAACACCCATATTTCCATAGAAATTATTTGGTGTGCAGAACTACAGTTACCAAATACAATACCTCTTGCCTGAGCTTAAGGCTGCCTTTCGAGCCTATACTGACCAATGTCGGAAACTGAAATTCACATTCTGGAATATAACAAACAAACTAAAACCTTTAAAAATATGTGACATGATAAGAAATGCAAAGTTGAATGTATGACGTAGAAGCTGTGAAAAATTAAGGTATTTATATGAATAACAATAATTTTAATTTTAAGGCATGTGGCAAAATCTACATTCTGAATATTAGTTACGAAGAAAATGAAATATAAAAGTGAACGTTCTGCAAATGCTTATTACCACAAGTCTTACAATAACTATTTTTCTACAGCTGCCTTGAAATTTATAATTTTCCGTGATGTAAAAGTTTATGAGAATGTAAATTTTCAATATCGTGCCATTGGTTCTACGGGGTTGCTATATATCTAGATTTCTTTTGCCACACCAGATAACACTACTATATTGCGTTTGCTTCAGTTATCGTAATAAGTATTTTATGAACGTTTAGTTTTATATTTTATTTTCTTTCTCACGAGTTTTCAAAATGCAGATGGCGCCATGTACCATTAAATTAAAATTACTGTAAATATGAGTACCCTGATTTTTCGCAGTTTCTTCACCATATGTTAAACTTTAGTGCATTTCTTTTCGTGTCACCAGTTTTCAAAGCTTCTGCTTCATTTCTTATATTTCAGAATGTGAATTTCAGTTTCCACCTTGCTGACTATAGGCTCGAAAGAAAGCCTTATGGGAGGAGAGACAAGATGCATCACAGCATTGTATAACTGCCAGTAAATACACCGCAATGTTGCTGGCTGCTGCAAAACACTGGATGTGTTACACAAGTCAACTTTATGCTTTACTGAAACTTTTAAAACCTTGCGGTGAATTCATGATGTCTGTATACTTCAAATATGTATTCTACTTCTTGAGGTGCTATATCCAGACAGGGACGTTTCGCGACTCATCATCATAAGCTGTGCAGAGTCTTGGTGACGAAAATCCAGTGGCGCAGTCAGTGATGTATTCAGGCATCTTTTTCGGGAGTGCTAAGCCCCACGAAAATCCATGGACGGCCCCTGTAGGTTTTTGGGTGATCATCCCTTATATTTAGTCTAATTGTTTTTGTTTATAGATGAATATTTAGAGAAATTAATTTAAAAAACTTAAGAAAATGAGGGAAAATATTATAATAAAAACAAAACAAAAACGCATCCACATAGACTCAGTAGCAGGCATTAATATTATTTATGTTTTAAATTAACTTCTTTGTTTTATACACTAAGACTGTCCTCGGCATGTATATTTAGGTATTCTAACTCCGACGAGTCAATGCAGCCAGTAATGTATACAGTACCTCGACAAAAAAAAAACGAAAAAAAAAAAAAAGGAATTTCCGTTGTTAATTAGAACCATAAATGACTTCATACAAAGTGTTAACACTTTAAATAACTTTTTTTATGTTAATCTAAAATCAAAGTAGTTATGAAAATGTATACACTCTATAAAGCAAAATATTTGTTGCTCTAGATGAAAATGCTTTTGTAAATTCGTTTATTAAATGGAACAATTGTCCATGTTAAAAATCTAATATGAAGTCCTACCAAAATTACTTAATACTTTCTCTGGATAAAAATCAAGAGTGTAGAAAAAGACCATTTGATCTTGATTATATGTGCAAGAGGGGAAAACAAGAAAACCAAGTATTGTTTCACAATTCTGTAAATTTTTTAAAGCCTTTTTATTTGATAGTCAAGTTTACTGTGGATTTGTAATCACCAACGGAATGCTGTTTGCACTGCAATACATCATCATATTGTGGAAGCTGGGCTGGTATTCAGCTGTATTTCAATCTTCTGGATGCCGAGTGCCCATGTATAAGATTAAGCCTCAGCGTAGCTAATGTGACGTTAGGGCTTCCAATGCAAAAAAATATTTGCGCTACCTATTTTTTAACGATATCAAATTATTAAAAATTACTCAAACAAAAAGTTTTTTTTTTTTTTTCCTGGCAGTATGTGCACTCCGTGACAAAAAGAAAATCCAGGAATTTCAGACGATTAATTAGTATTTTTTTTTACTACTATATGCAAATCTAAATAATCTAAAGGAGCCAAAACCAAGTGGTAGGGGAATGGTTTACAGTATACCTTTTCAGTTAACACTGTAATGATTCCTTTGTAATCAGAAAAACGCTTGTAGTAAAACAAAGATATTTTTGCCACTTCTAATGTTTGGGGGGGGGGGGATTTTCTCCAGCACAGCGTTATCTTACTAGCATACTTAATATTTTATACCACCGCATGGCAGTGGCGGCGGAACCGCCCGGGCCCGGTCAATAATTTCAGCCAATATTTTTATTTATTACTATTTTTTGTTTGTTTGGCATAAGTGCGATTGTTGCGATGTGCCTTAGAACGTTCCTCTAGGTAAGTGGTCTGGTGGTCCTAATCCCCAACAAAGCTCCTTTGGCATTGTTTTTTTTTCTGTTTGCTCCGAGAAGCGGGAAGGTAGTGGGTACACCACGATTGGAAATTTCGGGCCCGGTCAACGAACTTCACTTTCCGCCAACCTTGCCGCATGATGAAATTCGTGGTGCATTACCAAATTAAAATAAAGGTATAATATTTTTACATTTTTCATCACTTGTATGTGTAGATTTCTTGGAATTTTTTGCATTTGCGATATACGAGCACAAAAATTTTTTATACTCTTGTAAAAATTTTGTTATATGTATTAATGTATAATATATATAACTAACATAATATGTATTAATGTACATATAAATGACAAATAATAAGTTTGAGCCCCTCAAAATTTGTAATTGCCCCCCCTCGGAAAAACAAAAAAACAAACCCTTCTGAATGTAACGCTGGGCGCAGTGGTCTAAGCGTTGGCTTGTGATCATTCGTCTGAGATTGGTCTGGGTTCGAATCCCGGTGAGGCATGGATGTTGTGCTTGTCTTACGGCACTGGCTCTCTCCCTTTCCTGGAACCAGTGGCCCTAAATTAGGGATGGGCGACTGCTTATAGCCCACTGCGTTGCTCACGGTGGTCGTTAAACTTCCAACAACAGCAACAAATAAAATATCCTGGAGAATACAATGGGTTGGTTGCCCATTGCATTCCTCATTAAGCGTCATGAGCCAATCAGCAAAAACGGCTCGATATGTCCAATCCCGATTTTAGGGATCCATCCACGCGTTTGTGTTACATTCGCGGAAACCCTAAGAATAAAAAATAACTGCAGACTTGCACCCAGGAGAAGGGCCGGATTAAGATGAGCCAAGGGGCTCGACGTTACCAACGGCCCAGCAGGCATGCCGCTCCACAAGAAATACACAGGCTCTCTTTTTTCCTCTCTATATGTAGTTTCTAATCTTCTACTGCTGGTTTCTTTTATAAAATGTATGTAAATATATATAACAAAAAAATTAGGGGGTATATATTTATAAATATATATATATCATCCTCATCATCAATCATTATGAATCTACTACTAGATGAAGGTCTTCCCAAGTTTCTTCCACAACGGTCTGTCTTGAGCCAGTCTCCTCCATGTCACTCCGGCATGCTTTCGAATTTGATCCATCTATCTTCCACGTGGTCTTCTTCTGGGTCTTTCCTGTCCTTTGGTATCCAGTTTAAAATTTCCATTTCCGTCAGTGATCTGTTCTTCTGGCAATATGTCCACTGTCCAACCCATTGCCACTTCAGGGATTTTACTCTGATCATGATATCGTCACTTGTTTTTTTTTAATCTTTGGAGGAGATCTTCTTATCGTTCCTAGTTACACCAAGCATGCACCTCTCCATGTATATACATACTTCATAATGATGTGTGTGTGTGTGTGTGTGTGTGTGTGTGTGTGTGTGTGTGTGTGTGTGTGTGAATATTAACTGAAAAATAACACAACTAAATTTTTCAGTCATAAATAACAAATAAAAAATTTAGTGGTTTTTCATCATTTTAGAATTGAACGTCGCGTAAATAAACCAAGCATGTGAACACAAAATTTTGTGTAATTTGCATGATATAAAAGATGCGCCAAATAAAATATACAGAATTGAATCATTAAAAAATTCAGAGCAAAATCTAGGCATGTTCAATTTTCAACACATGTCCTTGTGAGAACATTGAAAAAGGACTTGTTAGTATGGAAACTGAAGATAATTTATAAGTTAGAAGAATGCACAACCTATTAGTTATCAAAAATTCAATGCATATTGCTACAGTTTTTGTTTTAATTGATTTCAAAATTATTCTCTGTCATAATTTCTTTGGGGGCCCATCCAGACGTCTTAGCCTAAGGCCCCACTCTGGCCTTAATCCGGCCCTGCCCAGGAGATTGGTTCACCGAAACTCATACCCGGGAGAGTCTGGTATCTTCAAAGTCAACAATGTTTCTGTGATGTTATGGAAGCTTATACAAACTTCATTAATGACAGCTCACTAACACCCCCCCAGTGCACCCAAACAGATTAGCTACAACGCGAGAATGACCCATCAGATCATCACCAAATATGCTGTAACCAAACAACGGCGTGTCAGACGCCGCTGGAGTTTTAATAATTTATTTAGTGTCACTAAATTCTAACTGTCTTGAATCTGCAGGAAGCGGGTTGTCCATATCCCCTTTCCCGCGTGTCATTTGCTAACTGTAAATCCGAAATGGCACACCTGAAATGATATTCACGTAATTTTAATGGTCTTTACAGTGTTGACTTAATGCACGTTTTGAAAAAGAAGACTCAAATTATCTCGACTGGGGAAAAGGGCAAATAGACCCCAAATGAACGCCCAATGCGTCCAACTTCAATGCGATACCCAGATCTCTACTATACTATCAAAATTTACTCAGCGCGACCAAATCAGATTCTGGCAGATGATACCTTCCCACTCGGTTGTAAAAGGGGGTTACGCTACAAATATCATTTGTTTATTCCTGAATGGCATTCCAAACGATTTCCATGTAGTTGAAATCCTTTCGAAAACCGAAATTTTGCTTCAGGACACAAATGACAAAAAGTGGGTCTGCTTGAAAACTTCTATTATTGATTGAAAAAGCAAAATGTAATTATCAACAGCGATGCTAACCTTCCCCTCGCCCAGGTTCAGTAATGCACACTACCTCTAAAAACCAGAATTACGCTGCTTTAGTATTCTGATAAAAAAATTCTACATTAGTGGTTCAATTAGTACTACTAATTGAACCACTAATGTAGAATTAGATTAAAGACAATATATCGCATTTCAAGGAGAACCCTTCCCTCTTTAGATGGAGCAACAGAAAGTCCTTTCAGAAACTTAATTTTGTTTCAGAAAACAAATGATGTTATGATGAAAGTGGGTTTGATTGTAAACTAACTACTAATGTTATTATTCGAAAATGCAGCTATCAGCAGCGATGCTGACTCCCCCTCCCCCTACGAAGCTTAGAAGAGGCACAGCACCTCCAAAAATCAAAAATTTAGATTAAGTTAGTATTCTGAAGAAAAATAAATAAATTACATTTGAAGTGCAATTCTTAGTAGAATACCCACTCTCCGCCTTCAAATGGAGCAGCAGAAAACCCCGCAAATTACGCAAGTGAGTTTACTTGGTAACATTTTGGATTGAAAGTACAGTTAACAATATCAAAAATGGCTCCCTCACTCCGCAAAGTCCTGCAGAGGCACATTACCTTCAAAAATCAAATTTATGTCACTCTAGTTAGTACACTATGAAAATTTTTCTGCATGAGCCATTTTCCAGCGAAAGTCAGTGTATCACATTTCAGTGTCTAATGCCTTCCACCAACCAGGAATTTATCAACACACCACTAACACACGGTCAACACACCCCAAAATTTCCTCAACACGCCCATAAAAAAATCTCAACACCTCTTCATTTGGAGGTATGTAACATACACATAAAGAAGTATATATATTTATGTACTTTTTAATTTTTGTATTAGTCCTTCTTATTGTCATATAGCACAGCTGTCAACAGAAGTTAGCATTTAAATGAATTTCTCAGCTTTAACTTAAAGTATCTTCTACCATAGTGCAATATTTTTTTCTTAATTTGAAGTCTATGTATGAAGAAGTCATGTATCTTTTTTGCTTTTTCTCGTTCAATTTATATTTTTAAAGTCAGTCATTGCAACCGTAAAACATTTGTATTTCTTTCTTTAGTTTAGTGTGATACCTATTTACACGTATACTTCTGAATCATGTCAGAATACATAAGATTTGTGAAAATATCAATAACTACTCTTTCAGCAACCCATGTTAGTACATCTTTGCTCTAGCCTTGCTTTCGGAAGCATTTAGACATGAGAGATAAAAAAATAACAACAGCACAAAAACAAATTAACCGGTGCGTAGTTTTTAGAAAAACGTTTTCCAGTTATAATCGTTCTTTACTGAAAAAAATACAGCCGTTCTCCATTTTTTTATCCTGGGTTGAAAGCCTAATTATTTCCCTATACGAATTTTCAACCTTCAAAAAATTTCTTTTCATCCAACACCTCCTCCCCAAATCTTTTTTGCCCCCTCCCCTAAATGAAATTCTTGCCATCAACGCACCAATCAAACTAAATCTAGCAGTAGAACCCACCCTCCGAAACCAAATTTTAGTACTAGAGTAAAATTCAGTGAAGTTGGTCAGTTTGGAAACTAATATTAGTAATCGAAAATGCAGTTATCAACAAACGGCAATTCCTTAACAGCAATGATCTTCCTTTAACGCAGTTGGTATACGCTCCTTTGGCTGGTCGGGCGGAAATTAACACATAAAGCAGGAATTATTTGGATAATGATAACGATCTTATGTGTATGAATTTACCGGGTATTAGTCTCCTGTGCACCAGTTTGCCAGGTACCTATCTCCTGGGTACGAGTTTTCTGAAAAGTTTGTTTTACGGAAATGTCGTGATTGCTTCAATTTATGCAATAATTTACGAATTTGAAGATAAAAAAGTATGCATCAAAATAATTAGAAGTAGTGAAGCTGATGCTAAAGCCAGAAATTCAGACATCAAAATTGAACAGATAACAGTAGGAGATAAAACTGCGTGTGTGCCAGTATCCTGTGTACTAGAGTACTAGTTTGTCCAGGACCAGTTTTCTGGGTACACTACTAATCTCCCGTTTGCTAATCATCTTGGATCCGGTTGCCACAGGCACAAACTTCCCAAGCTTGAACCCCGGGTCAAATGGAAAAACCCTTGTGATACATCATGCATGGCTATAAACATTTTTTCCGCTTCAAGACTCAAGTTATTAGTGGATGAAACTTTGAAACATCTGAGTAAGCGTGTCAGTTTGATATTAAAATTTTAATATTGACTTAGCCTACTTATTTTGCGTGGTTACTTAAAACAAGTGCACTTTAAAATACACATACAAAATGTTAAATGCTGAAACTTTATAGACAGGTAGAAGCCTAAAGGTAATGGAATATTCTTTAAAAAATTTATGCACTAACTAAGGATCAGGTAGAGCAACTTTTGGTCATTATTGCGTTAACGATTCTGAAATATATATATTTTTTCTGCCCACCCTATTGTCCATGCAACCTTAGATGAACACCAGGAAGGTTCAGTGGTGGGGCAGCAATGCAATTTTATGTTGTTGTTGAATTGATGACCTCCAACCCCTCTCACTTTATTTGAGGGATCCTGTCATATTAGTCAGGGGGTCTTCACGGTGGTTTTATGCAGATGTCAGTAGTGAAACTTTTGGCTTTTGCAGTATTCTAATTTGAGACCTATTTGCTGCAATTCCTTTATGAAATGACACTTTGCACCATGTTTGGCTCCTATACTTCTCTTTTTGTTTGAAATCAAGGGAATTGTTGATGCATTGCCACGATACATAATTTTGTTGCATTGTTTTGGTCATAATGTGTGTAAGTAGTAGCAGGTGCTGTGCTGCCGATAGCATTTTTCGCAATTTATGAAAAACAAAAATAGTTTTAGCAATGGATAAAAAGTTTTGGTGAAAATATTGGGGATACTTCAGATTACATTTTGCAGATTTTTTTTTTAAGTAATCCATTGTTTGAAAAGTCACAGTGTTACTATAACCATTCAAAAGTTTATGTGCCTACAATTACTTTAATGAGAGTAATAAGAACCTTACCTTTGCTAGAAGGTCTGTTCTAATTTGAAATTAGAACAGACCTTCTAGCAAAGATAAGGTTCTTATTACTCTCATTAAAAAATATATATATATATTTGGCGAATGGATTGGAGAAAACTTTAAAACAGCCAGAGCGACTGCTGTGTAAGTAGTATGTTCCATTAGGCCCACTGTTCATGCTAGCTTACACTGCTGCAATATATTCAACTTCTGTTGTAGATAGAGTTCATTTTCCACTTGCCCGACCTGTGGAACATTCTCCTAATGCATAAATATATCCCGATGCTCATTTTCTGTCATTTCTGTCTCCAGCACAGTTGATATCTTGATATTCTTTCAGTATGAATGGTTCTTCTTTGAACTTGGAAGGTATTGCTGTTTTCCTATAACAATGTTACGACTTTGGGAGCGGTAATTAATTCAATTGGCTGGTTTTGCAAGAAACTACTAGCTGTTAATTTTTAGTACAGCATTAATTGTTAGTTGAAAAATTAACAGCTAGTAGTTTCCCCCATTGCGAAAGGAAAAAAATAACCGATAGAGCTTTTCTTAGGAGAAATCTGAAGTGAGCCTGGGTCATTCGGTGTGTGGGAACGCAATGCGTAGCGCCACGAGGTGGTCTACTAGGTGGGAGGCCCATCTGAGATTGTTTGATGTTTGGTAAGCAATTAGTGTCAGGAGATCAGAAAACTTATGGTGTTTTCTAATCCAAATCATGGCAGGACAAAGAAGTGTCAGTTAAGTTATGTGTTTGCCTACTTATCCATGAGCTGATCTTCACATATTCTGAATGCAGAGACATGCATTTCTAAACATACTCATCGTGCCGAATGCTTTTAGGAAACAAATAACATCGACGGGAGAGTTAAAAGACACCTAGCAACATAATAAGGAATTTGTTGGCGAAATGTGAATGATCAAAAAAGATTAGTCTAGTACAAGTCTGTGAAGGGAGCTGGACACTCGTGTGGGACCGAGGCGATCCTATGGCGTGGCGTGGTGTGTGTGTGTGTGTGTGTGTGTGGGGGGGGGGGGTTAGGAAGGATTCTGCTAAAAAAAGTCGGCCAGCTGAGCAAAGAGCGGGAGGAACGGGTGATGTTACCGTAAAGAAATGGGGATTATAGATACCCTTTTCCTGGTGCTAGATTGCATGTAAGGCTAGAGAGATGCGAACTAATTTCTCTCGGCTGAGCTCTTGTTATTAGGCGGCTGCAGACATTGCAGCGGTAGCAACCTGGAATTCTGGCCAGTAATGAATCTGGTGGAGACCAGAATACTGAAGTGGAGCTACAGAGCAGACTTCCAGAGATAATTCTATTGCAGCCCCGAGTGACTGAGATGGACGACCTGTGATGTAAAGCAAATCACCTAAGGACAGACTGGCGGATCAGCTGGGACAGACAGACGGATCCTGCTATCGCGTCAGCGGCCTCATTCAACCTCAACATTAGTGTGCATAGATGCATACGTGGCTTCATACAGGTGAATGCAGTGCACAAGAGTAAGTGGGAGATGAGGTTCAAATCCCCTCTCCATCAGTCATAGTCAGCGCTCTGGAATGGGCGTGTTGTCACACAGGTGTGCTTCCTAGTAAACATAAATGAGTGCACCAAATGCAGATACCTGGCGGCATGAAAAGCTGCATATCTGTTGTAAGTACTGTATATATATATTTTATGCATGCCAGTTCTGAATAAATTGGCTCCGGTCAGCCAATAGACTTTCATCAGCTGAGAAGTGCTTAAGGCTGGACAGTATATGCCAATGAATGATCATTGAACTTTAATGAAAAATTCAGCCTATGAGCTATCTCGAAAGGGACGAGTCTATTGACTCCCCTCCTTCATCCTCTGTATATAGACATCTTCATCATTATCTGTTTTATTTTAATTGATTAAATGTCTGTTGTCTCGTGCTAGTCCTGAAGTTGCATGAGTAATGTATAAGTGTCACTAGAATTTTTTGGTTTTGACTGGCTAAATTGTTTTCACCTATACATAAGAATTCGGCAATAAAGAACTCACAAATATTTATTAGAAATTCTAATGTTTACCTCTGGGTCGTCAGCCAACGCCTAATATCCTGACATTCAAATTCATAAAGCTGTTTTTATTCGATAGTCGGACGCCCCGGGGTGCATCATTAATTGGTGTCATGGGTCTCGCTAGGCATATGCTACATTAATTGGTGGCTAACAGTTGTATATGGCTAGTCGTATTCAAAATTAATTTGATAGTAATGCTGATAGAAATCTTAGGTGAAAGAATTTGTGTTTGGTATCAAAATTCATGAGTTGAAATTCCTGACACTGTTGCTAATCGTAGCAGGTAGAAAAAAAGAATAATGGCAGAATTAACACAATCAAAAATTGAGGAAATAAAAAGCCTTGTTCTTGAATTAAAGGAGATGATAGATCATCAGGGCTCCCTGCTGACTGAATGTTGTAATGCTGCTGATGCTATGGGCGAAGCAATTCTGAAACGGGGCTTGGCACTTCATACGGAGACACAGACTGAAAATGTTGAAGCGTCACAAGAGGTAAGCAATTTGAGCTCACTGCAGAGATATTGCAGCCTAGAGAAGATGCAAATTCTGAGCTCAGTGTAGTTAATGAGCATGTTAATGATGATGAAGTTAAATTGCATGCTGAAGTGCACGATGCATGTCACACTCTGTGTGAAGAATTTGCGGTGCAGGGAGCCACAGTGAAAGTAGAATTCACTGAAGAAAAGAATTTCGAAGGGGATGAGAATGCGACCTTAGTGATGGGTGCAGGGCTAGAATCCAGATTGGGAAGTCCACAGAGTAATGGGAAGGTTGTCTGTGAGGTAGAGTCTGAACTCAGCTGTGTGGCGATTATCCCGGATATAAAGGGGAAGTAGTCATCATGGAAGGTGTACTCCCTGTATTGAACAGTCCAACCTGTGAAGATGAGATGGGTGGTAGTAGTAGCGACTTCAGCGGAGCCCCAACTGATGAAAGTGACTTTCGGGAGAGGGGTAGGCGAAAAAAAAAAATTCACAGTTGGTGTTTTTCTTGTTGCGCTTGTGTCAGTAAACACTGCGAGGGTGATGCAACAAGGTTAGGGTTCGATCAGTTTATGCGACGGAATGTGAAGAGTGTTCTTCGCAAAAAATGCTTCAAATTAAGAAACTAATGAGTGATAAAGTGTGTTTATCATTCGCAACTGACATGGACCGGGAAAAGGATGACGATTTTGGAATATCGAGTTGCATCGGACGAAGTGTTGTATGTTAGGCTTCGTATGCAAATATTTGCTGTTATAAATATTTGTGATTTGTATTTTTTTTTTTTTTTTTTTTTTGCTGTTGTTAGCAAGTATCTCATGTCTGTCACAGAGCGTAGGCAGAGGGTTAAATTCTGGGAAAGATGGCGCAGGGGCTGGGATTATAATTTTTGGAATATAATCTGGATAGTACTACGGAATGTACTGAATGTGTTGTAAGCCTTATGTGTGTGTGTTGTATAAACAGGGAATGGGTCAGTGTAACCCGAAGTTCATTGCGAAGTATGTGATGTCACAGCGTTTATGGTGAAGTTATGTTTTCAGCTTGTACGACGCAACAAGTGTTCATCTCTGAGCTGTGGTGTTGGCCAATCTCGACGTGCTGCGCACATGCGCAGTACGTCGAGAGTGTTTGTGTAGGGCTGTGTTTTATAGTGTAGATGGTGGAATGCTCAGACGAAAGAAATTTCCATGCTCTGGAAATGGCGTCGTGTGTATTAGTAATCAACAGCGACCTATCCTGCCATTCCTGGATTGGTCAAGACTTTTCTCCATATCGGAATAGTGAACGCTTGGACCTGCAGCAAGGAAATTCTGTAAACCGATGAGGTAGAGGCTTCCCTCGTGGGCGTGGTACAGTGGCTGGGTCGGAAGGAGACAGGTGTTTTCAGTAAGCTGTCGAAATTTCGATGCAAGCGAAATCAATGGATATCAATGCAGTATCTACTGCACTGCTAAATTTTGTTCAGCTGTAAATGTTGTGTCTGAAATGTACCTAGCAATGTGTTTGTTGTGCATGATTGTTTACATGGTTTCTGGGGAGTGAGCTCTGTGTGAATTTTGGATGTCAGTATCATCCTGTCGTTAGGCTGTTAAGGAAATTGGGTTGATTTCCTTGGGTTTGCAAAATGGTTTGCAAGGTGTTGGAAACTAGCTGTCACGCCAGTGGTTCAATGTAGGTACTGTGAAGACCTGAATGTTAGAATTTTTCCCTGATGGCTCCGGAGGTGAGGGCATCGAAATGAGAAATCCCAAGCTATAAGAAAAGCGTTTCTTTTTCTGTGATATGTTATGAACTTCGCCTAGCGTTGTATTTGCATTCAGTGTTGCTTGTATAGTGCTGGTGTAGTGCTTGTATAGTGTTCGTGTAGTGCTGTGTTTTATAGTGTGGTACCACTTCAATGTCAGTTGGAGGGAGAAGTTGTGGTTAGGTCTTGGTGGACTTGGAAAGAATTTAGGGGCGTCTCCCAAATTACAAAAAGAATTTGGGAGAAGTCGCATGTGCCCAGAGTAGAATTAATAACATGCTGTGAGGAACAAAATGAAGGAATTGGTCAAGCCGTGTTGTTTGAATTAACAGGCTCCACCCTTTGGGAAGGTAGCACCCAATGGTTGATCCCAGAGTGGTCAGAGGTAGACCTATAGGCCCAAATGAGGACATTCGCTTGTTTGGTTGGGGGCAGTGTTACGACTTCTGGTGCGGTAATTAATTCAATTAGCTGGTTTTGCAAGAGGCAGGAACAGCGTTAATTGTTGGTTGAAAAATTAAAAGCTAGTGGTTTCCCTCATTGCAAAAAAAAAAAAAAAAAAAGGTAAGAGCTTCCCTTGGAAGGGAGAAATCTGAATCAAGCATGGGTCGTTTGGTGTGGGAGAACGCAATGCGTAATCCTACGGGGTGGTTGACTAGGTGGGAAGCCTGTGTAAGTGAGATTGTTTGATGTTTGGTAAGCAATTAGTGTTACAAGATCAGAAAACTTATGGCATTTTCTAATCCGAGTCTTGGCAGGACAAAGAAGTGTTAGTTATGTGCCAAATGCTTTTATGAAACAAATACAATTGATGGGAGAGTTAAAACAGAGCCCTAGCAACAGAACAAGTAATTTGTTGGCGAAATGTGAGTGACCGAAAAAGATTAGTCTAGTGCAAGTCCGTGAAGGGAGCTGGACTCGTGTGGGACCAAGGTGATCCTGTGGCGCGGTGTTTCGCAGGGGTAGAAAGGATTATGCCAGGAGAAGTTTGCCAGCTGAACAAAGAGCTGGAGGTACTGTTGATGTTACCATGAGGAAATGATGATTATAGATGCCCTTTTCCTGGTGCTAGTTTGCACGTAAGGCTGGAGAGATGCGAAGTAATTTCTCTCGGCAGAGCTCTTGTTATTAGGCGGCTGCAGACATTCCAGTGGTAGCAACCTGAAATTCTGGCCAGTAATGAATCTGGTGGATGCCAGAATACTGAAGCAGAGCTACAGAGCAGACTTCCAGAGATAATTCTATTGCAGCCCCGAGTGGCTGAGGTGGACGACCTGTGATGTAAAGCAAATCACCTTGGGACAGACAGACGGATCCTACTATCACATCAGCGGCCTTGTTCTACCTAGACATTAGTGCATGTAGATGCATACGTGGCTTCATACAGATGAATGCAGTGCACAAGAGTAAGTAGGAGATGCGGTTAAACTCCCCTCTTCATGAGTCATAGCGATGCTCTGAAATGGGCATGTTGTCACACAGATGTGCTTCCTAGTAAACATAAGTGAGTGCACGAAATACAAATACCTGGAATGAAAAGCTGCATATCTGTAAGTACTGTATATATATTTTTATGCATGCCAGTTCTGAATAAATTGGCTCCGGTCAGATGAGAACTGCTTAAGGCCAGACAGTATATGCCAACGAATAATCATTGAACTTTAATGATAAATTCAGCTTATGAGCTATCCCGAAAAGAGCGAGTCTATTTGACACCCTCCTTCATCCTTTGTATATAGACATCTTCATCATTATCTGTTTTATTTTAATTGATTAAATGTCTGTTGTCTCGTGCTAGTCCTGAAGTTGCATGAGTAATTTATAAGTGCCACTAGAATTTTTTGGTTTTGACTGGCTAAATTGTTTTCACCAATACATAAGAATTCAGTGATAAAGAGCTCACATATATTTATTAGAAATTCTAATGTTTACCTCTGGGTCGTCAGCCAACGCCTGGCATTCAAATTCATAAAGCTATTTTTATTCGATAGTCTGGCACCCCGGGGCGTAACAATATATTAGCTTCATGATAACTTTCCCATCTTCAACAGTAAGCTTTTCCTCTTTTCTATTCAAGATGATGTCAGATTTCGACATATGATGTCCAGCACCCTCTATCAACTGATAAAATCCATTATGTGTGATCTTGTTTTTGTAGATTCTTCTCTGAGTTCAAAATATGTAATGTGACATAGCTGTTATATATTTATTAATTTGTTACTTCTAATGAGCATTTTGTATGTGTATGATAACAGCTAAACTAATAAATTGAATTGAAAAAATTGTTTGATTTCAAATTTTCTTTTAAGCATTTTTGTTATCTTGTCGATATTCTGTTACTTGATGCAATTAGTATGTTACTTACATAAACTGCTGTGTATGAATGTTCATCTTTTTCTTTAAATTACAGCAAATATCGATGTACTATTCTCTGTTTGAAAGCTTTGTTACTTAAAATTTTCATAGTTATTTCTTTCCAGTTTCTACCAAACTATTACTATATTAACGTATAAACTTTAACCGTTTACTGTTCATCACGTTATTGTTGGTGCAAATATAGCTCTCCGACGTGACGTCCATCATGTAATGAACTGTAAAAGTTATTCATATCGACACAAAGTTATTCATATAGACATACCAAGCAGCTCACTCCGAATTACATATATATAAAAAGTGCTCTACCTTCGATGTCGATGAGTATGTCTCAAAAAAGATCCACGGCCGATGCTCAATGTAGGCCTAGTCAAATATTCCTCTTTCTTTTCAACATCCAGGAACGCTGGTGGTGAAATTGTACGTGTGATATATGCTGTCCCACTGGACGAAGTCAGAATTAAAACGAGACACTACAAACGACCACAAGACAGACAAAGACCTAACAATATAAAATGGAACCAAGATTAAAATGAATTAAAAGCGGATGGAAGGTCACAGTCGTCAAACCACATCACCATGCCGGTTTCAGCAAGTTTCATGCTATCATCACTGGTACTCCCAACAGTGCTTCTTCATCGTCTGAACGTGCACACATCAATGCCGAACTTGTCAGACATGGAGGCCACACCCTTGGTTTTCTAAACGCAAAGTATCCTGGGATAACAAGAACACAACACCCATGGCGTCATCTGTGGTGAGATCAATGGCTTATTTTCTTCTGGGTCTTTTATTCTGTCATTCTGTATTTTCTTTCTTTTATTATAATAACATTCATTTTCTCTTCAGTTTCTATAAAGTACTTCCAGGCGTACGGTAATTCAACTGGTACATTATTGTTACAATTCCAATTTTTCGTTTTTTTTATTACAACTGCTTCTGAAATAAACTGCTGGTCGTATTTTTTATGTGATGTTATTAATTTGATATTTGACCAGTCTGGTGAAAAATTATTTTCTGAGCAATACTGCATCAGAGACATCTTCATCTCCCTTTTGCACCAATTTGAAATATGTTCGTTCAACCTGCATTGTAATCGTCTTTTGGTGCTGCCTATATATGATTTCATTTGTACTCCCTCTTTGTTAATCGTTGGAATAGAATATATACTTGAACTTTCCAGGATGGAAGTTTTATTGGCAGTCAGTAATTTTCCATTGTCAATTACAGTCTCTACCAACTTAATATTGTAATCAACACTCTCCTTTTTAAGGATATCACTCACGGATGGTAAATATGAAAATTTTATAAAACATTTATTTTCAGTTTCCATAATTACTGGTTTCTTATTCTTCACTTAGTTTTTAACATTTGCATACATTGATCTTACCAAGTGTTTATTATATCCAAACTCTTGGGCAATCAATTCAATCCATTTAATCTCATTTTCTTCAGCCCCTTTCAAAGATGACATATTAATGGCTCTTCTAATGAAAAATACAAAGGCTGCTGTTTTATATCTCCATGGATGTGAAGGCCCATACGGAATCACTGCCGGAATATATGTATCTTTCCTGTATACTGATATTTCTATGCAGTTCTTATTAATGTTACGAAATAGGCGATATCAAGGAAGTTGAGCTTGTCATCAATTTCTTTTCGACAGTAACCTTTATAGTAGGATAATAGCTATTGCACATTTGTATGAATTTATTTAGATCCTTTTCAGAGTGACTCCAAAAGATGAGTATGTCATCCATGTATCTTAGAAAAATTAAAGGTAAGAGAGTGTTATCCAACGAAGATACCTTTTTCTCTATATCCTGTAGCACCACCTCGGCTAATAAGCATGACACAGGTAAACCCATTGGGTGCCGTACTGTTGTCTAAAGATGGTTTTATTATATTTAAAGAAATTATTTTGGCTGATGAACTTTAATGATATGATGCTATTCCTTTCAGTATCAATCATTTTCAACATTCTTAAGCTACTATCAATAACTTCAGTTACTGTTTCAGTAGGAGTGCTTGGATATAGTGACTACATCCAGGCTCAATATTGTAAAATTGGTTGTCCTCACTTTCCTAACCCTCTCAATACTTGCATTGAATTCCTAACTGTGTACACATGTTCATTGAATAAATGTTCCAAATATTTGAGCAATACCAGTTCTAAGTTGATGGTTGGGGCCGTAGAGGTGTTAACAATGGGCTGGACAGGGTTTTCGTCTTTACGTGTCTTCAGTTTTCCAAATAAATATGGAATATTGGCCCCATCTGGTGGTATCACTCTTCTTTTTATGTCTTCAGGTAATTGAGAATGGTTTCTAAGTTTTGCCAACTGTTGCAGAATTGAGTCAGTGGGATCCTTCGTAACTTCAATAGCTTTCAAATTATCAATAGCTGTCATCATCTTGTCATTGTACACTTCATAATCCAATACGATTATCTGTTCAGCTTTATCAGCCTCAATGTACTTGACTGCAGGATTATTCTTTAACTCCATTAATGCATCACGTTCATATTTTATGTGCTGGTTATTCAGTTTATCATACATTTTATAAATAGTCCTCATAAGTTTAAAACAGACCGGATTCCTCTTCCAAATAGGTAATTTCTTGACGACCTCCTCCATAGGCGGTATAATATCTTCTGTTCCAGGTATTATCTGTGGGTATGCAAACTTTATACCTTGGTTTAACGATATCTGTTGTAAATTTGTCAGTTCAACATTTGATTTATTAACGTACCATTGACCACTCACTATGCTTCTATTTTCTTTGATTGTTTTAAATTTATTATCCATCAATCTTTCGATTTTCTTTAAATGTTTCACTTTACAAAGCTGTATCTGCCTATCTACGGTGGTGAATATTTTGATTAATTCAACTCTTGCTTATTATATTTTTGTTGCTGTGACTATATCTTTTATTTTTAATTTACGCCTAATTTTTAAGAACCTTGGTATTAGGCGTATGATTTCACCACTAGCGTTCCTGGATGTTGAAAAGAAAGAGGAATATTTGACTAGGCCTACATTGAGCATTGGCTGTGGATGTTTTTTGGGACATACTCATTGACATCGAAGGTAGAGCACTCTTTATATATATGTAATTTGGAGTGAGCTGCTTGGTACGTCTATATGAATAACTTTTACAGTTCATACAATGTTCAGTGTATGTCGATATGAATAACTTTTATGGCACATTATATGTTGGACGTCATGTCGGAGAGCTATATTTACACCAACAATAACGTGATGAATAGTAAACTGCTAACATTTATACGTTAATATAGCAACACTTTGAGCCACGTAAAAAATATGCTCGATTCAGCATAGAGCTTTGTGCTGATTTGAGTAGATAATGTAATTCTACCAAACTGTTTGCAATCATGCAGACTCTTGTTTAGTTTGCTCATTTTTTCATCTTGTTTTGGTTTCTCAAATCCTCGTTGTTGGACTGTATACTCGGATATACCACAGTGAAAAATTGTTCTCATTTGAAGTGGTGAATTGCAATTTTCTCTACACTGCAACTGCTAAAAGAGTTTTTATTGCAATAAGAAGGCAAGTCAATAACTTTATCCAGCATATTTAGGAACTATTGTATATTACAACAATAGAGAACTTACAAGAACTTTTTCAACATTGTCCCTTTATTTTTTATTGCACTTGTTCCACTGTTACATGAGCTACTATATGCCTTCAGAAGAAAATTCTTTTTAGCTGAGAGATGAGACATGCATGCTCCTCTTCTTTACTTAGTATGTGGCAAATCAACCTCTTAAGACATCTTTCAGTGGATCAAACATGTGATAGTCCAAGGGTGCTAGGTGTCTGGATTACAAAGATAATGCTCCAATGCCTCAAGGTTCATCTGCTGGACTGTTTTAACAGTATGGGCAGCAGTATAAGAATGAGCATTTTCATGCAGCAACAAACTGCCTTCCAACAGTGGTCTTCAACAATTGCTTTGAATTAAGTCTTGTAGCATCATCGATTCTCTTTTCTGGTGAGGTTCCAGTATTGCCCCTTGTCCCAAAAGTCTCAAAAAGACTGTGAGGAACACTTTTTTCTGCTGTTGGCTGAGTTTTTTTTTTTTTTTTTGTAAACTGGCCATCTTAGATGTTACTATTCAAAACTCTTGACATTTACTTGTAATAGTGGATCCATTTTTCTTCACTGGTGATGATTCTTTTTCAAATGGCATCACCTTTATTACCATAGCAGTCCAAAAGGCATTGGCAGCTGTTGAAACAATTGCATTTTTGCACTTCTGTGAGAAATGTTTGGGCCCATGTTGCATATACTTTACGAAAGTAAAGTCTGTTGCAGATCATTTCATAAGCAAAAACCTTGATTTGTGCATACGTGATTTGCCACTTTAACAATAGTGACCTTTTTGTTTACCAGAACCATGGCACGGACTTGTTCGATGTCACTTGTAGTGGACATGAATGGTGTCTCATTCATTCTTCATGCATTATGCATTACACTCATATGGCCTTGTTGAACTTGGAAATCCATTTGTGGATTGCCCACAAACATTGTTCCCATACTGTAGTGAAAGTCTTTAATAAATTTCAACACCTGAGAAGCATATTTGAACCACAAAAAAAAAAAAAAAAAAAAAAAGGATTTTTTTCTTTGGGTGCCTATGAAAAGTGGAGTGCATGACAACACAAGAACGGACTGATTGGTGCCAATCCTCCATTACAGTGATGACAACAATACTATATCTTCACAGGCAAATGCAATGAGAAGTACAGCCAACCAAAAAGAAATTTGAACTACTTTGAGGACAATTATTGAATCAGCCCAGTCCTTTGTGAGCACTGGTTTCGTCAAAATCTGCTCTAGGTTATTGTGTATATACCTGGATAGCTAGTCTTGACTTACAAGTCCACTCCATTTGCATTGTATTTTCTTTTGAAGATCCATTTATTTTCATAGATTTCTTTCTCATTCTTGAAGATCCACTACTGTCCATGTGTAATTTTTCTGTAACAAATCAAGTTCCTCATTTACAGCATCAAGTTGATTTTGCTTTTCTGTATTTTGTCAGTATTCAGAATTCTTTTGGACTTCATAGTTCATTTTATGTATGTGCCAAATACACTGGTGATTTTTCTCGATTTTTGCTTGTAGATCTTTGACGTTTCTTGTGTTTCGATTCTATTATTCCTTTCATTTACTACATTTTGTAATGGTTGTTCTTCCTTTTTAGAATGTTATTTGATCTATGTGTTTTATTTTACCTTCAAATGGGTTGCATTTAATTCTATGTTTTCTTTTATATAATTTGACAGTATGGTATTGATTTTGTTGAATTTGACAAAACCCTACTACAGGGCTCGAAATACCAGGGTGCACTGTGCACGTAACTTATTAAATTGTGCACCCAATTTTTTTCTGCAAGGTGCACGCAGTGCAACTAACTTATAAAATATATCTATATTTAATGTTTTACTCTATTTTGATGATTGAACAAAATGTCGTGGGCCCATATCGCAGGAATGTAGGAAGAAGGCTTATTACGACACCCTCGCCTGAACTGTGGCCAACGAAAGCATGCACGAACTTTCCGATGATCAAAACAGTTCCAAGGGCAAAAGCTGTGTCTAAGCATCAAACTATCAACTCCGGAGAAGGGAAAATTTAGATCACGTGAGAACCCGGTGACGACAGTGGTGGCGGCGCGCATGTGCGGTCCCTGTCGTCCGATGCATCGGTTCTTGTAACACTGAGGGAAAGAACTCGATTTTTGCTGGTGAAACAGCAAAAAAAAAAAAAAAACCCTGCCATTTCATGGCATAAGATGATGATATTACGTTTCTCTTTGTAAGAGTGCAACAAAGATAAATTCTTTTGCGTCGTGCGGAAATATTCTTTCGCAAAACATTGATCATGAAACTATCTATGTTTTTTTGAAGCGTCACTGCCTATAACATCGAAGTTAAAACATCGAGGTGTTTTGCCCATTACTAGTGCAAACAATAGAAAGATCCCATTCCGTTCTTACAGTGCTGACCTAAAGCTGTGTGCTGTCTTTGGAACTTTTGGTTTGTGCCTGGTCTTCCGTTTTTGATTTTAATCTCTATCCATTGGACGAATAATTAAAACACTTTTTTAAAATGCCAGTGAAGAAGCGTCCTGCACCACTTAGCTTGAAAAATAATACTTTGCAGAAATATTTTGTAAAGGCGTGAGCGAAATCCCTAAAACAGCAGTCGTGGACCAAAGTGATTCCTTACTGCTTGACAAACAGATGAAAGGAATAAGGGGAAATGATGAAGTGAATAAAGTAATAGCAGAAAAAGATAAAGAAGAAATAATTGTTGAGAAAGAAAAGGCTAAAGAAATAATTGAAATCGTTGATGAAAATAAAGCCAAATTTTTTTTTGAAATTGTGGATAAAGAAAACCCCCAAAAAATAATTGAGAGAAATAAAGTGGAAGAAGTAATTTGCACTAACTAAAACTTGCACTTTCCAAGAGACTCGGAAAACTGGACGCGATTGGCTTTCCTACAATGAACACTTGAAAACAATGTTTTGTACTGTTTGCCAGTCATATGACAAAGCATCACGTTCAAGTACCTTTCGTGATAAAGGCTGTTGTTCTTTGAGGAAACGTATGGTTGAAGTACATGAGAAAACACCAGCACATCTTACAGCAATGGAAGCAAGAACTGCACTTGCCAAAGCAAAGGTTTTTCAGACCTCTATGCAGAGATCCATATTGAGGTTAGAAGAAAAGGAAATAAAGCAGTTACACACACTCTTTAAGATTGCTTTTCACATAGCCAAACAAAATATGCCTTTTACAGCATTTAGAAATGAAATGAAATTATTGAGATGTGTTGGATGTGAAGTAACTGAAACCTATAACAATGATAAGCAAGCTAAAACATTCATTTCCTACATCAGTAAGAATATGAAATCAAATTTAGTTACATATTTGAAAGAAAGCATTTTTTTTTCAATTTTGGCTGATGGCAGCACAGATCGCAGTGAATGCAATGAAGAAATAATTTATATTAGATTTCTTGAAAAGGGAAGAGCTGTCACCAAATTTGTAACTATAGAGCAAGTGCAACATGTTGATGTAAAAAGCATCAAGAATTCGTTGGAAAATGCTATGACAGATTGTTTGAACCTAAGTTTAGAAGAGACTAAAACAAGACTAAATGCTTGTACATTAGATGGTGCGGCAAGTAATTTCAGAGCCAAAAGTGGTGTCTACAAGCTACACTGTGATAGTCGCAATCATCTGCTTGGCATACATTGTTGTGCACATTGACTGGAACTAGCAGTGAAAGATGTAATGCAAAGTTCAAAATATTTCACACAAATGAAGTCTGCTTTGAATGACTTATTTGTAATATATAGGTATTCTTCCAAGAACTGGTCAGAGTTACAAACAGTTGGTGAGTCATTAGAAACAAAAATTTTAAAACCTGTTCAAATAGGAGGTGTTTGTTGGTTACCTCACCACGATCGTGCCATTGATGTCTTGCTGAAGTGCTATGATCCATTTATTATCCATTTGGAATCTCTTGCATCAACTGGCTCAGCAAAAAACAAAGAACGTGCTGCAAGCATTTTGAAAAAAATGAAATATGTACAGTTTGCACTATTCTTGAACTTTTTTCAAAATTAGTAAAATTACTTTCTAGTTTAAGCAAAGTACTTCAAGCAAATGATACTAGTCTAGAACATGCTCGCACAAAAATTGAAGCTATTCTTAACAATTTTAATGATTTAACAGATATTAATAATCTTGCAAAATTTTCAGATTGGGATACATAGAATGGTGTTCATATAGTTTCAGAGAAGATTATGTTTCAGAAGGTAAATCTGTCAGAAGGTGCAAGTCAGCACTTAAGAACAGCTCGTTCTGCTTTATCAAAAAAATCCCAAGAAAAGTGTGTATCATCTGTAGCTGAAGAATTAGACTTGGCAAAGGAGCAAATCTTGAAAGAAGCACAACATATAATCAAACTGTGCAGTTCTCAGATTGAAGATAGATTTAAATCTTTTGTTAAAGATCCACTTTTGTGTGCATTTGTAGTTTTCGAGCCATGTTATTGGCCAAGCAGTGAACAAATTGAGACCTATGGGAACAACGAAATGGAGAATTTATGGTTGCATTTTCAAATTCCACTAGAAGAAAATAGCTTTTATAAAGTTGAAGCGATGATCCAGTGGAAAATGTTAAAGAAACATGTTTAAGGACCTGTGGGAAAACCAAACAAGAAAGATGACACCGGATTTTTGGGTGTAATAAGCACGTCTTTTGAATCCTTTCTGACGCAAATTAAATTTATCAAAGCTATTCAAAGTCAATGGAACCGGAAAACAATAGATCCGACGAAAGAAAGGAGATTTTCAATCTGGTTTTTAATCCCTCAGATATTGCTGTAAACGGAATCGTGAGCTTACGAACTCTTAGAAACAGAGATATCGACAAAAATAAGATGTGACTTTACGTCCCCTGGTGGGACGTAAAGTCACATCTTATTTAGGAAGAAAGTATTCTCAAAAGGTTTGTCCATATAAGCGGTATCGGTCCAAGAAAAAAAAAATAGTTGAGTTTTCAGGAGCCCAGGTTTTGCTATAAATACTTCAGAAGCAAAAATTAACACTTATAACCCCTGGTGGCCAAACCATTCTTTACCAAACATTAGAAATTATGTGAAAAATATTTTCCATGAGGTCTTTGTATGCGATACAGGAAGAATTTTTCAAATTGGAGCTTTAGAAGCAGAAATAACGCAGAAAACACAATTTGCTTTTGTGCCCCCTAGCGGAAAGTCTATGATTTACTTGTAAATTTTGAATTTATAGGAAAAACATTTCGCACCAGAAACACTATCCAACAAAGAAGGAATTTTTCAAATCGGACTCTTAGAAGTAGAGATATTGACAAAAGTAAGATATACATCTACACCCCCTGGGGTAGAAACCATGCATTATTTCAAGAAGAAAATTTTCCTAAAAGGTTTGTCGACATGAGTAGTATCGGTCAACAAACGACTTTTTTCAATCCAGATTTTAGAAGCTCATATTTTGCTGCTAGTACATCAGAAGCAGAAATTAAGACTTACGCCACCTGGTGGCCAAACCTTTTTTTACAAAAAATTAGAAATTATGTGCAAACGATTTCCGATCAGGAGCTGTATTCGGTGCAGAAAGAATTTTTCAAATTGGAGGTCTAGAAGCAGAGATATAGGGGGAAACGCAATTTACTGCTACGCTCCCCTAGCGGAAAGTCTATGAATTACTTGAAAATTTTGAAATTATATGAAAAACATGTCACACTTCACTATCCAACAAAGAAAGAATTTTTCAAATCGGACTCCTAGAAGTAGAGATATTGACAAAAAAAGGAGGTACATCTATGCCCCCTGGCGGAGAAACTGTGGAATATTTTAAGAAGAAAATATTCTGAAAAGGTTTATCGATGTGAGTGGCATCAGTCCACGAAATAATTTTTTCAATCGATATTTTAGAAGCTCAGATTTCATGGCAAATACATCAGAAGCAAAAATTAACACTTACGCCCCCTGGTGGCCAAAGTATACTTTACCAAAAATTTGAAATTATATGCAAAAGATTTTCCATCAGGAGATGTATCCGCTGAAGAAAACATTTTTCAAATCGGAGTTTTACAAGAAGAGTTATCGGGAAAAATGTAATTTACTTTTATGCCCCCTAGCGAAAAATCTATGCGTAATTTAAAAAAGTAACTATATTTGAAATACTCTTTGACATAAATGGACTCGAAAGATAAAAGAATTTTTTCAATCGGATGTTTAGAAGCAAATATGTGGAATAAAACATATTTTTGAATTCGACATCATCTGCATTTATGCCCTCTACGCTGAAATTGTACATCTTAAAAAAAAAAAAAAAATGAAATAAAGGATCTTTATTCACATATTTCAAGCTTCCCAATGCAAAAAGAATGTTTAAAATCGGACTAATAGTTGCAGAGATATCGTGGGTACAGACGGACGGACAAACCGATAACATAAGCACGATCTTTTTTACAAAAGACGTGCTAAAAGATGTCCATAGAAACCAAATTCCAGAACTGTGGCAGAAAGTTATATCAGATGAAGATGGGAAATATAAAGATATTCTCAGTCTGATACAAATTGGACTTGTGATTCCTATCAATACAGCTGAGTGTGAGTGGGGGTTCTCTTTAATGGGACGTGTGAAAACTGACTGGAGATGCTCCCTTCATCCAAACACACTGAGTGATTTAATGCGTATCAATCTAAGTGAAGAGACATGATACTTTTTGTCCAGAAAATGCTGTGCTGCAATGGTGGAAAAATTTAAAAAAGAAGAGTGGACACTAAACCTTATGGAGAAAGAACTGAAAAGGCTATAGCTGATAATTCTGATTGCCAACCAATGTCTGATGATGAATAAAAAATTCTTCATATAAGCATAATTTCTCCAAATGAAAAACTAATATTAAATATGTATTTCTATTAATTACAAACATATCCGATAAATTTAGTTTTCATTAGTCAATTAATATAAATGTTTTTAAGTGTGCACCTGAAAAAAAATTAATGCACCCAAATTTAGAAACTTAGGTGCACAAGGTACATCTACATAAAAAAAATCAAATTTGACCACTGCCCTACTAACAAGATTTTCCTTTCATCAAATTTGACCATATGGAATCAAGATTTTTTTAACTTTAAAATCTCTCATCATAATCCACACAGAATTTGAGTGGAAAAAAAAATCATAATCCTTTCCAGAATTTGTATGGAAAGTTTCCTGTTGCATTGCATGTGACAAATAATATGGCTTCAGCTGAATATTTACTGTCTTTATTCATACATACATACATACATACATACATACATATCACTAAGCTGTTCTCTGAGATTCAGAGGTTAGCTCCAAAAAGAAATACAAACTTCCAGATATTTTTACTTATTGTTGTCGTATCAAACTTCGCTATTTACAGCGATCTTGGCATACAACTTGTGCTTCACTGATATCCATTACACGCCTTACACAAGATCTTTTATACTTCATACTCATAATCTTTTTCTCATGCAGACACTCCTGAATCTGATCCACCCATGTCTTCCTTGGCCTTCCTCTGCCTTTCCTTCCTGCCACTTGGGCTGAAAATATTTTCTTAGTAAGCATTTCATCACCCATTCTTTCAACATGGCCAAATCCCCGAAGCATATTGGTCTCCACCTTGCTAACAACATTTGGCTTTGCATCACACAACTGCAATACATCTTCATTCCTCACACAATCAGATTGTGTCTTGCCACAAACCCCACGTAAGTAACGCATTTCTCCAGCACACAAACAACTCCTATGTTTCTTCTGCAGTACCCAGGTTTCACTGCCATACATCAGAGTAGGAACAATTACTGTTTCATACACAGCCATGCGGGACTCTCTAGAGAACCCATCATTCCTGTGAAAACCTCCCAGAGCAGCTATGACTTTCAAAGAAGAATTCACTCGCCTACTGATTTCACCATCCAACTTGTTCTCTCTGTCAAACATGCTTCCTAAATACACAAACTCACTCACCTGGTCAATCACAGTGCCATTTATACTTACATTACATTCAGTGCTACCCATTCCTCTCTCAAACACCATAACTTTGGTTTTTCCCTTATTTATACTCAGTTTGAATTTCATGCAAACTTCGTGCATCCGAGTCAACATACTCTGCAACTCACTTTTGCTCTCTGCCAACAGGACAGTGTCATCAGAATACAGCAATCTGCACACACGGATATCACCAAGACATAAACCACTATTATCTATTTTGGCATCACGCATGCATGTGTCCATAAATATATTAAACAGCCATGGTGACATTACACAACCTTGTCTAACTCCTGCACCAATGGAAAACCATTTTGATAAAACACCATTCACTCGTACACAAGCTCTACTACCAGCATACATGGCTTTTACACTATTAAGTAGATTCCCAGTAACACCATATTCATTCAAAACCTTCCACAAAAGTGTCCTATTGACTCGGTCGTAAGCTTTCTCTAAATCTATGAAGGCAGCAAAAACTTTCTTCCCAACAGCCGGATACTTTTCAATCATCGTGCGTAATGCAAAAATCTGGTTAGTGCAGCCTTTACCAGGCATAAAACCACTCTGAACATCCCACACTTTCTGTGATGCAAGACCTCGTACTTTTTCAATAACAACCTTACCAAGCACTTTCCCTGGCATACTCAGTAGGCTAATACCACGATAGTTCTTGCATTCAGTCTGATCACCTTTTCCCTTATACAAGGGAACAATGATAGCATCCTTCCAATCCCGAGGGACGATTCCTAACTCCCAGCACAACTGGAAAATTTCAGTTAACCAGTCAATTATAGAGTCACCACCATATTTCAACATCTCTGCAGTTATGCCATCAACTCCCGGAGCCCTACCATTCTGAAGAGATTTTAGAGCTTTACACACTTCTTCTCTTGAGATCCCTCCTGTGCTTTCATCCCTCATTGTGACATCATCTGCATCTGTCACAGAATCATTTTTGCTCTCCTGATCTAATAACTCACAGAAGTATTCGCCTCATCTTTCACTTAACTCATTGGGCTCCCATATCATTTCCCCAATCTCATTCTTCACACAACTTACAACTTTGTTTCCCCTATTTTTCCTGAGTCTCATGTACTTCCAGAAGGACTTTCTATCTTTCCAAAAAGCCAGTTCATGCCTTTCCACTTTCTCCTTCCTGTCTTTTGCCTTACTGTGGTGAACCAGCTTAGCAGCTTCACGCTTCTTACAGCGATATTCATCCACAGAGACTCTACCTTGCAACATCCCCAAATAGGCTTCCTTCTTTTTCTTTACTGCCTCATCAATCTCACTATTCCACCAAGCATCACCTCTATTGTTACCCACTATTGTGGTGCCACAGACCTCTTTAGCAGCAGTGACAACACAGTTCTTAAAACATTCCCACTTCTTTTCTACATCCTTCTCACAAGATTTCAGATCCTTCAGTCGTTCTCTGAGTAAGTCAGAGTACCGCTGATGATCTTCAAGGAGCCTATCAGCCTTTATTCTTTCTATCCTGGGTCTCTTCCTATTCCTTTTCCTCCAACCAACATTAAGTTTCACTCGTGACACTGCCAAGTAATGATCAGAACCAACATCCGCACCTCTCATCACACGGGTGTCAACAACTAAGTGTTTCAAACGCTGATCATAAACAACAAAATCTATCACACTCTTTTGACCAAGAGTATGATTTTCCCAAGTATATGTGTGTATATACTTGTGGTTGAAAAATGTATTAGATACACACAAACCATTCTCAATGCAGAGTTCAATTAATCTTTCACCATTATCATTCACACAAGGATCATTAAACTTACCCAGAACATTGTCAGAAATTGCATTCTGCACACCTACTCTAGCATTGAAATCCCCTGCTATTATAACTTTTTCTTTAGCACCAAACTAGCTCAAAACAGCTTTTAGCTCATTCCAGAAATCTTCTTTCTTATCAGAAGGTTCAGAGTCACAAGGAGCTTACACTACAACAATTACAATTCTCTGAAGTTTCACTTTCAAACGAATCCAGAGAATTCTCTCACTTATGCAACTATAATGAATCAAGTTGTTCTTCATCTTTTCACTTAAAATCACACCTACAGCAGCCTGTCCTCTCATGTTATCCAATACTCCAGACCACACACTCACCGTGCCATTCACTTCTACCCCAATTTCCTTTTTTTTTTGGTTTCACTTACACACAGCACATCGAGTCTATACTTATTCATCTCCTCAATCACCTCACTCATCTTGCCATTTATACCTCTAGTATTCCATACACCAATCTTACATTCACTCAGCCGAAATCTCTTTCTCATACACCGTTTAGAAAGTCCAGGTCGATTCCGTGGTGGACCGTCCTTCTCAAGTGTGGTAGGTCCACCATATCCTACACTTGAGTCATTCTTAATATTTCTTTTTGTCTTTTTAATCAGGTAAGTACATCAGTGTGGGGGATTAGCCCACAGCTGATTGTTCCAGTCGGTCATTCAACCTAAGGGTTCTGGAACAAAACCCAGTGAGTTGGGGTCTTTTCGCTAATGTCACACAGAACTAGCTTGCACCTCTCCAAGATTCACAGAGGCCTAGTTGCTGTTGTGTGTGCCATTGTTACCACTGAGCGCCCCGAGGAGGCAAACCCATCGCTCACTACGACCGCCCGCCTGTCTTTATTTTTTATATAATTTATGACCACAAAATTGAGATAAAATAAAAATAGCAATGCATATCACAATTCAATGTTTATTTAACATCGACAAGTTTTGCAGAGCTTTCGGCTCTGCATCACCAAGATGAATGGAGTGTAAACATTCAAATCATTGGGACATCATCAGTGTTGTGATGGTCACGATTTTGGTGAGTTCTTTCCACACGCTTGAAAGAAATGGAACAGATGTCATGTCGTTGACAAGCTCTGAAGAATTCCGGTATATGTGGAAAGCTTCTAATATATTAAGCTTAATATTCAAATGAGGTTTATCAATAAGCATAGTGTTTTCAAACAAAAATTCATGGTTATTTGCTTCACAATGTTGAGCTATATATGACTTCTTCAGTTCATAGTTCTGTATGTGAGCCTTGTGTTCCTTCCACGGAAACTTAAAGCCCTGTAAGTCTGTTCAAGTTATCCTTTGATGTGAAATCCATGCTCACAAGTATCCCACTGAATGGATGCTCTAAATTAGGGTGATAAAGAAACGATTAGAGATTGTGTCAGCCAGATAATAATGTCAAATTTCTTTCCACTTTTTAAACCCAATCTCAACAAGGAAGAATATAATGCTCCAAAAGAATTAGTCAAATCATGATATTATCATTATTAAAGTCTTACGAAAATTGCAATTCATGAGGCAACCTTATGGGTTGTCTGATGTTATAAACGTGCTTTTGTTTAAAATATACATAATATCTAAGGTATTTTACCTGATATTGTCAAAGTATTTCGCAAGTTGTTTGCGCTGTGAGGCAAGTGCTCCTGGCCCAAGAGGTCCCTTCTTATGGACCTTTGGTTAGTTATAAAAAATTTTTTTTGCAGAAATAAAACAGTTAGGTTATATATTTTCAGTTCCACATTCATTCATTTGCACAATCAAACGTTTGAAATTTACTATTAATTAAATTATTTTAGTAGAAAGAGTTATACTCATCGGGTCAGGAGACGTCTCACAAGGGGTTCGTTGTTAGGGCGAGCGCTTTCAGCAGTGCACTCTTCTTGCCACTGTTTCTACACGACGTTTCCTCGAGTGTATGTGGTTTTTGGAGTTGCATGTCGGGAATCGATGGGAAGGTTTGCTGCCTGTATGTGTTAGGTGATTTTGTTTCCAGTGTGTCGCCATCTATTGGATGAGTTGGTAGGTATCAGTCGTAAGTATAATTCTATTGTGTCTGTATGTGTTAGGTGATTTGTTTCTAATGTGTCGCCATCTATTGAATGAGTTGGTAGGTATCAGTCGTAAGTACAATTCTTTTGTGTAGATATTTTTGGGCTATTATTGTTTGTTTGTAGAAACGGGTGTATTTTTTTATTTATTTATTTATTTATTGGTGTGATTTTTTGTAATGTTCTTTTTTTTTTGTCTTTTTTTATGAATTTTTTCTTTTTTGTAAGTGATTTCCACAGGCTGTGTCTAGTGTGGTGGGGTCTTGTAAGTTGCATATTTTATCTTTTTTTTTGTTCAATTATAAAGCTTTCAGAAATCCATAATTCTTTTTCATTTGTGTAGGTGGTTAGTAATTTAATATTTTCAAAATCAGGGTATTGTTTATGTTTAACACAGTGTTGGATAAGTGCAGTTTTTTCTGCTTTTTTGTTCCAGTTTTTTATATGTTGATGTAGTCTTTTCATTAATCTATTTTTTGTGCTGCCAATGTATGAAATGTGGTCTTCAGAGCTCTGTGAAACAATAGGAATTTTATATACGCCTGCTGATTGTAGTATATTATTGTTACTTTTTTCTTTATAATTAAGTCACCAATATTCTGAACTGAATGTCCAAAAATAATGTGTTTCTTCATCAAGCTTAAAAATTTTCCACTTAGTCCTCTAATAAAAGGGAAGGAACCTGAAAATTTGTATTTCTTTTTTGGGATGTTTTGTCTAGACTCTTTTAATATCTTCTTGTATTCAAAGATCAACTTTTAACAGTTTTTGTGTCATATCCAAAAACTCATAAAGTAAATGGTATTAGGAATTGGGTAAAAAGAGCCTTCACACATTAGAAGAAATCCAATGGATTATTAACACAACCAAACAATTTGGATATGACATAAAAACTGTTAAAAAGTTGATCTTTGAATACAAGAAGAAATTAAAAGAGTCTAGACAAAACATCCCAAAAAAGAAATACAAATTTTCAGGTTCCTTCCCTTTTATTAGAGGACTAAGTGGAAAATTTTTAAGATTAATGAAGAAACACAACATTATTTTTGGACATTCAGTTCAGAATATTGGTGACTTAATTATAAAGAAAATAAGTAACAATAATATACTACAATCAGCAGGCATATATGAAATTCCTATTGTTTCACAGAGCTCTGAAGACCACATTTCATACATTGGCAGCACAAAAAATAGATTAATGAAAAGACTACATCAACATATAAAAAACTGGAACAAAAAAGCAGAAAAAACTGCACTTATCCAACATTGTGTTAAACATAAACAATACCCTGATTTTGAAAATATTAAATTACTAACCACCCACACAAACTAAAAAGAATTAAGGATTTCTGAAAGCATTATAATTGAACAAAAAAAAGATAAAATATGCAACTTACAAGACCCCACCACACTGGACACAGCCTGGAAATCACTTATAAAAAAAGAAAAAATTCATAAAAAAACATTACAAAAAATCACACCAATAAATAAATAAAAAAATACACCCGTTTCTACGAACAAACAATAATAGCCCAAAAATATCTACACAAAAGGATTGTACTTACGACTGATACCTACCAACTCATCCAATAGATGGCGACACATTGGGAACAAAATCACCTAACACATACAGGCAGCAAACCTTCCCATCGATTCCCGACATGCAACTCCAAAAACCACATACACTTGAGGAACCCTCGTGTAGAAACAGTGGCCAGAAGATGGCGGTTGTGCACCGCTGAAAGCGCTCGCCGTAACAACGAACCCCTTGTGAGACGTCTCCTGACCCGATAAGTATTACTCTTTCTACTAAAATCTTTTAATTAATAGTAAATTTCAAACGTTTGATTGTGCGAATGAATGAATGTGGAACTGAAAATATATAACCTAAGTGTTTTATTTCTGCAAATTTTTTTATTTTTATAACTAACTAAAGGTCCGTAAGAAGGGACCTCTCGGGCCAGGAGCACATGCCTCATAGAGCAAACAACGTGCAAAATACTTTGACAATATCAGGTAAAATACCTTAGATATTATGTATATTTTATTACTAAAGTCAATAAAGGAGGACCAGTTATTCTGGTCAAAAAACATTATGAGATAGGTTAAAAAATTTATTTCCCAGAGGGACCCTATTAAAGAAATAAAAAATGATCCATTGGAGAAACAATTAAAAGAAGTTTGGAAAATGGTAGCAAGTTGTGTTACGCTTGACCAGAGCTCAAAAAGTTATTTGAAGCCCTCGTATGCCCATTGTCCACGTTTCCATGCACTTCCAAAGTTACATAAGATTGGTGTCCCTTTTCGTCCTATAGTTAGCAATATCAGCTCAGCAACACATAAGTTGGCCATGTTTCTATCTTTGAAACTATCCACCTTAACGACTTTTTAGAACAAAACAGCTGTAAAAAATTCTATTGAGTTTGTCAATCAGCTAAAACGATGTCCATACAACGATCAGTTCATGTTATCCTTCCATGTGGAATCCATGTTCACAAGTATCCCGCTGAATGGAGCCCTCGAATCATTGAAAGCAAATCTCATTGAACACCATTTCAGCCAATGGGAAGTAGAAGAAATTTTGCGACTAGTAGAAATTTGCACCAGACAAAAACAGTTTCCTTTTTCGTGGAAGATTTTTCCAACAGACGGAAGGCCTTGCAATGGGTCGCCTATTTTATGCGAAGTCTACATGCATCACTTTAAAGGACAAACTCTTTCAGCTTGTTACATTTGACCTGTGGATTCGATATTTAGATGATACTTTTGTTCTCTAGAATAGCATGAATTCTGAAATACCTAAATTTGTTGAACTTATCAATTCAGTTAGTCCTCATGTACAGTTCAAATGTGAGACTGTAAATAATGGTTGCTTACCATTCCTTGATGTCCTTGTGTCATGCTCTGAAGGATTCTTTAGTACCACAGTTTATCGAAAATCATTTGCTGTTTCCTTAGCCCCACATGCAAAATCAAATCATCCATGGGAACAAAAATCTCTGCTTTCTACACATATGTATATCTTGCAATACATATATGCTCAACTAAGGATTCCTTACAGAAAGGGCTAGATTTTCTTAAACAAATTACATTACACATAGGATAAATATAGTTCTTCCGTTATAGACAAAGCTGTCCAAAAATGTAGGGAACCGAAGCCTGTCAGCTCGCTCTCACCAATAGATCTTCCAGTACAAGAGAATAGTGGCAGTTATCCCATTTACTCTTCAGATTTGTTTTGGAATTCCAAAAATTCTCAAAGGTTTTAATTTCAAAGTTATTTTTAAACCCATGAACAAGGTGAATATTTATGAATCAAAAGACTACATTGAAAACAAATTCCTGCGTAATTTACGAGATACCTTGTGAATATGGACTGTCATACACTGCTGGCCATCCAAAATGCAATACCAAGAAGGACACGAGATAGCAAAGCCAAATTTACTGGACACATAACAACAGATACAAAGATCAAACGATTGAGCTTACAGGCCCGCGTGACTTGCAGAACACGCAGACATCAATAGTTCGTGTGGCCCCCATGGTTGGCAATAACAGCCACTACACGCCCTGGCATCGGATGAAAGAGGCTTTGGATGTGGGCTTGGTGTATGTCGGTCCAGGCTGCTTCCACACGTTGCCACAGTTCATCAGGCGTAGCAGCGGGTAGTGCTTGCCAGGCCACTCGGTTGCCGATCAGAGACCAGATGTGTTCGATGGATAACATATTGGGAGAACAGGCGGGCCACGGCAGCAGTGACACCTGGTGGGCTGTGAAGAATTGTTGCACGATGCGTGTCACGTGCGGGCGTGCATTGTCCTGTTGAAACGTGGCCGCTGGCAGGTCCTGCACGCGGCCACGTTTCAACAGGACAATGCACGCTGAGGAGTGCGGACGATGCGTACCAGAGGAGTGCGAACGATGCGTACCAGAGGAGTGCGAATGATGCGTACCAGAGGAGTGCGAATGATGCGTACCAGAGGAGTGCGGATGTCATATCCAATTGTGCCCCAAACCATAACGCCAGGCGACGGACCGGTATGGCGATGCATAATACAGGCGTCATACAGTCTTTCGCAGCGGTGTCGCCACACGCGGATCCGACCATCATGGTGTTGCAGGCAGAAGCAGGATTCGTCGGAGAAGACAATGTCGTGCCATTCTGTAGTCCAGGTGCAGCATTCAACGGCCCACTGCCGCCGCACTCACCAGTGGTGTAACGTCAATGGTAATCGGAGCAATGGACGGCGTGCGACAAGTCCCCGCTCCTGCAGATGACGTTGAACGGTACGTGCTGACACAGGTTGTTGCGCAACGCACCCTAATTCCTGCGCTAACGTTCGTGATGTGGCGGTGCAAGCCGTCAATGCCCGTCACACAACATGTCGGTCCTCTCGTTCGGTGCTGTGCCGCGTCTGCGGCAATCGCTCACGTCGGTCCGTCCGTCCCTCCTGCACCCACCGAATCCATACTCACCTCACTGTAGCTGGATGTCATCCCACACGGGCGGCGATGTCTCAGTATGATAAACCGCTGTCGTGATAAGCCACTATTTGTCCTCTGTCGAACTCCGAAATGTGCTGGAATGACTGCCGTATTCTGTGACGAGGCATCAGGAAGCTTCCCACGCACAAGTCCGGCAGCACAACACACTTCCACTATTTACACCCTGCCTTCTGTGCACCCTTCTTGTAGTGCTTCTCAGTGGCTTGCCGGGTGCACATGATTTGCGTATGCCCTGCAATGCTAATCGTTTGCATGTCCTCTCGCGGGCGACGCATGCTGCGAATTTCAGGCCAATCAGATGCTTCATTCTTGGTGTTGCATTTTGGGTGGCCAGTAGTGTATATGGGATAGACCCACAACAGGGTGGGAAATTAAAGGGCGCAAGACGCAAAATGCGACCACAATTTTTGGTTCTGTGACAAGGATTTTGAGCACAGGCACAGATTTAGAAGAAATCAATTAAATATTTGGATTACATCAGTTTCCAGTTAAGCATCTTCTAAATATTTGGCCTTACAGCTGAAAAATTCAATGCATGCATATAATTACAAATGCTTTCAGATATTTTGGTGGGTATTAGTGAAACATTCATTAACCTTCCTAAGTCCCTCAAATCTTTTGTACACACAGTACCTTTGGGGTCATATCGGACTTCAAGGTAAAATGTGTAACACTTACCAGCTACACAAAAGTTGTAATCGCTAAAGGTTTTATGCTTCGTACTAGATAAATAAAAGTCATGAAATGGCATTAAAAAAATACAACAGTCAACAGAGTTACCAAAGATTTTTTGGGGTAAGACCCTCGAAGGCCATTAGGAAGATTAATGAATCTTTGATTTGCGACACATATGCATAAAAAGGTGTCTAGAAAACTTATATAAGTTTTGGTAATTATGCTTAGTTGTAATTTTTTGGCATACGGACTAAGTATGTTAACTTCTGTGACTCATGTAGCGTAGCTAATGAAAACTGAGTAAATAGCTAAAGATTTCTCCCTCTTCCTCATTTATTTTTAAACTGACAAAACTGTGCAATTTGAGAAATATGTATTCATGCATGCAGTTTATTTTAAGCACAAGAAGCCGAATATGGTGGACCTCAATCTCCAGATTGTGAAAATACAAATTTCAGTTAAGTTTAGGTGTTTATGGTATTTATTATATAATCTGATGGAGGAAATAAAGAACATTCTACTGGTAAAATAAGAGTTTTAAATTGCAGTTTGCAGTGAGTTTTGATAAAATGTGGTTCAGAAATCTACAAAAATTATGCTCCCCACTCCATGCACAATTTTTTTTATTCACATAGGTCAAATTTCAGACATATAAGAGGGTTCCCCAAATACCCCATATTTAATTATTTAATTCACAATTTCTTTTAAATGCATGTGAGCATACCTGTTATATACTTTTCATTCAAAAAACAAATTCTGCATATGGTACTGTAAGATTTGCTCCTAGAACTTTAGCTAGAGACTGTGCCATTTTGCTCATACCAATATTTTTCTAATTTCCCACCTTGACTCGCAGGGTTTTAAGTATCCATTTGAAGGAACACAAATCTTATGTACAGAACTATGAACTGAAGAAGTTGTCTATAGCCCAACATTGTTACGAAAATAACCACAAATTTTTGTTTGGAAACATTACACTTATTGATAAACCTGATTCGACTGTCAAGCTATATATTAGAAGGTTTCCACATATACTGGAACTCTTCACGGCTTGTCAACGACAAAACATCTACTCCATTTATTTCAAGCATGTGGAAACATCTCACCAAAATCTGTGACCGTTAGAACTCCAGTGATGTCACAATGATTTGAATGTTTACACTCTATTTGTCCTGATGAAGCTGAGCCAAATGCTCTGTGAAACTATAGTCAATGTTAAATAAACATTTAATTGTGCTAAACGTTGCTATTTTTATTTTATTTACTATCTTTACCTGCATCTGGAAACACAGCTTTACTTATTTCTGTCATGTTTCTGTTTCTTTTTTCCTGGTGCATCCATTAATCTGTAGTGAATAAGGGACTGTTGTTATGTGTTTTGTTTCCTGTGGAGCTAAACAGTTTTCAGATTTTTTGTCACATTGCTTTCCACCTTTGTCTATATTTATTTCTGTAGGTTTTCTTCTAAATCTGTGCTTTCAGCAGCTATGCATTCCTTAAATTTTGCTAATACCTTATTCTTACTTTATAGTAAATATGTTATATCTTAAATAATCATATAAAAGTGAGGAAATATCTGTTGCCACCAGAGTCTGAACTCATGTTTGTTTATTTGAAATTCTTTGCACAAAGTTGTACATGGCCAAAGAGTGCCATAACACGTGACATATACACTGAAGTAACAAATTATTAGGAACACCTAAAAGCAATCAGACACGTGCCATCTTCACTTATGTATGTAACTATGATGTTGAGTGTGTCTTTACTGAGACAGCTCACTAAATGGTTTCAGATGTGTATAAAGCGTAGATAGTGGGAATATGGGAAAGACTCGTGATTTAAGTGACTTTGAAAGAGGCATGATAGGGGCTAGGCAGGCAAGTGTAAGCATTTCAGAAACGGCAAACCTTCTCATGCCAGAACTGTATTGAGGGTTTACTTAGGAACAAACCAACCAGTCAATGGTCTTCCTGTGGGTGGAAATGATTGGTCGATGTTCGAGGGCGGTGGCGGCTGGAGAAGATGGCACAGGGTAACAGACGAGCTCCATTGAATCTGGTTACTATGCAGTACAGCAGCGGTATCAAGAAGAGAATTTCTGCATACACAGCATGCCGTACTTTGGTATGAATGGGCTATAACAGTTGACATTCCCTTTGTGTACCACTCTTGTCTACTAAAAATTAACAGATCCGTCTGCAGTGGCCATGGGAGCACCACCAAAACTGGACCCTTGAGAACTGTGAAAAGGTCACCTGGTCCAATGAATTGTGCTTTCAGTTGATACATGCTGATGGACTAGCCAGAATATAGCATCAACAACATGGATCCTAGCTGCTTAGTGCTAATGTTACAACCTGGTGGAAGGGTCAATCCATATGTAGTCCAATGCTTGTTGCTTGACCATTTTTTAAAATTTTTATGTTTTGCATGCTGTTGACCTTATATGTTGACAGTTCAAAACCACTATTGTTTTATTTTTATTCACATTGTTTTCAACATGGTGGCCATTTTTGTATTTTGGCATATGACATTTTTGGCATTTGTAAGGGTTAACAGTAACTTCATTATCTCAGCTGTGGTAAGTCCTAGGGCAAAATTTCAAATATTGTTATGTTAAGCACATTGTAAGGCACTATTTTGTCACTTATACTATGCTTCTAAAAATATTCCTTTGCCATAAAATTTTTTAGTCAAGTTTTGTATCAAAATTGCTAAAAATGTCATTTTTGGGGTGGTTATTAAGGGGGAAGGCAATTTATGTAAGCTTTGAAATTTTTTTTGGAAGTACAGACATCCAAAAAAAAAAAAAGGTTTGGAACCGCTTGCCGCATATAAACAAATAAGGTATCATTGGAAAAGACTCAAAGGGAACTATCATATGATGCAAAGAAACATGCTAATTAGGCTAATTTAAATTAACATACTAATTAGCTCTATATCTCCGAATTTTTCCATGTAAGAGGTATGTTATTTTACACGCATTTTATTCAGCACATAGTAAAACCCATAAATTCCAAATTTCATACAAATCGACCAATAAATACGTGTACAATGAGCTACAGAAAAAAGATGTCGCTAATGTTAAACTGCGGAATTCGTTTTTGATTTGTACCATTTAATCGAGAACAGATACAATGATTCGGTGTTGCAGCAGTTAACACAAAGATACCCAGATAATATGAGTCACTATGCAAAAACAGAACTGGTATATTAAGTGAATTATAAATTATGGAATATGATCATGAAAAAAAAAATGAATTATGACCATATCTGATTAATAGCCCATTGGATGCACAATATTTTTAAACCAGTAAATCCAAAGTTACAGCGTGATAGCATAAAATCTTGCTGAGATATAAGTGAAAACTCAAACATACATTGATTAAGGGGCCGTGCATAAAACATATTTTCCTCTATGTACTGTAAAACAGTTTACCCCGCAGTATTTGGAAACACTTAGGAGAAAGTGTTTCTATGTGACACTGATACTGATTTTGGTTCCAAGGAAGAAAACCATGGGATGCGGAATCAGTTATTATACTACTAAATTCAAAATTACAACTTTTAATGATGAACATTATAAATTAATAATTTTGCACAAGTATAACTTAACTTAAGACGTAGTTCGTGAAGTGGCATATTTAATCGTTTCCATTAGTTACATAGCTGACTCTTGTATATTGTTCCTGTGTCCGACAATGCCACAGAATATGTCTACTGCTATGTCTCAGGTTAAAATACAGCGAATACCTAAGCAGAGCTACCGTTAGTTTAATTCTAGCTTCAGGTCAAACTAGATGTCACGCTACATTTCCATAAGCGAATGTGTGGACAGATAACTTTTGCAGAAATAAGGTTTTAACTAAATATATCTTAGTGAACTACAGAAACCAGTATCAATGTTACAAATAAATTAAAGTTGACTATGTGAAATCCCGTCAATTATAACGGGGGAAAATAAGATGTGCAATTTTTAATAATCAGCTATTGTTTTTTTGTTGTTGTGATGTCCAGCTGTGAAAGTATATTTCATGAACATTGCAACAATAAAAAAAAAGCAATTGATAAGTAGGAACCGTACACCAATTCTACTCCAAATAGTATAACTATACTAATAATCCGAATTTCTTTGTGTAGAATAGAAATAACACTTGAAAGCTTTATTTCTATTCTATGCCAAGAAATTCGGATAATTAGTACAATTATACTGTTTGGAGAGAAAAATAAAACATTATCGGTTCAGGCAGGGATTCAACAATCTAAATCGGCAACCGCTCACATTTTACCAGTGTTTGTTCACTGCACATCAGATGTTTCTATCGTCATCTCATGAAATATATGAAAGACAAAAGCTACAGCCAGTTGTAATATTTCCAACATTTTTCTGTGAAGTCGTTTGAAAGCAAGCCTTTTTAGTGGTCCCCGCCCTTCAAAACCTCTCATAAAAGGCAGGCCCTAAAGCCTGCATTGTTTCATGTACTGCAAAAAAGAAAAAAAAAAATCACGCAGATAGGAAGAAATTACGTTCTCCTGTTCTTGCTCTTGCCAGATAGCAGAAAAGTGTTAAAATAATCAAAGCATGTTCGGAATTTTAGAACTCTGCAGTTGCAAATGTAAAAATATTATGGTAGTTCATGCGCAGAACCACAAAAAATATGTTTTCTTTTCTTTCCCTTTTTTTTTCTTTTTCGTTTCTTTTGCAAATATAAATAAATAATATCTGGTTATACTCTGCAAAAAGAATCTAGTTATATTCTGAGAATTTTGTAGTTTAAGGAAAAAGAAAGTCCCCAATCATGTTTCTTCAGTATACGCATGAAATAATAAGAAGACACTGTTACCTACTCTATTAGAACTCTCAATTTTTAGACTTAAATGAGAAAAGAAACTGGTTTGAGAATCTAAAATAAACATTTTAGGTTTGCAAGGGAAATCTTAAAATTAAATTTCATATGATAGGATTCTAAATGAAAAATTCCATGTCATTTATGAATGACAAAGTAAATCCAAAACTCCTGACGTAGCGTTTTTCTGTTTCAAAAGATTTGATCATGGGACTTAATGCATCTGTTTGATTTATGAATGATTTAAATGAGGTAGCGTCACACCAGAAGCTGTTAAAAATTAGTCTGTGTTTCTATGACAACAAAGCAAAGTGGTACACACCTGTGCTGTACGCAACAAAATGGGACAAATGCTCATATGTTCAAACAAAGAAAATTATATTGTTTTAGATTGTCACGTGGAAATAATATCAGAGGTGCAGATTTAAATTACGAGACATAGAGGTTCCCATTTATTCGTGTGTTAAACCCGATAACTATATGAAAGCAAAGTGAGTTTTTGAGGTTGAAAAAACCAAGTAACAAATCACTTGAAATAGATCGCACACTTTTGTAGCATTTTGTGAAAGCCATTTCCAAAAAAGCGTGATCATTGTGTTCCTCACATGTTCCCAAGGTGTTCTGAATGTGTATGCATGGCTGCCATTCTTCTGTCCTGGGGACAGATTTCCATCTTTTGAAGATTATAGACACCTATTATGATTGTTAGAATATTTTAAAATTCTGTTTTCGTGTTTCCTCCGAAAGTGTTGTGTATTTCTGTAATCATTGAAATTGTGGAGTTGCACCAAATGTTTTAAAAGTGATCAAAATGTTCCAAAAAGTTCTTTGCAATTGCACACCTGCCAAATTTTCCGGATTTTGGCAAATCTCTTCCGGTTAGAAAGTGCATTATTTGGGGTTCAACACATTTTCTGGAAGTTCGCCGTAAATGCGCAGTCTAGGGGACATGAGATTGTTCCGTGATTTTCCGCATTTTGAATTTTTCTGAAGGTCTATATTATTACTAGTTGTAAATGCATTTATGGCACCTCTATTCATAGTGATTGTGGAATAACTGTTTTACGGGTCTTATAGAGGTTATTTTTCATGAAAGTTGGTTGTCAAATTTTCGAACTAAAGCCTAGTTCGTCATCAGGACTATGTCACTGGAGTAGTTGCTGCTTTAGTTCGAAAATTTGACAACCAACTTTCATGAAAAATAACCTCTATAAGACCCGTAAAAAGTTATTCCACAATATATTATTAATATTTCTCTTCCTGGATGTATTCCTCATTTTTTATTGTTTCCAATGATGTTAATTTATTTTTCCGTAACCGTGCAAAATAACAACTTCGCAGTTTTAAAGAATTTTTCTAAGTGGAATGCTTGCTTTCCTACTTCGTAGTCTCTGCTTCAAAATAAATCAATGGAGCTTGCATTTTTACACTCCAATTTTTGTAAGCGAAATATTTCAAACTCGGTTCATGATGTGTCCGTGAAAAAATCGGTTTTATCTCTGTGACCCATAAAATCGTATTTACGGCAGAGTGACTACTGCAGTACCGATTTTTGGAATTAATTTAACTTAAAATGCATGTTTTACCACTCCTTAGTCATCTCTTGCTACATCAAATCACAGAGCAGGCATTTTGCCATTTTCTTAACGAAATTAAAGTTCAAAAATGTCACTACTTACTCGTTGTGCAGAGAAAATTGTTGCATATCACTATACACGGCGACGGACAGTTGAAGTTCCGATTTTGAACTTTAATTTTTGATTAAACAAAAGGAAAAACGCTCGCAATTTATATTTCTCATTATAGCAAATAGTGATTAAGGAAATGCTGTGAAAAGAGCTGTACAGAATTCGTTTTTTTGTCTTATCAACTTATAAAGTTGAGGGAGGTAGTTAATTATATTCCCCCCTCCCCCGTCACATTGATCGATATAGCCCCCCAACTCCTTACATCGTGTCTCGATTTTCAGTCTTGGACTTTAGTGGCACCCATGTGTATGTGTTATCGATGCTCTCTGCATGTGTTAACAATGCTCTCTCCTCCACAAAATATTTTATGATAGAAGACAATATTTATGCAACACATTCGGAACACTAGGTGGAAAAAGCATGGAACGCTGTCGTAACACACTGCAAACGCATTTTCCAGAATTACTTTCTTGATGTGTTTCGAATGAGTTGTCAACCTTTCTTCATCAATGTTGGAACACATTGATGTGCTATATATTCCGAAATGCCACGTACAGCTAGAAAATAAATTATGGAAGTAGGGCATGACTCAAGCATCTGCATCATTTTAACTGTACTAATGCACTAATTTACTAAAATAGTGGGTTTTGGTTAAGTGAAACTTGACATCAAACATGTCATGTGTCATTTGGTGCACATAGATATTGATCTGTTATCCATTTAGTTGGTTAACATCAGTGCCAGTCTTTGTATATTCTATGGTATATATATCAGAGTACAGCATGAACTATATTTCCAGGTTTATTTCATTAGGTCGAACCAGCCCATGCCCAAATTACGACTACGTATTTGGACTCCTTGCTCACGTGTGGCTGTGTCCGGCTCGAATGTGGACTTTTCAGCTGGTTTTCGTAATACTTGACCAATGACAAGCAGCATACAGTTTTATACGTATTTAAAGTTATATTTGATATTTATTAGATGTAGAAATAAGTTTTAAAGCATTTTTGTGTGACATATAGCGCTAATTTACATATACGACATTCCCCCTCATTGTTTTCACGTGACCTTACTGGTCCGGAGTATAAAATGTGACACAGAAGTCTGCCCACCAGTCAAATGCACTTGCACATCGGTAGATGAAAGATGGCAAGTGATACTGCACTTATTCGACACTGCATTCATTACGAATTTCATCAAGGAAAAAGTGCTGCAAAAGCATGTGCATCAGTCGGTTCTGGGGGAGAATATTGTATCGAAAAGCATGTGTGGGTTTTGGTTTAGACAGTTTAAAGCAGGTGATTTTGATGTTAGTGATCTAGAACGTAGAGGCACCCCGCAGAAGGTTGCACATGAGGAACTGCAGGCATTGCTGGATGAAGATCCATCTCAAACGCAAAACAAACTAACTGAACAAACCATTTTCCATTGTTTATGCTCAATGGGAACGATTCAGAGGTAAGGAAAATGGGTGCCACATGACCTGAGCCAGAGGAACAAAGGTGAGTGTGTCATGAAGTGTTTAAATCTGTTAAATAAACACAGAAAGTCATTCCTGTGGAAAATCATTACGGGATATGAAAAGTGGATATAAGACGACAATTCAAACGCAAAAACACTGGGAAGAGCCCTGTGAAATAACGACTTCGACACCGAAATGCAATATTCACTCTAAGAAAGTTCTGCTGTGCATCTGGTGGGATATGAAGAGTGTGCTCTATTATGAACTATTGGAATAGGGTCAAACTGTTCCTGCTGATCGCTACAAGCAACAATTGCGATTGAACCAGGAAATCTATCGGAAATGTCCATTCACAGCAGAGGACTGGATCCCATGAAATTACTGCATGACAACGCTAGGCTGCATATCTTGAAATCAGTCCAGGAAACGCTAGTGACACTTGGCTGGGACGTTTTGGAGCACCCGGCGTATAGTCTCTACATAGCCCCTTCAGACTGTCATTTGTTCTGATCAATGCAACATGGTTTGTCTGCTGTATGGTTCCGAACATGTGACAAAGTACAAAAATGTGTTCACGACTTTATCGCGTCACACGACAAAGTCTTCTTCATATGATGGAATTCGTCAGATGCCCGACAATGGCAGAAGGTGATTGGTAATGGCGGTGCATATTTTGATTCGTAAAGGTATTGTTGTTTTCTCTCAAATTACATGTTGTGTTGTCTTAAAACGCTTTAAAACTTATTTGCACACATAATACATCTTCATTTTCTATATTTGTGCCTTCCAAATATTTGAAATAAAACGAATGATGACACCAGATGCCCAGTTGTAGTGAAGCACATCTTATGAATCCTTTCTGACGTGAATTAAATTTTTCAAAGTTATTCAAAGTCAATACAACCAGTTAGAAAAAATCAACCGGATGTTTACAGTCAATAAAACATCCATAATAGAAATAGCTACATTACTTCCAATAGTTGCTAAAACGTATGTTACAAAAATTAATGAATGGCACACAAAATTGTTTTTCATAGCAGGATATCGAAGACAAATAGATTTTCAAATTGAACAGTTAAAAGAACAAATACAGAAAGAAACATGATAGAACTCTACACCTTCTAGCAGAAGAATTCTGCATAATGAAAATGTTGAAAACAGGCTTAAAATATTCTTCATGGAAAAAGCTATGCTAAGAAAAAAGAACTTTTTAGCTACATCTCTTGCAAACAAAGATAAAGAAAAAGAGAAATGTATTGACCCTTACACCACCTAGCGGGAAATCTGTGTATTATTTAAAGAGGATAATGGTCCACATCCCTGTTGTCGTGAATGGCGTACAGTAAAAAAGTAAGCCGCCCCGGTGGCGCAGTGGTCTAAGCAATGGCCTCTGATCATTCGTCCGAAAGGGGTCCGGGTTCGAATCCCGGTGAGGCATGGCTGTTGTGTTTGTCTTACGGCACTGGCTCTCTCCCTTCCCTGGAACCAGTGACCCTAAATTAGGGACGGGCGAGTTTATAGCCCATTGAGTTGCTCACGGTGGTCGTTAAACCTTCAATCAAAAAAAAAAAAAAAAAAAAAGTAATTTCTCAATATGGTGTTTAGAAGCGAAGATACAGCTGCAAACAAAAGTACACAAACACAACCTACCGACAGAACTGAGAATTGTAAAATTCCTCATATACTAGACTAAAGTGTTCTACAAAGTAAATGACTTCCGGTGTTGAAAGAATTTTTTTAAAATTGCACATGTAAAAGCAGAGATATTGAGGACAATAGATCAGACATTTGTGTCTCCTAGAGGCAAAATTGTACAATAATTTGGGAAGAAAATACGCACACAGATTTTGCATAGTTAGTAGTATGTGACGGAAAAAGAAATTTTTCAATCAGGTTTTTAGTCCTGCAGATATTGCTGTAAACAAAAATGTGAACTCGGGCCCTCTGGTGACAGACTTGCACATTATGAAAAACCTTTTGCAGTGGAAAGGCTCCAAGAAAGGAAGAATTTTTCATATCGGACTCTCAGAAGCAAAGATATCAACAAATATATTATATACACTATGCCTTCTGGTGGAAAAACTGTGCATTATTTTACGAGGAAAGTATTCTCCAAAGGTTCTATGTGAGTGGTATTGGTCAACGAAATAATTTTTTCAATCGAGTTTTCAAGAGCTCAGATTTTGCCGCAAATACATCAGAACCAGAAATTAACTCTTACGCCCCCTGGTGTCCAAACCGTTCTTTACCAAACATTAGGAATTTTATGCAAAGCATTTTCAATCAGGAGCTGTATGCGATACAGGAAGAATTTTTTAAATCGGAGTGTCAGAAGCACAGATATCGGGGAAACGCATTTTATCTTATTGCCACCTAGCTAAAAGTCTATGGGTTACGTGAAAATTTTAAAATTATATGAAAAACATTTTGCGCAGGGAACTCTATCCAACAAAGGTGGAATTTTACAAATCGAACTCTTGGAAGCAGAGATATTGACAAAAATAGGACGTACATCTACTCCCACTGGAGGGGAAATCGTGCACTATTTTAAGAAGAATATATTCTGAAAAGGTTTATTAATGTGAGTGGTATCGGTCCACGAACAATTTTTTTCAGTCGAAATTTTAGAAGCACAGATTTTGTTGCAAATTCATCAGAAGCAAAAAATTAAACCTTATGTCCCCTGGTGGCTAAACCATTTTTACCAAAAATTAGTTGTCATATGCAAAAGATTTCCCATCTGTAGCTATATCCACAGCAGAAAGAAATTTTTAAATCAGAGTTTTAGAAGCAGAAATATCGGAGAAAACACAGATTAGTTTTACGCCCCCTAGTGGAAAATCAGTGCTTAACTTGGAAAAGTGACTATAACTAAAATAGTCTTTGCTGAAAATGGAATTGAAAGGTAAAAGAATTTTTTCAATGGGATGTTTAGAAGCAAATATATGGAATAAAATTTATTTCGAATTCGATATCCGTACTTACATATGTCCTCTAGGGGCGAAATTCTTCATCATAAAAAAACAAAGCAAAATAAAGGATCATCATTCACACATTTCAAGCTTCCCAATACAAAAAGAAGTTTTTAAATCGGACTAATATTTGCAGAGATATGATGTCTACAAACTGTCGGACGGACAAACCAGTAACATTAGCACAATCTTTTTTCCCAGATGTAGATTTATGGTTGATCCCTCTAACTTTATTTGCAAATATCTTTGCTATGAATCATTCGATTTGGACGATATTTAAGATTTAGGTTTTTTTCATGTGCTAAATAAAATGCGCATAAAATAACATATCCTTTATATGGGAAAATTTGGAGATGGAGAGATAATTAGCGTGTTAATTAGCTTAATTAGCATGCTTCTTCACATCATGTGATAGTTCTCTGCGAGTCCTTTCCAACGGTACCTTACTTCCAAAGTTAAGGGGGTGGCTCCTTTTTTTTTTTTTTTTTTTTTTTTTTTTGTCTGTACATACACTATATTGACAAAAGTCACTGGACACCTAGAAGAGAAACACAACATAGCATTTATTGACATACATTAGTACGGTGTCGATCCACCTTTGGCCTTAATGCATGCACTGACTCTTCGAGACGTGCTTTCAACAAGGTTTTGGAACACCGAGAGATAGGTATGCAGAGATAGGTATGCGCTTCCATTCAGTATATAATGCTGCCACTAACTGTTGCTTAGTAGTAGGCCTTGGTTCCAAATTTCTTATGTGACGCTCTAATTCATCCCATAGGTGCTCTATGATATTAAGATCAAGGCTCTGTGCTGGCCAGTCCACACACGATACGGAATTATCGTCAAACCATGCCGTAACAGTCCTTGCTTTATGGCTTGCTGCATTATCCTCCTGGTACCAACAGGTTTCAGTTCCATAGTATTGCCACAGAGTTGGTAGGGCATAATTGTCCAGAATATCGAGGTAGACGTGCTGGTTAACAGGTTTGTCCACGATAACCAATGGGCCAAGACCATACCACGAAAAATACCCCCACACGAGTACACTGCCAGCTCCAAACTTGACCGTAGAAAGAGTACACTGTGGTAAATAGCGTTCCCCCGGCTTCTGCCATACCTACACATGGCCATGAGACTCATGGATTGTGTATCTGGATTCATCAGTCCATAGGACCCGTTTCCATTGATCTACGATCCACGATAAATGTTCTTTACACCATGCTAAACAATGAGTAGCATTCCGAGTGGAGATGAAAAGCTTATGAGCAGCTGCATGACCACGGTAACCCATGGAATGAAGTTCTTTGCAAATGGTACGTGTACATACCGAGGTTCCAGCATTTTTACTCACCTGTACACTGAGGTCTTGAGCAGTAGTCAGTCAATTAGCTGTAACAACTCTCCTGAGGCTTCGACGTCCTCTATCACCGATTTTCTTTGGTCTGCCGGTATGTTTTGCTGCTTCAGGCATGCCATATGTCTTCCACTTATTCAGTACATCCAAAGGAGTTGGATTAGGTATGTTTAAACGCCTCTCAGTTTATCTTATGGACAACCCAATAATATAACACCCAAAAATCTTTCCTTTCTCAAAGTCAGTTCTCTCCCGCCGCGACATTTTCACTAAGCCTCACAGTGCGATATGATCGTTCTCAGCTGCAGGCTTGTTTTTATACCCTTTGCAGTTGTACCGCACATCTTAACAATGCAGCGGATCTGTTCATTTTCTTTTGAAGGGGTGTCCGGTGACTTTTGTCAATATAGTGTATATACCAATAGGCTCAGTTAAAAATTATTTGAAGTTTTAGAGTTGGATACTTTTTTTCCTTCACTGCAGTAAAAATGTACTTTTTTCAAAAAATTGCCAATTTTAGAGTTTAATATCTCTGGTGGGCAGTTATTTAATAATCTGAAATTTACACACATTAAAAGTACTCTGTTATAAGTAACTTTAAGTAAAATTTTGAGTTTGAGATTTAAGTGGTTTAAGAGATACAGCCTTGCAAAAGTCATAAAACATGTATGATGATTGTGATGATAGGTTTTTATTTTAAAACGATTCCTAGGGCTTGACGAGAGACTACAGCATAGAAACAAAAGAAAATTATTATTTCCAAGAAGTTTTGAGAGTACTGTATTATGATTGTACAGTTACAGCATAAGATAAATATTAAAATTAAGTCTAAATTTTTTTATTAAAGTAGAAGGATACCGATTTCTTAATTTAAAAAATTAGGTGTAACTTTAAAAGATATCGGTGGATTTTGGCAAAATTTGAGGAATCTGTTTTTCTTAGCCAATCATAGTGTCTTAAAAAATTTGCATATTATGCTTAGATTTTTGAAAAAATAAAATTTTCACATTTTTATTCCTACTGAAACGGTGAACAGCAGATGCAATTCTGGCAGGTCGGTTAGACACTAGACAGGGTCGGAAGCGGGAGAGATTTAATGTTTGAGTTGACTAACTACCGGTCAAAATTGCTCCCTGGCATTGTTCTACTACAGTCGAACCTCGTTCACGTAAAACCACATAACACGAAATACTGTTTTACACGAAATATGTGTTTAGTCCCTTCAAAGACTAGGTTAACATGAAATTTGGTTAACGCGAAATAATTATCCTTGGTCCCTACGGTTTCGCGTTAACGAGGTTCGACTGAATTGTTAGTCTGCTTGGTGCTCTGACACAGAAAGGTTGATTTGTCTATCAAGGCCTAAATTTCTTATTCCAAACATGGAGATGCAGTGTTCTATAGGTACATCAAACAAAGATCTTCGCTCTTTCCACGTTTATAAGTGAGTCACAGAAAAAAATGTCTGTATTCATTGTTCTATAGGTATCTTAACAAATTAAGAGTACTACAAAAGTATTTATGGTCTAGTGGTAAAAGAATTAAAAGAAATCCATGAATTTAATCAAGAAAAGCAACAATTATTTTTTCATAGAATTTCTTGTGATGTGAGTACCATATGTAGTCATGAAATTAGGTATCTTGAAAAGTATCATCATTTGCTTGGCCATTATTGTTGTGATCCTTTGAAAATCAATAAAAAGGCTATCACTAGGGGACTTAGAGAAATTCATTGAAATAATATTTCAAACAAAATGAACTGCAACCTAGAGCTTGTCCCTGGTAAATCATTGTGTCCTACCTGTTACAAAAAAATATTTTTACAATTAGAAAATGTCGAAAAAGAGGATGAAGAGTTTATTGCTTCTACTGAGCGCGCACCAAATGTAGACTCTGCTTGTGCTCTATTAGGGATTTCACCACCATCTAAAATAAGAAAATTAACCTCAGAAAGAAGATTGCAGGCCTTTAAAAGCAAAGATGAAGTTTCAAATTCATTAAAAAGAAATCTTGTGATTTCATTTGATTTGATAATAGAAGAGCCTGAAGAAAATGTGGATGCAGTAGACTAGTTTAAGGAATTAATAGCAAAACTGAAAGAGAGGTGTGCTGTAGCAGACAAAGGATAAAAGGTAAAAATAATTAGCTTACTACCTAGTTCTTGGACTTGAAAAAGAATAACTACTGAGTTCAGCATATCCGATCGTCTAGTACAACTGACAAGAGACCTAGTTAAAGATCAAGGTATTCTACCAGAGCAAGGAAGGAAGTTGGGTTCTGGCATTCAGCCAGCGACATTAGCTATCATCCTTGAATTTTATGAAAGTGATGAGTATAGCTGACTCCGCACAGGCAAAAAAGACTTTATCCATAAAAGTAAATAATATTAAAGGTAAGAAGCAGAAGTGACTTATTCTTTGCAATTTGAATGAACTGTTTGTAGAATTCAAAGCGAAAAATCCAAATTGTAAAATTGGAAGATTAAAATTCATAGAACTCAGACCTAACTGGTGTGTCATTGCAGGATACTCAGGTACTTATATGTGTTTGTTTGTACCATCAAAATGTTAAGCTAATGATTGATGGGGCAAAACTTAACATTAATTACAAGGACCTTCTTGACATGCTTGTTTGTGACATGTCGACTCATCCTCTGTAACTTATACATACCAACAGGATCAGACTTTTTCTGCTTGGGCATATTTCATGAGATGAACTTCATGATGTACAGGGTGTCCGAGAATTATTGGACACATTACAAATTATGTAAAAAAACAAACTATGAGCATTGTCTGTTTTTCTATGCCACATATTACTAACACGGTTTTATATTTTTGTTTTGCAGAATTGTTATTCCCAGAATCCAATAGATGGCGCTAGGTGTGGCCTGATGAGGAATGTATGAGAAATGCGCATTCAGTAGTCATGTCATCCGTACAGCAGAAGGCGATATGTGTGTTATGGCTTGTGGAATTAAAGTCTGTCATTAAAGTTAAAAGACGGTTCCGTTTAGAGTATGGTTGTAATCCTCCGTCAACAAATTCAATTAAGTGGTGGATGAAACAGTTTAAAGAAACTGGCAATGTGGAACATCGTGGAGGAGCTGGTAGGCCTAGCATCAGCAGTGAGACCGTTGACCAAGTTAATGAAAGTTTCAGACGAAGCCCCAGGAAATCCGTAAAGCAAGCAGAGAACTGCATTCCGAAATCGACAGTTCATGATATCTTGCACAAGAAATTAAAGTTTCATGCTTATAAAATTCAAATAGTGCAAAAGATGCATGTAAATTATCACACTCTGCGATACGATTTCGCTGTGGATATGCTGAATCGAGTGGAAAACGACGAAAACTATCCCAGTACTGTAATTTTTAATGATGAATCCACATTTCATGTATCGGGTATTGTGAATCGTCACAACTGTAGGATATGGGGCAGTGAATCGCCTCATGCTGCTATTGAACTGGAATGTGATTCTCCAAAAGTTAATGTGTGGTGCGCCCTATCAAAAAGAGAAGTGATTGGCTCTTTCTTCTTCTGCAAGAAAACCATAAATGGTGACATTTACTTGGATATGCTAGGAAACTTCGCTATACCCCAGATAAAAAGATATGACGTCGTTTTCCAACAAGACGGCGCACCTCCGCATCGGTCAACGTGTGTACGTAAGTGCCTAAATGAGCATTTCCCCAACTGATGGATTGGGCGTGGTGGTCTCATTCCGTGGCCTCCTCGCTCTCCAGATCTAACTCCATTGGATTATTTCATGTGGAGTTATGTGAAGGATCATGTCTCTCAGACACCTTGTACTTATTTGCAAGAACTGAAGCAGCATATCACAGCTGCTATTAATTCCATAACTGCTCAGATGCTTGCCAATACATGACGTGAAATCGAGTATCGCTTGGACGTACTACGAGCAACCAAGGGATCTCACATCAAAATGTGTTAACTTGTGTAGTTACATTGTAAGTTAGTACAGTCAGTTTCTTTCTACCTGTTTAATGTTTTGTTTTATATAATTTTGTAATGTGTCCAATAATTCTCGGACACCCTGTATAAAAGGGATCACATACATTATTTTAAAGGGATCACATACGTTATGTTAAAGAGGAAGAAGTACTTACTCGAGAAGAAGATTTAATAAAGAAATTTGACAACTGCCAGCGACTTCCTGGGACATGGACATTTCATTGCTTTGTTCCAAATTTGGAAAGTAGTATGAGGTACTATTTAACTTCTAATTCAAAAGAATATGAGGATCTTCCTATAATGAAAGCTGTCCCACTAACTCTTAAGAACAATGACATCATCGCCTGTGTGTACGATGAACAGTGGTGGCTGGAAGAAATTGTAGACATCAATTTTGAGAACAAAGATACATTTGTGGTTCTATCATCCAGCTCGACCTAGAACTTCATTCAAAATTTCATGTGAGGACAAAGTATGGGTACCACTGGCAAATGCATTAAGAAAGCTCAGCCCCTTAGAACTGTCCACAGCAACTGGACGCTCATATAATATATCAGCATCGCTCTGTGAAGAAATTTCATTGTTGTTAAATAAGCATACAAAATGAAATAAGGTGAGTATTTTATGGCGTTACTTGTTCTAAATTGCTAACTATATTATAAGTATTGTGATTCCATCTGAACTATTTGAAAAATTAACTTTGTTAAGTGCACATTTAACACCTATGCCCCATTTTTTATTTTAATTAAGTCTGTTAAACAATTAAAATTCACCATCGTATTTTTTTATCAATTGTGATCCTGCTTGTTTGCATTCTAAAGCTTAATTTACACCATAAATACCAAAAAATATGTATGAAGACAAGTAATAAACACAGTAATAAATATTTCAAGTACTTCTAATATTGGATTTCTTTAGTAGAAGTCCGCTATTGAAGGTTAATTTTTTTGACGTGCATTATTGCAATTGCATTTTTGGACTTACCGTTAAATTGGTGAAGTTCCAAGTTGAACACTTCCAGCACGTGGATCTTGGTTTCCCCCGTATTTCTGTTATGTAGATGCGCCATGGGGGGGGGGGGGGTCATTCAGTTGCTGGTCCACTTCAGTTTTTTCCCGTTGGTTTTTAGTTGGCCTCGTTACTAAATGATTTTTTTCCTTTGCTGCTTCCACATATACTTCTATACGTTTTTTTACCCGAGTACTTTCGGTAACACTCCATTACCGTCATCTAGGGGACGTTTGCTCCGACCAGCACGGACTGTGTCAGTAGAGCTTTTGGGTGGTTCTCGCGGGCTGCATCTGTTAATGGCTATCGTTTCCTCTTGGGCATTGTGGCGCCATCTCTTGTTGGTCACCGATCTCATTTTTCGAAATTTTCCATTTTTTACTCAATTTTAATTAAATTCCTCAAACTGTTTCTTAAAATATTTGGGTCATTATGGTTGCAAACTTTTGCTCTATTTTTATATATGTAAGTAGCAATACAGAGTGTATCGAAAAAGCTCATTTGTTCCTGTTCTAATCCCGTACAATTCGGCATATCCGTATCCACAAAAATGCAACAGTCTAAAAACCTTAATTAAAAGAGCATATACGCACTCAGAAAATATTCAGTTCACTAATGAAGAAATTAAATTCATAAAAAAAATTGCAGGTAATTTTGGTTATCCAAACCATTTAATAAAAAAATGGAACACAGAAGTACTAAAGAAAATAAAAAATAATCCTGTAGTAAATAAAAATGAAATCAAATATCTGAATGGTTTTCCTTACATTAAAGGTACTACTAATGAAATTAATAATATTTGTAAAAAGCATAACATTCAAATTGGAGGAAAAGTAAATACTATAAAAAATATAGTAATAAAAAATAATGAAAAAATAAAAATGTTAGAAAAAGCAGGTATTTACTCAATTCCTATTACAGAAAATCCTCCAATGGCATATATAGGAAGTACCAAAAATAAGCCTTAAACACAGGTTAAAACAACATGTAAAAAAATGGCAGAAAAAAGTAGAAAAAACTGCACTTATTCAATATTGTCTGGCTAACCAAAAATATCCTAAATTTGAAAATATAAAAATCATAAAAAGCTGTAAATCCGAAAAACACCTCAGAATAGCAGAGTCGGTAATGATTGAAACAAATAGAGCAAAAGTTTGCAACCATAATGACCCAAATATTTTAAGAAACAGTTGGAGGAATTCAATTAAAATTGAGCAAAAAAATGGAAAATTTCGAAAAATGAGATCGGTGACCAACAAGATATGGCGCCATAACGTCCAAGAGGAAGCGATAGCCGTTAACAGATGCAGCCCGCGAGAACCACTCAAAAGCTCTACTGATGCAGTCCGTGCTGGTCGGAGCAAACGTCCCCTAGATGACGGTAACGGAGTGTTACCGAAAGTACTCAGGTAAAAAAAGTATAGAAGTATATGTGGAAGCAGCAAAGGAAAAAATTCATTTAGTAACAAGGCCAACTAAAAACCAACGGGGAAAAAACTGAAGTGGACCAGCAACTGAATAAAAAACCCCCCATGCCACATCTAGATAACGGAAAACCAAGATCCACGTGCTGGAAGTGTTTAACTTGGAACTTCACCAATTTAACGGTAAGTCCAAAAATGCAAGTAATAAATATGATTTATTCAATAAATTTAACGACTTTTGCAAAACTGTATCTCTTAAACCACTTGAAACTCAAAAGTTTGCTTAAAGTTTCTTATAATAGAGTACCTTTAATGTGTGTAAATTTCAGATTTTTAAATAACTGCCCACCAGAGATATTAAACTCTAAAATTGGCAATTTTTTGAAAAAGTACATTTTTACTGCAACGTAGGGAAAAAATATGCAACTCTAAAACTTCAAATAATTTTTAACTGAGCCTATTGGTATGTATGTACTTCCCAAAAAAATTCAAATCTTAAGTAAATTGCCGTCCCCTTTAATAACCACCCCAAAAATGACATTTTTGGCAATTTTGATACAAAACTTCGACTAAAAAATTTATGGTGAAGGAATATTTTCAGAAGCATAGTATAACTGACCAAATAGTACCTTACAATGTGCTTAACATAACAATATTTGAAATTTTGTCCTAGGACTTACCACAGCTGAGATAATGAAGTTACCGTTAACTCTTACAAATGCCAAAAATGTCATACACCAAGATACAAAAATGGCCATGTTGAAAGCAATGTGAATAAAAAAACAATAGTGATTTTAAACTGTCAACATATAAGGTCAACAGCATGCAAAATATAAACATTTTTAAAAATGGTCAAGCAACAAATAATGTTTTTTTTTTTTTTCTGACCACTTGATATAGATTGACCCGGAAGCAGGGTCTGGGGTCTGTTCTCATGGTGGGTATTGGGTTCTTTAACATGTCTGGAACATACGTTATACTAATTGCATACCTGCCAACTACTACAGAATGTCCGTAGTTTCTGTGGATTTTGTTGTCTGACTACGGAACTCACTGTCAAAACTACGGATTCTACAAATTTTCATTTTAATTTTTTTTATTTTGCTATTATTTTATATATACATGAGTTTCTTAAGCAGATTCATAGAATTCTATTTTGTGTGTGGGTTTGTGTGTGTTTTGGTCATTTAGATCATTCCCAGAATTGAAGAGAATTGGGGAAGGGGTCGTTTTCCGTTCGGGGGTAGTATTTTGTTTTTCAAGACTTTCAAAAAGGTAATTAAACACTCAAACAGAGTAAAATGTTTTGCCGTTATTGTAATTTTTTCTCCGGATGTTGCCTTTGTGTCCAGTATTGCTGTTAAATATCATTTTATTGCATAAATGTTTGTATTTCAGCTTGAAACTGTAGGCAACAATTTGCAAAAACAGAAGTTAGATGCTGGAAAAATTTCCCCGTAATCTTCAGGCATAAGGTTCTTCCGCGAATTCGAGGAATTCCGCCATTTTCGTTAATATTTTGGTCATTGACGAGATCAGTGCACAAGTGAACAGAAATCCGAAAGGGGGGGGGGTGGTGATGGGGGGATGTTCGTCGGAGAACAGAATTCCGTCTTCACGAAACTTTCTAAAACGGAAGGTCGACAGAGTTAAGATTTTTTCCGTAATTGTAATTTCTTTTTCTCATGATGTTGCCTCTGTCCAGTATTATTGTTAAATAACATTTTAGTGTATAAATATTTTTATTTAAGCTAGAAAATAAGGGGAAAATTTCCAAAACAACAAGTCGGATGGAGCAAAGATTTCTCCCTTAAGCCCCCCCCCATGTTCTCACTCCCCTGCGTTGCTAAATATCCCCTGTCCCATAAGTTTTTGCATTTAAGCCTGCTAAGGGTGGAGGAAATTCCTGAAAATGGAAGGGACGAATTTGGAAAATTGGTAAAAATTGGTGCATTTTTACAAAATTCGGATTTCCTGTCTGTCAAGTGTTGTGGAATTTTGAACGCATCTAACTGATTTTTAGTGGTGGAAGTTTCAAATTTAAATCTTGCAATGTTACCTATCATGCCCTCTCCAGGGGAATCAACTTTGTGTTTGGCATGTGTAAAGTTTGTTTCATTAGTGTCCTTGTTTGTTGTGACATTTTGTTATGGCACATATTTCTTTTTCACGAAGAGATAGATCATTTCGTAAAAAGCGTCTATGTGTGCTTCGCAATAATACTAGTTACTACTGGCAAGGCTCTTGCCCGTGTTGGTAGGCATGTAATTGCATTAAAGAGCTGTACTAATATTAGTCAACGTGTTCAGTGTCTTGATTTATAAGTTCTAATTATTATGTGTGCGAGTTACAGTGTTTTCAGAATTGTACATACTGTAGTAATTGGAATAAAAACTGTATTTCAGTTCATTTTATTCTTTAATGTTGGAATTATTAGGTTGAAAAAATCAAGTGTTAAAGTGATGAGTTAGGTTTTTAATATTTTAGTGGCTGTTACTTAATTTAAAATGCTACAATGTGTATCAGCCACCTAATGGAAATCTGTGTACCATGCAAAGCAAGAAGTATAAAAAAGTTTTCCTTATAGTTTTAATTTTCCAGTGATAAATAAATTTTCCATGTGACTTGTAGAAGTGCAGATATTGTGTATCAGGCCAAAATTTGTTTGTGTTATTTGTTAGAAAGTGTGCATCAAGAAAAATGCCAAGGCTTTTACAATGTGGTGGTGGGGAAAAACAACAGAAATGATCATCTGACAGCCACAAAACACATTGTATATGTAAAATTACTCTGTAAAATTTTTTAATGGAAAACAAAAACCACAGGTAACTTACCAGTTTAATCCATATTAAAATTATGTGCAAGTCCTTTTCTTTTAAATATTTTGTCTTGGTCTGGTGCTAATCTGCTTACTATATTCTTAATTTTTACATTAGGTTCTTCATATTTTTAAAATTTAGTTGGTGGACAATGGTGACAAAGTTGCTCATCAAAGGTATCCCTTTCTTTCTGCACTGTCTAAAATCCATCTATAAATTTCCACAAAATGATGGATGTCTTACACCCAGCTTCATTTGCAGACATCTGTAAGCTGCTTCAACATAAATATTTGTTCTTGCACCATCAAGCAATGTACTGCAGTAAACACGAGAGTTTATGGCAAAGTCACATTTGTGTTCTTAACTTGTGTAAGAAAATCAACTTCTCCACATTGATTGTGTTCATTTTGTTTCTCTGGCGCATTGACAATAGCCCTGCAACATAATTTATCGTAAGGTCAAGTTTGTCCCATTCCTCATGGCATTGAATGTATGAGATTATGGTTGTCAACAGCCAGTTTCATCAGTCCAAGGGTGTGAAAGTCCATAGGAACTGCCTAAGGCTATTTCGTTGGAATGTCACATGAAGAGATTGGCGTGGATACTTTTATTTGCTTCAGTTTCTTGCATAAATGAGATGGTGGAAAACATAACCTAACATTTTTTCTTGGTGACTAGGCCTGTGTAACGTTGTTACTATACAGTACTACAATAATATGCAGTGTTTATTTTAATGTTTGAATCTACCCTATAAAACTTGAGACTCACATCCCAAACATTTTGTATTAACAGGCCCAAATTGGGTAGCTCTGTGTGTCATATGGTTGACAGTAAATTGCCTGAGCTTTGTTACAGTTCAATAGGTACACTCATGATTCATTGAGAATAACTACAAACTTCCAGATCTCAGTGGTCAGGTATTTTATAGGGCCAAGAATTTGTTATAAGTACAATGTACTTGCATATACTGTTTCACACGTATTTATTTATACATCATCTGGTCAACCCTCTATCGTATCTGGCCAAAACTTACTAACTTTCATGATAAAAAACACAGAAATTGTCAACATAAATCTAATAACTAGTGAAAAAAATAAAAAAAATAATAAAAAGTCATAACTTACATTATATCAGGTGTAAATTGTCGAAGAATGCATTGTCGAGCATATAATATCATTATGTTGAGTTTGTCATTTCATAGTCTGTCGTAATGCAAGGTCGTAACGAGTTTTGCAATAGAACTTAATCCTTATGTGAAGAAATAAGGTAATAATGAAGTTGCTCGTAAGGAAAATTGAAGACCTTAATATCGAAAATAGGATTATTTATACCATATTAATCCGCTAACTAATATTACAGTCGGCAGGATATGTTTTGAAGTTAAGAATAAAACGAAATGCAATGTTCAACGTCAAATGAACAATCAAAATTTTTAAACACAAAAAACGAGAATTTGAATGCACTTAAATTGAAGTAGGATGAGCATGACAACAAAGTTCACTGAAGTATGTTAAAATCCATTAAAACATCCACTGAAGTAGGTTAAAATATACTAAAACATCCATCGCAGTAGGTTGAACCATGATAAAACAACTAACAGAGCAGGTTTTATTGTGATTCAACCTACTGTGGTGGATGTTTTAGTATATTTTAACCTACTTCGGTGGATATTTTAATGGATTTTAACCTACTTCGGTGAACTTTTTGTTGTCATGCTCGTCCACTTCAATTTAAGCGCATTCAAATTCTCGTTTTTTGTGTTTAAAAAATTTCGATTGTTTATTTGACGTTGAACATTGCATTTCGTTTTATTCTTAACTTCAAAACATATCCTGCTGACTGTAATATTAGTTAGGGGATTAATATCGTATAAATAATCCTATTTTTGATACTCCGGTCTTCAATTTTCCTTACGAGCAACTTCACTATTACCTTATTTCTTCACATAAGGATTAAGTTCTATTGCAAATGATAACTCAACATAATGATATTATATATGCTCAGCAATGCATTCTTCAACAATCTACACCTGATATAATGTAAGTTATGACTTTTTATTTTTTCAATAGTTATTAGATTTATGTTAACAATTTATATGTTTTCTAATCATGAAAGTTAGTAAGTTTTGGCCAGGTACGATAGAGGGTTGACCAGATGATGTATAAATAAATACAACGTGTGAAACAATATATGCAAGTACATTGTACTTATAACAAATTCTTAATATATAGGCCACATAATACATATGTTTCATGGCTTTACATGAACACATATTCTTCAAAAATCTTATAGGGCTTTCAAGTGATGAAATGTGCTGTGGGGTGAGCATCTGAGAACAGGTGCTTTGTGTTCCTTTTCTAGACCTAAATGTTTTGAGATGATAGGACTTAAGTGGTTTGGAATGTGTCTTCTCAGACTGCTCTGATTTGTTTGTTGTCAAGTTCTCACCATACGACAGGTATTACATTTTTCAAAGAACATCCCTTGCTGGGCACTGTGTAGGTATGTTTCTGAGTAACGTGGTCTCTACCATACAAGTGACTTCTTTGCCATGCATTACACTGTAGATATCTAGCTTTGATATGATTAAACCTTTGTTCATACATTGTTGCATTATTGTTAAGTGTAGCTATATACACTGAGATTCCAGTTTATTAGGTATACCTGCCCTTATCACTTAAATGGTGCACTCCAACACTTACAATGCACGTAAGTGTGGTGTGCAGTACAAATCAAGCATATCATCGTTCATTGAGCATCAGTTAGTGTTCAGTTGAGGATCAGAATGGGCAAAATGAGTGACTTTGAACGTGGCATGATTGATGGCACCTGACATGCTGGGTCGAGCATCTCTCAGATGACAACCCCTGGGCTTTTCACGCACAACTGTAACAAAGGTTTACTGTGAATGGTGCAACACACAAAAAACTTTCAGCAATCGGCGATCTTATGGACAAAAACAGCTGGTTGATCAATAGGAGTTAAAGGAGACTGGAAACATGGTTGTCAGCCATTGTAGCCCATTCTTGACATGGTCTCATGTGTGGTGTGTTCAGAGGTGAGCCTCGGAGTACCAGTGTTTAATTTTGCAGTGATTTGCGAGTTTGTAGCATGTCCATTTGCTTGCATGATCCTTGCAAGTCTCCTTTGACTCCTCTGTTTTTATCCTCAAGTTCTCTGATTGCTGATAGTTTTTTCGCATGTTGCACCATGAACAGTAAACCCTTGCTACGATGGTACATGAAAAGCCAAGAGGATGGTCGTTTGGGAAATGATCGAACCAGCACACCCGATTTCAACTATCGTGCCACATTCAAAATCACTCAGATCACTCATTTTGCCCATTCCGATTCTCAGCTGAATATTTACTGATGCTTGATGAGATGGTATGCTTGATTTATACTGCACATTGTGCTCATGTGCCATTGTATGTGTTCGAATGAGCCATTTATGAGATGAGGACAGATGTAGAAGTCAGGATTGTGCTGGAAGGTTCTAGCATTTTGCTTTGGATTAAAACAAAATCTTTTCATCTCACAAAACAAAGACTTACTTGTTAAATAATCAGATCAGGGCTTGAAAAATTACATGCCTAGCTGGGCATGTGCAGAAATTATTTACCTGCCCAAGTAGTAAAAGCTAGATGCCCAGGAAAATATATCTTTTAAGATAACAAATCAGAATCCTCATGTACTTTTAATTTATCAAATATGAACTTTTTTTACATGTTTTCCATTTCCATTTTAAAGGTCTATTCAAAATGTCTAACGCACAAAAGCCTGTATCTCAAGTTCTAAGGTGATGATGCTGAAATTGGTATAAAATGGTATGATGATGAAATTAGTATTTGAGAAATTCAGTGATTCTGCCATGTTCCTTTCATTGAAGTTTTCACCCTTTGTTACTAAACACCAGAGGCTAGTTCTATCAGATGCATACATCTTGTTGCTGACTATAAACAACATTTGGAGCAAAAATACATATGGCTCCAATTTGTGGACGTAGAGCATAATATTAATAAAGAAGTGATATTCTTCTGTCCTTAGCACTCCGTAACAATAACACAACTTCCAGTGATTAGCAGTGGAATTAAACACAATGTGCGACAGCTGTCTGTTTTCTTGTAGCAGGAAGTTCTATTCCAAACTTTTCATTTTTAAATTTAGTTGCCTGGACTTGGCAACTAGATTTTTTATTTACTTGCCCAAGCCAATAATTTACATGCCCAAGCCAATAATTTACATGCCCAGTGCATGGTATTTTTCAAGCCCTGCAGATGATGAAATTCACTGAGTAAAACGTAAGATTCCATTTGCCACCGGATGCATTGATTAATTACAGCTGAAACTGACAATCCTGGCTGTAAGATGAGAACCTAAAATGGAATGGTTTATTTCTTTAAAGGTTGAAATCAAATTCCATTTTCACTTTATTGGCTTTAGCAACTGAAACACATGGCTTTTTTTCTTTTCCAAAAAAATTGCATAAACAGAGTTTTCAGCTTCACAAAACAAAATCCAATATAAGCTGGTGTGATTTGTTGCTACAATAGCAATTAGGAAGTTCAAAGTATTTGTTTACATATTTGGGGTTCGAGAGCTATCTTGTTTATACTTAAGTGTAGAAGAGGAGATGCCTTTACATTTGTAACAGAAGTAGGTAATCAGGTTTAAACCATATCTGTTAGAGGAATTCCTATGAGAAATGGCACGTCTCTCTGTGTTACATTCTGTTTACTACTAAGGTAGTTCACTTCAAAAGAGCATCTTTGTTTCTCTGGTCTTCAACCTTTTCTGAATTGCAGACATGACAAAATAAAATAGGACTTGTGGACCACACAAAAAGAAGAGTAAAAATACACATTTTTATTATGAATATTGACTGTTTCAGAGGTTTGAATCCTAAAACTTACTTTGTGGGGTGGGGGAAAAATATGCAGTTAACATGATATCTATGTTACGAAGAAGTCCAAAGTATGTTAATCTTACATACATACAGCTGTCTTGGCACAATGTATAACACTTTCATCTAATACACGCAAGCCTCAGAAGTATAAAATATTTATTTACATCTAAAACCAGTATGTACAGATAAAAGCAACTTTAAAAAAACAGCCAAGATCTTTCGAGTCTTCACAAGAATCATTATCAAGCAAAAGTGCAGCCCAATGTGCAGCGAACAAGACTATATATGTACAAGTAAGCGACCGTCATGCATATGTAACTATAGTGACATCTAGGTGTACATGTGCTGTAATAATAGAAATGAACTTTCCCGACATTTAATCTAAGTATCCGGTGGTTTTAATGTTCTAACATATTGATGCCAAGGTAATGGTAAATTACTGGGTAGGTCTTCATTGCAACATAGATCATCAAACCATGTGATAAATAATGATTTCGTGAAAAATGTATCTGGTTTATTTTTGGTAAAAGCCAGATGATTCACGTTTTTCCAACGTGGGGTATATTTGCCTTCGGCTACCAAACGTGCAATGGCTGTAGTCGTTGCTCCTGTTTTGATATCGTACTTGTGTTCCGAAACCCGGATACCCATCGTCCGAAGTCCCGCACAGGGATAACTGGTTTTCTAGTTATTTGGAGAGTGGCGCCCCCACGGCCCGAGCTGACCTTGTGATGGACCATCTTGTCATTTCGTATGAAACGCTAATATCACTGTAGGGACAGCTGATCATCCAGCTGATGGGGAGTAGCGACCCCACGGCCCGAGCCGACATGTACTGTATGATCTTTTCCCACTTTTATGTTTTTCGTTGTTCTCTTGAGACCCACCCGCCTCAGTTGTAGGTTGCTGAGGTTGTGATTATGCGCCAGCGCCGGATTTTCGTTTCTCTTCTCTTCTCCGTTTTATGTTCCCTTCTTTGTTTTTCAGAGCCAGTTAGCTAGACCTACCTGCACATTTGCTGTGTGCAGTGACCTGTAAGGTGGAAAAGGGGATGCTCGAGACTGAGGTTTCTGGGGGCGGGGCGGGGTGTTGTCGCCAGTTACCAACACTCCTCTTTGCCTCCTGCTTCACCCTAAATGGGCGGCTAGGAACTAACCCACTCCTAGTCAATGAGGTCTGTGGCCGAGTGGAGTCCAGACCTCTAACGGCTTGTCATTACATACAACAGGGTTAGTGTGGGCATGCCAAAGGGGTGTTACCAAGACATGGAAAAGTCGCGGTGCTCGCCGAGCGCATTTCTGCCCTATCAACTTGCTATATCTGCCGCTCAACTCTAGAGAAGTGTCCTGCGTCCATTTGAGCTTGCGGACTTCCAGCTCGCCTGTGTTGGGCTCGGTGGTGGGCAGGGAAGTCGGCAGACAAATTCTTAATTTTTCTGTACATGAATGAAAATAAAGTTTCTCAAGATCCCAAAATCAAACTACCTATTGAGGAAGGCTCAGCACCTTCTGCCAAGAAGCATGTCTCTGATTTTTTGAATGCTTGTTTTTTTCTTTGTGCACTCATTGGACTCTTCAAAGCCTTTGATTGCCAAAAGTCCATTTTGGATCAACAAAGCACTTCAATCCATTGCAAGCTCTCCTAAGAGCATAAAGAAACTCCAGTCTGGAGATCTTCTTGTAGAGAATGTCCACTGTGGCCTACAGTTCCACACTTCTTAACGCTACCATGCTGCTTGAGAGTCCGGTCAAAATAACCACATGGATACCTAAATACATCTCGAGGTGTTGTCTCCTCTCGGGACCTCATTAAATGTACTGAGGATGAACTTCTTGAAAAACTGAGGAGTCAACACGTTACGTGTGTGCGGCATATTCTTTTCAGGCGGAATGGGCAGTTCGTCCCATCCTTCAACATCATTTTAACATTTGACAGCCCTTCCCTGCCTAAGGCAGGGTATCTTCACCTTGAGGTACATCCGTACATCCCTAACCCTTTGAGATGTTTTAGGTGTCAGTCATACGGCCATTCTCAGCAGCCGTGCAGGAGCACTTCTATGTGTGGACGCTGTGGTGCCACAGACCATCATTTACTAGACTGTGTGGCCGAGGCCGAGTTTTGTGTGAATTGCAGGGGTTCACACTCAGCGTCAGCCAAAGATTGTCCCAAATGGATGGAGGAGAAAGAAATTCAAAGGCTAAAAATGGTGGAGAATACTTCCTGTCCTGAGGCCAGAAGGAAGGTGTTCTTGTTTCATCTGCTCGGCGATCATATGCATCAGGGGTGGTTGCCAAGTCTACAGATGCCATTCAAATCGACAGTCAGATCCCCCCTAAATGTCCCTACAAGCTGTACGATATCATCGCAGCTGGGCTGGAGGCACTCCAGTCTTGAGCTAGGGGTCTGAAAGTGGCACCCACCACTTCGCTGAAACGTACTCACACCACCGCCAGCACGGGAACTCAGGCCACTTCTTCTGGCAAGAATACCAAAGCCAAGGAGAATAAGGGCGTTTATTCTCCAAAATCTCAGCCAACTACTCAACGCCGAGCGCATCTCGTTAAGACACTTGGGACAAAGCATTCTCCAATCTTGGCCCTGATCACACGCCCCCACATCTGGGGGACCACTCATCAGAGGAGATGGATGCTGACCTCGTTTGAGCAGTCAGTATAGTTCATTTTATTTCCTTTCTCATCTCACTTCTTACCATTGCTTCGATCCTTCAGTGGAACTGCCGTGGTTTTCGGACGAGATTTGATGACGTGAAACATCTGCTTTCGTTGTACTCTCCAGTGTGCTTTTGTCTACAGGAGACAAAACTTAAACCATCAGACCTGCTTTCAGTTCAAGGCTATACAGTGCGTATCAGACAGATAATGTGTCAGGAGACATCGCCTGTGGAAGAGTTGCTATTCTAGTCCCTCGCAGTGTTCCGGTTTCTTCCGTTGCGGTATCCACAACTTTGCAGGCCGTGGCAGTTCGTATATCTGTGCCTGTGCCTCTTACTGTCTGCAGTGTCTATCTGCTGCCGGATGAGGATGTGAGCGTCTCTGCACTGGAGAGTTTCGTTGATCAGCTGCCTTCACCCATCCTTTTACTGGGTGACTTCAATGCCCATCATCCTTTGTGGGGTAGTGTCAGCATCACCACGAGAGGTCGTCGAATAGAGTCTCTTCTGTCCTCGACCTCTTTGTGCCTTTTTAACAGTGGTGCTGACACTTACTTCCACGAGCCCGCAAGATCTTTCAGTGCAATCTATTTGAACTTGGAATCACCATCAATTATTGCTGATTGGTAGTGGACGGTGTGTAACGACCTCCACGGGAGCTACTATTTTTCAATTGTGCTCTCACATTCTTGTAAGTATGCCATCTTCTGCCTCCTGCCCTCCTCCATGGAGGATGGATCGTGCCAGATGGGAGGTCTTCACATCGTCTGCAGTGATATCTTTTGCCATGGTGACCCAAGAGTCAATCGACGCAGCTGTTCTCGATGTCACGAATTGCATTATGCAGGCGGCGGATCTTTCCATACCAAAAACATCTATGACGCTCCCAAGAAGTCCAAAGCCTTGGTGGACCACTGAGTTCACAGTGGCTAGGAGAGCTCAACATAAGGCCTGGTCTACGTTTCGGCGTTATCCAACCGATGCCAATCTCGTTGCATTTAAACGAGCAAAATCCTATGCTCGGTTGGTGCGTCGACGTAGCAAGAGGGAGTCTTGGATTCAGTATGTTTCATCTCTCACTTCGCGTGCCAGTTTGAAAAGCGTGTGGGACAAGATTCGTAAGATCCGGGGTAACTACAGTTCTCACCAGATTTCTATTCTCGAGAGTAATGGCTGCACATATGCTGAAGTCGGGGAGATTGCGGATTGTTTGGGGGAGGTGTTTGTCTTCGTGTCGAGTAATCTGGCGTATCCTTCCTCCTTTCAGAGGATTAAATCCACTGCAAAACACCAGAGAATCTTCTTTGTGCCTTTTCATGACACCGACTATAACTCCTCCTTCAGCATGGTTGAACTCATGGTGGCTCTGCATCGGTCCAGCACTACATCTGTCAGTCCCGATGGCATCCACTATGATGTGCTCCATCATCTCTCGAGAATCTTTTAGTTCTCTTCAATCGCATTTGGTTGGAGCAGTTTCCCGGAATCTTGGCAAGAAGCTTTTGTTCTGCCTTTTCCCAAGCCCGGCAAGAATCCTAGGTCTCCCTCTAGTTATCGTCCAATTGCTCTCACTAGCTGTCTGTGTAAAGTTCTTGGGCAGATGGTTAATTCCAGGTTAATTCATTTTTTAGAACAAAATCATGTACTTTCACCATCACAAAGCGGCTTTCGCCATCATCGTTCACCTCACAATCATCTCCTGCACCTTGAGACATCTGTGCACGAGGCGTTCGTGCGTAGGCAGCACCTGGTTTCTGTTTTCTTTGATATTGAGAAAGCCTATGCTCGAGCGTGGCGGCACGGTATTATCTGTGACCTCCACGCATGCGGATTGCGAGGAAATCTTCCGACATTCATGGTAAATTTTCTTTGCAATCGGGTGTTCCAGGTGCGCCTGGGTACGATGCTGTCAGCACCGTTCCACCAAGAACAAGGTGTCCCTCAAGATTGCATTTTATCTGTCACATTGTTCATCGTCCGCATTAATTGTCTTCTCACAAATCTTCCTCCTGCGGTTTCAGCTACTGTTTATGTCGATGACTTGCAGATCTGCTCGTAATCAAGCATGAATTTTATTGAAAGGCAGTTGCAGTCTGCAATTAACCAGATTGTTAAAGCAGTGAACAGCAATGGTTTCGTTCTTTCTCCTGACACAACAGCGTGTGTCCATTTCTGCTGGAGGCGTTGCCTCCATCCAGACCCAGAGCTTCATTTGGAACGAACAGCTATGTCAGTTTTGCCGAAGACCAAGTTCCTTGGACTGACCATCGACCGTACTCTTACATTCCGTGAGCAAGTTCGGCGGCTCAAGATTTCCTGTCTGAAGGCTCTGTCCATTCTTAAGATCCTTTCGAGAGTCTTGTGGGGTGCAGACAGGATGTCATTGTTTCGCATTTACCATTCTCTTATACAGCCGAAACTGGATTATGGTTGTATTGTGTATGGCTCTGCGCATCTTTCCGTTCTCCGGCCTTTGGATACTATTCACCATCAAGCGCTGCGTCTTTCTACAGGAGCTTTTCGAACATCTCCGATTCCCAGTCTTTATGTTGATGCTAACGAACCATCGCTTGAATTACGCCGTCTGCAGCTGTCTCTTCAATTTTACTTGAAACTTCGATCTCTTCCCGACCATCCTTTGTACGATGCAGTTTTCCATCCCCAGCATGCTCGTTTATTTGAGAACCGGCCCTCGTGCATTCCAACCTTCAGTCTTCGTATGGCGGCCGTAGCTCGTGATGCAGGGCTCGATTTGTCGCTTGTTGGAGAGACCAGGGTTGTTGGGGACCCGCCTTGGCAGCCTATTAAGGTTGTTACTGATCTCAAAACAAGATGCACCAATGGGATCCCCGATTTCCGGTCTTCTTGCTGAAATAGTATTACAGGACATTGAAAATAAACTTATTAAACCACTCAATGAAAATAAGCTGTTAATATATTTGAGATACATAGATGATATCCTTATCTTCTGGCAGGAATCTGAAAAAGACCTTGATGCATTCATACAAAAATACAATAGCTTTTATCCATCAATACAGGTTACTCTGGAAAAAGAAATTAACAGACAGCTACATTTTTTAGACATTTCTTTATTTAGAAACAACAATATGATTGAATATGAAGTCTATAGAAAACCAACGTTTATTCCAGCAATTATTCCGATTGCTTCAAGCCATCCATGGAAATATAAAAGATCAGCATTACAATTCTATGTTAGAAGAGCTTTAACTTACTCAAGTAATAAAACTAAGGAAATTACAGAAATTAACTGGATAACCGAAACAGTTAAGAAGTTTGGATACAGAAAAGATAATTCAAGAAATACTTGAAAATACGAAAAAATCTGTTAATAACAACAACATTAAACCTAAGATAGAAATGAAATTTGCAAGTAAATTCCCTTACATTCCTCCACTAACGAATATTTTAAAGAAGGAATGCGCATAAGAAAAAATGATACTGGCGGAGACAGTTATCGATAACGAAACCATATTAACTACAGGAAGCGAAAAAAGATCAATACTCGATAAAGCAGGAGAATACTGTATACCAACAAAAAAACTCTACGGAAACAAAGGGAATTGAAGAAAAGAATAAAATATACATAGGAAGTACTAAAAGAAGATTTAGGACCAGATTGGGAGAACATATATCTAACTGGAACAAAAAGAGAACAAAACATCTCTAATTCAACATTGCATTGAAAATGAGGCAGTCCCAGATTGGCTGGAAGCAAAATTAATAACATCACATAAAACAAAGGCTCAAATTTTAACATCAGAAGCGGTGGTGACAGAAAAAACTAGAGAGACAAATTGTATTTATAACGACCCAATGGATCTTCCATATGCTTGGAGATACCTAATAGAAAAAGAAAAAAAAAACAGATTAAAAATAAAAAGTACAGAAACAATATAAATTGTAAGTCTATCGACATACAGAAGATGGCGACACCGGAAGAATTAGAATCGGGAACAAATTCGGACACTTCAATTAGAAACACGCATGACATGAGATGCGCAGTGAAACCAAAATCCGAATGCGCGGAGGTTCTGCCGACGTGGAACTTTTGACTCTACCAGTGGATTTGAGATAGATGGCCAAGGAACAACGTGAATGATGAGAAATACATCATTTTTGCCCACTGAAGAAGACTACGATATGGTAGTTGAAACTAGTATGGGAATTTGGTGCTACGGGAAACAAGGATCGAACTTTCGTCAATACAGGATATTTCTTACCAGATCGACTCCCCTTCAACATAAGGTTCAGAATATTTAGTTGTTTTAATGTTCATAAATATCATCTTTTAAATGATGACTCAAAAAGAGCAATACTCATTTACTGCTTTTACCTTACCACTTGGAAACAAAATATAGAATAATAACAAGATTAAACATCAAGCCTGAACTTAACCCTTCAATACGAAGATTTGACTGAATATCAAGCCTGAACTTAACCCTTCAATACGAAGATTTTACCGAATCAATGTTCATGTGAAAAAAAGAGATGTCTACCATTTGAAACATGACGAACAGGATTTTGTCACAATAGGACTGCAAAGGACCCTTCGGTATTCCGGAATGATCCATGACCAAATGTGAGTAACGTTCTTAAACTCTTATTATCTGTTTATTTCTATATCATAAACTTTCAAAAGGGCATATTATATAATTATAACCCTCCATCAAACATACTATACCGTGCAAATTAATTGGGTCAAGCTATTTTATTCTCAGAATTGTAATGTGATCGCCAGTTGATGTTTGAAACCCACGTAAACCGGTTTTATCAGCTGTGAGGTGGTGTGACTGTTAGAACTTGATAGTAAGAATGTGGTTTGACCGGTTTTAAACAGAAAATAGGCACTTCAGCTTCAGTTGTGAGCTTTCACGTGTGACAGGTGGATGTTAGTTTTTGCTCTCTGTGAGTATGTGTTGCTTTCGTGTATTGAAAAATGAATATTTCCCCAAAGAAGCGTGCAAAAATAATTGCTCTGAAGGATCACACTTCTATGACAGTGAGAGATGTGGCTTCTGCAGTTGGTGTAGGCAAATCAAGTGTATCAAGACTACTTACGCGATACAATGCATCTGGATCATCGTCTCCAAAAAGGAGAGGTAAATGTGGAAGAAAACGAAAAACAACTTAACGAACCGATAAATATCTAATCAGAAATAGTAAAATGAATCCAAAAAGAAACAAGCACCAACCTTCAAAGCGATTTATTGGCTAGTGGTTGTGATGTTAGTGATTCAATTGTACGCCGTAGGCTTCTGGAAGTTGGCCGGAAGGCAAGAAAACCAACGAAAAAACAATATTTGAATGCAAAAATGAAGATAAAACGTTTAGCTTGGGCCAAAAAATATAAATCGTGGACTGCTGACGACTGGAAAGAGGTAATTTTCAGTGATGAAACTCATTTATTTGTGCAGGGTTACCAAGCAAATGTTGTTAGACGAAGCAACTATGAACCCTTAAGACCTGAGCATGTCAAACAAACTGTAAATCACCCTCTGAAACAGATGTTTTGGTTTTTTTGTTTTCACATCAAATGTTACTGGAAGGTTAGTTCCTGTTCAAGGTATGATGAATTCAGCCAAGTACGTAGAAATATTACAACGTAGGATTGTTCCATTCTTGCAAACTTTTGACGGGGCATTTCAACATGACTTGGCCCCATGTCACAATTCGAAATTGGTCAAGAATTTCACGCTGGAAAATCAAATTCATTTGCTTGATTGGCCTGAAAATTCAACAGACGTAAATCCCATAGAAAACTTGTAGAATATTTTGAAGAGACTTTTAGGTTAAATGGACTGTACAACCAAAGAAAGCTTGATAACGAATGCTATAAAAGTGTGGTTCCACGATTATGAAATCAAAAATATGTGCACTCAATTAGTGGAGTCAATGCTAAAACGAATTCAAGAAATCATTTCTGCTAAAGGAAGACATACTTCATACTAATACAGGTATTTATCAGTGTATATCAAGGCATAGGGATGTAAGGTCAGGTAATGCGTAACATCACAGCCTCTCCTTGACAAATGTCAACCCCGCCTTCTCGTGGTGCATCCTGTTCCCACTAAAGGGGCTCTGACGACCGGCAATAGCGGTATAACTATACCATCGGGGTTAGAGGAAATGCTATCCCACACTCACCAACCCACTTGGCCAGCGTGGTGAGTTATGGCCAAACCCTCCAAAATGACTCCACACTTTAAATCTTGGCCCTCAGTCTCCGGCAGCTGGAATGTACTTGGCCAAGGCAGCGGCCAGTGCGACATGAAGGCAGAGGGTGCTAAGAATCCCCGGAGGACCGGACTAGGCTACCATCTGATGCTGACCTTGGCTATGTATAATGGACGCTCCCTATCTTCTGATTCAAGGCTTCTTGAATTGGAAGAGGAACTACAAAGGATCAAGTGGAACATCGTCAGGCTAAGTGAGGTAAGGAGAAGATCTCATTGAACTGAAAAGTGGACATCTCTTCTACTATTGTGGGACTGATACTGGCAGAACTAGTGGTGTTGGATTTATAATAAATAAGAAACTGAAGGATAAAGTTGTAGAAGTTGAAAGTTCCTCTGACAGAGCTGCACGACTCGTTATCCAACTCTCGAGAAGATGCCAGGCTCAGATTATTCAAACTTATGCACCCACCACAAGTCATCCTGAAGAAGAAATTGAAGAATTTTATGAGGAAATTTTTCATCTAAATAATAAAGGTAAGCAGCACTTGAAGATAATTATGGGAGATTTCAATGCAAAAATAGGGCAACGGCAACAGAATGAAACTTCAGTAGGTAAATTCGGTCACGGCAACAGAAACCAGCGTGGAAATACTCGTTGAGTTTGCAGAGGCAGAAGGGTTTTTCATCATGAACTCCTTTTTCAAGAAAAAGCCACACAGGAAATGGACATGGAGACATCCAAATGGGACGACAAGTGAAATTGATTTTATTATGTGTAACACAAAATTTGTCATAGAAGACTGCAGTGTGCTAAACAAATTTAACACAGGTAGTGACCATAGATTGGTGAGATGTAAGATGCACCTTAACGCTAAACTCGAACGTGGCAAGCTCATAAGACAAACAAAATGTATTGACATAACCAACCTTAAAAAACACCATAATACCTTCAAGTTGGAACTAAAGAACAGATTCTCTGCTTTAGAAGGCCTAACATCGGAAGAAGTGGATATTTCTGAAGTTAACAGAAAAGTAACCAAAGATCTTATGGAAACAGCAACAAAATTAGCTGGGTCTAAGAAGAAGTTGCATGTAAACAAATTATCTGGAAAAACCAAAATGTTGATGCAAAAAAGAAGAGAGATGAGGACAACTAAAGAAGGTGTGACTTCCAAAGTGGAATATATAGAGCTATGCAAGACAGTACGAAAAAGTATCACTGAAGACGTAAGGAAACTCAACTGTGAACTAGTGAGGAAAGCAATTGAAAACAACCAAAGCCTAAAGATAGCAAAGGGACATCTCAGTAAGGGAAGAAAACAGATTATGGCACTGAAAAAGAAGATGGTTCTGTAACAAGAAATAGAGGCGACATTTTGACAAGAGTGAAAGATTTCTACTCCAAATTATATGAAAGGGATGATGCATGTACTCCAGACATCATGAAAGGTATCAGAGTTCTTCCTGTCCTCCCAGCAGAAGTTGCACATGCAATCAAGAACATGAAGCGGGGAAAAGCTCCAGGAGAAGATGGAATTACTGCAGACATCATACAAGAAGCAAGTGGAGAAATCAAAACAGTACTCGCCCAAATTTTCACTCGATGCCTTAATGAAGGGAAGATTCCTGAGGATTGGAACAACGCTACAATGATCCTGCTACATTAAAAGGACGACATTGAGGATCTCAGAAACTACAGACCTATTAGCCTCCTATCAGTGGTTTATAAAATCTTCACTAAAGTTCTTTCACATCGTTTGAAGGTAACACTGGACATGGCTCAACCGAGAGAACAAGCTGGATTCAGGAGTGGCTACAGCACTATAGATCATATCCACGTACTGAGAGAACTAATTGAAAGAGCGAGGGAATATGAACTTCCATTGTGCATGGCTTTTATCGATTATGAAAAAGCCTTTGATTCAGTGAAACCATCAGCAGTTACAATGGCTCTGCAATTCTGCGGTATTGAAGATGCATACATTAATAGTATTAATAACATCTATGAAAATGCAAGTGCAAAGATTCGGCTGTTTGAAAATACAACACACACAAAAATTGGAAAGGGAGTGAGACAAGGTGACACCATATCTCCAAAGCTCTTTAATGCCACATTGGAAAATGTCTTTCAATCACTGAACTGCGAAAACAAAGGGATAAAGATTAGTGGAGATTATCTAGCCCACCTTCGTTTTGCTGATGACATAGTCATTTTTGCAACTACCCCATTAGAGCTGCAGAGTATGATCCAGGAACTTGCTGACAAGAGTAAAGAAGTGGGATTAAAAATGAACTTTCAGAAGACAAAAGTGATGTTCAATGCTTTTACAAGAAATGAAGATTTATCGATTGATGGAGAAAAGCTGGAGATAACAGACAGGTACGTTTATCTTGGACAGCAGATATCAAGTGAGGGTCACATTGATGAAGAAATTAATCGGCGTACAAAACTTGCCTGGAGAGCATTTGGAAGAAACAGCATAATTTTCAAGAGCAATATGCCATTATGTCCTAAAATCAAAGTGTTTGATCAATGCATCCTTCCAGTGCTTACGTATGGTGCAGAGACGTGGACCTTAACTAAAAGAGACATACAAAGGCTGCAGACAACTCAAAGAAGCATGGAGAGGTGAATGCTTGGTGTAACCAGGAGAGATAAGAAGAGGAACTCGTGGATCCGAAAAATGACAAGAGTGGAAGACATCATGATCAGAGTTAAATCTCTGAAATGGCAATGGGCTGGACATACTGCCAGAAGGACAGACCATCGATGGACAGCCGAAATTTTAGATTGGATTCCAAGAGACAGGAAAAGACCCAGAAGAAGACCACATGGGAGATGGGTGGATGAAATTCGAAAGTATGTGCAAGTGACATGGAGGAGACTGGCACAAGACAGACCGTTGTGGAGGAAACTTGGGGAGACCTTCGTCCAGCAGTGGATTGATAGTGGTTGACAATGATGATGATGATCAAGGCATAGAATGATAGAAAGGCATAGTTTTGAAAAAAGAGTGATTTTTTACTTTGTCCCAATTAATTTGCACAGTATAGTAATTATGACCCTTTGTTTCCCGAAAGCACTTCAACAACAACGTGAGAAACAGTAAATAATGCAACAACTGAATAGTTGACATTTATGTATAATAAGATCTTTAGTCTTCATGAGACTCAATATCAAGCCAAAGTTCAGCCCAATGTGCAGTGAACAAAACTATATATGTACAAGTAAGCGACCGTCATGCATCTGTAACTATAGCAACATAACATCTAGGTGTACATGTGTTGTAATTATAGAAATGAACTTTCCCGACATTTAATCTAAGTATCGGGTGGTTTTACTTCTGCTGTGGTATTGTGTCCTTGTGTGTTCTTAGGTGTACCAAATGGAACTTGCAACAAGACTGCTCTGCAAATTCAGAAGACGACGACTTTCAGTTGAGAATACACATCTTTCTTTTTTAATTAATTGTAGGGAACTATGTGTCACACCTCGATACTTAAGGATTGTAAACCATCCATTGTCCTGTCAAGATTCTGGGGTCCGATGAATGGCTGAACGAAAAATGTTACTTACCAAAATTCGTCTTAAATGAGGCCTACTGAACTACTTGAATAGGGAATCCTACCTAGCATATATCTGACTATCAAAACAAGTACATCCTATCCTTTTGGGTAAGTTTTTGACTGCTTACTATACTACTTTATAAACAGAAGTACAAGGTGTCCAACAATGACACATTCATAAATTAAGGACCTTGGTGTCAGATGAAGTTAATGTGCGTGTAAAGTCAACCAACCCGGTTACTGAGAACCAAGCTGTTACTTACCCAACCTTTTTGAATTTAAGCTCTGTTCCGCTGTCCAACACTCAGAAAAACGTACTTCAAAGAAGATTGAAGTTCAACTATCCATATTTTAAAGTGGACTCAATGAAGACAATGCCTGAAGTTGAGAATGTTATTTCATCTCCGCATTCTGAGGAACAGGACTTTGTTCGGTACTCTGTGGCCAGGGTACTTACATGTAACAATCACCTACCCAATAAACAAGATCAAAGAATGTTAAAGTATGAACAGAACCAACTGCTGGCACTATCTCGTAACCCTGAATTATCAATTGTGTCAGCAGCCAAAACTCAACAAATTGTTCTTTTGGACAAGAGTAAATATCATGTGAAAATGCTTGAGGCTGTTGATAGTATTAATTCCCCATAGGGTTATTTCATTTGATCCAACCGCAGCTACCATAAAATCTCTGAGCAAGTTGAGAAATCAAGGGCATCTCCCTGTTTCTATATCTTCTCAGATGCACCCTCCCAGTGGACCTAGAGTGGTTCTCAACTTAGAGTACCACAGGTATTCGGAAAGATCAAGATTCAGAAAGAAGACTACCCAGTGTGCCCTTTGGTATCCAGTTTCAATAATCCCACCCGACCCATTGAAAAAGGACTTGCATCCTTTCTAGCTCCTTTCTTTCAATCATTGAAGTATGCTGTGCAGGGAACCCTTCAAGCTCTCAATATTATCAGAGATTTTGATCCCTGTGGCCAACATTTCATTATGTCATCATTAGATGTCTCTTCATTATTCCCTAGTGTGCCTTTGCTACAAGCTGAAGAGATCATTGAAGAAAGACTAGCTTCAGTACCGGGCATTTCTCCAGTTGAAACTCAAGCTATTATAGCAGCTTTAAAATTAATTGCTCAACGAACCTATTACAAATTTTAATGGGGTTATCTACCAACAACGAGGCGGGACACCAATGCGGTCCCCACTCTCCCCCATTTTGGCTGATTCTTCAACATCTAGAGAATAATGTTATTCAAAATAGTCCGTTCAAACCTACATTGTATATCAAATACGTCAACGACATTTTAGTATTTTGGCCACACTCGGTTGAAATATTACAACAATTTGCTCAAGCTCTATCGTCCTTCTTTACATCAATTAAATTTACTATCAAACTCAAAGAACAGTTTTCCTTGCCGTTTCTTGATATTCTTCTTACCAGAGATCCTGTTAAGAATATCGTAACCCATTCCGTGTACCGGAAACTGACCCACATTCCGACCCTGATTTCATTCTCTTCAGCTCACCCCATTCAATATAAACTTGCTGGGTTGCGCTCAAGTATCAAAAGAGCTTTTACACACTCTTTGTCTATACGTTTAAGATGTGTTGAACTTGATTATATTGTCAAAACTGCGAAGCAATTTGGTAACCCTGCGAACTGTGTTAATAAAGTAATTCAACAGACTGAACGAGTGTCGTTCACACGATTACAACGTGAGCAAGTTACCAGACGTTTGGTTAGTTCAGTGGATTACCACCCAACCATCATTAACAATTTGAACCGATTCTGTAACAAACATCATATAAGTTTTGGAATACGGACATCAAAAATCTTCAAAATGATAAAACAAGACTGTAGTTGGGTGTGCACGGAACACAAACATGTTATATACTGTATACCATTGCAACCTGAGCTTCCCAATGACCAACCTGGGACATATATTGGCTCCACATTTCGGATGATGGGTGTCCGGGTTTCAGAACACAAGTACAATATCAAAACAGGAGCAACGACTACAGCCATTGCACATTTGGTAGCCGAAGGCAAATATACCCCACGTTGGAAAAACGTGAATCATCTGGCTTTTACCAAAAATTAATGAGATACATTTCTCACAGAATCATTATTTATCACATGGTTTGATGATCTATGTTGCAATGAAGACCTACCCAGTAATTTATCCTTACCTTGGCATCAATATGTTAGAACAGTAAAACCACTGGATACTTAGGTTAAATGTCGGGAAAGTTCATTTCTACTATTACAGATGCTGCTATAGTTACATATGCATGACGGTCGCTTACTTGTACATATATAGTCTTGTTCACTGCACATTGTGCTGCACTTTGGCTTGATAATGATTCCTGTGAAGACTCGAAAGATCTTGCTTGTTTTTTTTTTTAAAGTTGCTTTTATCTGTGCATACTGGTTTTAGATGTAAATAAATATTTTATACTTCTGAGACTGGGGTGTATTAAACGAAAGTGTTATACATCGTGCCAAGACAGCTGTATGTAAGATTAACTCTATGATTGCACAAGATATATTGTCTCTTCACAAGTCCAAAGTAAGTACCTGGATGCCTAAATTTTTAGTACTCTAAAAATTTCAATTACGTAATTCGTTGCATCATATAGCTAAGTCCATGTACTCAATGTTCCTGGATATTAATTTTTCCATTTCAAAAAATATTAATTTTTACATTTAAAAAAAATATTATTAGTATTATTTTTTTTCACTAGAAATTCCTCTGTGGACCAAATCTCAAGGGTCATTGGAAAATGCTTTGCAGGTCATGGGTTGAAGATCCCTGCTGGAAGCCTTGTGTTATTTGCAATAAGTGTCGGAGAACACTTGATGAAAATCTGAAATGGGCCAAACCGGGCCAGCTTTCTAAATTAGGTCTGTGCAAACCTCTAGGCTGGTGTACCTGATAAACTGGCATATCAGGGTATCTTTCTTTGAAAGGAGTGATTATATTGCCTCTGAATCACTAATCAGTCTGAGTCCATGATTTGTTATGTGTGTGAGCTCTTGGTCTATTTGGCATCTATTAGTTCACACATTTTATGTTTTCATTGCACATGTCTCAGAGTAAAGCCTTGGGAAGATTGTTTCCATATGGCTGATTTAGTCTCTGTACTTCCGTAAATTAGCTGTTTTTTTCTGAATTTTTTTTTTCTGTTAGGTGAATACTTACCATTTTATAAGGTTTAAAAAATACACCATTTTTTTTATTCTCTCCTTTTATTGGTGTTCTTTGAAATTTTTATGTTATATCCAAACTTTCATTTATTCAATTATTCTTTATTGTAGCCTTTTTTGCACATTTAGACTCGCTCCACAGAAAACAATTTGAGTTTCATCAAACAAAGATTTACCCTGGGTTCGACTCCTGGTGGCGGCCAATGAGAATTTTTCCGTGACTCACTTATAAACGTAGAAAGAGCGAAGATCTTTGTTTGATGTTCTTGGTCTACGTTAAAATGTCTGTATTAATTATTCATTCGCCTTCTAATTATTTCTTCTGTTGCTGCTTACCATCTTTGGTGAATCCCCAGCATTGTGCGGGGCTCCAAGAAGCAACCTGCCAAATTGGCTTGGCAGTTAGCATGTGTGAGTCCGGAGGAATTCGAGGCCGCTGTGGTGTAGTGGAAGCATATCCGGCGCGTAACTGGAAGACCCTGGGTTCGACTCCCAGTGGCGGCCAATGAGTATTTTTCCGTGACTCACTTATAAACGTGGAAAGAGCGAAGATCTTTGTTTGATGTTCCTGGTCTACGTTAAAATGTCTGTATTAATTTGAGTTTCTTTGGCCTTCATCAATTTGTAAAATTAAAACTCGAAATGTTAAATAACTCACCAGCACATTCAGGTAAATAAAGCTTGCTATGTTTCTTTGCTTTGTTTTTGTTAAAGATTCTGAAAATGCTTGCAGTTCTTTTGTTTTATTTCCGATCTTTTTTTTTTTTTTTTTTTTTTTTTTTTTTTTTGGGATTGGAGGTTTAACGACCACCGTGAGCAACTCCTGGTGTTTTATGTGCAGATTGCCTTCATGTCATCACTGCATTGGAAACAGTGCGGTCTCTGCATGTGTGAGTGTAAAATTTTTCTCCAAAACTTTTGAACACGCAGAGACCACACTGTTTCCAACACAGTGTTGATGTTAAAGAAATTTTTCAGCATAGACCAGCCATATATGGAAATTAGTAAATGTGTGTTTCTGGATTCCCATGAAAATGGAGATTTAGAAACCTTTAAAACAGGTTGGAAATTAAAAACAACAGGGAAGAATTTAACTCCAAGCATTTTCAGAATCTCGGACGAAAACAAAGCTAAGAAGCATAGGAAGTTTTATATGTGAATGTGCAGATAAGTTTTCTAGTGTTTTTAGGTTTTTATCTATTTTTAACTACCAAAAATATAAAAAAGAAACAAGACATCAAGAAGATTTTTAAATATTCAATTCAGTTTTAATTTTTCTAATAGATGAAAGCCAAAATAATTCATTTAAAAAAATGGAGCAATTCAGAGAACAGTTTTTTGCAGTCTAAATGTGAAAAAAAAAAAAAGCTGCAAAGAAGAATATATTAAATGTATGAAATTGATAATTAGCACAAATTAATGTCAGATTCTCAGTGAAAAGTGAAATCCATTTTATGTGAATATCGTAAGATATATACTGTTATTTTTCTCAGCAGTTTTGTTAGTAAGTTCTCTAATTTTTGCATATATATAATTGTTTCAACATTTTACAGCCAATGCTAAAGTTATTTCAAAACCATTTCCACACTGTGTGCTGCCAAATTTTCTCGTGCCCCCGAGCTTTGTTGATCGTCTTGAAACTACTGTTTATAGTCTTCCTTATGTGCAGAAAGATATTGATCTGTATAGGCTTTCTCAGGTAAGTGAAACCTTTGTTTCTGTTTTATATGCTTGATATTTCCCTGCAAGCGATTTAAACAAATCATTCAAATACTTGGGAATATTACGAGACTTACAAATTATCTGTGCTGGGAAAAAAGTTCTAGTTTATTCATTATGATTTAAATATGCTTAGTGAAATTCAGCTTTATTCATTTCATTTAGGGAATATGTATGAAACAAATTATTTGTATCGCTACAGTAGGAGAGGTGGGTATAGGGATATTTAAAGTTAATTCTGTGATAACTTGATTATGCTAGTTTGGTTTTTCATTCAAATGGGAAGCTTTGTTCAGAAGCAACATATTTAGATAATGACCACTGTAGAATGTGACCATTGCGACATAATTGGTTTTGTACCACAGTGTAAACTATTTGAAATGGAATCCACGAGACTGAAACTCTTTTTCATTTTAGACAGGTGCATTCATACAAGCAATTGAAATATAAACATTTGTATTTTTGTCATGCTAATAACAGATTCTACGTAACTAGTGATTACATAATGTATTGCTTATACATACCTTAATATACTAAAAATCACAAACTTCTATTTTTAAAAGTAATTCATCATTTATTTCTGTACAGTAACAGCTCAGTGCGAGCATGTGAGGTGCTCATTAACTAAAATAATTTAGTCTCCTCAGAGAAGTGCGAAATCTCGAATATTCTGAAAATTTTGCAATGCTTGATGATATAATACAATATATTTATACACTGAGTGGCCACTTTATTATGACCACCTCCTCAGTACTTTGTTGGGACACCTTTTGCCTTTAATACTTCGTCGATTCTTCGTGGCATGGACTCCACGAGATGTTGATAGGTGGTTTGTGGAATCTGAGACCATGCTTGATGAATAGCACTTTCCAGGAGTGTGAGATTGCAGGGTTGTGGATCCAGCTGTCTGATGGCTTGTTCAACTTCATCCCACAAATTCTCAATGGGGTTGAGATCTGGAGATTGTGGTGGCCACGTAAGCAAAGTAAACTCACCGGCATGTTCTTGAAACCAATCCTGTACAACTATGGCAGGATGCATTATCTTGTTGAAAGTAGCCATCGCCATTGGGATAAACCATCCACATGACAGGGTGCACTTGGTGTGCAACAATGTTTAGATATGATGTGCCAGTCAGACGTTGATCAACACGAATTAAAGGGCCCAAAGCATGCCAGGAAAACATTCCCCAAACCATAACGTCGCCCATCGGCATGGTGCAATTGAAACTCCACCAGCTTGAAGGGTTGTAGCAATGCATTTGGGGTCCATGCTTTCGTACTATTTCCACCAAATTCTCACTCGCCCATTGGCATGGTGCAATTGAAAACATGATTCATCGGACCACATAATTTGTTTCCAATTACCGACTGTCCAATCCTTGTGCTCCTGTGCGAACTGGAGACATTTTCTCTTGTTAACTACAGACAGCAAAGGTGTTTGAACAGGCCTTCGGCTGCCATATCCGATCCGATGCAATGTACGGCAAACAGTACATGCAGAGATCATTTGAGGGGATCCTTGATTAAGATGGTCTGTAATTTGCTGCACTGTTGCCCTTCTGTTATCTGTTACCAGTCTGGACACTCTCCGTTCTGCCCGAGCAGTCTCTAGTCGATGACGACCACACGTTGCACGTAGAGACCCAGTTTTTTGGCTCACAGTCCAGTCTTTAAACAGTTTAACAACAGCTGCTCTGGAATATTTCACGAATGCAGCGGTTTCGGTGATACTCGCTCCATGGCTGCGAGCTCCTACAATCATCCCACGTTGAAAGTCCATCAAATCACATTTTTACCCATCTCCTCACCCAAAAATCACTTCTACTACTGTCGCAAGCACTAAGCTTTCCTTTTTTATATTAGCCTTGCCCTCTGGCGGCAACAACGTGCAGCCATAGCTCATTTGCTTAAAACTGTCAGGTGGTCATAATAAAGTGGCCATTCAGTGTATATTTCAATATTTTGTTAATATGAAATATTAAGTAGTATACGCAGTTCTTTAGTAAATATACATACAAACATGTGTAAGTTCGTTAATTTCTGTTTCTTGCATTGTTAGCATTGCATACAATGGAGAAATTATAATGATGTTCATGAATAAATGTTAAAAGAGTTGAAGTTAAAATTGAAAAAATGACTTGCCAGTTGAAATGCAAGCTCCCTTGTCCACTTTAAATACGTACTCAGGTTCTATCAATGTTGTCGCTCCGATTCAAATGCGTAACAAAGTAATCAAAAAGATCAAAGCAAATGAAAACGACAATAACAAACATCAAGAGATGAAATGAACAAAATACAGAATATGTACTAAAATTAAGCTAAAAATTGAAGGTTCACAAATGAAACTATAACAGTAAAATCGCAAGGTTTGTGACGAGAATTGTCAAATATTAAAACACTGAATGAACATCACCGTCATCCTCCACAATCTCCAAATGCATTTAAGCATGTGTACTCATGCCATTCTCTGTGGTAATTGAACAGTTAATAGCTGATGATTGGCCACTGCCACCTCCATACAACTGCACCGACTTTCTGCCACATAACTGCTCAATATCCTGGTCTGCACTGCGGTAATCTGTTAGTGCACCATCTGGTGGTTGGATGCTTGACCTTACTTCGTGTTATATACTAAGTGTTTTCCGTTTCTTTCTTCTACTCTTTTTTTATTTCATTTCCTCCTTTACAAGAAATTCCCATGCATTCGAAAGGTCTACAGAGAGATTTGTATTACAATTGATGTTTTTGGTTTTTTCTCTCTTAATGGCTGTTAATATTTGTGTATGTTTTGGGTGTGAGCAGATTAATTTGATATTTTTCCAATCGGGTATCGCTGTATTTTCAAGACAATATTGAATCATTGATGTTCTTATTTGTCTTTGTTTTCAGTCCTTTAAGTGTTCCTTCACTAAAAGGACTGGAAACAAAAACAAATAAGAATATCAATGGGTAATATCCTAACACAGACACCTTTGAAATCCACCGGCACATGCCGCTGATCTTCGCGGCATAAAGCGCTGGCGGGCACAACGTCTCACATCGTGGACGACCGTTGACTCTCCTAGTTTTAAGGGGACTGTAAACAAATTGCATATGTAACAATCACCTAGGAAACGAAGACGGGTTCTTTTAAGGTACCATCTACAAATTGAAATGTGACTTATTATGGCCACACGAAAGCATGTTTCTTAACAAGTAAGTAATGGTCTCTTTCTACTCAGGAACGAATCACCTATGAGATATGATACAGAATGATGTTCCATCTGTCTGCCATCTGTCCTTCCATCCTGAAGAATAAAAACAATTATCTCCTCCAAGAAACAACCGATTTTCACTGAAATGGTCTCTTTCTACTCAGGGACGCCTCACACCTAAGACGGCGAACGAAGGGATTGTAATTTTTTTTTTTTCAGATACGATAGAAAATTACGTTCCATCCGTCTGCCATCTGTCTGTCCGGAAAAATAAAAGCACGTAACCCCACTGAGAAACAACCGATTTGCTCAGAAATGATTTCTTTCTACTTAGGGATGCCTCACACCTATCAGATACAATAGAAAATTACGTTCCATCCGTCCAACGTCTGTCTGTCCGTCTGTCTGCCCAGAAGAATAAAAGCACGTAACCTCGCTGAGAAACAACCAATTTGCACGGAAATGATTTCTTTCTACTGGGACGCCTCACACCTATCAGATATGATAGAAAGTTACGTTCCATCCGTCTGCCGTCGGTATGTCCGTCTGTCCGGAAGTATAAAAGCATGTAACTCCACCAAGAAAAACGTAAAATAGAACATAATTTTATATTGTATCTGATAGGTGTGAGGCATCCCTGAGTAGAAAGAAATCATTTCCTGGCAAATCGGTTGTTTCTCAGTGGGATTATGTGCTTTTACTCTTCTGGACGGACGAACGGACAGATGGTGGACGGATGGAACGTAATTTTCTATTGTATCTGATAGGTGTGAAGCATCCCTAAGTAGAAAGAGACCATTTCCGTGCAAATCGGTTGTTTCTCGGAGAAGATATTTTTTTATATTCTTCGGGACGGACGGATGGAACGTAATTCTGTATCGTATCTCATGGATAATTCATTCCTGAGTAGAAAGAGACCATTTGCGTGCAAATAGGCTACTTACTTGTTAAGAAAGATGCTTTTCGTGGGGCCGTAGTAAGTCACATTTGAATTTGTAGATGGTTCCTTAAAAGAACCCGTCTTTGTTTCCTAGGTGATTGTTGTATTTGCAATTTGTTTACAGTCCCCTTAAGGCTATGAGAGTTGAAGGTTGTCCTCGACGTGAGATGCCGTGCCTGCCTGCACTTTACACCGTGAATCTCATCTGTATGTGCCGGTGGATTTCAAAAGTGTCTGTATTAGGACATTACCCATCAATGATTTCATATAGTCTTGAAAATACAGCGATACCCGATTGGGAAAATATCTAATTAATCTGTTCCCACCCAAATCATCCACAAATATTAACAGCCAAAGCCAATTATGATAGAATAAACCAAAAACATCAATTCTAATACTAATCTCCCTGTAGACCTTTTGAATGCATGGGAATTTCTTGTACAGGAGGAAATGAAACGAAAAAAAGTAGAAGACAGAAATGGAAAACACTTAGCATACAACACGAAGTAAGGTCAAGCATCTGACCACCAGATGACACACTAACAAATTACCGCAGTGCAGACCAGGATATTGAGCAGCTATGTGGCAGGAAGTCGGTGCAGTTGTACATAGGTGGCAGTGGCCAATCATCAGCTATAACTGTTCAATTACCACTGAGGATGGCATGAGTACATATGCTAAAATGCGTTTGGAGATTGTGGAGGATGACGGCAATGTTCATTCAGTGTTTTAATATTTGACAATTCTTGTCACAAACCTTGAGATTTTATTGTTAACAGTTCCTTTTATGAACCTTCAATTTTTAGCCTAATTTTAGCACATATTCTGCATTTTATTCATTTCATCTCTCGATGTTTGTTATTGTCATTTTCGTTTGCTTTGGTCTTTTTGATTACTATGTTATGCATTTGAATCAGAGTGACAATAGGGATAGAACCCAAGTACGCATTTACAGTGGACGAGAAGCTTGCAATTCAACTGGTAAGCCATTTTTTCAATTTTAACTTCAACTGTTTTAACATTTATTCGTGAACATCATTATAATTCCTCCACTGTATGCTTGATGATATGTTTGTATCATAGATGTGGTTTCTATATTCATCTCCTCTATTTCGTCATCCTTACTGCTATTGTATTTTTCTTCAATTTGATGTTGCTCAGTAATTTCATCAAGTTCTTCATTACAAGGCTTGGTTACAACCGGTGGCATATATTTGAGGCTAGCTAAGCTAGCTGCAAAGCCCAGAGAATGCACAAATAAAACTGAATTAAATATACACAGAAAAAAGTCAATTATCAACGGTATTAAAATATGTCTATGTTTTTGCTGTGAAAAAAGACTAGTGCAGATTCGCTTCTTTGACTCAGTCTGGCGAGCGAAAACCAACGGCATAACGAAAGCAGCTCTTCCAGAGTTTTTGCAGTTCTGATGCGAAAGCCTTCCGTACCATTGCCTGCTAGCATTTTCATGACAACATGAATCAGCTGGTAGAGGGGAATGGGCCATTGCTTTGGGAAAGGTTTTGCAGTTTTTGTGAAGTGTCAATGAATTAAGGTGGATATAAAGACATGTCTAACGTAAAGCTTCTGCTCATAGGTGGCGCTGAAAATCGCACGATTATTTCCTACCCCCTTCTTGTGGGGGTCTTAGTGTCATGACTACTTTCCCTTATCAGATGCAGGATCAGTTTACAGCTCCCTACAAAGCCCTGGCTCCCTACCTACCCTCCTTCCTCACCCCCATGTTTCCCAAGGGGAAAGCTCAGTACATTTCCTTTACAACGTCGTTTTAGGCAAAGCCCTGGTTTTAGGCAAGTAAAACGCAAGCTTTTTTTTTTCTGCTAACACAAATGATCCGAAAATTTGTGATATATGACAGCAAAGGGGAACTGATAAATAATTCAAATTTTAACAGATAACGGTGAAGGAGGAAATTTACTTTACTAGTTTATCTTTTTTCACTATTTTTAAAGTTATATATTCATTTTTACTCTATCCTTTTGCAGTTTCACTGTTTTATACGTGCACTTTCTTACCAGTAATGCCTGATAGCATATGAATGTCGTCCAAAAGACATCAGCAGGTGCCTTGCCAATAAACCATTTTCTTCAACCTAGATTGAATTTCTTGTCCTTTTATGGCTATTATGTCTTTTGTGTGGAGAGTAAATTCTCTTTAGAATATAGGATGCTGTGCTCCGATTGCGCTTGCAATAAAAAAACTACACATGACTTGAAATATAAAGCATCTGTGCTATGGGCATAGTACTGGCCCACATCAATCCGTATTTCTCCAGTACTACAGAGGAATAAACCAAGCACATAATTACGAAGTTCATAATGTTAACATTTTTAGTTTCATACAGAGAGCCTAATGGTCGAATATATCGGTGCATATTTCGTCCGTTACATTAGTTGGGACCGATTTCGTCCGCTAGCGGCATTTTGCAAATTTGTATCAGCATCTAGGTTGTTTCGAAAATTAGAGAAGAAAAAATTAGGGAATTGCTAATATTTCCCTACAAAGAATAAATGGGTTTATAAAAAGATTATGTATACATTAGTGGCATAAAAAACCTGTCCGTGATATAACATAGTTTTCAATAAATAATATTTTGGAAAAACACTTGCTCACAAAATAAGTGAAGAGTCGTTTGCTAGGTTATATTCCATAACGCAATGGTTTTTCAAATAACATTTTTGTACCAAGGATAGAAAGTGAGTTTCGAAGATATTTTCTGTGTTGGGAAGCGAATGTTTTTCGACTGATAATCCACGAGTACGAATGAATTTATACACGCAGCTTGTAAATAGTATTATGTTATTATGCATTGGTGAACATTTTATTTAGCGCATAATAGCTTTTCAACATTTTTATATACACAAAATTTCCTTTGAATACAAATTTTAGAGTATGATAAATATGTCTAATGCACCCAAAGTTAATATTTACGATATTACAATAGTACGGTTGCAGCCTAAAGGAGTGATGCTTTTTTCCCAAACGGAAGATTAAGTTTATTTGTTACTCCAAACAACCATTATAAACACATATTTGTACTAGTACAAAATTTATTTCTTTTCTGATTTGTGGCTTGTAAATGAAAAGCATTCACATAGAATGAGTTATTTCGGTTCGTCATAGCGGACAGAATATAGAAAGTAAGAGAATAGAGGTCGATCACAATGTCCGAACTTCTCTATATGCCCGGGGAAGGAAACGGCAATCCATATGGGAAATTACTGAACTCTGAGAAAATATGAATAATCGATATCTGTAAAGCTGGAATGCAGTACACTGAGGTTACGCCAACCCAGCAGAGTGCAACGCTATGCACCCCATGGTGTCATGATGGACACAGCAGTGCAGATACAGTTCCAGACGTCCGCACATGTTGATCGGAAATAAGTGCAGACATTTAGCGTGCATGCTGCAGCAAATCGTACACTCTACCAGACTACAGTTTACAAAACAGAGGCATCCTTTGGAAACCCGACACTCTTTTCTTAGCAACAGCTTGCTAGCAGTTTCTTTGCAAACCTATTGCCCCGCAGTCAGGGCCGGCCCGTGATATTGTACATGGTTCACTGTAAACCGCCACACAAGAAAACTGCCACACCGGAAGATTGCTACACAGGAAAACTGTCACACCGGAAGATTGCCACACAGGAAAATTGCCACACGCTTTTCATTAAGGGGCCGGGCACAAATTGCTATTCCTCCGAGGAACACTTTGAATGTTTGGCAGTTTTCCAAGTTTCTGAATTATGTGTGGCAGTTTCCCAAGGTGCCTAACAATGGGAAGGAGCTCTTTTGTTTGTCTGAATTTTCATGTCGGTTCATACTTAGGGCAACTGGCCACAGAAGTTCGAGGGGGAGGGGGGTATAAAGATTGCCGTTTCCTGGCCTATATTGATAATTGAATTAGGAACTCCAAACAAATTTCGAGAAAACGTTCTATATAAGCCAAGCGAAAATTGCTGTGTTCAGGAAAGGACAATAAGATGAGATTTTTTAATAACGCTGCACTTTTACTTAGGCACTAAATATTTACATAACATGTCAAATTTGTAATATTTTTCTTTTACTTAATTAATTCATAAGCATTACACCTCGGCCGTTTTAACAGCTTTTAATCCGCCGACTTTATATTCATAACGCTTACGTGTCAAATCAAGTCAATAGGATTGCGCTTTTACTTAGGCACTAAATATTAAAGTTCTAGGCCACAGGCATAGGCCTTTTTTAACAGTTTTTATTCTGCCAGTGTCATATTCACGGAGTTTATATATCAAATCAAGTTAATAATATTGCGCTTTTATTAAGGCACGAAATATTTATTCACAGGCCTGAGGCCTAAGCTTAGGCTCTTTTACCAGTTTTCATTCTACCAATGTCATATTCACAACGTTTACACAGAAAATGAAGTTCATAATATTGGGCGTTTTCTTAGGCAGGAAATATTAGTTCATAGGCCCTAGGCCTAGGCCTTTATAACAGTTTTTATTAAAAAGGCCTAGTCCTGGGGCCTATGAATTAATATTTCCTGCCTAAGAAAACGGCCACACATAATTATCATTGTCATATTCACAACGTTTACACAACAAATAAATGTAATAATATTGCCCTTTTACTTAGGCAGGAAATATTAACTCTTAGGCCTAGGCCTTTTTGACAGTTTTCATTCTACCAATGCCATATTAAACAAAAGAGCTCTTCCCATCGTTAAGCACCTTGGGAAACTGCCACATATAATTCGGAAACTTGGAAAACTGCCACACCAGAAAACTGCCACATATTCAAAGTGTTCCTCGGAGGAATAGCGATTTGTGCCCGGCCCCTTAATGAAAAGCGTGTGGCAGTTTTCCTGTGTGGCGGTTTTCCGATGTGTGGCAATTTTCTAAATTGCTGAAAGACGTGTGTGGCAGTCTTCCTGTGTGGCGGTCTTCCGCCAACCATTGTCAATGCGTGTGCAAGGTCTTCCGCCAACCATTGTTAATGTCTGGCTGCCTTTAGATGAAATTAAGATGTTTTGTTAAATACATGCCACCACCCACCACCCCACCCACTCCACACACACGCTTTTCTTGAGCCACGCAGTCCACATAGTGATAGCATTATCTTCCAAAAATTCAATGAAAACCCTTACAAATTGCCAGTTTGTATTTCGAGGGAGAATCCTGTAAGAGTACACATCAGGAAAAAATGCATCCTATGGGAATACTTCCAGGAACTTTCAGAACAGGCAACAGAAAAATGAAATATTGAAAATCGACTGAGGAATGTATATCAGAAATGACGACAGGGTATGTTTCCTTCTCATAGCCGGTGTGTGTGTGTGTGGGGGGGGGGGGGTCAAACTAACTTACACGGAAAATTCCCAAATACTGATTTTACACTTTAAAGTTCTCAGGGAATTTCTTTTTTCCTTTCGATTAAAACATTAAGTTGTAGTCCCTTGATTAATGCGAGGCTCGAAACCAACTTAAGATAGCACTGTATGTACGAAAGCATCTAAAGAAAAACAGGGTACGAGGAGTTACCTAAATTTTGTAGTGTACGCATTTTTATTTAGTTTCTCTTTTTATTATATTAGCAATCTGGATTTCATTAGCAATTACGTTAAAACAAATAATTCAAAATCCTTCAAAAATGAAATTAAAAAAAAATGTATATCCTTCCCCACTGAAATCCTAATTTTCTTTTTTTCTCTAAATATATAGAGTATTTTTCCTTGTATTCAGTCTCTTCACCTCACACGTTCCCCATTGTTCCCATTTTTTTAGGCAGAACATACAAAATCAGTTCAAAATGCAAAAGAATCTACAATCATCTACAACTAATGAAACACGGGGAAGAACAAGAGGTGAGATAACAACAGGCAAAAAAACAACAAATGCGGAGAACACATGCCTAGGAAAACTACACTGACTGACTCCACGTCAAACTAAGGGGACTGTGAAGGGCAAGCTAGCCAGTGGTATGAATTCGCATCGTACTCCAATCCCGCTGTGTTCCTTGCTGTGAACATTTCTCCAGCTATGACCCCTTCCCCCATTTACGACTTGATGACCTAAACGTAGATCATTGCATCTTCCTATCTTTCGAAAGAACTGTGGAGATAGAACAGAATCGGGGTGAAGTAGGGTCCTAACTTGGAAGAATCGTTTCCCCACGGTTGCTTACCCCCACGCATTTGTCCGATTGTCAGTTTATTGCCTGTGTTTAGCGAATGTTGGCAGAAGATTTCTGTACCTTCCACTGCCCACCCCCACCCGTCTCCAAGTTGCGTAAACTTGCCAGATGGACTAAGCTGCCGAAAGTGCTAGGATATTGATTGAGTAACTTCTCGTATCAAATCTATTACTGAAACGCTCTGCCATTTTGAAAATTTTAAATATCAATTTTCACACAGACAAAAATGGATTCTGAGCAATGATTATGTTGATTTTCGTCCTAAACGCTCGTCACAGTTTTCCGAAGAGTAGGTATAGCTGTTCCGTACCTTCCACGAAGATTAGTTGACGGGGACTATATTTCCAGGATTTTATGGCTTGAGGTAGGACTGGGAGTGGATGAGACAGTGGTATTATGTGGGCATACAGTTTTTTTTTTGGGGGGGGTAAATATATTTCTTAATGTTAATAAAAAATTATACATATTTATTCATTTGCAGTTCTTTTTATGTCAGTTCAACTCACATTACTCGAGGTTATACGTGCGAGGATTATCAGATTTTTATTTATTTGCATGCGGCTCCATTTTGCCTACGTGATAATAACACGCTGAGAGAAATAAAAAAAAAAAAACAGAAGAAAGGAAAGAAAGAATAAAAAAAAAATGAAAAATTGTTATCACAGCTAGCTTCCATGGCAAACATTTCCTGCGTATGAAGAAGACACATATGAAAACCGCAATTCTTTTTTCTAATCCCATATTGCCAAATGGAAATCATTAGCGGCTGTAAAACGAGGAATGAAATTTCAGTAGCAATTTTACTTCCTATTTTGTGTAAAAACATTTTGCCGAATCCCATATTGCCAGATATTAAAGGAAGGGGGAGGGGTCATTAGTGGACGTGAAAACAAAATTTCAGTCTAAAATCGTCTTCCCATTTTGCCTGATCACATTCTGCCAAATATTTTTGACACAAGACGGGGGAAAGTTACTAAGGACAATATTAGCATTCTCTGAATGATTTTTGTGTTCTTCTTTCACGCTGTTACGCTTTTGGTCAGTTCTCATTTCTGGATAAACCTTTTGTTTTTCCATGTCTTGTGTGTAAATATCGTGTACTTATTTACAACTAATGCATAATTTTTTTTTATGGTTTACGGGTTATTTTCTCAAATTAAAAAAAAACGATTGATTTATCCTAGACAGGAAATAAAACATGATGAAAAACGAATTTAAAAAGCTATTACAAATTCCGAAACGAAGACTGTTGCTGCTATTTGTGAGCTCATATCTAGCTTTTGTTATTTGGACACTAGAATACATGTAACTTTCTTAAAAAAATAAAGTACCAAAATTTTATATCATACATTTGTTTTACCAGTGACCTGTTCAGTGTGGGGTGGACAAGGTTTCCGGGCCCCTCTTCATTAGGTATCACTTGGTTCTTCGTTCTCTGGCTGCTTTTTCAAAAATATATTGGTACATATTTTTAAATATATATTTTACGAATAATAAGAAGCGCCCTTTAGTATGGGGTATATATTTTTATCGCTTTGCAATATTTTGGCAGATGTTTTCTTCGGGATATCTTTTTATTTGCATCTTCAATATTTTGGGCCACCCCATAAAGAAATCCTCTGTGAGCCACTGTGTCTTACTTTTACTATTCATCATTTTTGATAATTATTTTTCTTTTCATTTTTAACAATCACATTTTTTTCATGGAAAAAAATAATAAACGAAAAATTAATGTGGATTCGTTCGTTCTGTCGTGGCCAAACATTCATTCCTTGTCCCAATAGCCCTGCTCCGTCCCGATTAACGTTGGTTCTGTTTTGAAACAGTATTCGTGAAGAAGGGTCACAATAGGTTTTACACGTAATTACTCTTTCCCCAAATACTACAGAAACCTGATACCGTTAGTCGATCCCCTTCGCTGAGGGGGAAATCTCATCCCCCATCCCCTGCTTAGCTGGGGATGATTCGTAAAAGCTTTGGTCAGCATCTTAGAGTAACCAGCATGTGATTTCTTTTTTACATAAGTTTGAGGGTAGAAAAGCCAATAAACTGTAATGTAAGTGATTTAAATAATTACTGACATCCTAAACTAAAGGTATGACAGCTCAGTTATTATTATTTGTGTGAAAACTTTTAATATTCAAGGAAAACGTCAAGGTTATGCCACATTTTCAGTACTTGACGTACCTAGAGCGCCACCTAGTAACGATAGGCTACACTTCTCCATCTCAAAGAAATTTAATTTTAAAATATTTCCTATAATTTTTTCTCAAATTTGATTGCCACTCCCTATAGTTCAGTGCCTTCTTCGTATGTGTGCGAATTTTCACAAGTCAAGAAGCATTTCTTGTATGAGAACTTATGTAACAAAATTTTCCCATTGAAAATACATTGGCGGATTTTCACTTGACGTCCACCTTAAAATCAGAGATATTATATCTTAAATTCGTGGCTTTGTTAGATTCGAACTGTTTTGATAAATTTTGTGAAAGCTTCCCTGAACATCTACTGTCAGAACTTAAAGAACTCTATGCTTCAAATTTTGATACAGCTCGACTAAAAATGAACTGAAGATGTTTTATTTCTTTGATGAATACAAAAACAAATCAGTAAGAGACATTACGTGTTGCATAAAGCTGACTAAATTGGACATTGTGTTTAGTGAGGTGTACAAATTAGCAGACCTCATATTAAGCTTTCCATCAACAACTGCAACTGCCGAAAGAAGTTTTTCTGCATTAAAAAGAATCAAGATATATCTTAGAGCCACACAAGGACATGCACATTCGAAAAACTTGGCTGTTTTGTCAGTAGAGATAAACATTCTTTTTAAATATGAAAAAGTACTCTGAAGAAACATTTTATGAAAACGTAACACTCAAGTTCACACAAGAAGAAAGAAGATTGGAGTTCATGCACAAATAAAATATTCAGAAGAAGAATGGAGTTCATGTACAAATAAGTGTTCAAATCCTAATCCTCATAATTATTTGGTATGTTAGCAATGGCATGTACCTAAAATTTAGAAAAAAAGTTACTTCTATTACTTAACAATTAAAAATTAAGCTTCGCAATTAAAAAAAAAAAAAACAGTACTGGGGGGAGGCCCAGGTCTTGGACTCAAGATACGCCACTGGTCACAACGTTGCTGTAGATGTTCTCATAATCTTTTGCACTGGTGGTTACAAAACTGGCTGTGTTTAGTGCTGCATGCAGATTATTGGTGCTATCACCATACATGTCTGGTAAATCGTCTAAAGGAAATTTTGCTTTCTTGAAACACGACTTAATCATTTCGAGTGATACATCGCGTGATGATTTTGCAAGCCATCCAATAGGATAGCGAACAGTTGCAGATTTCAGTGCTGCCTGCATATCATTGATGCTATCACCATACACATCTGGTAAGTCCTCCTTGGAATACAAATTTTGCCTTCTTATAATACGGTTTAATTGTTTTGGGTAACAGGGTGACACCTCATGTGATGATTTTGCAAGTCATCCAATAGGGTCCAGAATAGTTATGGATTTTGTTAGTTTGCTAAAAGAGGATGTGAATTCCATATTTGCAAAAAGCAACTGCATAACAAGTTTCTGTAATGAATTTTGTTGCACTGAATATTCCCTTGATCCATTGGCTGACAAGAATGCTCTTTGTGTTTGGTGGAAACCACCAAAGTTTTACATTTTATAGGTCACAATATGAATGGCATGTTGCATTATCCAAAAAACAAAAGAGCATGTCTGTTTTGCCATTCTATCTTTGAATTTATACTTGTTAGCCACCTGGCCATAATTTGAGCATCAATTTGGAGTTTGTTATTTTTTTTTAGATTTCCACTCAGTGGGAAGCTTTTTAAATCAAAGTTATTGAAGCATCATGATTTGGTGGTTTTGCCAATTACTAATGGTTTTTTCATCTCCCAAAGATGTTAACACATAAAGAAAAACTGTAAAGCATTCTTTAGAACATTTTCCTCCAGTACAGGTTTTGCCTTTCAGACACAAAGTTTTTTTCTGCAGTGCCTGAGAAAACAAACCCATTTTATCACTATTAGCAATGTTTCAAGGTTCAAGGCGTGTTGATAATATTTGTGTCGAATATGAAACTATTTTTTCATTGACGTCTGCCACCTCATTACAAATTTCCTTGAAGTGCCTCTTTTGAAGACTCTGTAACACATTCAATGTCACTGTGCTATTTTAACGGCAAGCACACAGTGCAGGTAAGAAACCCAGGCAAATCTTCCATGACTCCACAAGGTGTCACGTGGCACTACATATAAGCTTCTATGCATTTGGATCAACCTAGCAGCGTGTTTGCATCTTATAGCTTTGCACAACTCAGCTATTTTAAAATATGAGAAAATTTATCCATAATTGATATTCGTAATTATAACCTTCAGTAACTCCAGGGATAAACATGTCCTCAACATATATGCAGTGATTTGCGTAACTAATTCATTGTAAAATTCCGCAGTCGCAAAAAAAATTGAATCATTGATTGGTTCAATACCTGTCATGCTAATTTTAAGTCCTAGTACACCAGTGAACAGAATTATTCTCATGACGTCAGGAACATCAGACCAATGTGTAGTAAAAATTTGCTGAGGCGAATTATGAGCGCGAACGTCGCATTCTTCATTTTCACTTTCATTGCTGGTTATATTACAGCTACTAAAAGAATACGTTTCTGTATTTGATAAAAAATTATCAGGATCATCTCCTATTTCCATGGCAGGATGTGCCCCTCGAGAAACTTTTGGTTGAGAGGGACCTGTCCAAATATATCCATTGTTTCCACAAAACTAAGTATTTGAAGTCCATATGGGTTTCCTTGAAATCTCTGTAGCCTCCTCAATAGGCTGTCCTGTTATGTATAAACTCTAAGCTGCAAATGCCTTTCATTGCCACTCCAGCATTTGTTTATTGATAGTTCCCTTCACCACAAAACCAGTAACGTTCAAAGGAAAATAAACATTGCAGTGGTAAGTCTATGGGGAGTCAACTTACTTTCCCTTCCCTAAACCATGTGAAAAAAAAATCAGCTATCCCAAAACCGCGGTCATTTTTATACAGTTGGAGACTCATTCTCAGTGTCAGTAACAAAATAGATAACTCTTTTCAAGTGCCGAAGGTTTTAGAAAGAGAAATATTAAGCCAGGATCATGACGCCGTTCGGCGTCAACGACACCTGGGCTAAGTATTGTGTGATGCCGTTTGGTGTCATGCTGCAGTGAAAGTGTTAGCCACCCATTAGAAGCATGGAATTCTTTTCCAAGTGTTTTGACTACATCTCTTGCTCGTGTTTATGGCATTGGACTTGAAATGAGCAAAGTTCTCATTCTTGCACTACCAAACAACTTCCAGACAATCTTATTCAAATCTTCATTTCCGGTTTTTCACATTTTTTCTCGTCATTGAGCTGCTGCCTGTATGATATTCACTGCTGTGTTATCTCATCTTTTCTCTCTAAAATGCCATAATTTTTTTTTTTTTTTTTTGGTATTGTAACTTTGACTTTTGTATCCAAATCTAGAATATTCCTCTTTGGTGCCATGGCAAGATGCAAATAAATGAACATAACTCATAACATGCAAAGTCTGTAGATGATTACCTCAATAAACAAACGTTAGAGAATTGAATCGAAGCATCTTGAAATCCATATGAAACAGGCAGCTGCGAAGACTGTGGACTTTGCATCCAGCAAAGAGAGCAGTGTTGGTCACATGACCTAAACCTGAGTCGTGCTACATGCTTTAGGAAAAGGTAACGGTGGATGTGCAGCAGTGTGTGTTGTGTAAATGACCCAAAAGCAATCTCTCTCTGTTTAAGTATATATTATCTTCAACCTCAAGCAAATTAGTTCCATGTAAGTTCATCATTAAACTTTATTGTGTTTTGTTTTGTATTCAATTAAATTACTTGATGGCACGGAAACATCTTGATACTTTCCATTGTTAAAATGTTCACTTACTCTCTTGCCATTTTCATTTCCCCTTTAGGCAAGTTCCATTTTCTATCTTTTAGCACCCCCCTCCCTCTTCAAAAGCCCCTTATGTTTTGGGCAGGTTTCATTTCAAACAGGTTTTACTGTATTAATTTTTGAGTGACATTTGCATATACAGGGATCATGGTGTGATTAGCATCAGCCAAACAGCAGTATAGTGTTGCACTTTGTGGTACCTTTAGATGTCATCGCATTGTGCTTTCAGATTAAGCTTACTGAATTTAAAGAGGTTAATATTTAGTAATTTATTTGAAATTACTCAGTTTGTGAGAAAAACAAACAAGCTGTAGCATGAAGTTGAAGCAAAGAGATTGTGATAATGTTAAAGTATTAAAAAACTGATATATTTTTTGTTGTAAGAAGCATTTTTACAATACTACAAGGGTTGTACCGAAAGTAATGCGAAAGTGGGCATAACTTTTTAATTAACTGACAGAGGTCATTCAAATTGCACATGTCATGTTGGTAGAGTAACCCTTTCTCTATACAAAGGTACTACTCAACATAGTCTTCATCACAAGCAATGCATTTGTGCCATCGTCAACCCAACTCTCGAATCCTCTTAAAAAAATTTTGGGTTTGAACTGTTGTACCCACTTCTTCACAGCCACTTTTCCTCGTTTGTGTCATCCAATCATCCCTAGAGACTGTTCTTTATTGGACTGAACAAGAAGTCGGAGGGTGCCAGATCTGGGCTGTACGGTGGATGGGGGAACCACCGACCAGCCTAATTTGCTGATTGCCTGCTTTGTTGCCAAAGATGTGTGTGGTTTCGCGTTGTCATGGTGAATTAGGATCCTTTTCAGATTAGTGTTCGGTCTCTTCCTCCTTATGGCTTTTCTAAGCTTCTTGAGTGTCTTGATGTACCGCTCGCTGGTCATGGTATAGCCACTTTCCAGAAAATCAAGAAGAATGACACCTCTGTCATCCCAAAAAACAGTCACCATGACTTTCTGTGGTGATCACTGACTCTTGAACTTCTTAGGCCTTGATGAAGAGGTGTGACACAATTCCATGGATTGGTTCTTTGTTTCCGGATCTTAAAGATATGCCCATGTTTCATCCCCTATTACCAGATTGGAAAAAAACATGTCTTCATTGGCTTCAAATGCTTCCAGCAGATTAGAGCAAACTTCCATCCTTCTCTCCTTCAAACCGGGTGTCAACTGCCGAGGTACCCACTTTGCACACACTTTCCGATACCTTAATTCTTCCACCATCTTCTGTATGGCATTGGGACCACATTCCAATTGTGCAGCAAGCTCACGGATTGTGACTCGTCCCTCTGCTTGAATCAATTTATCTGCTTGCTGATGTTTCGTGTCAGTGGTTGCAGATGATGGTCTCCCACTGCATGGTTTGTCTTCAATGCTGGTTTCCCCTTCTATGCACATTGCTCTTGTCAATGGTGTCATCTCCTTAAAAATTCTGTAGTGTTCTGTGAATATCAGACAGCCTGTACCCTTTTTTCGTCAAGAACTCAGTGACTGCATGTTGCTTCTGCTTGGAATCCATTATTTACCTGCAATGAAGAAGAAGGGTTACTATAGAGGAAGAGTTACTCTACCAACATGTGCAATTTGAATGGCCTCTGCCAGTTAATAAAAGTTATGCCCACTTTTGCATTACTTTCGGTACAACCTTCATATTTATAAGGAGAGTTTAAAAAGATAAGATTAATGCTACCACCTTTCTCCAGTAGTCATTGAGATATGCTCAAGTTTATTTAGTTTTTAGTGTAAAAGTTGTTTTCTGCTGTATCTATGAGTTTTTGCATGAGCCATGCAAATTTCTGTTTTTTATATTTTAAGATAAATAAGTGATAGAATTTTGTGTAATGATCAGAAAGGTCAAGAGTTGTTTAAAATATTAGAGTTTTTGTGTATGGGCAGAAACACTGAACTGTTTTAGTGGTAGAAGCCCCCATAGCAGAAAGTTTCTGATCAGTCTGCGACAGACATTGTGTGCCACAAAATAATCTGCGGAGTGGTCAGTGAGCAAAACAACAAGTGAGCGCAAAAAAAAAAAAAAAAAAAAAAAAAAAAATTGTGCAGGTAGAAACAAAAATATAAAAAAAGGAAAAGAAAATCACCATATTTCTTTGCCTAAAAAAGCATGGCCTAGGCACTACACCAATTGAATGACAACTGCAATCAAGAATACTAACCTCTGAACCTAGAATTTCTTGACTGGATTTCGAAACAGTGTGTGAGATAACTATCAGTGAAAACTAGGGGGCATTGTGAAAACTGAAAACTTTTTCACTCTACAATACCCTTTCACTTAGTTGTAACAAATTAGACACTATGTCACAAAATAATGCACAATGCCACAAAATAAATGCACTATGCCACAAAATAGCTGTTTCCTTTACCTTCCTTTTTGAATGCCACCTGTTTATACATATGTTTATATATATATATATACCGGACTAGGCTGCCATCTGGTGCTGACCTTGGCTACATATAATGGACGCTCTCTATCTTCTGATTCAAGGCTCCTAAAATTGGAAGAAGAACTACAAAGGATCAAGTGGGACATCGTTGGGCTAAGTGAGGTAAGGAGAAAAGGAGAAGTTCTCATTGAACTGAAAAGTGGACAACTCTTCTATTATCGTGGGACAGATACTGGCAGAACTAGTGGTGTTGGATTTATAATAAACAAGAAACAGAAGGATAAAGTTGTAGAAGTTGAAAGTTCCGCTGACAGAGCTGCACGACTCGTTATCCAACTCTTGAGAAGATACCAGGCTCAGATTATTCAACCTTATGCACCCACTACAAGTCATCCTGAAGAAGAGATTGAAGAATTTTATAAGGAAATTCGTCATCTAAATAATAAAGGCAAGCAGCACTTTGAATATCATTAAGGAGATTTCAATGCGAAAATAGAGCAACGGCAACAGAATGAAACTTCAGTAGGTAAATTCGGTCACAGCAACAGAAACCAGCGTGGAAATACTCTCGTAGAGTTTGCAAAGGCTGATGTTTTTTTTTTTATCATGAACTCCTTTTTCAAGAAAAAGCCGCAAAGGAAATGGACATGGAGGCATCCCAATGGATTGACAAGTGAAATTGATTCTATTATGTGTAACAAGAAATTTGTCATGGTAGACAAATTTCTGCAGTGTGCTAAACAAGTTCAACAGAGGTAGTGACCATAGAATGGTAACATGTAAGATGCACCTCAATGCTAAACTCGAGCGTGGCAAGCTCATAAAACAAAGTGTATTGACATAACCAACCTTAAATAACATCATCATACCTTCAAATTGGAACTGAGGAACAGATTCTCTGCTTAGAAGGTCTAATATCGGAAGAAGTGGACATCTCTGAAGTTAACAGAAAACTAACCAAGGCTCTTATGGAAACAGCAACAAAAATAGCTGGTACTAAGAACAAGTTGCATACAAATAAATTATCAGGAAAAACCAAAATTCTGATGTAAAAAAGAAGAGAGATGAGGACAACTAAAGGAGATGTGACTTCCAAAGTGGAATATATAGAGCTATGCAAGACGGTACAAAAAGGTATCACTGAAGATGTAAGGAAATTCAACTGTGAACTAGTGAGGAAAGCAATTGAAAACAACCAAAGCCTAAAAAGAGCAAAGGGACATCTGAGTAAGGGAAGAAAACAGATTATGGCTCTGAGAAAAGAAGATGGTTCTGTAACAAGAAATAGAGGTGAAATTTTGACAAGAGTGAAATATTTCTACTCAAAACTATATGAAAGGGATGATACATGTACCCAGACATTACAAAAGGTACCAGAGTTCTTCTAGTCCTCCTAGCAGAAGTTGCACATGCAATCAAGAACATGAAACGAGAAATGGAATTACAGTAGACATCATACAAGAAGCAAGTGGAGAAATTGAAACAGTACTCGCCCAAGTTTTCGCTCGATGCCTTAATGAAGGGAAGATTCCTGAGGATTGGAACAAAAAATGCTACAATGACCCTGCTACATAAAAAAGGTGACATTGAGGATCTCAGGAACTACAGACCTATCAGCCTCCTATTAGTGGTTTATAAAATCTTCACTAAAGTTCTTTCACACCGCTTGAAGGTAACACTGGACATGGTCAACCGAGAGAACAAGCTGGATTCAGAAGTGGCTACAGCACTATAGATCATATCTTTGTACTGAGAGAACTAATTGAGAGAGTGAGGCAATATGAACTTCCATTATGCATGGTTTTTATTGACTATGAAAAGGCCTTTGATTCAATGAAACCATCAGCAGTTACAATGGCTTTGAAATCCTGCGGTATTGAAGATGCATACATTAATATTATTCATAACATCTATGAAAATGCAAGTGCAAAGATTCGGCTATTTGAGAATACAGCACCCATAAAGATTGGAAAGGGAGTGAGACAAGGTGACACTATATCTCCCGAACTCTTTAATGTCACATTGGAAAATGTCTTTCAATCACTGAACTGGGAAAACAAAGGGATAAAGATTAATGGAGATTATCTAACTCACCTTCATTTTGCTGATGACGTAGTCATTTTTGCAACTACCCCATTAGAGCTGCAGAGTATGATCCAGGAACTTGCTGACAAAAGTAAAGAAGTGAAATTAAAAATGAACTTCCTGAAAACAAAAGTGATGTGTAATGCTTTTACAAGAAATTAAGATTTATTGATTGATGGGGAAAAGCTGGAGATAGCCGATACCTACTTTTACCTTGGACTGCAGATATCAAGCGAGGGTCACATTGAAGAAGATATTTATCAGCGTATAAAACTTGGATGGAGAGCTTTTGGAAGGAACAGTATAATTGTTTTTTTGCCATTATGTCTTAAAAGAAAAGTATTTGTTCAATGCAACCTTCCAGTGCTTATGTATGGTGCAGAGATGTGGACCTTAACTAAAATAAACATACAAAGACTGCAGACAACTGAAAGAAGTATGGAAAGGTGTATGCTTGGTGTAACCAAGAGAGATAAGAAGAGGAACTTGTGGATCAGGAAAATGACAAGAGTGGAAGACTTCGTGATCAGAATAAAATCCCTGAAATGGCAATGGGCTGGACATATTGCCAGAAGGATGGCCCACCGATGGAGAAGCAATTTAGACTGGATTCTAAGAAACAGGAAAAAGACCCAGAAGAAGACCACATGGGGGATGGGCAGTTGAAATTCGAAAGCATGCGGGAGTAACATGGAGGAGACTGGCACAAGACAGACCATTGTGAAAGAAACTTGGGATACCTTCATCCAGCAGTGGATTGATAATAATGGTTGACGATGATGATATATAAATGCACTGCATATTAGAGCGGTACCCTATTATAAAGAAAAAATAAATTAAAAAAATTGAGGTCTTCATAAATTTGTTTGTTACCATAATGTATACAAATATGAAAAATTTCAACACATCAGAAAAATATTTTGATATTTCTCAGCACTGTCAAATTTTAACAGTGTGTTCATTATCATTGTAAATATTACATTACACCACAGGAGTCAAGGTCTGTTGCTTTCAGTCACACTAGACAATGACTGACAGAAGCATGCAAACATAGAGCAGGCATTCCTTGGCACACTTTTCAAATTTCCAAGTGCAAAGTAAAATCTTTTAACTTACTGTCATGCTGAAATACCAGTATTTGTGGAATAGAATAATATTTCACAATATGCAATAGAGGAAAAATTATGAAAAAAAAAATTGGGGGTGATCACTCCATCTAACCTCTGTTGTCAGAATTTTTTTACTCCATTTTCAAGCTGAAACATCAAGATTTATGGAATAAAATGATGTTTAACAACAATACAGGGGACGTCGCACGTAAAAAAAAAAAAAAAAAATGATCGCAGGAGAAATCTTCACTCTGTCGATTTCCATTTTCAGAAAATTTCCCCCCTCGATTTTCAATCTTAAATGCGAACAATTATGTAATTAAATGGTATTTAACTACAGTGTAGAACAGGGAAAACACACACACACACACACACACACACACACACACACACACACACACACACACAAAAAGAATTATGATCAGAAAATCTTCGCTACCTTAGCCTGTGTTGTTAAGCTGAAACGAGCGTTTGGGCAGAGAGAACTTCACGTAAAAACAAATTACGATTATGAGAGAAATCTTTGTTCCATCCAACTTCTGTTTTCAGAAATATTTCCTGGAATAAAACATATAACAAGACAGAGTAGTGAAGGAATTGTGAGAAAAAGAATTTAAGATTGCTGTGCTCCATCTAACTTCTGTTTCTGGAAATTGTTGCCTCCGTTTCTTAGCTGAAACGCAAGCATTTATGCAATAAAATGATAGTTAACAATAACATAGACAAAGTGAACATCACGAGAAAAAATATTATAAAAAATTACGATTATGGGAGAAATCTTCACATTGTCCAACTTCTGTTTACAGAAAGTTTTGAAGGACAGAATTTCGTCCCCAGATAAAAACTGATTGAGAGGATCAAGAGAGTTCTGGGGATTGTTTTTTTCCCCTGCAAGATCAAAATAAAGGTACTAGGAATATATAATGTGTCTGCAGGACCAAATGAAAGTCTGCAACGTGCATGGCCCATTGCTGTGATTCTGATACGGGGGTAGAAGCATTTTGAAGAAAGAAACAAAAAGGTACTCGTAAATACTTAAAATGGGAAGCCAGGTATTGCTGTTATAGATTTGAGTAGAAGGAAGTAATCATTAAGTAAATGAAAAGTTACTGAAGGTGGGCAGGAAGTAATGATTAAGTAAATTGTCTGGCAGTTTAAACATATCATTTGAAAGCATTCTTCATATTATTATGGTGGAATTAGTGCATACTGCTGTGAGGAGCAAAAAAAAAAAAAAAAATGGTTGAGAGAATATGAAGGTACGCCAATGAAACATGGATTTTATAGGGAGAAATAAAAAAATCCACTTTATCATCAGTAATCACTTGTGACGAGTTCTATGCAAGATGTTGTGACACAGAATTGATGCAGCAGTCAAATTTTTGGAAACACAGACTTGTTTATGTTTGTCAAAAAAAAAAAAAAAAAAAAAGATCACTTTGTGTACTTGTCAAAAAAAAAAAAAAAGAGATTGTGATACTGTTTTTTTTTTTTTTTTTTTTTGACTCAAAAGGTAATCATTTTTTAAAGTTTAGTTTCTCTGAAAATGCATTTCATTGCTTAGGCACTTCGTGCTTACCAGCAAACAAAATGGGCAAGCATTTCCCCCTTTTGTTTTCAAAAAGAAATCACATATTGAAAATCGTGACTTCCCGCCGTCTTTCATTCCACGCAGAGTTGCGTTTCCTTTGCACGTGTGAATTTTGCTTTAAACAAAATAAAAAAAAAACTCTTGCTCTGGCTCTTAATACAGTAAAATGTTACTAAGGAATGGGTAAACACAAGTTTTCCAGTGAAATTAAATATTAAAAATCAGTACTGTATTGTTCGCTCAACAGCAACAGCAATAGTAATTTTACAGGTCATGGAAAAGGCCGATTCCATCACGATCAGCAGAATAAGTACCGATTTTGAAATTTAATTTAGCTTTAAAAAAGTGGAAAAGGAAAATACTTTCCGTACTGATTGGTTTTGAAGAACAGGCTGTTAGAAATAACAAAAAGAATATCACTAGAAAAAACTTAAAATACGAAGTTGTTCTTTTCCACTATTACTGAAGATATTAGAAATGAGAAACAGAATCAGAAAAAATATAACAAATAAGAATATAACCAGAAAGTGAAAAAAGAAGTGCATCTTGGGGTAAGAAAAATTTGAAATTTAGAAAACTACGGAACACTTTCATCCGTGCTAAAACAATCATTTTCAGGCGATGGATGGCATGAAGACGCCCAAATTATATCGAACAAATGTTGCGACATTAAAAACATGCAATAAACAGTCCCAAAAATGTTTGATGAATGTTAGAATTTTGAAATCATGAAAATAAACTTTGAACAAATGTTGAATAACATTATTTCATAGAGATTTTTTATTTCCGCAGTATATTCGATGTTTCCTGTATTCCGTGGCGATTGACGATTTCTGTAGTGACTATGGAGAATTCTTAGCATTTGGAAAGTCTGAGGTGGGCAAACAGGAAAAAATGACAAATCATTAAAATTCTACGAAAACTGAACGTTTTCTGAAGAAAAAAAAAAAAAACGACAACCAGATTTTTTATTTCCATAGTATATCGATGTTTCCTGTACTCCGCAGCGATCAACGATTTTCGTAGTGACTGGAGAATTCGTAGCATTTGGAAGGTCTGTGGTGGGCAAATAGGAAAAAATGACAAATCATTAAAATTCTACCAAAACTGAACATTTTCTGCCCCCCCCCCCCAAAAAAAAAAAAAAAAAAAAAAAAAAAAACCTGACACTGGGTTCGAAAATCGGACAGAATTCAATGGAATCAGGTTAATCTGCCTGTATTTTAATTTCGTCATGACAATTTTTTCAACTCCTGTGAAGGTTTATCAATGTTTTTAATGTAATATTTACTAGAACAACCCAGGAAATTACTGAACTTTTATTTTCTGTCAGTAGTCGGGAGTCATTGCGAGTCTGTAAAATAAAGTGACCAGGTTGGTATCATATTTCTCCCAATCCTGGCTATGGTAGATGTATGGCTATGATTCAGTACTAACAATCACACAGTACCACAAAATGATTCTGCCATAAGATATGAAATTTATTTTTGAAAGCTATACAGCCAGTTTTCATTTTGACACCAAAAAGAACCTAACCAAAAATAAATGGAATGAAAAGAAAAATTTAGCAGAATGGAAGCAGCTTCGAAACAACGCCTGAACATTTTTGACCACCAATAACTTGCTTAAAAACTGCTAGAAAAACTAAAAACAAGCAATTATTAGTACATGAAGGTCATAGCACAAACTGTTGAAATACTGCTGACCGTTATGCCAAGCAATGCAGAAATTAAGAGAACGCAAGTATTGTGGGCAATGTTCTTGAAGACAAAACAATGCTCATGCAAACTATTACTTCAGGAAACAGACAGCAAATAAAGGAAGCCAAAGTAAGTATTTCTTGAAAATTTTGACCCATTCACTGCTATCAATTTATGGTGAAGAGACTGAGAGATTTTATTTGTGAGCATAGTGAGAGACCAAATACAAATGATTAAATTATCTTTCCAATAAAAACTGTCTAGAAAATTTGGTTGATGTGGTTGAAGAAAAATATAACTTTTAAGATTACATTTATTCATTTAATTGCACTGGACAATAGACAGTGGGCCTTTGTAACTACTAAGCTTAAATTTAACTATGTCTAAATAAATGAAAGGTATACAGTGCAGTGAGAAAATGTGTATATAACATGAAATAGCCATAAGAAAAGTGGCCACTAGATTTTGTCCACCCACTGGCCAATGGCCACTTGAAAAAATCACCAATTTTAATCTTTAGCATCAGTACAGGATGCTGCAGGACAAAGGTTATCATCGTTGAGGAGTCATCCACAAGCAGTTAATCACTTCAAATAATGCCACACACCACTTGGTGTAAGAAACATTGATCTTGGGCTGTAGACCAATGGAAAGCTGTGCTTTGGACTGACATGTCACAGTACACAGTCTATCGGTAGTCACTGGGTGTGGCGAATGCTGAGAGAAATGTATTTTCCAGACTGCATCATCCTGACATTGAAGTTTGATTGAAGCATCACGATGGTATGGAGCTGCTTTTCATGGTTTAACATGGGGCCCATTAATCATTTTGGACAAAACCACGAAGACTCAATGTTCTGGCAGTACTTTGGGGAAGGCCCATTCTTCTATCACAATCCTTAACCCCATTTACAGCTTCTTAAATCCACCACTGTGTGAATATTATTACATGCAAAAGGTAGTTTTCCTTGGAATGTTCCTTTCCTCAAATTGTTCATAGACACTCCCCACCATAAATCTGCATCAAGCAAGAATTGAATGCATCTCTTTTCCAACATTTCATTTTAGTAGTATTACACAAATAAGAGAAGTGTGAATGACAAATGCACGATATCAAGCAAAACAGCATCGTACATGCTGTGCAAATAAATAAACGGACTCAACTTGCCTGCTTCTAATTTGTAGGTTTGATAGTCAAAAAAATATCCTGAGTTTATCTTGAAGTCAGACACACCAGTGTTTGAGGAAATTTGCTAATGAATTTTGTTCTTTTTCACAACTGTATTTCCAGCATTGTTGACTCAAAGAAATTAATGCTGCTGCCAGCAGAAAAGGGTTTAATTTTGCACAAAAAATCACAATGTTGTAACACTTTTGCAAAGTCATGCAGGGTTCTCGCCAGGGTTCCAGAATCAGGGGTGAAAATGTCCCCCAGGCTTTTCTTCTGGGGGTGATTTTGAAAAATCAGGGGTGAATTTTAAACAATCGTAAACTTAGAGAAAAATACATTTAGGGGGGAATGAACAAACACAAAAATAATATAAATATTTTATACATATCTTCTAATTTTGTTATTAAATATTTCAGCAGCTTTGTGAAATGGAAAGCTTTCTAGTGTTACATTTGCTGCTGATATTCGAATCAAATTTTTTAAAGTTTATTCTTTCAGTCTGTTGCGAAATTTATCTTTTATTTGATTTTGTGTGCTTAAAAAACGCTCTACTGATGCAGAACTTATTGGCAAAACCAAAGCAATTTCATACAACAACACTGTGCTTGGATACACATCTTTATACCTGCAGATGAAAAGTTCTGCAACATCTGCAAATTTAAAACTAGCATAGCTATTTTTTTAGCAGAATAAATATATATGGATATTCATTCAACAGGCATTTCAAATCTTCAAAATCTTTGAAGTGGTCTAACAACTTCAAAACAAATTTTCATGACACTGATGAGGACATTTACTTCCCATCCCAAAAGCGTTTGAGCGAATTGGCTCCTTTCACAACAATGAATAATAAAGTAAAAATAGGGACCTTTACAAGGTCGAAAAAAAACAAAAAAAACCACTTTGTATGAGCTGCTGCTTTTAGCCCAAAAATTAGGACAGGATAAAAAAAAAAATAATTATCAGTATCAATACAAGCATGAGCCAAATTTTAGAAATGAGTTCTTCAGATGAGAAAAAACAGACCATTTATATATTGATAAAATAATGAATGGCATTAACTTACCTTTTGCAAATAATGATGGTTTTGATGACGCCTTGCAAAATGAACAAAACATCAAAATTGTTTTATTTTCGTCGGTTTCGACTTCAAGCCAGTCGTACATTTTGCGCCATTTCTCTTGAAAGTTAAGATTTTTTATGCTTTCCAACCGTAGGTTGAAGAAGCGTATATGCTCTAGCTTTGTCCGTCCGTCTGTCTGTCGGCACGATAACTCGCATAAAAATGGTTCGATTTCGATGAAATTTTAGTATGAGGTAGGGGACCACCTGGGGACAAAAACCCTATTGAAAATGGACAAAATGGGGTCAAAGGTCATGGCATAGGAGCAGAATCTATTCCATTGCCCTTATGCGTCATAACTTGCGTAAATATGGTTCGATGTCGATGAAATTTTAGCATATTGTAGGGGACCACCTGGGGACAAACCCTATTGAAAATGGGTGAAGTGGGGTCAAAGGTCACGACATAGGAGCAGGATCCATTCCATTGCATTTATGCGTCATAACTTGCGTAAATATGGTTCGATGTCGATGAAATTTTAGTATATTGCAGGGGACCACCTGAAAACGAACCCTATTGATAATGGGTGAAGTGGGGTCAGAGGTCAGGACATAGGAGTGGAATGCATTCCATTGCCTTTATGCATCATAACGTGCATAAAAATTGTTCGATTTCGATGAAATTTTATTATGTGGTAGAGGACCACCTGGAAACGATCTTATGACATCACAATCTCGCACTTGAGATGTTGGCGTGCGGTCACACCATCTGTCTCATTACGTCATGCATTGTGTGTGGATTCTATTAAAGTTTTATGACGTCACACTCTTGCGAGCAGATGGTCGCGATTCCCATCTACCTCATTACGTCACGCGTTGTGTGTGTATGTCCGTCTGCACGATAACTCTCGTAAAAATCGTTCGATTTCGATGAACTTTTAATATGTGGAAGGGGATCACCTAGAAGGAACCCTATTGAAAGTGAACGAAATGGGGTCAAAGGTTAGGACATAGGAGCGGGATCCATTCCACTTCTCTTACGCGTCATAACTAACGTAAAAAAGGTTCGATTTCGATTAAACTTTTGTATGTGGTAGGGGACCACCTGGGGACAAACCCTATTGAAAATGGGCGAAATGGGGTCAAAGGTCAGGACATAGGAGCGGAATCACTTCCATCGCCATTATGCGTCATAACTTACGTAAAAATTCTTCGATTTGGATGAAATGTTAGCATGTTGTAGGGGCCTGACTGGGGACCTATTGAAAACGGGCGAAATGGGGTCAAAGGTTAGGACACAGGCGCGGAATCTATTGCATAGCCCTTATGCATCATAACTTACGTAAAAATGCTTCCATTGTGACAAATCTTTATCATGTTATTTCGGAGGTATGCTGAACCGGTTCTGTTAAATATAATTGAAATGGGATCAAACGTCAGGGCACAGGACCGATATTTATTCCACAGCCATTATCCTCATAACTTGATTAATGATTTCTGGTATGTTGGAAAGCGTATTATAATCAATGCATTGCATGATTTTTCTAACTTCTTTAATTTAGTTGGAGGTACAGCAAGAACAGCCTCACTACATTTCTCAGGCAATATTTCACTGTTTAAAATCGTAGCACTAGATGCCGAACTTGCAGAATCATCCGTAGAATGCCTCCTCTTTCACACGAGGAACTTTTCCATTGTGTTATAGTAAGAACAAATATCAGAGCTGCCAACTTTTCAAAATCAAAAGCCGGGACATCAACACTCGTTCAGCGGCGCATATTTACACTTTATAAATAATAAAATTATATATTATAGGGTTTTTTTTATTACAGTTAATTATTTAATACAAATAAAGAAATATTTACAAAAAAAATTAGTATTTAAGTATAAAATTAGATTAACAAACCTTGTTAATGAGTTTCATTTTTAGAGAGTGAGACACTATTTTTTTCAGAGAGTCACCAATTTTTCTCCCCACCATAACAGGAGTCTTATCACATAAGGCAAGACAGTTCATCCACGGAATACCAAGATACTGAAATTCTTCAGACACAAGTTTGGCAATATTTTCACCTGTTGAACTAGTTTCTAGGCATGGCAAAGAGAGCAGCATGCATCTCACTCGCTTGCAATGATTATCAAAGTATGTTACCACAATTGCCCCCCCCCCAAATTTCCTAAATCAAGAAGATTGCTTGCAAAAATCAAGAAGATTTGAGACAGTTTCAGAACTGTTAATTTATGATTATCTATTATTAGGAGAGAGCGGTAATGTATAGGATGTGCTAGCAGTATGTTTGATGATACTTGTATTCAATTATTTTTCTGTATCAGTCACTCATAGATAGAGTTCAGAAATTGTGATGATTTAAGGTTTTGAATTTTCTTTTTAAATTGAATGATGCAATTTTAGAAATAACTTGATTTCATTTAAGCAATTACAAGACAGAGACTTTTTTTTTTAATGCCCTTGGATGACAATTTTATCCATCACGATAGCGCTATTTTAGATAAAGGATGAATAGTGTAACTTTGAGAATATGAATACTTTTGAACACCATGCATCAATTCTTTAAAATTTTCAGCTTCTTCACTTTCATTTGCAGGAAAAAGAATTACAATTACGGGAAAAATCTTAATCCCCCCCCTTTCTTTGTCAAGCTGAAATGCAAACCTTATTTTGATTTGGGGGTGTGGGGGAATATTTAAGAATACAGGAAACATGTTCAGAACATTGTTGGGGGGTGGATACAATTACGGGAGAAAACTTTGCTACGCCCAATTTTCGTTGTCGGACAGTTTCCCTCCATTTTCAAGTTGAAATACAAATATTTATAAAATAAAATTATATTTAACAATACTAGGCAGAGGAAACATCGCGTGAAAAATAAAATTACGATTATGAGAGAAATCTTCACTGCATCTACTTCCGTTTTCGAAAGTTTTGAAAGACGAAACTTCCGTTTTCGAAAGTTTCCAGCGAAAAATATTCTCCTCCGCTACCAATTGCCCCGAAATTTTTGTTCAGTTATGCATCGATCTCGAGGAAAACTCCAATTATGACGGAAAAGGAGAAATTTCTCGAAGCTGTGGCACGCTCATGCCTGAAGATTACAGGGAAATTTTTGCGCCGTCGAATTTCCGTTTTCGGAAATTTTCCATCCATTTTCTGACTGAAATACAAATATTTTTGGAATAAAGTGATGTATAACAACAATACTGGACAGAGGCAACATCGCAGGGAAAAGAAATTACGATTATGGAAATCTTTATTTCGTTTACTTCTGTTTTTGAAAGACGAAATACCGTCCCGATGCGTATTTTTATGCGTTGGTAAAATTTCGATGCGTAAACACACTTTTTGGTGCGTACTAGACACGTAATTACGCATTTTAGCGAACTCTGCATGGCGCAGAATTAAAAAAAAATTCGCTCTTTGGCGCAATTAGTGCAGCTATTCCAACACTGAGGGAGAGCAAGTTTGGAAGGATTGGCGGGAGGGGGTGTGTGCGATCGCTCCCAGCTAGAAACATGAGATAACATAAGGTTCAATTGCTATGAGATCATAATAAAACAAAAGCAGGAGTTTACACTAAGCGACAATAACAACGATATCAATTTCCATCAGTAAAAAAAAATTCACGAGCCATTTTGGCGAAAATCTGGAAGAAACTATCTTCCGACCATAAAACTACCCAAAACTCCGTAAAACTTTCGGGAAATCCGGAATACTTGGCAGGTATGCGGACGTCATTGCACCGATATCGGCTTTGCTGACATATTATGTAATATCACCTTGCCGTTCTTCACCCAATATCAGGGTTCCCACGGTGCTTATAAATCCTTAAAAGTCCTTAAAAAGTGCTTATTTTTTGGGGGGTGCTTTAAAAGTCCATATATTTTCCCAAAAAGAGCAAAAAGTACTTAAAAGTGCTTATTTTTTATTTTGTTCGGAGTGCTTAAAGGTGCTTATTTTTAATTTTGTTCGGACTTTTTATTCAAGTTTTCCACATTTGCCCATTAACTTTCGATCGGTCGTTTTAGTGGAGCACGTGAGGTCATATGAAATGCTATACCTAATTAATATTTGGAGCCTAGACACTGAGAAAAAAATAGTTGTCTTTATACACTGAGTGGCCACTTTATTATGACCAGCCCCTCACCTCAGTACTTCGTTGGGCCACCTTTCGCTAATACTGTGTCGATTCTTCGTGGCATGGAGTCCACAAGATGTTGATAGGTGGTTTGAGGAATCTGAGACCATGCTTGATGAATAGCACTTTCCAGGAGTGTGAGATTACAGGGTTGTGGATCCAGCTGTCTGATGGCTCGTTCAACTTCATCCCACAAATCCTCAATGGGGTTGAGATCTGGAGACTGTGGGGGCCACCTAAGCAAAGTAAACTCTCTGTCATGTTCCTGAAACCAATCCTGTACAATATGAGCACTATGGCAGGATGCATTATCTTGTTGAAAGTAGCCATCGCCATTGGGATAAACCATCCACATGACAGGATGCACTTGGTACGCAACGATGTTTAGATATGATGTGCCTGTCAGACGTTGATCAACACGAATTAAAGGGCCCAAAGCATGCCAGGAAAACATTCCCCAAACCATACCGTTGCCTCCACTAGCTTGAAGGGTTGTAGCAATGCATTTGGGGTCCATGCTTTCGTGCTGTTTCCGCCAAATTCTCTCTCTGCCATCGGCATGGTGCAACTGAAAACGTGATTCATCGGACCACATAATTTGTTTCCAATTATCAACTGTCCGATCCTTGTGCTCCTGTGCGAACTGGAGACGTTTTCTCTTGTTAACTGCAGACAGCAAAGGTGTTCGAACAGGGGTAATTCATCCCATGCCAAATCAACCAAAAAATTTCAATATTCAACCTGACCATCTCATATTTCAATGAAACGTTCAGGGATCATTCTCCTTAATTTCGTGTAATTAATTTCTAAAATTTTGAAAAATCGTCGTTTTTTGGCTTGCATAAACTTTTTTAATCTTGAATTTCTCAAGTTTTATAAGGCCTAGAGAGTTGTTTGATCCCTCATTTTAAAAAGAATTTCGAAAGTTTTAATTCGATATGCAATTTGACTATGCTTGGTGAAAAAGAAATTAATTAAAAAAAATATATTCAGATAGTGTTTTTTAAAAATTTTGAAAAAAAAATATGTTTTTTGTAATATTATAAGCTTTAAATCCTGAAACTTTTAGAGTGGGATTTCAATGGGATCAGGAGCTATGGCAGAAAACTTAAAGTTACTGTACAAGTAATAATGGATTATAATTCTCATTTTAGTGTGTTTACATGATAACAGACACTGAGTTTTAAAATGTACATAATACATCATACTAATACATAGTTAAACATAAAACAAGGGAAGGACAGTCCCAACAGGCTAAAAGTTTTACCTGGTAAAATTAATAAAAAACATTTTAGTTAGCACTCAGAGTTGTAGTTACGCCAAAATAGCGACCTCTTAGTTCTTCCTTAATTTAACAAATAAGTTCTTGTTTGCCTTTTTGGTTTCTGAGTCTGTAAGTCGATAAACTCTTCCTGTAGCTGTTGTAAGATAAACTTTTGTTAAAACCTCACTTTTATGCACAACTAGTATGTCAGTAAGTTGTGGGTATTTGAAAGATGGAGAAGGGCCATGTGGTTCCAAAAAACTTATTTTTACTTCATCTGTTTCCATTCCTAACACACAACCTAACCACCACTTGTCTGAGTATTGGCATGTAACAAAGCCAACAATGTCATTAATGTCCAGATCATCATCAGTGTCATCAGCTGAAACTATTCCTACACTTGATTCCTCTGAAAATGAGTAGCTTTTTACTAAAACTTAGTCTCATTCACAGGACTAACTGTAAAATTGTTGAGTGCCCTTTATTGTTGTTGCTGTTTCAAACCTACTCTTCAAGGTCTTTTCCTCTGCCTCGTATTCGTCTGTAGTGGAATGCAAAAAACTGATGTTGGCAATATTGTCTTTAGCACAATCATAAAGCATACATGAGATTCTTCCGTGAATTCGCGGAATTCCGCTTTTTTCGGCATCATTTTGGTCATTCTCGAGGTCATTGCAAAAATGAAGAGAAATTTTTCAGGATTTTTTAGGGGGGGGTCGTCGTTCTATAGAAAAATAAAAAAAGCGGAATTCCGCGATTCCGCTTTTTTGTGGAGTAAAAGAACTAAGCGCTTTCTAGCTGAAAGCGTTGCTTTTGGAGCAGACGCGGGGGGCAAGAAGAAATGTTGGAGGGTGGAGTCAGGAGCTCAATTCGTTTAATGCTGTCAACAATGGATGGGTCACTTGAGCATCGCAGCGCAAAGGGTGGAAGCTCCGCTTACTTCGTGCGTTAGGGAAACTCCCGCAGCCCTTCCCGTGTCTTGCGGGAAATCGCCACTCAGCATTCTATCAGGGCCAAACTATCCGCTTGATTCTATCCGTGACGTCATCGCCAGAAACTCTCTCTTGTAATTTGCAAATGTACCAGAATGCGTTCCCGCTTTTCTGAGATCGTTCGAGAATCGAAGCTCTCGTGAATCCTCTTCCTACGGAGGATGCCAAAAAATACGGAATCTTCGTAATTATTACGGATTTCCCCGGGATTACGGGTGACTAACAAAAAAATTATGGATATTCAGATTTTCGCTGTTATTAAGAAAGTTTTACTGATTTTGCAAATAATCGACGTAAAAGCCTCTGAACAAAGTTCGTAACACAGCCCTTTGTCTTTTTTTTTTTTTTTTTCCTCAGGTGGTGGAATTTGTTTTGCTTGTTTCAAAGTGTGAACAAAAAAAAAAAAAAAATGCCCGTCGTGCTTCTTTCTGCCGTGGCACGGGATTAACGTCGACCTGAAGCGTCTAAATAAAGTTCGTGACGCAGCTTTCTTTTCTTAAATTCGTTCTACCGCCCCCCCCCCCCAAGAGAAGGAATTTGTTTTGCTTGTTTGAAAGCTAAGTGGAAAGGAAGAATGGCGCGACGCCGCGGGATTATGTAGGCCTGGTGGTCTTCTTTTGCCGTGATCCGGAATTACGTTATTTCGGATGTGCTTCTTTTGCCGTGATCCGGAATTACGTTATTTCGGATGTGCTTCTTTTGCCGTGATCCGGAATTACGTTAGTTCGGATGTGCTTCTTTTGCCGTGATCCGGAATTACGTTAGTTCGGATGTGCTTCTTTTGCCGTGATCCGGAATTACGTTATTTCGGATGTGCTTCTTTTGCCGTGATCCGGAATTACGTTATTTCGGATGTGCTTCTTTTGCCGTGATCCGGAATTACGTTAGTTCGCATGTGCTTCTTTTGCCGTGATCCGGAATTACGTTAGTTCGGATGTGCTTCTTTTGCCGTGATCCGGAATTACGTTAGTTCGCATGTGCTTCTTTTGCCGTGATCCGGAATTACGTTATTTCGGATGTGCTTCTTTTGCCGTGATCCGGAATTACGTTAGTTCGCATGTGCTTCTTTTGCCGTGATCCGGAATTACGTTAGTTCGGATGTGCTTCTTTTGCCGTGATCCGGAATTACGTTATTTCGGATGTGCTTCTTTTGCCGTGATCCGGAATTACGTTATTTCGGATGTGCTTCTTTTGCCGTGATCCGGAATTACGTTGGTTCGGACGTGCTTTCGCTGTTGCCCGGAATTACGTTGGTTCGGACGTGCTTTCGCTGTTGCCCGGAATTGCTTCTGCCCGATGCCTCTGAACCATGTTCGTGACGAACCTTTTTTTATTTTTTTTCTAAGGAGGAGGAATGTGTTCTGCTTGTTTGAAAACTTAGTGGAAAGAAAGCACGGCGCCCGGCTAGGATAACGTCGGCCCGAAGCCGCTGAACAAAGTTCGTGACACAACTCTGTTTCTTTCCTTTTTTTTTTTTTTTTTTTTCTAAGGAAGAATGTGTTTTGCATGTTTGAAAGCTAAGTGGGGGGGGGGGCACGGCTTTGGGCCAGTATTACGTCGGGCCGAAGCCTCTAAAAAGTTCGTGACGCAGCTTTCCGTTTTTTTTTTGGTTTTTTTTCCCATTCTTTCTCTCTAAGAAGGAATTTGTTTTGCTTGTTTGAAAGCTAAGTGGAAAGAATGTGTCATGAGAGGCTCAAAAACAGGGTTAAAAACAAGAATTCGGCAGAGAAAATCTCCCCACTTGCTTGACGTTGATGGAGATTCATGTCACCATATTCACAAGCAAGCAAAAAATTTTGCGAGCCATTTTATAAGGTTACATTGAGAAATACTTTATTGACTTCTTCAATGACTAAAAACTAAGCTGTGGATATATGTTTCTAATTCTTGCAAGTTTCTAATTGCTTGACTAAATTCACAAACTTTCCTAGACAAATACTTTTCACCTCAGGATTTAGCTAGTAAAGATTCACATGTAAGTTTTAAATCTGATTTTTTTAAATATTTCATTTTATTTTGTTCTTAAATCCCTACTTGTCTATTGTGAATATAATAATGTGCTTCACTTTAATATTTACTTACATAATTTACAGAAAATAATTCCATATGGCTAGCGTACTCTTAAATATTGTATATATGCTGTATTTGAATTTGCTCACCGCGCATTCGCGTGTCCCAATTTTCCACCCAGTTAAAAAGTTCAGCTTTTTTTGTCATCGGCCGGTCTCATGTATGATAAAGTTGGCGAGGGGTCATAATTTTAATCATTGTAGACCATTCGTTGACTGGCCAATGCCACTAATCGTTTAACAGTTCCTCCGACACCATCATGTGCATTTTTTCCATGTGACGATGCAAAGAAGTTCCATTCCGCCTTGATGCGAAAATCTTTCTCACGATGGCAGAGATTGAGAAAGTTTGATTTGTTTTTGTACTGTGATGATGCTCCATCTGAAAAGTAATTCAGCTTTTCGGGTTTATGGGGCAGTGAACAGCAACTGTATCATGCACCATACAATCAAAAAGAATAACTAAACTCAGGTGCACTAACTTTTTGGTTTCCCCGTCAACATAGTATATAACAAACGGATGCATTGTTGCTTGAGCATTGTTCCAATGAAAGCCTTGTGCAAAATCTTGAAGCACAAATGCATAATTTTCAGCAAAATCACAAAGTACAATGCATTGGTTTTGACGTAGATTTTCTTTCAAGTGTTGCAAATAGGAAGACTGAGTAGCAATAAAAGAGTGTCTTAATTAAAAGTTTTGGCAAACTCTGAAACAAATAATCCAAAATGTCTTCTGTCGGTTTTATAATAGCTTCCAGGACACACTTGTTATCAATCTGCATGCATTGTTTAAAACTCACATTTTCAATGCTATTAAGCTCAAAAGCTTCTTCAAACCGAGCCTTCAAATCATCGCTTCCTGGGCAGTTAACACAATTTGCGAAGTAACATTTAGATACAAATTTTGAAGATGACAATCAGATTTTTGGCGTAAATGTGACAAGGATGGTAAGTCAGATAATATCCGAATTTTTAAGTTTTTGGATATTATCTGACTTACCATGCTTGTCACATTTACTCCAAAAATCGATTGTCATCTTTAAAATTTGTATTATATGGCGTAATCCCGTATTTCTTTCATGATTCTTTCATAACATTTAGATGTTGGCATTTTGCAAATTATATTGCTTGTTACATCTTTGTATGTTTTAATCGGGAGTTCACCATTTGTCAATTCAGGTATTTTAAACTGAGCCATAATTAATTTGGCATTATAAATACTTTTGACCATGTACACGTTTGCCATCTTTTTTGACTGAAACAAAGTTTTTTTTACTAGGCATTTGATGACTAACCTCATCATTTTCATAGAATTCTTTGACTAGGGCTACCGCTGCAGGATTTAGTAAATCATTATCTGTAATAGACCCTAATGTAAATTGGTTACCTTATAGCCAATGTATTTTTTCTTTATTTTTTTTTTTTTTTTACTTTACAAAATTTAAAGGTAGCAATGTAGCCCTAACTGGTATTTAAAACAATACCATTGGTACCATAACTCCTGATCCCATTGAGATCCCACTCTAAAAGTTTCAGGATTTAAAGCTTATAATATTACAAAAAACATATTTTTTTCAATTTTTTTGAAAAACACTATCTTAATTTTTTTTTTTTAAATTTAGAATTTTTTTTCACCAAGCATAGTCAAGTTGCATATCAAATTAAAACTTATGAAATTATCTTTAAAGTGAGGGGTCAAACAACTCTCTAGGCATTATAAAACTTAAGAAATTCAAGATTGAAAAAGTTTATGCAAGCCAAAAAATGACGATTTTTCAAAATTTTAAAAAATAATTACATGGAAACCCAATGAGATAAAAAAAAATTCAAAAATATATTCTCATTTATATCACTAGGGAGAATGATCTCTGAAGGTTTCATTGAGATCTGAAATAGTTAGGTTGAGTGACTGGTTGATTTGGCATGAAATCACCCACAGGCCTTCTTCGGCTGCCATATCCCATCCAATGCAGTGTACGGCAAACAGTGTGTGCAGAGGTAATTTGAGGGGATCCTTGATTAAGATGGTCTGTAATTTTCTGCACTGTTGCCCTTCTGTTGTCTGTTATCAGTCTGGACACTCTCCGTTCCGCCCGAGCAGTCACTAGTCACTAGTCGATGACGACCACACGCTGCACGTAGAGATCTAGTTTTTTGGCTGACAGTCCAGTCTTTAAACTCGTTAACAACAGCTGCTCTGGAGCATTTCATGAATGCGGTGGTTTCAGTGATACTCGCTCCATGGCTCCGAGCTCCTACAATCATCCCACGTTGAAAGTTCGTCAAATCACATTTTTTACCCACCTCGTCACCCAAAAATCAGTTCTTCTACTGTCACAAGCACTAAGATTTCCCTTTTTATACTAGCTTTGCCCTCTGGCGGCAACAGCGTGCAACCATAGCTCATTTTCTTAAAACTGTCAGGTGGTCATAATAAAGTGGCTACTCAGTATATACATATAGAAGAAGATTTATTTACATACATTTTTTTCTATATGTATATAAAGCTAGTGCACGTGTAATTGCTGAGGTCCTTAAAAATTTTTCAATAGGTGCTTAAAAGTCTTTAAAAAGTGCTTATTTTTTATGGGAGAAAAAGAGTGGGAACCCTGAATATCCTCTGGCCGTTCTTCACCCCATATCCATCCGATATTGGCTTTGCCGATGTATCCAATATATGAATTTCAAAGGCGCTTACTTAGAAACGGGACCAATTAATAGTTTTCGCATTTATGCAAAAAAAAAAACAAAAAAACAACTAAATATATTCGCAAAATGCGATCGCAGTTTAAACCGTGATTTTAACAAAAAAGGACACAAAATTTAGAACTTTACGAAATACGTTGAAATCTGCAATTATTCCAACCTCTCCGTAATTCGGTAATCATGTGGCCGAAACCATAATGGTTAGCACCCTTAACAGCGCATGAGCTTTCGTCTCGTTGCACTCTACGCGGATCATATCATATCATATATGTATAGAGGATTTTAGGAAGGGAGTGTCTGACTCCAGGTCTTAAACAACCCATTTGAAATAGGAAGCTAGGAGATTTGGGCTAGAGTGCCCGATAGGAAAGTGACACGAAAGCGAGGTAGAAAGGGGGAGGAAGACGCCCTTATTTATTACCGGGGGGCAGTACCCGGTGTCCGACAGCTTAATGTGCCCATCCGACGCACGGCGGATATTTAGTGGATCGAGCGTTCGTACCTGCCTGGGATCAAACCTGAGGCCTTCTCCATAGCAGTCACGAACGTTGCCCACTAGGCAACCCGCGGCCCTCTCTATGCAAATTATCCCGTAATCCGTTTATATACAACCGGAAGGGAAATACTGGGATTGTACCGTGACGTCATGAAATCGGCACATGTGACTGAACAATAGGATTGTACCGTGACGTCATGAAATCGGCGCACGTGGTCTGAAACGGCATCGACTTCGTAGATCTTCCATGCTAATAGCTCACGATTGAAATCTTTTCGCGTGCGCGCCCATTTTGCGCGTCACTTTATTTTTCTTGCGCAAATTCAAACTTCTTTGCGCGTCTGCGCACGCTATCGGGAACCTTGTCATGCAGTGCTTCTCATCTCGAGTTCAATGTCAGCTGTTGCAGCAATTCCTGTTACATGCTGTGGCTTCATCTAGTCGCAATTCTAAAAAAATATGATGGGGCAGTTACTGAGTTACATACACTCAACACTGCTCCACATAAACTGAGCCATTTAAATTCATGATGGAAAGGGACAGCCAGTGTAGCATGTATAGGACAACAGCATCATATCAGCCTGACACTGGGAACGAGTCAGTGCTAAATATAAACAAAAGGCTACAAAATTAATTTCATAGTTACTACTAATGCAGGAAAAAAAAATCTGTAAAAATGAGAGAAATTCATGAAAATCAGGTGTGTCTGACTTCTAAAAGATTACCGGCTTTGGAATATGTCTTTGTTGTTAAGTCGGCAATCTCAATTAAATAAATTAAGCTGATAATCCAATGAAATGAAAACTCTGCCAGGCAGTAGGTCTAAAAAAAAAATTATAACTTGATTTTGTGAGTTCTTGTTTAGCAGCTGTCAGCGGTCACGGTTAGGGGCAGTTGCCCCCCCCCCCCACACACACACACGTTTTTAATTTTTTTTTTAAATTTACGGACAGCGCTTCCCCTCTCCTCCCTGGCTAACAGCACCGTCACCTAGGAACCCTCCGCGATTCCACCCACGACAGTGCATCTCGATGGCAACTGCCTTGATCAGACCAATTACCTCTGCCCGGTTGCTTCGTCGCTTACTGGTCATCTTGAAAGGAAGCTTCTAGAAGCCAAGATTATTTATTTAAGGAATATGTACCTCACTTCAGTCAGTCGGTGTCTGGAATTTTTATCTTGTGACATTGCGCACTACCTGTTCCTACAAAGGTGTAAGAGCTTTTGGTTATTAGTATAAGTGGGAACGTGACAGTGTTTTCGACTGCTCATTAACTTGTCAGCGTCGCGAGTGAGAAAAATGAAGAAAGGTGCAGAAAAAGTATCACTGCATTTTTTTAGTAGAAAACAGAAAGTCATAGAAGAAAGCATTGAATCTGAAAACTCTGCCCCTATACATCGAAAGCTACTTCTGTAGCTAGTATTTTCACCAATATTGATGAACCTGACTGTTCATCTAGTTTTTTCGTGACAGTGAAAGCCAGGTTAGTAAACCTACTGAAGTTGTACATTACTTAAATTCAAACCAGTCTGAGTCTAACCTCCACAGACGAGATCCACTTTGTGGCAAAGATGCTGCCCTTGAATATTTTAAAGATGGACCATTCCAGCCTTCTCTGGCACAATTCCAAGAGACTAAAGGAAACAGATTTAGAATTGTATGGTATTCACAGTTTAAGGGGCTTGATCTGGTGACAAAGCCTTTTGTTTTCCATGTTGATCATTTGGCAGTATTGGTAGTTATGAAGAAACGTTTATTACTAATGGGTTTAAGAACTGGAAAAAGGCAACTCAACGTTTTCAAGAATATGAACGTACTTCTTCTCATCTGAGTGCTTTGCTATGCTGGCAAGAAGGTTTAAAGTCTAAAGAAAGTGTAGCAGAGAAGATTTCTTCCCACTACAAAGAGAAGTGAAAACAAACCGTGAGTACCTTAAGATCCTGTTTCAAACATCACTTTTTCTTGGTAGACAAGGCTTTGCATTAAGAGGCCATAGGGAAGAAGAATCCTCAGATAACCAGGATAACTTTATAGACTTGTTGAAATTCCAGTCATCAGATAATTCGCTTTTGAAGAAAATGTTGTTAGAGCGAGAAAAGTACTTTAATTATGTTCATCATGAAGCACAAAATGAGATGCTGGAAATTTTGGTCAGTCAAATAAAAACCAACATAATTGAAAGTGTTAAGAAAAGCAAGTACCGTATTTTTCAACATATAATCCACACACGGTAAAATTCAGCATGAGAGAAAAAAAGTCTGTTTATAATCTGCAGACAAAATTCACAGTAAAAGTTAAAAAACAAACGCATTATTCACAACAGAGTTTTATAATAAATAGGTAGGTAATCACCAATATTTTCACCAACACTTTTTTTCCATCGCCAAAACTACTACTTTCTTTTTTTTTTTTTTTTGCAACTTGCGAAGAATGTGATTGGCAGTGTTTATAAGGCGTAGATGTGCAAATTTTTGTTAAAGTGACCTGCTACCTGTAGGTACATGCTTTACATAATGCCTGTTACTCAATTTTTGGATAGCTTCAGGAATCCGGAATTTTCATAAATCCGGCACTCATCCGGTCCCGTCGATGCCAGATTTTCTAGGTTTTACTGTACATACTACTTTCTTTCCATTTAATGAGTTTAACAAAATATAAAATCACTGAATTTTTTTGAAAATATAAAAAAGTTTCTGTTACAATACCCCGCAACTTTCAAATGGTTGTGATATATATTTTTCATTTATGTGGCAATCATGCTGTAACTCTGAGTAATGCTTAAATTACATAAACAACTGAAACACTGGATCTCAGACCGTAAATAATTTGTGAAGTTCTCCCCTTCAGTCTTGGAGCTGTAGTGTCAGACGGATTCTCTTTGAAGTAGAGCAAAATAAACAAGTGGGAGTGAGGTTGGAACCTCGGGAAGAGTGTGTGTGTGGGGGAGTGATGTTACGGAGGTCACGGGTCAAAGCAGCATGGAATGGAAACGGCACTCCCCTATTCAAGGTCAACACGCTTTGCTGCAGGCAATGTTTTCTCCCCTAACTTTTACAAAGCAGCAATCTGCAGAGAAAATGTCTACACACACATACACAGACGTTTTTGTCAAAGCAAAACTGCTTCATTTTTGAAGTTTACGAGGGGGGGGCTCCATATTATCCGCATCCTCGCATATACCTCAGTGGTTAGAATTTAAACTTTTAGGAAAAGATAATCTGCGGATTATGTGCCGGAAAATACAGTACTTCTCTGTAATCGTGGATGAAACCCCAGATGTAGCAAATCATGAGCAATTGACTATCGTATTGAGATATGTAACAGATGATTTAAAAATCGAAGAAAGATTTCTTGGTTTTTATAAGACAGACCTTACAGATGGAGAGTCATTGTATCACCTACTCCTGTCGGTGCTGAACGAAGTAGGTTTAGAGACCTCTAATAGAATAGCCCTATGCTATGACAGGACAACAAATATGTCAGGAATATATAAAGGTGTGGCAGCAAGATTACAAGAAAATAATCCGAATGCAATATACGTGCATTGTTACATACATTAATTAAATCTTGTTTTTGTGGATTTATCGAAAAGTATTTCCATGGTTCGCAATGTTTTCGGTACAGTTCAGCAACTTTATTGTTTCAATGAAGCCTCACCGAAACGCTATGCAATATTTATAAAGATAAAGGAAGGGGCTATCGGTGAAAGCAATAAAACAGAATCTAGGACAAACTTGTCTCTGAAGGCACTGAGTGACACTAGATTTAGCAGTAGATATGAAAGTATGCGAGCTGTTCAACAGCATTTGCCAGAATACAGACTCTGGAAGAAATTGAAGCGAAGAATTCAAGGGTTGGTGGTGAGGTTCATGGGTTCATCTTGTGTATAAAAAAATTTGAATTTGTATTTGGGCTGAATATGATGAAACAAGTATTTGAAAAAACAAACATTCTTTCAAACTACATTCAAAATCATGATATTTCAGTTCACGAAGTTGTTGATGTTGCCAAGAGGATTGAAATAGCTGTTGCAGATCTTCCCGACGAAAATAATTTTGACATGATTTGGTCTGAGGTGAGGATATTTTGTGAAACTGGATTTGAAGGACCAGTCATTCCACGTAAACGCAAAGTTCCACAGAAAATTGGTGGAGATGTTCATCCAGCTGTTTCTTCACCTCCTGATCTCTGCTTAAAAACAACACTAGATGAAACCCGTTGGAATAGACGGTTAGTTTTTTTTTTTTTCTTGAAACGAATAAACTCATATGAAACAACAAATGTAAACTTTATTTGATTGACAAATTCATTGAACCACTTCAGTAAAGACAATAGTCCAGGTTCATGTTTTTTTTTTTTTTTTTTGGACTGAAGGTTTAACGACCACCGTGAGCAACTAAATGGGCTATTAGCAGTCGCCCGTCCCCAATTTAGGGGCACTGGTCCCAGGGAAGGGGGAGAGCCAGTGCCATAAGACAAACACAACATCAATGCCTCACTGGGATTCAAACCCGGACCCTTCACGAACAAATCATCGTAAGCCAGCGCTTAGACCACTGCACCACCGGGGCGGCCAAGTTCATGATGAGCATCATGACTGCACCCTTTTTCAGTTGTAAAATGTGAGGTGGAAGTCCACTCATCTCGATCGTGTGCAAAAATTCAACTGGATAGCACACTCTTTCACTCTCATCTTCAGTCACAACTGTGTTTTCAAATGTTGTTAGAACAAGATTCACGCTGCAAATACTTTTCATTCTCTCTTGTATGAGACATATAGTTGCAACCCATTGATTGCTCACGCCTTCCAGTAAGGCACTTACATTTTCCATTTTTTTTTTCCTTTTTTCTGTGGGAGAGACATTCTGTTAAGGGTAAGTATGCGATAAAGTATTTACTTACTTTAGGACTGGTCATAGGACATCATGCACACACTAAGTCTGACACTGATCTGAGCACCTAATGTAGATAAGGGCTGCATGCTTCTTCCATAGACTTTACATGGAAACTTTGCCGCCATGCCGCGCCCAAACCGTTGCCCCAATCTCAGTTTTCTCTTCAACTGGCACATCTACATGGTAAGACCTTTTTTTTTTTTTTTTTTATACCTGAACCATATTTTTACGTTCAGCCATTCTCTCAAAATAGGTCTCACAGTAGAAAACCTTATAGAATGAAGATATAGGCGCAACTCAATATGTACGTTCTAAATATTTTAACTAACGATGGTCAACAGAATGTTTATTTACATCTTTACATAATGGGAAATGTCTTACCTACATGAATAAACTGGATTGAATGAATATTAAATTGTATATATACATCACACAGTCCAACGGCATAACGCAATCAGGTCTTCGAAAGTGTTCGCTGTTCCGATGAGAAGAACTTTGATACGAATGCCTGCTAGCGTTGCTTTGCGCAACGGTTTGCTTAGAAAAGAGAAGACTTCGGACTATCTCAGTCCCTCCATGCTTCCACCTTCAACAGCGCGCGAGTCAACCGCACACTTGCCCCATAGACATTACATGGGAACTTTGCCACCCCACAATGCCCGAACCATTTCCCCAATCTCATTTTTCTCTTTGACTGGCACATCTACATAAGACCTTTATTTTGATACCTCAATCATATCTTTATGTTCAGCCATTCTCTCAAAATAGGACTCACAATAAAAAAAAAACCCTTACAGAATTAATATACAATATAGATACTACCCATTTCTTGACAATATTGTTGAAAACATAAAGTCGCTCTTCGACAAAAATCAACTGACACTGTTATGCCACATGAAAACTGTACTGACTGCTTCATTTAAACATGACTATCAGCAATAAAGATTTCAAAGAAGCTTGTTCCATTATAGAAGAAGCCTATGAGATTGAATGTGACAGCTTATCTGCAGAAATTGATGTATTCACTTGGAAATAAATATTAAAAGGTGATTGCACATTAATTTCCAGATTGGTGTTGGAGTTTAAAGCTGAAAATTCTCACAATCAAGTTGTATACCCAAATATTGTGAAGCCTTTGAAATTTATTTTAATAGTTCCCATGTCTAAAGCTTCAGCAGAACAATCTTTCAGTGTTCTCAAAAGGGTAGAAAACTAGAGCAGAATTGTAAAAATAATAGTCCTGTGATCTTATCATATGCCTGGAAGAGCTTTATTAATAATGAGAAAGAAAAAACAAAAAAAGAAAACTAATTAAGCATCTAGAAGATATGTACCTATACTCACCGCTAGGAGGAACATCAGCAACGTGAACTGTGATTGATGACGTAGTGAGCCTGGTGAGTTGGCGTCAAAATGAGACTTTAAGTCGATTTATGCCTTCTGCTGAAGATGCCGTACAAAATTGCAGGCGAAACACATCCGGTGACGCGTTGGTTCGTGAAATATTGAATGATTCCATGGTTTTTAAGGTTCTTTTAGCGTTCATTCATTTATTCAACTTCTTTATTTCATTTTCATTTTACATACCATCCAGTGGTTTAAAGTATCATTGTCTTTTAGCCAATTTCCATAGCCATTTTTAATAAAAAAATCTTTATTACATCGATGCACAGCTATTTCACCTTGAACGAAATAGCCAGTTTTCACATTGTTAAATAATAGATATAGTTTTGTGAATCGTTGAAACTCAGTCAAAAGATCGCCAAAACTCAAAATGCAATGGCCATTGTTCGAACAGCGATTAGGCTTAACAGCATGAAGACCTTAGGCCTAACAGAGACAAGATGTGCTTCACTGAAGAATTGTGACTGCATTTTGCAAACACTAATTGTATGGAATACTGATTATTATGCTAAAATTGGGCACCATTTGAATTAAGGTATGTACAGCAAAACCTTCGTTAATACAGTGTAACTTGTCTAATTCGAACATTTTTAATTCAAATTTTTTGTTTGGTCCCTTGAATTTTCTACATAAATAATGTTAAAAAAACACCTTTAATTCGAACTTTCTTTGTTTAATTCGAAGAAAATCCCATTTTCATAATTTAATATTTTCAACAATTACCTTTCAAAATGGGTACGTACTGTTGTTGCGAGGTCACAAGCACCAATTCTGCCTGCTCTAGGTTTACCTGAAAGCTGTTGTCATGCAGCTGGTGGCAGGAAGGGGTCAAGGTCACGACACTTCCGCTGTAGGCTGTAACCGTAGATGTTTAGTTTGTTTGCATTTACGTGACGTGAACAATGTAACTGCCTGCTCCGGTTGTTTTAATGTCTGTTTGTGTTTATGAGTAGTGCTGTAACCTGCTGTACCTAAGTTTTTCATCATGTCTTTGTGTAGACCAGCCTGTGGTGAGTACAAAACATTGACTTTAGCTCAAAAGGCGGAAGTGATTCATGAAGTGGAAAAGGGATATAAAAAAAGTCTCAGATTGCAAAGGACTTTGGTATTCCTCCCAATACGTTATCCACTTATCTAAAATATAAGGATAAAATTTTGAATACTCTTGGAACTCAGTGTAGTGGTGGAGAAAGGAAAAGGGTAAGAGGACCGGGCAATCCTGATGTTGAGGAGAGCGTGTTGAAGTAGTTTGAGCAGGCACGTGGCAAAAGCATTCCACTAAGTGGCACCCTGATTAGAGCTAAAGCTGAAGAATTTGCCACTAAATTGGGGAAAAATGATTTTAAGGCTAGTACTGGCTGGCTTGATGGATTTAAAGAAAGAAATGGCATTTCTTTTAAATGTATTTGTGGGGAAAGGGCAGATGTTAACCTAGAAGCAGCTAATGAGTGGGAGGGAGAACTGTTAGAAATGATTGGGAACACAGCCCCTAAAGACATTTTCAATGTCGACGAAACAGGTTTATTTCTCAAATGCACCCCAGACAAAACATTAGCCTTCAAAGGTGAACGCTGCAGTGGTGTGAAACATAGCAAGGAACGGGTAATGATTTTAGTTGGAGCTAATATGGATGGATCGGAGAAACGTCCTTTATTAATGAATGGCAAATCAGCTAACCCACGCTGCTTCAAAAATGTAAAAACTAAGCCAGTTGAATATGAAGCAAATAAAAAAGTGTGGATGATTAGTGACATCTTTGAAAAATGGCTTCTAAAAATAGATAAAAAATGTCAGAAAGAAAACAGAATGATCTTGTTGTTTATTGACAACTGTACAGCACATAACACCATACCTCTGCTGGAAAATGTAAAGGTTTTGTTCTTTCCACCAAATATGACTTCAGTAGTTCAATCCATCGATCAGGGTGTGATTAAGAACTTTAAGCACTTCTACCGACGCCATGTAGTGCAGACAATTCTATCAGGTACCGATACATAAGACGCTTCAAAATCGACCTTCTACAAGCTGGTCGTATGATTCGCAGTGCATGGCAACAAGTTAAACCTGAAACTATAGCCAACTGTTTCCGAAACGCAGGCTTCCAGCACTCCGATTATGAGTCTCAACTACATCAAGATAATGGTAATGGTGGTGAGGAGATCATACCCACTATGGAGTACTGGGAAGACGTAGGCCGTTGATGACAATTTAGCTGTTTGTGGTGAGCTCACAGATGATGAGATCTTGGCTGATGTTTTGAATAAGAAGACCTACTGTGTATCTTCAGATGAAGAACTGAAACGGCCAGAAGTTCCTGAAGAGTGCCTTCCAAATTCAGTAAAGGCCTTGGTTCACTTCCAACAGTTAAGGATGTTTGTTGAGGAACAGCAGAATGTAAGTGACTCTTTTTTTTTTTTTTTTTTTTTGGATTGGAGTTTTAACGACCATTGTGAGCAACTCAATGGGCTATAAGCAGTCGCCCGTCCCTAATTTAGGGTCACTGGTTCCATGGAAGGGAGAGAGCCAGTGCTGTGAGACAAACACAACATCCATGCCTCACTGGAATTCGAACCCGGACCCCTTTTGGACGATTGATCATAGGACATCGCTTAGGCCACTGCGCCACCGGGGCGGCAACTCTCCATTTAATTCACTCAATAAACTTGAGGAATTTACACTTACCCATAACATAAATTCTAAGAAGCAGGCCAAAATTTCACGTTTTTTTCCAAAAATTATGTAAATTTACTGTACTATATATATATTTTTTTCTGTATGTTATGAATAAATATGTTGGTTTTTACAGTATGTGAAGTGATTTTTGAATGTGCCCATATTCAAACTTGCCTAATTCAAATTTGTCGATAATTGGAATAATTTTTTGTGGTCCCTTCAGCTTCGAATTATCCAAGTTACACTGTATTTATTTAGTTATACCATGGAATTTATTCAATTTCTTATAAACGATATAGAATGTGTTGAACATAATACCATGGTACATATTACCATAATGATATTTTGTTTGGTAAAAAACTATTTAAGAAACACAACAAAACAGGAATGTTTAATATATCTGGCATTGCTAGCCATGGCCAATGAAAAAACACAAATAAACTTAAATGAATGTGTAGAAGTGTACTCTAGAAAAAAACAAAGACACTTATCATTATTTTAAGTCTCACTATTTTTAAATACTTTTTGAGTTATTTTTTTATTTTAACAATTGAACTTGTAGTAATCTTGTGCCCAAATTAAATATTTCCATATAGCAATGCATCATGCTTATGAATTTCAGCATCAAGGCATGAAATATGTAACAAAATGTTTTATCTAATTATCCCCCCCCTTTTTGGACATTTCGTATTCACACTTTTACACCCTCCTTTATAATGGAAAATCCTTGCCCCCCATATTTTGGCACTCAATCGCCACCACTGGCAGCTGCCAAGACAATGGGGTTGTTGCCAATCCAGACTTCATCAAGAAAGCTAACACCAACCCATATAAGTGTGGAAGAAATATTCTTCTAATACGTGGAAAATACGTCATGATAATTAACACAGCAATCAGACATCTCTGAATTGACTGTATTTACTGTTTCTCACGTAATATCAATCACACCAGAAAACTTGAATTGATATTACAATTGAATTGAAAACTTGTGATTGACATTACGTGAGAAACAGTAAATACACTCAATTCCGATGTCTGATTGCTATGTTAATTATCATGACATATTTTCCATGTATTATAAGAATATTTCATCCACATTACATACCTGAGCAACTGGTGATTTGCGTGATTTGCTTAACAATGCTAGAATTATCATAACACCAACCCAGCTGACTGGCAAGTCCATAAAGGGAGGTGCACAAAAGACTAAGCAGCCATTCAGACCAGGGTTCCCACGGTGCTTATAAATCCTTAAAAGTCCTTAAAAAGTGCTTATAATTTTTTTGGGTGCTTAAAAGTCCTTATATTTTCCCAAAAAGAGCAAAAAGTACTTAAAGGTGCTTATTTTTTATTTTGTTCATTCTTTTTTTTTCAATTTGCCCATAAACTCGCGATCGGTCGTTTTGTGACATCAACTAGGATTACTTGGGAGTGGCGGAACAACCCCGCCCAAACTCATCAAAACATTACGATAAGCGGTGCGGCACGTGATCCCTGCGTTATAACTGGCCCGTGTTTCTCCTTTAGTCCTTGAAGGCAGTGGTGTAAACCTAACAAACCAGTAATGATGCAGCAAATGTACTTCGGCTCTTCTGGGTGTGCACGTGAGCAGTTCATCACCAACGGCAACAATACGAAAATCGCAGTTATGTTTCTCGGCACAGTGTTCATGCTCTGTAGTTTGCTATTGTGAGCTTGTTGTTGTTTGTGATCTCAAACAGCTGCTGGTCATTTTTTTCTGTTTGCTATTCTAAAAAGATAAATAATACTAAAAAAGTTTAATCATAGCTTTGTAGGGTCAGTGCCTGCTCAGGTTGAGCATTAGGAAAATGCCAGGCAAGTGTTGCTTCACTGACACGTGGTGTGAGCATCCCCTCTATAAACTGTGGATATCTTCCATTGAAAATAATCGGCACAAAGCATATTGACGACCCTGCAGGAAGGAATTGGATATTTCACAGATGGGAGAAGCTGCTTTAAAGGCACACATGAAAGGTAAGTTTTTTTTTTTAATGGTTATATAATTTGCTGGGTTTTTAAAAATAATTTTTAATGGTTGTAGGGATTTTGAGGAAATTCCGAAATTATAACAAATGTGTAAACTCGTATGTGCCGCCCCGGTGGCGCAGTGGTCTAAGCGATGGCCTCTGATCATTCGTCCGTAAGGGGTCCGGGTTCGAATCCCGGTGAGGCATGGATGTTGTGTTTGTCTTACGGCACTGGCTCTCTCCCTTCCCTGGAACTAGTGACCCTAAATTAGGGACGGGCGACTGCTTATAGCCCATTGAGTTGCTCACGGTGGTCGTTAAACCTCCAATCAAAAAAAAAAAAAGAAACTCATATGGAAGATCTGCAAAGTGGGGGAGGGTCATTTTGTATTGTTGAGAAGGTCAACACTGCTCGTGCTCCATCTGTTTTTGGCAGGCAACCAGCCAATGGAAACGTACGTACAAGCTACAAGCACTCGTGGCATGCTCCCTCCACCATTGATTCAGAACTATGCATAAAAAAATGCAAAAACTAACTTTGCGAAAACTTTATGAAACTGGCTGAAATTTTGATCAACAACATAAATTGGTAATAGGAACAGACCCTCCAAATTTCGCCGGAATTGGTTACAAACTTTTTAAATTAGCCATGGAAATTTTTAATCATCAGCCAGAATATATTACTCTGCTCTTTCTTTTACTTTTCACGAGTGCTTGCCTGTGTCATTCCTTATTTATTTTTTGATGCGCTATCCATCCTGGTGGAGGCTATTTTTTGTAAATTATCTTTGGTTTTAAGTGTGCATTTTTTGTTTTATTTTTTTATATACTTCTGTTGGAGAACTTGTTGTATCTCCCTTGCAAATATGGTCATGTGCTTGTTACAGAAATATTGTTTTTAGCATTATATTTAATTCCTAGCCTACGGCCTACATTGAGTTCCGGCATTTGTACATATTGCATGATATGTTACTCAGATTCTTATCTCGTTGTTTTATTAATTAATTTGACTCTGTAATACATATTTGTCAATAAAGATTGTTTTGAATCCAACTCACGGCGACGATAAACTAAACAAGGTGCGTACATCTCTGCAAATGAGTTCTCCCCCTCCCGAACTCCACCGAAAGAAAAAAGATGAAGTCAGTCTCCCGCCACCATTGTTTCAGGACTATGCCTTAAAAAAAAAAAAAATGCAAAAACTACATTTGCAAAATTTTCACGAAACTGGCTGAAATTTTTGTCAACACCGTGAATTGGTAACAGGAACAGAACCTCCAAATTTCGCCGGAATCATTTACAAACTTTTTGAATTAGCCATGGAAATGTTTAATCATCAGTAAACACAAATCGTATACACAGAAATGGTTAATAAAATTTTGAGGGCTAATTTAAACAGTTTTTAACCAATTCAGGCAAAATTTGGAGGTCATATTCCTATTAACAGTTTATGGTGTTCATTAAAATTTCAGTCCATTTCATAAAATTTTTTTGCACAAGGATATGTTTTTTACCTTTTTATCCAAGTCTAGTGGAAATCCTGGCCCATCTGACGGATAATCCCCCCCAACCCCCGCACTAGATTTTTGCTGAAGAAAATTTGAAAAAGCCTAAATATAATTTTAGAGATTTTAGCTAAAAGCTAATCTTACTTGTCAGATTAAACACGGCTGATCTTTCTTTATTTGTCGGGAGATAAAAATACATAAAAAAAAGGAACATTTAAAAATGAGTTCCTTTATTTAGTAAGATCGTTTTTTTCCCCGACTTCATCGGACTTCTGGGCAACTTACTTTTCTGTCGGAAATTCCACTTCTGGATCAACATCTATCATGTGCAGATTATACTGGGATTTTTGTTAATTTTTTTTTACTAGTGGAGGATTTGGGCAAAATTGCGTGTGTGTGTGTGGGGGTGGGGTCGAATTGACTGGCTTTCCCTCATATTTAGTAATTTTGTTTTAAAAAATTCCACTGGTCTAATAATTTTATTATTAAAATTTATAAATATACTTTCTGATCCCTGTGTGGTTGATATGCTTAAACCCTCCTCCCATATTTTATATACATACATATCATTAAGCTGTTCTCTGAGTTTCAGAGGTTAGCTCCTCAAAGAAAGACAAATTTCCAAGTTCACATATAACTGATAGAACTAGAAATTACTTACTGTTGGTGTATCAAATGTCTCCATTTACAATGATTTTGGCACACAGCTTGAGCTTCATTAACATCCATCACATGCTGCACACACAACCTTTTGTACTTCATACTCTTAATCTTTTTCTAAAGCAGACATTCCTGAATCTAGTCCTTCTATGACTCCCATGGCCTCCTTTTCTGCCACTTGGGCTGAAAAATTCTCTTAGTCAGCACCTCATCACTCATTCTTTCAGCATGGCCAAACCACCTAAGAATATTAGTTTCTGCCTTACTAACAACATTTTGCTTCACATCTGCAACACATCTTCATTCTTCACATTACCAGAGCATGTCTTGTCACAAAGCCCCCATAAGTAGCGACTCTCCCCAGCACACAAACAACTCCTATGGCTTTTCCGCAGTACCCAGGTTTTACTGCCATAAATCAGAGTAGGAACAATTACACTTTCATACACGTATCCCTAGTCAAATTGACCACCCTTGTAAGCTCTCCCCTATTTTTACTTCATTGAACTCTTACAAATTTTCTTCCCAAAAACTGTAGCACGATAAATCATTCTGGCCTCCACCATTCAGTTCTTTATTTCTGCCTTTCAATCATCTTCAATTTGATTTCCTCCAATTTTCCTTCTCATTCTATACAGTTTTTGCATCTGCCCCCACCCGTGCCCTGCCCTAATAATGAGTTTTGGTAAATTGCTGTGATTTTTTTATAGATCCTGTCTGTTTACATGTTTTTATGTCTTCCCTTGCTTACTCTCTCTAGTCATGCAATATTGTATAAAATAAAAATAATTTAATGGTATCTTAAATTGCATAAACTGAATTTAATTTTATTACTCTTTCAGGGAAAAAACACTGCGGGCTTGTGAGTGCGAAGGAAACTGCTGCTGGTAGTATACAAGAATTTTTCCCTGGGACCATTCCATTTTCATCATCATCTGAATTATCAAGTTCTACACAAAAAACCTCGGCAAAGGAATCCTCCACTACTGGTACAATTTTGACTCACGTTATAAAAAAAGATGTATTAGATGCCGAGATTAAATGGGCTCTCAAGTGTGTGAGTAGTCACTACTCGTACAATTCCTGTGCTGACATAGGCTCCTTATTGTGTGATATGTTCCCAGACAGTGTGATAGCAAAGCACTTCTCTTGTGGTCCGAAAAGTTTGCCTATCTTGTGTGCTTTGGATTGGCACCATATTATAGATCTCTGTTATTCAGTACATTGAAAACAGCAGAGTATTACAGTTTGTCGTTTGATGAAAGTCTGAATAAAACATTGCAGTGTAAACAAATGGATGTCTATGTTAGATATTGGTGCAATTCTGACAGTGAAGTGAAAATGAGGTACCTTACCTCTTTATTTATGGGACATGCTACAGCAGAAGACTTATTAAAAATGTTATATGAAGCCATTGAGAATCTGACTTTGCAGAAAGTTCTGCAGCTCTCTATGGATGGCCCAGCAGTTAATTGGAAGCTGTTTGACCTTCTGCAGCAGGAAGTGAAATCAGACTTCAAGTGTGAAATGTTGAACTCTGGCAGCTGTGGACTGCACACTTGAAACAATGCATTCAAGCAAGGTGGAAGTATGTCACAATGGGGCATTGACAACATATTAACCAGTTTGTATTATCTCTTCAAGGATTCACCCGCAAGGACAGAGAATTTTCTGAAAGTGTCACAGTCTCAGAAAATGCCAAAGCCATTCTGCAAATACAGGTGGCTAGAAAATGTCCCAGCTTGTGAAAGAGCATTAGATATATAGACTGATGTAAAGAAGTACATTCATTGTGTTGAAGAGGGGAAGTTTTCCAAAGGAACATCTAAATCTTTTGTTGAGATACAGAAGGCTTCTAAAGATGAACTTATGCCTGTAAAGCTGAACTTTTTCTTGTCTGCCTGTAAAATTTTACAGCCATTTTTGGCACTCTTCCAGGATAACAAACCACTACTGCCATTTCTAGCTGAAGAACTACGAAAGCTTGTGGTTGATTGATTGTCAAATTTTAGTGTTATGAAAAAAAAAAAAACATGTGGAGGAATTGAGCACTGTTCTTAAACTGTCCAAATTTTATTTTACTGTGAAGGACACTTACTCCTCCATCAGCAAGATCAGTGCAGGATTTGTGGGAGATCACATAATTCAAGAATTAACCTTCCACAAAAAAGTCACTGACAAAGCAGTCATTGAGCTAAAATTACAGTGCCAAGACTTCATTTTTGCAATTTTGTCTAAGATAATTGATAAATCACCAGTGAAGTATTCTATTGTCAGGTGCATGTCATGCTTAGATCCCCGACATATGGTAGCAAACACTCATGATTGCTATGTCAAACTGAAACGGATTTTGTCTGCTTTGGTTGATGCCAGTCGTATTCTTGAGACAGACTGTGAGCAAATACTCCCAACAGTTCAACATCTTCCTTAGTGAAGTCGTATTGAAAAATCAGTCAGAGTTCAGCCCTGCAGATAAGGGTTTCAGACTTGATCAGTTTCTACATAAACACTTCTCTGAAGACAAATACCAAAAGGTATGGGGAATTGTCAAAATGCTGTTGATTTTGTCGCATGGACAAGCAGATATTGAAAGAGGCTTCTCAGTCAATAAAGCCATTGAAATTGAAAATATGGCTGAGAAGTCTTATGTTGCTCAAAGGATCATCTTGGATCACATTAGGGATAGTAATGTTCCAATGAAAGATGTCCCCATTTCCAAAGAACTTCGAATAGCTGCTGCTGGTTCAAGGCAAAAGTATCATTCCTATTTGTCTGAACAGCAAAAAGCAAAAGAAAATGAAGTAGAAAGGAGAAAACGAAAGTCATTTTTTGAGGAATTACAAGAGCTAAAAAATAAAAAAGCCGGGCTTCAGAGTGCAGTTGAAGATTTACAAGCATCCTCTGAGAAACTTGCTGATAAAGCTGAATCCACTGGAGCCATGAAGTATCTAACCCAATCTAACAGCTTTAGAAGGACAATGAAAAAAAGAAAGTAGAGTTAGATGATGTTGAGCTGCAAATAAACACCTTGCTGAAAGAAGTTAAACACACATAATTAAAATAAACATTACTTTCCAACCTGTTTCACAAGGTATTTAGAGTTAGGAGGGATATGGTGAAAGTCTTCTGTTGTGGCTAACGTTAGTGGCTAAAATCAAAATCACTTAATTTCAGGCACCAATAGCGCATTTTGGCTTGTAGCCCAAATGCCCCAAATGACTTCACATTTTGGGTCTTTTAGCCTGAAACCAAAATAACATTTTTTTGTTTGCTAAACTGGTATAAAACAAACAGTTGGTGCAGGGGCCACAAATCCACAAAAGAAAAAGGAAATGTTGAAGTAAAAAGAATAGTTACCTTAGTTTTATTGTAGCTATTTATTAACTTGAGTACATTGCCAAAAAAGGGGGAAATTATGTTTATGGGTGCTGGCCACAGAGAGGGATGTGTGTGTGTGTGTGTGTGTGTGTGTGTGTGTGTGTGTGTGTGTGTGTGTGTGTGTGTGTGTGTGTGTGTGTGTGTGTGTGCATTGCACGTGTTATGCATTTCCTGAGCTGCACATGAGTTTTTTGAGGAGGATCTTGTTGGCCTGAATGTTATCTATTAGAGGAAGTAGCCCAACCCAGTTCATACCAAAAATTCTGTTTGCTTTTGCCATTACTAAGGATCAATGTAATTATCCTCTCAAAATTTTGAAAAAGGCTGATTTTTTTCTTTTTGAATCTAAACTTAAACCAGAATCAGATATGCAAAACTTAAATTTACACACACATATACTGTATATGTAGGTGCATGTGGATATATATATATATTATATGTGATATAATTAAAAAAGTTATAATGACACAAACTAGGAAATTAACTGCCCCCCCCCCCCCCAAAAAAAAAAAAAAAAGATATACTGACCCATCTCCCCTACACTTCATATCTAGTTCCTGGAACTAACTTGCTAGGAGGGGTCTGGAAAGTCTTTGACCTGCCCTTCCTAACTCTGAATTCCTTGTGTGTTCAGTATGACTGCTACCAGGGTAATTCTGTAAGCCCAAGAATTATTTTTTACATAGGCAGTGTTATAAATTTGGTGTTTGATTCAATTACTTGTGTTATTCATTTCTGTCAAGTTAGTGATAGGTTACTTTGAGACTTAGTGAACTATCTTACAACCATACATCAGAAACAGGGGATTTGTGATTATTTTGTGGTAAGTTAAATTGCTTTTATAATGACTCATTTGAGTTTTATTTATGTATACCATATTTACTTTATTAGTATGTTACTGTAATGTGCACCATGTTTTCAGAAGCCACATTTTGAAGAGTAATATTTATTCATGCCCTTGAAAAAGTTCATATTGTAATGCTATACCTAATTAATATTTGGAGCCTAGACACTGAGGGAAAAAAGTTGGTGTCTTTATATACATATAGAAGAAAATGTATTTACATACATTTTCTTCTATATGTATATAAAGCTAGTGCGCGTTTTATTGTCGAGGTCCTTAAATTTTTTTCAATAGGTGCTTAAAAGTCCTTAAAAAGTGCTTATTTTATGGGAGAAAAAGAGTGGGAACCCTGCAGACCATGAGGTGGTCATGGGAGAAACAAAGTACTTCACTTGAAATCATTATCTTTTAGCTCACATGACTAGCATAAGAACAAATAAAGGTAACTTGATCACGCTAGTTACGTTAACTGAAAACTTTTACAAAAAGTTCGTAAGTTGGAAGCTTTCGGCCTTATCTTAGGTCTTCATCACGCCAATGGAGGACTAAGATTGTTGCCAGATTCTACATTTGAATTTTTCCTATTTTTGTTGCCAAAACTTAGAATTGATCTCCAGATCAACGGAATGTAGAGAGGAGATTCGGAGTTGCAAGTCATTGAGTTGAAAATAATTTCTATGCTTTCACGGTAACGGAGGGCAAAACAATTGTCAAAAGAAGCAATTCGTTTTGCTTCGTTCCAGTGGGGAACTGCAGATGTGTCTTCCATTGTCAAAATAGACAAGGCAGTATTAGGATTGGCTTTCGAAACATCTTTTCTATGTTCTAAAATTCTATGGCTAATGCTCCTGTATGTGCTTCCAATGTATAAGTTATCCCCAGTAGAAGAAGAGGATAGGAATGCAGTAAACTCCTGGGAGGTTCAGGCTTTCAACTTTGTCCCTATCCCTTTGTAGAAGTTTCAAGATGTTTGGGGTAGATTTAATGGCAAGATGGTAACCAAAACTTCTAAAAAGAATCTGTAACTTATAAGCATAGGAAGGATGGTAAGGAACAGAACCACAGAATTTCAGGTCTTCTTTCTTGTGAGGAAGGAGGCATTCGATTTTCGAATGGTTTTCATATTTCTTTATGAGGGAGTTGACTGTAACAGCAGGGAAACCATGGGAGAGGGCTATTGTAGAAATGTTGGAGAGTTCTTCTTGAAGAGAGAGAGTTGGTTGTTGCAAATGATATGAGCCCTGTGCATGTAGGACTTCAATGCTGCAAGCTTGTAGAGATGCAGGGTGCAAACTCTCTTCAAGAAGAACTCTCCAACATTTCTACAATAGCCCTCTCCCATGGTTTCCCTGCTGTTACAGTCAACTCCCTCATAAAGAATTATGAAAACCATTCGAAAATCGAATGCCTCCTTCCTCACAAGAAAGAAGACCTGAAATTCTGTGGTTCTGTTCCTTACCATCCTTCCTATGCTTATAAGTTACAGATTCTTTTTAGAAGTTTTGGTTACCATCTTGCCATTAAATCTACCCCAAACATCTTGAAACTTCTACAAAGGGATAGGGACAAAGTTGAAAGCCTGAACCTCCCAGGAGTTTACTGCATTCCTATCTCTTCTTCTACTGGGGATAACTTATACATTGGAAGCACATACAGGAGCATTAGCCATAGAATTTTAGAACATAGAAAAGATGTTTCGGAAGCCAATCCTAATACTGCCTTGTCTATTTTGACAATGGAAGACACATCTGCAGTTCCCCACTGGAACGAAGCAAAACGAATTGCTTCTTTTGACAATCGTTTTGCCCTCCGTTACCGTGAAAGCATAGAAATTATTTTCAACTCAATGACTTGCAACTCCGAATCTCCTCTCTACATTCCGTTGATCTGGAGATCAATTCTAAGTTTTGGCAACAAAAATAGGAAAAATTCAAATGTAGAATCTGGCAACAATCTTAGTCCTCCATTGGCGTGATGAAGACCTAAGATAAGGTCGAAAGCTTCCAACTTACGAACTTTTTGTAAAAGTTTTCAGTTAACGTAACTAGCGTGATCAAGTTACCTTTATTTGTTAATATTGTTACGTGTTTTGCCCATCATCGTCATGTTTCACAACTAGCATAAGAATTAATAGTTGTAGCTGAGGGTGGAGCATCAACTTGCTCATCAAATGGTGAGCTGCTTAACAAACAAGGGCAAACATGAGAAGACAATTACATGCTGGAAGGAATAAAAATTGAAGTTCCAGTGCCATTGACCATATTACGTGTTTTTCGTAATTCTTCTGGATGTTCCATAATTTTTGGGGTGCATAATGCCACAAAATGTAGGCTGAAAATCCAGAAGAATTACGAAAAATACATAATAGTTGGCAGCTCTGTTTCCACCACACATCACCATTGCATCTGTCACGCCACACATCTGCTTTAAGGATGCAGTTAGACAGGTTTTGAAAATTTCCTATTTCATTAAGCATTCCCATTTTGCAGGCATACACCACTCACCATGTCCTCATCTGAATGTGTCTTCAATGCTGGTCTTTTCTTCTCTCAATCCCAGAAAATATTTAAACTCAGTTGTCAAATGATTAAATGGTTCTCATCTTCTACTTAATGTAAAATTTCCTATATATTGTGTTACACATACACTTATTCAGTTTCCTAAGTAATGTAGTGGGAATTCACTTTAAGAAAAACCATTTACATTACTTAATATCTGAGAACCCTGAGGTCTACTAGCTTTGGGTCCCCCCCCTCTCTAAGCAAGACATTTTTGCAGTGCTCCACTCACTTTTCCAGGGTTCATACTAATTTTTGAAAGTCCGTTTAAGGAGTTTTCCAGGAGTCCAAATAGTATTTTCTAGGAGTCAATTATGTCATATGGGAATGAGAGAAAACCAAACTTTGTTAAATTGATTTTTTCATACCTAGCTAACTGAAGTTACTATTGCCATAGCTATAGGTAATTTAAGTATTTTGGTTCTTTCTTTGAAATTCCAATGACATACTGGAATAACTTTGAATAAATTATTTTATACCCAAAAGTTAACTAATATTACTACCAGTGCAACTATATGTAATTTTATATAAGTATAGTATCTATTTTTATCCTTGAAATACAACATGACATAAATAAGTGGTAGGCAATGCATGTAACTAAAAATAAGTTGATGGTAGTTGAGAGCACATTTAAGGTAATTTGAGAACGCTTAAAGCATAATCTGATGTGAAATTTGGAAAACCTTCCTTTTCCCTGTCTCAACTTACCATGGCTGACACTTCTGCTATTCCACTTTGGTCCAATACAAAAAAGTTGGCTTCTTTCCAAAATCGTTTTGCTCAGGTTTCGAGAAAGTTTGGAAATTTTATTTTCCAAAAATTGTAACTCTGAGCTCCCCATTTTTGTTCCATACATCTAGAAATCTCTCACTGCATCACATCACCCGTAGTTACCATTACAGAACTTACCTTTCCAATCTGGCAACAAAACAAATCATAGTCACAATGATGAAGGCCATAGTAATGGCTGAAATATATTTGCCTTAAAACTATAATAAGCAACTTAAGCATGATCTCAACCACCATCAACAACATGGCATTCGACAGCATGAGAATTAGGTTATCATGACGAATAACAATTCAGTGTAACGTAGATAAAACAAATACACACAATGAAAAAAATGAAAAAAAATTGTGACGTGCTTGGTTGATATTGTTTACTAATTTTTTTTCGAAATATTGGAAAATAAATTTACCATACTACTGATTGATGTCACAGTTTATTACTGTCTTCACTATACACAGTTATCGAGTTTCAATACTTTACAGTAATCTTGCTTTAATTAATCAACATTTTCATTTATCGGCACTTAAAAGTCTATTTAGGTTGAATGCAAATATATATTTCTAATTCAAATAGTCAACAACTTTACCACTAACCTCCCCCCCCCCAAAAAAAACTATTCAAAATCTCACACTTTTTTTTTTTAATTTCAGTTTTACGGCCGATTTCATTCTCAATGTTATGCAGATCAACAGCTTTTTCTCTTGCCCTTCGACGATGAGCATTTGACTTTGCAATTAAGGTTAATAAATATTTAACGGGAATTATCGAGGATAAATTTTTTAAGGTACATTACCTCTCAAATTTTCGATCTAAACACTAGATCTTCGTCAGGAGTTCTTGCTTCTTTCTACTTCCACAGGTCTGGCGACCAAGCCTGATGGATTTTTCATCCAGCATGGTCATTGATGTTGCCACCTTGTGTCTCGTAAATTTCCAGGGATTCCTCTAATTTCCGGATAATTGCATGAGATTGATGTTTGATCACTTTTAAGGAGTCCCAGTCCATTTTGTGGCCAGTTTGTTGTATGTGCCTGTCTAATCCTGTTTTATTTGAGCTGCTCCTTATTGCTGCTTTGTGTTCTTTAATTCTGGTGGTTAACCTTCTTCCTGTTTCTCCTATATATGGTAATCCACAAGAACACTCTATTTTATAAATGACTCCTTCTTGGAGTAAAGTATTTTCTTCTTTTTGTTTTAGGGATGGTAAGTATTTTTTAATTTTGTTATTCAAACCTGGAGCTTAACCTAATTTTATATTTAGTGCTGATTTTTTTCAGTTTTTCAAACAGTCCCTTGTGGTAAGTGACTTTTCTTATGAATAAATATTCAATTTTCTCTTTATTTTTGTCTGTAGTGCCAGTTCTGTTCCTAGTAGGATTTTCTTCCAGTAGTTCACGAATTTCTTTTGAAGGGTAATCATTTTCTAGTAAGATTGATTTTAACTTACTTTTATGTTTTTTCTTAGCTTCTGAAGTTCAATTCAGCTTTTCAACTTTCTCTTTAAATTGTAAAGCTACATTTTTCTTTATATAATTAGGGTGATCTGATTTATAATTTAAATTTTTTTCTGTATTTGTAGGCTTCTTGTATAATTCTGTGGTAATATATTTTCCGTCCCACTTCAAAGTAATATCTAGGTAATTTAGCTTATTTTCGTTTTGCTCTTCTAAAGTGAATTTTAGGGATTCATCTTGGGCATTAAAACCTTCTAGGGTTTTTGATGGGTATCCACTCGAATCTTGATCTATGATGAAAAGGATATCATCCATGTATCTAATATACATGCAGAAAATTGAAGGTTTCAATAGGAAGGCCTCTTCTATTTTACTTATAATAATTTGCTAGGAGAGGTGCTAATGAAGAACCCATTGCTAGCCAACATCTTTGCTTATAGAAGCAGCCAAAAAAATTGTTGTTTAGGGCAAACACTGTAAGTTCATGAAGGCCTATTGCTTCTTCTTTATTGTATTCAGGAAACACTACTAGGTCAGATAGGTCATCTGCTGTGTAATCTATGAATTTGTCCAGGTTTATATTCGTATACATGGACACAACATCTAAACTTGCCATGGAAGGGTTTTCTAATTCTGGAAGTTCTTCTGTTTTCTTCAATAGCTCTTCAGTGTTCTTTATCAGTGCCTTAGATTTAGGAAGCAACTTTGATAGATGTATCAGTAAATAATAATGCAAATTGGACAGAGGAGAATACTTTGAGTCAATAATAGGCCTGATAGGTTGTCCTTCTTTATGCAGTTTTAGCAACCCATACATCTGCGGAGTACGATGGGTAATCTTTGAATAATTTTTGAAGTTGTCACAAATCATATTTTTCTTCTTAAGAGAAAAGAGCAATTTTCTATAATTTGCGATCGTTGTTTCTAGCGGATCGCTATCCAATTTTTCATATACTGGTTTGCTTAGTTTTTTCCATTTTTAACAAATTATCTGCTTTTTTAATTAGGGTTATTTTCTTGCTTTTATTTGCTCTTACTGCAACTGTTTCTGAGATCTATTTGAATTTTTCCAGGGCTTTTAATTCTTCCTTTGAAAGATTTTTTTATCGGCATTCCGCTGAATGACCTTGAAATTTGAGAGCTAAGAATTATATTCTTTCCTTAGCACTAATGCTGCTTCAGGATTTTGCCTTTACAGAGAATAACTTAGGCATTCAAGTTCCATTATTTTCTTCTTATCCATCTTATTCCTGTGAACATGGCAAGTTTAGATGTTGTGTCCATGTATACGAATATAAACCTGGACAAACTCATAGATTACGTAGCAGATGACCTATCTGACCTAGTAGTGTTTCATGAATACAATAAAGAAGAAGCAATAGGCCTTCATGAACTTACAGTGTTTGCTCTAAACACCAACTTTTTCAATCCCAAGGCTGCTTCTATAAGCAAAGATGTGGGCTAGCAATGGGTTCTTCATTAGCACCTCTCCTAGCAAATTATTACGTAAGTAAAATAGAAGAGGCCTTCCTATTGAAACCTTCAATTTTCTGCATGTATATTAGATACACGGATGATATCCTTTTTATCATAGATAAAGATTCGAGTGGATACCCATCAAAAATCCTAGAAGGTTTTAATGCCCAAGATGAGTCCCTAAAATTCACTTTAGAAGAGCAAAACGAAAATAAGCTAAATTACCTAGATATTACTTTGAAGTGGGACGGAAAATATATTACCACAGAATTATACAAGAAGCCTACAAATACAGAAAAAAATTTAAATTATAAATCAGATCACCCTAATTATATAAAGAAAAATGTAGCTTTACAATTTAAAGAGAAAGTTGAAAAGCTGAATTGAACTTCAGAAGCTAAGAAAAAACATAAAAGTAAGTTAAAATCAATCTTACTAGAAAATGATTACCCTTCAAAAGAAATTCGTGAACTACTGGAAGAAAATCCTACTAGGAACAGAACTGGCACTACAGACAAAAATAAAGAGAAAATTGAATATTTATTCATAAGAAAAGTCACTTACCACAAGGGACTGTTTGAAAAACTGAAGAAAATCAGCACTAAATATAAAATTAGGTTAGCTCCAGGTTTGAATAACAAAATTAAAAAATACTTACCATCCCTAAAACAAAAAGAAGAAAATACTTTACTCCAAGAAGGAGTCATTTATAAAATAGAGTGTTCTTGTGGATTACCATATATAGGAGAAACAGGAAGAAGGTTAACCACCAGAATTAAAGAACACAAAGCAGCAATAAGGAGCAGCTCAAATAAAACAGGATTAGATAGGCACATACAACAAACTGGCCACAAAATGGACTGGGACTCCTTAAAAGTGATCAAACATCAATCCCATGCAATTATCCGGAAATTAGAGGAATCCCTGGAAATTTACAAGACACAAGGTGGCAACATCAATGACCATGCTGGATGGAAAATCCATCAGGCTTGGTCACCAGACCTGTGAAAGTAGAAGGAAGCAAGAACTCCTGACGAAGATCTAGTGTTTAGATCGAAAATTTGAGAGGTAATGTACCTTAAAAAATTTATCATCGGTAATTCCCGTTAAATATTTATAATACTGAAAGTAATAAGAGGAAGCCATGAAATCTTTTATTACTAGAATTAAGGTTAAGTCATTGTTTTGTTCTGCTTCATCAGCATACTGTTCTGAAGACAATTCCAATGCAGAAATATCTCTTTCTATGCATATCTTTTTAGCTTTCAATTATTCAATGGAATCCAGCAAAGCTTTTCTTTTTTTACTAACATCTTCATTTTTACTTACATTTTTCTTCTCTTTCAAGTACTTGACATATTTTTAATGGGCACCTGCTGCTGAAGTCAATTCTTTTGTAATGACAACATTTGTCAGGCCACCCAGCATTTCAGTGTGGTCAGCAATTGCTCGCTTTGCAACGATCAATTGATCTGCCAAGTTTTCAACTATCAGCTTCTTGTTCATTGAGAAACCCCTTTCCACTGTGGCTTGGCATGGGAAAGAAGTATAGAATTTTTACCACTCCCCATAAGTAAGAAAACTTTTGTTATTTAGCCCGAAGATCATTAAAATACTCGTCAACCCGATCAACATTTCAGTCAAAAAATTTCCCTTTGGAGTTTCTGCACTTAAATCAACATTAAGTATGCTAAATTCATTTTGAAATTCTGTGAATTCTTTGGGCATAGCATCACAGTCTGATTCAGCTACTTTCTTTGCATTCACTAATGAAAGTAATATATCTTGCAATTTTGTATTATTTCCTTATACTTTACTACTTACCAAATTACGAGGATCTAAACATGTCATATTTCGAACCACTGAATACCTAAGTGGCGACTTTTCCAAAAGGTTTATTGTCATTTTTACTAAAAACTTCCTGTAGTTATAATGGAATTCCATAAACTGTTTCTCACTTATCTTCTTACTTCTGCTTAATTCAGACAAAATATTAGAAGCAACAAAACCTACACTTTATAGGTGCAGGCTGGAATTTTAACTAAGTGGTCAGTGGCCGGTAAGTCCAAAAAAGTTAGTGGCAAAAAAAAACCTGGCTGGTAAGTTAGCAAATCTTAGTGGCTAAAAAGAAGTCTCCAGCATAAAAAAAGTAGGTGGGTAGGGGAAGATTAATAGGAACTTTAATGTAACTGTTATTATTTACATGAATGGCTTTACCTGAACATAAAAAAAAGCCATTCACTGTGCAAAATAAAAACCATTTTGTATATCTTCTTTTTCCCCCATGGAATTACTCATTCCCCAAATATCCATAGTACCGGCGGAAATTTTCGATGTATCAGTGAAAACCTTGCTATTTCAATTTTGCTAATAAGCCGGAGAATTCGTACTTTTCCATCTGCAGCAGTAAATGGGCACATCGGTGGGTAAAATCTCTGCTCAATATAATGGTGATTACTCACCAATCTAAATCGAGTTACCAATATTTGTTTAAATGCTCATTGGATCGGTGGAAACCTCAATGTTTTTCAATGTATCGGTTCCTGCAGTACCAAGAAAAAGAACTCGATTTTGCTGACCAAATATCCAATTCACAACATAAAAAGATTATGTTCCCTTTATCTATACAAGAATGCAACAAAGAAATTCATTTACTTTACGTAGAAAATATTCTTTACCAGTTTCAAACATCGGTTATGAAACCTCGATGTATCGACTCCTGCAACATCGAGGTTTAAACTAGAGATGTGTCGTTCGCAAATGATTCGTTCTATTTGAACGAATCAGTCAAGTGATTCGTTCGCAAATGGTTCTGTCCTGAAAGGAATCGATTCCCACAAGGAACTGACTCTTGAGTACGATTCGATTCTGTAAAGAACCGACTCATGAAAAGAATCAGCCAAATACAGTAGGGGGAAAATTAATAGCAACTCTGGACATTTTTGAGGTTTGAGTGTTGCTATAAAAGAGAGAATACGGACAATATGTACATCATTGGAAAGCGAATTTTATGCAGAATCCAAATCAGGTTACAGAATGGGAATAGCTTAAATAGAACTCAAGTTATGAGCAGAAATGTGCTGCGAAGGAAGCACACGTCGTGATGTGAAATGTCATCATCGTTATACAAAGCGACGGAGCTTTCTCCGACGTCCGGGTACACGTGATATAAAGGGCAGCGGAGGTGCCTATGGCGTTATTCGCGGAAGGATGTAGGGTCATTCCCAAAGTTTTCGGTATGCTTGTAGGTAGTCGGGTGCATTGCTGTGTGTGTAGGCGTGCGTGCTCTGGACTACAGTGCAAATCTGAAGTTTGTCCTTTCCGATTACAAACTGTGTTGCAGGTATGGGAAGATTAGGTGATGTTTCACCACGAAAGGCTTCCAGAATGGTGACATTAAGCGACAGTGGCAAAAGCAATGCCGATATTGCCCGCATGACTGGGTTGCACAAGAGCACAATTGGACGGCACCTGGCGAAGATCCGTGATATGGGTGGTATCAACAATTGCAGGCTGGGTAAATATGGCTGAAAAAGGAAAACAACGGCGAGAACTGACAGGGCCTTGCAGCGGTTATGTCTGGAAAACAGGTTCCAATCGTCAACAGTTCTTTCCAGAGAATTGTGGAAGAGCTGTGGTGTTGCTGTTTGTCCTCGAAACTGAGGAACGGGTTACGTGATGTGGGTGTGACGTCTCATAGGGTGGTTAAGAAGCCCTTGCTAACCCATGTGCAATGTAAGAAACGTGTAGAATGGGCTAAGGAACATAAGGACTGGAGCACTGCTCGGTGGCGTCAAGTTTTATTCAGCGATGAGACCAAATTGAACATTGAATGTAATGACACGATGTGCCAAGTGTTTCGCCGACGAAACAAGGCGTTGAATCCCTCTTGCACACTAAAGACCACAAAGTACCCAGCCAGTGTTATTATTTGGGGATGTTTTGCTGCTGCTGGAGTGGGCAGAATTCATGTGTGTGACAGCACAGTTAATGCACAGGTGTACAAGAGTATCCTCCAGGACAAGATGGTTCCTTCGGAATGTGATTTGTTCCAGGGTCAACCATACATCTTCCAGGACGATTCGGCCCCATGCCACCGTGCAAAAGGCATTAAAGCTTATGCGACGTCTTTAGGAAATGTTGTGCCTCTACCTTGGCCTGGTAATTCCCCAGACTTGAACCCAATAGAGAATTTGTGGCGCATTCTCAAAAGAAAGGTGCACGACAGGCACCTCACAAGTAAAGTGGAACTCATTAACGCCACTACTCATGTTTGGAACAACTGCATGTCATCCGAGATGTTGGGTAACTTGGTTGACTCCATGCCCAAGAGATGTACAGCGGTCGTTAAATCCAAAGGTCACCCAACAAAATATTAGAGACGTTATTTCTTTTCATGTCATCCCGTTACTTTGCCATGATTTCTGTTTCGCAGCACATTTCTGCGCATAACTTGAGTTCTATATAAGCTACTCCCATTCTGTAACCTGATTTGGATTCTGCATAAAATTTGCTTTCCAATGATGTGCATATTGTATGTATTCTCTGCATATTTACTTTTGTAGCAACACTCAAAACTCAAAAACTTCAAAAATGTCCAGAGTTGCTATTAATTTTTCCCATACTGTATATGTAACCTTATTTGAAAGTGTATTAAATGTTATTTAGAAGTGTATTAAGTTTTGAATCCGATGGATTTGAAAACTAAGAAAATTGTTTTCGTAAGATTTAAAATTATATTTAAGAAATGAAAAAATTTAGTTTTGTAAAAAAAAAAAAAAGAACGACTGCACAGCGGTATAGCTCTTTAAAAACTTATATTTTTTATTTATTGGATGTTTAATAACCACCGTGAGCAACTCAATGGGCTATAAACAGTCGCCCGTCCCTAATTTAGGGCCACTGACTCGAGAGAAGGGAGAGAGAGCCAGTGCCGAAAGATAAACACAACATCCATGCTTCACCGGGATTTGAACCTGGACCCATCTCGAACGAATGGTCAAAAGCCATGGCTTAGACCACTGCGCCACCAGGGTGGCTTATATTTTTTGTTATATGCTGATAGGAACGAATTAGAACTGTACATAAAAAATCATAACAACTATGATAACAGAAAAACAGCAACATTACTATAATGGTGAAGGTGAGCACTTACATGGAATTCTGTTTGTTTCCAAGTTCCACAATCCTAACTGGACGAAAACCCCAACAATGTAAACTAAAGTGGATATATAGGAAATTTGAAGCATAACAAACAAAATGCTTCAGCGAATTTGAGAAGGAAACAATGTCTTATATGGTAAAGTTGTAAAACATCTGTACAGATTTGAAATGGAAACAATGTCTTTATATGCTAAATTTGTATTAGATGCCAAATGTTATATAATACAAGAAAGTGCCGTGAATTTATGCATTGGCATTTAGGAAAAGCACTTTCGAAACGTTTTTCAGTGAGAGCCTACTGCATCTTTCAGACAATAAGAGCCCACTCTTTTTAAAATCCTCTCACAGGGCACTGAAGTTGCCGGTACTAACAATCTTCTTTTCATTATTTTTAAAAGACGAGGGTAGATAGATCTCCTGTTCTTCCACCAAGATAACGGATTTTCAGTCCTGAAAATTAGGGATTCATTTAAAAATTTATCGAGTTCTATTATTGCTGTGGAAGTAGGATTTTTGTTTTCTAATGAATTTACAATCTCAGAGTCAAATTCTTCCCAGATGGAAGACTGACATTCGCTGACACCAGCAACAGAAACTTCTTCGTTGGAAGTTTGGTCATATTCCGCTACCTTGACATTTGCAGCTCTGTGCGAAAGTGTTCTATATGCGTTTTTATAGGCAATCTCCTCCCGAAAACTGTGCCGTTTGAAACAAGGGTCCGAAAGAGGACTTTCACTCAAAATAGCATTGCTTTCGATGATTGAAAATCTCGTTGAGAGTTGCTCAATGAGTTTCTGGGCCATATTTTTCACTTCTGGAGGCAATTTATTTTCGGCCTCTATTTTTTTTACATGGCGTACTAAAGCTCAGCTCAGTAACAATATTTTAGAAATCGTTACTTCCTTTTCACTCCCCATTTCCATAGTTACTTCTTCGAAAACCTTCAACAGTTCACACGCCTTTTCAATAATCACCCATTCATCTTCCGCCAAAGGCTGCACTGTGGAATGAAGAAGTGCTAATTTTGAAAGGATCGGTTTCTTTAAATTTAAGAAGCGTTTGAACATGTTGTAAGTGAAACTCCACCTAGTTGGCATATCTTGTTTTAATTTAAGTTCCCTGCACTCCATTTGAGCTTGAACGGAAAACAATTTCGATGTAGCTTGGGAACTCATTTTAAAATATTGCACTGTTTTTTTTTTTACTTTCTCATGGATGACTGCAATTTCTTCAAGGCTGGCTTGAACCACTAAGTTTATGGAATGCGCAAAACAGGGAATGTTCTTCTAACTGCCCTGCCGAATAGCAGCTTTAATGTTAGAAGCATTATCGCTTACCACTGCAGCAACTTTTTGATCAACCTTCCATTCCGTCAATACTTGTTTCATTTCTCGCATGAGGTTGTCCGATGTAAGTCTGTCTGTGATCTCAAAGCAGTCCAATAAAAAGATTTTAGTAGGCAGTCTTCATCAATGAAATGCACGGTTAGAGCCAGGTAGCCTTGGTTGTTAATTGATCTCCAACAGTCGGTAGTTAACACTAATGCAGAAACTGCATTTAAATTAGATTGCACTGTTGCAGCTGTTGATTCAAAAACTGCTTAATCAGATTAGAAGAAATATTTTTTCTGCTTGGAAGTGTATATCCAGGATTGAGCATACTGACAATTTTTTTAAATTCTTTATCGTTTACAATGGAAAATGGGTGAAATTCCTTGACAATCTTTCGCAGAAGTTGTTCATCCAGCTTTTTGTGTTTAGAAATGCTAACAGGAGCATAAAAATACTGGGTAAGCTTGGTAGATTGAACCTGCCGATGTGATGTACTTGCCGAAACCTCTGTAGATGCTGTGGGCATTGCAGGAGCTAGCGCTAAATTATCAGCATCACTTTGCTCCTCTTGCGAGGTTGCAATCTGCTTTTCACGATCAAGCACAACTCCTACATGTTTCGTTTTCAAATGGCGTAATAAGTTACTTGTTGATCCTCCTTTGAAGGAAACAAGGGTTGAACATAAGCCACATTTTGCTTTTCCGCTTTCAACTTGGGTGAAAGTACACCATAAAAAGCTACGCTTTCTGGTCTCCATGTCAGTTTTAGCTGCCTTCAAACATCGAACTATTCTTGTGGGTAACTTTATTTCACTGAAAACCCAGCTCTCTTTCTCCGATGTTCGCGTTAGATTTCAGAATGCACTTACAGGCGTTTAGGAGTTCACAGATGAGTTTCTTTGAAATTCGGCCCCTGTTATTTATCGGTGAAGCTGTCACCTTCAGCACTTCAGTTAAGCTTTATGGACACGCTGAGGGTGATCTACTTAAGGCAGCTGTCCCTCCCATCCCGACTGGTGCGGCAGTTTGCTTCGCGGAGATTAGCTCTCTCGACCCCCTATCTCTAAATTCTTCTGTTTCTCTTTCCAGGGAGAGGGTGTGAAAGTGAAAGACCTCCCAACATTTGCAAGACAGAGACACATTTACAATTGGAAAACATCTTGGCTAGGAGATACATTTCTTCTTGCTTACCTTTAGCAGAAAAAAGTGAATAACAAAAAATATTTATATCGTATGACTTCGGAATATTCTTTTTTTAAGAAGAGAGAACCGTCTCTACATACAAAAGCAGTATCAATAATCGAACATAACCTTTTCAAGTCAGATTTTGATTATGCTGGTATATATTTCAGTTATGCTTTTTTTTTTTGTGTGCGTGTGTGCAATTGTTAAGGCCGCCCCGCTGGCACAGTGGTTTAAGTGATGGCTTCTGATCATTCGTCAAAGATGGGTCTGCATTTGAATCTCGGTGCGGACTAAATATTGTGCTTGTCTTACGGCACTAGCTCTCTCCCTTCCGTGGAACCAGTGGCCCTAAATTAGGGATGAGCGACTGCTTATAGCCTACTGAGTTGCTCATGGTGGTCATTAAACTTCCAATCAAAGGGGGGAAAAGGTTAAGTAAAAGAAAAAAAAGTACTATTCTTAATGAAGTCTTAAATCTGGATCTCCTCTTTCTAGCACCCATAAGAAACTTAATTTTCTGTCACATAGAAAATATTTTTTTCCTTTAATAGACTTATTAATACACCAAATACAAGGGTGAGTTCCAACCTAATCAATGCTGTGAGTGGTACAGCATGAAACCAGTAGTTTAACAGATGTGAAAGTAATTGTTTCTCTTTGCTATATACTCACAGATAATAATAACAATAAAAAATACAAAACCTGCTTTTCAGCAACAATTCTCGGCTTTTGGAAACTAACTGTTACCAAAAAACTAATAGTTATATTATAGATGGGCATATAAATGAAATTTTCTATGTCACACACACATATGAATTTAAATAGATAGGTAACAGTTTTTAAAAACAAGAATGGTCTCCCCCTTTAAAAACATTCATAAATGGTATAATACACATACATCACCCCAACCATTATCAATCCACTACTGGATGAAGGTCTGAAGTTTCTTTCCTAACTTTCTGTTTTAAGCCTGTCAAACCCATGCCACACCAGCATGCTTTCAAAGTTCATCCACCCATCTCTCACATTGTCTTCTTTTGAGCCTTTTTCTGTCCCTCAGTATCTAGTCTAGTATTTCAGTTGTCCAATGGCGGTTAGCTCATTTGGACAAAGTGCTAGAAGAACTGACCACCATTGGACAGCTGAAACACTAGACTGGATACCATTCTAGGAATAATTCTGGGCCACCCCGGTGGCGCAGTGGTCTAAGCGATGGCCTCTGATCATTCGTCCGAAAGGGGTCCGGGTTCGAATCCTGGTGAGGCATGGATGTTGTGTTTGTCTTATGCCACTGGCTCTCACCCTTCCCTGGAACCAGTGACCCTAAATTAGGGATGGGCGACTGCTTATAGCCCATCGAGTTGCTCACGGTGGTCGTTAAACCTCCAATCAAAAAAAAAAAAAAAATATATTCTGGACATACTGTGGAAAGAACTGACTACACTGCTGGATGACTTAAATACTAAGGGACATAAAATCACTCAGAAAAAAACAATGTCAGAGATTAGTGGATGAAATTGGAAAATATGCTGGAATGACATGGATGAGACTGGCTCAAGACAGAAAGTTACGGAAAAGCTTTGGAAGAACTTAATCCATAACTGGGTTGATGATATATGTGTGTGCATAACACCATTTGTGCAGGCTTTTAAAGAGTTTTTTTGAAAGGAGAGAAAATTCTTGTTTATATGTGTGTGTGTTTGTTATATGTCAGCACGTATACTTACTGTACAGTCGCTTTAGCTCTAAATCCGCTCATGAAAATAAAGATGAATTGGAAAATGACAATCAACTCATTGACCCAAGCGAAAATGCAAGAATGCTTAACCTTTAACTGCTGATGTGAAAAATGCTAACGTTATGATGATGTGCGTCAAAATGACTCCAATATTTTAAGAAAAAAATAGGTAATGTTGTTTAAGTGTAATTGGCTTGAAAGTTTATTATGGGAATTTCACATGTTCGATTATCAATTAAATCAATACAGCAGAAATTAAATAAAAGTTTCTCTAGAATGAATTAAACTATCAGTGATACTTAAAAATCTATGATTTTTATTAAAACAGTAAAAAGCAGAAAACAATATTTACCAATAAAATTGTAACTTGAGGTATTACAAAATTATTTGTTTACTAACACGTTACATGCTTGACCAAAACAATATACCATCTAAATAAAAAAAATGGCACTACTTTTTTGATGTGCAGCCCACATAAATGGTTTTTGAACAGTCTGCACAAACTAGTTTTTGCAGGATTAATAGACTTTGTAAGTTTTTCTGTCTTTACCTCTTGGGCATAAGGAACATCTTTTTCTCTTCAATTTCTCCCCCCCCCACAACCACCAAACCTGACCTGATGCTCGAGGCTCTTCAGCATAATTTTTCCTAGGATGCAGTAAATAATACACTGGCGTGCAAAAATTAAGGACGAGACGGTTTTTAGAATGTAACGTTGTGCAGAAGTGCTCCACATCAACTCAAATCATACCATAAGATCCCCAAAATGTAAGAATATAGGACAAGTGAGCAAAACCGTCCAAACAAGAAATCCAAAGGATGCAAAGGCACTTTATTGAAAAGGTAGCTTCGAGCACAACTAGACAAAAGACAGAAACGTCCATGTGACAGGCGGCTGCCAAGAAAAATCCAGTCTTTAGTAGGGGATATGATCACCCCTGACTGCGTTGCTGGATTTACAACGTCTGTCCATGCTGAGGATGAGGTTGTCAAGGAGCTGTTGAGGCATCGCGGCCCATTCCTCTTGTAGCGCCAATCGCAGCTGCAGAATCGTTGCTGGCGGCTGGTGACGTGCTGCCAACATCCCATAAGAAGGTTCCACACGTGTTTGATTGGATTTAGGTCCAGGGACCTTGCGGGCCAATCCATGCGTTGAATATCTTCACTCTCCAACAGCTCTGAGACAGCCACTGTACGATGAGGTGTAGCGTTGTCGTCCATGAAGAGGAACTCTGGACCCACAGCACCACTAAACAGACGCATGTGAGGCAGGAGAACCTCAGTACAATAGCGGACACCAGTGACTGAACCTCCTTGGAAGATGTGGAGGTCAGTACGGCTACCAAGCATGATACCACCCCAAATGAGAAGTCCGCCACCTCCAAACCGGTCCCTTTCGATAATGTTGGAGGTGTGATTGCGTGTTCCCTGCTCTCTCCAGATGTGTATACGTCCAGAATCACTCATCCGTAAAGAGAACTTGACCCCGTTGCTGATGTGTCCAGTTCTTCTGTTCCTGTCACCACAGAAACCACAGTCTCCGATGAGCAGGCGTTAATGACACACACCATACTGGTTGTCGTGCAAATAGACCACCTTTGTGCATCCTCCTGGCCATGGCAAAACGCGATAACGGACGTCCAGTTGTCTGTTGCATGTGCCTTGCGATTTCTTCTGCTGTCTGCCGTCTGTCTCTTCTTGCCTGTAGGACAATGTACCGGTCATCCGCCGCCGTGGTTGCTCGTGGACGACCACTGCTAAACTCTCGGACAGCTGTTCCTGTTGTTTGAAATGCTATCCAAGCTCGTGAAACGATGCTGTGAGCGATCCCCAACTCCTCGGCCACACTAGTCACACTTCGACCTTCTTCCAACTTCCCAATGATGCAACCTCGGTAAAGTCATCCAGACGTCGTCTACTGGATTGCCTGTTGGCCATATGACACGGTGGCAGCAACTCGACGTCGTTCAAACCGATGTACACAGTGCAATAGCTTTCACCGAATTGCTGAGGGTACACCGTCCGTGTGCTTTATACCCTTCCGACACCTCCCACCTACGTCATGCTGCATATATGTGGTGCATGCCCTACTGTACCGGACCCTAGTGTATCTTCTGAGTGGTCTTTCGGTCCGTTCTGCCTGATGCTAATTTCTCCTCTTCGTTCTTAATTTTTTCACACCAGTGTACAACATAAGTCATGCTACGTTCTCTTGTTTTCACCCTATCATTCTAATTGCTTTAATCAAACTTTCACCAAGTTGTTTTTGTAAAATTAAAGCTGGTAAGCTTCTTCACTTTGGGAAAACTTTCATACAGTATATTACATGCACATTGTTTGCACTGATTTCTAGAATTGTTTGAAAAACCCTTACTCTATAAGTGATGTGGTGTCATTTGGACCACAAATGTTATAATATAGGTGTAAGATTTTTCTTTTAAATTCGTATGAGATTTAAGAAAAACATTATTTTAAGAAAAGCCAGTGAAATACATTAATTTAAATGAGGTTGCATATCTTTTCAAAATATTTCCCTTTACTGTGGTCATTTTGACCCCACATTGTCAGTTAAAGATTAAAGAGGAATGCTCTGCAATATCAACAGAAATTTAAAAATCTGTGCCATCATCTGATATTGAAGAGAAAAAAGCTGCTGCACTTCAAGATGTAAAAAAGTTGAAACAATTTACAGACAAAAGTCAATCAATTAAGCAATTTAAAATTCTACATAAAAATATCACAGTATTGGAAACACAGTGGCTCACTTCAACAGAAAGTACTGAAATTTTGCCATGAGTTTTAAAGCAAAACACATGTTTACCAAAAATATAGCACCTAACAAAGTTTCAATTTACTTCCGATATTGGAGGTTATATTATTTAACGTGCATTAATGCATTTGCATTTTTGAACTTCACTTTTAGTTGGTAAAGTTCGATGAACACTTACCGCACGTGGGGCTTGGCTTTCAATTCATATTTCCGTTATGTGGATGCGGCACGGGGGTTTTTCATTTGGCCACGGGTCCGCTTCTTTTTTCTCTGTTGGAATTTATTTTGTCTCATCACCAAATAAGTTTTTCTTTGCTGCATCCTCATTTACTTCAATATTTATTCATACCCTAGTACTTTCAGTAAAACTCCTTTACCGTCTTCGAGGGGACGTTTTGCTCCGACTAGCACGGACCGTGTCAGCTGGGCATTTCGGTGGTTCTCGCGGGCTGCTTCTGTCATCGGCTATCGCTTCTTCTTGGGCGTTGTGGCGCCATCTCTTGTTGGTCAGTGATCTCATTTTTCGAACTTTTTCATTTTTTTGCTCAATTTTAATTAAATTTTTCCAGCTGTTTCTCAAATTATTAGGGTCATTATGGTTGCAAACTTTTGTCCTATTTTTTTCAATCATTACCGACTCTGCTATTCTGAGGTGTTTTTCGGATTTACAGCTTTTAATGTTATATTATTTAACGAAAATATAAAAATCATTAAAAGCTGTAAATCCGAAAAACACCTCAGAATAGCAGAGTCGGTAATGATTGAAAAAATAGGACAAAAGTTTGCAACCATAATGACCCTAATAATTTGAGAAACAGCTGGAAAAATTTAATTAAAATTGAGCAAAAAATGAAAAAGTTCGAAAATGAGATCACTGACCAACAAGAGATGGCGCCACAACGCCCAAGAAGAAGCGATAGCCGATGACAGAAGCAGCCCGCGAGAACCACCGAAATGCCCAGCTGACACGGTCCGTGCTAGTCGGAGCAAAACGTCCCCTCGAAGACGGTAAAGGAGTTTTACTGAAAGTACTAGGGTATGAATAAATATTGAAGTAAATGAGGATGCAGCAAAGAAAAACTTATTTGGTGATGAGACAAAATAAATTCCAACAGAGAAAAAAGAAGCGGACCCGTGGCCAAATGAAAAACCCCCGTGCCGCATCCACATAACGGAAATATGAATTGAAAGCCAAGCCCCACGTGCGGTAAGTGTTCATCGAACTTTACCAACTAAAAGTGAAGTTCAATAATGCAAAAGCACCTAACAAAGTTTTGTTCATATTAGAAAGTCCTTGAAGTGGAAATTAGAAAAAATAGTTTGAATTTTACACAAATGAAACATACATAGAAACAAGGTTGTAGTTAATTGAAGAAGGAAACATTGTTTTTTATATAATCACTCTAAAGTACGTATTATGTGAACAGCTCTTTTTTGTATCTTATACAGAGTTCTATATTGGATACTGTGTTTAATTTGTATTTTCTTTGCCTAGCCGGTTATCAATCTGATTTATGTTTTTGGCCATTTTTCATGTGAAAAATAAAGTTTCTTAAAAATTTTTAAAATTTATTTAATATTTTTTCAATGAAATATTACCTTTTACTTCTATAGAGTTCATAACATACTGTGGTGGAAGTTATTGGTGTTCCTAAAAGTTTTCAAGAATTACCAGATATTGATTGCTTCATATTAGTTATTCAGAAAATGGCAATAACACATGTACTAAATTGCAATACTTCATGTCTTTGCAGAAGCGTAGCATCACTACAGTATTCATATCGCACATTACTGTAAAGTTCAGCCATTTTCCAATGCCTATTATTTTAATTTTGAGATAACCAGTGTGGGGAATACCTAAAATAATACCTCAAGTTTACTCAAGGCCACACAATGGTGTTTTTTCTCTTTCGTAGACTACTCTCCCTGGACTTGATTAGAAAATGGAACATTGTTTACAACAATAATTTTTCCTTTTTGATCGTATTATAAAATTGTTTATTGCAACATGAACATATGTTATGAACAAATATGTTTTTTTTATTTTTTTATTGAAGGTTTAACAACCACCATGAGCAACTCAATGGGCTATAAGCAGTTGCCCATCCCTAATTTAAGGTCACTGGTTCCAGGTAAGGGAGAGAGCCAGTGCATAAGACAAACACAACATCCATGCCTCACCAGGATTCGAAACCGGACCCTTCACAAATGAATGATCATAAGCCAGCGCTTAGACCACTGTGCCACCGGGCGGCGATCTGATGTTCAAACCCATTAAGCTTCAACATTTGAGGGAGGTACTGAATTAGGTGATTCATGCAGTTAGATTGAACATAAACCATTGTGAAGGAGCTCACACATATGCAACTTACAAAATCTGATTTACCGAATTACGAATTCCTGGCAGATTGGGCCATGGTCAGAATATATTTATATATAGAATGACAGAGGAAAAAGTGGAAATAACTTGATTATAATTGTTTCACTATAGTCTTACACCGACACATGATCATGGCATATAGGCAAGCCATTATATTTATACATATATAAAATTTAAGGAATTTAATGTCATACACCAATTTTTGCACAGGGAAGTTTTTTTTTTTTTAATGATTACTGTGATCACAAACACTTGCAGATAGTGAATGCAAGAAGCATGTTGGGTATTAATAAAAAAATATTTTATTTTATATTAAGAACATGATTCTAATTAAGGGGCTTTTTGAAATTTGCTCCTTTGACTGTTTCGTCAAATTGAAGCTGATCTTGAGATCTAAAAGATGTGGATTTTCTGCAGTGTTAATTGTTTTATTAATAAAATTGGTTGTATTTCCTAAACTAATTATTCAGGAATCAGTTAAAAGGTAAGATTGCCATCATTCTGAACATTCAAGTAAGTTGAAACAAATTAAGATTTGCAAACAGTTTTGAGTAGATAATTTTTTTTTCAAATTGAAATATTTATATCTTTGATGTGCAAATGAAATTAACCATAAGCTTTGGTCTATTTAAAGAGTTAGAACTCCCTTGTCTCCACAATAAATTTCAATTTCATATTTTCATAATTACTTGGTTTTTAGGGTTGCCAAACTTTAAAATTTCCTATCTTTATCCCTCAAAAACTTGGTTTACCCCTCAAAAATTTGGTGATATAAAATTTGAAAGCTGTTTCAATAAAGGGACCAATATGTATAGGTTCACACCTGAAAGTATCATTTTGCATCTGTTTCCATTTAAAAAAATAATAATAAGTGGGGAGCATTTCCACTGAATTTGTACGATTTAGGAAGTCCTGTGGTTCTCGCTGCACACCTTCCCATTGCTTTTTGTAAGCTAACAGTTTGCTTCCTGTTTGTGTATTTGGGAGTGTTTTACCATGAGTACTAGTTTCATTGAGATATTATTTTAGCTCATGTTTGTATACCTCATTTGATTTTCTAACATAGACTTTATCTTGAGCACTTTCGGGAACACATTTTTCTCTTCTTCTTCTTCTTCTTCTTTTTTTTTTTTTTTTGTGCTTTGTTCTTATCCATGTTATAATGTGATAGTTCATCCTAAAAAAGTAAAGTCAGGGATTCCTGCTTTTGAGGAATGAAATTCACTTTTCAATCCCAAGATTTTATTTAGATAGTCAGCACTTTGATAATTGAATCTTGAAAGTTAACATCTTTTGTTTTTGTTTGTATAACACAAGCTTATAATTTTTTTAACTATCATGCATTTACACACACATAATAAACACATACATAATTATATACACATCAAACTGGACCCGTTACCTGTTCTGTTATTGCTCAGAGGTATAAAGTGATGCTTCACAGTTTTTTGTCCTACAACAGCAGCAGTAAGGGTGTCTTGATTCCAACATTTTTATGTGTGATGCAGTCTCTCCTCATGTGGCACAATCTGTGCCGCAACTGCTACATTTTACCAAGCACAGAGTGATCCATCATTCTTTTGAAACAGAACGTATACCTTGTTCACCAGATCTGAACCTCTGCACTTCTGGTTGTGGTGACACCTTAGAAGCATAGTTTATCAGGCCAATGTGTCTAACTCGGCAGCCTGGAAAGGCAGCATAACACTGCATGTAAGAAACATAACAGCAGTCTAGTTGCACTCTTCCATTGAGCATGCTGTTCAAAAGATGCACATTTTGGTGCATCAGAATGGAAGGCACATTGAGCAATACCATTGTGTGCTTCATTCATTTTGGTACAGCACACTGTGTAAATAATCGGCATAATAAAATGTATTCATCAAGTTCCTGTCTGGTTCATTTGTCTTACAATTACACTCTTACAGATCAACCCATCAATGCTTTTTCACCTCTCATAGCACTATATTATCCTTGGTGATAATTTTTTAAGCTATTTTTCCCATGGAGATATTGCTTCTGGATGTTCTGAATAGCATTCTTACTAAGCTTGGTTGAGTATCTGCAACTAAATATCAATGCAAATGCCTTGAAATAGAGACACTTTAATTATGATCAACCTTTATATATATATATATACAGAGATGCCAACATCTGAAGGAAGTCATCAGTAGTCCATGTGCACGGCGCCCATAGTTCTTCCGTAGTGAAGTCAAGTCCCCACATTAAAATTTGCAGGGTAGCATGCGTTTTCCCAGAATACACTGCTACATTTTTAGCAACATGTTAATCTCGATCGGGGACAATACTTAGATAAATTTTGCAACATAATAAGTCCCCTTAAAATGGGGAAAAAAACTTGAGTAAATACACAAAAAAATACATACCATTTAAACTCCACCTTTTAATAAATATGTTATGTTAATAAATATCTTATGTCATAAGTGTGTGATGCCTCACACTTATGGTTATTCCTCCTGTTTTTTAGAGTGAAAATGCCGACCGCAATCGCCTTTTCCGCCGTGTGCGATTGAAAAATCTACAGCAGCACACGGGAAACAAAACCCATGGTTTTCGGATACCTGAGACAATTTTAGACATGGGAATTCTTGCAAATAACTCTCCTTGAATTTTTGAGAACTTTTTTGCTTTTTAGATCCAAGAATATTAGTAGAGACAGGTGGCCATTTACCCGACGCTATTGCAAGTAAATTCGTACTCGACAAACACAATGGGAGCAAAGACAAAACAATTAACTTTGAAAGGTTTCATAGCTTTATTATGCGGATAAATAGAAAATTAGCATTAAATGCTTATGATACGAAAAACTAATCAAAAAGGTATTTTAAATTGCATAAATAAATCAATTCTGGAAAAAAAAAGGATAAAATAAAAAGGCAATGCAAATAAAATAAATTACAAAAAAAAAAAAAAAAAATCCATGCAACGTTTCATTAACACAATAGAAGTTTTCTGCTAAGATGCGGGGAAGTAAAATGTCACAACTTAAAACGCAAGTCAGTAATGAAAGCAAATTCATCAAAAAAAAAAAAAAAAAAAAGAATTAAAACTGAAATTAAAAGATTCACAATGAAGAATAATCTGGGGAAAACAATCTTTAAAACAAACTATTAAGGAAGAAAGAAAGTTCTTGTGAATCTGACAAGATAAAATAAAACATCCCTTTGTTTAGCAGAACATTTTTACAAGAGAAAAAAAAGAACTGCACTTCGCAAATCTGTCAAAGTAAACATAAACAATTAAGCTCTCTACTGACAGCGAGGAGCATGGGAAAATAGGTCACAACTGGCGCACACACCCAGCAGCTAAAATACGTCTTACCGCAGCTGCAGTGAGCAGCTACTGCTGCTAGACGTTTTCTTTGGCTGGTTGCCAAAGACACATGGAGAAATTTTCTCTTGCTCTGGGCAGAATATACTGCGCACAAAGAACAAACTCCCGTGGAGGTAACATAAAACAGGCAATAACAGCGTCCACACATCCTAGTAGCTTAGTTATGTGTTCTGCTAGAAAAAAAAAAAACAACATTCAGGATTCCCGCCCGCCCCTTATTTTGGTGAAACAAATATGCAATAGCAATTAATATTGCTATTTAAATTACATTTTAGCAAAAAAACACATGATTCATGGAAACACGCGACCGCTGTAAACATGGAAATTTCAACAAATAACATTCCTTGTACTGCTGGGAATTTTTTTTTTTTTTCACACACCACTGGAACTGGAAGCCACTGAAGCACGCTTCATAACTACAGCAATTCACATCACACCACAACTAATCAACTTTCAACTTAACAACAAGAACAGAAAACGAGGAATCGACTCTAGTCTACCTCTGTGACCTTAAGTTAGTGGGCCGCGTTCGTGACTGCCATGGAAAGGACCTCAGGTTTGATCCCAGGCAGGTACGAACGCTCGATCCACTAAATATCGGCCGTGCGTTGGATGGGCACGTTAAGCCGTCGGACCCCGGGTACTGGCCCTCCGGTAATAAATCAGGGCGTCTTCCTCCCCCTTACTACTTTGCTTCCGTGTCACTTTCCTATCGGGCACTCTAGCCCAAATCTCCTAGCTTCCTATTTCAAAGGGTTGTTTAAGACCTGGGGTCAGACACTCCCTTCCTAAAATCCTCTACATAAAAAAAAACAAAAAAACTTACGTTAGTTCAGGACGCGGTTAAGGTTTTTCCGAAGTTAACAGACGTCGTGCATTACGAACGGCAAGCCAGGTACAAAGTCACGTGATCATACAGAACGATCTCCGCTGCAACATTTCTGCTATTTTGTCGGCCAGCTAAACATGCTTGCTGTGTGACGGCTTCGTGAAGTTACCGCAGGAATCACTACATTTGACTATGCTTGACTTTTTTTTTTTTTCAATAATTTAAAAAAAAAAAAAAAGTTTTCCGGAAATATCAGAGATTTCTGGAAAAATCCGTAGTTTTTCACACCTTCTCCATAAGTCTGTAGTTTGAACATGATATCCGTAGAAACTACAGAGAATCCGTAGTACTTGGCATCTCTGTATATATACTGGAACTGAATGACCAGTACATCATATATACCACATTATCTATAAAAGGTAAAAAAATGTAAGGAGGCAAAATAAAAATAGTTAACCAATAAATAAACCTTGGATCCAAAAAAAAATTATAATAATAATAATTAAAGTTTGAAAGCAGACAAACACTGAAATCACGAGACCCCACTGAAATGCGCAACACAGCATGTGAAGATAGAGGTTTCAAGCATATTATAGTCATATAAAACACAAATCAAAGTCCAATCAACAACACTAACCACTAAGACTCACAAACAGATTTAAGCCTAATTAAAGGCAGGCCAACAGCACCTAAATATACCATGGCCTCACAATTTTGTCTAAAATATGAATGCAAAAACCAAGTCAAAGTTTCAAAATGCCTAACTCAGATCCACAAAGAAAAAGAACACAAACCAAGACAAAAACATAAAGCCAAAAATTTAGACTAAGAAAAGGGCTGTCTTCATCAGGGGAACACCAACCCTTAGTGACCTTTCTGAAAGGGCAATGGCAGAATTCTCAAAAAACCAGCCCTTGTGTTCTCAAGGCCACAAAGTTTTAAAACATGAGATAAAAAAAAGAAAAAATCTTTTCAGTTATTATTCAAAGGGACACTGCAAATGCCAAACAAATCACTCAAAATGGAAGAAAATGCGAAAATAAGGCAAACTCCAAACCCTAACACACCCTGTCGAACAATCCAGCAACACCAAACCTGTCCTCTTCACAACATTCACTCTGCAACTGAATGACCAGTACATGATGAGTGGAAGCAATCAGCAGTTAAGGTCAACGAAAATGCCAACAGAAGATAGGAAAGCCAAACAGTTCAGAAGTCGTCAAGACTATGCATGCGTGTTAGTAAGAAATTGTGGCTGAAGATTTCTTACTAATACGCATGCGTCGTCTTGACGATTTCTGAACTTTTTGGCTTTCCTATTTTCTGTTGGTATTTTCCTTGACCTTAACTGCTGATTGCTTCCAATCATCATGTACTGGTCATTCAGTCGCAGAGTGAATGTTGCAAAATGGACATGTTTGGTGTTGCTGAATTGTTTGACGGGGTGTGTTAGGGTTTGGAGTTTGCCTTATTTTTGCATTTTCTTTAACTTTGAGTGATTTGTTTGTTTGTTTGGCATTTGCAGTGTCCGTTTGAATAATAAAAGTTCAAGGAACAATTTTTTGATTTCATGTTTTCAAACTTTGTGGCCTTGAGACACAAGGGCTGTTTTTTTTTTTTGAGAATTCTGCCATTGCCCTTTCAGAAAGGTCACTAAGGGTTGGTGTTCTCCTGATGAAGACAGCCCTTTTCTTAGTCTGAATTTTTGGCTTTGTGTTTTTGTCTTGGTTTGTATTTTTGTTATTTTTGTTCTTTGTGGATCTAAGTTAGGCGTTCTGAAACTTTGACTTGGTTTTTGCATTCATGTTTCAGACAAAATTGTGAGGCCATGGTATTTTTTATTAACCATACTTACCATTTTAGAGTTTTTATTTGTATTTAGGTGCTGTTGGCCTGCCTTAAATTAGGCTTAAATCTGTTTGCGAGTGTTAGTGTTGTTGATTGGACTTTTTGTTTGATTTGTGTTTTACGTGATTATAATATATATATATATATATATATACACAGTAGAATCTCAGTTACACATTTTTTGGTTATACATTACTCACTTTCATATATTCATACAGCATTGCAAATGTCATCTAGCTGCTTAATTATTCACGTGCTGTTTAAACATAATCTATATTTTGAGGTTACTCACCTTTATTCCCAAATCTTTTAGGTGGTTTTCGTCTCTACACATTTCCAACACATATTTTTCTTATTTACATCGTGGTTCAAAGCCGCAAAAAAAAAAAAAAAAAAAAAAAAAAAAAAACATCTTTTTCAACTCGCGCAAACATCCTTCCCTTCCCCTATGACCAAATTCGGATTCAAAATAATCTACCACAAATATACATAATTGAACTCCCTAAAACACTTATATCTAATTAAAACTTCAATCAATAAAACTTATACTACACATTTCCTGAATCGTCAAAGTTAAAAAACTGTAACCCATAATTATTTACAATTGCACACCGGTACCCAATTAAAACAAACCTAAATACCTGACACAACCACTATACTCGACAATCACAGACCTCTCTCCACTCAGAAATAAGCATAATATTTCTGAGTGGAGAGAGGTCTGTGATTTTCGAGTATAGTGGTTGTGTCAGGTATTTAGGTTTGTTTTAATTGGGTACTGGTGTGCAATTGTAAATAATTAAGGGTTAGTTTTTTAACTTTGACGATTTAGGAAATGTGTAATATAAGTTTTATTGATTGAAGTTTTAATTAGATATAAGTATTATAAATATTTAACGGGAATTATCGAGGATAAATTTATTAGGTACATTACCTCTCAAATTTTCGATCTAAACACTAGATCTTCGTCAGGAGTTCTTGCTTCCTACTACTTCCACAGGTCTGGTGACCAAGCCTGATGGATTTTCCATCCAGCATCGTCATTGATGTTGCCACCTTGTGTCTTGTAAATTTCCACGGATTCCTCTAATTTCCGGATAATTGCATGGGATTGATGTTTGATCACTTTTAAGGAGTCCCAGTCCATTTTGTGGCCAGTTTCTTGTATGTGCCTGTCTAATCCTGTTTTATTTGAGCTGTTCCTTATTGCTGCTTTGTGTTTTTTAATTCTGGTGGTTAACATTCTTTCTGTTTCTCCTATATATGGTAATCCACAAGAACAAACTATTTTATAAATGACTCCTTCCTGGAGTAAAGTATTTTCTTCTTTTTGTTTTAGGGATGGTAAGTATTTTTTAATTTTGTTATTCAAACCTGGTGCTAACCTAATTTTATGTTTAGTGCTGATTTTTTCAGTTTTTCAAACAGTCCCTTGTGGTAAGTGACTTTTCTTGCGAATAAATATTCAATTTTCTCCTTATTTTTGTCTGTAGTGCCTGTTCTGTTCCTAGTAGGATTTTCGTCCAGTAGTTCACGAATTTCTTTTGAAGGGTAATCATTTTCTAGTAAGATTGATTTTAACTAATTTTTATGTTTTTTCTTAGCTTCTGAAGTTCAATTCAGCTTTTCAACTTTCTCTTTAAATTGTAAAGCTACATTTTCTTTATATAATTAGGGTGATCTGATTTATAATTTAAATGTTTTTCTGTATTTGTAGGCTTCTTGTATAATTCTGTGGTAATATATTTTCCTTCCCACTTCAAAGTAATATCTAGGTAATTTAGCTTATTTTCGTTTTGCTCTTCTAAAGTGAATTTTAGCGATTCATCTTGGGCATTAAAACCTTCTAGGATTTTTTATGGGTATCCACTCGAATCTTGATCTATGATAAAAAAGATATCATCCGTGTATCTAATATACATGCAGAAAATTGAAGGTTTCAATAGGAAGGCCTCTCTATTTTACTTACATAATAATTTGCTAGGAGAGGTGCTAATGATGAACCCATTGCTAGCCCACTTCTTTGCTTATAGAAGCAGCCTTGGAATTTAAAAAAAATGTTGTTTAGAGCAAACACTGTAAGTTCATGAAGGCCTATTGCTTCTTCTTTAAACAACAATTTTTTTCAATTCCAAGGCTGCTTCTAAGAGCAAAGAAGTGGGCTGGCAATGGGTTCGCCATTAGCACCTCTCCTAGCAAATTATTATGTAAGTAAAATAGAAGAGCCCTTCCTATTGAAACCTTCAATTTTCTGCATGTATATTAGATACACTGATGATATCCTTTTCATCATAGATCAAGATTCGAGTGGATACCCATAAAAAATCCTAGAAGGTTTTAATGCCCAAGATGAATCGCTAAAATTCACTTTAGAAGAGCAAAACGAAAATAAGCTAAATTACCTAGATATTACTTTGAAGTGGGAAGGAAAATATATTACCACAGAATTATACAAGAAGCCTACAAATACAGAAAAAATTTAAATTATAAATCAGATCACCCTAATTATATAAAGAAAAATGTAGCTTTACAATTTAAAGAGAAAGTTGAAAAGCTGAATTCAACTTCAGAAGCTAAGAAAAACATAAAAGTAAGTTAAAATCAATCTTACTAGAAAATGATTACCCTTCAAAAGAAATTCGTGAACTACTGGAAGAAAATCCTACTAGGAACAGAACAGGCACTACAGACAAAAATAAGGAGAAAATTTGAATATTTATTCACAAGAAAAGTCACTTACCACAAGGGACTGTTTGAAAAACTGAAAAAATCAGCACTAAATATAAAATTAGGTTAGCTCCAGGTTTGAATAACAAAATTAAAAAATACTTACCATCCCTAAAACAAAAGAAGAAAATACTTTACTCCAGGAAGGAATCATTTATAAAATAGTTTGTTCTTGTGGATTACGATATATAGGAAAAACAAGAAGAAGGTTAACCACCAGAATTAAAGAACACAAAGCAGCAATAAGGAACAGCTCAAATAAAACAAGATTAGACATTCACATACAAGAAACTGGCCACAAAATGGACTGGGACTCCTTAAAAGTGATCAAACATCAATCTCATACAATTATCCGGAAATTAGAGGAATCCCTGGAAATTTACAAGACACAAGGTGGCAACATTAAGGACCATGCTGGATGGAAAATCCATCAGGCTTGGTCACCAGACCTGTGGAAGTAGAAGGAAGCAAGAACTCCTGACGAAGATCTAGTGTTTAGATCGAAAATTTGAGAGGTAATGTACCTAATAAATTGATTCTCGATAATTCCCGTTAAATATTTATAATACTGAAAGTAATAAGAGAAAGCCATGAAGTCATTAATTATTAGGTATAAGTGTTTTAGGGAGTTCAATTATGTATATTTGTGGTAGATTATTTTGAATCCGAATTTGGTCATAGGGAAAAGAAAGGAAGGAAACAAAGTGTGCTTGAGTTGAAAAACGTTTTTTTTTTTTTTTTTTTTTTTTTTTTGGCCTTGAACCACGATGTAAATAAGAAAATACGTGTTGGAAATGTGTAGAGACGAAAATCTCCTAAAAGATTTTGGGAATAAAGGTGAGTAACCTCAAAATATAGATTATTATTTACTCACTTTGGTACGTAATCTGTGCTATATTATACCCCAATATTTTACTATTGCTTGTTTAATTTGGTTTTATATGATTAATTTATATGCTTAGTGATTATATGCTAAATTATAAATTTCAGATTATCAAAAATACACGCTTGTTTGATTGTTTTATACTTAACTTGTTAAGTTACAACTTTGCTAGAATTGAGACAGCATTTCTTGCAGGCCATAAAGTAGTTGATGCAACTAAAAAATTATCACATAACGTTCACAGTTCTCTTTTTCTCTAAATTCAAGAAATTTGAAAAAAGCAAAGATTAGTAAATATTTTACTCTGCACTAATGCTAAGACTGCTTCACCAAGAATGATGCTTGTAATTAAAGAATGTGTAGTAGAAGTATTAAGCATAAAGCAAAATGGTATTAAGATTTACCCCTAGTATTCAGGTTTTTTTTATTTTTGAAAATATGAAACATACAGAATTTCTTTGCTTACTTTTTACTGAAATTAGAATTAAAAAAATTATACAAAAGTCAAAAGAGACGAAGGCTTGAGGTAACAAAGTATTTCATATATGCATATACACTGCTGGCCACCCAAAATGCAACACCAAGAAAGACACGAGACAGCAAAGCCAGATTTACTGGACACATAACAACAGATACAAAGATGAAACGATTGAGCTTACAGACCCGTGCAACTTGCGGAACATGCAGACATCAATAGTTCGTGTGGCCCCCATGGCTGGCAATAACGGCCGCTACATGCTGTGGCATCGAACGAAAGAGGCTTTGGATGTGGACTTGGGTTAAGTCGGTCCAGGCTGCTTCCAGACGTTGCCACAGTTCATCAGGCGTAGCCGCGGGTGGTGCTTGCCGGGCCACTCGGTTGCGGATCAGTGACCAGACGTGTTCGATGGGCGACATATCGGGAGAACAGGCGGGCCACGACAGCAGTGACACCTGGTGGGTCGTGAAGAATTGTTGCACGATGCGTGCCACGTGTGGGAGCGCATTGTCCTTTTGAAACATGGCCGCTGGCAGGTTCTGCAGGTAAGGGAGGACTACAGGCTCCAAAATGTCGGAGATGTAGCGGTGGCTGTTGAGTGTACCGGCGATGCGTACCAGAGAGGTGCGGGTGTCACATCCAATCATGCCCCAAACCATAACGCCAGGCGACGGACTGGTATGGCGATGCATAATGCAGGCGTCATACAGTCTTTCGCCGCGGTGCCACCACATGCGGATCCGACCATCATGGTGTTGCAGGCAGAAGCGGGATTCGTCGGAGAAGACAATGTTGTGCCATTCCGTAGTCCAAGTGCAGCGTTCAACGGCCCACTGCCGCCGCACTTGCCGGTGGTGTAACTTCAATGGTAATCGGAGCAATGGGTGCCATGCGACAAGTCCCCGCTCCTGCAGATGACGTCAAACGGTACGTGCTGACACAGGTTGTTGCGCAACACACCCAAATTCCTGTGCTAACGTTCGTGATGTGGCGGTGCGAGCAGTCAATGCCCGCCGCACAACATCCTGGTACTCTCGTTTGGTGGTGTGCCTCGGCTGCGGCAATTACTCATGTCGGTCGGTCTGTCCGTCCGTCCGTCCCTCCTGCACCCACCAAATCCATACTCACCTGACTGTGGCTGGATGTCATCCTACACGGGCGCCGATGTCTCGGTACGATAAACCGCTGTCGCGATAAGCCACTATTTGTCCTCTGTCGAACTCCGAAACGTTCTGGAATTACTGCCGTATTCTGCGACGAGACATCAGGAAGCTTCCCACGCACAGGCCCGGCACCACAACACACTTCCACGACTTACACCCTGCCTTCTGTGCACCCTTCTTATAGTGCTTCTTGGTGGCGCCGGGAGCACATGATTTGCATATGCCCTGCAATGCTAATCGTTTGCATGTCCTCTCGCGGGCGACGCATGCTGCGAATTTCAGGCCAATCGGATGCTTCCTTCTTGGTGTTGCATTTTGGGTGGCTAGCAGTGTATGTCTTCCATTATAAATTAGCATAATCTAAAATCACAGGTCTCTTCCTCTCCCACCCACACTTATTTTTCTATTTAGAAATTTCTTTTACATGTTTTAGAAAGCCATCCCCTTGGAAAAACGTATAACTGAGGTTCCACTATATATATATGTATGCAAAAATAGAGTAATTAATATTTAAGGAACCACACAGGACCAATCAGTGAGATGTCTTAAAACATTTCCAGTTTCTTTTCTTATGTCTTATGACCTATGAATATCCTTAGCAAAATTATCAGTACGTGATTTAAGTACATACCAAAGTAAGATACATATTACTACCTACATATGATTTTTGTTTTTGGGCATTAGTAACCTTTATGAAAATCTAAGACTATTGGGACTGTAATTTGCCAGCTGCTAATGTAGGGCCACTGGCTCCAGAGAAGTGAGACCAGCAATGTCAAAGCTTTATTTAAGACTGTGACCCAGACCTAGATAGAATGATTAACCAGAAACCTAGGACTCTGACATCTTGGCAATCAAAGCAAAATAATGTACTTTTAAGTACCCATAAAACCAAGTACAAATACATGGGGGATCCAGGCCCCCTGTCACTCTCATGTTACTTCTTTTCCTTTGAATACAAACATGTACCTGAAGCAGAAAAATGTTGCTGTCAGAAAGAAAAACTGAAAATAGCATTTTCAACACAAATTTTCACTTTGCCTGTGGGGCTTTGAATTACTTTTAATGGTACTCAGTTCAAAAACAAAATTGTTGTATGATGGCTGTACTACTGAACAAAATTCAGTATTTACATTCTAAAGAGAGGTTTACAAACTGATTTCCATAGCATTTGTGATGACCAGTGTGACAATATTTGTTGACACCTCTCACAGTCACATATGTAAGATATGCAATATGACTTAATAATTATGTGCCTTTACCTTGATACCAAGATCAGTGCCAAAAACAATGCTCTTTTTTGCACTTAATTGTAACAATACTCTATTGTGATGATTTGGACTGTTCCAATGAGAGCAAGATCTTTTGTCTTCAATCATTTTCTCAAATTACAATATTCGCAGAGTATTTTTGTTTTCCTATTTTTTTTATTGTGCTTTACCATTTCACACATAAAAAAATGTTAACTTCAGCACCCCTGAACTTGGTGCAGTGGCACTGCCCTAAAGCTGGTCCTGATAGAATACCCATTCACCAACAGACCAAATTTTATTTTTAAACAGAAATCTTTGAATGCATCAGCATCTAATAATTCAAGTTTAAAAACAGGAGGTAATTGGTTTTCATTGTTGTATATTGATTATTAAGCAAAGTAAGAAAATCTGTCATGAGAGAGATGCATTGCTTTAACAAAGTCCAAATGCTCTAGAAACTAAAAATCATCCTATGTATATTTATTATTTGCTTTAAAAACTAAAAATGCACCCAGTGGTCTTAAATGTTGGGTTCTGACTATTTGTCTAAGATCAGTTCAAGTTCAAATCCCGTTGAGGCATAGGGAAGTTGTGTTTGCCTAATGGTACTAGCTGTCTCCCTTCCTTGGAACCAGTGGCCGTAAATTGGGGAAGGGGGACTACTTATATCCCAAAGAATTGCTCACATTTGTGGTTAAAACTCCCAATCGAAAAACAACACCAACAAAAAACTAAAATAAGTGCCAAAATTTGGCCCTTTAAAAAAACATGGTAGATAGTTTGTTTTTGTAACAATATATGTGTAATGTGTATATATTAAACAAAATCATGCACAAAATCCTGGATCTGCTAGCCTTGTCTTTCATTATCTTTGAAAATTTATATGAATAATATTTTCTTCCAAAATTTGTGTTGTCAGCCAGTAGCGCACCCAGAAATTTCCCAAGGGAGGGGCCCATGCGCCCTGGCACACAGAATTTTCCCAAGGTGGGGGTGACCACCCTAAATTTACCAGGAAAAGTAGTCAGGTGCTATAACATATAAGGAGGTTAACTTTTGTACATTTATTCTTATCCATTTACTAGTAATGTTACAGTACAAGAAAGTTAAATGATTAGAAAAAACAGTAGATGAAATTCTTTTCCTGGTCAGATTTTTCTAAATTTATTTAACAGAACTACTCCCTTATAATTATATGGTACATGATTAAAAAGTATATGTAAATCGCGTATCATGACTTTTTGTTTCAAACTTCGACATAATAATTTTCTGCTCTATCAGCCCAAGGGGGTGCCACGATTGTCAGCCAGTATTCAAAGAATTTCATAACAACCAATGGAGACCCAAAAGGAAAACTGATAATGGTCGTCTGGGGTTACAACAGGAAGTAGTTTTGCCCACAATTTTGTAAAACGTTTAGTATATAAATAGCCTATATCATCATCATCATCATTGTCAACCATTATCAATCCACTGCTGGACGAAGGCCTCCCCAAGTTTCCTCCACAACGGTCTGTCTTGTGCCAGTCTCCTCCATGTCACTCCCGCATATTTACGAATTTCATCCACCCATCTCCCATGTGGTCTTTTTCTGGGTCTTTTCCTGTCCCTTGGAATCCAATCTAAAATTTCGGCTGTCCATCTATGGTCTGTCCTTCTGGCAGTATGTCCAGCCCATTGCCATTTCAGGGATTTAACCCTGATCATGATGTCTTCCATATATATATATATATATATATATATATCATCATCATCATCATCATTGTCAACCATTATCAATCCACTGCTGGACGAAGGTCTCCCCAAGTTTCCTCCACAACGGTCTGTCTTGTGCCAGTCTCCTCCATGTCACCCCTGCATACTTTCGAATTTCATCCACCCATCTCCCATGTGGTCTTCTTCTGGGTCTTTTCCTGTCCCTTGGAATCCAATCTAAAATTTCGGCTGTCCATCGATGATCTGTCCTTCTGGCAGTATGTCCAGCCCATTGCCATTTCAGGGATTTAACTCTGATCATGATGTCTTCCACTCTTGTCATTTTTCGGATCCACGAGTTCCTCTTCTTATCTCTCCTGGTTACCCCAAGTATGCACCTCTCCATGCTTCTTTGAGTTGTCTGCAGTCTTTGTACGTCTCTTTTAGTTAAGGTCCACGTCTCTGCACCATACGTAAGCACTGGAAGGATGCATTGATCAAACACTTTTCTTTTAAGACATAATGGCATATTGCTCTTGAAAATTATGCTGTTTCTTCCAAAAGCTCTTCCAGGCAAGTTTTGTACGCCGATTAATTTCTTCATCAATGTGACCCTCACTTGATATCTGCTGTCCAAGATAAACGTACGTGTCTGTTATCTCCAGCTTTTCTCCATCAATCGATAAATCTTCATTTCTTGTAAAAGCATTGAACATCACTTTTGTCTTCTGAAAGTTCATTTTTAATCCCACTTCTTTACTCTTGTCAGCAAGTTCCTGGATCATACTCTGCAGCTCTGATGGGGTAGTTGCAAAAATGACTACGTCATCAGCAAAACGAAGGTGGGTTAGATAATCTCCATTAATCTTTATCCCTTTGTTTTCCCAGTTCAGTGATTGAAAGACATTTTCCAATGTGGCATTAAAGAGCTTCGGAGATATGGTGTCACCTTGTCTCACTCCTTTTCCAATTTTTATGTGTGTTGTATTTTCAAACAGCCGAATCTTCGCACTTGCATTTTCATAGATGTTATTAATAATATTAATGTATGCATCTTCAATACCGCAGGATTTCAGAGCCATTGCAACTGCTGATGGTTTCACCGAATCAAAGGCTTTTTCATAATCGATAAAAGCCATGCACAATGGAAGTTCATATTCCCTCGCTCGTTCAATTAGTTCTCTCAGCACGTGGATATGATCTATTGTGCTGTAGCCACTCCTGAATCCAGCTTGTTCTCTCGGTTGAGCCATGTCCAGTGTTACCTTCAAGCGGTGTGAAAGAACTTTAGTGAAGATTTTATAAACTACTGATAGGAGGCTGATAGGTCTGTAGTTTCCGAGATCCTCAATGTCACCTTTCTTATGTAGCAGGATCATTGTAGCGGTGTTCCAATCCTCAGGAATCTTTCCTTCATTAAGGCATCGAGTGAAAATTTGGGCGAGTACTGTTTCGATTTCTCCACTTGCTTCTTGTATGATGTCTACAGTAATTCCATCTTCTCCTGGAGCTTTTCCTCGCTTCATGTTCTTGATTGCATGTGCAACTTCTGCTGGAAGGACTGGAGGAACTCTGGTACTGGTATCTTTCATGATGTCTGGAGTGCATATATCATCCCTTTCATATAATTTGGAGTAGAAATCTTTCACTCTTGTCAAAATTTCGCCTCTATTTCTTGTTACAGAACCATCTTCTTTTCTCAGTGCCATAATCTGTTTTCTTCCCTTACTGAGATGTCCCTTTGCCATCTTTAGGCTTTGGTTGTTTTCAATTGCTTTCCTCACTAGTTCACAGTTGAATTTTCTTACGTCTTCAGTGATACTTTTTCTTACTGTCTTGCATAGCTCTATATATTCCACTTTGAAAGTCACATCTTCTTTAGTTGTCCTCATCTCTCTTCTTTTTTGCATCAACATTTTGGTTTTTCCTGATAATTTGTTCACATGCAACTTGTTCTTAGACCCAGCTAATTTTGTTGCTGTTTCCATAAGAGCTTTGGTTACTTTTCTGTTAACTTCAGAGATGTCCACTTCTTCCGATGTTAGGCCTTCTAAAGCAGAGAATCTGTTCTTCAGTTCTAACTTGAAGGTATTATGGTGTTTTTTAAGGTTGGTTATGTCAATAGATTTTGTTTGTCTTATGAGCTTGCCACGTTCAAGTTTAGTGTTGAGGTGCATCTTACATCTCACCAATCTATGGTCACTACCTGTGTTGAACTTGTTTAGCACACTGCAGTCTTCTATGACGAATTTTTTGTTACACATAATAAAATCAATTTCACTTGTCGTCCCATTTGGATGTCTCCATGTCCATTTCCTGTGTGGCTTTTTCTTGAAGAAGGAGTTCAAGATGAAAAACCCTTCTGCCTCTGCAAACTCAACGAGAGTATTTCCACGCTGGTTCCTGTTGCCGTGACCGAATTTACCTACTGAAGTTTCATTCTGTTGCCGTTGCCCTATTTTTGCATTGAAATCTCCCATAATTATTTTCAAGTGCTGCTTACCTTTATTATTTAGATGACAAATTTCCTCATAAAATTCTTCAATTTCTTCTTCAGGATGACTTGTGGTGGGTGCATAAGTTTGAATAATCTGAGCCTGGTATCTTTTTTGAAAGTTGGATAACAAGTCGTGCAGCTCTGTCAGAGGAACTTTCAACTTCTACAACTTTATCCTTCAGTTTCTTGTTTATTATAAATCCAACACCACTAGTTCTGCCAGTATCTGTCCCACGATAGTAGAAGAGATGTCCACTTTTCAGTTCGATGAGATCTTCTCCTTTTCTCCTTACCTCACTTAGCCCCACGATGTCCCACTTGATCCTTTGTAGTTCCTCTTCCAATTCAAGAAGCCTTGAATCAGAAGATAGGGAGCGTCCATTGTAAGTAGCCAAGGTCAGCATCAGATGGCAGCCTAGTCCGGTCCTCCGGGGATTCTTAGCACCCTCTGCCTTCATGTCGCACTGGCCGCTGCCTTGGCCAGGTACATTCCAGCTGCCGGAGACTGAGGGCCAAGATTTAAGTTGTGGAATCATTTTGGAGGGGTTTGGCCATAACTCACCACGCTGGCCAAGCGGGTTGGTGAGTGTGGGATAGAATTTCCTCTAATCCCGATGGTATAGTTATACCGCTATTGGCGGTCGTCAGAGCCCCTTTAGTGGGAACAGGATGCACCACGAGAAGGCGGGGTTGACATTTGTCAAGGAGAGGCTGTGATGTTACGCATCACCTGACCTTACATCCCATATATATATATATATATATATATATATATATATATATATATATATATATATTTTTTTACCTTATATGGCATTATAGTTGTACAAATCACCAGTGAACCGTAAAGAAAAGCCAGAATCAAAGGTTGGTTGGTTGATTTTTATGGTGCAAGGGCCATGTTTGGCCAAAAAGCGCCAGACACAAGTCCATCAGAGAAATAGAATCAAATGAGCAAACCGATTCCAACAAATAGTTTCAATCCGATCAAACACGGATTCGAATTCGCATCACGGTAGCAGTTTGCTTCACATATAAACCTTTCACCAAACCAATCCGACTCAGAGAGACAACGAACGAAACGAACGGTTGGAGTCCGACTCTGAAACGATTCCCGAGAGTCAGTGGCTGTGGAAATAGTTCACTGAACGATAAGAGTCAAACGAACGAAACGAACGAATCATTTCAGTGAGTCGAATCGAAAATAATAAATTCTTTCGAAAGAGTCGCTTTGCCCATCTCAAGTTTAAACCCTTTTAATGCCACATGTAATGTGTGTGTATATGAAAGAAATGCTAAGCCATTTTCCTAGAAATTGTATGTTTCAATCAAGAAAAGATGCTGTACTTCCCATAAATTTTGGGGGCTGAAAGTTTTCCCTGAACTTATAAGATTTTTCTTAACATTTCTATAAATGTAATTACTTCTCAGATAAGTGAATTAAGAATTTCTTACAAATTCTCATACTATATGAATACATTTCACTGACATTCCGATTCAGATTTATATACAACTCCAGCTGAATCAAATCAACTCTTTCCCTCTTTTGCAGGTGGGAAGAGTTTCTCTGCCCACTCTCACTCGTTTGCCTTTATTGTTTCAAGGGTAATGAAATACTCCTACATCTCTCAGCTAATGCTTTATTTCTTTCCCTGTTTTGGTTTCTAAAAATAGATCAGTTAAAAGGGAGGGGGGGGGGTCTTTGCTAGCTATCCAATGACTGGAAGGAATGAAAGATATGGAGAAGATTGGAATAAAATAATGAAAGTAAATTTTGGCGATAGTGCGTCGCTGTTTTAATAAGAAGTGAAAATAGAAAATACTGTGTAAACTTCACTAATTGACAATGATTTTTGGTTGGTTTAACTAAAAATATGGTAAAGGTGTAGTTAAGGTCCTAAAATATTCGGCTAAACATTTTGTGAAAAAATTATATACATATTTTAAAGTATGTAATTTGACAGAAAACTGTGAACACGTTTCAGCTCTACAATGCATTTTAAAAAATTTTACTGTCAAATTTACCTGCCTGCACGGGGATGTGAAGGAACGCTGCGGCGAGTCTGCCCTCAGCGCTGCCGTGACGTCCTCCAAGGCTCCACCGTAACGAAGGTAACAGTCGTGCTTTTTTAAGTTTTTTTGCTGCTGTTGTTTTCCTTTTGCTTTTGTAATCCATTTAGCAACTGAGTTTTCACACCCTTTCTAGAGAAAATAATATTAAATTTTGAATTCTTTTCCACAGCAAACATTGTAAGATGCTGCGGTGGTGATTTTATGAGCAGTAAACTATGAGACAGATGGAACCTTTGCATATTACAACAATCTACACTGCTCTTGAAAATAATTCTAAATTTATCATTGTTTCTACAAAGGGTGTTAAAACTCAGTGCCTAAGACCATTACAAAAGCAAAAGGAACAAAAAAGATGACACCAAATTTTCGGGTGTAATGAGCACATCTTTTGAATCCATTCTGACACGAATTAAATTTATCAAAGCTATTCAAAGTCATTGGAACTGGTATGGAAAACAGTAGTATCTGACAGAAGAAAGAAGTTTTTCAATCAGGCTTTTAATCCCGCAGATATTGCTGTAAACGGGATTGTGAACTTATGCCCTCTGGTTACAGACTTGTGCGTTAAGAAAAATGTGAAATTATATGAGAAACATTTCACAGCGGAAACACTCTCCGACAAAGAAATAATTCTTTAATCGGACTCTTAGAAGCAGAGATATCGACAAATATAAGATATGAATTTACGCCCCCTGGTGGGAAAAACAGGCATTATTTTAAGAAGAAAGTATTCTCAAAAGGTTTTTCAATTTCAGCTGTATCGGTCCAGGAAAGAATATTTCCAGTCAAGGTTTCAGGAGCTCAGATTTTGCTGCAAATACATCAGAAGCAGAAATTAACACATATGTCTCCTGGTGGCCAAACCATTCTTTACCAAATATTAGAAATTATAGGGAAAACATTTCCCATCAGGAGCTGTATGCGATACAGGAAGAATTTTTCAAATCGGAGTTTTAGAAGCAGAAATATCATGGAAAATGCAATTTCCCTTAACGCCCCCTAGTGGAAAGTCTATGAGTTACTTGAAAATTTTGAAATTATGTGAAACATTTTGCACTGGAAACGGTATCCAACAAAGAAGGAATTTTTCGAATCGGACTCTTAGAAGTAGAGATATTGACAAAAATATTCTATAAAGAAGATACCTAAGCAAAAAAATACATATATAATTTTGACTCACACCTAGTACAACATAGAAAAGGTTATGTATCTACCTGTGTGAGTAAAAGGAGAAAAGATAAAAAAATAAAATAAAACAACTGAATGTAGAACGTGTCGAGAATACTGAGCCTTGGCTTTATCAAGGACCGGCAAAAACTCTGCATTTTCTCACTTCCACAAAGACCTAGTTGGAAATGGGTTTCTGCAAGGCCATAAATGCAAGTAACATTCCCACCTAAAATAGTTTAAAAAATATATATAAGTCATGTCCTCCGTAGAGTTGCATGACCTAGCACTAGTTAACAATTTCGCTTGCATCCATTAACCTTCCTGGCCCGACCCATGCTCTTCATCTGTTACTATTAAACAGAGAGAAGAAGATTAAAGAGAACTCAAGCTGTGAGAGTGACATAATAATTAGAAATGATTTTCAGCCATAACGAAATTCCAAGTTCGTTTGAGAGAGAATTTAAACCTGAAAATCAATGCAAAAGAAATCCAAATTTTACATTGCAATTAAAAAAGGAAATGTTCATTTTTAACGAACAGATTTTTGAAAGAAAACTTGAGTCTAAAACCCCCTACTCTACAACTTATGACAGCACGAAAACGAGAATAAGTTAAAGATAATAATTTACTAAAGAAAACTTTGTGAAAGTTATATACCTTAAACAGTTAGTTGCAATATGTACAAAGTATTTCAGCAGTGCTTTAAGTGCATAATTAATTAGTTATTAAGAACTTAACTACTTTGAAAAAACAGCGCATAGACAGCGCATAGAAAAGGAACAAGCTTAGCCATCTTCTGTTCCTAGGTACCCCAAAAGACGCTCAAAGTTGCAAAGAAAAGAAAGAGTTAAAACCCGCAAAAATGTTAACAGACAAACCAATGCCTAAAAGCTGAAAAGCTAAAAAACGACAGAGAAAAAGTACATGAAGTACAAACATTGAACTTATAAAACCTAGAACCCAAAAACAAGGAAGAGAGCTTACCTCTTGTGTGACAAAAACTTGTGATTTTGATAATATCTATCCTAGCTCTCTTAACTTATGTAAAACCAACCACAGTAATCAGGAACTTGAGTTCCTAGACTTAAGCATTAAGCTCAACAGAGGTAACCCATCTATTAGCCTCTTTGATAAAAGAGTTAATTTTCCTTTCAAAGTAATTAAATATCTACACTGGAATAATAACATTTCAACCAAAGTAATTGAGAATGTACTAATTTCTCAGGTCCTAAGAATTTCAAGAATTTGCAGCAACAATTTGGACTTCAATTACCACATTAAAATACTATTAGAAAGTTTTCTAGAGAACGAAATTCCTTCTTCTTTCATCAAAAGAACTTTAAGAAAAATTATTCTGAATAATAGAGTAAGGTTGGCAGATCTGCTTTAATTTTCTACACAGTTAATAATATGATTCTGACCAATCAAAGATGTAAGGAAGTTGGCTAGAGGATGCCTATTAACTACCTAAAGGAACCTTAGTGCTATGGATATGACGGTCCTATTAAAACAAAAAATTAAATAATATAAACAAAATCACAAAAAAAGCTTAAAAATCTGTTTATAAAAGAAAATAAAACAAATAAAAAAGAAAACTAGTTATTCATCACTAGGATAGCTATACTAAAAATAGTAAAACCAACATTAAAATTAATAAGATTCTGATTAATCTATAGAAGCTCACTAAGGTGATTTAATACATGCAAAGATTATTAAATAAACTGCTCGTGTATTTTATAATATTTCTCATGTATTCTGGAGAGTTAATTCTGCTCTTTCTGATCATACAGATCCACAGTCTTAAGTTTATATATTTTTTTCTCTGGTTAAAATCTCCGCGCGTTGGTTTCTTGCTGTATGAGGAGGCCATCAGCCCCACCCTCACTGCCCCCCAGCGTCTAGGGAGTGGCGGAAGAGGTCAGCCATGTTCTTCTCTTGTGAGGAGAAAAGTTTTTGTCACACAAGAGGTAAGCTCTCTTCCTTGTTTTTGGGTTCTAGGTTTTATAAGTTCAATGTTTGTACTTCATGTACTTTTTCTCTGTCGTTTTTTAGCTTTTCAGCTTTTAGGCATTGGTTTGTCTGTTAACATTTTTGCGGGTTTTAACTCTTTCTTTTCTTTGTAACTTTGAGCGTCTTTTGGGGTACCTAGGAACAGAAGATGGCTAAGCTTGTTCCTTTTCTATGCGCTGTCTATGCGCTGTTTTTTCAAAGTAGTTAAGTTCTTAATAACTAATTAATTATGCACTTAAAGCACTGCTGAAATACTTTGTACATATTGCAACTAACTGTTTAAGGTATATAACTTTCACAAAGTTTTCTTTAGTAAATTATTATCTTTAACTTATTCTCGTTTTCGTGCTGTCATAAGTTGTAGAGTAGGGGGTTTTAGACTCAAGTTTTCTTTCAAAAATCTGTTCGTTAAAAATGAACATTTCCTTTTTAATTGCAATGTAAAATTTGGATTTCTTTTGCATTGATTTTCAGGTTTAAATTCTCTCTCAAACGAACTTGGAATTTCGTTATGGCTGAAAATCATTTCTAATTATTATGTCACTCTCACAGCTTGAGTTCTCTTTAATCTTCTTCTCTCTGTTTAATAGTAACAGATGAAGAGCATGGGTCGGGCCAGGAAGGTTAATGGATGCAAGCGAAATTGTTAACTAGTGCTAGGTCATGCAACTCTACGGAGGACATGACTTATATATATTTTTTAAACTATTTTAGGTGGGAATGTTACTTGCATTTATGGCCTTGCAGAAACCCATTTCCAACTAGGTCTTTGTGGAAGTGAGAAAATGCAGAGTTTTTGCCGGTCCTTGATAAAGCCAAGGCTCAGTATTCTCGACACGTTCTACATTCAGTTGTTTTATTTTATTTTTTTATCTTTTCTCCTTTTACTCACACAGGTAGATACATAACCTTTTCTATGTTGTACTAGGTGTGAGTCAAAATTATATATGTATTTTTTTGCTTAGGTATCTTCTTTATAGAATGTGAATTCTGAATTTTCAAAACTGCTGCGTTGCGCGTTTTGATTTTCAGGTTATTTTGCAACCTTCGTTTTAAATTCTAAAGTTTTTCCTTAGTCTTCAGTTTTGCTCTTAAGTATTGACAAAAATAAGATATACATCTATGCCCCGTGGCGGAGAAACCATGCATTATTTTAAGTAGAAAATATTCCGAAAAGGTTTATCGACGTGAGTAGTATCGGTCCAGAAATGATTTTTTTCAGTCCAGATTTTAGCAGCTCAGATTTTGCTGCAAATACATCAGAAGCGGAAGTTAAGGCTTATGCCCCCTGGTGGCCAAATCATTTTTTACCAAAACTTAGGAATTACATTCAAAAGATTTTCCACCAGGAGCTGTTTCCGGTGCAGAAAGAATTTTTCAAATCGGAGTTTTAGAAGTAGAGATATCCGGGAAAACACAATTTACTTTTACGCCCCCTAGCAGAAAATCTATGCATAACTTGAAAAAGTGACTATACCTAAAATACTCTTGGACATAAATGAAATCGAAAGGGAAATAAAAAAATTCAATCAGTTTAGAATAAATTATCAACATTTATTCACAATTAAATGTTTTATTAACATCGACTATAGTTTCGCAGAGCGTTTGGCTCTGCATCATCAGGACGAATGGAGCGTAAACATTCAAATCATTGTGACATCAGAGTTCTGATGGTCACGGTTTTTGGTGAGTTGTTTCCACGCGCTTGAAAGAAATGGTGTAGACGTCATGTCGTTGACAAGTGAAGTCGTGAAGAATTCCGGTATATGTGGAAAGCTTCTAATACATTAAGCTTGTTAGTCAAATCAGGTTTATCAATAAAAATAGCGTTTCCAAACAAAAATGTATGGTTATTTTCGTGACAATGTTGGGCTATTGATGACTTCTTCAGTTCATAGTTCCGTACGTAAGTCTTGTGTTCCTTCACACGGAAACTTGAAACCCTGCGGGTCTGTCCTATATATGAAAGTCCACATTCACAAGGTATCTGATAAATTCCCCAGGAATTTATGTCTTGGACGTATTCTTTTGATCCGTAAAAATTCATCTTGTTTATGGGTTTGAAAATAACTTTGAAATTAAAACTTTTGAGAATTTTTGAAATTCTGAAGCAAATCTGAGGAGCAAATGGGATTACTGCCCAATTCGTTCGTACTGGAAGGTCTACTGGCGTGAGCGAGCAGAGAGGCTTCGGTTTCCTAAATTTTTGGACCGCTTTTTCTATCACGGAAGGGCTATATTCTCTGTGTACTGCAGTTCGTTTAAGGAAATCAAGCTCTTTCTGTAAGGAATCCTCAGTTGAGCATATATGTACTGCCCGATATACGTATGTGTAGAAAGCAGAAATTTTTGTTTCCATGAGTGATTTGATTTTGCATGTGGAGGTAAGGAAACAGCAAATGGTTTTCGATAAACTGTTGTACTAAAAGGATCCTTCAGAGCGTGGCACAAGTACATCTAGGAATGGTAAGCAGCCATTATTTTCAGTCTCACATGTGAACTGTATATGAGGACCAATTAAATTGATAAGTTCAACTAATTTAGGTAGTTCAAAATTCCTGCCTTTCCAGAGGACAAAGGTATCATTTACATATCGAATCCACAGGTCTAATGTAACGACCTGAAACAGTTTGTCCTCAAAGTGACGCATGTAGACTTCACGTAAAACAGGTGACAGTGGGCTACCCATTGCAAGGCCTTCCGTTTGTTGAAAAAATCTTCCACGGAATAAGAAACTGTTTTGCTTGATACAAATTTCCACTAATCTCAAAATTTCTTCAACTTTCGGTTGGCTGCAATGATGTTCAATGAGATTTACTTTCAAAGATTCGAGGGCTCCATTTAGTGGAATACTTGTGAACATGGATTTCACATCGAAGGATAACATGAACTGATCGTTGTATGGATGTTGTTTAAGCACATTGACAAATTCAGTGGAATTTTTTACAGCAGTTTTGTTTGAAGAAGTCGTTATGGTGGATAGTTTCAAAGATAGAAATTTGGCCAACTTATGAGTAGCAGAGCCGATATTGCTGAAGATGGGACGGAAAGGAATGCCAATCTTGTGTATCTTCGGATGTGCATAGAAAAGCGGACAACGGGCATACGAGGGTTTCAAATAATTTTTTGAGCTTTGGTTAAGAGTAATGCAACTCGTTACTACTTTCCGAACTTTTTTAAATGTTTTTCTGATGGATCTTTTTTAATTTCTTTATACGGTCCCTCGGAAATAAGTTTTTCGACCTCTGCCTCATAATGTTTTTTGTCCAGAATAACAACTTGTCCTCCTTTATCGGCTTTAGTAATGATGATATCAGAATTTGACTGTAATTCTTGTAGAGCTTTATATTCTTCCCTATTGAGATTGGGTTTGAATGATGGAAAGGAATTTGACGTTATTATCCGGCTGACACAATGCCTAATCGTTTCTTTCTCATCAATGCTTAGATTGCTTTTTGTCAGGGAATCTTCAACTGATGCAACAATATTGGATACTGGTATGTTTTTTTGAAATTGCAAAATTTGAATTGTAATGTAAAATTCGTTTTTGAATTTTGCTCGGGTTAAAAGAAGAAAGGTTAGATATTACTTCGTTATCCATAAAGACCATCACTTTGAGAAGTAGAATTTTCTTTATTATTGTTATTATTCGATAGTTTTTCAAATTTTTGTTCTAATGTCATTTTATGAGGAAACAACATATTGGAACTCCTAGACCAAGTTTTGCGGTCCAGGTCCGAAAATTCTGGTAATGTTTTAGCCAACAATAGGTGTCATTCGGTTGTTCAGAAGCAAATATATGGAATAAAATATATTTTGAATTTGATATCATCTGCATTTACGCCCTCTAACGGCAGAACTGTACATCGTACAAAAAAAAAAAAAAAAAAAAAAGACGAAATAAGGGATCATCATTCTCATATTTCAAGCTTCCCAATGTAAAAAGAATTTATCAAATCAGCCTAATAGTTGCAGAGATATGGTGTCCACAGACGGATGGACAAACCAATAACATAAGCACAATTTTTTTTTTTTTACAAAACATGTGCTAAAAATACATGACAGTGACCTTCATTTCAGCAGAGCCTTGGATGACATTGCGACAGTGCTGGGGCAGGCTTGCTGTCATGTTCATTAACATCCCCGCGCTGGCAAGTAAATTTTACAGTAAAAATCTTTAAAATGCATTATAGAGCTGATTTTTTTATCATTTTCTGTAAAATTACATACTTTAAAATATATATAATTTTTTCTCGAAATTTTTAGTCGAATAATTTAGGACACTAAACTACGCTTTTACCAAAAAATACCTTACTAGCAATACTTGCAACTGACATTTTTTCACTAGCAAATTTGTTTTTACACTAGCAATTTGCTTTTTGGTGAAATCACGCTTTCATTTCTGTGGCAGTGTGTAATTTCTCTACTTGAAGCTCAAGTTCAAGCACAAGAAATTCCCAAAAATTACAGGGTCAAGGTCTGGACTGCAGAACAGGTGCTTCATCAATTTTCATTAGTACCCTTGTCAGCATATGAAAAATGTGCAGGTCATTTCTTGGTAGATTCAGCCTTAGTGTGTATTTGTATATCACATCCCTAACCATCAGCCTAGGGTTCCTCAGTGCTGCTGAAATGTCATGTACGGATGGAGCTGTGGCTAATGTGGCACCCTATTATTGATTTCTCATTGGAAATCAGTTAACTCTGTCAGTGGAGGCGTCTTGCATTCACAGTTGTGCTATTGTCTCTTCATAGCCCTACGGGCATATTATAATGGAGTTAGTGACATGGTGCTTGTGTAGGACCTAATTCATTATCAGTAGAGTGGTGTCTGGATATTAATAATAGAGCAGTGCATAAGGATGAAATTTCAGAAAAAAGCAACAAAAACTGAAAGTCTGATACGTAAGTGATCCAACATTGACTTTTAGATGAGCTCTAGGTGTGATTACCAGGTATTTCCATTCTTTTAATTTTTTTATTGTATAAGGAAAAAAAAATTATGTTTTCCTACGTAAGTTAATTGTCTGTGTTTAGCTTTTTACAGCAGAAAGCCTATTGTAAAGTGCTATTTATTTAGTATCTGATAGTGCTGGTTTTATAATAAGTTTTTTTTTTTTTTTTTTTACTCTTTGTAGACTTTAGATTTGAGTTCCATCACAAATTCTGAAATTGGTGCCTTCAAGTAAGTACTCTTTTGTTTAGTTTTTCTTTCTGTTTTCATCATTGCATGGTGTACAAAACACTTAAAATACTTAAAATACAACAAATTTAATGTTTTTTAGACTCAGATTATAAGTGCATATATAGCACAAAGGTTAATAAACAGTAAGGTTTGCTCATCCTGCCTCCCTCACAGGGGAAGTTTCGACCCCTTACGCAGTAACGTCACTGTACAGGACAACACAGCCAATAGGACAGGTAGACCATTGAAACTGCTGAAGCAGTTGCAGGAGATATGTCAACAATTTTCAATTCAAATACGCTTTGAATCTGAAAATTTGCAACCAAGAGGTAATGCAAAAGTCATCTGCAATCAATACATGCAGGAAAAACTGACAGCTATGTGAATATTTTATTTAGAGTAAACCTAGATTTTAAAGAATTTTAGTAAGCATTTATTATTATTATTATTTTCAAATCTGTTTAATCTAATGGGATAGATATTGACATGGTACTAAGGAAAAGGGCAGGAATAGTGATCATACCTTTTAAGTTTAATTATATGCAACTGTAATATTATCTTTAAATAAATTTAAAAGAAGGAAAAAAATAAGATTATGTTACTAGAATCACATAAAGAAATCCCTTTATGCTGAACAAATAAACTTCAGGAACATTCCACAAACTCTGTTAATTAAAAAGCTGGAAATTAATTTCATTAAGCCCCAGTGGTCCTGGCTTATGACCATTCGTCCGAGAATTGTCTGGTTTCAAATCCCGGTGAGGCATGGATGTTGTGTTTGTCTTACAGTGCTGGTTCTCTTCCTTCTCTAGAACTAGTGGCCTTAAATTAGGAACAAGTGACTGCTTATAGCCCATTAAATTGCTCACAGTGGTCGTTAAACCTTCAATCAAAAAAGAAATATATTAAATGTTCTGTTATTTGTAATTAATCGCTTATAGAAAAGATAAAATTGTGGATTTTTACATTTTTCAAAATTTTATTTCGCCATTGAAACTTGATTTGCAGACTTGATTTGTTTTTTTAAGAAATTAATTTCTTCTTCTTTGCCTTGTAGCTCTATTAATTCATTGGTGTACTCCAAGACATTAAAATTTAAAAAATTGGCCAACAGTAAGGTGTGATCTAATAGTGACAAAATTGAATTAGCAGCCATGTTTGGTTCTCAGAAATCCAATTCTAGCATCACATGAAGACTAGCAACATAGCAATCAAGTACCATTGCTATGGCGATTTTAGACAGTGACGTTAAGAAGCCACCAGCGGAAGTATGAGATGAGCACAACCTTGTTGTCCACTGACCTTGATGTAGCCCAATTATGAAAGTGAACTTGCAGATATTTGAAATGCATTTAATTTCTTTAGTTTTCAATGCATTAAAAATCATACTCATTTTTGCATTTAACTAATAAAACCAGTCTATCTGGAAGATGTCAAGTTTAAGGTATTATTCCATTTCTTCACTTGAATGGAAAAAACACTTGACCAAGTATTAAAAGTTTTTTTTTTAAAAAAGAAGTTAAAAAGTTTGTTTTTGTTCTTCCACCCCTTCAGCAAATTTCTTCCTTTTGCTAATCAGGTGTTACTGTTCTGTATGTTTCACTTGTTACACATAATATTGACCAGTGGTTACGGTGTATTTTTTAGTTGAGTTCACATAAATGGGAAAGTTGAAGGATAATTTTTAAACCACTAAAAATATTAAAATTTCATAAAAAAAATTGGGCATATTTATAGAATAATAGCGCAGGGTATAAAGATGAAACAATTTCCACTCCATATGGCACGACCAATGGTATGGAATCTTCTATCATGGGTCAAGGTATCTGGAATGTTCCAAAAACTAGCAGTGTTCCGGAAGAAATGAAATTAGTGACAAGTGATGCTGGGCCTGGTAATCCTCGGTTTCTTGATGTTTTAAATTATGAACCAAAATCCATGGTTCTAAATTACTCAAAACAGTTTTAACTGAAACTTCTGTAAAAAAAAATTAGATTAGACTAATAATGCTTTTTGAAGATTTTTTTTATCAAAATTTCATAAATGATCTTCCATTAACATAAATAAGAACACCAAAGAACCTTGCTTTTCTCTACCATTGTCGCTAGTGGAGAAGCCTGCTGTTATAGCCCATAGTTCAAGCATGTGATGCATAGTCGTGACAGATGCTGTTCTAGGTTGGCCTCTGTTGTATTTGGTAGTCAACTGTTGAACAATGCTGTGTCTGTTTGCTTGTATGAGTTGTCGGACCTGGTACGAGTTGTTGGAGCCTTCCGCTGTCCTGTGCAGTTTTGCCTCCGGGTCGTTTTTTGACCATTTTCAAGTGAGTCCTGATACATTTTAAATATGGCAGCTTGCGAACAACACACCAGTTCAGCCATTCGGGAAATCGAGGCATCCACTCTCCAAGTTCCCACTATATGCTCTTTCTCAAAGTCTGATAAATCCTTCCCTGTACCCAAAGTAGCAGAATGTATGCGTGTATGCTGTACGTGGATAGTTTCCAAATTATTAGCAGATTTTACAGATATTTTTGCTTGTAGATTAAAAAATATATATATTTACAGCAATTATAACACTTAGTGAAGGCTTTACTCAGATTGATATACTTAATTCAATATTAATTGAAGAACTTTCAATTATTTTTCACATTTAAGTTATTTTGTTTTTGCAGACGTTTGTGGCCTCTAGATTTTGTTAAGGCCAGTTCTCAATGTATAGGAACTGCATCAAAAGTTTTGTTTGCACAGAAATAATTAAAATTTTATTGCCTGATTCCTCTTGCAGTTGCCAGTTGTTAAATTAAAATATTTTCCTTGTGTATTTTGTAAGTCTACTATTTTTGAATTAAGTTGGTGAAAATGCTATTTATAAATTTTGAATGTTCATTAATGGAACTGTTTTTCTGGATATAAAAACTTTCTTTAATTAGTCTCTGGTTTTTATGAGGTTCATAGTCCAACATTTTAATATTTTGACATAAAGGTCCATTTCACACTCATTGCTGCACATTCAGTTATAATGTACTTATTTTGTCCTCATTGTAATTTGTAATGTTCTAATAATTATTTTTTGTTTTATTAATAATAAAGGCCAGCGATCTTAGTGAGAGATGGGTGTGACTCCTCGGGGCGCTTCACGGTAACAATGGCACACAGAACAGCAACAAGGGCCTATGTGAATCTTGGAGAGGTGCCAGCTAGTCCTGTGTGACATTGGCAAAAAGACCCCAACTCACAGGGTTTTGTTCCAGAATCCTTAGGTGAATAACCAACTGGAACCGTCAGCTGTGGGTTAATCCCCCATACTGGTGTACTTTCCTGATTAAAAAGACTCAAAGAATTACTATTCCGGTCTCTCATGTGGGAAATGGTGGACTTACCACACTTGAGAAAGACAGTCCACCATGGAAACGATACGGAGCTGGAAACAGAGAATGAGAAAGAGATCTCGGCTGAGTGAGTCAAAGATTGGTGTATGGAATACTAGAGGAATAAATGGAAAGATGAATGAGATGATTGAAGAAATTAATAAGTATAAATTGGATGTACTGTGTGTGAGTGAAACTAAAAGAAGGGAATTGGGATAGAAGTGAATGATACAGTGAGTGTGTGTTCTGGAGTGTTGGATAATGTGAGAGGACAGGCTGGTGTATGTGTGATTTTAAGTGAAAAGATGAAGAACAACTTGATGCACTGTAGCTGCATAAGTGAGAGAATTCTTTGGATTCGTTTGAAAGTGAAACTTCAGAGAATAGTACTTTTTGTAGTATATGCTCCTTGTGATTCAGAACCTTCTGATAGGAAGGAAGTTTTCTGGAATGAGCTAAAAGCTGTTTTGAGCCAGTTTGGTGCTAAAGAGAAAGTTATAACAGCAGGGGATTTCAATGCTAGAGTCAGTGTGCAGAATGCGGTGAAAGATTAATTGAACTGTGCGTTGAAAATGGTTTGTGTGTATCTAATACATACATTTTTCAAACACAAGTATATCCACACATATACTTGGGAAAATCGTACTCTTGGTCAAAAGAGTGTAATAGATTTTGTTGTTTACGATCAGCGTTTGAAACACTTAGTTGTTGACACCCGTGTGATGAGAGGTGCGAATGTTGGTTCTGATCATTACTTGGTGGTGTCTCGAGTGAAACTGAATGTTGGTTGGAGGAAAAGAAATAGGAAGAAGCCTAGGATGGAAAGAATAAAGGTTGAAAGGCTCCTTGAAGTCCATCAGAGTCACTCTAATTTACTCAGTGAATGACTGAAGGAGCTGAAGTCATGTGAGAGGGATGTAGAAAAGAAGTGGACTTGTTTTAAGAACTGTGTTGTCACTGTTGCTGAAGATGTCTGTGGCACCAAAATAGTGGGTAGCACTAGAGGTGATGCTTGGTGGAATAGTGAGATTGAAAAGGCAGTAAAGAGGATGAAGGAATCATATTTGGGGATGTTGCAAGGTCGAGTTTCTGAGGATGAATATCACTGTAAGAAGCATGAGGCAGCGAAGCTGGTTCACCAGAGTAAAACAAAAGATATGAATGAGATGGTAGAAAGGCATGAAGTGGCTTTTTGGAAAGATAGAAAAACTTTCTGGAAGTATATGAGGCACAGGAGAAATAGGGGAAACAAAGTCGCAAGTTGTGTGAAGAATAGGATCGGGGAAATGATATGGGAGCCCAATGAGTTAAGTGAAAGATGGGGTGAATACTTCTGTGAGTTATTAGGTCAAGAAAGCAAAGGTGATTCTGAGGCAGAAGTAGATGATGTCATAGTGAGAGATGGATGCGCAGGAAGGATCTCGAGAGATGTGTGTAAAGCTCTAAAATCTCTTCAGAATGGTAAGGCTCAAGGAGTTGATGGCATAACTGCTGAGATGTTGAAATATGGTGATGACTCTGTAATTGACTGGTTAACACTTTCACTGCCACGTGACGCTGAATGGCGTCATGCAATACTTAGTGTCGTAATTGTGCCTTGATATTTCCCTTCCTAAAACCTTCGGTACTTGAAGAGAGGCAAGGTATATAGATTAGAGAGAGGGAGGCCCATCCGCAAGTCAACTGGTATTGGCTGACCTCCACGGCGACCCCGGGACGTCAACGGTGCGCTCGGAGCAGGACTGGTCCGACTGACTTGAGAGAAGTTTCTGTAAAAACGTATTCACAGCACCACTTAGTTTACCACTAACACCAGTGTTTACCCCTAAAAATTTACATTTCTTCTGAGTGATTAAAGCAAATTGCATAAATGAAATAAAAAGGGGATGTAGTAAATAAAAATATGAAATAAATAGGGGATGTAGTAAATGACGCACAGAAGAAATTGCGACTCATTCACAAAACAAAATAACCAGTTTCATTCTGTTGATAGCTAACCAAAGTTTTTGATTTGGCGCCTGTCTATTTAATAAATAATGAAATGGTGGCAGCAACTACTCATCGCTTTTTTTAGTTAATGCTTATTTTTACTAAATTAACTTTTGGACACTAACACTAGTGTAATGAAAGTAAAATTGAAATGAAAGTAGAACTTGTTTCAAGTTTCGGAAACGTTTGTGTAGTAAACAATGTAAATGGAAACATACCTTAAATAAAGAATTCTTGTTTTTTCTCATGTACTTTGCTTCTCATCCACTAAAGCTGCACCTTTCATCCACTGTTTGGCCATTTTCTTTGTTTTATTTGTCACTTGCGTTTTAAGGTCTGATTTAAGAACTTCACTCCGATGAAAATTCGAAGTCCTGAGTACAACTTTAAAGCTTTCTCGTCAACATGAAGATAGATTTTTTTAATTCTTCGATAAGCATTTAACGATTCCGCTTTGTTTTGTTTTTTAATTTGACTCCGTAAATTCTTGTAAAGTGCTCCTCAAAATGTTTGATTACTTCAAACCACTGATTAGATGGCTCTGTAAGTCCTCCTCTGTTCACTGCTTGTAACCATGACGAAATATCTTTCTCTTCAGTTGCTTCTTTAGCCATTGAGGGTAATTTAACGCGAAAGGATATGTATCCTGCTATGTATTTCAAAGCATCTTCCTCTTTTTCCCCCAGTGCCACATCCTGAATGCATTCATTACTTGTTTGACCATTCATATTTGCAAGTTCCAAGTCAGTAGTTTCTGGAAATTTTGTGCCGACGTTTTGTTTCAAGTCAGGTTGCAAACATTTTAGACAAAGCGCTGTCATGAAAGTTTCATCGCTCTGTTTTGCGTTTGAGTGTGGAGAAGGCCCAATGAGTTTACCACTCTGTAGCAAAAGGTGCAATCTATACTTAAATTCACTGGGCAAAGGATGATCATATGCATAACCCATACCTCTGATTTGTGAAAATAAATTCTCCAGGCAATCTTGGTTTAATCTACTGGTGAGGAGGAAACAAATGCCTACACGACTTTCAGTTATATGCTCATAAGGGCTGATTAAAGATGTTATGGAAACAATAAAACCTTGCTGAAATGACAAAAGATGTTTTTTTTTCGCACACTCGCATTTACATTATTGAATAATTCATGCTTTCCAGAATGTTTTTCTGTTCCTGTGTATTTGTACCATAAGGTCACCTTAGACGAACAATGAGAATTTAGTACGTCAAATGAGTCATTCACAAGTTGAATGAAGTTTGCTACTTCTGTTTTATTCGAGAAAATGTTACCTAATCGCTGAGGCAATGTGATGCGAAAAAAGTTGGTCGGCAAGTGAAACATTCATTCGTTCAGCACCTCTAATATTGACATGAGTAATACTGAATTTAGGGCACAACTTCAGTTCTCCCTTTTCTTTCTCAAGGAGAGTTTGGAAAATATTTTTATTGATGACAGTTCCCGTTTTAAGCTTTAGCCTGCACCACTATCAAGTAAGTGATTTCTTAACAGCTTTAGAAGATGAGGCACATCAGCAAACACCAATATAGGCCTTGCATTATCCACTGGATTCGGAAAATAAATTTTGTATAAGTTGATACCAAGTGTTTTCCACGGTGACTTGTTACCGCCACCCAAATCCGATGTCATGGCTACAATTTGGAATCCAATTTTTTTATTTCTGTAATGATGTGAAATAAGAGATCTTTCGTCATTCTGCAGTCAAAATCATAAAAAACAGGTTGTTTCCATGAATATGTCAAGCCCCTTATAATGACAACTTGAACAGATTTGAGGACCCATGACCGTATCTTCAACATGATCATACACCATCTTTCCATCAATACTCATTTCATCCATTAATAAAACGCAAAATCTTTCAAATCGAGTTAGATTTTTGGCATTCTCAGCCATTATTTGGAGGACCTCCCAGAGAAATCCTGGAGCAAACTTAACGTGAGACACCCATTTTTTTAAAGTACCAGGCAACGAAATATGCATTTAGCTCCGAATAAAAGAATATGAAGGCTTTGATAAGCCGCCCAGAGTGAGAGTTGTAACTATATCTTCTGGTGCCCAGTTAGTTCTTTTCTCGTTAAAAGTGCTCGCACTTGGGTTTCAGAAAAACTCCCCATAACAGGGCATTTGCTTCATCATTTGAAATAATTTTCTTTTCTTCTGCTGGGTTATTTTTCTTGGGTTTTATCTTTCATAATTTGGAAATTCTAAAAGACATCGTACAAATCTTCATGTATAAATGTTGTGCCCTATTTTGCCAAAATAAACACTGTTTCCTTAAACTGCCATTGGATTTAATGAGATCATTTACTCGGGCATTCAGTTCAGCAATTTCCTGATTTTTTCATTTTAATATCCTTTATTGATAAAAATGGCAGATGATTACTATGATCTATTTCAGGACGTACATCTTCTGTAGGTGAACATAACTTTAGTCTTTTTGGAAGAATATTCTCAGTAACTTCTACAACATAACATTTTAGTTCTCTGTTGTGAAGCCTCTTCATTCGTTTCTTGCATTCGGGTACAAGCGGTGAAGTTGTTTTGCAAATATAATACTTATTATACACGAGGTACAACACCTTTCTTCATCCGTTTCGTGCTATTACCTCCCAATAACTCACTTTTGAGATCTCTTGTAAAGTCTTCATCAGCGAAATGCGATAAACATATTCTTGCATTTTCAACATTGAAAACATCTTCATGACGACACACGTTCAACCACGTCTTACTCTGAAGTACATCTTTCGGAAAACGATTATAGGTAACACCCGGAGACAGCTTGCAACGGCGCAGCATGGCATGGCTTTTACAAAACGTTTATTTTGTTATTCAAGCAAACACGTACTTGCACTATACGTAAAATAACTAAGTATAGTTTAACTTTAAGATAACTGTTTACAATATTTACAAAGATGTACAAAGAAAATTTAAGCAAAACCACATGCAATATGTGTGTATTTGCAAATAAACAACACGGTAACAAGCCGAAGAACAACGAGCGACGAGTATGTCTAAACAGAATGAAACACTAACGACAGCCTTTTGCTCCCAGCACACCATTGACGTAACAACAATAGCGCTTCCTCACCACAAGTTGCCACTGCATCCTGAAAACCAGTTCTCTGGCCTACCTCTCTCTCTACATACCTTGGAAGAGAGGCATTTGTTTTGTTACTGGCACTGAGAATGAGTATCCAACTGTTTAAAAATGACCACGGTTTTGGGATAGCGTATTTTTTTCCACATGGTTTAGGGAAGGGAAAGGAAGTTGACTCCCCATGGACTTACACAGCGTGCGCTTTTCGCTGCAATGTTTATTTTCCTTTGAACATCACTGGTTTTGCGGTGGAGGGAACTATCAATAAATAAATGTTTGAGTGGCAATAACAAGCATTTGCTGCTTAGAGTTCATACGTAAGAGGGCGGTCTATTGAGAACGCTAAAGGGATTTCAAGAAAACCCATATTGACTTCAATGCTTTGTTTTGTGGAAACAACGGTTTTTTCTCCGATCCCTCTCAACCAAAAGTTCATCGGTGGGGACATAGTGCCGTGGAAATAGGTGATCCCGATAATTTGTCATCATACGCAGAAACGTATTCTTTTAGTAGCTGTAGTACGACCAGCAGTGAAAATGAAGAATGCGATGTTCTGTCTCATACTCCGCCTTATCAGATTTTAGCTACGCATCGGTATGATGTTTCCGACGTCACAAGAATAGTTCTGTTAACCAGTGTACTAGGACTAAAAATTAATATGACAGGTATTGGAACCAATCGAATTTTTTTATCTTTTTGTGAAGGAAGAACTTTACAATTTATTAATTACTGTTTACAGGATATGCACGTCTATAGCATATACATTGCAAAGCAATGCATATGCTGCAGACGTGTTTATATTCCTGGTGTTACTGAAGGGTATAATTACAAATATCAATTATGGATAAATTTTCTCGAATTTTAGAATAGCGGAGTCGTGCAAACCTATGAGATCCGAACACCACTAGGTTGATCCAAATGCATAGAAGCTCATCCGTGGTGCCGCGTGACGTCGTATGGCGTCTCGGGAGATTTGCTCAAGTTTCTTACCGGCACCGCATGCCTGCCATTGAAATAGCACAGTGGCAGCGAACTGAGTATGAATAAGGGAAAAACCAAAGTTATAGTTTTTTAGTGAGGAACTGTTAGTACTGAATGCAGGGTAAGTCTAAATGGCACAGTGATTGACCAGGTAAATGAGTTTGTATTTTTGGGAAGCTTGTTTGACAGAGAGAACAGATTAGATGACGAAATTAGTAGGCGAGTGAATTCTTCATTGAAAGTCATAGCTGCTTTAGGAGGTTTTCACAGGAATGATGGATTCTCAAGAGTCCCGAATGGCTGTGTATGAAAGTGTAGTTGTTCCTACTCTGATGTATGGCAGTGAAACGTGGGTACTACGTAAGAGACTTAGGAGTCGTTTGTGTGCCGGAGTTATGCGCTACTTATTGGGGGGGGGGAGTCACGCCCTGATCATGTGAGGAATGAAGATGAGTTGCAGTTCTGTAATGTGAAGCAAAATGTTATTAGTAAAATGAAGACTAATATTCTTATATTCTTAGGTGGTTTGGCCATGTTGAAAGAATGAGTGACAAGATGCTTACTGAAAATTTTTTTTTTGGCCCAAGTGGCAGGAAAGAAAGGCAGAGGAAGGCCAAGGAAGTCATGGGAGGATCAGATTCAGGAGTGTCTGAATGAGAAAAAGATTATGAGTATGAAGTATAGAAGGTTTTGTGTATGTTGTGTGATGGATGTCACTGAAGGCTGTATTGTGTGTCAAGATCGATATAAATGGAGAAGTTTGATACAGCAACAGTAAGTAAATAATCAGTTAAAAATTTATCTGGTGGTTTGTATTTCTTTGTGGAGCTAATCAGAGAACACCTTTGGGATATGTATTATTAGTTAAATGTTTATTTGTCAGATGGTCTTTCTTTGAGGAGCTAATCTCTGAATATCAGAGAACAGCTTAATGATATGTGTGTATGTTTTATTAATTTTTCTATAAATTATTTTATTCTATTGTTATTGTGATTCGCACTTCACAGCAAATTTTCTGTTTCAATGGTTTTGTACATAGATAGATTTTATTTTTATTCAACTCTGCCTTTACCAATCACGTTCCGAATTTTACTACCTAATGCTCCACTCACACCTTATATACACTGAAGTGCCAGAAAAACTGGTATAGACGAGCTTATGCAAAATACACAGCAGCGTCACCTATGTGCATACTCGATTGCATCTGCCAGTGCGTATATAAATCGATAGACATCCTTGCCAGCTGTCAGAGCTATTTTCGGCATGAGAATGACAAGTAATAACGATTTCAGCGATTTTCAACGCAGTGTCATAGTTGGCGCTCATGCGATGGGCCATAGTATTTCGGAGGTAGAAACGAAGTTCGGATTTTGACGGACAACCAATGCAATGGTGTACCATGACTACAAGAATTCCGGCAAAACCTCCAACCTACGATACCAGTGTGGCCGTAAAAAGACATTGGGTAAACTTGACCATCATTGGTTGTCAAGAATCGTCTCACGTGATAAGCGTGCAACACTCTCGCAGATATCATCGTAATTCAATGCTGAAGCCTCAACAAGCATCAGCGTCCGGACTGTGCAACGTACCCTGCACGATATGGGCTTTGGGAGCCGAGGCCCAACTCGAGTCCCCTTGATGGGTGCACGACACAGAGCTATGTGCTTCACTTGGGCACAGCAACACCGCCACTGGACACTTGATGACTGGAAACAAGTAGCCTGGTCTGACAAGTCGCGTTTCCAACTGTATTGAGCAGATAGAAGGATTCGTGTGTGGTGCAAACCACATGAAGCCGTGGATCCCGCCTGTCAACAGGGAACTGTACCCGCAGGGGGGAGGGGGTCCATAATGGTGTGAGGTGTGTTTAGCTGGTCTTCACTGGGACCCCTGGTACGTCTACAAACGTCTGTGACCGGCCAACGCCATGTGCGCATCCTTTCTGATGAGGTACACCCGTTCCAAGTATTAGACTGGTGTACCAGTTTTTCTGGCACTTCAGTATATGCTACATCGGGCGACTAATTGTGTCCTCTCAGAAATCATGTTGTCAATGGGCCACATCCGCTTTTAATAGGGGTGGTCATAATTCAGTGATAACTCGGCGTGTAAGGATTAGATGGAAAAGAATGTTTTGAAAAACTCCTTAATGAAGACAACCAAAGAATAATTAAAGTAACAGGACTGCCAAATTCTACAGTAACTCTGGAAATATCATGAAGAGAACTAAAAGATGCTCTAAAACTCATGGAAAATGGAAAGCCTTGTAGATCAGTAGTATTTGTGGAAGTTCAGGGATCGCATTCCTCCTAAAATTCCTAATATTTTGTGACCCTCCTTAAATTCCTAAAATTATACCTAAAATTTGCTATTCATCCTAAAATTTTCGTAAGCTTATTTATTAAAAACACAACCGTTATTAACGCCAATAAATTTACCATTACGCAGGGTGCGCACGCGTGCTTGAAAACCTGGAAAGTCCTGGAAAATCATGATTACGTTTTCAAGGCCTGGAATATCCTGGAAAAACGGTGTTTTTTTAATGCAGTCTTGAAAAGCCTTGAAATTAGTGCTTAAAAAATGCCCTTTTAGGAAATCGTGTTACTGTTACCCCTTCATTTTTAAAAGTTCCTTTTCTCTGTTCTCAAAGAAACCACCGGCAGCGGTTTCCGATGTGCACCAAATCCTAATTTGGCTGGGGGGAAAAAAAGAAAAAAAAAGGCACTACTTCCAGTGCAATAAAATTGGATGATTACTAGTAGGTCGAAGGGGATCTTGATGTCCGTCCGACAATTGAGAACAGAAGGGGAAAGAAGAGGCATTTAGCATTTGCAGGGGGTCGCGTATGTACCAAGTCAGCTGGCATCCACCAGTGAGGAGTATGCCTGAACAACACATTCATCTTCTTCTTGTTTATGTGCATGCCACCCTCCCTCCCCTCAAGAGACTTCCACTACTTATGATAAAAAATAAGAAAACTATCTTTGCGAATTTTTCACGAAAGTGGCTGAAATTTTTACATTCACTGTAATTGGATTACAGAAGCTCACTTCCAAAATTCCAGTTGAATCGGTTTAAAACTTTAAAAGTTAGCATTGGTAATTTTTATTATGGACAAGTATGTGTGCCTCTTTGGACAGAGTGAGCCTCCAGCAGAAAGGGTGTTACCATAGCAACGGTTGATTGACAGCTGGGAGCGCTGATCTGAAGCCCTTGGTTGGGAAGAAAGCAAACACCTGTTTATCACTTCCACAGCACAAAAGGACTAGGAGAATATTTTCAGAAATCCATTTTTCTGAATTTTGAAAATAACACAGTAAAATTTTTACAGTAGTTAAGATACATCACAATAAAGTTCTAGTGCAAATTTCGCCAAATTCCGTTAGGAACTTTAGCAGATGCAAAAAAAAAAAAAAAAAAAAAAAAAAAACAGTTCAGTGAGCTGCAGGTGGTGATTTATGGCGATGTGCCAAATGAAAAGAAGCCATTCCATCAGGTAATTCCAAAGGTTGTGTTGTGTGGACGCGTCCTCCTGCTGCTGTATGATCTTAATTGGAATGTTTTTGTGCATGGGGGGGGGTCGAGAGAAATATCCGTTTCAGCTTTACAGCTTTCACGGCTCTTTTTTTTTTTCTTGGTAATAAATAAAAATCATAGTTGCTGCATTCACCATTGATCCATGTTTGCATTTCTTGAATATAAATAGCAGACAATCAGAAACATAGTGTTGGGCGGGTCTTGATGATCTTCATTTTGCATATGCTGAATTCAGTTCTGTGGGAATAAGGAATGACTTATACTGTGAATATATACAAAACTACATATTTTTGAGCTGAAAAAATAGGTCTACTTGTACACAGTAGCTAAAGTGTGAACTCAGATGAAGACAATCAGACATACGGACGTCTGATTCCATAAAAAAAAATCAACATAGTTTTTTTATTTACACTACAGGTAAAAAAGCAAAAACATGTTTTTAAACGTTATAAAGGAAAACGGATTTTTGAAACGCATGACTTGATGATCTTAATTTCTGAAAGTTTCTTTTTTCCACATCCTTTTTTTCAATTACAATACACTGTAACAGGATACTGTGTGTTATATCACTTAGAGATATGGCAGATTTTCGGTTGCTGATATCCGCGATCGTAAGCGGTAGTTGCATTGCGATTGTTGATGATGACAAGATAAATACTGGAGTGATGTAAAATGTTGCATAAACTAAAAAAATAAAAAAAATAAAGCCCTCTCCCCCACCCCGAACTTTTATGCGGTCATCATAGCTGATCAACCATTTCATTCCATGAACATCAGCACATTTCAATCATTTGAACATTGGGGGTATCTGAAGGAATTCAGCCGTGCTTAAGCGCCCTAGCGCAACGAAAACATGCTAATTTTGGACAGTTCTATTCCCTTCCCCTCTACCATCCCTAATAATTGAGAGTGCATACATTGAGAGTGTTTCAAATATTCTATTTATGAGCTAGTTTTCGCGCTGTTTGTTATGCTTTTATTTTCGAAGAAAGAGAGGGAAAATAAGGAAAAGTAGCTAGAGAAAAAAAGAAAAGCTGAGTTTGATGACAAAATAAAAGAAAATGATGCAGAAATAAATAGGCTTAAAAAAGATAAAGAAGCCTCCCTAGCAGTAATTCAAGAGGGAACAGAAAGAATGAGAAAAGCTGTAGAAAAACAAAATACTGTTGAAATAGCAGTTGCCTCTAACTTGATCATACAAGGTTCAGTTGAAATAAAGAAAACTGAAAGTAAATTAGTTGTGGTGGAAGCAGAAAAAGATAGGCTAATCAGGAAAAGGTTAAAACAATAATATGAAAAAAGTAATTCAGTGAACAATTGTACATAGTTCTTGGTTTTCAATTACCTTTTTAGGATATTATAGTTTAATGTGAAACCTGAAAACTTTACTGTGAAAATCGTGAATTGCTTCTGGTTCAACAGCATATTAATGTTCAAAGTGAAACTTGAATGTGGTAAATATACTTGAATATGATAATAACACGTGAAAAGATAAGAACTGAACATTAGAAGTAAATCATACTTAAACTTTAGACATTAGACGTTATGCAAAAAATTTGGGTGTGAACTTCGACCATATATACTAATGGACTGCGCATTGGCAATAGCTGCATCAAAGCCGCCATGGCTCAAACATTGGGCACGTCATCATCAGACTCCAAATTTCGTGTACAAATGCTGTTATGATTACTAATTTACGCTGCAGAACTTCAGTGTTTTCGGTGTATTATGTGAATGCACCTCATATATAATGAAAACTCTTCAGGTAAGTTTACTTATGAGCTATATACATGCATGATCGTGTTGTTTACATTTTGTGATTTATAATGTGATGAACATTTGCGAAGAATTTGGAACATGCATTCCATTTTTTTTTCTTAAGTTACTATATTTTTATATCAATAGCTGCAAGTTTCTGGTCAAGTAATTGAACTTTATTGACTTAGGTATTTAATTCGTTTCTTACCCATGAAAAATCATAGAACTTTCTTTACTATATCGGTCAGAGCAACCATAAGCACAGCAGGTGTAACCCATCTTTTTGACTGTTGTCATGTGATTTTATGTTGGAGCCAGAAATTTTGATGTCATGCGCAGTCTATCAGTATATATGGTTGAAGGGTGTGAAGCAAACTCTTTACAATGTATACAAAGTTGTTTTACTAGATGTATAAAAATATACATCTAGTTTTTATTGAAATACACTCCTAAAATTTTCCTAAAAATTCCTAAAATTCCTAAAATTCTTACCTAAAATTTTCCAGAAGTATGCTATGATCCCTGGGAAGTTTGTGGAAAGTATTACATGAAGATGGTGTTGACCTCTTTCAGGATTTGATAAATATATTTAAGCAAGAAGCTATACCAGATGAAGGGAGGAGTAGTATGTTGATACTTATATACATATCATCATCATCATCATTGTCAACCATTATCAATCCACTGCTGGACGAAGGTCTCCCCAAGTTTCCTCCACAATGGTCTGTCTTGTGCCAGTCTCCTCCATGTCACCCCTGCATACTTTCGAATTTTCATCCACCCATCTCCTATGTGGTCTTCTTCTGGGTCTTTTCCTGTCCCTTGGAATCCAATCTAAAATTTCGGCTGTCCATCGATGATCTGTCCTTCTGGCAGTATGTCCAGCCCATTGCCATTTCAGGGATTTAACTCTGATCATGATGTCTTCCACTCTTGTCATTTTTCGGATCCACGAGTTCCTCTTCTTATCTCTCCTGGTTACACCAAGCATGCACCTCTCCATGCTTCTTTGAGTTGTCTGCAGCCTTTGTATGTCTCTTTTAGTTAAGGTCCACGTCTCTGCACCATATGTAAGCACTGGAAGGATGCATTGATCAAACACTTTTCTTTTAAGACATAATGGCATATTGCTCTTGAAAATTATGCTGTTTCTTCCAAAAGCTCTCCAGGCAAGTTTTGTACGCCGATTAATTTCTTCATCAATGTGACCCTCACTTGATATCTGCTGTCCAAGATAAACGTACGTGTCTGTTATCTCCAGCTTTTTCTCCATCAATCGATAAATCTTCATTTCTTGTAAAAGCATTGAACATCACTTTTGTCTTCTGAAAGTTCATTTTTAATCCCACTTCTTTACTCTTGTCAGCAAGTTCCTGGATCATACTCTGCAGCTCTGATGGGGTAGTTGCAAAAATGACTACGTCATCAGCAAAACGAAGGTGGGTTAGATAATCTCCATTAATCTTTATCCCCTTGTTTTCCCAGCTCAGCGACTGAAAAACACCCTCCAATGTGGCATTAAAGAGCTTTGGAGATATGGTGTCACCTTGTCTCACTCCCTTTCCAATTTTTACGTGTGTTGTATTTTCAAACAGCCTAATCTTTGCACTTGCATTTTCATAGATGTTATTAATAATATTAATGTATGCATCTTCGATACACGCAGGTTTTCAGAGCCATTGTAACTGCTGATGGTTTCACCGAATCAAAGGCTTTTTTCATAATCGATAAAAGCCATGCACAATGGAAGTTCATATTCCCTCGCTCTTTCAATTAGTTCTCTCAGCACGTGGATATGATCTATTGTGCTGTAGCCACTCCTGAATCCAGCTTGTTCTCTCGGTTGAGCCATGTCTAGTGCTACCTTCAAGCGGTGTGAAAGAACTTTAGTGAAGATTTTATAAACTACTGATAGGAGGCTGATAGGTCTGTAGTTTCCGAGATCCTCAATGTCACCTTTCTTATGTAGCAGGATCATTGTAGCGGTGTTCCAATCCTCAGGAATCTTTCCTTCATTAAGGCATTGAGTGAAAATTTGGGCGAGTACTGTTTCGATTTCTCCACTTGCTTCTTGTATGATGTCTACAGTAATTCCATCTTCTCCTGGAGCTTTTCCTCGCTTCATGTTCTTGATTGCATGTGCAACTTCTGCTGGAAGGACTGGAGGAACTCTGGTACTGGTATCTTTCATGATGTCTGGAGTGCATATATCATCCCTTTCATGTAATTTGGAGTAGAAATCTTTCACTCTTGTCAAAATTTCGCCTCTATTTCTTGTTACAGAACCATCTTCTTTTCTCAGTGCCATAATCTGTTTTCTTCCCTTACTGAGATGTCCCTTTGCTATCTTTAGGCTTTGGTTGTTTTCAATTGCTTTCCTCACTAGTTCACAGTTGAATTTCCTTACGTCTTCAGTGATACTTTTTCTTACTGTCTTGCATAGCTCTATATATTCCACTTTTGGAAGTCACATCTTCTTTAGTTGTCCTCATCTCTCTTCTTTTTTTGCATCAACATTTTGGTTTTTCCTGATAATTTGTTCACATGCAACTTGTTCTTAGACCCAGCTAATTTTGTTGCTGTTTCCATAAGAGCTTTGGTTACTTTTCTGTTAACTTCAGAGATGTCCACTTCTTCCGATGTTAGGCCTTCTAAAGCAGAGAACCTGTTCTTCAGTTCTAACTTGAAGGTATTATGGTGTTTTTTTAAGGTTGGTTATGTCAATAGATTTTGTTTGTCTTATGAGCTTGCCACGTTCAAGTTTAGTGTTGAGATGCATCTTACATCTCACCAATCTATGGTCACTACCTGTGTTGAACTTGTTTAGCACACTGCAGTCTTCTATGACGAATTTTTTGTTACACATAATAAAATCAATTTCACTTGTCGTCCCATTTGGATGTCTCCATGTCCATTTCCTGTGTGGCTTTTTCTTGAAGAAGGAGTTCAAGATGAAAAACCCTTCTGCCTCTGCAAACTCAACGAGAGTATTTCCACGCTGGTTTCTGTTGCCATGACCGAATTTACCTACTGAAGTTTCATTCTGTTGCCGTTGCCCTATTTTTGCATTGAAATCTCCCATAATTATTTTCAAGTGCTGCTTACCTTTATTATTTAGATGACAAATTTCCTCATAAAATTCTTCAATTTCTTCTTCAGGATGACTTGTGGTGGGTGCATAAGTTTGAATAATCTGAGCCTGGTATCTTTTTGAGAGTTGGATAACAAGTCGTGCAGCTCTGTCAGAGGAACTTTCAACTTCTACAACTTTATCCTTCAGTTTCTTGTTTATTATAAATCCAACACCACTAGTTCTGCCAGTATCTGTCCCACAATAGTAGAAGAGATGTCCACTTTTCAGTTCGATGAGATCTTCTCCTTTTCTCCTTACCTCACTTAGCCCCACGATGTCCCACTTGATCCTTTGTAGTTCCTCTTCCAATTCAAGAAGCCTTGAATCAGAAGATAGGGAGCGTCCATTGTAAGTAGCCAAGGTCAGCATCAGATGGCAGCCTAGTCCGGTCCTCCGGGGATTCTTAGCACCCTCTGCCTTCATGTCGCACTGGCCGCTGCCTTGGCCAGGTACATTCCAGCTGCCGGAGACTGAGGGCCAAGATTTAAGTTGTGGAATCATTTTGGAGGGGTTTGGCCATAACTCACCACGCTGGCCAAGCGGGTTGGTGAGTGTGGGATAGAATTTCCTCTGATCCCGATGGTATAGTTATACCGCTATGGGCGGTCGTCAGAGCCCCTTTAGTGGGAACAGGATGCACCACGAGAAGGCGGGGTTGACATTTGTCAAGGAGAGGCTGTGATGTTACGCATCACCTGACCTTACATCCCATATACATATACATATACACTAATTAGCAATTCCATTATGACCACCCCCGCCTAGAGAAATGAACTTGCCTGGAGATTGAACGGTAGTGCAGCTGAAGTTCACAGACCAGTATATATACAACTCAAGAACTGGCTTTCGATTAGTAGAGTGTACCGAGTCAGAATGGAAAAAGCTGCTGATTTATCGGAGTTTAATAAAAGACAAATTGTGATAGCATGGCGCCTTGGAACTACGATCTTGGAAATGACACTGCTTGTGGGTTGTTCACGTGCTGCTGAAGTTATTACATATCAAAAGTGGTGCACAGATGGCCAAACAACGAACCGTCGTCTAGCTGTCTGTCGTCCACACCTCATTTATGCCAGAGGGGAGCAGATTCTGTCACGCGTTGTTCACAGCGACTGAAGGGCCAGAGTGTGACAAATCACCTGCAGCTACAACAGTGGTCATCAGGGCAATGTGTCACAGCACACAGTTTATTGCAGCCTTCTGCGCATGGGCCTGCATAGCTGAAAACCCAGCCGCGTCTCCGTGCTCACTGCACGTCATCGCCAACAACGCATGAAATGGGCCCAAGATCATCAAGATTGGACCGTGAATGATTGGAAGCAAGTGGCCTGGTCTGATGAATCAAGATTCTTGGTGCATCACGTAGACGGCTGAGCGTGGATTTGGGGGTTACCAACGGAGGCTATGGCTCCTAGATGCACTGTTGGGCGAAAACAGGCCAACGGCGTTATGCTGTGGGCGATGTTTTCTTGGGACACTTTAGGCCACATTATCCCAATAGCACAATCTCCTACAGCTGTCAGGTATCTGAACATCGTTGCAGACCAAGTTCATCCATTCATGGCAACTATGTTCCCTGCTGGTGATGGCCATTACCAACAGGATAATGCGCCATGCCACACTGCCAGGATCTTCAAGGAGTAGTTCGAGGAACATGCTGGTGACTTTCTGTTAATGCCCTGGCCTCCAAATTCACCTGACATGAACCCAATCGAACATTTGTAGTTCGACTTGGAAAAGTGGGTTCGCGCTAAATCACCCCCCCCCCCAAATGTACGGGAACTGGAGGACTTGCTGTTGACATTATGGTACCACATAGCTACCAAGTGTCCCGGTTTACCCGGATTCTGTCCGGTTTTGAAATTTTTTCAGGGAATCCGATTTTTCTACAAAAAAACCTGGTTTTGTGATTTTCTTACTTTTTTTTTCATTATATATATATATATGTATGAAAATGCAAGTGCAAAGATTCGGCTGTTTGAAAATACAACACACATAAAAATTGGAAAGGGAGTGAGACAAGGTGACACCATATCTCCGAAGCTCTTTAATGCCACATTGGAGGGTGTTTTTCAGTCACTGAGCTGGGAAAACAAGGGGATAAAGATTAATGGAGATTATCTAACCCACCTTCGTTTTGCTGATGACGTAGTCATTTTTGCAACTAGCCCATCAGAGCTGCAGAGTATGATCCAGGAACTTGCTGACAAGAGTAAAGAAGTGGGATTAAAAATGAACTTTCAGAAGACAAAAGTGATGTTCAATGCTTTTACAAGAAATGAAGATTTATCGATTGATGGAGAAAAGCTGGAGATAACAGACACGTACGTTTATCTTGGACAGCAGATATCAAGTGAGGGTCACATTGATGAAGAAATTAATCAACGTACAAAACTTGCCTGGAGAGCTTTTGGAAGAAACAGCATAATTTTCAAGAGCAATATGCCATTATGTCTTAAAAGAAAAGTGTTTGATCAATGCATCCTTCCAGTGCTTACGTATGGTGCAGAGACGTGGACCTTAACTAAAAGAGACATACAAAAGCTGCAGACAACTCAAAAAAGCATGGAGAGGTGCATGCTTGGTGTGACCAGGAGAGATAAGAAGAGGAACTCGTGGATCCGAAAAATGACAAGAGTGGAAGACATCATGATCAGAGTTAAATCCCTGAAATGGCAATGGGCTGGACATACTGCCAGAAGGACAGACCATCGATGGACAGCCGAAATTTTAGATTGGATTCCAAGGGACAGGAAAAGACCCAGAAGAAGACCACATGGGAGATGGGTGGATGAAATTCGAAAGTATGCAGGGGTGACATGGAGGAGACTGGCACAAGACAGACCGTTGTGGAGGAAACTTGGGGAGACCTTCGTCCAGCAGTGGATTGATAATGGTTGACAATGATGATGATGATGATGATGATGATGATATATATATGTATATGTATGTATTTTTTTCCCTCAGTGTTATCACCCATCATTTTCATCCAGCATCAACGCTGGCTGTGGGAATTGGTAACGAATGGAAACAAATGTTCTTCTTTTAGCCCACAGCATTTGAGCGCCAAGGTCGTGTGCCCACTGCCCCACGATCATAGCAAGACAGTCAGTGGCTTGGAAAGTTGAAATACTGGTTTATGACGTCACATCCACAGCGCCGCTGGTTTGGAGCTTCGGTTGGCTGCACAAGGCACTCTCACGGAGACTCGTGGGAGTGGAAAGCCGTTTGTTTGCTAACGCTCAGGTTGAATGCTGATTCTGTACTTCGTTTGATCTTTAAACCAAAAAAGTTGTGTTGCAAGTTATTACTTATCACAGCCCCAGAATGGGGCCTAAACGTTGGGACCAAAGATTTTTGAAGAAATACTCCGAAGAATTTGACTTTGTAAAACGATCACGTAAGGGAGAGTTTCCTGCATATTGCACTTTGTGCAACATTGATTTCTCTGTTTCTCACACTGGTCGTGGAGACATTGTCACACATGTTGGAACTAACAAGCACGTAAAAAATCATGATAGCGTAAAAAGTGTGTGCAACATGGATCATTTTGTTTCAGTGCTGAATGATTTTCAAATGATTCATGCAGAAGTTTTGCTCACCGGATTTTTGTAGGAGCACAACATACCACTAGCGGCAGCTGATAATTTTTCCCGATTGTTGTCAGCTATGTCTCCTCACTCCCTAGAAGAGAGTAAAATGATATGCATGTAGCAGAACAAAGACTTCACATATTGTTCAAGAAATGGCAAAATATCATTCAAAAAATGTCCTCTGTGCTATTAAAAGTGGACCATTTTTCTGTCACAACTGATGGCAGTGATGATGCTGACAATCAACTTTATCCAATTGTGGTAACGTACTTTGATAATCATTGCAAGCATGTGAGATGCACGCTGCTATCTTTGCCATGCCTAGAAACCAGTTCAACAGGTGAAAATATTGCCAAACTTATGTCCGAATAACTTCAGTATCACGGTATTCTGTGGATGAACTGTCTTGCCTTATCATGTGATAACACTCCTGTTATATATTGAATATCTTCAATTATTTGAAAAATCTTAGCTATCACTTTTGCCACGTTATATTCTGGACGTCAGAAGTTGAGAAATTTCTTGCATTTGAGACATGATATTATTAGAAAATAGAATAAAAAAGGCTCTACTCACAATGTTTTTTTGGTGGTCCTCTTCTTTTTATTGTTTTCAATTTTTGACGTTAAAATATCATGGTTCATGCCTAAAAGGTGATTATGACTTAAAAAACGAAGTCTTGGCTAAAAATCAATGAACAGACGAAGTTTTTGTTAAAAAGTTTGGCTAAAAATCAATAAACAGTCGAAGTTTTTTGTTAAAGCTTAATTATCAAATGAAAGAAACATCCGAAAAACCTGGCCCTATATTGACTTTAGGTATTTTTTCACAGAAAAACACATAGCTGAGCATTCAAGCCTTTTCATCACAAAGGAAAAGCCCCACGGTGCCCCACGTGCTCACCTCGACCCCGCCCACTGCGGCCACGTGCTCCCGTACGGACGGATGTGGTCAATCATGACGTCAGTCGCCGCCATTTTTTTCCCACGTGTTCCTTCCGGCCATCTTTTGTACGCCACGTGTTTTGAGATGAGCCATCGTTTTCTCCGACCATGCCATTTTGTGTGCCACGTGTTTTGAGATGAGTCATCGTTTTCTCCGACCGTGCCATTTTGTGTGCCACGTGTTTTGAGATGAGTCATCGTTTTCTCCGACCATGCCATTTTGTGTGCCACGTGTTTTGGTATGAGTCATTGGGTGACATCGCTGTGCTAGCAAGCAATACTATGACATACAGTCATGATGGGGTTCGTACAGACGCTTGGGATGACATCATCGCTTGAGCGGGATATAAAAGGGCCGACGCGAACGCTACTCTCCATTCAGTTCTAGGTTCTGCCAATCTGAAAGTCTTTTTCTTCGACATTTCCGAGCTTTATTTTGCTGAGTCTGTTCATCGACTTTTCAAGTCATTTTGTAGTGATAGTGCAATGGATTCTTATTCTGCAAGGAGTCAACCCAGCGCTTCCAGTGACGATGCAAGTTGATTTTGCATGCTTTATTCTTTATGCATGAGTGTATTGTTAATGTTCTATAATTACAAACAAGTTTCAAATATTTTTAGGCGGGTTACATTAGAAGTAAAACGAGATGGTTTGGGTTTATGTAAAATCATTAGTGTAACAATCTTCGAAAAAGCGTGCATTATATTTACTACAAGATCACTTCAACTTGGGATTCCATTTCTATTATGAGCTTTCTAGGTGTGATATACATTACAGAGAGTTACTTCCAAAAAAAAAAAAATAGTGAAAGAAAAATCTGAGATTCATTTAAACATTCGATATTTTTTTTTCAGTATGTTTCCCCAACGAAATTTCTAAAGTTCCGTACTTTATTCTTTCAGTATATTTATTTCTTTAGGGGTTAAAAGTGTGTTTCTTCTCTTTCACTGAACACTGATTTTAAGTTTTCTTTCAAAGCTCCGTATTTATTTGCACGTGCTCATAACATGTTCATACGTGCTTCACCGATGAGTGATTGATTCCCTCTCGCTGACTGTTTGTTTTTGAAGATATTAGTGTTTCATACAACTTAATTTTTTCCATGTTATTGATGAAATTCGGGTTAGAAATCCTAAAGAAACAGATAAAAAGTTAAAAAATCTTTAAAACCTTGGGATCGCTGTCTCTCAACCCTTCAAACACTTCCGGCCGTCCTCCTCGCTCTTCGTGCTGTGTCGCAAAGGACGCTCCCACTTGGGTGGAACTTACACGTGCTTCGAGCATACACGCCCATCTTCAGAGTTAGGAAAGATTGCAAATGGCTGTCACCTGCAAATTCTTTGGAGTTTTCTTCACTCGTCCCCATCCCCTCCCCGCTGTTGATTCGTTGGTGGCGTTACGTATTTTCGTTCGTATATCTTTGGTGGTGTCCTCTGGTATCATTATTGGGAATTACTTTCTATTCTATTTTTTCCTTTTTTTCTCGTCGGTAATGAATTTTTTTCCATTGCACATGTAATTTGTTGGGTTGATTAATGTTGCAATTAGTACTTTCGTTTTTTTTCAATAATTACCGATTCTGCGATTCTAATCTCTTTCTCCATTCTGTGGGATTTTAGGTGTTTGATGTTTTCAAATTCTGGTTCTGTATTATTTTCTATGCAATGTTTGAAGGGTTGAGAGACAGCAGTCCCAAGGTTTTAAAGATTTTTTAACTTTTTATCTGTTTCTTTAGGATTTCTAACTGGAATTTCTTTGTTTCTCAAGGCTTGAATGCTCACCTATGTGTTTTTCTGTGAAAAAATACCTAAAGTCAATATAGGGCCAGGTTTTTCGGATGTTTCTTTCATTTGATAATTAAGCTTTAACAAAAAACTTCGACTGTTCATTGATTTTTAGCCAAGACGTTTTAACAAAAACTTCGTCTGTTCATTGATTTTTAGCCAAGACTTCGTTTTTTCATAATCACCTTTTAGGCATGAACCATGATATTTTAACATCAAAAATTGAAAACAATAAAAAGAAGAGGACCACCAAAAAAACACTGTGAGTAGAGCCTTTTTTATTCTATTTTCTAATAATATCATGTCTCAAATGCAAGGAATTTCCCAACTTCTGACGTCCAGAATATAACGTGGCAAAAGCAGTAGCTAAGATTTTTCAAATAATTGAAGATATTCAATATATTTATAAGCACACGTTTTAATTTAGATTTGTTTCCCATCATAAGAAATACATTATATGGTTTACTCCTGTTATGGTGGGGAGAAAAAATGGCGTCTCTCTGGAAAAAATAGTGTCTCACTCTCTAGAAATGAAACTCATTAACGAGGTTTGTTAAGCTTATTTTATACTTAAATACTATTTTTTTGTAAATATTTCTTTATTTGTATTAAGTAATTAACTGTAATAAAAAATAGAAAAACCTATAATATATAATTTTATTATTTATAAATTGTAAATATGCGCGCTGCCAAATGCGTATTGATGTCCCGGTTTTTTATTTTGAAAACTTGGCATCTCTGGTACCAGATACCCCAGGATACCTATCCCAACCTCATCAAATTAATGCCTCGCCGAGTGGCCGCTATTTTGCAGGCTAAAGGGGGTCCTACGGCTTATTAGGTAGGTGGTCATAATGTAATTGCTCATCGGTGTATATATATAAACACCCAGATCTCTCTGTCTGGAATGCTCTCAAGATGTCAACTCAACGTGTTTGCATGCTATATAATAGCACGCGACCACTTTGAGATGTAAAAGTGATAGCGTGCTAATTTAAAAACTTTGGATTATCAATGAATCGAGTTCTATTTATCCGACCTACAAAATTCGAATTGAATTCTTAATATCATGGCAAGTTGTTTGTATATTGATTTAATTTAGCACAATTCAAATATTGTATGCTTTAATTATTTTTTACTTTTTTATTTTATTGAACTTTCCGAGTTTAGTGTTGATTATATTATACAATTTTCAATATATCAATCTATCTAGAATGCTCTAACCTACAATAAAAACTGAAATCTTGAGATGTCAAAGTGAGCAAAATTGCATTTAAAAACAGATGTCGCCCCAATAGCACATTTTCGATAATTTAGATAGTTCCGATTTGTAATACCAGATGTCACATTATTTTGTACAACGGCCATTCCATAAAAACTGAGAGTAAAATCACACAAAATGAAGAAATATAAGTACAGCAAGATATTTAATAAGGATTCTTCGTGCGCTAAACAATATTTTAATTCGAAAAGCCTTTCAGCACGATAAGATATATTTAATAGTACAGTCTGTACTAAAAAATAGACATTTATAAGGCACAACAACTTACAAGATCTTTCAAAGCACCATGTGCTCCATCGTCAGGTATTTCAATATACATAAACAAAACAACGGATAAAAGCAAGAAGCATTTTCAAATTACGCGAGCACGTGATAACAATAACGATGTTTACATTAAATATAGTAGAAGTTTTGTCATGCGTTAAAGGGTTTCAACAAATGATACTATGAATTGCTATTACATATGCGAAGAAAATATATACACACAGGATAATTAATAAGTTGACATTATTCGTCAAACTGTAAATGAATTATTAGGAGTTAAGTGTTGCTGGATAGGAGTATGCTGTTCTGGCCGCATTAACATGGCCCAAGGCACTGGAACGAAACGTGGAGTTTCTTCATTACAGCAGTCAGAGTTGTGCGATAATATACATAAACTCTCAGCGAATCGAAGAGATCGCTTTGTACGATTTGAGCTCAGCACACTGGCATTGGTCCAGTCTGGTCGGTAGATACCTCTATTAACTAATCGTGCAAGAGAGGTAGCATCAGAGTTATTAGTAATTGAGTACTTGTGCTCATATATTCTTGTTCGCAATGGGCGTGCAGTGGATCCAATATATGCAATTGCTGGATCTTCTGGGTCAATAGGAATTAAGGGTATTTTGTAAACCCCATGTCTGTTGAGTGTGGAAACTTGGTCACGGTCTTTTTGCACGATGGCTCGAATACTTTTCGTACTTTCACCAAACGCAATGTGGTGTTTTTTGCATATGTTCTTTAGTATTGTAGTGACTTCAGGTATATAGTCCATAGTGCCAACATATTTTGTAATTCTGGTTTCCCTTTGTAAGGTACTTTTGTGTAGACATTTCACTGATCGAGCAATTTTTTCAACGATCGTTTTATGGTAGCCATGCGCCATCGTAATCATCTCGATATGATTTAACTCTTTTCTTCTAGCCCGGATATTGGAGGAGTGGGTGAAGGCTCTTCGGACCATGTACTCTATAGCTCCTAGTTTTTGTTTTCTTGGGTGCGATGAATTATGCGGAATAATAGCAGATTGTGTTTCAGGCTTTCTGTACACTGAATAGGATAAACAATTGGTATCTGGGTGTCTTTTTAGTAATATGTCCAAGAATGGAAGAGTATTATCACTTTCATGCTCAATGGTAAAATTTATGGAACTGTAATTAAATATATCTTATCGTGCTGAAAGGCTTTTCGAATTAAAATACAGCAAGATATGTTATTCTTTCTCAAAGTATCTTTCCCTCGGATGGTATGCAGTGGCCCCCTTGTTCAGTCCACTTTTCAAAGCTTATGGCAGAGGCATTTTGTGGAAGCTGCTTTAGCGACCCATGTACAGTTTGAATAATGTCAGCATCTGTGTTGAATGTTGTGCCACGAAACTTCTCCTTCATTGTTGGAAACAACGAGAAATCGCACAGGGTGAGGCCAGGACTGTAGCAGGCTGTGGCATGATTTGAATACTGCATTTGGTAAGAAACTTGAACACAAGCAGCCACATGTGGGCGTGTGTTATCATAGTGTAGGGTCCACCTGCCCACCAGTCAGTGTTTAAGCTGTGGTCGCTATTTTTGCAAAATGCGATGAGTTAATCTAAAATGCGAGAAAAAAATGGGTGCCTGTCGCAAAATTGCGCCCGCCGTTTAAATATTAACCCATCAGCGGATTCTACTCCGGCTATTCTATTTTTGTGGAAACTAAAGTTTCCAAAATTCTGGCAGCGATTTGTACTCCGCTAATGTTATTTTCTTAATCCTTAAGGAATAATAGGTTCCTACTGTGTCCCTACAGCACCTTTTGAATCACTCCCCACCCCCTACATACACTCTAGAGCACCCCATAAAGGGTGGGGTAGGCTGGCAGGGTAAGATAGAGGCTAGAGGGATTAGAACACTTCCCCCATTCAAGTCAACTGCGATGCCCTGACGGCGATGTCTACGGCTTCATTCCCACCCTCAAGGCCATAAACAACCTCTGCATTCGTGACCGGAGTGACCTTTCAAACTTCTATAGAGAAGGAACACATATTAGGAAAGATAAGTGCAAGCTAGTGGTTGCTCTCGCCACTCAAGGTGCTGTCCATCATGCAACGTGCCGCATTACAATGGATAAATTCATTATTAAGAAACGCAATGATTGCGAAGACAGTGCCGATAAAACAACTGAAAAAGAATGTGAGTTTAAAAAAAAAAAAAGTAAAACTGCTACTCAATCTAATATACCTTCCGAGCAACTTGTGCGAAAATGGTGCTCCCTTTACAAATGGGTGCAAGTTAACTGGAGGGATAAAATACCATATTTAAACTGTGAACTGTGCATTGCAGCAAGAAAAAGCTACGTCCTAGCAAGTGATAAATTAAGTGAAAATTCCCAATTTCCAATTATTTTCATATATTTGTTTTTGCGCATGGCTGCTAACTAATAAAAAAATTTCCTACGCGGAAGGAGTTCGATCGAAGCATCAAACATTTAGGGCGATTAAAATATCAATCAATTTAGGTTGATCGAAACATCAAAACAATAATATGTGTCAACTTTCCATCGCGCATGACAGAGACAACACGTATGCGTAACTACAGAAGAAAAAAAAGTTTTTAATTTCAGTTGTTGCCGAAACCACGGCTTCCCAGCTGGAGAAAAAACCTCAGGAAATAGTTGCTTGTAAACAACTGCTAAGGGCGCGCTCTTCACCTTAAGATACTGGAAGCGGAAACACACAAGACCGAAATAAGAAAATAAAAATAAACAAAGAATCCCGGCGGCCTCGATCCCCAGAAAATGTAAACACACTCAACAGTCTGTCAGGCTAGTAAAGTTTCACCACGTGGTTTATCATCACATATTTTACAAGCTAGAGGGGGATGGATTACGAGGGGAGGACGTACCAGAAACGGTGTTCGAGTGTAATTAACAATCGCAAGGGGTAGGAGGTCATTTTTTTTTTTTTCGTTCTCTTTTCCGGTAGTACTGAAAAAGTTAACGCTATTTTTTAAAAATATTTATTTTTATGTATTGTAATTAATCTTGAGTGTTAGCAATTACGAAATTCTCTATTCGAAAAACATTTAACACTGCTATGTTAACGATTCAAAAGTGACAGTTCTGTCTTCTGCAAAAATAGCATGAATTCCATGAAAGCTGAAGGACCGATTGCGAAATAAGTTCTTGCCCGCGATCGGCAGAAATGACAGGGGGGAGAAAGGTCCCAGAGCAAAACAACGAGGAAGCACATTCAAAATCACACATCCGGTGAAGTAGCCGTTACTCTCCGTACTTTGCCCACCCCCTCTTCTATAAGAAGTGAGGAAGTGCGAACACAGAGGAATGTTTTCATTACAAGCTTTTTTTTTAACATTTGCAAGTACCTGTAAATTAATGTGAGAAATACACATATACTCACTACAATAATTGTAGGACTAATATTATTTTCATAGCGCATTTTTTTTTTTGCCAATTCGCGATATGAACCATGTGTACTTTGTCTTTGTTTGATATTAAAAAATAAATATTTAGAAGGCTGAAATGGTAATATTTTATTATATTGTAATTAAAATAATAGTTTGTTTGAGGAATATGCTGTTACTATTAATAAAAATTTAAATTTAACTGGTTTTAGAAATACTTGAATTGAGAAGGATTATTGATGCTCAAAGACTGTTTTTTTATTTATTTACACTTATATACCTTTTTTTATATATATAATAGTCCTTTTTTAATAAATTTTAACCTAAAATACGAGTAGATGGGGTACACAGTAAGTTCAATCGCAAAAGCAGCTTATAATGTCGTAACCCGGGTTTTCGGTGCATCTCTTGACACAAATTAAATTTTTATTAATAGTAACAGTATTGGCATTTTACTTATTCAATTCATACTGGTCATTAATCAAATCATTCATGCAAAGACAATGGTAACTCACAAAATCAAATTTCAGATTTGGATTTTATGCTTATTTAATAATGATTTTAGAAAAAAAAATCCTTATCCTGTTAGGAGCTGTATATCAACTTACACTGCCCAATACAGTTTTCTTTTAAATATGTTAGTATCTTCCAAGCTAATTAGTTTTCCATTGCTGTCCAAGGCATTGTTGGAGCAAACAATTAATTTGATATTACAATTTTTTGAGTGACAAAAGCCCCTAACTTTCTTTAGCATTTTGCTACAACTTTTTTCCCATTTTAGCATTTTTGCTACAGCATTTTTTGAGCCAGCTTAAACCCTACCACCAGTTCTGGTCGCTTAATCGATATGTGTCATTGCAGACGTTTCAAGACTGAATGTAATACTCAGCATTGACAGTAAAATTTGTGGAGGAATTGCATACTGGTAGACTACACCTTTATGATCAAAGAAACCTATCATCATCACCTTTCCAGCTGATTTGGTTCGGTGGACTTTTTCGAAGGAGGCGAGCCTGTGTGTTTTCAGACCTCGTTGCACGCTTCGTGAGGGGATCAAAATAGTGGACCCATGTTTCATCGGCAGTTATTACTGTGTTTAGAAAGTTTGTATCCTTTACAATAATTTGTTTCCACTCATGACACACCTGAACTCTGGCTAACAGTTGTTCTCTCATTAGGTGATGAGGTTCCCATCTGGAATACACACGATGCAGCAGTGATTTGTCGCGTAGGATGAGGAATGCCAATGTTTTTTAAATATTAGTTGACGCCGCTATGTCTTCTCACGTCATTCATCGGTCTTCTTGCAGGATTGCCCGAACAGTGTTAACAATACGCCCTGTAACACTTTCAGGTTGAACATGCTTAAGAGCGAGTTCTGCCGACAAACGCCCTTTTTGAAATCATGGTGCCATCTAAAAATCATTGACTCACCCAAACATTTATCATTGTAAGCTTTTTTCATTAAATCAACTGTTTCTGGAGCCGTTTTACTCAAACGATAGCAAAATTTTATCATACAACACATTTCACTTCTTAACTCTGAATCACTCACCTCCATAGCTGTATGGCAAAATGCAGACATACCTTAAACAACTGCACAATAACAAAACCAGAATCGTCTGTCAATGCTAATAATTGTTGCCATAGGTACTTCCTTAGTTCAGTTAGTTGTCTGCGTGGTTATTTTTCCCCTTTGTACTGTTGCCAACTCAAATAACATTACTCTGTTTTTATGGAATGGCCTTTTTAGAAAAAGCTTTGGTATGAAGTTTCAAACGAACCGTTGAATAGAACAGTCTAAATATATACCGGTTGCACCGTATAAAAGAGGCCCTGAGGGCAGACATTGTTAGGTGGGTTAAAGTTGTTTGGCGGGTTTCCAGTTAAAACCGCTTTGTTCCACTTCTAACCGGTTTCTGCATGTACAGCTGCAAAGGAATTCTCTGGAGTGGTTAGTAACAGCTGGAGCAGTGTAGGTACGCAGTCATAAGTGTAAGTGAAGAGAGAACAAAGGCAATGGAAGTTGTTTTAAGTACGGAACAGCAGATTTTTATTGTGGAACAGTATTTCAGAAATAACTTATACAAGGTTTTAAATAAGTTCTTTACAGAAAAATTTCCACGTTGTGCAGCACCGGCAAAATCAGTGGTACAAAAGTTAGTGTGGAAATTTTAAATTTTGTGAAACCTGCACGGTGTGCAATAGGAAAAGAAACAAACCCAAGACAATTCGTACTGAAGACAATATCAAGGATGTGTGCACAAGGATGTTACAAAGCCCTCAGAAGTCGATTCGCCGACTATTGTCTGCAATGGGAATATCTGTCGTGTCATGCTGACGCATACTTAAGGTGGATTTGTATTTTCAGCCGTACAAAGTTATGGTGCTCCAAGAACTTAAAACTCCTGATTATGCAAAACGGATGCAATATTGTAAGTGGTTTCAGGAGACCATTGTCAGTGGTGAAATGTACCCAACACTTTATTACATGACAGATGAGGCATGGTTTCATCTGTCCGGGCATGTCAATGCGCAAAACAGCAGGATTTGGACCGACACAAATCACAGACGGACAATGGAGACTCCTCTGTACGACCAAAAGAAAGGCGTTTGGTGTGCTGCGTCTGCGAATAGGATAGTCGACCCATTCTTTTTCACTGACACCATCAACTCGGAGCGCTATGTCAGCAACTGTTCAACCCATTTGTTGCCGCACTTGCAGAAGAAGAGCGAACATATGTTTTCTTTCAGCAGGATGGTGCAACGACGCATACTGCGCTGAACAGTCTACATGCTGTGCATGAAGTATTTGGGGAGGACAGAACTGTGTCAAAGGAACTATGGCCACCCAGATCACCTGATCTCTCCACTTGTGACTTTTATCTGTGGGGAGCATTGAAAGGGAAAGTGTACACAACTAATCCGCACACCCTTGATGAATTAAAAGTGAACATTATGGATGCCATAGCCCAGATTACTGCCGATGAGTTGTGGTGTATTACGAACAGCATGTTTTGTCGTGTGCAGCTGTGCCTTGATGTCAGAGGACAGCACTTTCAGCAATTGTTGTAAATGCATGTAAATTACTTCTTTATTCTGTTTTCTGTCATTTCAACTATTCTTTATCATGTATAGTAACATTGCCTGACTGTTGTCGTTCATTATACTTGGGCCTCTTTTATATGACACACTCTGTATATCAATATTAATTTAAAGCTTGAAAACAACCGTCCTACGACGGGCTATAGGCTAGTTTATAAAAAAAAAGTGATGTACAGGATTGCAGCAATTACCAGGTGTAAAACTAATTTCACATACCATGAAGATATGGGGAAGAATACAATAAGAGATCGAGAGAGTGGTAAAGATAGCAGAATAGTTTAGATTTATTTTTAGAAGAAATGCAACAGATGCCATATTTGCTCTTAGACAGCTCACGAAGAAAATTTTTTATCACACATGATATCTATAGATCTGGAGAAAGCATATTACAGAGTTCAAAGGCTGAAACTATGGAAATCCCTGAAAGAGAAAATCAATTACTATCGAGGAACTGTGTATTATAAGTGTCAAAAAAAACAAAAACAACAAAAAAAACATTATTAATGTAGCAATCATCAACTGTACACCAGTATAACATCACATCAGAAATCTTGAAAATTGCGTCACCCTGAAGTGGGAATCAAACTCTCATCTCCCGCTTTCTGTTTTAGCATGCTATCCATTACACCAGCCAGGACTTACGAATCTGAATAACTTCATATTCGTATTGCTGCTTTAATAATCATAAAGTGTCCATTGTATTTGTCAGGAGTATTGTTTCCTTGGTTTCCATTTCTGAGGTACTGGTAATTTAGTATTTTAGCGACCTGAGCTAGGTGGCGTACCACCCGCTCGTCACCAGTTTTGTAGTGACCATTGGTATTACATCTCTGCCACCATTTTTGTATTGTACTAGTCTTGGCAAGAATAAATTCTAATGCACTATCGCAAGGCATTGTTCTGATCGTGAAGACTGTTAGGGCAAGCACTTTAAACCACACAGATTGAACAACATCCAAAAATAGATTGACTACAAGGATACTCTCTGCATAGCACAAAATAATTTAATAAATGGAAAAATATTCTTGATTATTACGATTATTACACCGATGAGCAATTAATAATGGCGCAAATATTCTTGATTATTACACCGATAAGCAATTAATAATGGCACAAATGTTCTTGATTATTACACCGATGAGCCATTACATTATGGCACACATATTCTTAATTACACTGCTGGACAATTGCTAAGGATGGATCATAAACGGCTATATAGCGCATAAAAAAGTAAGTGTGGTTGGATGCCAAGTGAAATAAAATAATGTCAGAATGCCAGGACATTACAAGAAAGACAATTTATTGTGCTCTGAAATCCAGAAGGCTTTGGAACGTGTTCAAGGGACAAACAGGCCATTTTGTGCAGAATACGTAAACCTGAAAAAAATGCAATTACAGTCCGCAGGCGTTCCGGCGTTAGATGTCAATACGGGATATGGCCACCATGGAGGGCGATGCAAGATTCCACACGTCATGCCATGCTTTGCACAACATTATCAAGCAGCTGTTGGGGTAATTTATCCCATTCCTCTGTCAGTGCACGGATGAGGGTGTCCTTGTTTATTGGAGGGCATTGGCGACCAGCAAGACTCCTCCCCAAAGCATCCCACACCATTTCAATGGGATTCAGATCTGGAGAACGTGCTGGCCATACGTGGCGTTGAATATCCTCGCTCTCAAGACACTCCTGGACAGCGACTGTTCGATGACATGTTGCGTTGTCGTCCATGAAAATGAATCTATCACCGACAGCACCACGGAACATGCGAACATGAGGTGGCAGAACATCATTAATGTATCGTTGACCAGTCATAGTCCCAGTTGGAAGCACATAGAGGGACGTACGGCCATTGATCATGATGCCAGCCCATACCATGACAGTACATGTCGCATATCGGTCCCTTTCCTGTATGTTTGCTGGACAATATGCAGTACCACTATCACGCCAAACCAGTTGTCGTTGACAATCAGACAATAGACTGTATCTACTCTCATCTGAGAAGAGGACAGCAGACCAGTCGTTATCAGTCCCATTGCGATGTTGATGGCACCATTGCAAACGGGCGGTACGGTGACGTCTGGACAATGGGATGCACACAACAGGACGGCGGGCGTATAGTCCTCCTTCATGCAAACATCTGGCGACAGTTTTTCGGGAGATCCGCTTGCCAGTAGCAGCCATAAACTGATTTGCTACCTCACTAGCTGTGCTGCGCCGGTGTCTTTTTGTTGATAGGACTATGTACCGTTCTTCTGCAGGTGTCGTACTGCGAACACGACCTCCCCCGTGGCGTTTGCTACACTCTCCATTTGTTTGAAATGATTTCCAAAGCCTTGAAACAACACTGTGGCTGACGTCGAACTCCCTGGCAACATCTGTTATTTTTCGCCCTTCTTCAATCTTGCCAATAATTCGGCCACGCGTAAAATCATCTAGGTGATGTCGGGAAGACATACTGAAAATCGCAAGTTCGTCAATTGATTCTTTCCCTTTCAACTTTGTGTTTGAACAACAACGGTCAATACGCGTCGAATCCTTTATATCTCTTATCAGCCTATAACGTCACGAACAAGTTCGGCAATCCAAAATTTGCATACGCACAACACGTCTTACTGTATCCCGCACTTATGCTAATTTCCACATTTTCCGGCCTTCCATTTTATGGTTGCTATCGTTGCTATTGTCATCCGTCCTTAGCAATTGTCCGGCAGTGTATTACACTGATGAGCAATTAATAATGGCACAAATGTTCTTGATTATTACACCGATGAGCCATTACATTATGACCACCTACCTAATAAGCTGTAGGACCCCCTTTAGCCTACAAAACACTAGCCACTTGGCGAGGCATCGATTCGATAAGATGGGGATAGGTATCCTGGTGTATCTGGTACCATAATGTCAACAGCAGATCCTCCAGTTCCCATACATTTCGGGGGGGGGGGTGATTTAACACAAACTAGCTTTTCCAAGTCGAACCACAAATGTTCGATTGGGTTCACGCCAGGTGAATTTGGAGGCCAGGGCATTAACAGAAAGTCACCAACATGTTCTTCAAACCACTCCTTGACAATTCTGGCAGTGTAGTATTGCGCATTATCCTGTTGGTAATGGCCATCACCAGCAGGGAACACAGTTGTCATGATTGGGTGAACTTGGTCCGCAACGATGTTCAGATACCTGACAGCTGTCAGGGATTGTGCTGTTGGGATAATGGAGCTTAAAGTGCCCCAAGAAAACATCGGCCACAGTATAACACCGCCGGCCTGTTTCCGCCCAACAGTACATCCAGGTGCCATAGCCCTCATTGGTAATCAGTGTATCCACGCTCGGCCATCTACATGATGCACCAGGAATCTTGATTCGTCAGACCAGGCCACTCTTCCAATCATTCACGGTCCAATCTCGATGATCTTGGGCCCATTTCATGCGTTGTTGGCGATGACGTGCATTGAGCATGGGGGACCCGGCTGGGTCTTCGGCTACACAGGCCCATCCATGCACAGAAGGATGCTATGAACTGTGTGCTGTGACACATTGCCTTAATCACCACTGTTGTAGCTACTTGTGGTTTGTTGCACCATGGCTCTGCGGTCGCTGTGAACAATGCGCGAAAATCTCCGCTCCCCTCTGGCATAAATGAGCTGTGGACAACACACGACTGGACAATGGCTCGTCGTTTGTCCATCTGTGCACCACTTTTGATACGTACTCACTACAGCGGCACATGAATAACCCACAAGCCACTCCGTTTCCAAGATCGTAGTTCCGAGGCGCCATGCTATCACAATTTGTCGTTTATCAAATCCGGATAAATCAGCAGCTTTTTCCATTCTGACCCGGAACACTCTACTAATCAAAAGCCGGTTCTTGGGTTGTATATATACTGGTCTGTGAACTTCAGCTGCACTACCGTTCAGTCTCCAGGCACGTTCATTTCTCTAGGCGGGGGGTGGACATAATGTAATGGCTCATCGGTGTACTTTGCACTATAATTGGTAGTTATTATGTACTTAATTGGTTCTTTTGACTGACATTTAATACAGCTATCAGCTTTTATGCCGGGTTCTGATTTCTTCCGTGGTTATTAATCATTCGGATCAATTTGGCATGCAATAGTTCAGTGTATATTCATTGACACAGTTCCTTGTACAGGATGTCCCACTCGCTACTGAACCCAGCATTTCTTTAATGAAGATATTGCAACGAAATTTGAAGTGGATTTACCTCATTTCATGCAAAATGTGATGACATCACAACATGTGCTGGAAGTGGCCACCATTTGCGTCCAGACAGCATTGAACCCAGCGCACCATATTGTGGAAAGTCCTTGCCAGTACATCCACCATTGCTGCCTGAATTTCTTCGGTGATATTTGCTTTCAAGGCATCTATAATTCGCGGTTTCTTTTGGTAAACTCTCCCTTTTAGATATCCCCATAAAAATAATCAGGAGGCGTCAGATCTGGTGAGCACGTTGGTCATAGTCCCTTCGAAATGACACAGTCGCTGAAAGAGGACTGAATTTTGGCCATATTTGTGTGTGTGATGTCACTCCATCATGCTGGTAATATCCAGTGGAGAGTTCTTTGTGATCCAATTGGTTTACAAAGGTGTTGGAGATTTCCATATATGTTGTGATGGTTGTATCTGTAGAAGGTTCCATCCATAGACCCCAGACAGAAATGTTTTATCCTTATTTAAGGCAAAAATCACACTTCACTCAGTTCATGAAACTTGCAACATAATAGGTATATAAGGCTTTTAATGCTATATGTTGCTCCAAAGGTTAACATGGTTAAGGTTTAACTCAGCAGAAAACAAGACAATTTCCACCACACAGAAACATCTCATGGCAGTGAGAAAAAACAAAACAAAAAACAATCCACCCAGCAGAACAACCAGAAACATCACAGACAACCACACCTGCTGATAACACAAGACAACAGGACTGTTGCCATTCTACAAAAAAAGAGATACTCTTGCTGCTGTTGATACATCACTGTCAGCAGAAAATGCTCATTTGCATGTTTGAGCATACATAGTTGAAATAAGATATACATTTTATGCACACATGATTTTCTTTCTTCATGCAAGAATAATAACAAACAAATACCTTTAACAAATTATACACTTACCAGAAATCATGGAAACAACAAAAAAATATATAATTTTTTTCTTTAGTACATGAAATATGTCTAACACAACTACCCCTGTTTCCAGGATTTTCTGGTATAACTAAATAAACTTGTTCAATGTCTATACTTCACAAATAACCAATTACAAAACATTTGTAACTTGTCAGAAGTCATAGGTTTTGTTAATAAGTCTGCAATATTTTGTTGTCCTGAAACATGCAAAAGTTCAAATATTTTCTGAGATAAACATTCTTTTACAAAGAAATAACGAATGTCTATGTGTTTAGTCCTTTGTTTCTCAACAAAATTTCGTGAAAAAAATGTAGCATGTTTACTGTCACAATAGATTTTAGGTAGTGTCAATGGTAATAAAAAACACAAACAGTTTTTCAATATTCAAGACAGCCAAACACTTTCCTTTACATCTCAGACAATACCATAAATTCAGCTTCCATGCTGGATAATGCAACAGTTTTCTGTTTTACAGTTCTCTATGAAATAGGTACACCTCCCAGTGAAACAATATATCCAGTCATGGATTTATGATCATCTCTATCCGATGCCCAACTGACATCTGAATATGCTGTTAATTCATAATTCTTGGCATTCGTCAGATCAATACAGTAGTCAGCAGTGCTCAACACATATTGGAAAATTTGGCAAAACATTCTCCAGTGCATTTCTGAAGGTTGGTTACAATACTGAGACAACAAAATCCCAGGGAACATAATATCTGGTCGTGTTCTAGATGCCAAGTAAAGCAGGCCTCTGATTAAATTTCTAGAAGGCACATCTTCTGCATGGCAATCATGTTCTCCTGAACATTTTACAATAACTCCACAGTTCATAGGCAATTTACGACAACCTTCAGGTATCTTATGAAATGTGTGTTGTATCTTTTGAATATAACTGTGCTAGTGCATCAATAGTTTACCTTCTTTCTTCTCAAATTCAACTCCTAAAAACTGCAAGATCAAGCCTAAGTCCTTGATATCATATCTGGATTTTATTAATGCAAATGTGTGTTCTATCGTTTTCTCATCAACTGCAAAAATAGCAAGATCATCGACATACACGAGGTTTAATGCTTTTGCTTGAAAAATGTATACACAATTGCAATGTGGGAGTTTCTCAAAACCTAAATTAAGGAAGGTTTTATCTAATTCAAAAACCATTCTCTTCCTGCTTGATGTAGTCCATACAATGCTTTCTTTAACTTTAAAACATGATCTTCCAAATGTGGTATAGAAAGCCCTTGTGGTTGTTTCATATTCATTAAGTGTACTGTAAAGTGTACCAACTTCATTAAGTGTACTGTAAAGATATGCACATTTTATATCCAGGTGACGGTGAGTCCATCCTTTCAGAATAACCAATAGCACCAGAAACACTCTTACTAGTGTAAAACTAATAACTGGGGCGAATGTATCAAAATAATCTATACCTTCAACTTGCCTAAAACCCCGAACAACAAATAGTGCTTTAAAACATCGGATTTTTCCTCCGGAATCTTTCTTGGGGGTATATATCCATTTATTTCCTAAGATTTTTCCTCCCACGGGTTTAGGAACAACTTCATAAACATCACGCAATTTCAATGTATCCAGTTCTTCAACCATTGCCTTATACCATGCCCTCTTTTCAAGTAACTTCTGAGATTCAGAAAAAGTATTTGGAATTTTTACCTCAACACAATGTGCTTCTGAATCAGAGTCAGACATTAAATGGTCACTCAGTTGAGGTTCTTCATTATAGTCAAGCCTGGGTGAAAAATTAAATTCTGCTGGATTAAAACTAATATTTTTCTTTTCACAATAGCCTTTTACCTCATTTTTACTCCTTAGTTGCACATCCTTTTCGGGATAATAATAGACATCCTTTTTTCCAGCAGATTTTCCCGACTGACGAGTAACAACAACTCTTTCCCAATTAATAGGTTTTTCAGATGACACATGTTGACTATCAATTTTTGAGATTTCACCTGCTCAGGAAACAAAAGGTTATAGAATTTGGTTTCCTGGTACAAGTGAAGTTGTAGAAACGAAACATGTGAAATTTAATGAGTTTGTTTGGGGAAATAATTGTGAGTCTGAACCAAAACAGTACCTTAACAAATTCTTATCCATCGTTACACCACTGAGAGATTTAGAAAACTCAGAGTTTGAAGATGATAAAACCTCAAAGTTTGAAGCTTATCCAACTAAAACTCCTTTTCTTGCTTTACTATCTAATTTATCTCTATGCTGCCTTGGAATGAAAACATAGGCTAAACTTCCTATTATTTTTAAATGCCGAACAGAAAATTTCTTTCCAGACCATATATTCAATGGAGCTTTGGTATTTAAACTCTTGTGGGGAAATCTGCTTCGTAAATAACTCTGTGCATGTATCACTTCAGCCCATAATGAAATAGGTAAATGACCTCCCAAGTAGCACAAAAACGTTTTAAAACCAGTTCGGCGAGACGTTGAAAAAACGTCACAATATTACGTTTATAAAACGCTAATACGTCTCGTTGATTCAATGGTTTTTCAACCGTTGTTATAACGTTGTAGCACTGTTTTTAAGACGTTTAAATGACGTTATTTAAACGTCATATTCCTTTCATTATGACGTTTAGAAACGGTTTTAGCAACCGTTTAGCAACGTTTGAATGACGTTATTTAAACGTCATATTCCTTCCCTTATTACGTTGAGAAACGGTTTTAACAACCGTTTAGCAACGTTTGAATGACATTATTTAAACGTCATATTCCTTCCATTATGACGTGGAGAAACGTTTTTAAGAACGTTTAGCAACGTTTAAATGACGTTATTTAAATGTCATATTCCTTCTTCATTACGTTGAGAAACGGTTTTAACAACGTTTAGCGACGTTTTATTTTCGATTTTACAACGTATTTTTCCTTTCTGTATTACGTTTAGTAAATGTAACAGCAACGGTTAATCAACGTCTAAATTTCCTCTATTAAACGTTGCTGTCCTTTGTGTATTACGTCAAACGTCGCAAAAAACGTTACCACAACGTTTTATCGAAGGTTATATTCCAGTTTCAAGACTTTTTTTTTTGGGCTTTACGTGTGCCGTTGCAAAACGTTAGAACATTTCTATTTCGTTCTTGGGTCATTCTGTATCGACTCAACACAACGACTTGACTTGACCATCTCAGATTTTAATGAAATTTGGTACATAGGTGGCCTCTATATAGATTAAGAAAAATACCAAATTTCATCGTCATATATCCACGGGTTTTGAAAATACAGCTATAAAAAGTATTAAAAACACCCCAAAATCGGAAGATTGATGGGTTTTTAAATTGTGATTGCAGCTCCCCTAATTAAGATAGAGAGATGGGAAAGGTATCTTTTTGTAGTATTATTTATGCTATTTTATTTGATGTACAACACCATAAGGGTTAATATTAAAAAAAAAATTCAAATTTTAAAATTAAAATTAAAATTTTGAATTTTTCAAAATGTGACGCTCCAAAAAATTCGAAATTTTTTTAAAACAATCTTTATATGTTTGGCATTTGATTACATGAGTTGTACCTTGGGATGATAATGGGTTTACTTAAAAAGCTATATTCAAATTTAGCCTAACACAAGAGTTTAATGAAAAAAATAAAATAAAAAAACATGTAATCTGAAAATAAATTTGGGCTAAATCTTTAAAAAGTTTCATTAATAACAATAGATATAGTATTTTTGTTATTTAAAACCATTTATTTAAACAATGTTTTATTTTTAATTAATTTGTTTAAAATCTGAAACTACATGGGCTTAAAAATTTTATTAATTTCATTTTTCAGAATTTGTAATAATTCCCAATACAATATAAAAAAATAAAGACTGCAGTTATACTGTAGGCTACATTTTGTTTTGGACAAAACTCTGCATGTTCCGACTTAAACTGATTCTGTTGTTTAGATCATTGGTAACAAGACCCAACAAGCAGCAACTTGCATTCCTACCTTGCAGACCTCAGTCTGCTTTAGGGTTTGATGGTGATCAGATGTGTTTCTCAGTCTGCTTTAGGTTTTGATGGTGATCATATGTGTTTCTTGCAGTGAAAGTGATATGTGTTTGAAAACTTCTGTGGTTGGAAACTTTAAATTGAATAAAGTACATCCTTTTCAGTTTTGAAACTAGACATTTATAAATTGAAGCTGTGCAGGATTTTTTTATGAAAAATAAAAAGAACAGGTAATGGGAGGCAATTATTTTACTATTTGAATTTTACATTTTATGCACAAATAATCAACAATGGAAAGTACAAGATATGCATTAATACAATGTTTCAATCCATATAGAAATGTGACAGACTGGATGTTGGAAAATTTTGATGACTTATCAAAGGAGACTAAAATTTGTGATTCTTGCAGAAAACAGCTGAAAACTTTAATAATTAGTCAAGAAGCAAATGAAACCTGTGCTGATGAGAAAATGGACGAAAATTTTGCATCTATGTCAGAAGTAATTGGAACACTGAATACTTCGCTCCATGAATTGGGTGAATCAGCTGTCAATAAGAAAAAGCTAAAATCTAAATGTTATGCTTCAACCAAAATTCAAAAAATCAGTTCTGCTATGAAACGGAAGCTTTTTACAAATATTCAAGAATCATCTGATGACGAGGATGAAATACTTCACGACTCTCTTATGGACAATCTTAAAAGTAATTTTTCTAACTGCACTAGAGATAAACAGTTGATGAATTTGACTTGCTTACCAGAGTCATGGAGTGTTAGGAAAATCATGCAAGAATTCAATGCTCCTAATTATATGGTAAGACAATAAAAAAATTCTGAAGGAGAAAGGAATTTTGGAAAGCCTTAATAGAAAACCAGGTAAGTCTCTCTCTTCTGAAGTAGTTGTAGTACGATCGTTTTACCAAAGTGATGAAATTAGTCGGGTTTTACCTGGAATGAAAGATTGTGTTTCTGTTAGGACTGAAAACGGAGATAAAGTTTAATTGTCAAACAGGCTGATTTTATGTAATTTGACAATTTGCGAGCAAGAAAGTCAGTTTTTCCAAATTCGCAGAGCTCAGACCAAAAAACCGTGTCCTGGTAGGGTCTAGTGGTACTCATATGGTATGTGTTTGCACCACACACCAAAATGTAAAACTGATGATGGAAAATGCAAGAATTGGTTCACTAACGAATGAACAATTATCTTCCTACAAACATTGTCTTGCAAGAGTATTATGCAACCCTGCTTCCATAGATTGTCATTTGGGGAAGTGTCCCACCTGTTCTGGGAACACGGTTTTGAGAACTTGGTTGAAAAACTAACTTTTCGCCAATGGATTACAGTGGTAGATGCAACTTGGAGACATTAGAAAAATCAACTTCAAATTTTATTGATTTGTTTCGCGAAAAACTGTCTGCTTTGGTCAGACATAACTTCATTGCCCAGCAGCAAAGCTCTTTTATGAATAGTAGTACTAAGGAAAACCTCAAGGACTCAGAATTTCTCATCATTTGTGATTTTACTAAAAATTATAGTTTTCTTCTTCAAGATGAAGCCCAGAGCTATCACTGGACCAGTGGGCAAGCCACAGTCCACGCATTTGTCATCTATTACGAAACAGAAAAGACTGAACATGCAAGTTTTGTAGTAATTTCTGAATGTTTAGAGCACAACACAATTACACTGTACTGCTTCCAAAAAAAAAAAAACCTTATTAACTTCTTGAAAAGTAAGTTTGGTGACAACATCGTCAAAAAATATGTACTATTTCTCTGACGGGTCTGCAGCCCAGTGCAAAAATCGGAAATTTTTTCACAAACTTTTATGTTTCCATCAAGATGACTTCAACATTGATGCTGAATGGCATTTTTCAGCAACAGCACACGGGAAGGGACCATGTGATGACGTTGGTGGAACGGTGAAAAGGTTAGCTGCCCGAGCCAGCTTACAACGCCCTTACGAGAATCAAATTCAAACACCATTTCAGTTGTACGAATGGGCAATTCAGAACATTTTTGTGGCAAACTTTACATATGTAAGTCAAGAAGAATACATAGAAACAGACCAATTTTTGGAAAATCGCCTAAGCAAGTCTCTAACAATACAAGGTACCCAGAAACTTCATGCTTTTATTCCTATCCCATTGAGTAATTCAAAAATAAAAGTGAAGATGTTCTCAGAATCAAACGAGTCAGCTACTGAAAAAGTATCAGCATTACAAGACAGACTGCAAATAACAGAAATGAGTGGTTACATAACCATAATCTATGAAAGCAACTGGTGGGTAGCGTATGTTCTACCAAAAGAAGAGAGTGAGAATGAAGTTAAGGTCTCATTTTTACATCCAGCTGGTCCATCTACTTCCTTTTCCTGCCCTAGCATACAAGATGTATTATAGCTTCCTGTAAGTTACGTCTTGTAAAAAGTAAATCCTTTGACTCTGAAAGGAAGACTCTACAATCTCTCTGAAACAGAAATACACCAAACTACTGAAGCTTTTAAAGACTATATCAAGGATCTACACGTGTGATTTCACTTCAAAAAAATGATGCAACCTTTTTTTAATTTTAGGAGATTCTGCTTTAAGTGACGATCTAAGTTTAAGATTAGGAATATAATTTGCATAAATGTAAACAATTCAATGCCATGTGTTATTATTATTTTGATGTGTTTCTTGAGCAGTAATTGAAATTACTTTTTAAAGTCTGTTTATTTTTTTTGTATTGAATTGTGAATCATTACAAATTCTGAATAATGAAATTAGTAAAATTTTTAAACCCATGTAGTCTCAGATTTTAAACAAATCAATTAAAAATAAAACATTGTTTAAATAAATAGTTTTAAATAACAAAAACACTATATCTATTGTTATTAATGAAACTTTTTTGAGATTTAGCCCAAATTTATTTTCAGTTTACATGTTTTTTTCATTTTTTTTTCATTAAACTCTTGTGTTAGGCTAAATTTGAATATAGCTTTTTAAGTAAACCCATTATCATCCCAAGTTACAACTCACGTAATCAAATACCAAACATATAGATTGTTTTAAAACAATTTCAAATATTTGGAGTGTCGCATTTTGAAAAATTCAAAATTTTAATTTTAAAATTTAAATTTTTTTAAAATCTTAACCCCTATGGTGTTTGTTGTACATCAAATAAAAGAGCATAAAAAATACTACAAAAAGATACCTTTCCCATCTCTCTATCTTAATTAGGGGAGCTGCAATCATAATTTAAAAACATATCAATCTTCTGATTTTGGGGTGTTTTTGGACATTTTATATAGCTGTATTTTCAAAACCGGTGGCTATATGACGATGAAATTTGGTATTTTTCTTAATCTATATAGAGGCCACCTATGTACCAAATTTCATTAAAATCTGAGATGGTGAGATAAAAAATGCCTTCAAATTGTGTTGAGTTGATACGGAATCACTCTTCAAATCTTTTACTTTGCATATTACATTGAAAACAAACGTTTCCATAACGTAGCAAAACCGTTTAAACGACGTTTCCATAACGTAGCAAAACCGTTTTAGCAACGTTAGTGCTCTGTAAGAGGGACGTACGGTAATGCTTATCTTAAAGCTGCCATGATAATCTGTTGTATACAGTCTTGTTACCTAGTCTACAAAAATTTGGGGGTAAATAAATGAAGTTCTTAGCTAACCTAAAAATCATTTTCATCATATCATAAAATATCATTTTCATCATATGAAGGCCCCTTCACAAAACTTTTCTTGTTCCTAATAGTTATTTTACTATCACTTATTTTTGTTGAAGCTTTATAAGGGATGACTTTGTTAGGAAAGTAATGTTATAAAAAAGAAAGCATTTCTATCACAGTTACTAGTGCAACACAATCTCTCACCATTATACAGAGTGTCCATGAATTATTAAACACATTACAAAATTATGTACAAAAAAAACAAAAAACTATGAGCATTGTATGTTTTTCTATGTCACATATTACTAACACGGTTCCTATATTTTTGTATTGCAGAATTGTTACTCCCAGAATCCGATAGATGGCGCTAGGTGTAGCCTGATGAGGAATTTATGAGAAATGCACAATCAGTAGTCATGTCATCCATACAGCAGAAGGCGATGTGTGTGTTATGGTTTGCGGAATTAAAGTCTGTCATTAAAGTTAAAAGACGGTACCGTTTAGAGTATGGTTGTAATCCTCCGTCAACAAATTCAACTAAGCGGTGAATGAAACAGTTTAAAGAAACTGGCAATGTGGAACATCGTGGAGGAACCGGTAGGCCTAGCGTCAGAGGTGAGATGGTTGACCAAGCTATGAAAGTTTCCCACAAAGCCCCAGGAAATCCGTTCATAAAGCAAGCAGAGAACTGTGCATTCCAAAATAGACAGTTCACGATATCTTGCACAAGAAATTAGTTTCATGCTTGTAAAATTCAAATAGTGCAAAAGATGCATGCAAATAATCACACTCTGCAATACGATTTTGCTGTGGATATGCTGAATCAAGTGGAAAACGATAAAAACTTTCTCAGTACTGTAATTTTTAGTGATTAATCCACATTTCATGTATGAGGTATTGTTTCACTTCGTAAACTATGTTTTGTTTGGATATGGGGCAGTGAACCGCCTCATGCTGCTATTGAACTGGAATGTGATTCTCCAAAAGTTAATGTGTGGTGTGCCCTATAAAAAAGAGAAGTGATTGGCCCTTTATTCTGTGAAAAAACCATAAATGGTGACATTTACTTGGATATGTTAGAAAATTTCCCTATACCCCAGATCAAAAGATATGACGTCGTTTTCCAACGACTGCATGCCTTCGCATTGGTCAATGTGTGTACGTAAGTGCCTAAATGAGCATTTCCCCAGCAGATGGATTGGGCGTGGTGGTCCCATTCTGTAGCTCCTCGCTCCCCAGATCTAACTCCATTGGATTATTTCATGTGGGGTTATGTGAAGGATCGTGCCTATCAGACGCCTTGTACTGATTTGCAGGAACTGAAGCAGCGTATCATAGCTGCTATTAATTCCATAACTCCTCAGATGCTTGCCAATACATGGCATGAAATCGAGTATCACCTGGACGTACTACGAGCAACCAAGGGATCTCACATCGAAATTTATTAACTTGTGTAGTTACATTGTAAGTTAGTACAGTCAGTTTCTTTCTATCTGTTTAATGTTTTGTTTTACATAATTTTGTACTGTGTCCAATAATTCTCGGACACCCTGTATATTTATTGTTCACAAGGTATACGACTTCACAAACTATGTTTTGACTCAAGTCCATTTCACTGGCTTCGTTGTGGCTGTTGCAATTTTCTTGAAAATTCAGTTGCTCATATTTAACTGAACATAAAGTAGACATTTTAATACCACTAACATCTAAGTTATTGCAACATAAAACTGAGTCCGTTGTGTTGTTCATTTATGAGTTTTTCGGACACATCTGAAATTTAGCTGATAGATTATTAGAAATGTGAGGTGAAATAATGCTGGAAGATAAATCAAGTAGTACTTTCACAGCTTTGTTTTTAATTTTTCTTTTAAGTGTAGCTAAAGGCTATCTGTGTTTCTGCTGCAGATCTGTGTATTTATATCTCAGTTTACGTTTCTTTATCATTTTTTCTGTATTTTTACAGATGAGCCTTTTATTTTGGTATGTTAGTTGCTTTGTATTTTTTCAACCCATGTGTATTTGGTTCTTAATCTTTTTTTCACTAGTTTGCGAATTTAGACTTAATTTTTGGTTATAATTGTCTTAGTATTTGAGGAAGTTTGTTTAGTGTAATGTCCCTAGTTTATATCTTGTGCTTAGAAATTGCAATTTTTAGTTTCCGCTTGAGGGTCCTATTGTGTAACAAACAGTACGTAGCATATAAATAATTGTAAGAATGAATTGATTATGCATGTTGAAACACCTTTTTCAAGAATTTGTATGCAAATAAGGTATGAAAACAGCCACCCAATCTAGTTTGTTCTGTCTTGGGTTAAATTCTGTTGCTACTCATACATATATACTCATTTCAAGAGTAACCCTTTGCATTGTTTGGCCAACCAGAAAAAAATATTTTCTTCTATTGGTTGTTCATTAATGCCATTTGTTGTTGTACTCTGACATTGTGCTGTGCTCTTCTCTCTATTTCTGTACATAACATTAACTTCAAGTTCCTAAAATGTATAAGTTCTTTTTCTGTTTCAATTCATAGGTGGTCACAAAAAGTTATAATGAAACAAATGAAAAATTCATGCATTCATTTCATTATTTTCATAGGCTTCAAACACAATTCATGTATTCTGAATCATAAGAAAAAAAAAAAAAAAATATATATATATATATATATATATCATCATCATCATCATCATTGTCAACCATTATCAATCCACTGCTGGACGAAGGTCTCCCCAAGTTTCCTCCACAACGGTCTGTCTTGTGCCAGTCTCCTCCATGTCACCCCTGCATACTTTCGAATTTCATCCACCCATCTCCCATGTGGTCTTCTTCTGGGTCTTTTCCTGTCCCTTGGAATCCAATCTAAAATTTCAGCTGTCCATCGATGATCTGTCCTTCTGGCAGTATGTCCAGCCCATTGCCATTTCAGGGATTTAACTCTGATCATGATGTCTTCCACTCTTGTCATTTTTCGGATCCACGAGTTCCTCTTCTTATCTCTCCTGGTTATACCAAGTATGCACCTCTCCATGCTTCTTTGAGTTGTCTGCAGCCTTTGTATGTCTCTTTTAGTTAAGGTCCACGTCTCTGCACCATACGTAAGCACTGGAATAATGCATTGATCAAACACTTTTCTTTTAAGACATAATGGCATATTGCTCTTGAAAATTATGCTGTTTCTTCCAAAAACTCTCCAGGCAAGTTTTGTACGCCGATTAATTTCTTCATCAATGTGACCCTCACTTGATATCTGCTGTCCAAGATAAACGTACGTGTCTGTTATCTCCAGCTTTTCTCCATCAATTAATAAATCTTCATTTCTTGTAAAAGCATTGAACATCACTTTTGTCTTCTGAAAGTTCATTTTTAATCCCACTTCTTTACTCTTGTCAGCAAGTTCCTGGATCATACTCTGCAGCTCTGATGGGGTAGTTGCAAAAATGACTACGTCATCAGCAAAACGAAGGTGGGTTAGATAATCTCCATTAATCTTTATCCCCTTGTTTTCCCAGCTCAGCGACTGAAAAACACCCTCCAATGTGGCATTAAAGAGCTTCGGAGATATGGTGTCACCTTGTCTCACTCCCTTTCCAATTTTTACGTGTGTTGTATTTTCAAACAGCCTAATCTTTGCACTTGCATTTTCATAGATGTTATTAATAATATTAATGTATGCATCTTCAATACCGCAGGTTTTCAGAGCCATTGTAACTGCTGATGGTTTCACCGAATCAAAGGCTTTTTCATAATCGATAAAAGCCATGCACAATGGAAGTTCATATTCCCTCGCTCTTTCAATTAGTTCTCTCAGCACGTGGATATGATCTATTGTGCTGTAGCCACTCCTGAATCCAGCTTGTTCTCTCGGTTGAGCCATGTCCAGTGTTACCTTCAAGCGGTGTGAAAGAACTTTTGTGAAGATTTTATAAACTACTGATAGGAGGCTGATAGGTCTGTAGTTTCCGAGATCCTCAATGTCACCTTTCTTATGTAGCAGGATCATTGTAGCGGTGTTCCAATCCTCAGGAATCTCTCCTTCATTAAGGCATCGAGTGAAAATTTGGGCGAGTACTGTTTCGATTTCTCCACTTGCTTCTTGTATGATGTCTACAGTAATTCCATCTTCTCCTGGAGCTTTTCCCCGCTTCATGTTCTTGATTGCATGTGCAACTTCTGCTGGAAGGACTGGAGGAACTCTGGTACTGGTATCTTTCATGATGTCTGGAGTGCATGTATCATCTCTTTCATATAATTTTGAGTAGAAATCTTTCACTCTGGTCAAAATTTCGCCTCTATTTCTTGTTACAGAACCATCTTCTTTTCTCAGTGCCATAATCTGTTTTCTTCCCTTACTGAGATGTCCCTTTGCTATCTTTAGGCTTTGGTTGTTTTCAATTGCTTTCCTCACTAGTTCACAGTTGAATTTTCTTACGTCTTCAGTGATACTTTTTCTTACTGTCTTGCATAGCTCTACATATTCCACTTTGGAAGTCACATCTTCTTTAGTTGTCCTCATCTCTCTTCTTTTTTGCATCAACATTTTCGTTTTTCCTGATAATTTATTTACATGCAACTTGTTCTTAGACCCAGCTAATTTTGTTGCTGTTTCCATAAGAGCTTTGGTTACTTTTCTGTTAACTTCAGAGATGTCCACTTCTTCCGATGTTAGGCCTTCTAAAGCAGAGAACCTGTTCTTCAGTTCCAACTTGAAGGTATTATGGTGTTTTTTAAGGTTGGTTATGTCAATAGATTTTGTTTGTCTTATGAGCTTGCCACGTTCAAGTTTAGTGTTGAGGTGCATCTTACATCTCACCAATCTATGGTCACTACCTGTGTTGAACTTGTTTAGCACACTGCAGTCTTCTATGACGAATTTTTTGTTACACATAATAAAATCAATTTCACTTGTCGTCCCATTTGGATGTCTCCATGTCCATTTCCTGTGTGGCTTTTTCTTGAAAAAGGAGTTCAAGATGAAAAACCCTTCTGTCTCTGCAAACTCAACAAGAGTATTTCCACGCTGGTTTCTGTTGCCGTGACCGAATTTACCTACTGAAGTTTCATTCTGTTGCCGTTGCCCTATTTTTGCATTGAAATCTCCCATAATTATTTTCAAGTGCTGCTTACCTTTATTATTTAGATGACAAATTTCCTCATAAAATTCTTCAATTTCTTCTTCAGGATGACTTGTGGTGGGTGCATAAGTTTGAATAATCTGAGCCTGGTATCTTTTCGAGAGTTGGATAACAAGTCGTGCAGCTCTGTCAGAGGAACTTTCAACTTCTACAACTTTATCCTTCAGTTTCTTGTTTATTATAAATCCAACACCACTAGTTCTGCCAGTATCTGTCCCACGATAGTAGAAGAGATGTCCACTTTTCAGTTCAATGAGATCTTCTCCTTTTCTCCTTACCTCACTTAGCCCCACGATGTCCCACTTGATCCTTTGTAGTTCCTCTTCCAATTCAAGAAGCCTTGAATCAGAAGATAGGCAGCGTCCATTGTATGTAGCCAAGGTCAGCATCAGATGGCAGCCTAGTCCGGTCCTCCGGGGATTCTTAGCACCCTCTGCCTTCATGTCGCACTGGCCGCTGCCTTGGCCAGGTACATTCCAGCTGCCAGAGACTGAGGGCCAAGATTTAAGTTGTGGAATCATTTTGGAGGGGTTTGGCCATAACTCACCACGCTGGCCAAGCGGGTTGGTGAGTGTGGGATAGAATTTCCTCTGATCCCGATGGTATAGTTATACCGCTATTGGCGGTCGTCAGAGCCCCTTTAGTGGGAACAGGATGCACCACGAGAAGGCGGGGTTGACATTTGTCAAGGAGAGGCTGTGATGTTACGCATCACCTGACCTTACATATTTGCAACTACCCCATCAGAGCTACAGAGTATGATCCAGGAACTTGCTGACAAGAGTAAAGAAGTGGGATTAAAAATGAACTTTCAGAAGACAAAAGTGATGTTCAATGCTTTTACAAGAAATGAAGATTTATCGATTGATGGAGAAAAGCTGGAGATAACAGACACGTACGTTTATCTTGGACAGCAGATATCAAGTGAGGGTCACATTGGTGAAGAAATTAATCGGCGTACAAAACTTGCCTGGAGAGCTTTTGGAAGAAACAGCATAATTTTCAAGAGCAATATGCCATTATGTCTTAAAAGAAAAGTGTTTGATCAATGCATCCTTCCAGTGTTTACGTATGGTGCAGAGACGTGGACCTTAACTAAAAGAGACATACAAAGGCTGCAGACAACTCAAAGAAGCATGGAGAGGTGCATGCTTGGTGTAACCAGGAGAGATAAGAAGAGGAACACGTGGATCCGAAAAATGACAAGAGTGGAAGACATCATGATCAGAGTTAAATCCCTGAAATGGCAATAGGCTGGACATACTGCCAGAAGAACAGACCATCGATGGACAGCCAAAATTTTAGATTGGATTCCAAGGGACAGGAAAAGACCCAGAAGAAGACCACATGGAAGATGGGTGGATGAAATTCGAAAGTATGCGGGAGTGACATGGAGGAGACTGGCACAAGACAGACCGTTGTGGAGGAAACTTGGGGAGACCTTCGTCCAGCAGTGGATTGATAATGGTTGACAATGATGATGATGATGATATATATATATTTTTTTTTTGACTGGCACAAGACAGACCGTTGTGGAGGAAACTTGGGGAGACCTTCGTCCAGCAGTGGATATATAGTGGTTGACAATGATGATGATGATGATGATGATATATATATACAGTACTCGGGATGTAAGGTCAGGTGATGCGTAACATCACAGCCTCTCCTTGACAAATGTCAACCCCGCCTTCTCGTGGTGCATCCTGTTCCCACTAAAGGGGCTCTGACGACCGCCCATAGCGGTATAACTATACCATCGGGATCAGAGGAAATTCTATCCCACACTCACCAACCCGCTTGGCCAGCGTGGTGAGTTATGGCCAAACCCCTCCAAAATGATTCCACAACTTAAATCTTGGCCCTCAGTCTCCGGCAGCTGGAATGTACCTGGCCAAGGCAGCGGCCAGTGCGACATGAAGGCAGAGGGTGCTAAGAATCCCCGGAGGACCGGACTAGGCTGCCATCTGATGCTGACCTTGGCTACTTACAATGGACGCTCCCTATCTTCTGATTCAAGGCTTCTTGAATTGGAAGAGGAACTACAAAGGATCAAGTGGGACATCGTGGGGCTAAGTGAGGTAAGGAGAAAAGGAGAAGATCTCATCGAACTGAAAAGTGGACATCTCTTCTACTATCGTGGGACAGATACTGGCAGAACTAGTGGTGTTGGATTTATAATAAACAAGAAACTGAAGGATAAAGTTGTAGAAGTTGAAAGTTCCTCTGACAGAGCTGCACGACTTGTTATCCAACTCTCGAAAAGATACCAGGCTCAGATTATTCAAACTTATGCACCCACCACAAGTCATCCTGAAGAAGAAATTGAAGAATTTTATGAGGAAATTTGTCATCTAAATAATAAAGGTAAGCAGCACTTGAAAATAATTATGGGAGATTTCAATACAAAAATAGGGCAACGGCAACAGAATGAAACTTCAGTAGGTAAATTCGGTCATGGCAACAGAAACCAGCGTGGAAATACTCTCGTTGAGTTTGCAGAGGCAGAAGGGTTTTTCATCTTGAACTCCTTCTTCAAGAAAAAGCCACACAGGAAATGGACATGGAGACACCCAAATGGGACGACAAGTGAAATTGATTTTATTCTGTGTAACAAAAAATTCGTCATAGAAGACTGCAGTGTGCTAAACAAGTTCAACACAGGTAGTGACCATAGATTGGTGAGATGTAAGATGCACCTCAACACTAAACTTGAACGTGGCAAGCTCATAAGACAAACAAAATCTATTGACATAACCAACCTTAAAAACACCATAATACCTTCAAGTTAGAACTGAAGAACAGGTTTTCTGCTTTAGAAGGCCTAACATCGGAAGAAGTGGACATCTCTGAAGTTAACAGAAAAGTAACCAAAGCTCTTATGGAAACAGCAACAAAATTAGCTGGGTCTAAGAACAAGTTGCATGTGAACAAATTATCAGGAAAAACCAAAATGTTGATGCAAAAAAGAAGAGAGATGAGGACAACTAAAGAAGATGTGACTTCCAAAGTGGAATATATAGAGCTATGCAAGACAGTAAGAAAAAGTATCACTGAAGACGTAAGGAAGTTCAACTGTGAACTAGTGAGGAAAGCAATTGAAAACAACCAAAGCCTAAAGATAGCAAAGGGACATCTCAGTAAGGGAAGAAAACAGATTATGGCACTGAGAAAAGAAGATGGTTCTGTAACAAGAAATAGAGGCGAAATTTTGACAAGAGTGAAAGATTTCTACTCCAAATTATATGAAAGGGATGATATATGCACTCCAGACATCATGAAAGATACCAGTACCAGAGTTCCTCCAGTCCTTCCAGCAGAAGTTGCACATGCAATCAAGAACATGAAGCGAGGAAAAGCTCCAGGAGAAGATGGAATTACTGTAGACATCATACAAGAAGCAAGTGGAGAAATCGAAACAGTACTCGCCCAAATTTTCACTCGATGCCTTAATGAAGGAAAGATTCCTGAGGATTGGAACACCGCTACAATGATCCTGCTACATAAGAAAGGTGACATTGAGGATCTCGGAAACTACAGACCTAGCAGCCTCCTATCAGTAGTTTATAAAATCTTCACTAAAGTTCTTTCACACCGCTTGAAGGTAGCCCTAGACATGGCTCTACCGAGAGAACAAGCTGGATTCAGGAGTGGCTACAGCACAATAGATCATATCCACGTGCTGAGAGAACTAATTGAAAGAGCGAGGGAATATGAACTTCCATTGTGCATGGCTTTTATCGATTATGAAAAAGCCTTTGATTCGGTGAAACCATCAGCAGTTACAATGGCTCTGAAAACCTGCGGTATTGAAGATGCATACATTAATATTATTAATAACATCTATGAAAATGCAAGTGCAAAGATTAGGCTGTTTGAAAATACAACACACGTAAAAATTGGAAAGGGAGTGAGACAAGGTGACACCATATCTCCGAAGCTCTTTAATGCCACATTGGAGGGTGTTTTTCAGTCGCTGAGCTGGGAAAACAAGGGGATAAAGATTAATGGAGATTATCTAACCCACCTTCGTTTTGCTGATGACGTAGTCATTTTTGCAACTACCCCATCAGAGCTGCAGAGTATGATCCAGGAACTTGCTGACAAGAGTAAAGAAGTGGGATTAAAAATGAACTTTCAGAAGACAAAAGTGATGTTCAATGCTTTTACAAGAAATGAAGATTTATCGATTGATGGAGAAAAGCTGGAGATAACAGACACGTACGTTTATCTTGGACAGCAGATATCAAGTGAGGGTCACATTGATGAAGAAATTAATCGGCGTACAAAACTTGCCTGGAGAGCTTTTGGAAGAAACAGCATAATTTTCAAGAGCAATATGCCATTATGTCTTAAAAGAAAAGTGTTTGATCAATGCATCCTTCCAGTGCTTACGTATGGTGCAGAGACGTGGACCTTAACTAAAAGAGACATACAAAGGCTGCAGACAACTCAAAGAAGCATGGAGAGGTGCATGCTTGGTGTAACCAGGAGAGATAAGAAGAGGAACTCGTGGATCCGAAAAATGACAAGAGTGGAAGACATCATGATCAGAGTTAAATCCCTGAAATGGCAATGGGCTGGACATACTGCCAGAAGGACAGATCATCGATGGACAGCCGAAATTTTAGATTGGATTCCAAGGGACAGGAAAAGACCCAGAAGAAGACCACATAGGAGATGGGTGGATGAAATTCGAAAGTATGCAGGGGTGACATGGAGGAGACTGGCACAAGACAGACCGTTGTGGAGGAAACTTGGGGAGACCTTCGTCCAGCAGTGGATTGATAATGGTTGACAATGATGATGATGATGATATACAGAACTCACAAAAAGTTGGGGATATTATGGTTTCAAAAGGGAAACATGGTGATATGCATATTTAGTGACTACAGGAGATAGGTTATCAGCATAAATTAGCATCATGATGACACATCATGTGTGTGTGTGTGTGTGTGTGTGTGTGTGCGCGCGCGCAAGCTCCGATAAAAGTAGCTTCCGAGAAGTAGAAAACAGGTCGTCTCACTGCTTGGACTACAAGTTTGCGGAATGCATTTCCTTCAGAGTAGGATTAACTTGAAAAGATGTCCAGACGACGTTTAAGTATTGACATCAGAAATAGGGCTGTTGACATGTTACATGCAGGTGTACGGCAGATTGATGCAGTTGCTGCTTTAGGAGTTTTGCAAGCCAGCTACACACAAAATTTCTACCGAATGGAAATGCTGCAGATCAAGCAGGATTTTTACCTCCCCCCTCAATAAACAGGTGTGTGGTGGGGAAGGGGGTTACTTTAAAAAAAACCCAAAAAAACACCCACCGCAAACAGGTTTTTTTTTTTTTTTTCCAAAGAAACACATGATTTCTTTTTTGGTTAATGCTCTTGTACGTTATGTTTTTGATCCAAGTAATTTCCAAATATATTTTATGACTTCAATACTTGGGCTGTAGAGACAGAATATTTTAAATAAGCAATGTTTATTCACAATTAAATATTTTATTTTAAGATTTTAAATCTACTGTAGTTTCACTGAGCATTTGGCTTGGCTTCATTAGGACAAATGGAGTGCAAACGTTCAAATCATCTTCACATCATCAGCATTCTGACAGTCACTGCTTTTGGCAAGTTGTTTCCACGTGTTTGAAAGAAATCTAGTAGATGTAATGTCATTGACAAGCCATGAGCAGTTTGCACTATATGTGGAAAGCTTCTAATATATTAAGCTTGACAGTCAAATCAGGTTTTTCAATAAGCGTAGCATTAAAAAAAAAAAAAAATCTGGTTATTTTCATGACAATGTTGGGCTATAGACGACTTCTTCAGTTCCATACGTAAGTCATGTGTTCCTTCACATGAAAACTTAAGAGCCCTACGAATCTGTCCTATACATGAAAGTCCACATTCACAAGCGATCTGATAAATTCCCCAGTTATGTCTTCAACGTAGTCTTTTGATCCATAAAAATTTGCCTTGTTTATAGATTTCAAAATAACTTTGAAATTTAAACATTTGAAAGTTCCTAAATTTCTGGACAGCTTTGTCTACAACAAAAGGACAATCTATATCCTGTGTGTGCCACAATTTCTTTAAAAAAAAAAAATCAAACTTTTTTTTTATTTTTATGTTTTTGTGTTTACTGACCATGGTGAGCAACTCAATGGGCTATAAGCAGTCGCCTGTCCCTAATTTAGGGTCACTGGTTCCAGGGAAGGAAGAGACCCAGTGCCGTAAGACAAACACAACATCCATGCCTCACCGGGATTCGAACCCAACCCACTTGGAAGAACCGAACAGTCATAAGCCAGTGCTTAGACCACTGCGGCGGCAAAAATCTAGCTTTTTCTGCAAGGAATCCTCTGTAACGCATAGATGTACTGCACGATATACTTGGGTAGAAAACACCAATTTGTTTCCATGACTTTTCTTTATGACTTGTCAACAACATGACACCTACTCGATTTCTTTCAATTGCATGGAGACAATTCACCAAAATCCATGATCATCAACTACCTGATGATGTCACATATGAATGTTTATGCTCCTTTTGTCCTGATGAAGCCGAGCTAAAGGCACAACAAAACTATAGATCTTAAAATAAATTATTTAATTGTGAATAAATGTTGCTTATTTATTCTATAATTTCACACATGGTTTAATCCTTTAATTCCACTAATATTATATTTATCAACTTGGTGAAGTCACTAACTTGGTTTACTTTCACAGGGTGATCCAGTTGTACTCTACAGAGAGATCTACTGGTAGGAGGGGAAATACTGATCTGAGGGATATAAGCTCAAGTTTTAAAGCTACAGGAGGTTGTACTTAATTTACACTCACCTGTGTTTTGCATAACATCCCTAACTTTCCTAACTAGAGCCATGAATAACCAAAACAGAGTAAAATTTAAAAAGAAAAAAAAATCCTTTATGCAATTTCTTTATATAATTCAACTGTTTTGAATGCCCTATTATTTCTTAATGTAAATCACATTCAAAAGTTTGCCCTAATTAGTGCTGGTAAATTATGCTCATAAAACTATATTATGATATACCCCCAAATTTTAATTTATCTTTATATATATTAAGAATCAAGCAAGAAGAAACAAAAAGGGAAGTAAACACTGAAAAACAAGTTACTAGTAAAGTGAAAAGCCAAAATGAGCACAAGCTGCAGTTACAATTAACTGGAATGAAAATTTAAAAAAAAAGGAAGAGAAAAAAGCTAAACCACTGATGAAACCTATTGAAAGTGCTGTCATCATGGAATTCAACTTTTTCTGTTTTTTTTCCCGACAGCCAGAAAGACTCCTTTGATTCCCCCCCCCTGATCTTTTTTTTTTTTTTTTTTTTTTCCAGTATGGACCCAAACACAGCAAATAGCTCTAATCTCAACTTCGCATGCTCAGTAGATATGTCACTAACTCACTATTGTATGCTATGCTACAAATAAATAGTCCAATATAATAATGATAATTTTACTCACAAAATGACTGAATCATACATAGTTGTTTGTGTTATTTACATGAAACTTTCATGTCTGGCTTTACTTTGCAAAAACCTCTTCTTTGCTTCAGAATTTTTTTTTTTGTGCAATATCGTTTTCAATAGAAATGATGGATAAAGCTGATAGCTGTTCCTGCATCGTTGTAAATCTCAAATAAATCTTTATCAGCTTTAATTTATTAAAACTTCTTTTCCCGCTTTCTACAGACAGGAATTGCAATATTCGAAAGCAAATCCAACTTTTGGGATAACAATGAACCATATCATACTGGAATATGAAGTTTAGAGCTTCTATTGTAGTAGCTGAGCTGCATTTGCTCATAAGTGCTTGCAAATCCCTCAGCTCTTCAAACAGTTGCTCCCCATCGATATCTTTTTCTTCACTGTCAGCATCCTTAAGGAATTTTTCTAACTGAATACACTTTTCTTTTAAAGAATCCCCTGTCAGGCAATTTCTTCAAATTATAAAGGAAACCTGAAGCGTTGAAAAGTTTTTGCAACTGAGTAAATCTTTCCTGAATGGCAAACAATGCGCTATCAATGAGTGGATAGAAAACCATTGATTTATATATGGTTCGCAATCTGTAGGAGCTTTGTTGCAGTTTTCATAGTAAAAAGTGTTTTTTTCCGCTTTACCCTAGGCTGTGGGAATTTGGGATTTATTTCCAAGATGTACATAACAATAAGGCTTGTCACTCAAGCCTCATTGTTATACACTAAGTTGCCACTTTATTATGACCACCCCCTCAGTACTTCGTTGGGCCACCTTTTGCCTTTAATACTGCGTCGATGTAGATTCTTTGTGGCATGGACTCCACGAGATGTTGATAGGTGGTTTTTGGAATCTAAGACCATGCTTGATGAACAGCACTTTCCAGGAGTGTGAAATTGCAGGGTTGTGTATCCAGCTGTTTGATGGCTTGTTCAACTTCATCCCACAAATTCTCAATGGGGTTGAGATCTGGAGATTGTTGGGGCCACTTAAGCAAAGTAAACTAACCTGCATTTTCCTGAAACCAATCCTGTACAATACGAGCACTATGGCAAGACACATTATCTCGTTGAAAGTAGCCATCACCATTGGGATAAACCATCCACATGACAGGATGTACTTGGTCTGCAACAATGTTTAGATATGATGTGCCAGTCAGACGTTGATCAACATGAATTAAAGGGCCCAAATCATGCCAGAAAAACATTCCCCAAACCATAACGTTGCCTCCACCAGCTTGAAGGGTTGTAGCAATGCATTTGGGGTCCATGCATTTGTGCTGTTTCCGCCAAATGCTCACTCGGCCATAGGCATGGTGCAACTGAAAACGTGATTCATCGGACCAAATAATTTTTTTCCAATTATCGACTGTCCAATCCTTATGCTCCTGTGCGAAGTGGAGACATTTTCTCTTGTTAACTGCAGACAGCAAAGGTGTTCGAACAGGCCTCCTTCTGCCATATCCCATGCGTGCCGTGTACGGCGAACAGTGCGTGCACAGATCATTTGAGGGATCCTTGATTAAGATGGTCTGTAATTGCTGCACTGTTGCCTATTACCAGTCTGGACACTCTCCGTTCCGCCCGAGCAGTCACTAGTGGATGACGACCACACGTTGCACGTAGAGACCCAGTTTTTGGCTGACAGTCCAGTCTTTAAACACTTTAACAACAGTGGCTCTGGAACATTTCATGAATGCGGCGGTTTCAGTGATACTTGCTCCATGGCTCTGAGCTCTTACAATCGTCCCACGTTGAAAGTCTGTCAAATTGCATTTTTTACCCATCTCGTCACCCAAAAATCACTTCTACTACTGTCGCAAGCACTAAGCTTTCCCTTTTTTATACTAACCTCACCCTCTGGCGGCAACAGCGTGCAGCCATAGCTCATTTGCTTAAAACTGTCAGGTAGTCATAATAAAGTGCTGAAAACCCAGATGCGTAAAAGCAGCAGAGAAGAATTCTCAGAAAAAAAAACCGCACAAGAATTGAAAATGCTTCTTGTTGTTGGTGGTATATATATAGGAACTCTGCATGTGCCAGAGAAACAACAAAGGAGTATTCAGCTTTCATTTTTGTGGCAAATACAGACTAGCTCATAAAAGAAAAAAAAAAAAAGTTAGCGGATAATTTTACTATGTAAGAAAATTTATAAATCCATGGGCATCCCTTCCATTTGGTGGCTGCCTACCTGGCCGGTAAATATGTATATTAGCGTCCTAAATTATTTCGTCGGAAAAATGTCAGTACCTAAAAAAAGTGTGACGTAAAGATTTTAGAGTACGGAAATTAATGGCAAATGGTGCAGAAATTTCATATTTTAAAGGTGTTTTAAAGATTTTCTATCGTAATATTGAACTGTGAGTGTGATGCTGTGAAGAGACGCTGCAGTAGGCCTAATGCATCGCCAGAGGTGCATACAAATAAAATGTGACTGCATACACAACCATTGAAACAGAAAACTTGCTGCAAACCCCCAAATCACGATAACAATGGAACGAGATAATTTAAAGAAAAATTAATATAACAGTAAATAATTATTAGAACATTACAGATTCCAGAGAGGGCAATAGGACATTACGACTGAATCCGCAAAAATGTGTGTAAAATGGACCTTAAGGCCAAAACTTAAAAATTTTTGGACTATGAACCTCATAAAAACAAGACTAATTTTTATATCAAGAAAAGCAGTTCTGTTAATGAACCTTCAAAAATTATGTATAGCATCTTTAACAACTTAATTCAAAAATAGTACTTATAAAATATATAAGGAAAATATTTTATTTTAATAACTGGCAACTGCAAGAGTAACCTGGCAATAAAATAAAAAAAATCTTTCTGTGTAAATGAAACTTTTGTTACAGTTCCTATATATTGAGAACAGGCCTTGATAAAATCAAGAGGCCAAAAACTTCTGCAGAAACAAAATAACTCTATCGGAAGATGTGAAAAATAGTTGAACATTCTCATGTTAAGATAGAATTAAATATATTAATCTTAGTAAAACCTTAAGTGTTTTAATTGCTGTAATAACATTTTTATTTTTTTAATCTACAAGCAAAAACTATCTGCAAAATCTGCTAATAATTTGCAAACTATCCACGTATGGCGTACGCATGTACGTCCATATTGTGTGACTCTGTGCATCGCTACGGCGACGATGTGAAGCTTTGCTTCATTGAAAGGAAGATTTGCTGCAGCGTTTAATTCGCGCGTGGACTACTACAAGTTCAAGCGCGTATTTTGTTACCACAAGAGCAAGCCATGTTATACTCATACGCTACACAATATAGTTCGTTCATTTTTGTCATTGTTTTTAAAGCGATGTGGAGAAATTTTTCGTTCTTTCGCATACGATTCCTTGATTCAAAATAGAAAGTACTAACATGCTTTTCTATGTTGTACAGGAAACTGGGGAACTATAACTTTCAATTCTGGTTTTAACAGCTTCCATTCATAGCTGATTTGCTGTGTCACTGCACTTTTGGTTCTCCTGTGTTAATAGCTTGTTCGCAGGTCAGTTTCTATCTTACTCATACATATCTTTTGCGAATCGAAGAGTTTTTTTCCCGGTTTTTCCTGCCAACAACATACAGGATACAACAAAATAAAGGGTGGATGCTGTGGACCTATTTTCTGTAGCGTATCACTACATTTATTGCTCTCCTGCTAACAACATAACCTCTTTCTCTTGTACTCTTCTGCCCATCATTTTGGCACAGCAACAAACCTTCCTTTTAAAGGACCAAAGCTTCACATTCTTTGCCGGAGCAATACATTAGGCCTACCGCAGCTTCTCTTCACAGCGTCAGACTCGCAGGTCAATATTACGAAAAAAATATATCTTTAAAACACATTTAAAATATGCATTTTTTGCACCATTTGACATTAATTTCCATACACTAAAATCTGTACATCACACTTTTCCCAGGTACTAAAATTTTTTCAGCGAAATAATTTAGGACGCTAATCTACACATTTACCACCTGGCCTACCCCTTGGACCGGCCTTGGCTGGAAAACCACAAGATCGAATCTTTACAGCTACCTCAGGTCTGACCTTAATACTACTAAGAAAATTTGGGAATCTATACAGCAACGTTTAGATAACCGCATTCCATACCACAGTATACTGGCAGACCTCTGTAATGTGTTGACTAATATGGGACTAACTGCACCAAACACTAATCAATAATGTCACTGCAAGTATGCTTCGTAGGTGTCAAGACGTTCTTCGACACATAGGTAGTGAGTGTTACTGGATACTGAAATCCAGAGGTTTGGACATTCTCTGAATATACACTTTTGTCTATATTGTGGTACTACTTGTTGTGAGCAGAAATTGCCCATTGAATTGTTTTTGTAAACACACTCTGGCGTTTATGTTACGTGGCTTCACTTCATGCAATATCCCTAACTTTTTGTGACCAGTATATATATATATATACATACATACATTGCTGAAAAAAAATGTGTACAATCAAACTGTGACAGCTTGTACGGCTTTTGTACACAGCGTAGCTATGTGATCCAGCCTTTAATCTGTTGCCCTTAACAATCTGATAATAAAAGAGATCCATAATTCAGAGAAAGGCTAATTAGGAAACACTGGCCTAATCGGAAAAGTATTAATCCGACAGTGAATAGAAATATTGGTTTGTGGCTCTCTAATTTAATTGCTTAGAAAAGATTATTCATTCAGAGAAATCTGAAGATACAGACTCAACTAGCAAATACAAAAATTGGTCTATTACTCTTGCCATTTGGGAACAAACAGCTACAAAATTCAAAGTGAACATTAAATTCAAAACCAGTAGCACCAAAAGTAAACAGCTATCAAGATGGTTTTGAAGCATTACAGAAACAAAGGAGCAATGATATGTGTTCAAAAATAATATTGTTGAGAGAAAATTAATTCAAATTAGAAAAAAATCCTCATAAAACTATACTTCCAACCAAAGTAGTAGAATGTAAAAGTATGTGCGCACGCCGATAGTTTTCAAATTATTAGCAGATTTTGCCAATATGGGCACATTTGGACGTTTGTGGCCTCTAGATTTTATCAAGGCCTGTTTCTCAATACATAGGAACTGTATAAAAAGTTTCCTTTACACAGAAGGAATTTAAATTTTATTGCCAGGTTCCTCTTGCAGCAACTAGTTATTAAATTAAAATCTTTTCCTTAAGTAATTTGTAAGTCGACAGTAATTTTTTTCGTTTTTATTGGAGGTTTAACGACCACCGTGAGCAACTCAATGGGCTATAAGCAGTCGCCCGTCCCTAATTTAGGGTCACTGGTTCCAGGGAAGGGAGGGAGCCAGTGCTGTAAGACAAACACAACATCCATGCCTCACCGGGATTCGAACCCGGACCCCGTTCGAACGAATGATCAGAGGCCATCGCTTAGACCACTGCGCCACCAGGGGCGGCACAGTAATTTTTGAACTAAGCTGTTGAAAATACTATTTATAAATTTTAAAGGTTCATTAATGGAACTGTTTTCTGTTTATAAAATGTTTCTTTTAATTCTCTTGTTTTTATGAGGTTCATAATCCAATATTTTGCCATAAAGGTCAATTTCACACACATATTCAATTGTATTTTGCCGTCATCGGAATTTGTAATGTCCTAATAATTTTTTTTTTATTGTTTCTTTAAATTATCTTATATTGTCATCGTGATATGCGGGTTTGCAGCAAGTTTTGTTTCAATGGTTGTGTTCACAGATACATTTTATTTTTATACAACTCTGCTTCCAACTTCTCCCACCCCTGCATTCCTGAAATTTGAACAAAAATTTTGTAAACTGTAACTGGAAAAGCAAAGCAACTGGCCACCTTGCCTGTGACAGGTTCAATAGCATTCCTGTGCTTCATTATTTGATAGGCACAACTCTGATATGTGGAAGGGGGAGATGGGCACATTTGGATGTAAGTGTGTACTCCCACAGTCTAACAAAATGTTGCTTTGGATATTTGTATATATTCCATTTGGATACAGATACATTATGATTTCAGTAAGCTTAATTCACATCTGGTATAAAATATGCATTTTCAAAAAAAAAAAAAGTTAAATTTTTGTTTGCCTTACGTAGACTTTGAATTGTGACTGACAATTTACTTCTTCGCCACAGGACTCTGTACAGGGTGGGGTATGAATTTTTTTCAACCTTGAAGCTTTCTGGATTTAATAAGTATCTCTCCAACAGCTTATTCCGTTTGTTACTCTACACACAATATATTTCTTGTAAAAAAACTGGCTGAATGAGCCCTAAGAAATGCTGATCTAATATATGATAACAGTAATATAGAGTATCCTTTATAACTAACATACCAATAAGCTGCGTTTGTAACAATGTTTGCTACACAGAAGCACATGGAAGCACATTTGAGTAATTAAGTATAAATTCAATACTCTTTAAACATTTGAAGAATTAGAATTTCTTTTACAACTAGCTGCATTTGTTATTTAAAAATCTAACCAAATATTCAGTAGCTCATAAAAATGAAAAGGTCTAAAATTTCGTTTCCTTGAAATATATTTTTGTTACTCTTTCACGAAAATACAAAATTAAAAACGAAGCAGCTGTGTTTAGATCCGAAAATCTAACAAATTCTTTACTACTCCTTGTTTAAAATGCAGTCGATGATATATATACCTGTTAAGTAAATACATGAATGTGTTCACGGTTTAAGCCTACCTCCGTGTGTTACGTAACGAATACATGAATGTCTTCACGTGTTACGAAACGAATATATGAATGTCTTCACGTGTTACGGGAATCTCCACGAGTTACGAAGCGAATACATGAATTGTGTTCGAAATCGAAGCCTATGAATTGAAACAGGAAAAGAACTTACCTTTTAAGAACGATAAAATCCATCAATTAGGCATGCAGCTCTGGACGATCGAGTTCAGCCTTGCCATAACTCACCGTCCGTAGTACAAGTGACGTAACAGCAGGTTAGAGAATGACGCAGCCGCAGACCAGAAGCTGCTTTAAAACTAATGGAATAAAATCTTCTAGTCGTATAAGCAAAAAAAAAAAAGGAGGAATTCAATAATCTTTATCAATTATACACAAGCTTACTGTTTTATCAACAGTATAATTTTGTTCTTTTTTGCCTGAATGTAATGTCACACCAAAGATTAGCTGTGACCTTGCTAACATGACGAAAATGCAACGTTTAGCAAACGTAATGAATGTGACAAAATCGCAACGGTAATGGATGTAACATTTAACAAACGTTTATCAAACGTAGTCTTTGTACGGAAGACCAAATATCAAATTTTGCAACCGAAATGCGACGTCTTTTAAACGTCATGTGCTACTTGGGCTTGTGATAACAATGCCCTTGCACCTTCTACAAGAGTGTGATTAAATATTTCTGCCACTCCCTTAATCTCCCGGGAATAGGGGTTTGTCCTCTCAACCTTAATACCTTCATGTTTCAGATAATTTTCAAAACAGTCAGCACATAATTCCATAGTGAAAATCCTCCAAATACGTGGCGTCAGTGAATAAACAAAGACATCGCTCTTTCCACGTTTAGCAACGCACAGCAACCTAAAAATTGCTATATGCCCGCCGCCGGGGAATTGAAATTCCCCAATTTCATTCAATTACACTGCGCAACAAAATAAAAAAAAAAACTTTTTTTGTTTCCTTAATAAAAGTAGTTAAACTTTACTAATTTTGGGTCGAAGAAAACGAATCTGATAATAGTGTGTTTTTTATTATCTCTAGTTTCGGAGATACACAACTTATTCATCTATATATAATTATAGCGAAAAGCAAATTTCAACAGTATCATATTATACTACTACAATGTAAATGAACGTTATTTTCATTCAATCAATCATAAATTACACAAAATACAATAAACCAAACGACAAAAACATAGAGGAATTGAAATTACTACATGAAATACAGAAATAGGAGCCTACAAATGAGTGTGCCTTCTCTTTGCCTGTCGCCTGTAATCCTGTTCTGGGGCATCTCTTGTCAATGTCTAACAGCAGTCTGCAAGCATGGAATAGTTCCACCGACCCTGATATCTTCGTTCCATTGCTGAAATGTCTTGGTGGAACCGCTCACCAGGCTCATCACTCACTGCACCGCAGTTTTCTGGGAAGAAATCTAGATGATAGTGCAGAAAGTGTATTTTGAGGGACATGTTGCAGCCTAAGCGATGATACTTGTCTGGAAGGTTGTTTACAAGCTCAACATAATTTACAGCTCTTCGGTTACCCAAGAAGCCATGCACAGCACTTTTAAAGGTTTCCCAAGCTGGTTGCTCATTGCCCTGGAGTTTTCATCCACAAGAAGTTCACAAATTTGAGAACCAATGAAGATTCCTTCCTTCACTTTAGCCTCTCCATCCTTGTTCATCCACTTTACGAAGTTATTCATAAGGCCGAGTTTGATGTGTAAAGGGAGCAGAAGAATTTTGCTTCGATCAACCAGAGGACTGTACTGGACATTCTTTTCCCCGGGTCGCAGAGTTTCCCTTGGAGACCAGTCTTTTCTGTTGTAGTGTGAGGATCTAGCCCGACTATTCTACTCACACAGGAAACAGCAGTACTTGGTGTATCCCATTTGCATGCTCAGCAATATTGCAATCACCTACAGGTCTCCACAGATCTGCCATTGGTGGTCTGTGTATTTAATTGCTTCCAGAAGTAATTTCATATTGGCATATGCTTCCTTCATATGGACAGCATGGCCTACAGGAACTGAATGAAGAGAATTGCCATTGTGTAGAAACACAGCTTTTAAACTAAGCTTTGATGAGTATGAATAGCCTCCAGTCCTGTGGCTTGTGCTCCACATTCAAAGCTGTCATCAAACCATTCACATCACAGCGGGCAACTAGGTTATTATCTTTTTTAAAATATGGAAGCAAATCTTTCTGATGACTCCTGCACACTGACACTTTAACATTACGTTCTAGAAGATTCCACTGTTGAGCCTAGAACCTAGAAACTCGGCTTTGTCTTATGGTAGGTCCAGGTCTTGAATTAAATTACTTAGTTCACCTTGGGTAAGTCTGTGGGGCTCACTCAGTTACTCTGGTGCGAAATCAGGATCCTGTGATGTCGAAGCCTCAGGGCATGGGTATGATGTCGCCTCCGTACTGTCTTGTTCTTCATCTAAGTCCAGACTGTACTCCTTTGGAGGGTTCGGTACAGGCAGATCGTCCCCATGTGGCACTGGTCAGATAGCTGATGGGATGTTGGGGTATTTCATGCTCAACTTTCTCTTTCTTGATATACCTTTCTTAATAGGAGGTACCATGCAGAAATAGCAGATTTGTCGGCTCTCTCCAAATCATAGGGATGCCAAAGGGCATTGAATGTCCATTTTTACGGTTCCATCCACGTAGATACACAGAACAAGAATGGCAGCAAACACGAGGTGCCTACGTTTTGTCTTGATCCCCTACTTTCATACCAAAATAATGGTGGTAAACTGTCTTCACGAGTGAAGTAATTGGGCGTTTCTGGGCGGCAAATGTCACATCACCACAAACATAACAAAAATTGTCAGATTTGTTTAAGCATTGACGTGGCATACTGGCTTTTCCAGTTAAGTATGACCACAAAATCAACCTGCAACAAAGAAAAAAATGACACTATAACTTTCACTCCAAGCAAGCTGTAAACAGATGATGAACTAAAACAAGTTATTAATGAACAAAAGAAGATCTACAGTGACTTTTCATTCCCGCTCTCAGGTTTGCCAACCCCTGTATTTGCTTTACATACTACCTTAATTAGCCACTCGGAGCACCACATGCTTCATTTCATATACATATCCTAAAACATCATAAATGGGCTATATCTCAGAAATGAGAGCTAACTAAGTGTTTTAAATGTCATATTTGTTTTTAACATACTGAAATCAATACGAAATAAGTATTTTCAAGTCAGAAACATTTTCATTGTTGACCAGTGTTATCTGTTCTTATACATTTAATCTTTTTTCCCGCCTGCCTTTCCATTTCAGATTTATATGTCTTGAAAAACTTGAATGCTTCACTCTTCTGTCTTAAGAAATAGACAACTGAAAATCTAGAATGATCATCAATGATTGTGAAAAAATATTGAGCACCTCCCATAGATGTCGCAGGTGCTGGACCCCAAACATCCATGTGCAATAATTCAAGAACCAATTATTATATTTGCACTTTTAAGGTATTAACCTCTTGCAAAGTGCGCATAGTTTACGTGCAATTCATAAATGAAAAAACCATGAGGAATAACCACTCACCATAAAGATCATGGTAACCTCCAATGGACCAAACACTTCCAACACGTCAATTCATCGTGATGTAACTGGGCTTCCACAGGTTTACAGACCTCTTGCTTACGCTTCTTATTTTCGGGTGTGAAACATCGTTTTTTTCCTTTGCCTTATAGTATGTTACTATAATGCTTGTCAATTCGATAAAAATCATACATACAACTCATTCATACAATTCAAGTAAAAACTATGTACATAAACCTTACATTCACAGGTGATTAAACCTTAGTCAACTCTAATTATGGAACTCCTCCTTCTGTTTCACAACCTCTGCTACTCCCACTGCAATTGTCACACCCATTCAGCCCCGCACATCCAATCCTCTAGTACTTTCGACAGATCCCTGTCATCTTCAGGAGGCAGGTGTGTCTCATCTGCCCACCGCAGCTCAAGTGAGCAGAGCCATCGAGGCCTGGGCCCCAGTCGCTATCTCTGAATCGTTGTGTCTCTGGCGCCATCTATTGTCCCTGCTGCTCTTTTTTCTCTCTTTCTTTTTACGCTGCTGTTCAATTTTTATTATGGCTTTCCATTGTTCGTTTAAGTTATTTGGCTCATTAACGTTGCATAATCTTGATCTGTTTTTTTCAATTAACACTGATTCTGCAATTCTTAACTGCTTTTCGTTTTTACAGCTCTTAATAATTTTAATATCTTCAAACCTTGGACATTTTTGATTTTCCATACAGTATTGGGTCAATGCTGTCTTAGCCTCTTTTTTGTTCCAATTATTAATATGCTGATTCAATCTATACTTTAATTTGTTCTTGGTGCTGCCTATATATGACACAGGTGGTTGCTGGTTTATTGGGATTTCATAAATTCCTGCTCTATCTAATTGGCTAATTTTTTCATTTTTAATCACTAAATTTTTTACAGTAAGTACCTGATTTCCTACCTGTATGCCATACTTGCCACAAACTTTATTAATTTCTGCTGAAACATTTTCTATATATGGTATTGCTCCCACATATTTTACAAGTTTTTTATCACTCTTGACCTTATTGTAACCTTGAGTTACTTCATAAATCCATTTTTTTAATACCTGTTTAGGGTATCCAAAAGCATATGCAATTTTTTTTTCAATATATTCAATTTCTTCTTTTCTATACTGTTCAATTGATGAATGTGTTAAACTTCTTTTAATTAGTGTTTTAATACTATTTCTTTTATGTGTTAATGGATGTGATGACTGAAATGGTATAAGTACTGGGATATATGAAGATTTTCTATGCACTCTGAATTGTAAACTCTCCTCTGTTTTAATAATCAAAACGTCCAAAAATGCCAAAGTATTGTCATGTTCTTGTTCTACTGTCAGTTCTATAGATGGATAAATTTCACTATACTTTTTTGTCAAGTCCTCAAGTTCATCATTTTTTTTTTTTTTTTTAGCCTGGATAACAGAAAATTCAAGAACCTGTGAAGTTCTGAGATGTTCAATACTTTTGAATAATGCTCTTTTTGCTTTTGCAAGAATACATACCTCACAATTTTTAATGGTGCCAACTAATTTTTCTAGACCAAAAAAATTCTTACTAGTTCTGAAAAATTCATTTAAAGCTATAGCATTCTGGTGTCCAAATTTTGTATGCCATAGCATAACATTATTTCTGTTTGCCACACAAGCTTCAACAGTAGCTGATTTCTTTATCACACATGCTTTAATTATATAGAACTTATCAATTAATGGTACTTTTAAAGACATTTCATTTTTAGTATTCTTAATAATAATTTCTTTGTTTTCAATAAGTGCACTGTAACCTACTGATATTATATTTCTACTCATCCTGGAGCATGCAATACATTTTTCAAAAGTAGGGATACTTTGCCCCTATCTTGTAAAACAGATAATTGCACATTTCCATATCCCAAGATTTTTGTTGACCCCTCAGCAATAGTTGCTTCTCTATCAGGTACGGCACAAAAACCAATAAATAAACTTTTGTCATTACAGAAATGTTCTGTGGCTGCTGTATCAATAATCCAGTCTACTGTACATGTTGTGGACATAAGTGCTGATGCAAAAAATGCACAACTAGCAGAGTCACATTTATTTGGTACACTTTTACCCATTTGCTTGTTGAAACCTCTTTTAGGTTTTTGACAATTTCTTGCCAAGTATTTAACTGATCCACACTGATAACATCTTCTAGTTTCCCGATATTTTTCATGCATAAATGAGGGTGTGCCACCCCTAGTGTCCTGTTTTTCATGAAAAATAAAAGCAGTATTTTTAACAGAACTATTTGCAAACTCATCTTGATGCTGAATCCTATCATATTCTGCTAATACTGTTTGTCTTACATTTGAAGAGGTAAAGTCCTTATCAGATAATTGATATACACTGCTGGCCACCCAAAATGCAACACCAAGAAGGGCACGAGATAGCAAAGCCAGATTTACTGGACACATAACAACAGATACAAAGATGAAACAATTGAGCTTACAGGCCCGTGCGACTTGCGGAACACGCAGACATCAATAGTTCGTGTGGCCACATGGCTGGCAATAACGGCCGCTACACGCCGCTGCATCGAACGAAAGAGGCTTTGGATGTGGGCTTGGGGTATGTCGGTCCAGTTTGCTTCCACACATTGCAACAGTTCATCAGGCGTTGCCGCAGGTGATGCTTGCCGGGCCACTCGGTTGCCGATAAGTGACCAAGCGTGTTCGATGAGCGACATATCGGGAGAACAGGTGGGCCACGGCAGCAGTGGCACCTGGTTGGCCGTGAAGAATTGTTGCACGATGCGGGCCACGTGCGGGCACGCATTATCCTGTTGAAACGTGGCCGCTGGCAGGTCCTGCAGGTAAGGGAGGACTACAGGCTCTAAAACGTCAGAGATGTAGCGGTGGCTGTTGAATGTACCGCCGATGCGTACCAGAGGGGTGCGGGTGTCATATCCAGTTGTGCCCCAAACCATAACGCAAGGCGACGGACCGGTATGGCGATGCATAATGCAGGCGTCATACAGTGTCTCGCCGCAGTGCCGCCACACGCGGATCCGACCATTGTGGTGTTGCAGGCAGAAGCAAGATTCGTCAGAGAAGACAATGTTGTGCCATTCCGTAGTCCAGGTGTGGCGTTCAACGGCCCACTGCTGCAGCACTCGCCGGTGGTGTAATGTCAATGGTAATCGGAGCACTGGGCGCTGTGCGACAAGTCCCCACTCCTGCAGACGACGTCAAACGGTACATGCTGACACAGGTTGTTGCGCAACACACCCTAATTCCTGTGCTAACGTTCATGATGTGGCGGTGCGAACCGTCAATGCCTGCCGCATAACATGCCGGTCCTCTTGTTCGGTGGTGTGCCGCCGCCGCGGCAATCGCTCACGTCGGTCCGTTCGTCCCTCTTGCACCCACCGAATCCATACTCGCCTCACTGTGGCTGGATGTCGTCCCACATGGGCGGATGTCTTGGTACAATAAACCGCTGCCGCGATAAGCCACTATTCGTCCTCTGTCGAACTCCGAAACGTTCTGGAATGACTGCCGTATTCTGCGACGAGACATCAGGAAGCTTCCCACGCACAGGTCCGGCAGCACAACACACTTCCATTACTTACACCCAGTCTTCTGTGCACCCTTCTTATAGTGCTTCTCGGTGGCTTGCTGGGCGCACATGATTTGCATATGCCCTGCAATTCTAATAGTTTGCATGTCCTCTCGCGGGCGATGCATGTTGCGAATTTCAGGCCAATCGGATGCTTCCTTCTTGGTGTTGCATTTTGGGTGGCCAGCAGTGTAGTTGCATAACCACATTATCATAATTTTGTGGTAACTGGAATAACATCTGATATGCTATTTCATCATTTGGGATATTTTCCCCTGCCAGTTCAAGTTCTTTGGTTGCTCTAAGTAAACGGCCTAAATACATACTTATAGTCTCAGGGGGGTTTAAACCGAATACTCATAAACTCAGTTCGTAAAGCAGCAATTCTAGCACGGGTGGTGGTTTCAAATGCATTACAAATTGCTTCCCAAGCCATTTTAGCAGTGGTTACTTCTACCACAAGATTCTTCAAATCTTCTTGCAAATGGTAGACAAGGCTTTTGCACTACCAATGTCAAACTGACGCCTAACCTTTGCAGAAACATCAGGTTCTGGCTTTGGCTCTGTCTCATCAAAAAACCCAAATAAGCCTTGGTTTAAAAGCAACATTTTCATATTAAATTTCCACTGACGAAAATTATCTTTATTGAGTTTAGCAAAACTCAATATGCTCGTCGAACCTTCAAGAGAAGCCATGCTGCACACAAAGTGTCCTTTTCTTATGTTTTACCTGAAAACAACAACAACAAAAAAATCTACTTGGAGTTCTTGAAGTATCTGCTGATAATAGTTACCAAAACTTGTTTTAGAAAACTACGCTCTGCTACCATTGTTGTCATACATGAGATTCTTCCGCGGATTCGCGTTGGATTCCGTTTTTTTTTTTTGTCATCATTTTGGTCACGGATACTGCTCACCTCGAAAAACGTATTGAGAATACCTCCTGCTTAAAATAGTGCATAATTTTTCCACCAGGGGGCGTACACTTATACTTATTTTTGTCCATATCTCTGTTTCTAGGAGTCCGATTTTAAAAATTCTTTCTTTGTTGGAGAACATTTTCGTTCCGAAATGTTTCTCATATAATTTCACATATTTCTTAATGCACAAGTGCGCCACTAGAGGGCGTAAGTTCACGTTTCTGTTTACAGCAATATCTGCGGGACTAAAAAACCCGATTGAAAAACATTCTGTTTTGATCAGATACTACTAACTATGAAAACTTCTTGTGTGTATTTTCTTCCCAAAATAATGCACAATTTTGCTGCTAGGGGACGCATATATTTAATCTAGTTTTCTCAATATCTGTACGCCGCCCCGGTGGCGCAGTGGTCTAAGGCGTTGGCCTCTGATCATTCGTCCGTAAGGGGTCCGGGTTCGAATCCCGGTGAGGCATGGATGTTGTGTTTGTCTTACGGCACTGGCTCTCTCCCTTCCCTGGAACCAGTGACCCTAAATTAGGGAAGGGCGACTGCTTATAGCCCATTGAGTTGCTCACGGTGGTCGTTAAACCTCCAATCAAAAAAAAAAAAAAAAAAAAATCAATATCTGTACTTCTAAATGTCTGATTTCATTTAAAAAAAATCTTTTAACAACAGATACATTTACCTTATGGAACACTTTAGGTTTGTATTTGTGGAGGTTTGTGGTTCACAATTCTGCAGCTAGGTGGTGTTTATGTACTTCCGTTTACAGCCTATCTCTGCCTCTAAAAACTCTATTGAGAAATTTCTTTTTTTTTTTTTTTTACTGTATGCCATTCGCTGTAATAAAGATGGAGAGTGAATAAGATTTTTGCTACAGTAAGAAGATCCTCTTCAAATAATGTACAACTTTCCCCCTAGGGGTTGTAAAGGTCAAAACGTTTTTCTTGCTATCTTTGCTTCTGGGAGTGTATTTAAAAAGCTTCTGCGACGAGGAATACTTTTAGCCTGCTTTCAACTTTTCCATTGTGCAAAATTCTTCTGTTAAAGGCATACAGTTATATCATGTTTCCTTCTCTATCTCTTCTTTTAACTGTTCGATTTGAAAATCTTTTTGTTGTCCCTTCTGCTATGCGAAACGTTTTTTGCGCCATTTGTTAATTTTCGTAGCATACTTTTTAGCCTCTGGTGGAAGTAAGTAGCTCATGTTTTATAAGTAGCTGATTTTTTTTTGTGTGGGTTATTTTTACCTTTATTGAAATTTGCTATAATGCTTGATATAAAAAATTGCCATAAAATTAGATTGCTTTCTAATGTCAGAAACTTAAATCTAGTTGCTTCTTAGTATTTTCTGAGCAAATATCACTTTGCATCTTCTATAATTAGTTTTCTAATCATGCCCAGTTAAATTGCCTTGATCACTTATGAATGCAGTAGTACACAGCTCTTGGATTTAAGGTTTTCCCGTTATGCTCTTTCATTTCATGTTGGAAATTTGTGTGCATACTTTGTTTACTGGCGAGTACAAATTTAAAGCATAGCTACAGCATCAATATTATGTCGAAAATTCCTTCCCTGAATAAAATGTAACATAAATACTTGCTCCCATGATTATGTGTTTATTCACCTTTCCTTACCCTTAAATTTCTGATGTAAGTATTATTTCAAAATAATTGAATATAAATAGTATTTTATGTATTGATTGTGTGGTATATGAAAGCATTTTAAGAGTAATGCCACATACCTATGTATTTTTGAGTTTTATGTTGGGTTTTTTATTCTGTAATTTGCTTCAATAGTTGAACTAAAGCCAAAGTAGAAAAATAAAAGTTTCTCAAAATTAGTTTAGTATAGTATATAAAAATTTAGTAGGTATTAAACCTGGTCACGTTTTCAATGACAGTTTTGGTATTTCAGTATTTATCCGTTATTCTAAGTTTCTGATTAGCTGCAGTGGACTTACTGTGTTCTGTATTAAGTTTGCCCAAGCATGTAAAAAGTTGTTTGTTGTAGGTTACAGGTTGAACAGACCTATGGCTTCACTATATTTCAAGTAAGAGCGTTTGGGTCATATGTCATGAAAAAAAAAATCCAAATGTCCTGGAAAAGTCTTGGAATTTTGTGATTGAAAAAGCGTATGAACCATGTAATAAGTATTTTAAATATTAGGTGTGTGCAAAAGTTCTACCCGTTTTTCATGATGCAAATTCCAAATAAAAAATTTAAGTAACAAGTGCAATAAACAGATGGTGCTTGTAATGGGGCCAAAATGCTTTGAAGAGTAGGCTGCACCAAGTATGCAGGTGCATCTCATTTGTAAACAAGTCACACAAGGTTAACATATCAAGCAATAAGGATCACATTAGGCATTGTTTGCTTTATGAGTTCGACAAAGGCAACAGTGCAGGTGAAGCCTGCCGCAACATTTGTAAGGAGTATGTGGCGAGGATGCTGTAGGCAAAAGCACCTGTGTCCATGTTGGTTCCGGAAATTCTGTGATGGAGGCAGAAGCTGCAGAAATCAACTATGTTCTGGACGTCTATCAGAGGTTTCTGAAGAGGACCTCAACCAAGCCATACCAAATGACTAACATCTAACTGTTGAAGAATTATCAGAAAGGTTTTCTGTACACAGAAAAACAGCAGAAAGAAGGATGCATGTGCTTGGGGTTTATCCAAAAATTCGACCAGTGGACCACATGACCTATCCACAAAAAATCGATAGGACAGAATGGACACCCGTCTTTCTTTGCTTGTGCATCACAGAAATGAACTTTTCTTAAAACGTTAAAATGATTAGTTACGGGTGATGAAAAGTGGGTCCTTTACAGAAATGTAAAGCGTTAAAGGACTGTATGCCGAGTTGGTGTGCCTGCTCCATCAACTTCAAGAGGAGAACTGGGACTGCATCCGAAAAAAGGTCTTGTTAAGCGTACGGTGGGATGTCAAGGGGGTAATTCATGGGGAGCTGCTTGCACCTAACCAAACAATAAATGCTGACCTGTACTGCCAACAGTTGGGAAGGCTGAAAGAAAAGTTTTGAAATCTAAGCAGTCATCTTGCAACATGACAGTGCATGACCCCATACAGCTTTAGCCACTCAGGGAAAATTACTGGGCATTGGATGGAAAGTGTTACCTCACCCCATGTATTCCCCAGACCGTGCACCTACAGACTACAACCATTATCGATTCCTTTAAAACAACCTTGCGGGAAAAACCTTCGATCAAGTTGAAGATGTCGAAACTGCATTACAAGAGTTTTTTTACCCCAAAAACGGAGGTGTCTATAGAAGGGAAATTCAATTCCAACCAGAAAGATGGCAAGAGGTCATAAATAATAATGGCAATTATGTAAAAGAATAAAGATGTTATTTATCTGTATTTAAAAAAATGTTTTTCTTCTCTACAGAAATGGGTAGAACTTTTGTACACACCTAGTAGTTTCTGCAGTAATTAAAAACTTTTATTTTGAATAACTACTATTATGTTAGTGCTGCTGTTTTCAGTGTGTATAATTTTAGGTGAAGTACTGTATTTTGAGCAATTATGATAAAGTGACGGATATATGAATAAATGAATTCATAAATTGGGATGGCAGTTTTTGTATGAAAGAAAGAAATATGTGCGGCATCTGCCACTTTAATATTTGTAAATTTTTATTTCAGGAGGTTTTTATGTGGAACCTTTCGCTCGTGGCTGTGTGATGTCACTGGCATTAATTTAGACATATCTATTGATCTGTCAGCATCCTGTTACAGATATGGCGGTAAGAATAATGAAGTATTGTTTTTCCTGTAACGAGAGAGGTTGAATAATTTATTTTTATTCCATTCCCAGTATCTTTCATCAGCATTGATTTATAATATGTAATTTTTTATGATAACTTGTTCACCATAGATTTCTCGATATGAAATTTTTCATAATTTTGGTTTCACAGCCTTTTAAAATTGCTCTTGACTAACAGCTGAATTAATTTAATAGAATTTATTTAAAGAAATTCTGAGTGAAGGATTTAATCATTTAGCATGATTCATAATTATTGTTGGTGTTTCTGTGGCCTGGCATGGACAAACTGTAACTGACCACATGAAACTGCCTACAACATAAGCAAGTTCACTGTGGAAAGTTTTATGTGGCAACACAGTACCCGCTGAATTGACGTCATACTTCAAAATGGCGACTGTTCAAGAAAAAGCAATGTGCATACTCTGGTTCTTTGAAACAAAGTCAGTTATCACAACATAGCATCGTTACAGAACGCAGTATGGCAGAGCTCCACCTTTCGATAATGCTATCCGACATTGGTTAAAGCCATTTCAAAAGACTGGTAGTGTGCAAGCATCAAGAAATTGTGGGAAGACCGAGCACTTCGCAGGACAATGTTGATCGCACCCAGGAAGCCTTTTCTCGAAGCCCTCAGAAGTCAACCGAAACGAGCTGCATCACAGTTAGGTATACCGCAAACGACTGTTTGGAGGGTTATGCATAACTGCCTACAACTCCATGCATATAAACTGCAGATTGTACAGGCTTTACAGCAGGACAATAAACCCTTCCGTTTCCAATTTGCCCAAGACATTTTGTCCAAAGTCGAAGCTGATGAACATTACCTGCGGACATGGATATTTAGTGATGAAGCAACATTTTTCGTCTCAGCGAGGGTACACTAGCAAAACTGCAGAATATGGGGCTCTGAAAACCTCTCACCATTGGAGAAGTCAAACAAGATAGTCAAAAGGTGAACGTCTGGTGCACTTTGTCATGTTCGCAAGTATCGTGGCCCTTTTTCTTTGCGGAGAAAACAGTGACAGCGGTGACCTATCTGGACATGCTACAGTTGTATCTGTTGCCTCAGTTGGAAGATCAGCAGCCCAATGTGGTGTTCCAGCACGATGGTGCACCACCACATTCGGCTGTTATTGTCTGAGAATTCCTTGACCTGCATTTTCCTAGGTGCTGGGTTGGGCAGGGTGGACCCATTCAGTGGCCTCTGCACTCACATGATATTACACCACTGGATTTCTTCCTCTTTGTAGGCATTTGGATGACATTGTTATACAATATAAAGAACTTTAAATTATAATAATAGTGAATGTTAAAACAACTGCGCAATTATCACAAAAATAACTTGATACACAAACACCAGTGTTTGCACAATATGTACTGACATAGGATGATTGGCATTTCTGTTTTCCTGGTAGACTAAAGTGGCAGTAGCATGAACATAGTTTATATTTCATTTGTCCTACCAACTTAGAAATTCTGTGGTTCTTGACAATTTGTTATTTTAGAGATTTGTATTTTTTCAAATTTGCATAAAATATAACTGCCTTGTATTGAAAGGTGTTTTAAATCAATAATGATACAAGAATTATCTTTGAAACATAAGTGAATTAAACAGTGTAGATGCAAAGGCCAGATGTGTATGTGTGTGTGTTTTAACTTTATGATTCATCTGTATTCCATTTCCTTCATTGTTCTGATACAGTACATATAGAGCCAATCAGAAAAATGCCAGGTGAGCCATTTGAGCTTTTTCCCAATGTCACTAAATTTAAAATTTGTATAACTAATGGGGAGAACACATGGCATTTCACGAAAAATTAAATTCACTGACTATTATTATTATTTTATTGTTTTCAAGCTGATGTTCTTTGTTGTTATTATTACAGAGGGTAAGTTGAAAGTTTTGCAATATTGGCAGAAACACGTGCTGCGCGGGTATGTCACATGTTTAAACTAGTTCGAGTCACGCACTGCAGTTAGTCGAAAGAGATATAAAGTGGTAGTCGTTGCTGTGAATAGCATTGCATGTCATCGTTCTGTCTATGTTTGAGGCGCCTAAAAGATGAACAGCCACAACCAACTAATTAGGGAACTTTTGCTTTACGAGTTTGAACTCGGCCATAATGCTGCACTCAAGCAACGCAAAACATTTGTTGTGAGAAAGGGGAAGGTTTCATGGACCACAGCACCACAACTAGATGGTTCAAGAAATTTTGCTCAGGTGACAGAAACCTCGACGATCAGCCAAGGTCAGGTAGGCTGCGAACCGTGGATTCAGGGGCCGTGCGCCAGGCCGTAGAGGAAAATCCGACAACCAGCACTCGGAGATTATCAGGGGAGCTGGGCATATCACAGACCACTGTGGTTCATCATCTTCAGGACCTAGGCAAGGTCTACAGGAGCTGCTGCATTGTCTCTCATAAACTGACACAGCTGAAGCAAACTGCCGAGTGGAAGTGTGCTTGAAACTCCTAAAAACCCACACGATGTACATTTTGTCAAGAGAATTGTTAAGTGCGATGAAAAGTGGGTCTATTTCTGTAATCCTAACACACAATGGCAGTGGTTGAGGCCGGGCCAGTTTCGTAAATCAGTTGCCAAACGTGGGTGCTTCAAGCACAAGGTAAATTTCAAATTTGTATGTGGAATTGAATAATCCACTGCAGAATTGAATTGCTCTGCATCTGCTGGAATTTTGAGGGGATAATCCATTACGAAATTGTTCCAGATGGTTGGACCATCAACGCCAACCTCTACTCTGAACAGCTGGAGCAGTTGTATGCCATTTTGGAGGAGAAGTATCCGACACTGGTGAACAGAAAGCGCGCTCTCCTACAGCAGGACAACGCTTGGCTTCATACCACGCGAAGGACCTGGACAAAACTGCAGGAACTGATGACATACCCAGCATATAGTCCGGACCATGTCTTATCAGATTATTACTTGTTCCGGTCCATGGGCCACTTCCTTTGCGGGGGCACTTCAGCAACCAGGAGGAGGTGGCAGCTGTGGTGAAGGAGTTCTTCGCCTCAAAGGACAAGAACTGGTACCACTGCGGAATAGAAAAACTGGCAGACAGATGGCTAAAGATGGTGCAACACGATGGCCTATACTTTGAATGCTAGTCAGCTTTCGTCATAAAGGTACGCATGAAGACATAAAATGATCCAAATATTGCAAAACTTTTGACTCACCCTGTGTATATACACTATATTGATAAGTCACCGGACACCTAGAAGAGAAACACAACATAGCATTTATTGACATACATTAGTACGGTCTCGGTCCACCTTTGGCCTTAATGCATAAACTGACCCTTCGAGACATGCTTTTGGCAAGGTTTTGGAACACAGCGATAGGTATGCGCTTTCATTCAGTACATAATGCTGCCGCTAACTGTTGCTTAGTAGTAGGCCTTGGTTCCAAACTTCTTGTGTGGCGCTCTAATTCATCCCATAGGTGCTCTATGGGATTAAGATCAGGGCTCTGTGCTGGCCAGTCCATACATGATATGGAATTATCGTCAAAGCATGCCGTAACAGTTCTTGCCTTATGGCTCGGTGCATTATCCTGTTGATACCAACAAGGCTTGGTTCCATAGTATTGCCACAGAGTTGGTAGGGCATAATTGTCCAGAATATTGAGGTAGAAATGCTGGTTAACAGGTTTGCCCATGATAACTAATGGGCCGGGACCATACCATGAAAAACATCCCCACACGAGTATACTGCCAGCTCCAAACTTGACCTCAAGAACAGTACACTGTGGTAAATAGCGTTGCCCCGGTTGCTGCCATATCCACACTTGACCACCAGACTGATGGATCGTGTATCTGGATTCATCAGTCCATAGGACCCATTTCCATTGACCTACGGGTCACGATAAAGGTTCTTTACACCATGCTAAACGACGAGTAGCATTCCGAGCGGAGAGGAAAGGCTTATGAGCAGCTGCATGACCACAGAATGAAGTTATCTGCGAATGGTACGTGTGCATAACGATGTTCCAGCATTTTTACTCACCTGTACACTCAGGTGTTGTGCAGTACTCCATCGATTAGCTGTAACAACTCTCCTGAGGCATCGATGTCCTCTATCACTGATTTTCTTTGGTCTGTTAGTATGTTTTGCTGCTTCAGTCATACCTTGTGTCTTCCACTTATTCAGTACATCCAAAACAGTTTACTTGGCCGGGTATGTTTAAACGCCTCTCGGTTTCTCTTATGGACAACCTACTAATATAACAACCAATAATCTTTCCTTTCTCAAAGTCAGTTCGCTCCTGCCGCAATATTTTCACTGAACCTCACAGTGTGATATGATCACGGTCAGCTGCAGGCTTGTTTTTGTACCGTTTGCAGCTGTACCGCACATTTTAAAAACGCAGCGGATCCGTTCATTTGCTTTTGAAGGGGTGTCCAGTGACTTTTGTCAATATAGTGTATATATATATATATTATTCATCAATCCATTATTATGTAGCGTTTACAATTTAAAGAAATGAATACTTCATTTTTCTAGGTATTATCAACATATTCAACAATGGATTCAATGAATTATTTTCACCTTTTATTATTTACATACCATTCATTGATTTATTTCTACACCACTTTTAGCTTGTAGCTTAGTGAGATATCCATGAAAAGTTATTCTATGAAGGTAATAATAGAGTAAGCTATGTAAAATGATTTTTTTAAGTGGTCAAACATTTTGTGGTTTGTCCCACTTTTACACCTTTCCATTAGCACTACTTCTAGATCAGACTTCAAGCACTACTTCTAGATCTACCTCTAGATCAGACTTTTTTATTAGCACTACTTCTAGATCAGACTTTTTTTTTTTTTTTTTTTTTGTAATTGTATGTATGTAACTTTTCTGTTTTCATTCTTCAGTGTGGGAAGTTATGTTTGTGGCAGTTTTCTTTTTAAAAAAATCAGGCCTTGGAACTGATCACTTTTATTTCATGTTTTGCCACTAAAACCAAGAAGTGTTACTATTTCTTTACTTTTTGCATATCCAGGGATCGCAGCGCTCATACTTTTTCCTACTTTTTCAAAACCTATCCTTATTTTCCTACTTTTTCTTACTTTTTCACAAAGCAAAAGGCAAAATTTGGAATAATAATAATTTTTTTTACGACTTGTTTCGCCGTCTTGGTTCGTTGAAATGTTTTGTACGTGAGTGCTCTGGCCACGTCGTCATTAGGTTACGTGTACGTCATCAGCTAAACACCCGATGACATAATCTGTTTCTGCTGGACGAACTCATGCATGACTGAGGCCAATCACAAACAGCTCATTGAGTGGGAGGAGCCTGAATCGAAACTAAAAAGTTGCTGTGTCTGCTCTGAACTGAAGAGGAAAGTTTGTTCTTTGTTTGTTTTCTAAACCTATAGGTTCATGCGTTTTGGCGTTTTGGATAGATTGATGAACTGTTTGTAATCAGAAGTTCATCAAATTAAAGAAGGTAAGTACTTTTCTTTATAAACAATTAGGATTTATTGATTGCGTTATAAAATGAGAAAGTTATGTTATTTCGTAAAATTGGTATATATTCTGTACTATCTTGTACCCTTAAACATCTATATTTTATTGTGGATGTAGATAAGTAACTGAAATATTTCATATGCTTCATTCTTAAAATGGAACAAACCAAATATTTTTTCTCTTTGAGAAAGAACTCCCCTTCCCCCACTCGAAGAACGTGCAGCGGTAGTAAGATGTTTTATAATCTAAATGCATACCTGCCAACCTTTCTCCGTTTTTCTTGTACTCTTCCACCAGCAAAATGGCCGCCATAACGAGACCTTCGTTTCAGCAGAACCAAGCTTCACGTGGTCGCCTCGGCACTGTGTTAGGCCTGCTGCAGCGGTGTTCATATCGTTGTACTTGGAGGTCAGTTTTATGGCAAAAATCTTTAAAATGCATTCCACAGATGAAATTTTTTCACCATTTGCCATGAAATTGCATACTTTAAAATCTGTACATCTCACTTTTTCGAAATCCTTCAACATTTCCGACGAAATAATTTAGGACATATTGAATATCTTCAATTATTTGAAAAATCTTAGCTATCGCTTTTGCCACGTTATATTCTGGACGTCGGAAGTTGAGAAATTCCTTGCATTTGAGACATGATATTATTATAAAATAGAATAAAAAAGGCTCTACTCACAATGTAACCATGATATTTTAACGTCAAAAATTTGAAACAATAAAAAGAAGAGGACCACCAAAAAAAAAAAAAAAAAAACATTGTGAGTAGAGCCTTTTTTATTCTATTTTATAATAATATCATGTCTCAAATGCAAGGAATTTCTCAGCTTCCGACGTCCAGAATATAACGTGGCAAAAGCAATAGCTAAGATTTTTCAAATAATTGAAGATATTCAATATATTTATAAGCACACGTTTAATTTAAATTTGTTTCCCATCATAAGAAATAAATTATATGGTATAATATAGGACGCTAAACTCCACATTTACCCTGCCAACTACTAGAGAAAGAAAAGCGACAATGGAGAAATAGGGAGAGAAAGATATCAGCAGAAAAAAAAATTAAGCAATAGATGCTGTGCGGAAGACAAAAGACAAACTGAAAGTAGTTCGCATTCTTGCTGTGTGTTTTGATTTTTCACCCAGTTAAAACATTCAGTTTTTTTTTTTTTTTTTTTTTTCCTTCTTTGGTCTGATCTTGTTATAAACTGCAATGTCAGAGGCAGGTATGATCATGTGGTAAGTGGAGGTTTGGGCACTGTGCGTTCACTTGCTTGGATTTCCCATCTGTCGAGAGTGAAATTCTGAACGCATCTGACTGATTTTTACTGGTCGAAGTTTCAAAATTAAATCTCACAATGTTATCTATCATATTCTCACCAAGATAATGAACTTTGTGTTTCGCATGTGTTAAGTTTGTTTCATTAGTGTCCTTGTTTGTTGTAATGTTTTGCTGTGGTGTGTATTTCTTTTTCACAAAGAGATGGATTGTTTCATAAAAAAGCATCTATGTATGCTGCACGTTAATACTAGTTACTACTGACAAGGCTCTACCCAATGTTGGCAGGTATGTAAATGCAGGAGCTTCAATTCCCTGGTAAACCGGTCGTTGGAACAACAAAAATGATCAACAATTTATGGTGGATTTCAGTGTATTCCGATATATTTGGGCTTTCGATGTTGATTTAATGATAAAGAATTATGCTTTTGTGGGCTATATAGGTTTTGAGTCCCCCCGAATGAATTATTTCTGTTTCGCTATGGTGCCGGTGACAATGATCAGAAGAAAAGTTTCGCTCGTGTAGTAAAATGTTGGGGCCTTAATTGCATCTGATTAAAAATATTATCGATTCAGTGTTCTTCGCATTCACCTTTTTCTGATTTCTAAAATGCCAAAGTTTATAATTTTTCGATGAGAGAGACTCGTTAACGCCCACAAGGCCCAGTAGCCCTCTTCTCCCTCTGTCCCCAAATAGCACAAATGTGTTACCAATTGTTGGATAAAATATTGGAAAATGAAAATGGGTAAAGCAGTAAGTTTTTTAAATATTTTACCGAAAGCAATTATTAGCACAACTGGTCTATTTGTGTGTGTGGGGGGGATATTATGCGCATTCCCAGACTGAAGAAGAGATAAAAACTTCCGGGTTGGCAAATTAGAAGAGGGTGTTTGATCATGATGCAAAAAACGATTAATCCAAATTATAAATTTATTCAGAAACATAGCCTACAACCGCCCAACAGTGCCCCATCCAAGCGAAAAATCTTGTATCACCGTAAAGCTATGAAGTCGCTGTGGGGGTCAGGGCATCACTAAAAATTTTTAATAACTGATGAAAAAAAATTGCTTCCTCTCCCTAAATCACATAGAAAGTCAGAATAGACCAAAACCAGCGGAAAATATTGATTTTTTTTTTTTTTTACCCTATCAAATTTTGTCCCGTCCTTCCCACCCCACCCCCATTGACCAAGGTAAATGAAATTAAAAGTCCCATTTTATATTTTGCCAGCAGCTCAGTTCTTAGGACAGAAATATCAAACATGAAGAAAAAAACTAATTTTGTTTAACGGCAAAGGGGAAAAAACTTAGGGGGGGGGGCAGGCATTCTTCCCTACTTGGATTACAGTGTGTTCCATGCAGTGACGTATTTAAATGTTGGTAAAAAAGTAAATCAGGTTTATTTAAATTAGTTTGATTCTTCTGTCATTCACATAGCACCCACAGATCTACATAACAAATGCTGATCACTTGCATGTTTTATTGAAGAATTGCTGGTGGGGGTGGGGGTAATCACACAAAATTAAAAAAAAAAAAAAAAACGCTAGAAGTATTGCTTCTCGAAGAAAGGGTGATGATCCAAAAAGGTTTGTCCCCCTCTTTGGAAAAATCATATATAGCATGTATATTTAATTTGTCTCCCACTAGAAAAATTTGTAAATATTGGGGAGGCTGGTGGAGGGAATTGCAAATATTTACACCCTGTATCATATACACCATTTTATAGGCAACACCTCTGCAGAATTGAACTTTGATGAAAATATATGTGTGGCTCTCAACCTGAAAATATGGCGATCAATTGCACACATCCTAAAGGGAAATTTCATTTAAACATTTGTCCAAACTTCTAACCATTTAGAATACTTAACATTGTTTAAACATCTTATCACTACTGATAAAAACAGAATTAAAACTAATTAATCAATGTACACTATAATAATAAAAAAATTTCAATAGCTAATATTATTGTTTAGGTCTATTTTAGGGTGCTAGTTAGAGTTTTTAGTACTGTTTTACTAGTACTAAAACTCTAACTAGCAAGTAGGTCTGTTTATAACAAATGCAAAGTTTATTGACTAACATATCTCAGTATGCCTACTTGCTAGTTAGAGTTTTTAGTACTAGTAAGGTCTAAAATGAATTTTGTGCTTTAATTTAAATTACCACTTCTGCATTAATCACAGCTTGTAATTACAAAGCATTATAATGCAGGGTTTAAACTGCGATCGCATTTTTTGCATTTTGCGAAAATAAATGCGATTTTGCTAAAATATTTGTATTTCTTTTCCCATAAATGCGAAAATGTTTAAATGGTGCTGTTTCTTAGTGAGTGCCATTAAAATTCTGCGATTCCATCGTACACAAAGTGAGACATACAAATTTTAAAGTATGTAACATACTTGCCAGCTTTTAGGGATTATCCGTAAAATTTGCGGATTTTTGCTTAATTTTACTGATTTACAGATAAAGGTCTTTTTTACGGAATATTTAATATTTCGATTGCTCAATCAAAATATTTCAATCTCCTGCAACCATCCACTTCGTTCTATCAGACCTTACGAGGACTGTGCACACTTATTTTCCCGCTGACTTAACTAAATGTTTGTCGAAAAAACGCTTGTGAGCATTCTCATGGCTAATATATACATATTACGTGTCTCCTTTTCTTTCATTTAAAGCACAGAATAGTGACTTCCTTTCTTTTTTTGTACTGTTTTGTTTGCAAAGATTGGCGAAGAACACCTGCGTGTGTTCCCATGTTTTCCTCATGCTTGCCATTACTGCACTTGCGCACCAGCTGTAACGATACATTTTCTCACGCTCCCATCGCTTCGTAACATAAACAAACACACTCTAGCGAAGCTTGTAGTGTGTTGTTTATGTTACTTTGAAAGATCCGCGAAGTACTTTTTCACATTTTTTTTGTTTGCTGCTCATCGGAGGAAAGTTGTATTTTTCTTGAAAGTTGTACCGTGTACAAGTTTCTCTCTTCCTTCCTCACTTTTTAAGATTCATGTTTTTACTTATTGTAACATTTAATGCATAATAATTTACCTTTGTTTCTTTTTCATTTTTTTGTGTGCGAAGATGAGAATTTTATGTTTGGCATTTACAGAACAGATCAAGCTTTTGGATTTTGTTGTTTGCATGCAAAGTGATTTTATTTTATTTATTTTTCTTTTGTTTTGTCTTTACATTTCCGCTGTTTTTCCTATGGAATTTTCTTATTAGAAATCGTTTATCAACAGAAAATGTAAAACACATTAACCATTAACATAGAAGGGCCAGGTTATAACGAATTGAATATTAGAATTGCATATGAAAAATGGTTAAAGAAAAAAATCGTCGTATTGAAAATTAATGAAAAAATTAATAATTTTTTTTTAAACTCGAGTGTTTTTATTGGTCTCTAAATAAATGCAAAATTGTTTATAAAAAATGCTAAAAGAAATTTCAAAATGCTAAAATGTTTCTGGAGATTTTAGCTAAAATGCTAAAGGTTTACAAAAGCCAGTTCATACCCTGTTATAATGGGTGTTGTTATCTACTGAATGGACAACAGTGTGTGTATATATATATATATATTCTATTAAGAAGAGACTGAAGCAAAAAAATTTTTTGACTCATACCAAGTACAACATAGAAAAGGTTATGTATTGACCGGTGTGAGTAAAAAGAGAAAAAAATAGAACAACTGAATGTAGAAAGTGTCGAGAATACTAAGCCTTGGCTTTATCAAGGACCAGCAAAAACTCTGCATTTTCTCACTTCCACAAAGACCTATTTGGAAATGGGTTTCTGCAAAGTCATAGATGCAAGTAATAAGCCCACCAAAAAAAAAAAATTTTAAATATATATATGTCATGCGCTCCGCAGAGTTGTATGACCAAGCTTTAGTTAACAATTTAGCTTGCATCCATAACTTTCCTGGCCCGACCCATGCTCTTCATCTGTTACTATTAAACAGAAAGAAGATGATTATAGAAAACTCAAGTTGTAAGAGTGACATAATGAATCAGAAATGATGTTCAGCAATAACAAATTGCCAAGTTCGCCTGAGAGAGAATTTAAACCTGAATAGCAATACAAAAGTATTACAAATTCTTAAACATTGCAATAAAAAAGGAAATATTAATTTTTTTCTAAAGCACAGATTCTTGAAAGAAAACTGGATTATAACCCCCCCCCCCCCTCCCTACTCCACAACTTCTGACAACACTAAAACGAGAATAAAATAAAGACAATAATAAACTAAAGAAATGCTTTGTGAAGGTTATGTGACATAAACAATTAGTTGCAATATGTACAAAGTATTTCAGAAGTGCTTTAAGTGTATAATTAAGTAGTTATTAAGACCTTAACTACATTGAAAACACATCGCAGACTACAAGAACAATGAAACAGCCAGCTGCTTGGCCTTAGTTCCCTAAAAAACGTGCAAAGTTACCAAGAAAAGAAAGAGTTAAAATCCTCAAAAAAGTTAATAGACTTGCTAGTGCCTAAATGCTTAAAGCAAAAAATAGAAAAAATGTTCAAGAAGTTCAAACATTGAACTTGGAAAACCTAAAACCCAAAGACAATGAAGAAAGCTTACCTCTTATGCAACTTAACTTCCTCCACTCTTGAGGAAACATGGCCGACCTTTTAACCCAAACTTCCAAACACCCCTGCCACTCCCTAGTCACTGGGGGGGCAGTGTGGGTGGGGCTGAAGGCCTCCACACACTGAAAAAATCCTACTCGCGGAGATTTTAACTAGAGAAAAAAATATAATTAAGATTGTGGACCTGTTTGATCAGAAAGAGCAGAATTAACTCTCCAGAATACATGAGAAATATTATGAAATACACAAGTAGTGTATTTAATAATCTTTGCATGTATTTAATCACCTTAGTGAGCTTCTGTAGACTATTCAGAATCCTATTAATTTTAATGTTAGTTTTACTATTTTTAGTATAGGTATTTATATATATATATATATATATATATATATATATATATATATATATATATATATATATATATATATATATATATTCTATAAAGAAGATACCTAAGCAAAAAAATACATATATAATTTTGACTCACACCTAGTACAACATAGAAAAGGTTATGTATCTACCTGTGTGAGTAAAAGGAGAAAAAGATAAAAAAATAAAAGAAAACAACTGAATGTAGAAGGTGTCGAGAATACTGAGCCTTGGCTTTATCAAGGACCAGCAAAAACTCTGCATTTTCTCACTTCCACAAAGACCTAGTTGGAAATGGGTTTCTGCAAGGCCATAGATGCAAGTAACATTCCCACCTAAAATAGTTTAAAAAATATATATATAAGTCATGTCCTCCGTAGAGTAGCATGACCTAGCACTAGTTAACAATTTCGCTTGCATCCATAAACCTTCCTGGCCCGACCCATGCTCTTCATCTGTTACTATTAAACAGAGAGAAGAAGATTAAAGAGAACTCAAGCTGTGAGAGTGACATAATAATTAGAAATGATTTTCAGCTATAACGAAATTCCAAGTTCGTTTGAGAGAGAATTTAAACCTGAAAAACAATGCAAAAGAAATCCAAATTTTACATTGCAATTAAAAAAGGAAATGTTAAATTATAACGAACAGATTTTTGAAAGAAAACTTGAGTCTAAAACCCCCTACTCTACAACTTATGACAGCACGAAAACGAGAATAAGTTAAAGATAATAATTAATTAAAGAAAACTTTGTGAAAGTTATATACCTTAAACAGTTAGTTGCAATATGTACAAAGTATTTCAGCAGTGCTTTAAGTGCATAATTAATTAGTTATTAAGAACTTAACTACATTGAAAAACAGCGCATAGACAGCGCATAGAAAAGGAACAAGCTTAGCCATCTTCTGTTCCTAGGTACCCCAAAAGACGCTCAAAGTTACAAAGAAAAGTAAGAGTTAAAACCCGCAAAAATGTTAACAGACAAACCAATGCTTAAAAGCTGAAAAGCTAAAAAACGACAGAGAAAAGGTACATGAAGTACAAACATTGAACTTATGAAACCTAGCACCCAAAAACAAGGAAGAGAGCTTACCTCTTGTGTGACAAATCTTTTCTCCTTTTACTCACACAGGTAGATACATAACCTTTTCTATGTTGTACTAGGTGTGAGTCAAAATTATATATGTATTTTTTTGCTTAGGTATCTTCTTTATAGAATGTGAATTCTGAATTTTCAAAACTGCTGCGTTGCGCGTTTTGATTTTCAGGTTATTTTGCACCCTTCGTTTTAAATTCTAAAATTTTTTCCTTAGTCTTCAGTTTTGCTCTTAAGTATATATATATATATATATATATGTATGGGATGTAAGGTCAGGTGATGCGTAACATCACAACAGCCTCTCCTTGACAAATGTCAACCCCGCCTTCTTGTGGTACATCCTGTTCCCACTAAAGGGTCTCTGACGACCGCCAATAGCAGTATAACTATACCATCGGGATTAGAGGAAATGCTATCCCACACTCACCAACCCGCTTGGCCAGCATAGTGAGTTATGGCCAAATCCCTCCAAAATGACTCCACAACTTAAATCTTGGCCCTCAGTCTCTGGCAGCTGGAATGTACCTGGCCAAGTCAGCGGCCAGTGCGACATGAATTCAGAGGGTGCTAAGAATCCCCAGAGGACCGGACTAGGCTGCCATCTGATGCTGACCTTGGCTACGTATAATGGACGCTCCCTATCTTCTGATTCAAGGCTTCTTGAATTGGAAGAGGAACTACAAAGGATCAAGTGGGACATCGTCGGGCTAAGTGAGGTAAGGAGAAAAGGAGATCTCATTGAACTGAAAAGTGGACATCTCTTCTACTATCGTGGGACAGATACTGGCAGAACTAGTGGTGTTGGATTTATAATAAACAAGAAACTAAAGGATAAAGTTGTAGAAGTTGAAACTTCCTCTGACAGAGCTGAACGACTCGTTATCCAACTCTCGAGAAGATACCAGGCTCAGATTATTCAAGCTTATGCACCCACCACAAGTCATCCTGAAGAAGAAATTGAAGAAATTTATGAGGAAATTCGTCATCTAAATAATTAAGGTAAGCAGCACTTGAAGATAATTATGGGGGATTTCAATGCAAAAATAGGGTAACGGCAACAGAATGAAACTTCAGTAGGTAAATTCGGTCATGGCAACAGAAACCAGCGTGGAAATACTCTCGTACAGTTTGCAGAGGCAGAAGGGTTTTTCATCTTGAACTCCTTTTTCAAGAAAAAGCCACACAGGAAATGGACATGGAGACATCCAAATGGGATGACAAGTGAAATTGATTTTATTATGTGTATCAAAAAATGCATCATAGAAGACTGCAGTGTGCTAAACAAGTTCAACACAGGTAGTGGCCATAGATTGGTGAGATGTAAGATGCACCTCAACACTAAACTCGAACGTGGCAAGCTCATGAGACGAACAAAATGTATTGACATAACCAACCTTAAAAAACACCATAATACCTTCAAGTTGGAACTCAAGACCAGATTCTCTACTTTAGAAGGCCTAACATCAGAAGAAGTGGATATTTCTGAAGTTAACAGAAAAGTAACCAAAGCTCTTATGGAAACAGCAACAAAATTAGCTGGGTCTAAGAACAAGTTGCATGTGAACAAATTATCTGGAAAAACCAAAATGTTGATGCAAAAAAGAAGAGAGATGAGGACAACTAAAGAAGATGTGACTTCCAAAGTGGAATATATAGAGCTATGCAAGACAGTACCAAAAAGTATCACTGAAGACGTAAGGAAATTCAACTGTGAACTAGTAAGGAAAGCAATTGAAAACAACCAAAGCCTAAAGATAGCAAAGGGACATCTCAGTAAGGGAAGAAAACAGATTATGGCACTGAGAAAAGAAGATGGTTCTGTAGCAAGAAATAGAGACGAAATTTTGACAAGAGTGAAAGATTTCTACTCCAAATTATATGAAAGGGATGATACATGTACTCCAGGCATCATGAAAGGTACCAGAGTTCTTCCAGTCCTTCCAGCAGAAGTTGCACATGCAATCAAGAACATGAAGCGGGGAAAAGCTCCAGGAGAAGATGGAATTACTGTAGACATCATACAAGAAGCAAGTGGAGAAATCGAAACAGTACTCGCTATCGATAAATTTTCACTCGATGCCTTAATGAAGGGAAGATTCCTGAGGATTGGAACAACGCTACAATGATCCTGCTACATAAAAAAGGTGACATTGAGGATCTCAGGAACTACAGACCTATCAGCCTCCTATCAGTGGTTTATAAAATTTTCACTAAAGTTCTTTCACACCGCTTTAAGGTGGTACTGGACATGGCTGAACCGAGAAAACAAACTGGATTCAGGAGTGGCTACAGCACAATAGATCATATCCACGTACTGAGAGAACTCATTGAAAGAGCGAGGGAATATGAACTTCCATTGTGCATGGCTTTTATCGATTATGAAAAAGCCTTCGATTCGGTGAAACCATCAGCAGTTACAATGGCTCTGAAATCCTGCGGTATTGAAGATGCGTACATTAATATTATTAATAACATCTATGAAAATGCAAGTGCAAAGATTCGGCTGTTTGGAAGTACAACACACATAAAAATTGGAAAAGGAGTGAGACAAGGTGACACCATATCTCCGAAGCTCTTTAATGCCCCATTGGAAAATGTCTTTCAATCACTGAACTGGGAAAACAAAGGGATAAAGATTAGTGGAGATTATCTAACCCACCTTCGTTTTGCTGATGACATAGTCATTTTTGCAACTACCCCATTAGAGCTGCAGAGTATGATCCAGGAACTTGCTGACAAGAGTAAAGAAGTGGGATTAAAAATGAACTTTCAGTAGTCAAAAGTGATGTTCAATGCTTTTACAAGAAATGAAGATTTATCGATTGATGGAGAAAAGCTGGAGCTAACAGACAGGTACGTTTATCTTGGACAGCAGATATCAAGTGAGGGTCACATTGATGAAGAAATTAATCGGCGTACAAAACTTGCCTGGAGAGCTTTTGGAAGAAACAGTATACTTTTCAAGAGCAATATGCCATTATGTCTTAAATGAAAAGTGTTTGATCAATGCATCCTTCCAGTGCTTACTTATGGTGCAGAGACGTGGACCTTAACTAAAAGAGACATACAAAGGCTGCAGACAACTCAAAGAAGCATGGAGAGGTACATGCTTGGTATAACCAGGAGAGATATGAAGAGGAACTCGTGGATCTGAAAAATGATGAGAGTGGAAGACATCATGATCAGAGTTAAATCCCTGAAATGGCAATGGGCTGGACATACTGCCAGAAGGACAGCCCATCGATGGACAGCCGAAATTTTAGATTGGATTCCAAGGGACAGGAAAAGACCCAGAAGACCACCACATGGGAGATGGGTGGATGAAATTCGAAAGTATGCGGGACTAACATGTAGGAGACTGGCACAAGACAGACCGTTGTGGAGGAAACTTGGGGAGACCTTCGTCCAGCAGTGGATTGATAATGGTTGACGACGATGATGATGATATATATATATCTCAGTGGCGTCGTGTGGCCATTTGCCTTGGGTATGCGCTATTACGGGAAAATAAAAACACGCAAGAATTTTATCATGTAATCCGAGCTGAAAAATTCACGCATTGATTTTGAACATAGGAAAGCACTTTTTTATTTAATGGTCATTTAATTACTTATGGTAAAGATCTTTACGTACACTCCATTGTAAGAAAATCTGAATTTCCTATGCAAATACTGTACTGGAGTGAGGAACAAATTTTCGGTATTTTTTTATGATTTCTAAATCATCATCATCATCATCGTCAACCATTATCAGTCCACTGCTGGGCGAAGGTCTCCCCAAGTTCCTTCCACAACAGTCTTTCTTGTGCCAGTCTCCTCCACGTTACTCCCGCATACTTTCGAATTTCATCCGTCCATCTCCCATGTGGTCTTCTTCTGGGTCTTTTCCTGTCTCTTGAAATCCAGGCTTAAAATTTCAGCTGTCCATCGATGGTCTGTCCTTCTGGCAATATGTCCAGCCCATTGCCATTTCAAGGATTTTGCTCTGATCATGATGTCTTTCACTCTTGTCGTTTTCCTGATCCACGAGTTCACTCTTCTTATCTCTCCTGGTTACACCAAGCATGCATCTCTCCAGGCTGCTTTGAGTTGTTTGCAGTATTTGAATGTCTCTTTTAATTAAGGTCCATGTCTCTGCACCCTATGTAAGCACTGGAAGGATGCATTGATCAAACACTTTTCTTTTAAGACATAATGGCATATTGCTCTTGAAAATTATACCGTTTCTTCCAAACGCTCTCCAGGCAAGTTTTATTCGCCGATTAATTTCTTCAAAAATATGACCCTCACTTGATATCTGCTGTCCAAGATAAATGTAGGTATTGGTTATCTCCAGCTTTTCCCCATCAATCGATAAATCTTCATTTCTTGTAAAAGCATTGTACATCACTTTTGTCTTTTGAAAGTTCATTTTTAATCCCACTTCTTTACTCTTGTCAGAAAATTCCTGGATCATACTCTGCAGCTCTAATGGGGTAGTTGCAAAAATGACTACGTCATAAGCAAAACGAAGATGAGTTAATAATCTCCATTAATCTTATTTCTAAATACAGTCACATAATTCGTAACCAAAACTGTAAATGTAATCACTTGGTAAAATATTATATTTCCGGATATTATATTTCTAACAAGGATACTTTATAAACTTACGGACCTAACTTATTTATATTCTAGTTCTAATCTCCTGTTTTGCTGCAGGAATTGCGTGATAACAACATCGTAAAACGAGTGACTTTTCTTCAGTTCTACCAGCAATGCTTTTTCGAACACGAGTAAACTTAAGCCGCATAACCTTTCCTGTGTTTGCGTTCCTCTACAGCAGGTGTGTATTCGATTCATCGCAGAAAAAGAGCGTTCGACTGTAGCCGTGGAACTCTAAATTGTTATGACCAATTTCGCTAATTTGTAAGTTTCTTGTAACGCACATCGAAGTTGATTTTCTTGTATGAATTTTACAAGCTGGTGCACTGGTTTCCTCGCAAATTCATCAGAAGAAAAGAGGACTTTTAGTTCATTTTTTAAGCGAACATAGTCGAAAAGTGGCTCTTAGAAATCTTTTAATTTTTCTAGAATCCCATCAGGAAAAGTTTTTGCATACTGATCATATGTATTTTTCGCTACAAAGGAGTTGAAAAAATTCAAGTTTCCAAAGTTAATGGTATCTTTCTTCCATCTCCAGGCATATGCCGTCGACTATTTCCTGGTATAATCGAAGACATGCGCTTTTCTCCTCTTCTTCAAATTTTTTCGTGTTTTAGGCTTTGATTCATCAATTGTATGATTTTCTTTTGCTACAGAAACCCAAATGTCATCAAATCCATGTTCGTGATCATTCCTAAGCTGTTTCACAGTATCATGCACTTTCTTATAACATGTTGTATGACAGTATAATGTGTGATATGATGAATTTTGTAATATATTATTCAAGACATCAGTATCGGCAAACAGTTTAGAAAATATTTCTAGAAACAAAACGGTCCTAAAATTTGCAAGAAAGACAAAAACCCACATGCTTTGATTGCAGCATCTATGTCCTCCCATTCACCAGAATTCTCCACAATTTGTTAAAAAAATCAGTAAGTTGACTTCTGTGACACTTTTCCCTAATTCATGTTTGTCCTGATTCTCGTTAAGCGAAATAAAACGTTTCTTTTATTGTCAAATTCAGGAAAATATATGTATATTTAATCATCATCATCAACCATTATCAATCCACTGCTGGATGAAGATTTCCACAAGTTTCTTCCACAACAGTTTGTCTTGACCTAGTCTCTTCCATATCAGTCCCACATGCTTCTGAATTTCATCCACCCATCTCCCTTGTGGTCTTCTGGGTCTTTTTCTGTCCCTTGGAATGCAGTCTAGAATTTTTGTTGTCCATCGGTGGTCAGTTCCTCTGGCAACATGTCCATCCGATTGCCTTTTAGGGATCGACGAATAGTTTCTTATTTTTTATTTTTATCATGATATCCTCCACTCTTGTCATTTTCGTTTTCCACGAGTTTCTCTTCTCACCTCTCCTAGTTACACCAAGCATGCATCTCTCCATGCTACTTTTAGTTATTCTCAGTCTTTGTATGTCTTTTTTAGTTAAGATCCATGTATCTGCTCCGTACATAATCACTGGAAGAAGGAATTGATTAAACACTTTTCTTTTTGAGACATAATGGCATATTGCTCTTGAAAATTGTATTGTTTTTTTTCCAAAAGTTCTCCATTCAAACAGGGGTGCACCAAGGACATTTGCCGTTCCTTGTATGAGAATATTTTTCAATTTTTATTCATTTTTACATGAAATAAATACCATTAGCAACATCATTGTCTTTTTCCTGTAAATTAAAGTTTTCATAAAACACAAGTCTAATATAAAACTAAAAGAAAAAGAAAACCTCTGTAAAGCACTAGTTCAGTTGACGCTTTGAATAATCCAAGAAGTCAGCTTCCTCTCTGTCAATTTACACAAGTCCGCTTTACTGGTAAAAAAACTGTTTGTCATGCACGATTATAGGCATATTACAGCTTCTTTCTGGGAGAGGGAAATTGTTACATATATATGATAGCTGTGCCCACGGCTTCAAAAAACAGGACTATGACAACACGTGTAATCCGATCCATCCATAAGAACTGTAGTTGAATTTCATTGCAACCGATGGAGGAAATTGGCCGAAAGATTAAATGGTCGGCAGTTAGTTTTTAACGTAAAAGAAAATTATAATTAATTTTTACATAAATGTAAGTACATAATTCTTATTTTATTTTTTGAAAATAATTCATAATGCGCATATACAACATTCTCTGTCCCGTTTCCAGTCGTTATCAAACTAAATTGGATATCTGAACTGCCGGTTCTCGATAAGCCGACGCACAACTGTCCGTGCAAGAAACATTCTGACGGCATAAGCTAACGCAGGGAAACTGTTGGGGGGGGGGGGTCTGGTACGCTAAGAACTGTTAAAAAGTGGACCTTCTGCATTAACAATTCTAGCGAATACATTACAATACTATTTCTTGCTCTAATAAAAGTTTAGTGCGATGTAGTACTTTATCTGTGAGGGGTGGGGGTGACGAATACAATGGCTGCGTTATGGACTATCCGAATAATGGTAACTAGACGAAACCCGTTGGAATTGACAGTAAGGTTTTTTTTTTGTTGTTTTTTTTTGAAAATGATAAACTCATATGAAACAACAAATGTAAACTTTATTTGATTGACAAATTCATTCAACCACTTTAGTAAAGACAATAGTCCAGGTTCATGGTTTTTTTGTGTGTGTGTGACTGAAGATTTAAGGACCACCGTGAGCAACTCAATGGGCTATAAGCAGTCGCCCGTCCCTAATTTAGGGTCACTGGTTCCAGGAAAGGGAGAGAGCCAGTGTGGCGTATGACAAACACAACATCCATGCCTCACCAGGATTCGAAACCGGACCCTTCACGAACGAATGATCACAAGCCAACGCTTGGGCTATAAGCAGTTGCCCGTCCCTAATTTAGGGCACTGGTTTCAGGGAAGGGAGAGAGCCAGTGCCGTAAGACAAAAACAACATCCATGCCTCACCGGGAATCGAACCCGGTAGACAAAACCCGTCGAGATTGACGAATAGTTTTTTTTTTTTTTTTGAAAAGGCTAAACTCATGAAATGTTTATTAACATCTTTACATAATGGGAAACGTCTTACCTACGTGAATAAACTGGATCGAATGAATGTTAAATTGTATGTATACATCACATAGTCCAATGGTACAACGCAATCAGGTCTTTAAGTGTTCACTGTTCCGATAAGAACTTTCAAACAAATTCCTGCTAGCATTGTTTCACACAACGGCTCGCTGAGAAGAGAGACTTTGGACTATCTGAGTCCCTCCATACTTTCGCTTTCATCAGCGCGTGAGTCAACCGCACGCTTCTCCCATAGACTTTACATGGGAACTTTGCCGCTCCACAATGCCCTAACCGATGCCGCAATCTCATTTTTCTCTTCGACTGGTACATCTACATGGTAAGACCTTTATTTTGATACCTCAACAATATGTTTACGTTCAGCCATTCTCTCACAACTGGTCTTACAGTAAAAAAACCTTATAGAATTAATATATAGATGACCACGTGCACTTCTTTACACTTTTGCTGACATGGTGGTCGATGTCATCAACAGGAAGGGAAAGAATAATTCTCTTGAGATATCAAGAACCACCGTATTATTTCGGTTAACAAAAAAAAAAAAAATTAGGCAAACGCGAAATAAGGCAAACGCGCATTAGGGAAAACTTGATACGGGCAAACGTGATTAAGGGGAAATGAGATTAGGGCACACGAAATTAGGGGAAATGGGAATTTGGGTAAAAGCTGTTTCAGGGAAACGCAATTGGGGTAAACGTGTTTAGGGCAAATGTGAATTAGGAGAAACGAGATTTAGAGGAAACGAGATTAGGGCAAACGAAATTAGGGGAAATGGGAATTCGGGTAAAAGCGATTTCAGGGAAACGCAATTGGGTTAAACATGTTTAGGGCAAATGTGAATTAGGGCAAACGAAATTAGGGGAAATGGGAATTCGGGAAAAAGCGATTTCGGGGAAATGCGATTGGAGTAAACGTGATTAGGGCAAATGGGAATTAGGGGAAGCAGATTAGGGGAAGTGATGCTATGCGAACTCAGCAAATTACCAACAGGATTGTTGAATGAAAGGGGAGACACTACCAAGACGCACATAATACATTACGTGAGTCTCGCCCACGCGATGCCCCCCCCCTCCCTCCGTAAGTCTCGGCTGCGAGTGACGAATGGGGCATGCCTGTTGGTCCTTTTTACGCTGCTCTTCTCTTTCATGAGAATAAAAAGTTGATGTTATTCGTTTGTGTGTTGTTCATTTCCGTATTTTGGTTGCTGTTTTTTTTTTCCTTAAAAAAATTAGTCTGCTGGCTTTTTTTTTTTTTTTTTTTATCGTGTCTCTCTCTAAGGGAAAGAGAAAACATAACCAAGTTTTTAAACTGTTGCACATGGTAGAAAAGACGACTGTAGATGTAGTGTGGAATGTCGCCGTCATATTGAGAATGCAAAAAAAAAAAAAAAAAAAAAAAAAAGCATCAAACCAAAAATTAACAAAAATGTTTGCGCAATCTGATGACTTCTCCATTAGAGCAGAAGCACTATTTGCAATTTTTTTAATAGAGCACAACTGTGCAGTTGCCATTTCTGACCATGCAAATGCATTATTTAAAAAAATGTTTCCAGATTCAGCAATTGCCGCAAAATATGGAAGTGACCGACAAAATCCTCTGCAATTACACTGACGGGGAAAAAAAAATCCCAACACCAACAAGGGGTTGTGTTAGGTAAACGACAGTTGGTAGGTGGTGAGAGTACATCTGTAAGATGACGTCTATGCAAATTTCGCGCTCGACGCATACGTGTGGCGCTAGTAGCGCCCTCAGAACATGCAAAGCAGGTTTGCTGTAAATACGCGCTGTAACGTTCGTGAGTGTTAGTTATTGTTGAGATTCGATGTAGTGTGTTGATGTTAGTCAAGAATGCCTTTAAGAAGACGAAGAAGCCATTATCAACAGCTCACGGAGTTTGAACGAGGTCGTGTAATAGGGCTACGAGAAGGTGGATTTTTGTTCCGCAATATTGCAGAACGACTTGGCAGGAATGTAGCCACTGTGCATGATTGTTGGCAGCGGTGGTCAAGGGAAGGTACTGCCTCAAGAAGACTGGGTTCCGGTCAGCCACGTGGCACTACTGAGAGGGAAGACCGCCGTGTACGGCGTATGGCCATGTCGCATCGTACCACGTCTGCGGCAGCAATTCGAGCTGCAGTTGCCACCACAGTGACACAACGAACTGTTACAAATGGGTTACTTGAAGGACAGCTCCGAGCCAGACGCCCTGTAGCGTGCATTCCACTTACTCCAAACCACTGCCATTTGCGACGTCAGTGGTGTCAAGCTAGAGCTCATTGGAGGACGGAGTGGAGATCTGTTGTGTTTTCTGATGAAAGCCGGTTCTGCCTGGGTGCCAGTGATGGCCGTGTGTGGGTTAGGAGGAGGCTAGGTGAGCACCTGCAACCAACCTGTCTGCGGCCGAGACACACTGGACCTACACCTAGAGTTATGGTCTGGGGAGTAATTTCCTATGACAGCAGGAGCACTCTCGTGGTTATGCCACGCACCCTGACGGCACAGTTGTACGTCCGTCTGGTGATTCAACCTGTTGTGCTGCCATTCATGAACAGCATTCCAGGGGGTGTTTTCCAACAGGATAATGCTCGCCCGCATACCGCTGTTGTAACCCAACATGCTCTACAGAGTGTCGACATGTTGCCGTGGCCTGCTAGATCACCAGATCTTTCACCAATCGAGCACGTATGGGACATTATTGGACGACAACTCCAGCGTCACCCCCAACCAGCATTAACTGTCCCTGTATTGACCGACCAAGTGCAACAGGTATGGAACTCCATCCCACAAACTGACATCCAGCACCTGTACGACACAATGCATGAACGTTTGCGTGCTTGCATTCAACATTCTGGCGGTTACACCGGTTATTAATGTACCAGAATTTCACATTTAAAATGGCTCTTCTCGCGCTTACAATAAGCTGTGATCTTGAAACCTTAATCGATTAAATATGTTACCTATACCAAATGTATTGCCGCCATTTCATTCCTCTACAACTATTTTTTCGTGGTGTTGGGATTTTTTTTTCCATCAGTGTATAAAGTTTGCTGACACTTCAGTGCAGCAACTGACAGAAGTTCTGAAGATATCCAAGTTTTGCTTGACTACAGATGGTATTAATTCCCATTCAGATCAAAAAATATTTCCAATTTTAGTCATTTATTTTGACCAAACCTTAAGTGAGGTAATCACATTATTGCTATCATTACCAAATCTATGTGGTAATGCAACTGGGGGAAATATATTTCACTTGCTAGATCAAAAACTCACAAAACAATCGATTACATGGCAAAATTGTATAGCGTTTTGCTTAGAAAATGCGCCAGCTATGGTGGGAAAGCACCAGGGTGTTACAAAATTTATAAGAAAAAAACCCTTCCATTGTTTTTATTGGCTGTACATGTCATTGGATTCATAATACAGCATGTAGTGCTGCTAAGAAGCTAAATGTATCCATTTCTTGTGTCATGTATCCATTTCTTGTGCCTACACATGAAAGCTCAAAACTACACATTTTTATGGCTGGACTACACATGAATGCTGTAAGAGGTTGGCATCCCTGTGTAGATATTGGATTTGGTGCCACTGCTGCTATCAAGAACTGCAGAGAAAAGGATATTCTTATTTTCAGGAATGAGTGCATAGGTATTTTGCAAAGTCTGTATCTAAAAATTGCAGAGAAGAGTCCTTTGAAATGAAAGATTGTGAAAGGTGCTTCATGTTATATCCTGAAGTTATGCAGAGTTCCATTTTGGGAGATTCTCAAGTGACAATTGCATTGGAAGAATTTGTGTCAAAAAAAAAAAAAACATATGGCTTCATCAAAAGCTGATGTGAAGAGGGAATATTTGAAATTTTGTGAATCTTTTAAAAAACAACTGAAAAAGTTCAATTCTAACGAGGACAAACTTGATCACTTCATGACGAATTTACTACAAAGTGTGAACCATGACTTTATCAAGTTCTTATAGAAGCTGCTATGCATGTTTCATGGCAATGCTGCAGTTGAAAGAGGCTTTTCTGTTAACAAAGAACTTTTAATTGAAAACTTAAAAGAAGGTGCAGTTGTTCAAGAAAGAAGTGTTTACAGTGCAGTACAATCTTTAGGTGGTTGAGCTAATAATAGTGAGAAAGAACTGAATGTGGACATCACAAAATCAATGATATTAGCTGTCAAAAATGCTTCATCAAAAAGAGTAGAATCTTTAAAAAAGAAGAAATCTGATGAAGTGGCCAATCGTAAAAGGAGAGCATTCAAAGAACTAAAAGAACTCAAAGATAAGAAAAGAAAGTTTATAGAAAATGCAAAAGGAGAAGCTGAAGTTCTAGATTCTGAGATAACAAGTTTAGCTTAGGTACTTAAACACTGAGTCTTCACTGTGAAATTTCAGTCTCCATAAATTTTGTACATTCATAGATTTTATATTGCCTTAATAAAAACTTTCTAAGTTTTTACAGCATTACCATGTTAAAATAATTTGTGCATTAATAAATGTAATGATAAATATTTCTGAAAATAACCATACCCCATCCTAGATGAGAGTTGAATGTTTTTATTTCTTTAAACACATAGAATTTGGTGAATGGCATAGTGCAAGTCATACATAATTACATTATTGATGTTAAGCAATTTTAGTGACATTTAGTGACATAGGAATTATAAGATAAAAACGCTTTCATCTCGACTGGCTTTCAATAGGGGTTCATAAAAAAAAAGCCCCCCCCTCCCCGATAGCCATTTTAGCCGCAATGGTATTATAGACATCAGTTTTGCCTAAACTATTGTTGCATGGATTTAATTTCAGTGTTTGTAAAAATAAAAAAAATGACCTGGAATCTCAATCCAAGGGTACTAGATTATGAGTCTAGAATGGTTGTCATTGTGCCACACATTGCCGAGAAGTCGTGAATTTAACTGACGATGTCATGGAAAAGTCATGAATTTGGTTCATTGGAAACCAGTAGACACCCTGTTGCAGAGTCCTTTTTGGATTAAGAGGTTATTAATGATTAATAAAAGTGAGTTATGTACAATGATGTGCAATAAAAAAGAGAATATTGTGATGCAGGATGAACTCTAATTCCTACTCCAAAGCTCAAAACGAAGTTATGCTTTGTTTGTGGTGGGATTTTAACAGAATTGTCTAATACGAGCTTCTGAGATCCAGCAAAACTGTTAATGAAGCAACTCTAGAAACTCAGCTCAACACCTGCTTTTATAAAGTATCCATCTTTGGTAAACAAAAGGGGCTTCGTATTTGACCAGGACAACAGCAAATTGGGGCAAAAGGGAAGGTATAACATTTTTTTTATAAAATCTTAAGTATTATATATATGCATAACAGGGTGTCTACTGGTCATGAAAGTCATGAAATTGAGCAGGTGGTCATGAAGTAATGAAAAAGTAATAAAATCTGAGTGGGTGGTCATGAATTTTTTTTTTTTTTTTTTTTTTGTATCAGCATCTGATGAATGAAGACAAGTTTGCACACCTAGAAGAAAACATGAACCATCACCATTATAAACTGCCATGTAGTCGATGCCCCATGACATATATATATAATAAAACATATGTCTTCATCAAAAGCTGATGTTGTGAAGAAGGAATATTTATAATTGTGTGAATCTTCTAAAAAACAACTGAAACAGTTCAATCCTAAGGAGGACAAACTTGATCACTTCCTGATGAATTTACTACAAAGTGCGAACCATGTCTTTATCAAGTTCTTACGAAGCGGCTATGCATGTTTCATGGCAATGCTGCAGTTGAAAGAGGCTTTTCTGTTAACAAAGAACTTTTAATTGAAAACTTAAAAGAAGGTGCAGTTGTTCAAGAAAGAAGTGTTTACAGTGCAGTACAATCTTTAGGTGGTTGAGCTAATAATAGTGAGAAAGAACTGAATGTGGACATCACAAAATCAATGATATTAGCTGTCAAAAACGCTTCATCAAAAAGAGTAGAAGCCTTAAAGAAGAAGAAATCTGACAAAGATGAAGTGGCCAATTGTAAAAGAATAGCAGTCCAAGAACTAAAAGATAAGAAAAGAAAGCTTATGGAAAAGGCAAAAAAAGAAGCTGAAGTTCTAGTTCAGTCTCTATAAATTTTGTACATTCATAGTTTTTATATTACCTTAATAAAAACTGGTAAGTTTTTACAGCATTACCATGTTAAAAGAATTTGTGTATTAATAAATGTAATGACAAATATTTCTGAAAATAGCCATACCCCATCCTAGATGAGAGTTGAATGTTTTTATTTCTTTAAACACATGGAATTTGGTGAACGGCATAGTGCAAGCCATACATAATTACATTATTGATGTTAAGGAATTTTAGGGACATAGGAATTACATTCAGCTTTTATTTCAACTGACTTTCGGGTAGGGGTTCATTAAAAAGCACCCTTCCTCCGTATAGCCATTTTAGCAGCAATATTATAGACACATCAGTTTTGCCTAAACTATTGTTGCATGGAATTAATTTCAGTGTTTGTAAAATTAAAAAAATAACCTGGGATCTCAAGCCAAGGGTACTAGATTATGAGTCTAGAATGGTTGTCATTGTGCCACGCATTGCCGAGGTCAGGAATTTAACTGAAGATGTCATGGAAAAGTCATGAATTCGGTTCATTGGAAATCAGTAGACACCCTGTATAAGTTCCTGTTTTCAAATACAGTAAAACCTCGAAAATCCGGCATTGACGGGACCGGATGAGTGCCGGATTTATGAAAATTTCGAATTTCTGAAGCTATCCCAAAATTGTGTAATGGGCGTTACGTAAAATATGTACTTACACGTAACAGGTCACTTTAACCAAAACTAGCGTTTCTACACCTTATAATCATGTACGGGTCGCACTCCTGAATGCATTCTTCACAATTTATGAAAAGATCAGATCATATGTAGAGGACTTTAGCAAGGGAGTGTCTGACCTCGCTTCCGTGTCACTTTCCTATCATGGGCTAGAGTGTCTGATAGGAAAGTGACATGGAAGTGAGGTAGAAAGGAGGAGGAAGACGCCCTTATTTATTACCGGGGTGCCAGTACCTCGGGTCCGACGGCTAAACGTGCCCTTCAGAAGCACAACGGATATTTAGTGGTTCAAGTGTTCGTACCTGCCCAGGATCGAACCTGAGGTTCTTCCGTGGCAGTCCCGAAGGTTGACCACTAGGCCATCCGCGGCCCACAATTTGCGAAAAAAAAAATAAAAATCGTTTTGGTCATAAAAAAAAGTTTTCACAAAAATATTGGTGATTACTTTTTTGTACTATTTATTATAAAACTTTGTCGAAAAAAATTGAATTTGGCGAATAGTTAGGCAAAAACTTCGAAAAAAGCCAGAGCAACCACTAGGGATGGACAATGTATTGATACATCGTGAAAACCCGATGTGAATTGTACATGAATGTTACGGTTTTTAGACTAACGAAGCTACAATACATCGCGAAGCATCATGAAGGCCGATGCAGATGTCATTACATGATCGAATCCACACACTGCCACCGCCAAGCACAAATCACGTTCGACACGCATTTCAAACGTACAAGCTGATTTGTCACCTCATCGGTCAGCATCACTTCAGCGCGGCCCAGTGAGATGACGAATTTGAGAAACCTCCCAATGTTACATGTCTATCGGCAATTCGTGCGCTGAGATCAGATGATCTTGCGATGTGTTGTTGAGACGGTACATCGGGAGATTTCCATGGTTATTGGTGAAATATTGGATGTTCTCACGAAATCAGAAAAGTGCCGGATTTCTGAAGTTTCCGGTTTTCTGGATGCTGGATTTTCGAGGTTTTACTATATCAGCGACAATATGTTGCATTTTTGGATATTGATGACAGTATGTTAGATATTTGTTTTACATATCATAACTGCTAAACTTTTTAATAAAAGTGCAACCACTGATTATTGATGAATCATTAATAGTACTCTTCAGAGGGAGATACTTCAGAAAAGAAGGATTTCGAATATTTTTATTTCAAAAATTCTAGAGTGGACATTTCTCAAAGGGAATTGGCTAATATTTATGCATAGCACACTATAAAGTGAGAAATGTACCTTCTAATACACTGCCGGACAATTGCTAAGGACGGATGACAATAGCAACGATAGCTACCATAAAATGGAAGGCAGGAAAATGTGGAAATTGGCATAGGTGCGGGATACAGTAAGACGTGTTGTGCGTATGCAAATTTTGGATTGCCGAACTTGTTTGTGACGTCATAGCGCTGATAAGAGATATAAAGGATTTGACGCGTGTTGACCGTTGTTGTTCAAACGCAAAGTTGAAAGGGAAAGAACCAATTGACGAACTTGCAATTTTCAGTATGTCTTCCCGACATCCCCTAGATGATTTTACGCGTGGCCGTATTATTGGCAAGATTGAAGAAGGGCGACAAATAACAGATGTTGCCAGGGAGTTCGACGTCAGCCACAGTGTTGTTTCAAGGCTTTGGAAATCATTTCAAACAAATGGAGAGTGTAGCAAACGTCACGGGGGAGGTCGTGTTCGCAGTGCGACACCTGCAGAAGATCGGTACATAGTGCTATCAACAAAAAGACACCGGCACAGCACAGCTAGTCAGGTAGCAAATCAGTTTATGGCTGCTACTGGCAAGCGGATCTCCCGAAAAACTGTCGCCAGACGTTTGCATGAAGGAGGACTATACGCCCGCCGTCCTGTTGTGTGCATCCCATTGTCCAGACGTCACCGTACCGCCCGTTTGCAATGGTGCCATCAACATCGCAATTGGACTGATAACAACTGGTCTGCTGTCCTCTTCTCAGATGAGAGTAGATACAGTCTATCGTCTGATTGTCGACGACATCTGATCTGGCGTGATAGTGGTACTGCATATTGTCCAGCAAACACACAGGGAAGAGACCGATATCCGACATGTAGTGTGTCATGGTATGGGCTGGCATCATGATCAATGGCCGTAAGTCCGTCTATGTGCTTCCAACTTGGACTATGACTGGCCAACGATACATTAATGATGTTCTGCTACCTCATGTTCGCATGTTTCGCGGTGCTGTCAGTGATAGATTCATTTTCATGGACGACAACGCAACATGTCATCAAACAGTCGCTGTCCAGGAGTGTCTTGAGAGCGAGGATATTCAACGCCTCCTATGGCCAGCACGTTCTCCAGATCTGAATCCCATTGAAATGGTGTGGGATGCTTTGGGGAGGAGTCTTGCTGGTCGCCAATGCCCTCCAATAAACAAGGACACCCTCATCCGTGCACTGACAGAGGAATGGGATAAATTACCCCAACAGCTGCTTGATAATGTTGTGCAAAGCATGACACGACGTGTGGAATCTTGCATCGCCCTCCATGGTGGCCATATCCCGTATTGACATCTTACGCCGGAACGTCTGCGGACGGTAATTGCATTTTTTTCACGTTTACGTATTCTGCACAAAATGGCCTGTTTGTCCCTTGAACACGTTCCAAAGCCTTCTGGATTTCAGAGCACAATAAATTGTCTTTCTTGTAATGTCCTGGCATTCTGACATTATTTTATTTCACTTGGCATCCAACCACACTTACTTTTTTATGCGCTTTATAGCCGTTTATGATCCGTCCTTAGCAATTGTCCAGCAGTGTAGTTGGTTTGTGCTAGTATGTATTAATTTGCTCTTTGCGCTCCATTTTGAAAATTCCTACTTTTTACCTACTTTTTTCTGAATGATTGCTACGATCCCTGCATATCTTTATCACTATTTCCAACTGATTTTATTTTTTGTCCATTCAGTGTGTGGTTTCTAACATATGTAGTGCCAGTGTACAGTTTTTAACGTATGTAGGGGCACTACATACATTAGAAACTATACACTGATTGCTTCAAGACAGAACTAGAGCCGCCACTAGCCCAATATTCCCAGTGGTGGCACTAGCCCAAAATTCCCGTTTGGGGGCAACTGACAATCCCCATGCGACACACGAAGAACTCCTATATCTAGCAAAGGTCAGTGTTTGGTGTGCGATGTCACAGCGGTGCATTATTGGGCCAATCTTCTTCGAAACAACCATCTTAACAGTAGCTTATGTGGAAATTTTTCAGACCTTCGTGAATCAGTTGGATGATGAGAAATTATCCATTGGATATTTTCAGCAGGATGGAGCAACATGCCATACTTCCGGTGCCAGCATGGCCGAAATTGAGTCATTTTTCGAGAACAGAGTTTCTTTTTAGGTAAAGTGGATGGTGAAACATTGCGTAAAAAACTATGTGAAGCACTTTCTGAGGCCAATTTATCACAAAACAGATGCCTAATGCTTATATCAGACGAACCTAATGTTAATAAAAAGTTTTTACTTTTCAATAGTAATGTCCAGGAGACACAATTGACAAGTCTTATAAACATAGGTACCTGCAACATCCACACAATGCATATGTAAAATTATCAGAGTGTTTAGGTGAAGAAGCTTCTGAGCTTCTGATCAACATTTACCATTATTTTGACAGTTGGCCTGCCCATTGGGAAGAGTTTGAAAAATCCTATCTAAATATAACATTCCACACCACAAATTTTTGAAACATGCAACAACAAGGTGGCTTGCCTTGGGGCCTTCAGCCAACATGATTTTGGAGCAGTGGGACATTCAGTTCTATTTCCTTAAGCCTCTGAGCAAAAATTCTGCTGCTCTTCAATCCAGATCCTACAAGGGTCTTAAAGAAACCTTCAATAAAAGCTGAACTTCATTTCATTATTTCATCAGCAGAACTATTCATGAAGTTCACACAACGTTTTCAGTGCCAAGCACCCATGATCCACAAATTGCATGAAGAAATAAAGAACATTCTTCAGACCTTCATGGCTCATGTTTTGAAGACTGCTGTCATTAGAAAAATCACTAATTTTTCTAAAGTTGATCTTGATGAACTGTTTACATTTGGTAATCTGCTCCCTCTTGAAGAACTTGTCATTATTGAAAAGGTCACAGATGAGCTTTTTAAACTGAAAGAAAGTGATAAGTTGTTATTTCTGAGCTCAAAAGCACTACACTACTGCATGCAAGCATGTGATGGAAAAGACTTGCTTATCAAATGAATCGCTTAAAAATTTTAGATTTTTAGACCCAAAAGAATGAGTGAATGATAGAAGCTGCAGAGACATACTGAAAGTTGCAAAAATTATGCCATTTCATGTTCAACTGGATTATTTGTTAGATGAATGGAAAATTTTGCAACTGGAAAAAGATGATACAGCATTTGAAAACAAAACTGTTGATGATTACTGGCAACAACACATCTCAAAAAGGGACTCACTATCAAAAGATATGAAGTTTCCAAATGTTGCAAAAGTCATAAAGGCAGCTCTTACTTTATCAAATGGAAATGCTGACATAGAGAGATGATTTTTCATTTCTAAGCATATATTATGAGAAGATAAATCAGCAATGACTGAAAGATTTTTAAACAGTGTACTGAACAGTGAAGCAGTGGCGGCTCGTGGTGTAAAATGCTGGTGAGGCGAACGGTCTTGATGTAAATGTAAAACAGTAAAACATATGTTATTGAAAAATATATAAATTCGTATAACGTTATACGAATATATATATATATATATATCAGTGGCGTAGCCGGGGGGGTCGTGGTTTGCACCCCCCTTATTAAGCGAGACAGTTAGCTTTTTCTAAGTACGTTTTATAGATAATTTCCCTATTTAAATTCTTTGATTTTTATATAACTCGGAAAGCAATATAATTTCTTGATAATAGAAGAGAAAGTAAAGCAAAGCGGCCAAAGAAGTTGCTTTATTAAATTTTTATTAAAACAACTATAATTTATTGCATTTTCTTCATTTTATTAAATTAGCTTCATTTTGTATTAATATTCAAGATGTGCGTACGTACCAATAAGAACATATTTGTCGAAGCGCCCCCCCCCAAAAAAAAAATTGTTATATGTACTTATACACAGTTATACAGCAGAAGTGCAGACCCCCCCCCCTTCAAAAAGTTTCATGTCAAAGGCAGTATCACCCATTGGATATCTTTGAAGTCCTGGGTTCGAGTCGGCTGAATCATTAAAATCCGCTGAGATTCGGAAGTCTCGTTAAGCCATTGGTCCAGGGTAGGCGGCGCCTTGTTATTAACAGCTGTAAACCCCATCCCTTAGGGCTCCATCCCATGCCATTTAGCCCTTATATACAAATATTATTCAACAGTAATGGAATAAAATTATAGAAATATATGAAACACGGCGTGGGGAGTCTTTCTTCACGAAAAAATCCAAAAATTTTAGAGGAAAAATGTACATATACCTCTCTCTATATGTGTGTGTGTAGTATACGCTACTTTTGCAACAATATTTTTATGAAAACAATTATTCGATAATTTTACAACAAAGAAAGAAATATTTCACCAGTATTCTTTTATGTAATACACTTGAGCGAAAATACGCAATTTGCGCGGTTTCTTTAGCTAGTCAATGCGTCACTCACATCCCAACGCCAGTCGGAGATCCACTTCTTAAAAAATTCAAAGTAAATCATTTGAATAGAATTTTTTTCTCACGAAGTGTTTCTTGAGCTTGAATAAAAGTCACAGTTCGATTGGCATATTGGTGAAGGTGCATTTAGCACGGGTCACAAACTGAAGTCCAGGCTCGTGATAACTATGTACAGGAGAAGTCAAGCTAAGGAAGCACATTTCTATATAAAAAAAGTATTAAATAATTTAAACCTGGAATTAAAAACAGAGGAATACGATATTAATTTGCTTTGGTCTCGAACAGAATGCTTTCAGTTTATGTTTTATAAATAAGTTCAATTCTGTGATCATTTTTGGCTGCAAATTTGTCTATGATCAGATCATAAAATGGTTGAGTGGACATTAGATGGTTCAGCAATTCTTTCTCGATTGAAATTTTAGCGAGTGAAGACAAACGATCTTGTGCCGTTGTATTACGGAGGTAAGTCTTAATTCTCTTCAAACAAGAAAAAACTCCTTTCAGCAGAAGAACTTGTTGACGCCAGTGTCAATACAAGCGAAAATAATTTGTAGGCTTCTGGCAACACATCTTTCAGCTCGTTTTCTTTCATTGTTTTCAAGGTTTTCTGAAAACTGAGTTCCCTGAAGTTGTGATCATTATATAAAAAATCTAATTCGTTTTTTAGTCGTCGTGTGTCTGTAAAAATGTTTGGATATATTTTTTTTAGAGTGTTAAGGGCACTGGATGGAAGTGACTGAATAACTATGGTATTTTGAGCTGTCAACTAGCTGCATAAACTCGAGCTTTCCCATATCTTCAAATCTAGTATTTATTTGGACTTTTATATATATTCATGAATACACTCCATTAAATCATTCTGTATCGTTTTAGATTGTCCAGAAAATAAGCTTCGTATTCAAAATGTGCTTTTAATTCTGGGGTGCTCTTACGAAGTAACAAATGGAACATTTCCTTGAAATTACCTTTATTTAATGAGGAAACAGATTCATCATGTCCTCGAAAAAACAGTTCTTGCTTGCTTAGAACGACAACTAAATCGATTATATGTTCCATAAAAAGCCTATTTAGTCTGACCTTTTCATTAAACTTGACTTTAGGAAGAGCAGCATTTTCTTTGAGCATATCAGAAATAGTGTTTGTTTTTTTCCATTCGTTTTAGACCTACGTGGTTAGTTCTATGCTCTTTAGAGCTTTCGTGCAATTTTGCACTACGAGAAAAGTTTTTTAGATCAAAATAACCCGTTGTATTCCACACATTTTTCTTATTGCTCAAAAGTAAACATGGCCAGCAAAAGAGAGTTTGCTTGTAATAGCTACCAGAAAGCCAGGGGAAAATCTCATACCATGATTTATTGAAAGACCTAAAAAACGATTTGCCGCACTTCTTATCTTTAAATATTGAACTTATTATAAGTGTCGGTCTTCCAGATATGAGAACATCCCTTTTATCATAATCTTTCCAGTGTTTAAAAGGAATTTCTTCCAGAACACAAATCACGTCGTTTATTGGGCCATTCATATTTTCCAACCAAAATCAAAATATGCTGTTTAGTAACAATAACAAAATAAAAAAAGAAAAACTCAACATTACTATGAACTAGCAAACACCCGCAGAAGAGAGGATTGAAAACACACTACGAAAAGTTAGACTCAAATACACTCTGACGAATAGGTAAAGCTACGTAGAAATAATCGTACTCCAAAGCGTATAGAGGCGAACGGCGTCATCGCCTGTGAAACCACTTTTCACAAAGGTCATCTGCTCATTTTCCCGCGCCCATTGGATACACAATCCTTGGGTTCTCCAATAACAGCGGCGATGCGATTCCAGTTTAAGCGAAATGGAGGGTCGCCTCAAAAATTTCCTTTCTCTTACTGGAAGTCCGGCACCTCTTCAGGTAGACCTCGGACCGTGGGGGTGGGGGGTTCACTCTGTAAGGCTCTTCTCTGATCCCCAGTTCCCAAAACCGGCTTCTCATCGAGACGATTCAGCCGGTCGCCTCTAAGCGCTTAAAACATGCAGCTGCTTTGCAAAAATAATGATTCATTCCTCTTCTCGAAAGCCTTTCTTTAACCTAATTCATGAATCACAATGTGAATTTCAGTGTTTCATTTATCCTGCAAAGTTCTTATATCTTTGTTACTGACAGAAGGTTTTTTTTCTTTCACTTCTCATTCTGCGGAATTTTAGGTGAGGCGGCGCCTCACTTGCCTCATCTGACGGGCCGCCACTGCAGTGAAGTGAGGGATGCCTTGAAACAATATCCTAATTTTCTTTTTGTACCCATTAATCCAAAACTCATTAAGTACAAACAACAAGCACATTCAAAGTACACTGCCTTTATGGAAGAATGTAAGAGGAAAAAGAAAATCGAATTAGAAGAAAAGCTAAAAGAAGAACAAAAAAGAACAGATTATGAAGAAAATATGAAAAAGGTGGAAAAGATAAAAAAAAGTCAATCAAATGTGAGACTGCTGCTCTGAACGACAAGAAAAAAGAACCCCTACAAATTAAGGAGGCAAAAGGAGAACTCTTTTTGGAAGCTTCGGCTAAACTGAAGAAAGCACTCGAAAAAAAAATGATTTAAAGGGAGCAAAATTAGCTGAAGGCATGCTCAAGGGAGTAAAACGTATGCAAACGGAAGAACGAGTGAGAGAAAAGGAAGTGGAAATCATTCAGAAGAGTCTTGAAAAAGAAAATCAAGTATGATTACATCCTTTTTTGCTAAGATGCCTAGAAAACAGTAAGCCAAACAGTTTTTTATTCAGAATTGTTTTTCTGGAACATTGAAGATAATTGTACGTCATTAGATTTTCAGAATTTTGTGTAATTTTTTTTTCTGTAAAATTATATAATGACAATAAAATGGCCATACCCCATCCAAGACCATAATAAAGAAATTTATTATGATCTTACCTGGCCTTTTTTGGTAGGGGAGTATAAGAAAAATAAAAAATATATTTGTTTGTAACCATATTTGTTGTCAATTCATATTAACAGTTCATATTCCGACTTAGAAATTGATCGGAAAATGCTACTATTCATTTTTACGTGCATTATTTCAAAAACTTGGAAATATTCTAGTTGGAAAAAACAAACAAACCATATTTGTTGTTTTGTGCTATTGGCAAGAAGTCTTTTAATCACCTTTTAAGGTACGTTTTTAAAAAAATTTGTCACCTTTCTCACCTTTTTCAAAGGTTGCCTTAGCTTCTCACCCTGTATGTGCTTAAAATGTATTTTACATCATTAACTCATGAACACACAGTTATGCACACTGGCACAAATACACGTCTAGCATGATAGCAGGCCCAGCTCATAAAAAACAACACGTCTAAACATAAAATGGATAAACATAAAAATGTATATACAAGCATTCATGATACAATGACATTGTAAAAAAAATGCAGAAGAATATCAATTAGTGTATCTAAGGTAAAGCGATAACAATTTAAACTCATTTTACAGTCTTTATAGTAGCATATATGCACATACATTCATGATGATAATAATGACCTTCAGTGTATAAGATATAGGAGGATTTTGACACCAATTATTTTGGACAAAAAGTACATCTTATATTTCAAAGTACAGTGAAACCTCGAAAATCCGGTATCAACGGGACCGGACGAGTGTCAGATTTATGAAAATTCTGGATTTCTGAAGCTATCCAAAAATTGCATAACAGACGTTACGTAAAGCATGTACTTACACATAAAAGTCACTTTAACGAAAATTTGCGCATCTACGCCTTATAAACATGCAGGGATTCTGCTGCTGATTACATTCTTCACAATTTGCCAAAAAAAGTTGTTTTAGTGATGGAAAAAAAGTTTTAGCAAAAATATTGGTGATTACCTTTTATGTACTATTTATTATTAAACTCTGCCAAAAAAATTATAATTTGGTGAATGGTTAGGCAAAAACATAAAAAAGGCCAGAGCAACCGCTAGGGCTAGGCAAAAACATGAAAAATGCCAGAGGAACCGCTAGGGCTAGGCAATGTATTGATACATCACAAAAAAACGATGTGAATTTTACGTCGATGTAACGGTTTTTCGACTGACGAAACTATGATACATTGCGAAGGCGATTACTGCAATGTATCATGAAGGCCGATGTAGATGTTATTACACAATCGAATCCATATACTGCCACCACCAAGCACAGTTCATCATCACACGTTCGACACGCATTTCAAATGTACACGCCGATTCGTCACCTCATTGGTCCGTGTCTCTTCATCGCGGCCCAATGAGATGACAAATTTGAGAAACCTCTCGACATGTTACACGTAGGCGGTTATCGGCAATTCACACGCCGAGAATGGATGATCTCTTGATCTCTTGATGTGTTGTTGATGTGGTACATCGGTAGATTTCCATGGTTATTGGTGAAACATCGGATGTTCTCACGAAAACGAAGTCAGAAAAGTCCAGGTTTTCTGAAGTTGCCAATTTTCTGGATTCTGGATTTTTGAGGTTTTAGTGTATATGCTAATTACTACAGATATTGGGATTCTCAGAAAACTAGTTTATTTAATTTCTAAAAAGTGAAATATATAAAGGTGTTACTAGCCAACAAAACACTTTGACTTATCTCCTGTATTACAATGTTTGGCCTAAACAAATCAGTGGATGCATGTTACTATTTTCAAGCTTCTAGAATGGCTTTACTAAATGCACAAAGCTTTCCTAGACAAAGAATGGCTTTACTAAATGCACAAAGCTTTCCTAGACAAAGAATGGCTTTACTAAATGCACAAAGCTTTCCTAGACAAACACTTTTCACCTTGGGATTTAACAACTAGTAATTCACATAAAAGTTTTAAGTTTCGTTATTTAGCATGATGTGTTTTATTTTCTTTTGAATTCATTAATTTTTTTAGGGTGATTCAAAAGTCATTGCCATTTTGAAGAGTCGTACTGCGTCAGTGCACATGCGTTATGCAGATAAGAATAATACATGACTGGAAAACTGGCATTGTCTAGTTGGCATAAAAAGGAGCACATGCTGCTGTGATTTATTGGAAAATTTTCTGCTGTCCAAAGCTGTGGACAAGAAATACATGATCCAAGTGCTGTTACAATTTTTCTTTTTAAAAAAGTTAACCACTGCAGCTGCAGTGAGGGAAATTTGTGCTGTGGAAGGCGAAAGAGCAGTATCTGAAAGAACGGCAAGACTTTGGTTTCAGCAATTTAAAAATGGGGACCGCAGTCGTCTTCAAGACAAAGCACATGCTGAAAGACCTTTGATGGTGAATTCTGAAGCTGTAGGCCAAGCCGTGCAGTCAAATCCATGCACAAGCACTAGACAACTGTTAAATGAGCTGGGAATACCTTGGCCTACAATTGTTTGCGAACTGCACAAGCTTGGTAAGATGTACAAAAGCTGTCGACAAGTACCCCATGAACTGACAGTTGCCCAAGCTCAGCAACATATGCATGTGTGTGGCCAATTGCTGGAAAATCCCCAGGACAACCATTTCTTGAGACGAATTGTGACATATGATGAAAAGTGAATATTTTCCCATAATCCTGACATGAGAAAACAGTGGTTAGATCCCAATAAGGGAACGATTTGAGCACAAAGTTATGCTATGCATATGGTGAAACTTTGAAGCGCCCATTCACCCCATTCATTGGGAATTGGTTCCAGATGGATGAGGCATTAATGTGCAGCTATACTGTGGCCAGTTGGAGTGGGTGTATGCCACTTTAAGCCAAAAGTACCCTGTTCTGGTGAACTGTAAATGAGTTACTCTCCATCAGGATAATGCTCCTGCTCATTGTGCCTGGTCAACTAAGGAAAAATACAGGAACTAGAGGGGTTTGAGCTAATGCCCCAACCTGCTTGTAGACTAAATCTCTTGCGCTTTTGGACTACCACTTATTCCGTTCCATGGCACATTTTCTACCTGGAAAGCACTTCCCAAACAACCATGATTTTTTGCCTCAAAACCAAAGGAAGTTTTTGTTTTTCTGGGGGATTCAAGGCATGGCATTGTGATGGTGTAGGTCCATCGAGTACAATGGACTCTATTTCAAAGATTAAACTTTTATGTTTATGCATTTATACACGTTTTCATCAACTGTCAGAAAACTGTAATGACTTTTGAATCACCCTGGTATATTGTAAATGCAGTGACATGCTCTAGTTAAATATTTACGTGCATACATTACAGTGAATAATTCCACGTTGGAGATACTAGCTTAAGAAATAAATGTATGCATTGTATTCATATTTTTTTTTTTTTTTTTTTTTTTTTTGCTGTATTTTCAGGCCTGGGAACAGGTCGCTTTTTTAGCTTTTAGTCTACCAGTTTTTAATTTGTAGCTATTTGTCTACTTTTTGAAGAAATAGTCTACAAAGTTTCTTTTTTAACCCAGTGTAAGGATTTTTTTTTTTTTTTTTCTGTTTTAAGAAATGCATTTTTTTTTTTTTTTACTTTGCACTGAGTAGCTGAGTACATTTGTACCTGGGTGGGAGGCTAGTTCACAAATTGAAAGATCTTACTTAAATGGGACCCTTCGTAGAGGCTAATTTTTCTGTTATTGGTTTTCCAACCTTTGCTGTGATAACACCTTTCTTTCCCTCCCCCCACAGAAGGGTGGAACTACTCCTTCACCAAGTTGGATGTGTATCACATGTTCTGTTCTTACCCAACTCTTGTGGAGGTGGCAAATAACATGAGATCATGTTATCTCAGTGATATTACTTTCATTTTAGTTATAAAACGGACCCTGTGATCTCATTGGTGAAAAACTGGTTTGACTTCAGGAAAGCAAGGAAAAAAGGAATCTACTTAATGAATCTTTTATATTAGAGAACAACTACCTCTACAACCAGAAATTAGCAAACTGTGGAAAATTTTATTTAGGTACGTACCACTTTTAATTATACTAACAATTATAGTTTTTCTCTTCTCTTTCTCATCTTTCCTCCCCTCCATGTAAGGAAACTTTTTTAGTGGTTGTGAAAAAAAAATATTGTCATATTTCCGTTGATATTTTAATATTGGGAACCAAGAGGTTCCAAATACCTGTGCGAGACAACATACATTCGCACTTCAAATTAATTCATAAATTTTGAGTGATATCTACATTTGAATCCGTTTTGGTTGATGCTTGTTTTTCTCAAGAATGCCTGTTGATGGCTATTTTTCTAAGTTAAAAATACTGCAGTGGTCTTAAAATATTTGTCCTGGCCATGGTTGAACCCTATTGAATATGAAATCACTTCAGTATCGGAACCACGCGCAGAAATTACTAAAGATCTAAATTTGAAAAAGCATTCACTCTGTGGGAATATTATAGTCCCCCTCCCCCCTCCCAATCCATATACGTATAAATATATAAATATAAGGGAACTTCTCCCGAACTTTGTCAAATTTCGAGAGATGTATTAACATTGGAAACCCACAGGTCAAAAATACCGTAATTTTCGGACTAAGAGCCGCATCGGCGTAAGGGCCGCAGGTTAAAAATTTTGCGATCTTGGAAGCAAAAGTTGCTGTAAGGGCCGCACCTGTGAAGTCGTGGTGCTGCTCAGAAAACTAAGTTATCTTCCTTATTTTCATGAATTAACTCACACCCAGCGTGATTATATGTATACTTCAAAAGCTAATCTGCAATTTCGTGTCGATCTGTTTTATGCACTTATTTTTTCATACTGGCAAAAAATTTTATTTATACATTTTTTTATTAATCATGTTAATGATGTTATTTGTTTGCCTTTATTAAATGCTCAAAACCATTTATGTAATCAATATAAATCACGGTTAATCTTAAGACTGCCGTTAGAATATCGCATTGCTCGTAAAACCGCACAATTGTCTAAATTCCATTCAATGTGGATGTCTGCTACAGGATGGTTCTCTGTTCACCGCAATAGAATCCGTCTTAGAAGTAATTAACTTATAAATTATCGCTTGTAATGCTTTCGATTAATGTTTTCTTTAATAATATGTTCCTTCTATGTTATGCTTTTTTCTTTACCAGCTGCCTCGCACGTGTTCGCGGATCTGGCCGCCAACACTTCCATAACAGCGGTGCCGCTCTCTTTCAAGTGGTTTGACCGACTTTCATTTACTGCGCACTGTGCCTTCGCGTTGAGCTCCGCTTTTATGTGAATCCCTTCTTTTTTCTTTTTCCAGCTGAAGCCTTCAACTTCCACTATCGTCAGTCAGTCAAAAAAAAAAAAAATTAAAATCGAAGCAAAACTCAGGAGCACGAGCCAAGAAACACCTGTATCGCATGCCAGATTAACCAAGAAGAGTGAACAGAATTTGTCCTTCCGTCCCGCCAGTATTGTTTGGAATAGGTTTCTGCTAATGTAATCGTCCTGGGGCAGGCTTTTGCATTGTTCATGTTCTTAAGCTTTTGTTCAGGAAAGTGCCCATCAAACCGGTCTCCCCACCCCACTGAAAATCATCGCACCTTCCTGCATGATGTATGCTGCAGCCAACGAAAGAGATACGCTAGGCGCGATATCCACAGAAGCCTCGGACGTCACGCTACTCGTCTGTGTGCTTATGTCCCCTTCCATCCCCCATTCCTCCATGCAAAGGGCATTTGAGTCAGGCATTCCTGTCCTCCCCACTTTCCCTCCTAAACCAACATCAGGACAACGGAGTTATCGTGTCTAACGTATGAGTAGAAAGGGAGGGAAACTTGATCACAGTCGAGTTTGTGAAAAAAAAAAGACGTGGTTTAAAAAAATTTACTAAGCATCTGCATGGGAAAAAAAAAAAAAAAAAAAAGTGAGGGAAGAAACAGTCTTATCGAAAACAAATTCGGCATAAGGGCCGCACACCCGAAAATTTTCACTTTTAGTAACGTAAGAGCCGCTGCTCTTAGCCCAAAAATTACGGTACCTGTGCAGGACCCGAGATAACATCCTTACATAATTATAAGGGGACACTTTCCAGTACCGTCATATGTACTGTACAGAGTGCCATTGTACAGATTTCTGTTCACTCAATAAGTTCACAACGTGTTAACCAATTTTAATGAAATTCGAAATGGAACATAATTACAAGTGTGAAGTGACTTTCCAGTGCTGCCAAATGTATTGTGCATGAACAGGTTTGGGTATTGTGCAGATCAGAATATAAACGACAAACCGTCTTCACACGATATATAAAAGAATTTTATGATGGAATATAAACTTTAATGATAGTTAAAAATTAAAAGCGTGAGACCTTTCGGGTCCTGCCATATTAGGTACCTATCCTCAGACGCAATAAAAACATACAGTGGAATAGGCAGCTTATAAATAAATATGTGAATGAACAAATGACGTACAGTCAGTGGTCATGAGGTGTATTGCGCATGTCCAGTCACTAACAACAAAAACATAGTCATTAATTAGTAGATACTATGTTGACAAATCTGTAAGCAGATATTTCCAAGGTCATGGGATAATTCTTGGCAATTCATCATTACAGCAAGTTTCAGATAATTTATCGATGTACAGGCTTTCAGTGAATAACAGCTGAGATTTTGTATGAGGAGCAGTTAGAATTTTAGAATCGTCCGAAATGGGAATGTAAGTCCCCTTGATTAAAAGTCGGGATAAAGCAGTGGAAGTTGAGCCATTGCGATGGTCATATTGGGGTTCTTTGAGACGGGTTTTAAGGGTATGGGCAGTTGAACCGATGTAACATTTGTCAGTGAAATCCGGTGTTAGAGATTTAAGGGGAACAAGATATATTTCATGTCTCTGCAGGTCAGTAGGTCAGTCCCGGTCTTTTTTAATGGATGAAAATAAGTTAGAAACCCTAATCCCAAAACTCAAGTCATGGTGATGGCAAATAGTCTTTAAAGGTCTAACAATTGAAGGAACAAAGGTGAAAGAACCAACAAACTTGTGAATGGAACGATTACCAATTAAGGTGGTAGAAACAGAACGAAGGAATCTGCTAGTCAATCTGTCGATCAAAGATTTTGAGTAACCAAAGGACTCCGCCAGATTGCGAATGGTATCTAATTCAGTCTTCCGAAGTTCATAGGTGGAGGAGTGTGAAAAGGCACGACAAATTAAGAAATTGAAACCAGATAGTTTGTAAGACAAGGAGTGAGATGAAGTTGCGGGAATAATAATGTGGCATGAACTAGGTTTTCTGAATACACTGAATGACAAAGAACAAGAGGAAGAGCGCTAAAGTTTAAAATCCAGAAACGGTAAGCAGTTATTAACCTCCAACTCAACTGTAAACTTGATGGAGGGATATTTGGACGAAAGGCGCTCTACAAAAGAGTAGAGATCCTCTTGAGTGGACGGCCAGAAAATAAGGATATCATCAACGTATCTGAGAAACAAAAGAGGTTTAATTGGAGAAGAACTAATCACCTCGCCCTATAATTCCTGCAATAAAATTTCGGCAAGAAGGCGGGAGAGGGGGATCACATGGTAGCCCCAGAACACTGTCTGTAAATGACTTGATCAAACTGAAAATAAGACAGTTTATATATTAATTCTAATGCTGACAATATGGCTTGAATTTCAGGAACAGATAGAGCTGCTTGAGATAGAAGTTTATCATAAATTAGATTATGAACTGCCGGTACCGGAACATTGGGGAAAAGTGAAATAACATCGAAAGATGCCATAAAAAATGGAGTGGAATTAGAGGAGCAGAAAGCTTTAATTCTGTCTAAGGCGTCCGTCGAACTAGAGATTGAGTAAGGGGAGTCACTAGTCAGAGGTTGAAGAAAACGTTTTAAGGCAAACTCTAGTGGCTGAGTAGGGCTAGCTGAAGCGGAAACCAAAGGTCGTGCGGAAAAGCCTACTTTGTGAAGCTTAATCTTTCCGAATAACTCGGGAACCCGATAGCCCAGAGGTGGTTGCATGTGGTTGGAAATAGCGGAAGGTAATGAGGCCTGATTACTCAATCTGCCAAGAGCAGCAATAGTGGATTGTGTAGGATCTTTAGGCAAGATCTGGTATTCAATGGCACTGACGGCTTCCTACATTTTGTGAAGGTAGTCCACTTGGTTGAGTGAAACAATGTGGCTGGATTTGTCGGCCAAAGCAATGGCCAAGTACGGGTTGTCTTTCAGTAACTTTAGTTCTCTCTGCTCCCCAAGAAGATCACGGGGTATCATGTTTGTGAGTCCAGAAGAAGATTTCTTGCGAATGTCCAAGATTTTAAACCTGGCAGAATCTTGATCCGAGTACGGCAGTGACTGTATAATGCCTTCCAGTTTAGAAATATCCTGTAGTTTATGGAGTCCAGAATGGGGGTAAGCAAATTTGGCACCATGGTTCAAGGCTGTGATTTGAGTAGAATTTAGTTGAATGTCACTCAAGTTCCTGAACAGCGGTGTGGCCTCCAGATGTCTAGTTTGAGTTCCCAATCTCCGGTAGGGAGAACTAGAAGTGACCTCAGAAGACATAAGTTGCAGGAGTTTCTTGATATGAGTGGCAATACGTCGCTCAGACGCCATATCACATGATGCAAAAACAGTCATTAATAGTCGGTTGAATAAAATGGGATGAGTTAGTGAAACAAGTTTATGATACGCAGTATACAGTTTGTGGTTCAAAGTGTCCAATAGTCCTCATTTTAATCTTATCTCAGCCGATAAGCGTTTGCATTGGGCGGTAGAAAGAATTTGTTCATCCCGCCAAGACACAGGTTGGGAACATAAAGTAAGATGCTTAAGAGTCACGCCAAGATCTCAACAATTAGTAAAGAAGGCAAGATGTGTGCCCTCAGTGGAAAATTTCAGTTTCAGTTTGCGGAAAATAATAGCAGCCAATTCCATAGTATACAGATGAAGAAAATGTACTATAAAAAAGCATACCATAACACGGTTCCTTAGTAATAAAAGGTAACAATAAAAGCAAAGGTAACTCGTACTAAAATGTCAGAATATAAATGACAAACTGTCTTCACACAATACATAAGAAAATTTTTATGATAAAATATAAACTTTAATGATAGTTAAAAATTAAAAGCGTGAGACCTTTCGGGTCCTGCCATCAGGTACCCATCCTCAGACGCAATAAAAGCATACAGTGGAAGAGGCAGCTTATAAATAAATACATGAATGAACAAATGATGTACAGTCAGTCATCATGAGGTGTATTGCGCATGTCCAGTCATTAGATCCTATGCAAGCTAGCCCTACTCGGCCACTAGAGTCTGCCTTAAAACGTTTTCTTCAACCTCTGACTAGTGACTCCCCTTACTCAATCTCTAGTTCGACGGACGCCTTAGACAGAATTAAAGCTTTCTGCCCTCTAATTCCACTCCATTTTTTATGGCATCTTTCGATGTTATTTCACTTTTCCCCAATGTTCCGGTACCGGCTGTTCATATCTAATTTACGATAAACTTCTATCTCAAGCAGCTCTATCTGTTCCTGAAATTCAAGCCATATTGTCAGCATTACAATTAATATAAAAACTGTCTTATTTTCAGTTTGATCAAGTCATTTACAAACAGTGTTCTGGGGCTACCATGTGATCCCCCCCCTCTCCCGCCTTCTTGCCGAAATTTTATTGCAGGAATTATAGGGCGAGGTGATTAGTTCTTCTCCAATTAAACCTCTTTTGTTTCTCAGATACGTTGATGATATCCTTATTTTCTGGCCGTCCACTCAAGAGGATCTCTACTCTTTTGTAGAGCGCCTTTCGTCCAAATATCCCTCCATCAAGTTTACAGTTGAGTTGGAGGCTAATAACTGCTTACCGTTTCTGGATTTTAAACTTCAGTGCTCTTCCTCTTGTTCTTTGTCATTCAGTGTATTCAGAAAACCTAGTTCATGCCACATTATTATTCCCACCACTTCATCTCACCCCTTGTCTTACAAACTATCTGGTTTCAATTTCTTAATTCGTCGTGCCTTTTCACACTTCTCCACCTATGAACTTCGGAGGACTGAAATCTTTGATCGACAGAATGACTAGCAGATTCCTTCGTTCTGTTTCTACCACCTTAATTGGTAATCGTCCCATTCGCAAGTTTGTTGGTTCTTTCCCCTTTGTTCCTTCAATTGTTAGACCTTTAAAGACTATTTGCCATCACCATGACTTGAGTTTTGGGATTAGGGTTTCTAACTTATTTTCATCCATTAAAAAAGACCGGGACTGACCTACTGACCTGCAGAGACATGAAATATATCTTGTTCCCCTTAAATCTCTAACACCAGATTTCACTGACAAATGTTACATCGGTTCCACTGCCCATACCCTTAAAACCCATCTCAAAGAACCCCAATATGACCATCGTAATGGCTCAACTTCCACTGCTTTATCCCGACTTTTAATCAAGGGGACTTACATTCCCATTTCGGACGATTCTAAAATTCTAACTGCTCCTCATACAACATCTCAGCTGTTATTCACTGAAAGCCTGTACATCCATAAATTATCTGAAACTTGCTGTAATGATGAATTGCCAAGAATTATCCCATGACCTTGGAAATATCTGCTTACAGATTTGTCAGCATAGTATCTACTAACTAATTACTATGTTTTTGTTGTTAATGACTGGACATGCGCAATACGCCTCATGACCACTGACTGTACATCATTTGTTCATTCGTGTATTTATTTATAAGCTGCCTCTTCCGCTGTATGTTTTTTTTTGCGTCTGAGGATGGGTACCTGATGGCAGGACGCAAAAGGTCTCACGCTTTTAATTCTTAACTGTCATTAAAGTTTATATTCCATCATAAAATTATTTTATATACCCTGTGAAGACGGTTTGTCGTTTATATTCTGACTTTTTTAGCACGAGTCACCTTTGCTTTGTGTTGTACAGATACCTCTACACTCGCATAACTCCACAAGACGTGAACCAATTTTCACAAAATTTTAAATGGAACACCCTTACATAATTCTAAGTGTGAGAGGACACTTTCCATAGTGAGAAGAATTGGCAGGAAAACACGTAACACACAAAACATTATAATAATTCTTCAAACCATCATCACACGCGTAACTTACGTTGAAAAATTATGAGCGAGAAGTTTCGGTAGCGACCTTTCATCAAGCCATGGAATGAGACACGTGGTAAAAGTGTCAGTTGTTGCCAGATTTCAAAGTCGCTTTCAAATAATAGGGATGTTAAAAGGTGGGTCAGTATTGCAGGTGTTAGGGGTAAGGTAGATTTCAATGCTTTCGCGGTATCTGAGGGCATGCCGATTGCTGAACTGGGCGATTCGCTTAACATTGTGCCAATCGGGAGCCGCGGCCGTGTCGCTGATGGTTAAAATTAAAAGGGAGCTGGAAGGGCCACCTTTCTTAACATCAGCGATATGCTACAACAAGCGCCGATTTATGCTTCGGTAAGTACTACCAATATAGTGGGTAACGCCTGTGGAAGTGATGATAGGGAGAGAGTAGACACCTTCTAAATCTAGGGGTTTATTGAGATCTCTGTCCTTAAGGATGAGTTTGAGAAGATGTGGAGGTGGTTTGACTGCAATCCTCTAACCAAAAGACTTGAAAATAAAGCAAACTGTATGAGTGAAGGACAGGCTAAAGAGCAAAGTGCCAATAAACTGATAGGTGGTGGAAGGTTCAGGCAGTAAACTAGATCTATTCTGTGATTCAGACCTCTTGATTAGTCTATGTAATAAGAGGGGTGGAAAGCCGTGCAATTTGCCAATGTTGATGATGTTCTGATATTCTAGTTGAAGAGCAGAATGGCTGTTGCAAATAAGGTTGGCCCGGTGAATGTATGACTTAAGAGCAGACATTTTGTATTTTCCAAAAGTGCGAGAATGGTAAGGGATGATATTATGGGTGGCAGAAGGTTTCCTGTAAACAGAGAGGCCAAGTGAGAAGTCTGGGTTGATGTTAACATCCAGAAAACTAATATTATTGTCGATCTGTTCTTGAGAGGAAAATTTTGTATGCAGGAATTTTGAAGTTATGGAGGACATGAGTTCAGAGAGTGTTTTTGGTGTGGTCAAATAATGAAGATGTCGTCCACATACCTTAACCAAATGGTGGGTTTTAAGAGGGATGGGGCAACAATTAATGTTTCAATATTCTGCAAATAAATTTCAGCAAGTAAGGGGGAAAGAGCAGAGCCCATAGGTACACCTTGTTTTTGTTGGTAATAGATACCATTGTATACAAAACAGGAATACTTTTCCAATGAATGAAAACAGTCATAAAAATCTTTGATCAGTTCTCCAGGAAGTTCCTGGTGCTCCGTTAGTTTTTGACCATGAGCATGTAGGCATCAAAGAAAGGAACAGAAGGAAACAATGAATCCACGTCAAAGGTGTACAGGAAATCTTGACGATTGATGGAAGAAGGGAGTTTCTGGATAAAGTTCTTGGTTGATACAACAGAATAAGGATGATTTCTTGTCAGAACTTTGCGACATTTGACCAATTGCCTTTCAAAATTGGCTGCAGGAGAAAAGGTGTTAGGATGTCCTGTTTTCATCCATAAGAATTCTTTGGACAACAAAGTGGCTGATTTCCTGGAAAAAACCAATTGCATAAGACTCAATGCTGACAACACTGAAAAAAAAAAAACAATATAAAGCTGTTAGTAAGCTTTCTAAAAAAATCTTCTCTGAAATCTTTCTTAGGAGACATCTCCCCCCCCCCAAGCATTTTGTTTGTACTCCCAGGTTGTTCTTACAGTTCAAGCTACATAAAGTTGGACATCCCATTAGACCATTAATTGAAAACACCTTTTCTCCTGCAGTCAATTGAAAGGCAATTGGTCAAATGTTGCAAAGTTCTGACAAGAAATCATCCTTATTCTGTTGTATCAACCAAGGACTTTATCTAGAAACTCCCTTCTTCCATCAAACTTCAAGATTTCCTGTACACCTTTGGCGTGGATTCATTGTTTCCTCCTGTTCCTTCCTTTGATGTCTGCATGCTCATGGTCAAAAAAACTAATGGAGCACCAGGAACTTCCTAGAGAACTGATCAAAGATTTTTATGACTGTTTTGATTCATTGGAAAAGTATTCCTGTTTTGTATACAATGGTATCTATTACCAACAAAAACAAGGTGTACCTATGGGCTCTGCTCTTTCCCCCTTACTTGCTGAAATTTATTTGCAGAATATTGAAACATTAATTGTTGCCCCATCCCTCTTAAAACCCACCATTTGGTTAAGGTATGTGGACGACATCTTCATTATTTGGCCACACCAAAAACACTCTCTGAACTCATGTCTTCCATAACTTCAAAATGCCTGCATATAAAATTTTCCTCTTGAGAACAGATCGACAATAATATTAGTTTTCTGGATGTTAACATCAACCCAGACTTCTCACTTGGCCTCTCTGTTTACAGGAAACCTTCTGCCACCCATAATATCATCCCTTACTATTTTCACACTTTTGGAAAATACAAACTGTCTGCTCTTAAGTCATACATTCACCGGGCCAACCTTATTTGCAACAGCCATTCTGCTCTTCAACTAGAATATCAGAACATCATCAACATTGGCAAATTGTATGGCTTTCCACCCCTCTTATTACATAGACTAATCAAGAGGTTTGAATCACAGAATAGATCTAGTTTACTGCCTGAACCTTAAACCACCCATCAGTTTGTTTGCACTTTGCCCTGTAGCCTGTCCTTCACTCAAAGTTTGCTTTATTTTCAAGTCTTTTGGTTAGAGGATTGCAGTCAAACCACCTCCACATCTTCTCAAACTCATCCTTAAGGACAGAGATCTCAATAAACCCCTAGATTTAGAAGGTGTCTACTCTATCCCTATCATCACTTCCACAGGCGTTACCCACTATATTGGTAGTACTTACCGAAGCATAAACCAGCGTTTGTTGGAGCATATCGCTGATGTTAAGAAAGGTAGCCCTTCCACCTCCCTTTCAATTTTAACCATCATATGTCCGTGGCTCTCGTTTGGCACAATGTTAAGCGAATCACCCCGTTCAGCAATTTGCATGCCCTCAGATACCGCAAAAGCATTGAAATCTACCTTACCCCTAACACCTGCAATACTGACGCACCTTTTAACATCCCTATTATTTGGAAAGCGACTTTGAAATCTGGCAACAACTAACAATTTTACCACGTCTCATTCCATGGCTGATGAAGGTAGAAGTCGCTACTGAAACGTCCTGCTCATAATTTTTCAACATAACTTACGCGTGTGATGACGATTTCAAGGACACTTTCCAGTACTGTCAAATGTACTGTACAGGGCAGGGATAGAGGGTATTGTAGAGCTTCTTGTACACTCAACACTGACTCCACAAAACATAAACTGATTTTCATAAAATCTGAAATTTACCTCTTACATAATTACAAGTGTAATATAATGCTTTCCAGTACTGTATATGAACAAGTTTTTGGGGGGTATTGTACGCTCGCATGACTCCACAATGTGTAAACCGATTTTCATGAAATTTTAAATGGAACAACCCTTACATAATTCTAAGTGTGAGAGGACACTTTCCAGTACCATCAAATGTACTGTACAAAGGTGTGTAACTCCACAATGCATGAACCACTGTTCATGAAATTTGAAATTTAACTTCCTTACACAGTCACAAGCATGGGTGCAAGTTTTCCATCTAGAGGACGGAATTCCGTCTTTTGAAAATATCCAAAGACGGAAGCGTGACGGAAGAAAATATCAGTAAAAATAAAATTTCCAAATATGTATTTTTCTTTTTTCCCTTTCTATCCATACGCTCTACTCCGGAAAGTAAGTACAGCATCAGCAACCACGCTCGTACCATAGTACCTCATTTATCGTAAACTCGGAGTAGCAGTGGCGCCTGATGGATTCTGGGTAAGAGGGGCATTCTGGTCGAAGAGGAATCGAGGAGCAGGTCCCTTGGAGGTTCTACGCGGATCGTCGCCTACGTCATAACCCCCAACCCAACCTCACCCATCCCTGGCGCTATGTGTACATCACACACCATAACCGGTTCACCCATCGAGCTTGTATTAGGTGGAGACACCACTGGCTCTGTCGCCATAGGTCATAGCTGATCTTTGGAGTGAGTCATACCAGTCGATCTTGCCATATTTTACGCGTGTATGCATACGCATTTCAATATTAATTTACTTATGCGAAATTAACCAAGTATTGGTAAATTTGTGATTCCTTTTTTTCAACATGCAATCAACTATTGAATTCATAGATTCAAAAAATATGTCGGTTTTGAACGATAGCAGTGTTAAAAATAAGTGGCGATGGGAATGGTTAGATGAGACTGATTTCCATGACGTCAAATTTGGTTCTTGATGCCGGAAAATTAAGGAACCTGGATTTAGCTTTTGTGTTTTCTGCAGCAGAAAGTTAAACTATGGAAGCAATGGTAAAAAAGTGCTGTTCAGACACAGTAAGGATGCTGATCATCAAAAGTGTGTATAAGCACAGCAGCATACACAAACATTGCCTGCAGTTGCTCCTGTTCAGGACAATGCATCAATATCTGACAGAATTGCACATCAGAAAGCTGTTCTGACTGCATTTTTATGCGAAAACACGCTGCCATTCAATTTGGCACCACAGTTAGTTGAGCTATCTAAGCATCTTGCAGGTGATAAGTTAGCACTTTCTAAATTGAAAATGTCCAGGATGACTGCAACCTACATCAATACACATGGTACTGCAAAGTGCATGAGAAAGGAGTTAGTCCAAGAGTTGAAGGGAAATTTTTTCTCCTTGAACATAGATGAAGCTACGAATAATGCAATGGACAAGATCATCAATGTGATGGTACGATTCTATGACAAGGATGCAAAAGAAAACAGTCACAGATCTTCTTGGATCAAAAAAGAAAATGTTGCCACGGCTGTCAACATTTTCCAAAAGGTGAAGGAACTTCTTTCAGAAAATTATTTAGCCTTCACTCAAGTGATAAGTTGTCTGATGGATAACTGCAACACAATGCGGGGATGTAGGGGCGGAGTGGAGGCTTTAATGAGAAAGGAAAACCCAAATCTTCTGGATATTCATGGAGATGTATGTTGTGCATATAGTGCATAATTTTGCGAAACAATTTTTTCAGAAATTCGATATGTTTATTGAGTGTTTTGCAAGCGATGTTTATTATGACATTCAGGATTCTCCCAAGGCCAAACAGTTATTCTCTGAAGTAAAAGTTTTGCTAAATTCAAGTTCAGCGAAGCAAATTTTAAGGCCCACTCTGAAACATGTTTTCTGCAGATGTTAACCACTTGCAACAGACTCCATGAGTTATGTGATGCCTTGATTGTGTATTATTATAGCTTTTTGTCAAATGAGGAACAGAAGAGTGGAAGCATAGATGCACTTTTGAGTAATGTTTACAAGTCTCGAAAAGTGTCTGATGATCAGCGCAGCCGCATACATGTAATGCAGTCCCATCTTGCAAAACAAAAACAGACAGAAGCTGGTAAAGTACGAAAAGACAGAATTTTGCTTTCTCTGATCCACCTCCAGGAAAAATTCTCGTTGTTCCTGAACTTTTACAGAGGTATATTGTCCAAGTTCCATTCATTCATAAAAATGTTTCAATGTGAGGCACCTATGATGCACCGAATCCACTGTGAAATGTTTGTCCTGTGCAAAGAATTTTTGTCATCATTCATCAAAGTTGAATTTATTCCAGAGAGCAGTGTGATTGAACTTCTGAGCGTTGATGTCAAAAATACAGAAATACAACTTGCTGATAAATTTCTGAGTGTTGGAAAGTTTGCTTACTCAGAAGCACAAGAGTTGCAAAAAAAGAAAGTTAATTGGATCTCTGCATTTTATAAAAATTTAAGACACACATATCAAAATACTGCAATATATATGATAAAAAAACTTGCTGCTCAATAATAAAGTGTTGATTTGATTTTCGGTACTGCATCCAAAGCAGCGGAGATGCAACACAACTTTATCAGCATTTGACAAATTAAGCGAGTGCTTGCCGCAAGTAATTAATGATTCAGATAGGAGCTTTCTTTTAGAAGAGGTTTGAAGGTATTCACTTGATAATGCTGTAACAGAGTTGGAAGTCCCAGGAATCTGTCTTGATGATAGTTCAAGGATAGATTGTGATTGGTGGTCACATATTTTTGATTTGAAGGAGAGTGATGGTGTTACTATTAGGTATAAATATTTAGGTATTCTTGTGAGAGCTCTATTGTCTACCTTTTCTGGTCCTCTGGTTGAAGGGACATTTAATATGGATGGCATTATTACAGATGATAGAAGTTGTCTCACTGTGGAAAATTATGAGGCTGCTTCTATTGTTAAATACAGCTTACGAAGAAAGAAGATAAAGTCTGTAGAATTAAAGCCCACCACGCAGATGTGTAGTACAATTCATTCCGCCTATGCCTCTCTTACAAGGAATTCATGTCAACAAAAGGAAATAAAGTCTCAAATATTCCTCATTATGAAATTACTAGGAAAACAACAAATGTTCCCACTTGCTTAACAAAGCAGTTGTGTCCTAGTAATTCCATTGCCAAACATATTGCTTCAAAAGAAAGTGCATCAACTACTCTTCCTCTTGCACTTGCCAAACCTATTGATTCAAAAAAAGGTGCATTAACTACTCCTGTCCAGCATACAAGAAAACGATGTGCACCACAAGGTACTGCTGAGAACTTGCCTGTTAAAAAATCCAAGTGTGCCACAATAACAAGTTTTTTTTTAAAGAAATAATTCACCTATGAAAATTTGTGGTGGTTACTATAAAACTGTGATCATGGTGAAGTGAATTAATGAAATGAGCTCTCTGTGTACACAACTACAGTTGAATATGCATAATCTTGATTATAATTTTTTTTTTATCATTATGCAATTTTACAATTTAAATTATTCTTTTAAAAGTGTGCAACACTTATTTGATTCAACAGAATTTACTAAAGATTATTTGAAACATCTTCCATGGTATGTTATGTATTAATTATTACAATTTCAATAATTTGGTTAACATATTTCTATTATGGGCTTAAAATGCTATATAAGCAGCAAATATGTGGATTGGATTTGAATATCATGCAAGATCCTTATATTCCCATACGCAAAAAAAGGCATATGGCGTGATATTACGTGGCCAAAGACTTCAATGCAGAACTGCTATTAAAAGCAGCAACAATACTGTTTGTCACGTATATTTTGTTTAAGTATGCAGGGTGGAGTAGTTAGGTCCATATAATGATATGAAAATACAAAACGAACATTAATGGTAAAAAATTTTACTTACTCATAATAATTTCGGCATTTATCTGTCACTGTGGCAAAGCTTCTGCTCGATAGAACGGACATTTACTTTTTAACATGAGATTCAAGTTCTGTCTGAATGGAAGATTCATGGATTAAAAAACACTATTGATGGGTTCCATTTCAACTCAGGCAGGGTCGTACCATCATGGTCTCAGATTTCTCTAAAAAAAATTAAGGGGTGTTCCGTGACTAAAATAAGGAGACCCATATTTTTTCTTTCGACAAGAAAAAATTTTCCCTTCGAGATAGAGGGTTTCAAATCTTGCACCGTCAAACAAGCTCTCTAGAAAACGGTTATTTTTCCTAACTTCAGCGAGTCATTGCAGCAGAGTTAAAAAAGATATCGTGTTCTTGTATTTTTTACATTGTGTATATAACATATAATAATATATGGTGCTAATATTTGCTACACATCGTATGATTAAAATTTAAAAAAATCGCAAACTTTGTGATTTTTTAAAAAAATTGAACTTTTTAAGTTTTTTTTAAACAGGTTTGGATGGAGTTTTTCTATATTCGTTTTTTTCGTTAAAGACATACAAATGTGCACTTTATTTGCAATTTTTTGTGTGTCTGTGAAACTGCTAGTTTCTGCGTTTCGGCAGCGTTAAAAACAGCCGATTTTGAAAAATCTCTAACTTTGCCAACGATTTTCTCAAAAAGGCCATTTTTTAAAATTCTGAAAATTAAATCCCTGTTTCATTATCAACAGGAGAATATCTGTGTAAATTTTCACGGACCTAAAAACGCTCGTTTCCGAGTAAGACTTGTTTGAATTCGGTTTGAAAGCCTACGATTTCCCGTGTTCTAATGGCGCCATTTTGGAAAAATCTCAGGCGCAAAGTACGTACGTTATCTCTTACCCGAATCAAAGCGTTAGATATTCTTTGCCCGAATGATGGAATGAGAGCATTGGGTCAGCTGGCCTTGGTTGGATACATCCACCTCACCCTTCCCGAGTGATGACATGCCTATAAAACTGTCGGGGGGGGGGGGGGGGTGTAACCAATACATAAAGAAAATTCTTGCTGCTCCACTAAGAAAAGACTATGAAAGAGTAGAAAACTGTTGTGAAACAATTTGAAGAAAAGAGTGCAGGCACGTGTACTATAAGTTAATTTTCGATGGCCAAACACCCTCGAGTTTTTCTGAGAGTTGCTAATTGTAGGCTACTGTCAGAAGAGCAGTTGCTGTTTTGTTATAGTTGCTAAAATTAACTTCTCAGTTTTTTCGTAATAGTAAAATATTCGCTCAGGAGAGTTTTGTCCTCTGCGAACGGGGGGAGAAGGTGCAATGCTCTTGACCTCGCTGCTTGGTTGATAGCGCTGGTCGCTACCGAAACTCTGCTTACCTCCTCTCCAAAACGTAATGGCTATTGTCTAATCTACTAAATAAATAACAATTTCCTGTTCAATCAGCTGATTTTACAAGTAAAATTCATATAAAACTTATGCGCTTATAATGGTGTAAAGATTTTTATCTATTTGAAACATATTCAAAGATTTCAAATTTTTTGAAGAGGAGGGGGGGGGTGATTGTGTTCTTAGTGATTTCCACCTGGGCCACGATAAACCATGCACTGCCCATGGCTTCTGTTCCCTTAGAAGATAATCCTGGATCGATGGGAGACCAGCGGAGTTTTGACAACCCTCCCTCTCACGTGGTGGTGAGGTGTCTCAAAGCTAGGTAGCTTTCAAAAATGTTTCAACTTAGTTGGCTGGTAATAAGAGAGGATTCCATTTCAACTCTGGCAGGGTCGTACCATCATGATCTCAGATTTCTCTAAAAAAATTAAGGAGTGTTCCTTGATTAAAATAAGGGTACCCATATCTTTTCTTTCGGCAAGAAAAAAAATTTTCCCTTCGATACAGAGGGTTTCAAATCTTCCACCGTCAAACAAGCTCACTAAAAAACCGGTTATTTTTCCTAACTTCAGTGAGTCATTGCAGCAGAATTAAAAAAGATCTTTTGTTCTGGTATTTTTTATTACATTGTGTGTATAACGTTTAATAATATTTGTTGCTAATATTTTTTACACATCGTATGATTAAAATTTTAAAAAAATCGTAAACTTTGATTTTTAAAAAAAATTGAAATTTTTAAGATTTTTTTTAACTGGTTCAAATGGAGTTTTTTTTCTATACTCGTTTTTTTGTTAAAGACATTTAAATGTGCACTTTATTTGCAATTTTTTATGTGCCTGTGAAACTGCTAGTTTCTGCAGCGTTAAAAACAGCCGATTTTGAAAAATCTCCAACTTTGCCAACGATTTTCTCAAAAAGCCCTTTTTAAAATTCTGAAAATTAAATCCCTGTTTCATTATCAACAGGAGAATATCTGTGTAAATTTTCACGGACCTAAAAACGTCCGTTTCCGAGTTAGACACGTTTGAATTTGATTTGAAAACCTACGATTTCTCCGTGTTCTAAAGGCGCAATTTTGGAAAAATCTCAGGCGTAAAGTATGTATTCTCTTACCTGAATGAGAGCGTTGGATCCGTCCACCTGACCCTACCCTGGGCGATAACACGCCTAAAAAACGGTCTTGGAAAAAAAAATTAACAAATCTATATATATAGATTTGAATGGTATGTCTGCTAAACAAATTTACAGTTTTCAATTTAAAACCACCAAACTTGGTATACTATCTCATGGTACCCTAACTTAAACCGTAGACGGTTTTGGAAGGTCGGAGCCCGGGGTCAAGGGCTCCACACAAAACTTCCATAAAATCTAGTTTTCAATTTAGAACCGCCAAATTTGGAATACTATAGCATGGTACCCTAACTTAGACTGCAGACTGTTTTTGGAAGGGGTCGGAGCCCTGGGTCAAAGAGCCCCCACACAAAATTTACGTAAAATATACTTGTAAACTATAGTGCCCTAACTGAGACCGTAGATGGTTTTGGAAGGGGGTTGAGCCCTGGGTGGGTGGGAGCCCGTGGTCAAAAGGGCCCCACGCAAAATTTCCGTAAAATCTAGTTTTCAATTTAGAACCATCAAATTTGGTATACTTTTTCTTGGCACCCTAACTTTGTAAAATATTTTACGAAAATTTTGTAGGGGTGGGGCTTGACCCCGGGTTCCGACCCCTTCCCAAAACCGTCTAGTCAAAGTTAGGGTGCCAAGAAAAAGTATACTAAATTTGATGGTTCTAAATTGAAAACTAGATTTTACGGAAATTTTGCGTGGGGCCCTTTGACCCCGGGCTCCCCCCTTCCAAAAACCATCTAAGGTCTAAGTTAAGGTACCATGAGATAGTATACCAAGTTTGATGGTTCTAAATTGACATACATTCAATTCTCTATATATATAGATTTGTTATTTTTTTTCCCACGACCGTTTCTTAGGCATGTTATCGCTCAGGGTAGGGTGAGGTGGACGGATCCAACACTCTCATTCGAGTAAGAGAAAACGTACTTTGCGCCTTAGATTTTTCCAAAATGGTGCCTTTAGAACACGGAGAAATCGTAGGTTTTCAAACCAAATTCAAACGCGTCTAACTCGGAAACGGGCGTTTTAGGTCTGTGAAAATTTACACAGATATTCTCCTGTTGATAATAAAACAGGGATTTAATTTTCAGAATTTCAAAAAAGGGCTTTTTTGAGAAAATCGTTGGCAAAAGTTGGAGATTTTTCAAAATCGGCTGTTTTTAACGCTGCGGAAACTAACAGTTTCACAGACACATAAAAAAATTGCAAATAAAGTGCACATTTGTATGTCTTTAACAAAAAAAAACGAGTATAGAAAAAACTCCATTTGAACCAGTTAAAAAAAATCTTAAAAATTTCAATTTTTTTAAATCGAAGTTTACGATTTTTTAAAATTTTAATCATACGATGTGTAAAAAATATTAGCATCACATATTATTATACGTTATACACACAATGTAATAAAAAATACCAGAACAAAATATCTTTAATTCTGCTGCAATGACTCGCTGAAGTTAGGAAAAATAACCGTTTTTAGAGAGCTTGTTTGACGGTGGAAGATTTGAAAACCTCTGTCTCAAAGGAAAATTTTTTCTTGCCGAAAGAAAAGATATGGGTCTCATTATTTTAATCAAGAAACACCCCCCTTAATTTTTTTAGAGAAATCTGAGACCGTGATGGTACGACCCTGCCAGAGTTGAAATGGAATCCCTCTCTTGTTACCAGCCAACTAAGTTGAAACATTTTTGAAAGCTACCTACCTTTGAGACACCTCACCAACACGTGAGGGGGGGTCAAAACTCCGCTGGTCTCCCTTCGATCCAGGATTATCTTCTAAGGGAACAGAAGCCATGGGCAGTGCATGGTTTATCGTGGCCCAGGTGGAAATCACTAAGAACACAACCACCCCCCCCTCTTTAAAAAATTTAAAATCTATGAATATGTTTTAAATAGATAAAAATCTTTACACCATTATAAGTGCATAAGTTGTATATGTATTCTACTTGTAAAATCAGTTGATTGAACAGGAAATATACTCAACTTACATTTTATGAATAAGCATGCACGCGTATGTGTTATTTATTTAGTAGATTAGACAATTGCCATTACGTTTTGGAGAGGAGATAAACAGAGTTTCGGTAGCGACCAGCGCTATCAACCCAGCAGCGAGGTCAAGAGCATTGCACCTTCTCCCCCCGTTCGCAGAGGACAAAATTCTCCTGAGCGAATATTTTACTATTACGAAAAACTGAGGTTAACTTTAGCAACTATAACAAAACAGCAACTGCTCTTCTGACAGTAGCCTACAATTAGCAACTCTCAGAAAAACTCGAGGTTGTTTAGCCATCGAAAATTAACTTATAGTACACGTGCCTGCACTCTTTTTCTTAAAAATATTTCACAACAGTTTTCTACTCTTTCATAGTCTTTTCTTATGCGATGTTTAAGTATAAACGTAAACAAACAAACAACTGTTGCTGTCTTTCGCAACTCAACTTTGTTAGTGGAGCAGCAAGAATTTTCTTTATGTATTGGTTATTCCCCCCCCCTCCCTGACAGTTTTATAGGCATGTCATCACTCGGGGAAGGGTGAGGTGGATGTATCCAACCAGGGCCAGCTGACCCAATGCTCTCATTCCATCATTCGGGCAAAGAATATCTAACGCTTTGATTCGGGTAAGAGATAACGTACGTACTTTGCGCCTGAGATTTTTCCAAAATGGTGCCTTTAGAACACGGGAAATCGTAGGCTTTCAAACCGAATTCAAACGCGTCTAACTTGGAAACGGGCGTTTTTAGGTCCGTGAAAATTTACACAGATATTCTCCTGTTGATAATGAAACAGGGATTTAATTTTCAGAATTTTAAAAAATGGCCTTTTTGAGAAAATCGTTGGCAAAGTTAAGAGATTTTCAAAATCGGCTGTTTTTAACGCTGCCGAAACGCGGAAACTAACAGTTTCACAGACACACAAAAAATTACAAATAAAGTGCACATTTGTATGTCTTTAACGAAAAAAACGAATATAGAAAAAACTCCATCCAAACCTGTTTAAAAAAAACTTAAAAAATTCAATTTTTTTCAAAAATCACAAAGTTTACGATTTTTTAAATTTTAATCATACGATGTGTAGCAAATATTAGCACCATATATTATTATATGTTATATACACAATGTAAAAAAAATACAAGAACACGATATCTTTTTTAACTCTGCTGCTATGACTCGCTGAAGTTAGGAAAAATAACCGTTTTCTAGAGAGCTTGTTTGACGGTGCAAGATTTGAAACCCTCTATCTGGAAGGGAAAATTTTTCTTGCCGAAAGAAAAAATATGGGTCTCCTTATTTTAGTCAAGGAACACCCCTTAATTTTTTTAGAAAAATCTGAGACCATGATGGTACGACCCTGCCTGAGTTGAAATGGAACCCATCTATTTCGAGTTAAAGTTCTATACCTTTGTATAGGTGTTTGCAAGGAATGATGATTAAAAACGTGAAAGTTAAAAAACCCAAATGAATAAAAAAACACAAAAGAATAAAAGAATGGCCCCAAACTTATTTCACCACTGCAGCACCTTAATGTTTCCAGTGAGGAAGGCAAAATTATTACCCAAAAAAATTTTTGAAGTGTGTTGCGGTGGTGAAATAAGTTTGGGTCCATCTTTTATTCCTTTGTGTCTTTTTATTCATTTGGGTTTTTTAACTTTCACGTTTTTAATCATCATTCCTTGCAAACACCTATACAAAGGTATAGAATTTTAACTCGAAATAGTGTTTTTTAATCCGAGAATCTTCCGTTCAGACAGAACTTGAATCTCATGTAAATAAGCAAATGTCCGTTTTATCGAACAAAAGCTTTGCCACAGTGACTGAAAAATGCCGAAATTATAATGAGTAAATAAAATTTTTTACCATTAATGTTCGTTTTGTATTTTCATATCATCATATGGACCTAACTACTCCACCCTGCATACTTAAACAAAATATACGTGACGAAAAGTATTGTCGCTGCTTTTAATAGCAGTTTTACATTGAAATCATGCAAGATCTTTTTTTTTTTTTTTTTTTTTTTTGCAAGATAAGGAATTTTGGAGATTTGTTAAATTTCAACTGGTAGTTCCTACCTAATAATCAAATCTAACTTTCCGATTACAATTTGCATGGACGTCAAATTTTGTTTACATGTATATGCATTAATGTTCGGTCATTTTATGCACTTTTGATTTAATAATGAATTTTAACCACATATAATATTTAATGTATATTGTGTTTATGTCTGAGTGCGCATGGGGGGGGGGGGTATTGAAAATATTTTCAGTCTTGGCCACATCTCACAACTTGCACCCATGATCACAAGTGTAATGTGACACTTTCCAGTGCTTCCAGATGTACTGTATATGAAAAAATGGGTATTGTACAGCTTACTATACATTCACTAACTCCACAGTGAATTAATCAATTTTCATGGTTTGAAATAGAATACTCTTGATAGAAATTTAAGGTGAAAATTTCTTGTGATGTCAAACTGGATGGTACAGGTACCATCAAATGCACTGTACAGTACAGATTTCGGTACACACACCGAACTCCACACCACATAATGGAATTTCATGAAATTTGAAATAGAGTGCTCTTACATAATAACAATTGTAAGGTGACACTTCTTTTTGCCTAGAATTGGGTGCTTCTATTTCTGCTGTTAGTATATAGAATTTCATATGTATGGATAGAGAACTACTGTACAGGCTTTCCCGAACTGATTTTTTAAAATTCGAAATAACCAGGCTTTTTTTTGCACTAGAGATGAAACTGGGTACAAACTTGCAATGGGGGGGTCAAATCCTAATGCCAAGGGACCCAGCTGGGTTCTTATGGTTGACTTGCACCCACCCTGACCAGTAGCCACCCGGGCCCACATTTTAGAAATAATTTTTTGTGAAACATATTATTCCAGAAATATTTATTTACTAATTTCCACCACAGGATCAGTTTTACCAAGTCTGTTGCTGAGCCCCCCTCCCCATGCCAGGAGCAGGGTTTCCCTAAGGAAGTGCTGTTCAGCCGTTTTTGCTTGCGTACCCTACAATACAAATTTTCTTAACTTTGTACCCCCAATATTTTTTAATTTATGAATTGCCAAGTGGAGTTATTTAATACTAAAAATACATGTTGTTTGCCAGACAACATTGTTTAATATTATAAATATATATGAATTGGTAAATGGCAATGCTTATTATGAATCATACAGCAAAAAATATGGCAATATTAATCTTATTATAAAATATCCATTTAATGTGAAAACTGGGCTTTTTTCTTTTTTTCTTTTTTCTAGCTAGAAATTAAATTCCTGGATTAATGTTAGTGAGTGCAAGTATGAGGCCCTGCTCTGGATCAAGGCAATTCCTCTCTTTAGTTTTGATTTATGTTAGTGCAGAGACGCCTTATTCACACAAGTAAGTCGATGGAAATGGAAGAAGCTTTGAGCCGCCCCGGTGGCGCAGTGGTCTAAGGCGTTGGCCTCTGATCATTCGTCCGAAGGGGTCCGGGTTCGAATCCCGGTGAGGCATGGATGTTGTGTTTGTCTTACGGCACTGGCTCTCTCCCTTCCCTGGAACCAGTGACCCTAAATTAGGGACGGGCGACTGCTTATAGCCCATTGAGTTGCTCACGGTGGTCGTTAAACCTCCAATCAAAAAAAAAAAAAAAAAAAAAAAAGAAGAAGCTTTGAAATAGCAAGGTCACTTAACTCCATGAACTCTTTTCGAGCTGCTGTACAAAAATTGGAGATTGACATGTTCTCAAATGTTATTTTTAGTATGCTGTCAGCAGACATTTCTATTAAGTCAACTTTTAATTTGATGGAAAGATCAGATGAAGTGCATGCAATTGTATTAAAGGGATTTGTAACCCAATATCGTGTGTGTGTGTTTTGTCCTCATTCTTAATCCGTGGAAAGTATTTCAAGAATGCTTCACTCAGCCAGACCAAGTGGCATTTAATGATTCTCACCATGGTATCAGTAACACCGACTCCATTTTGTTCAGTAAATTCATAAAGAGTTGGAAAAATCGCAATATTTCCATCACTAATGCAATTTAACCAAAACAAAACTTTGTTATAAAACCCCTTGATTTTACTGTGTCTTAAAAATATTTGTATCAAACTTTTGGAGCTGTAGGTTGAGTTCATTTAGTTTGCTGAAAATGTCCACTAAATAGCTTAATTGACAAAAGCCAATCTTCATTTTGAAAATATGTGATCAGTTCAGATTTCAGTTGTGAGAGTAAACATTACTTCTTCCCTCAATTCAAACTAGCGGATCAAAACGTGTCCTCGTGACAACCAGTGCAACCCTGTTTGTAGCAATAGTTGTGTATGTGCAGATCCTATCTCCTCACACATTTTCTGAAAAAGATGGGAATTTAACGTTTGGGACTCTATCAAATTTATTACTTTTACAGCACTGTTCATTGTTTCATGCAATTCAGGAGTCCTGTTTTTTGCAGCCAAACTTTGTTTATGTATGTATAATGCAGTCTTGTAATTATTATTATTATTATTTTTTTTTTTTTTTTTTTTTGTTTCTTAACCTGTTTTTCTTTTCTTTCAGACTGAATGAGTGAAGCATGGGAAAGTGCAAGCTCAGAAATGAATGGATTATGAAGAAAGACAATAATGGCTATGAAATATCATTATGGGAACAAAAACACCGTGAATATGAACTATTCTGCAAATTGTGTATTTGTACAGTGACTGTCCAGAATAAAGGTTTTCATGCTCTACTGCAACATGCTAATTCTACTAGACATAAGAAGTTGTGCTTTGATGCTTTTGGACCAAAACAGATGGTTTTATCTGCATTCCCTCCTGGTAATCCATCCTCATCTTTTGGAGAAACTCCTGTGTTACCTACACTTAGCCTTTATAGTGTTAAAGATAGTGCAACTACAGCCGAACTGATATGGACTATGAAAGCAGTGTGCAGTAATTATTCAGTTGTCTCTTGCCATGATATAGTTAAAATATTTAAGGCAATGTTTCCTGGGACAGATACTGTGAATAAAGAATTTTCATTAAGCCCAAAAAAGATGCACAATTTAATTACAGATGCCATTGCTCCATACTTTCGGGACAACATGCTGGAAGAAGTTAAGTCAGCATTTTATACTTTATGCTTTGATGAAACCACAAATGTTGAGGACAAGAAAGAGCTTCAGATAGGAATCAGATACTGGTCTGAAAGTAAGAATGAAGTTGTTTCTCGACATTTAGAGACTTTTCTTATTGGGAAAGCAGATACAGCAAACCTTTATGAAAAAATAAATACTGCCATTAATAATGCTAATTTGCCTGTACAGAAATTGTTAATGATAGGGTCAGATGGGCCAAATGTTAACAAAAAAGTGCACAGACTTTTCAATGAACATTTAGTGACTTTGTATACTAAAAGGTTACTTGATATTGGCACATGCCATATCCATACCGTACACAGTGCCTATTTGCGATAATTTCAGTGTCTTGGTGAAGGTGCATCACAGTTGCTTGTAGCAGTCTATCATTATTTTGCTGGCTGACCTTCTAGAATAGAGGAATATGAAAAGATTCAGAATGATTTAAAGTTACCTGCACATAAATTCATAAAGCACTCTCAACAAGATGGTTGTCTTTTGGAAGGGCAGCTGAACGATTGATTGAACAGTTTGAGGGAGTACTGCATTATTTTCTTAAACATATTCCATCCAAAAAGAAATGTGAACACATTGAAAGTAGTTCATACAAGATGATAGTTGGTCTTTTGCGAAATACAACAATGAAAGCGGAATTGTACTTTGCCATTTCTTCTGCTGAACTATTCTTGAAATTTACTCGAATGTTTCAACAAGATGGGCCTCTAGTTCACATTTTACATTCACAGTTACAGGAGTTAACTGGAACAATAATTGGGAGAGTTTGCAAATCAAGTGTAATGAAGGCAATTCAGTCTGGCTCAAAAAATATGATGTGACTATATTTGATGATCAGAATGAACTTTTACCGGTGAATAATATTGTGGTTTCGTTGGAAGTTAAAAGGGAAATATGCAGTCTGGAGGAGAAGCAAAAGCTATCATTTTTGAGGCATGCTCAGCACATTATATTGCTGGAAGCAAATATTTAATAGAAAAAGTGTTTAGTTCCTCAAAAGTAAAAGTAATCACAGCCCTTAGATGTCTGCATCCTTCACAACGGAAGTTGTTTACAAGCTGCAGACATATAGTCGCACTTGCAAGAGCGTTTGTTACCTGTTGATATTGCAGAAAATGTACTGTTGGATGAGTAGAATACCTTACAGCTAGAAACTGAATCACAGGAGACTGAAAATGTGCGTATTGAGCAATACTGGAATAAGTTTTTTTCCAAAGTGAATGCCGTTGGCGAACCAAAATATTTGAATGTTTCAAAAATTGTAAAAGCTGCTCTTACATTATTGCATGGTAATGCAGAAATTGAATGAGGTTTTTCAATTTCAAGATTTCAAGATTGATTGAAGATAAAACATCAATGTCCGAAAGAACGTTGAATGCAATTTTGATAACAAAAGATGCTTTGAAACAGTACCAAAATAGCCCACACCTTGTGCCACTTACTGGAAAGCTTATATCTTTGGCACATAACGCTTCTAAACATTATCAGATGTAGTTAGAAGATGCAAAGAAATCAAAAGAAAAGGAAAAGCTTGAAAAAGAAGAAGAAGAATCATTACAGAAAGAAACAGAAGGAAAAAAGAGAAATGCTGAGGCATCAAGGAAAAAAAATTGAAGAAATTGAATTAGAACTGCTTGAAAAAAAAGGGGGGATCATGCAGCATCCAAAGAAACAGCCATTACATTGTTACAAGAGGCAACTGAAAGATTGAAGAAAGCCCTAGACAAAGAAGATTTGAAAGAGGCAACATTGGCTCAAGCTATGCTGGAAGGTGTTTGCTCAGTTACGAATGTTGAGAAAGAACAATGTAAAAGAAGTTGAGACACTTCAGAAAACAGTCGATAAAAGAAAGAGAAACCTCATTACCACTTTTTTTTTCAAAGAAATAGTCAGTCCCAATGGCGTACCCAGGAAAAATCTCGGGGGCTGTACATTTTAATTAGTGCTGCAAAAAAAATGGCAGCAATACAAATGACGCAGAAATTTGCCAGTGCTATTATAAAATATAAAAAACGAAAGGTTCAGGATTTCCATGAAATTAAAATTAAATGATAACCAAAGTCAATGTAATTTCTTACCTTTGACCCGGTTGTAAAGTTGCTGTACGTTGCTCTTGATAAATTCTTGTAGACTGTGTCCGCTGTGTACTTAATAGTTTTCCATGGGTAGCATAGCAGTCTTAAGACAGAAAAATAAAGCTTAGTGATAAGGAAGAGTAATTAAGTTTACACTTTAACTTAAGATTAGTCTTATTATTTAAATTATATGTGACAAAAAAACCCACTAGTATAAAGTATAGGGTTGGTCCTAGTAAATGGCTTAGACTAAAAAAAAGAAGATAAACATATCAGGGTTGTAAAAACTTAGTGGAACATAAAATAAATTAGGTTATGAGGAGTTACTTCAGGGGTAACTTGGCAAGTGCTGTGCACTGACAAGCGTTGCACAAATAACTCCTACTAACCTAATTTATTTTACATTTTTCTGTAAGATTTTACAACTCAAGTATGTTTATTTTAATTCTTTTACTTATTTGCTTAGTCTCAACTAGTTTTCCAGAGCCAACCCCATACTTAATAGCAGTTTGTCATACATATTTAAAATAATAATTACCCTTCCTTATCACTAAGCTTTATTTTTTCTTTCTTACATCTATTACGTTATTTATGGAAAACTACTAAGCACACAGCTAACGTAAGTACCATCCATTAAAATTTATCAACCGTGACATACAGTGACATTTCGACCTGGTTAAAGGTAAATTACATTAACTTTTGGTTATTATTTAGTAGCCAATGGTACTGCCAGTTAACAGCTTCAAAATTGTAAATCTCTTTAAGATAGGTTAGGTATTGACATTAAATTAAGCTGTTATAGGATTCTAAACATTATTCATACCCAAAATCTCTATGAAAACAAACACCTGCCATTGTTTAGCAATACCATTAGCAATTGCCGTGCCATTTCTTTTGCACTTTGTGGTTATTAATACTTTTTTCATTTTTAAATTTTTTGTCGGGCAGTCTAGCTAGTTAAATCACCATCAATGCAGTGTTGAAAAATATGGGTGGGGTTACATATGCTAACTTGCATCCTCATCTGTGTGCTAATGGTCAGTTCCAACTATTTTAACTTTGACTTCTATTTTTATAGTTATTAAAATAAGAAAAAAAATATTCAAATGCACCCTTGCTGAGAAGTTAAAGACGATCCTTGTTAAGTAAACAAAAAATTAAATAATTTATGTATCTGGCAAAATAATTATTTTAGGAAAAAGCTTCATTTGTGTAGGCAAATATGTGTAATTTATCAAAATGTATCTGAATCAAACAGTTTTCTTCTGGCTTCTTTATCATATCACCAGAATGTGGGTTCTGAAAGAAGTGAGTGTTAATAAATTAGTCACAACAAACCTCTGTGATTTTGATGAAATACATATCTTCTTTACATATGTGCTGTTTCTTTTTTTTTTTTTTTGTGAATTTGTTAGTTTTCACACTTGTGATGTCTCCAGTAGACTTAACATAGCATCGTCCTTAAATTTTGTGCGCTACCATACTTTAATCTTGTTTCTAGTCCACTGATAACATAATTAGGAAATTTTCATTTGGTTTCTTCAGAAATAAAAGTGAAAATAATGACTAATCATTTTGCTCATTAATATAAATTTTTTTAAGGAAATTTTATGCAGCTTTAGTTTCTCTTTCTTTTTCTCCAACTTTTTGTCTGGTCTTTTTTCAGCAGAGTTTGTCTTGTCAACTTTTTTCTGCAGAGTTTGGTAAGTTCTTTTTTCTTCTGATATTTACATATTTTGGGTAAATGCCAAGGATTTTATTGAGACAATAGAAGTAATTAAGGCATATGCTGCGATCCAGAGAGCTATGTTTGTTTGCACTAAAATCATCCTTGCGCTACAAGATGGCGCGTTTTGAGCCATCTTCTAGCCTTCCTTCCAGGCGATTGATGCTATCTTAGCTCCCTGCCACGGATAGATCAACTTACAAAGTTTTACAGACTTTCTTTTACTAAGAATCTGCCAGTCTAAGGTTACGGTCAGTGGTGTGAAATAATTTTGTATATGTGCTCAAAATTAAGGATTTTTGACCAGTTTTCTTGTATTGTGAATTGATTTCAAGGTACCAAAGTATGTGAAAGGTATACATCACTCTACCTAGAAATGAGAAAACCAAATCAAGTAGTTTTAACTAATTTTTATACCTTACATAATAAGTCTCTTTAGTCTCTCTCTCTCTTTTTTTTTTTTTTTTTTTTTTTTGAATTTTTAGTCTACGAACTCTCTTTTTTTTTTATTTTTAGTCTACAAACTCACTTTTTTCAACCCTTAATGGCAATCCTAGGCCTGATTATTTTCCACCTGGTTAAAAAGTTCAGCTTCTTCTTTTTGTTTTGATCGATCTCATGTATGCAAATTTCTACAGTTGGAATCTGATCAAAGGTCTGTTTAATCAATGCATCAGTTCTTACTTTTAAATCTGAGACATGTGCCTTAACTAAAAGAGACATACAGTTAATGGCATAGGCAGTGCCACTACCTTCACTTCCCCAGCAAAACAGTGTGCTGACACTATGTTGGAACATGGCTCCATCAGAAGGCTGTCGCAGAAGTTACGAGAGGACAGTGAGAAGGCATACCTGTGGATAAGAAATTATCTGCAAGCAAGATCTGAAGGTGGTAAGGTGGGTCATTCACTCTGCAAAATAACATTAAAAAACACAGATTTAGTTCACCAATGCCACACACACATTGCAATAATCTGCCCCACAATGCAGCATTTGTTAATGAGCAAAACCAGTGACACACAATCATGCTGGCTTCTGTACTGAAGCTCATGTGGTCCCACTTTCACTCATCAGTCTCGACATGAAAGATGGCATTATCTGGTAACTGCAAACTCTTTATGCATGTGGTAACATATGCTAGTGCCATGTGAACATCATTGTAACCAATCATGTAGTGAACAAGTGTACCAGCATGGGGAACCATGATTTGCCAAACATTCTAATGCCAGTGAGACACATTCTTATTAGCATTTTTTGTAGTTAGGATATTTGTTGAGTCTTGTTACATACCAATGGTTAAACATATGAAGTACTCAAATGTGGTACTGAATTTGAGAAACACAAACTGGATTCTAATCTTCACTGTAGTAAGGGTTTTTTTTTTTTTTTTGTTGTTGTTGTTTTGCTAAACTCAATTTTAGTGGAAGTACTATTGTGCTGTCCAGATTCCTTGTTCTTCCAACTGTATTTTGTAATTACTAATTAAACAACCTTAATTCATTCATTAGTTATGGCCACTAAAATTATAAAATCTATCAGCTGTTCAAATGCATTTTCTAGAATTATGTACAGTAATTATATACACTGACGGGGAAAAAAATCCCAACACCAAGAAGGGGTTGTGTTAGATAAACGACAGTTGGTAGGCGGTGAGAGTACATCTGTAAGATGACGTCTATGCACATTTCGCGCTCGGCGCATACGTGTGGCGCTAGTAGCGCCCCTCGGAACATGCAAATTAAGTTTGCTGTAAATACGCGTTGTAACGTTCGTGAGTGTTAGTTATCATTGAGATTTGATGTAGTGTGTTGATGTTAGTCAAGAATGCCTTTAAGAAGACGAAAAAGCCATTATCAACAGCTCACAGAGTTTGAACGACGTCGTGTAATAGGGCTACGAGAAGGTGGATTTTCGTTCCACAATATTGCAGAACAACTTGGCAGGAATGTAGCCACTGTGCATGATTGTTGGCAGCGGTGGCCAAGGGAAGGTACTGCCTCAAGAAGACCGGGTTCCGGTCGGCCACGTGGCACTACTGAGAGGGAAGACCGCCGTGTACGGCGTATGGCCGTGGCGCATCGTACCGCGTCTGCGGCAGCAATTCAAGCTGCAGTTGCCGCCACAGTGACACAACAAACTGTTACAAATGGGTTACTTGAAGGACAGCTCCGAGCCAGACGCCCTGTAGCGTGCATTCCACTTACTCCAAACCACTGCCATTTGCGACGTCAGTGGCGTCAAGCTAGAGCTCATTGGAGGACGGAGTGGAGATCTGTTGTGTTTTCTGATAAAAGCCGGTTCTGCCTGGGTGCCAGTGATGGCCCTGTGTTGGTTAGAAGGAGGCCAGGTGAGCGCCTGCAACCAACCTGTCTGCGGCCGAGACACACTGGACCTACACCTGGAGTTATGGTCTGGGGAGCAATTTCCTATGACAGCAGGAGCACTCTCGTGGTTATCCCGCGCACCCTGACGGCACAGTTGTACGTCGGTCTGGTGATTCAACCTGTTGTGCCGCCATTCATGAACAGCATTCCAGGGGGTGTTTTCCAACAGGATAACGCTCGCCCGCATACCGCTGTTGTAACCCAACATGCTCTACAGAGTGTCGACATGTTACCGTGGCCTGCTAGATCACCAGATCTTTCACCAATCGAGCACGCATGGGACATCATTGGACGACAACTCCAGCGTCACCCCCAACCAGCATTAACTGTCCCTGTATTGACCGACCAAGTGCAACAGGCATGGAACTCCATCCCACAAACTGACATCCAGCACCTGTACGACACAATGCATGAACGTTTGCATGCTTGCATTCAACATTCTGGCGGTTACACTGGTTATTAATGTACCAGAATTTCACATTTAAAATGGCTCTTCTCGCGCTTACATTAAGCTGTGATCTTGAAACCTTAATCGATTAAATATGTTACCTATACAAATGTATTGCCGCCATTTCATTCCTCTACAACTATTTTTTCGTGGTGTTGGGATTTTTTTCCCGTCAGTGTATATTGTCCAAGCCAATTGTGCTTTAAGTTATTTTAATTCCACTATCACAAAAAAACTCCATGTCGACATTTATTTTTATCATTATATATATCTTTTGATTAAAGATTCTAAATCCAAAATAATCTATTATATTGCTTCATAGTTTTTGAAATCTGACTTTTAAGAAGTAAAATGCTTCTAATTTTTCAGATTATTTGTTATGCCATAACGACCAGTGTGACAGACGAAGAGTCGCATTTATATACTACTTGGTTTCTGAATGGAAAGAAGATGATGGGGGAAACCTGGTTTTTTTTGACTCAGGTATGTGGTAATTGTATTTATATTACTTCAAATAATGGAGATGAAGTACCCATAATTTGTAGGGGTAAATTTGCAACAGGAATAATGCTGTAAATTTGAACGTTCAAACTAGTTTTTGAAATATGGTTGCACATGTTTATCAAAAGATTTGGTGCTTTCACCACCTTACTTAGTTTCTTTTTTTTTAATTTGCATATCAATTTTTTTAATATTTTATTACATTTTGGATATTTTTAGCCTTTTTTAAAATCAAAACTTTAGCTTGATTTACCTGCTTAAAATTTTATTTTTCATATTTGTGCATTCTTATTTTGTGATGAGAATGCAAAGAACAGAAAATAAAAAAAAATGCAAATACAGACACATGCCGTGTCAGGTACATTTTTCAGAAGGCTGGATGAATGACCTGTTTGGATTCTAACAGACATAGCATTAACTTTTGGTGTGCAAGAGATGGTGAAGCCTGGTCTTTGGGCAGTACATATTTTTTTCTGTGTGAATCAAGGGAAGGACCAGTTAATTAATTGCACATAGTGCAGCAAAATAGCATTCAATCAAAGCAATATAAACATTTTCCAAAAATCAGAGAAAACTCAATGTATCCAATGTAGGTTCTTCAAGTTTGGTCTTTTTGAACAATGAAAAGCTCCTAATTCTGAATTTTTGTAATCATTAAAAATCGCTGATTCGATTTTTTCTTTTGCGCCATGTGAACAGCTTAGGAGCTTTTTATTCCAATGTTTGGAGAAGCTGTAAAAAAAATTGTTTAAGATTGAACAAAAGCATCATCCTTACATTTCCAAAGGACTTATCACTTGTTCATGACAAAGTGACCTGCATTATACCCTTGCTATTAAAGAGGTAATTACAACAACAACAAAAGCTTGATTTACACTTTAGATTTTGGAATAATGTATCACAATACGTTGAGTGCCATTATTTGTCATCTGTATTTTTAGAGCTTGCTAAAGTATAACCCATGAAGGAAGAAATTTGTTTGTGTTTAGGAGAGGTGTGCTTAATTTATCTAAAATTATTTTGATGTCAGTGAATGGACCAAAAGTTTAATATATGTCTTTAGAAGTCGGATGCATTTGTTCAGCCCAGTGGTTCTGTATGATAAATATTGAATCTTACAACATGCAAACACTGAAGTGCTAAAACTCATGGGATAGTAGTATGCAAAATTTTAACTGGTGTTGCCATCGTATAAAAGTTTTGACGCACACCACGATTTTTATCAGTTGCAAGGTGTAATCTCGTGAGTCAGGTTGAACAACCAATAGTAGGATTATGGCAAGCCGACATGAATTATCGGAGTTTGAACAAGGCATGGTAGTGGAAGCCAAATGGATGAGGCATTCAATTTCTGAAGTTGTGTGAACATTCAACATTCCTCGATCCACGGTGTCACATGTGTACTGAGATTACCTCATGGAAGACATTACCACCCACCGTGGACAGCAGAGTGGCCGACCATGAGTGCTGAATGACCAAGTCCAGTGGTATCTGACCAGGATTGTCCATGCTAACAGGCAAGCGACACTGGCTCAAATAACATCCACATTCAATGCAGGAGGTACCAGAGACATATCCATCAGGTCAGTGCAGTGTAATTTAGTGTCCACGGTGTATGGGAGCAGAAGATGAAGACCCACCATAGTGCCTTTGTTACCACCACAACGTTCGGACACAGCGCCGCACCTGAGATACATGTACTTGGAGTGCCACTTTTCCAAAATAAGAAATCAACGATGCCAAAGTTTTGTACTAGTTTTGTACACCCAAAAGAAAATTTTGTACACCACCGGAAGTGGCACTTTTCGGCTCTCTAAAAGTGGCACTCCAAGTACATGCTGAGTGCTACTTTTTCAAAATCAAAAATAAATACTACCAAAGTTTTGTACTAGTTTTGTACACCCAAAAGAAAATTTTGTACACCACCGGAAGTAGTACTTTCCGGCTCTCTAAAAGTGGCACTCCAAGTACATGCTGAGTGCCACTTTTTCAAAATCAAAAATAACTACTGCCAAAGTTTTGTACTAGGTTTGTACAGTTTTGTACACCTAAAAGAAAATTTTGTCCACCACCGGAAGTGGTACTTTTTGACTCCCCTTTGTGACCCTCGAGCATGTACTTGGAGTGCCACTTTTCCAAAAACGAAAATAAACACTGCCAGAGTGTTGTCCTAGTTTTGTACAGTTTTGAACACCCAAAAGGAAATTTTGTACACCACCGGAGGTAGTACTTTTTTACTCTACTTTGTGCCCTTCAAGCATGTACTTGGAGTGCCACTTTTCCAAAAACGAAAATAAACACTGCCAGAGTGTTGTCCTAGTTTTGTACAGTTTTGTACACCCAAAAGAAAATTTTGTACACCACCGTAAGTGGTACTTTTTGGCTCTCCTTTGTGGCTCTCGACCAAGTACTTGGATTGCCGCTTTTCCAAAATTGAAAAAAAAAACACTGCCAGAGTGTTGTCCTAGTTTTGTACAGTTTTATACACCCAAAAGATAATGTTGTACATCACCGGAAGTGGTACTTTTTGACTCTCATTTGTGGCTCTCGAGCATGTACTTGGGGTGCCACTTTTCCAAAATCGAAAATAAACACTGCCAGAATGTTGCACTAGTATTGTACAGTTTTGAACACCCAAAAGAAAATTTTGTACACCATCGGAAGTGGTACTTTTTGGCTCTCCTTTGTGGCTTTCGACCATGTACTTGGAGTGCCACTTTTCCAAAATTGAAAAAAAAAAAAAAAACACTGCCAGAGTGTTGTCCTAGTTTTGTACAGTTTTGTACACCCAAAAGAAAATTTGTACTCTACCGAAAGAGGTTATTTTCATCTCTCCTTAATGGCTCTCCGGCATGCGCTCTTGTACTGCCCTTTTTCTAATATCGAAAATGAACACTGCCAGGGTGTTGAACGAGTTTTCTACGGTTTTGTACACAATGTTTTGTACACCATTGAAAGGGAACCGGTCACTTACTACGCCTAAGCAAACTAGCCTTTGTTTTCCTAGAAAACCATCGTAGAAAAGTTTCTCCAAAAATGAAAATAGACACCACTAACATTTTTTATGTTCTACCGTGAAATTTAAAATTATTTTCCTGAACAGAACAGTAGTAGAACTTTTCTACTTGGTGTACCGCTAAACATGTACTTGCAGTCCAAAATACAAAAAGTCGTCATATTTTATTTTTTTTCAGCTCGAAAAAATGTTTTGTACTTTACCGGATGTGGTACTTTTCATCCGTCTTAGTTCAGTACCAGACATACATTTCTTGTACCATTCCACAAACCCGAAATATTCACACACGTTTTCTATTAGTTTTGTAAGTGCGAGAAATGTGTTCCATTTTGAAATATAAGAAATCATTTTATGAGATTCCTCAATGGTAAAATTTGATGATCTCGGAGCGTATGTAAGCAGATTACAGTTCTTAATTTCCAATTTTTGTCTTAATAAAGTTATTTGCACCTGACTTTTATCTTTTTTTTTTTTAATTACAGATTTGTACATTTTGGGATTGTATAACGGCTATCCTCAGTTGTGGATACCCCCATGACTGCATTAATAAATTACTTGTAGAATTTTTAATTTTCGAAGCAGTAGCTTAAATGGTTAACTAATTTGATTAATATTCCTAGTTTGTTGCATATAAAACACACTTTTGTAATAACCCAGTAGCCAAATGGCCAAATTGAAAGAATCAGCAAAAGGATTTATGTTTAAAATCTTCTTTACCTTAATTTTCCACTCAATGAAAGTTCGAAGAAGGTCATCTATATAAAAAATCGTCATATTGTGATTCAGCATTTGATCAATTTCATGGCTGAACTACAACATTTCTTTCGAAACTCATATTTATACTATGTGGATCGCTAAAATGTACAAGCTGTTTAGAGAAGTAACGTGACTGTGACTCACTTAGATCAACATATAGCAACAATACGTATTCGTTTAAATCTCTTTCTTTATATCAGTTCCCCACAATTACTTGCAATCTTTCTCTCTCTACACCTCCCCCCCCACCCCCCATTATTTACAATCAAGGTTGTCTCTATAAATTTTGCTGTGACTCACTACCAGTGTCGCTAAAATGTACAAGCTGTTTAGAGAAGTAACGAACTCTTCTGTGGGAAAATGTTTAGTTTAGAAGCAACTCAAAAGGAGGGTTAAGTTATCGGTATAATACGTCACAGACTGAAATTCAAGCAATTTGAATTTCTGCGCAATGTTTTTTCAATCTAGTGGTTTTCAGTTTAAACAAAATTTTTAAATTTAAGCATTGCTTTGTAGAAATGAAAAGATATTCAGTGAAACTTCGGCTATGCGTATTCCAGTTATATTTTTTGACATTTATACGTAATTCTGCATTAGCCCCGATATTTTACTGTAGTTTCTAAGCTTTTCCAATTTGATAATAGCTAATTAATTCATTTATACGCTTTTTTCGATGTGCATAAATTTTGTAATTTCAGATTATCACAAACTCACAGTTCTTTTTTTTTTGTAAACATATACGTAACCGGTATATCACAAGTTTGAGGGAATCGAGACAGCGTTACTGAGTTCTTGGTGCAGCCAAAGTTGAACCTTCATCCTATCAGAGAAGGGTATGTATGCTGTTTACTTTCGATCAGCGTTGTTGTGTTCCTTCTTGATGCAAAGTTGAACCTTGATCTCATCAGAGAAGGATATGTTGTTTAGTTTCGGTTTGGATGAAAAATTTATTTCGCAAACGTTGCTCTGAATAAAACGTGTACTTAGGCAAGCTACAACTTTTGGCATGGTGCGGACGTTTTTTTGTTGTTGTAGTTCAGCCATGAAATTGATGGTGCAAAACTTAATAACGTTCATAGTTATGTTTTTTTTTTCTGACTTTGGAAAATTTCCACTTATCGCATAAAAAAATGTTTTCCACTTGTATTTTAATCATATAATTATAATTTATATTATATCTATATTATGTAGTTATATGGTACACTCAGTGGTCGAAGTGGCACAGAGCTACTGCTGGTATAGTGTAGACCATAGATCCACATAGTATAAATATGAGTTTCGAAAGAAATACATACCATTCCGTATAATTTTTTTTTTTGGTATTAAAAAATTAATGTATATAATAATAAAAAAATTAATGCAAAAATTAAAAAAACTTCATTAAAGGGTTTGTGGTCTCTTTCAGTCAGAGCTGCTAATTATCAATTTTATCCGTTAAAAATGTCATTTGCCGATTTTTGCGTTAAAATTTGTGCTTTCATCCTAATTTCTTTACGTAGTTTGTGAAGGGTTTATAATTTATTACATACCGGGATGGTAAATAACATTTTTTTTAACTGCCGGTATGCTCACTTCCATTTTTGTTAACTACCGGTATGCCATACTGGCCCACTTCGAACACTGGGTATAGTACTCGTATATTTGTAAACATCACATACCTGCACATTGTATTTCCACACGCACTCGTTTTTTCCTGTCCTGCATTGAAGTTTTGTTGTACATGCAAATTAATATCTGCAGCTACGAAATCCATATTGCATTCTTGCAGTGTAGAATACTGAATTCCCTGTTTGTATACAACCATATCCAATAACGATCACTAAAGACTCATAGTTGTTGACCTTAAACATTTAAATATATTTTACCGAATTCGTTTCAATGTGATAAAACATATATTCATGATTATGCATCTGACAGCTCACCGTGTTAAATCTGACTGACTGATTGATAACCTTGCATTCTGTACTTCTGTTCCAAAATTTATTTTAAAAGTTAAAACTACAGTGCTCTATGGTAGTTCCTTTACTTTACCAGACAGTCTCTCCAACTTCCTGACATCCCCATTTTCCCAAAACAAACACCGTGAAAAACACATCCTCCCTAGTGTCCGAAATCCTGGAAAAATTATTATGCTTAGGGGTGCTGAAATAAACTTTCCGGGGTTGCACAAGTTGTGCTAGTTACGCCACTGCGAATGCGCCAAGGTGTTTTGCAACTTCCCCCTCCCCCAACCTTGCTCGGCATGGCTGCTAGACTGGAAGCGATGATACGCGCTGATTTGAATTCCTTTTCCTAACGTTTTCGAAATGCTTTTGCTGAAAGCATTGCTTAACAAAGCAACAAAAAACTGTTTCTTTTCTTCTTTTACTATGAAAATGAAGGCTCCGACAATTTCTTAGTTTATACAAGACAACCGCACGGAAATTTGCGACCTTGAACAAATAAAAGTTGCATATAATGAACACAAAAACAGCTGGTTGTGCATAATGAACAGCAGTAAAAGTATGTAATGAACTGGAAAAAGATAGCAGTGTTTACTTCCGAATTTTGAAAGATGACACCCTAAGAGCATGCTGGAAAACCAAAGAGAACCATCGCCGGAGGGGTACATAACTCTCTTTTGTCTGTACAAAACTAGTACCCCATTCTGGCAGTGTTTATTTTCGATTTTGGAAATATGGCACTCCAACTACATGCTCGAGGGCCACAAAGTAGAGTCAAAAAGTACCACTTCCGGTGGTGTACAAAATTTTCTTTTGGGTGTACAAAACTGCGCAAAACTAGGACAACACTCTGGCAGTGTATTTTTTTTTTCAATTTTGGAAAAGTGGCACTCCAAGTACATGCTTAGAAGGCCACAAAAGAGAGTAAAAAAGCACCACTTCCGGTGGTGTACAAAATTTTCTTTTGGGTGTACAAAACTATGACAACATTCTGGCAGTGGTTTTTTTTTCAATTTTGGAAAAGTGGCACTCCAAGTACATGCTCGAGGGCCACAAAGGAGAGTCAAAAAGTGCCACTTCTGGTGGTGTAAACAATTTTTTGGGGGGTGTACAAAACTGTACAAAACTAAGACAACACTCTGGCAGTGTTTATTTTCGTTTTGGAAAAGTGGCACTCCAAGTACATGCTCGAGTGCCACAAAGGGGAGTCAAAAAGTACCACTTCCGGTGGTGTACAAAATTTTCTTTTGGGTGTACAAAACTAGGACAACACTCTGGCAGTGTTTTTTTTTTCAATTTTGGAAAAGTGGCACTCCAAATACATGCTCGAGGACCACAAAGGTGAATCAAAAAGTACCACTTCCGGTGGTGTACAAAATTTTCTTTTGGATGTACAAAACTTTACAAAACTAGGACAACACTCTAGCAGTGTTTATTTTCGTTTTTGGAAAAGTGGCACTCCAAGTACATGCTCGAGGGCTACAAAGGAGAGTAAAACAGTACCACTTCCGGTGGCGTACAAAAATTTTTTTGGGTGTACAAAACTGTACAAAACTAGTACAAAACTTTGGCAGTATTTATTTTCGATTTTGAAAAAGTGGCACTCCAGCATGTACTTGGAGTGCCACTTTTAGAGACCCAAAAAGTACCACTTCCGGTGGTGTACAAAATTTTCTTTTGGGTGTACAAAACTAGTACAAAACGTTGGCAGCATTGATTTCTTATTTTGGAAAAGTGGCACTCCAAGTACATGTATCTAGGGCTCGAGAACATGATAATTGGACCCTGGAAGACTGGCAACATATGGTGTGGTCTGATGAGTCATGCTACCAGTTGTTACAAGCTGATGGTAGTGTTTGGGTGTGGTGCAGACCCCATGAGGCAATGGACCCAAGCTGTCAACAAGGCACTGTGCAAGCTGGTGGTGGCTCCATACATGTGTGAGGATGTGTAAAGTGTCTTTACATGGCACCTTTTGGGTTCTCTGGTCCTCGTAAGCATGTCATTAACCAATAATCACTTTGTTGCTCTGCTGGGTGACCATTTGCAGCCCTTCATGTACCCCAACAACAATGGGATTTTCAGGCAGACAATAGACCGTGTCATTGGGCCCAAGTTGTCTAAAAGTGGTTCAAGGAGCATTCTGGACAGTTCCGAAAGATGGTGTGATCACCACATTCGCCCAACAGGAGCCCAGTAGAGCTCTTAAGGGACATGGTAGAAAGGTCCATTCGCACCCAAGATCCTGCACCTACAAATGCCAGGGAACTGTGGGTAGCTATTCAGACGGCATGACTCAACATCCTTCCAGAAGTCTTCCGGTCACTTGTGGAATCGATGCCACGTCGAGTTGCTGCACTTCACCGGGCTAGAGGAGGTCCTGCATGATACTAGGTACGTATCCCATGACTTTGGGCACTTTAGTGTATAGTTCATAATGCATATTGTTTGCAATTTCAAGTCTCACAATTTAATTTTAAACAAGACGAAGACTATATAAATGGATTAAGTATGCAACTGCTAGATGTGGTTGCAAAGGAGTGCAGAATATAATGGAAGAGTTGAAAAAAAAGGTTTTCTTAATTTCATAAGCTGTAGATAGTAATGATATCTTGCATTTTGAAAAGGCTTGTATTGCTATTAAAACCAAATGAAATTTTCAAAACGTCCCAACTTCAGTCAAACTATACACAGTTGCCCACTAGCTGTCATACCGATTTTGGGTACCAAATGACACATAAAGCAACATGTTGCTTGGAACATTATTTTTTGGCATTTTGGCATAGTAAATATAAGACTTTATCAATGAGAATTGTACCAAAAGTAATGCAAAAGTGGGCATAACTTTTTTATTAACTGATAGAGATCGTTCAAATTGCACATGTTGGTAAAGTAACTCTTTCTCTGTACAAAGGTACCACTCAACATAGTCTCCATCACAAGCGATGCGTTTGTGCCATCGTTGAACCCAACTCTTGAATCCTCTTTGAAAAAATTCAGGTGTGGACTGTTGTACCCACTTCTTCACAGCCACTTTTACCTCATCTGTGTCATCAAATCATTGTCCCCAGAGACTGTCCTTCTTTGGACCAAACAGGTGGAAGTCAAAGGGCGCCAGATTTGGGCTGTATGGTGGATGGGGGACCACCGACCAGCCTAATTTGCTGATCGCCTGATTTGTTGGCAAAGATGTGTATGGTCTCGCATTATCATGGTGAATGTGGATCCTTTTCAGATTCTTGTTCGGTCTCTTCCTCCTTATGGCTTCTCTAAGCTTTTTGAGTGGTTCAGTGTACCATTCGCTGGTCACGGTATGGCTACGTTCTAGAAAATCAAGGAGAATGACACACCTGTCATTCAAAAAACAAAAAAACAGTCGCCATGACTTTCTGTGCCGATCGCTGGCTCTTGAACTTCTTACCCCTTGGTGAAGAGGTGTGACTACATTCCATGGATTGATTCTTTGTTTCCAGATCGTAAAGATATGCCCACATTTCATCTTCTGTCACCAGATCAGAAGGGGGAAAAAAAAAAAAAGTGTCGTCTTTGGCTTCTAACACTTCCAGCAGATTAGAGCAGACCCCCCCCCTTCTCTCCTTCAAATCGGGTGTCAACTGCCGAGGTACCCACTTTGCACACACTTTCCGATACCCTAAGTATTCCACCATCTTCTGTTTGGCATTGGTACCACAGTCCAGTTGTGCAGCAATCTCACGGATTGTGACTCGTCTCTCCACGTGAATCAATTCAAATCATCCACTCGCTGACGATTCGTGTTAGTGGTCACAGATGATGGTCTCCCACTGCGTGGTTTGTCTTCAGTGCTGGTTTCCCCTTCTTTAAACTTCTTCATCCATCTGTGCACACTGCTCTTATCAATGGTGTCATCTCCATAAAAATTCTGTAGCCTTCTGTGGATGTCAGACAGCCTGTACCCTTCCTTCATCAAGAACTTAATGACGGCATGTTGCTTCTGCTTAAAATCCATTATTTACCTGCAATGAAGAAGAAGGGTTACTGTAGAGGAAGAGTTACTCTACCAACATGTGCAATTTGAACGACCTCTGTCAGTTAATAAAAAAGTTATGCCCACTTTTGCATTACTTTCCGTACAACCCTCATAATAATAATACTGGTCGTGAAAATCATGAAAGTCACCAAAAAGTCACGAATTTAGAAAAGGGTCATGAATTTTGCTTTGTGGTAATGAATTTCTCATTATTTTCAGTAACTGTTCATTTTCTGTCAAAAATCCAAGTAATTTTCCATACACTAACCACTTAAAACATGTAACATCCATTTAACAATCCATGTGTCAAAAAAAGCCTCTTGTGCCATCCCTCACAGTGGAAACTGTTAAAGCAGAAAAGGCTTTAGCATAAAAATATATGTACAAAATGTTGTTTATAATTTTTCTAGAAAAAATATTTAGGCTTCTCTTTATCTTGCAGATAGTTTTTAGCTTTTCCTTTCTGCGTTGCAGACTCCTGAAAAAGATTCTGCTTCAAGGATAGTATATATATCCCTGTTTAAATAATGAGTTTCAGTTCCCCTATACACCAACCTTCATCGTATGACTTTGACATGAAGATTTACTAGCATAAAATTGACAATTTTAAATCACATTTAATAGCACAGTGATGTAGGATTATAAATATGAATCTCATTCAATGGAAAATGAAGCAGCAAAGCTGTAATTAACTGGTAAGCATTTAGTTATTAAATAGTTTTAATTTGTGAAAAAGGTTTAGAATGTATAATTAATTTTTTATCTTAACGTTTTCGTCATATGCTAATTATTTCCGAAATTAGTTTACCAATGTGCTCATGAAAAGACTGTGATAGTTCAGATTTTTCACTTTTGAAAGCTAGTGATTTTGCATAATGTGAAATTAGAACTACCATTATTGTGTGATTGTGAGTAATCATGCTTGGAAATTTTGCTGTGTCTTTCCAAGTATTAATTGGTGCGGAAAAATATAGATTTTCCCCTCCAAACGACACTCAGGGTATCATTTTATTAGCTGCTCCGAACTGCTCCGAAATGTAGATTTTCGTGCTCCAGAGGCTTCTCCAAAATGGGTAGTCTGCACTTCCACCACTGCCCTTTCAACTGACTGCAGTGTGTGACCACGTGATATACCCGCCACAGCACATGCGTTTATGCAAATATTGCAAAACTTTCGACTCACCCTCTGTACCATGCTACACTGTGCGAATTGTTCAAGAATGGTTTGTAGAACATAATGAAGACTTCTATGTGTACTGCCCTGGCTTCCAAATTTCCCAGACATCAAGCATCTGTGGTTTGTGTTGGAACAGCAAATCCGATCTGTAACAACTCAACCACATAACTTACAGAGTTAAAAGATCTGTGGAAACATGTCAGTACCAGATACCACAAGACAACATTAGAAATCATGTAGCATTCACACCTCACTGGGTAAGAGCTGTTTTAGCAGTACATGGAGGACCAACATCATATTAGGCAGGTGGTCATAATGTTTTGGCTCTTCAGTATATAGTGGTATGAACTATGAAATGTTTTGGTATTACTTTCTACAGTATGTATGTTAAATTCTTTAATCCTTTTGAATTGTTTTAATAGCTGATTTCTTGAAATATGTGAAACTTACAACTAATACTTAAAACCAGTGGGTCTAATCAAGAGTGAACTCAGCCAAGCCATGGGCAGAGCCCTGTGGCATGCACATGAATCTAAATATGTTTGTCTTTCTCTGCAGACAAGTAAAACAGTTAGTACGGTACAATGAAGCAAAGACATGGTTCAATCAAGTAGACAGAATACAACTTTTTTCACTGAAATAAATCATTTAATGTAAACACAGGTACAATTAAGATTGGTTAACTGTTTCCTATACATCCTTGAGCTACCATGTGATATGCTTTTCTTGTATGTTTCCTTCATTCTCTTCAGTTCAGTTTTATAGATTGTGAAATTGTAGCCAATAAAGAATACTCCCATGCAAATACACAGGTATTAGAGGTTCTGCTGTGTTTTCTTAGTTTCCATACTGAAATGTGATGATATAAACTTAAGTGAGAAACGTTTTTTTTTTTTTAAATCACTGAACTTCAAAATAATTTTTTTACAGCAAATGATGAACCAAGTGAACCTGTTAATTTTGTTACACCCCAGAACAACTGTTTCGTGTTTTTTGAAGTTTCACCACATTCTTACCATCAGGTATGACTTTATTATTATTAATTATGATTCATAAAATGTCATGTAATAATATATTATATAAATAGGTAAAGTACCTGAAACAATTTGCTATAATACCAATAATAAGTTTAGGATGAGAAGCACCTAATAAAGTTTATAAATGCTTCATCTTATAAATTATAACATGCCTCATCTGTTCATTGCTAGTTATTACAACAAAATGTTTCAAGTTGTCGATCTGTCTATTGCACAATTAACTGAAATATTATAACTAACACTTGGTTATGAAAATTAATCTGATATTATGTTAAATATCTAATTTCTTGTTGATGTATACACAGTGTTCTTTAGTAATGCAAGAACTGTAGTCATTGGAAAGTGTTTTTTTTTTTTTTTTATTCCTTCCTGAATGCTAGAAATGATGTGTAGCTGGTCTTTTCACCAATCAAAATTACATTGGACAACAATTTTAAATGAAGTTCATGCTTCCGAGATAAAAGTAACAAATTCTGAATGAATTTGATGCGCTGAACACCTAATATGACCATAAAAAAAGCTGAATTGGCTACAGTTCATTTGTAATGGATATGTATTTCCTTGCATATTAGAGATATATGTATACATAAATATATTAAATTCATTGTATTATAATATTAAAATAAATATAATAAAATATAATGAACTTATTTATTTTATTAATTTATTTTATTTATCTTATTTATTTAATTTGAGAATATATGTACAGGAATTTATTCATGTCAATTAGTTACCCATTTATGACGTTCGAATTCGACTTGACTTTCACTTGTATTCCACCTGAGGGGCATCTCTGAAGAGTGTCCAACAGTAGTCTGCCTTCATCGAGGTGGATCACTTTCCCTGGTATTCCCAAGTAGCACAAAAACGTTTGTAAAACGTTTTAAAACCAGTTCGGCGAGACGTTGAAAAAATGTCACAATATTACGTTTATAAAACGCTAATACGTCTCGTTGATTCAATGGTTTTTCAACCGTTGTTATAACGTTGTAGCACTGTTTTTAAGACGTTTAAATGACGTTATTTAAACGTCATATTCCTTTCATTATGCGTTTAGAAACTGTTTTAACAACCATTTAGCAACGTTTGAATGACGTTATTTAAACGTCATATTCCTTCCCTTATTACGTTGAGAAACGGTTTTAACATCCGGTTAGCAACGTTTGAATGACGTTATTTAACCGTCATATTCCTTCCCTTATTACGTTTAGAAACGGTTTTAACAACCGTTTAGCAACGTTTGAATGACGTTATTTAAACGTCATATTCCTTTCATTATGACGTTGAGAAACGTTTTTAAGAACGTTTAGCAGCGTTTAAATGACGTTATTTAAACGTCATATTCCCTCTTTATTACATTGAGAAACGGTTTTAACAACCGTTTAGCGACATTTTATTTTCGATTTTACAACGTATTTTTCCTTTCTGTATTACGTTTAGTAAATGTAACAGCAACGGTTAATCAACGTCTAAATTTCCTCTATTAAACGTTGCTGCCCTCTGTGTATTACGTCAAACGTCGCAAAAAACGTTACCACAACGTTTTATCAAAGGTTATATTCCAGTTTCAAGACTTTTTTTTTTTTTTTTTTGGCTTTACGTGTGCCGTTGCAAAACGTTAGAACAACTTTTCTATTTCGTTCTTGGGTCATTCCGTATCGACTCAACACAACGACTTGACCATCTCAGATTTTAATGAAATTTGGTACATAGGTGGCCCCTATATAGATTAAGAAAAATACTAAATTTCATCGTCATATATCCACCGGTTTTGAAAATACAGCTATAAAAAGTGTTAAAAACACCCCAAAATCGGAAGATTGATGGGTTTTTAAATTGTGATTGCAGCTCCCCTAATTAAGATAGAGAGATGGGAAAGGTATCTTTTTGTAGTATTGTTTATGCTATTTTATTTGATGTACAACACCATAGGGGTTAATATTTAAAAAAATTCAAATTAAAATTTTGAATTTTTCAAAATGTGACGCTCCAAAAATTCGAATTTTTTTTAAAACAATCTTTATATGTTTGGCATTTGATTACATGAGTTGTAACTTGGGATGATAATGGGTTTACTTAAAAAGCTATATTCAGATTTAGCCTAACACAAGAGTTTAATGAAAAAAAACCAAAAAAAACAAACAAACATGTAATCTGAAAATAAATTTGGGCTAAATCTTTAAAAAGTTTCATTAATAACAATAGATATAGTATTTTTGTTATTTAAAACCATTTATTTAAACAATGTTTTATTTTTAATTAATTTGTTTAAAATCTGAGACTACATGGGCTTAAAATTTTTATTAATTTAATTATTCAGAATTTGTAATAATTCCCAATACAATATAAAAAAATAAAGACTGTGCAGTTATACTGTAGGCTACATTTTGTTTTGGACAAAACTCTGCATGTTCCGACTTAAAAAACTGATTCTGTTGTTTAGATCATTGGTAACAAGACCCAACAAGCAGCAACTTGCATTCCTACCTTGCAGACCTCAGTCTGCTTTAGGTTTTGATGGTGATCAGATGTGTTTCTCAGTCTGCTTTAGGTTTTGATGGTGATCATGTGTTTCTTGCAGTGAAAGTGATATGTGTTTGAAAACTTTTGTGGTTGAAAACTTTAAATTGAATAAAGTACATCGTTTTCAGTTTTGAAACTAGACCTTTATAAATTGAAGCTGTGCAGGATTTTTTTATGAAAAATAAAAAGAACAGGTAATGGGAGGCAATTATTTTACTATTTGAATTTTACATTTTATGCACAAATAATCAACAATGGAAAGTACAAGATATGCATTAATACAATGTTTCAATCCATATAGAAATGTGACAGACTGGATGTTGGAAAATTTTGATGACTTATCAAAGGAGACTAAAATTTGTGATTCTTGCAGAAAACAGCTGAAAACTTTAATAATTAGTCAAGAAGCAAATGAAACCTGTGCTGATGAGAAAATGGACGAAAATTTTGCATCTATGTCAGAAGTAATTGAAACACTGAATACTTCGCTCCATGAATTGGGTGAATCAGCTGTCTATAAGAAAAAGCTAAAATCTAAATGTTATGCTTCAACCAAAATTCAAAAAATCAGTTCTGCTATGAAAATGAAGCTTTTTACAAATATTCAAGAATCATCTGATGACGAGGATGAAATACTTCACGACTCTCTTATGGATAATCTTAAAAGTAATTTTTCTAACTGCACTAGAGATAAACAGTTGATGATTTTGACTTGCTTACCAGAGTCATAGAGTGTTGGGAAAATCATGCAAGAATTCAATGCTCCTAATTATATGGTAAGACAATAAAAAAAAAAATTCTGAAGGAGAAAGGAAATTTGGAAAGCCTTAATAGAAAACCAGGTAAGTCTCTCTCTTCTGAAGTAGTTGTAGTACGATCGTTTTACCAAAGTGATGAAATTAGTCGGGTTTTACCTGGAATGAAAGATTGTGTTTCTGTTAGGACTGAAAACGGAGATAAAGTTTAATTGTCAAACAGGCTGATTTTATGTAATTTGACAATTTGCAAGCACGAAAGTCAGTTTTTCCAAATTTGCAGAGCTCAGACCAAAAAACCATGTCCTGGTAGGGTCTAGTGGTACTCATACGGTATGTGTTTGCACCACACACCAAAATGTAAAACTGATGATGGAAAATGCAAGAATTGGTTCACTAATGAATGGACAATTATCTTCCTACAAACATTGCCTTGCAAGAGTATTATGCAACCCTACTTCCATAGATTGTCATTTGGGGAAGTGTCCCACCTGTTCTGGGAACACGGTTTGAGAACTTGGTTGAAAAACTAACTTTTCGCCAATGGATTACAGTTGATAGATGCAACTTGGAGACATTAGAAAAATCAACTTCAAATTTTATTGATTTGTTTTGTGAAAAACTGTCTGCTTTGGTCAGACATGACTTCATTGCTAAGCAGCAAAGCTCTTTTATGAATAGTAGTACTAAGGAAAACCTCAAGGACTCAGAATTTCTCATCATTTGTGATTTTGCTAAAAATTATAGTTTTCTTCTTCAAGATGAAGCCCAGAGCTATCACTGGACCAGTGGGCAAGCCACAGTCCACCCATTTGTCATCTATTACAAAACAGAAAAGACTGAACATGCAAGTTTTGTAGTAATTTCTGAATGTTTAGAGCACAACACAATTACGCTGTACTGCTTCCAAAAAAAAACCTTATTAACTTCTTGAAAAGTAAGTTTGGTGACAACATCGTCAAAAAATATGTACTATTTCTCTGACGGGTCTGCAGCCCAGTGCAAAAATCGGAAATTTTTTCACAAACTTTTATGTTTCCATCAAGATGACTTCAACATTGATGCTGAATGGCATTTTTCAGCAACAGCACACGGGAAGGGGCCATGTGATGGCGTTGGTGGAACGGTGAAAAGGTTAGCTGCCCGAGCCAGCTTACAACGCCCTTACGAGAATCAAATTCAAACACCATTTCAGTTGTACGAATGGGCAATTCAGAACATTTTTGTGGCAAACTTTACTTATGTAAGTCAAGAAGAATACATAGAAACAGACCAATTTTTGGAAAATCGCCTAAGCAAGTCTCTAACAATACAAGGTACCCAGAAACTTCATGCTTTTATTCCTATCCCATTGAGTAATTCAAAAATAAAAGTGAAGATGTTCTCAGAATCAAACGAGTCAGCTACTGAAAAAGTATCAGCATTACAAGACAGACTGCAAATAACAGAAATGAGTGGTTACATAACCATAATCTATGAAAACAACTGGTGGGTAGCGTATGTTCTACCAAAAGAAGAGAGTGAGAATGAAGTTAAGGTCTCATTTTTACATCTAGCTGGTCCATCTACATCCTTTTCCTACCCTAGCCCACAAGATGTATTATAGCTTCCTGTAAGTTACGTCTTGTGTAAAGTAAATCCTTTGACTCCGGCATCAAGACTCTACAATCTCTCTGAAACAGAAATACACCAGACTATTGAAGCTTTTAAAGACTATATCAAGGATCTACACGTGTGATTTCACTTCAAAACAATGATGCAACTTTTTTTTTAATTTTAGAAGATTCTGCTTTAAGTGACGATCTAAGTTTAAGATTAGGAATATAATTTGCATAAATGTAAACAATTTAATGCCATATGTTATTATTATTTTGATGTGTTTCTTGAGCAGTAATTGAAATTACTTTTTAAAGTCTGTTTATTTTTTTTGTATTGAATTGAGAATTATTACAAATTCTGAATAATGAAATTAATAATTTTTTTAAACCCCATGTAGTCTCAGATTTTAAACAAATCAATTAAAAATAAAACATTGTTTAAATAAATAGTTTTAAATAACAAAAATACTATATCTATTGTTATTAATGAAACTTTTTGAGATTTAGCCCAAATTTATTTTCAGTTTACATGTTTTTTTCATTTTTTTTATTAAACTCTTGTGTTAGGCTAAATTTGAATATAGCTTTTTAAGTAAACCCATTATCATCCCAAGTTACAACTCACATAATCAAATACCAAACATATAGATTGTTTTAAAAAAATTTCAAATTTTTTGGAGTGTCGCATTTTGAAAAATTCAAAATTTTAATTTTAAATTTTTTTTTTAATCTTAACCTCTATGGTGTTTGTTGTACATCAAATAAAAGAGCATAAAAAATACTACAAAAAGATACCTTTCCCATCTCTCTATCTTAATTAGGGGAGCTGCAATCATAATTTAAAAACATATCAATATTCTGATTTTGGGGTGTTTTTGGACATTTTATATAGCTGTATTTTCAAAACCGGTGGCTATATGACGATGAAATTTGACATTTTTCTTAATCTATGTAGGGGCCACCTATGTACCAAATTTCATTAAAATCTGAGATGGTGAGATAAAAAATGCCTTCAAATTGTGTTGAGTTGATACGGAATCACTCTTCAATTCTTTTACTTTGCATATTACATTGAAAACAAACGTTTCCATAACGTAGCAAAACCGTTTAAACGACGTTTCCATAATGTAGCAAAACCGTTTTAGCAACGTTTGTGCTCCGTGAGAGGGACGTACGGTAATTCTTATCTTAAAGCTGCCATGATAATCTTGTTGTATACAGTCTTATTACCTAGTCTACAAAAATTTGGGGGTTAATAAATGAAGTTCTTAGCTATCCTAAAAATCATTTTCATCATATCATAAAATATCATTTTCATCATATGAAGGCCCATTCACAAAACTTTTCTTGTTCCTAATAGTTATTTTACTATCACTTATTTTTGTTGAAGCTTTATAAGGGATGACTTTGTTAGGAAAGTAATGTTATAAAAAAGAAAGCATTTCTATCACAGTTACTAGTGCAACACAATCTCTCACCATTATACAGAGTGTCCAAGAATTATTAAACACATTGCAAAATTATGTACAAAAAAAAAAAACTATGAGCATTGTCTGTTTTTCTATGTCACATATTACTAACACGGTTCCTATATTTTTGTATTGCAGAATTGTTACTCCCAGAATCCGATAGATGGCGCTAGGTGTGGCCTGATGAGGAATTTATGAGAAATGCGCAATCAGTAGTCATGTCATCCATACAGCAGAAGGCGATGTGTGTGTTATGGTTTGCGGAATTAAAGTCTGTCATTAAAGTTAAAAGACGGTACCGTTTAGAGTATGGTTGTAATCCTCCGTCAACAAATTCAACTAAGCGGTGAATGAAACAGTTTAAAGAAACTGGCAATGTGGAACATCGTGGAGGAACCGGTAGGCCTAGCATCAGAGGTGGGATGGTTGACCAAGCTATGAAAGTTTCCGACGAAGCCCCAGGAAATCCGTTCATAAAGCAAGCAGAGAACTGTGCATTCCAAAATAGACAGTTCACAATATCTTGCACAAGAAATTAGTTTCATGCTTATAAAATTCAAATAGTGCAAAAGATGCATGCAAATAATCACACTCTGCAATACGATTTTGCTGTGGATATGCTGAATGATGCAGTAACATCACAGCCTCTCCTTGACAAATGTCAACCCCGCCTTCTCGTGGTGCATCCTGTTCCCACTAAAGGGGCTCTGACGACCGCCCATAGCGGTATAACTATACCATCGGGATTAGAGGAAATTCTATCCCACACTCACCAACCCGCTTGGCCAGCGTGGTGAGTTATAGCCAAACCCCTCCAAAATGACTCCACAACTTAAATCTTGGCCCTCAGTCTCCGGCAGCTGGAATGTACCTGGCCAAGGCAGCGGCCAGTGCGACATGAAGGCAGAGGGTGCTAAGAATCCCCGGAGGACCGGACTAGGCTGCCATCTGATGCTGACCTTGGCAACGTACAATGGACGCTCCCTATCTTCTGATTCAAGGCTTCTTGAATTGGAAGAGGAACTACAAAGGATCAAGTGGGACATCGTGGGGCTAAGTGAGGTAAGGAGAAAAGGAGAAGATCTCATTGAACTGAAAAGTGGACATCTCTTCTACTATCGTGGGACAGATACTGGCAGAACTAGTGGTGTTGGATTTATAATAAACAAGAAACTGAAGGATAAAGTGGTAGAAGTTGAAAGTTCCTCTGACAGAGCTGCACGACTCGTTATCCAACTATCGAGAAGATACCAGGCTCTGATTATTCAAACTTATGCACCCACCACAAGTCATCCTGAAGAAGAAATTGAAGAATTTTATGAGGAAATTTGTCATCTAAATAATAAAGGTAAGCAGCACTTGAAAATAATTATGGGAGATTTCAATGCAAAAATAGGGCAAAGGCAACAGAATGAAACTTCAGTAGGTAAATTTGGTCACGGCAACAGAAACCAGCGTGGAAATACTCTCGTTGAGTTTGCAGAGGCAGAAAGGTTTTTCATCTTGAACTCCTTCTTCAAGAAAAAGCCACACAGGAAATGGACATGGAGACATCCAAATGGGACGACAAGTGAAATTGATTTTATTATGTGTAACAAAAAATTCGTCATAGAAGACTGCAGTGTGCTAAACAAGTTCAACACAGGTAGTGACCATAGATTGGTGAGATGTAAGATGCACCTCAACACTAAACTTGAACGTGGCAAGCTCATAAGACAAACAAAATCTATTGACATAACCAACCTTAAAAAACACCATAATACCTTCAAGTTGGAACTGAAGAACAGGTTCTCTGCTTTAGAAGGCCTAACATCGGAAGAAGTGGACATCTCTGAAGTTAACAGAAAAGTAACCAAAGCTCTTATGGAAACAGCAACAAAATTAACTGGGTCTAAGAACAAGTTGCATGTAAATAAATTATCAGGAAAAACGAAAATGTTGATGCAAAAAAGAAGAGAGATGAGGACAACTAAAGAAGATGTGACTTCCAAAGTGGAATATATAGAGCTATGCAAGACAGTACGAAAAAGTATCACTGAAGACGTAAGAAAATTCAACTGTGAACTAGTGAGGAAAGCAATTGAAAACAACCAAAGCCTAAAGATAGCAAAGGGACATATCAGTAAGGGAAGAAAACAGATTATGGCACTGAGAAAAGAAGATGGTTCTGTAACAAGAAATAGAGGCGAAATTTTGACAAGAGTGAAAGATTTCTACTCCAAATTATATGAAAGGGATGATACATGCACTCCAGACATTATGAAAGATACCAGTACCAGAGTTCCTCCAGTCCTTCCAGCAGAAGTTGCACATGCAATCAAGAACATGAAGCGGGGAAAAGCTCCAGGAGAAGATGGAATTACTGTAGACATCATACAAGAAGCAAGTGGAGAAATCGAAGCAGTACTCGCCCAAATTTTCACTCGATGCCTTAATGAAGGAAAGATTCCTGAGGATTGGAACACCGCTACAATGATCCTGCTACATAAGAAAGGTGACATTGAAGATCTCGGAAACTACAGACCTATCAGCCTCCTATCAGTAGTTTATAAAATCTTCACTAAAGTTCTTTCACACCGCTTGAAGGTAACACTGGACATGGCTCAACCGAGAGAACAAGCTGGATTCAGGAGTGGCTACAGCACAATAGATCATATCCATGTGCTGAGAGAACTAATTGAAAGAGCGAGGGAATATGAACTTCCATTGTGCATGGCTTTTATCGATTATGAAAAAGCCTTTGATTCGGTGAAACCATCAGCAGTTACAATGGCTCTGAAAACCTGCGGTATTGAAGATGCATACATTGATATTATTAATAACATCTATGAAAATGCAAGTGCAAAGATTAGGCTGTTTGAAAATACAACACACATAAAAATTGGAAAGGGAGTGAGACAAGGTGACACCATATCTCCGAAGCTCTTTAACGCCACATTGGAGGGTGTTTTTCAGTCACTGAGCTGGGAAAACAAGGGGATAAAGATTAATGGAGATTATCTAACACACCTTCGTTTTGCTGATGACGTAGTCATTTTTGCAACTAGCCCATCAGAGCTGCAGAGTATGATCCAGGAACTTGCTGACAAGAGTAAAGAAGTGGGATTAAAAATGAACTTTCAGAAGACAAAAGTGATGTTCAATGCTTTTACAAGAAATGAAGATTTATCGATTGATGGAGAAAAGCTGGAGATAACAGACACATACGTTTATCTTGGACAGCAGATATCAAGTGAGGGTCACATTGATGAAGAAATTAATCGGCGTACAAAACTTGCCTGGAGAGCTTTTGGAAGAAACAGCATAATTTTCAAGAGCAATATGCCATTATGTCTTAAAAGAAAAGTGTTTGATCAATGCATCCTTCCAGTGCTTACGTATGGTGCAGAGACGTGGACCTTAACTAAAAGAGACATACAAAGGCTGCAGACAACTCAAAGAAGCATGGAGAGGTGCATGCTTGGTGTAACCAGGAGAGATAAGAAGAGGAACTCGTGGATCCGAAAAATGACAAGAGTGGAAGACATCATGATCAGAGTTAAATCCCTGAAATGGCAATGGGCTGGACATACTGCCAGAAGGACAGATCATCGATGGACAGCCGAAATTTTAGATTGGATTCCAAGGGACAGGAAAAGACCCAGAAGAAGACCACATGGGAGATGGGTGGATGAAATTCGAAAGTATGCAGGGGTGACATGGAGGAGACTGGCACAAGACAGACCGTTGTGGAGGAAACTTGGGGAGACCTTCGTCCAGCAGTGGATTGATAATGGTTGACAATGATGATGATGATGATGATGCTGAATCAAGTGGAAAACGATAAAAACTTTCTCAGTACTGTAATTTTTAGTGATTAATCCACATTTCATGTATGAGGTATTGTTTCACTTCGTAAACTATGTTTTGTTTGGATATGGGGCAGTGAACCGCCTCATGCTGCTATTGAACTGGAACGTGATTCTCCAAAAGTTAATGTGTGGTGCGCCCTATAAAAAAGAGAAGTGATTGGCCCTTTCTTCTGTGAAAAAACCATAAATGGTGACATTTACTTGGATATGTTAGAAAATTTCCGTATACCCCAGATCAAAAGATATGACGTCGTTTTCCAACAAGACTGCATGCCTTCGCATTGGTCAATGTGTGTACGTAAGTGCCTAAATGAGCATTTCCCCAACAGATGGATTGGGCGTGGTGGTCCCATTCTGTAGCTCCTCGCTTCCCAGATCTAACTCCATTGGATTATTTCATGTGGGGTTATGTGAAGGATCGTGCCTATCAGACGCCTTGTACTGATTTGCAGGAACTGAAGCAGCATATCACAGCTGCTATTAATTCCATATCTTCTCAGATGCTTGGCAATACATGGCATGAAATCGAGTATCGCTTGGACGTACTACGAGCAACCAAGGGATCTTACATCGAAATTTATTAACATGTGTAGTTACATTGTAAGTTAGTACAGTCAGTTTCTTTCTATCTGTTTAATGTTTTGTTTTACATAATTTTGTACTGTGTCCAATAATTCTCGGACACCCTGTATATTTATTGTTCACAAGGTATACGACTTCACAAACTATGTTTTGACTCAAGTCCATTTCACTGGCTTCGTTGTGGCTGTTGCAATTTTCTTGAAAATTCAGTTGCTCATATTTAACTGAACATAAAGTAGACATTTTAATACCACTAACATCTAAGTTATTGCAACATAAAACTGAGTCAGTTGTGTTGTTCATTTACGAGTTTTTTGGACACATCTGAAATTTAGCTGATAGATTATTAGAAATGTGAGGTGAAATAATGCTGGGAGATAAATCAAGTAGTACTTTCACAGCTTTGTTTTTAATTTTTCTTTTAAGTGTAGCTAAAGGCTGTCTGTGTTTCTGCTGCAGATCTGTGTATTTATATCTCAGTTTACGTTTCTTTATCATTTTTTCTGTAATTTTGCAGATGAGCCTTTTATTTTGGTATGTTAGTTGCTTTGTATTTTTTCAACCCATGTGTATTTGGTTCTTAATCTTTTTTTCACTAGTTTGCAAATTTAGACTTATTTTTTAGTTTATAATTGTCTTAGTATTTGAGGAAGTTTGTTTAGTGTAATGTCCCTAGTTTATATCTTGTGCTTAGAAATTGCAATTTTTAGTTTCCGCTTGAGGGTCCTATTGTGTAACAAACAGTACGTAGCATATAAATAATTGTAAGAATCAATTGATTATGCATGTTGAAACACCTTTTTCAAGAATTTGTATGCAAATAAGATATGAAAACAGCCACCCAGTCTAGTTTGTTCTGTCTTGGGTAAAATTCTGTTGCTACTCATACATATATACTCATTTCAAGAGTAACCCTTTGCATTGTTTGGCCAACCAGAAAAAAATATTTTCTTCTGTTGGTTGTTCATTAATGCCATTTGTTGTTGTACTCTGACATTGTGCTGTGCTCTTCTCTCTATTTCTGTACATAACATTAACTTCAAGTTCCTAAAATGTATAAGTTCTTTTTCTGTTTCAATTCATAGGTGGTCACAAAAAGTTATAATGAAACAAATGAAAAATTCATGCATTCATTTCATTATTTTCATAGGCTTCAAACACAATTCATGTATTCTGAATCATAAGAAAATATATATATATATATATACAGTACTCACAAAAAGTTGGGGATATTATGGTTTCAAAAGGGAAACATGGTGATATGCATATTTAGTGACTACAGGAGATAGGTTATCAGCATAAATTAGCATTATGATGACACATCATGTGGTGTGTGTGTGTGTGTGTGTGTAAGCTCCGATTAAAGTAGCTTCCGAGAAGTAGAAAACAGGTCGTCTCACTGCTTGGACTACAAGTTTGCTGAATGCATTTTCTTCAGAGTAGGATTAACTTGAAAAGATGTGCAGACAACGTTTAAGTATTGACATCAGAAATAGGGCTGTTGACATGTTACATGCAGGTGTATGGCAGATTGATGCAGTTGCTGCTTTAGGAGTTTTGCAAGCCAGCTACACACAAAATTTCTACCGAATGGAAATGCTGCAGATCAAGCAGGATTTTTACCCCTCCCCCCTCAATAAACAGGTGTGTGTGGGGGTTACTTAAAAAAAAACCCCACTGCAAACGGTTATTTTTTTTTTTTCCAAAGAAACACATGATTTCTTTTCTGGTTAATGCTCTTGAACGTTATGTTTTTGCTCCAAGTAATTCCCAAATATATTTTATGGCTTCAATACTTGGGCTGTAGAGATAGAATATTTTAAATAAGCAATGTTTATTCACAATTAAATATTTTATTTTTTTATTTTAAGATTTTAAATCTACTGTAGTTTCACTGAGCATTTAGCTTGGCTTCATTAGGACAAATGGAGTGCAAACGTTCAAATCATCGTGACATCATCAGCATTCTGACAGTCACTGCTTTTGGCAAGTTGTTTCCACGTGTTTGAAAGAAATCTAGTAGATGTCATGTCGTTGACAAGCCATGAGCAGTTGCACTATATGTGGAAAGCTTCTAATATATTAAGCTTGATAGTCAAATCAGGTTTATCAATAAGCGTAGCATTTAAAAAAAAAAATCTGTTTATTTTCATGACAATGTTGGGCTATAGACGACTTCTTCAGTTCCATACGTAAGTCATGTGTTCCTTCTCATGAAAACTTAAGAGCCCTACGGATCTGTCCTATACATGAAAGTCCACATTCACAAGCGATCTGATAAATTCCCCAGTTATGTCTTCAACGTAGTCTTTTGATCCATAAAAATTTGCCTTGTTTATAGATTTCAAAATAACTTTGAAATTTAAACATTTGAAAGTTCCTAAATTTCTGGACAGCTTTGTCTACAACAAAAGGACAATCTATATCCTGTGTGTGCCACAATTTCTTTAAAAAAAAAAAAAATCAAACTTTTTTTTATTTTTTTGTTTTTGTGTTTACTGACCATGGTGAGCAACTCAATGGGCTATAAGCAGTCGCCTGTCCCTAATTTAGGGTCACTGGTTCCAGGGAAGGAAGAGACCCAGTGCCGTAAGACAAACACAACATCCATGCCTCACCAGGATTCGAACCCAACCCACTTGGAAGAACCGAACAGTCATAAGCCAGTGCTTAGACCACTGCGGCGGCAAAAATCTAGCTTTTTCTGCAAGGAATCCTCTGTAACGCATAGATGTACTGCACGATATACTTGGGTAGAAAACACCAATTTGTTTCCATGACTTTTCTTTATGACTTGTCAACAACATGACACCTACTCGATTTCTTTCAATTGCATGGAGACAATTCACCAAAATCCATGATCATCAACTACCTGATGATGTCACATATGAATGTTTATGCTCCTTTTGTCCTGATGAAGCCGAGCTAAAGGCACAACAAAACTATAGATCTTAAAATAAATTATTTAATTGTGAATAAATGTTGCTTATTTATTCTATAATTTCACACATGGTTTAATCCTTTAATTCCACTAATATTATATTTACCAACTTGGTGAAGTCACTAACTTGGTTTACTTTCACAGGGTGATCCAGTTGTACTCTACAGAGAGATCTACTGGTAGGAGGGGAAATACTGATCTGAGGGATATAAGCTCAAGTTTTAAAGCTACAGGAGGCTGTACTTAATTTACACTCACCTGTGTTTTGCATAACATCCCTAACTTTCCTAACTAGAGCCATGAATAACCAAAACAGAGTAAAATTTAAAAAGGAAAAAAAATCATTTATGCAATTTCTTTATATAATTCAACTGTTTTGAATGCCCTATTATTTCTTAATGTAAATCACATTCAAAAATTTGCCCTAATTAGTGCTGGTAAATTATGCTCATAAAATTATATTATGATATACCCCCAAATTTTAACTTATCTTTATATATATTAAGAATCAAGCAAGAAGAAACAAAAAGGGAAGTAAACACTGAAAAACAAGTTACTAGTAAAGTGAAAAGCCAAAATGAGCACAAGCTGCAGTTACAATTAACTGGAATGAAAATTTAAAAAAAAGGAAGAGAAAAAAAGCTAAACCACTGATGAAACCTATTGAAAGTGCTGTCATCATGGCATTCAACTTTTTCTGTTTGTTTTTTTCGACAGCCAGAAAGACTCCTTTGACCCCCCCCCCCATCTTTTTTTTTTTTTTTTTTTTTTTCAGTATGGACCCAAACATAGCAAATAGCTCTAATCTCAACTTCTCATGCTCAGTAGATATGTCACTAACTCACTATTATATGCTATGCTACAAATAAATAGTCCAATATAATAATAATTTTACTCACAAAATGACTGAATCATACATAGCTGTTTGTGTTATTTACATGAAACTTTCATGTCTGGCTTTACTTTGCAAAAACCTCTTCTTTGCTTCAGAAATTTTTTTTGTGCAATATCATTTTCAATAGAAATGATGGATAAAGCTGATAGATGTTCCTGCATCGTTGTAGATCTCAAATAAGTCTTTATCAGCTTTAATTTATTAAAAACTTCTTTTCCCGCTTTCTACAGACAGGAATTGCAATATTCGAAAGCAAATCCTACTGTTGGGATAACAATGAACCATATCATACTGGAATATGAAGTTTAGAGCTTCTATTGTAGTAGCTGAGCTGCATTTGCTCATAAGTGCTTGCAAATGCCTCAGCTCTTCAAACAGTTGCTCCCCATCGATATCTTTTTCTTCACTGTCAGCATCCTTAAGGAATTTTTCTAACTGAATACACTTTTCTTTTAAAGAATCCCCTGTCAGGCAATTTCTTCAAAATGTAAAGGAAACCCGAAGCGTTGAAAAGTTTTTGCAACTGAGTAAATCTTTCCTGAATGGCAAACAATGCGCTATCAATGAGTGGATAGAAAACCATTGATTTATATATGGTTCGCAATCTGTAGGAGCTTTGTTGCAGTTTTCATAGTAAAAAGTGTTTTTTTCCGCTTTACCCTAGGCTGTGGGAATTTGGGATTTATTTCCAAGATGTACACAACAATAAGGCTTGTCACTCAAGCCTTATTGTTATACACTGAGTTGCCACTTTATTATGACCACCCCCTCAGTACTTCGTTGGGCCACCTTTTGCCTTTAATACTGCATCGATGTAGATTCTTCGTGGCATGGACTGCACGAGATGTTGATAGGTGGTTTTTGGAATCTAAGACCATGCGTGATGAATAGCACTTTCCAGGAGTGTGAAATTGCAGGGTTGTGTATCCAGCTGTTTGATGGCTTGTTCAACTTCATCCCACAAATTCTCAATGGGGTTGAGATCTGGAGATTCTGGGCGCCAGCTAAGCAAAGTAAACTAACAGGCATTTTCCTGAAACCAATCCTGTACAATACGAGCACTATGGCAAGACGCATTATCTCGTTGAAAGTAGCCATCGCCATTGGGATAAACCATCCACATGACAGGATGTACTTGGTCTGCAACGATGTTTAGATATGATGTGCCAGTCAGACGTTGATCAACATGAATTAAAGGGCCCAAATCATGCCAGAAAAACATTCCCCAAACCATAACGTTGCCTCCACCAGCTTGAAGGGTTGTAGCAATGCATTTGGGGTCCATGCTTTCGTGCTGTTTCTGCCAAATTTTCATTCGGCCATAGGCATGGTGCAACTGAAAACGTGATTCATTGGACCAAATAATTTTTTTCCAATTATCGACTGTCCAATCCTTATGCTCCTGTGCGAAGTGGAGACATTTTCTCTTGTTAACTGCAGACAGCAAAGGTGTTCGAACAGGCCTCCTTCTGCCATATCCCATCCGTGCCGTGTACAGCGAGCAGTGCGTGCACAGATCATTTGAGGGATCCTTGATTAAGATGGTCTGTAATTGCTGCACTGTTGCCTATTACCAGTCTGGACACTCCGGTCCGCCCGAGCAGTCACTAGTCGATGGCGACCACACGTTGCACGTAGAGACCCAGTTTTTTGGCTGACAGTCCAGTCTTTAAACACTTTAACAACAGTGGCTCTGGAACATTTCATGAATGCGGCGGTTTCAGTGATACTCGCTCCATGGCTCCGAGCTCTTACAATCGCCCCACGTTGAAAGTCCGTCAAATTGCATTTTTTACCCATCTCGTCACCCAAAAATCACTTCTACTACTGTCGCAAGCACTAAGCTTTCCCTTTTTATACTAGCCTCACCCTCTGGTTGCAACAGCATGCAGCCATAGCTCATTTGCTTAAAACTGTCAGGTAGTCATAATAAAGTGGCCACTCAGTGTATATAAAAATGTCAACAAACATCAGGAACGAAAAAAAAAAAAAAAAAAAGGTTAATTTTTTCCCCCTGAAAACCCAAATACGTAAAAGCAGCAGAGAAGAATTCTTAGAAAAAAAACCGCACAAGAATTGAAAATGCTTCTTGTTGTTGGTGGTATATATATAGAAACTCTGCATGTGCCAGAGAAACAACAAAGGAGTATTCAGCTTTCATTTTTGTGGCAAATACAGACTAGCTCATAAAAGAAAAAAAAAGTTAGTTTATAATTTTACTATGTAAGAAAATTTATAAATCTATGGGCATCCCTTCCATTTGGTGGCTGCCTACCTGGCCGGTAAATATGTATATTAGCGTCCTAAATTATTTCGTCGGAAAAATGTCAGTACTTAGAAAAAGTGTGACGTAAAGATTTTAGAGTACGGAAATTAATGGCAAATGGTGCAGAAATTTCATATTTTAAATGTGTTTTAAAGATTTTCTATCGTAATATTGAACTGTGAGTGTGGTGCTGTGAAGAGACGCTGCAGTAGGCCTAATGCATCGCCAGAGGTGCATACAAATAAAATGTGACTGCATACACAACCATTGAAACAGAAAACTTGCTGCAAACCCGCAAATCAAGATAACAATGGAACGAGATAATTTAAAGAAAAATTAATATAACAGTAAATAATTATTAGAACATTACAGATTCCAGAGAGGGCAAAAGGACATTACGACTGAATCCGCAAAAATGTGTGTAAAATGGACCTTAAGGCCAAAACTTAAAAATTTTTGGACTATGAACCTCATAAAAACAAGAGACTAATTTTTATATCAAGAAAAGCAGTTCTGTTAATGAACCTTCAAAAATTATATATAGCATCTTTAACAACTTAATTCAAAAATAGTACTTATAAAATATATAAGGAAAATATTTTATTTTAATAACTGGCAACTGCAAGAGTAACCTGGCAATAAAATAAAAAAAATCTTTCTGTGTAAATGAAACTTTTGTTACAGTTCCTATATATTGAGAACAGGCCTTGATAAAATCAAGAGGCCAGAAACTTCTGAAAAACAAAATAACTCTATCGGAAGATGTGAAAAATAGTTGAACATTCTCATGTTAAGATAGAATTAAATATATTAATCTTAGTAAAACCTTAAGTGTTTTAATTGCTGTAATAACATTTTTATTTTTTTAATCTACAAGCAAAAACTATCTGCAAAATCTGCTAATAATTTGCAAACTATCCACGTATGGTGTACGCGTGTACATCTATATTGTGTGACTCTGCGCATCGCTACGGCGACGATGTGAAGCTTTGCTTCAGTGAAAGGAAGATTCGCTGCAGCGTTTAATTCACGCGCGGACGACTACAAGTCCAAGCGCGTATTTTGTTACCACGAGAGCGAGCCGTGTTATACTCATACGCTACACAATATAGTTCGTTCATGTTTTGTCATTGTTTTTAAAGCGATGTTGAGAAATTTTTCGTTCTTTCGCATACGATTCCTTGATTCAAAATAGAAAGTACTAGCATGCTTTTCTATGCTGTACAGGAAACTGGGGAACTATAACTTTCGGTTCTGGTTTGATCAGCTTCCATTCATAGCTGATTTGCTGTGTCACTGCACTTTTGGTTCTCCTGTGTTAATAGCTTGTTCGCAGGTCAGTTTCTATCTTACTCATACATATCTTTTGCAAATCGAAGAGTTTTTTTCCAGTTTTTCCTGCCAACAACATACAGGATACAACAAAATAAAGGGTGGATGCTATGGACCTATTTTCTGTAGCGTATCACTACATTTATTGCTCTCCTGCCAACAACATAACCTCTTTCTCTTGTACTCTTCCGCCCATCATTTTGGCACAGCAAGAAACCTTCCTTTTAAAGGACCAAAGTTTCACATTCTTTGCCGGAGCAATACATTAGGCCTACCGCAGCTTCTCTTCACAGCGTCAGACTCGCAGGTCAATATTACGAAAAAAATATATCTTTAAAACACATTTAAAATATGCAATTTTTGCACCATTTGACATTAATTTCCATACACTAAAATCTGTACATCGCACTTTTTCCAGGTACTAAAATTTTTTCAACGAAATAATTTAGGACGCTAATCTACACATTTACCACCTGGCCTACCCCTTGGACCGGCCCTGGCTGGAAAACCACAAGATCGAATCTTTACAGCTACCTCAGGTCTGACCTTAATGCTACTAAGAAAATTTGGGAATCTATACAGCAACGTTTAGATAACCGCATTCCATACCCCAGTATACTGGCAGACCTCTGTAATGTGTTGACTAATATGGGACTAACTGCACCAAACACTAATCAATAATGTCACTGCAAGTATGCTTCGTAGGTGTCAAGACGTTCTTCGACACATAGGTAGTGAGTGTTACTGGATACTGAAATCCAGAGGTTTGGACATTCTCTGAATATACACTTTTGTCTATATTGTGGTACTACTTGTTGTGAGCAGAAATTGCCCATTGAATTGTTTTTGTAAACACACTCTGGCTTTTATGTTACGTGGCTTCACTTCATGCAATATCCCTAACTTTTTGTGACCAGTATATATATATATATATATACATACATACATACATTGCTGAAAAAAATGTGTACAATCAAACTGTGACAGTTTGTACGGCTTTTGTACACAGCGTAGCTATGTGATCCAGCCTTTAATCTGTTGCCCTTAACAATCTGATAATAAAAGAGATCCATAATTCAGAGAAAGGCTAATTAGGAAGCACTGGCCTAATCGGAAAAGTATTAATCCGACAGTGAATAGAAATATTGGTTTGTGGCTCTCTAATTTAATTGCTTAGAAAAGATTATTCATTCAGAGAAATCTGAAGATACAGACTCAACTAGCAAATACAAAAATTGGTCTATTACTCTTGCCATTTGGGAACAAACAGCTACAAAATTCAAAGTGAACATTAAATTCAAAACCAGTAGCACCAAAAGTAAACAGCTATCAAGATGGTTTTGAAGCATTACAGAAACAAAGGAGCAATGATATGTGTTCAAAAATAATATTGTTGAGAGAAAATTAATTCAAATTAGAAAAAAATCCTCATAAAACTATACTTCCAACTAAAGTAGTAGAATGTAAAAGTATGTGCGCACGCCGATAGTTTTCAAATTATTAGCAGATTTTGCCAATATGGGCACATTTGGACGTTTGTGGCCTCTAGATTTTATCAAGGCCTGTTTCTCAGTACATAGGAACTGTATAAAAGTTTCCTTTACACAGAAGGAATTTAAATTTTATTGCCAGGTTCCTCTTGCAGCAACTAGTTATTAAATTAAAATCTTTTCCTTAAGTAATTTGTAAGTCGACAGTAATTTTTTTCTTTTTTATTGGAGGTTTAACGACCACCGTGAGCAACTCAATGGGCTATAAGCAGTCGCCCGTCCCTAATTTAGGGTCACTGGTTCCAGGGAAGGGGGAGCCTGTGCTGTAAGACAAACACAACATCCATGCCTCACCGGGATTCGAACCCGGACCCCGTTCGGACGAATGATCAGAGGCCATCGCTTAGACCACTGCGCCACCAGGGGCGGCACAGTAATTTTTGAACTAAGCTGTTGAAAATACTATTTATAAATTTTAAAGGTTCATTAATGGAACTGTTTTCTGGGTATAAAATGTTTTTTAATTCTCTTGTTTTTATGAGGTTCATAATCCAATATTTTGCCATAAAGCTCAATTTCACACACATATTCAATTGTATTTTGCCGTCATCGGAATTTGTAATGTCCTAATAATTATTTTTTTTATTGTTTCTTTAAATTATCTTATATTGTCATCGTGATATGCGGGTTTGCAGCAAGTTTTGTTTCAATGGTTGTGTTCACAGATACATTTTATTTTTATACAACTCTGCTTCCAGCTTCTCCCACCCCTGCATTCCTGAAATTTGAACAAAAATTTAGTAAACTGTAACTGGAAAAGCAAAGCAACTGGCCACCTTGCCTGTGACAGATTCAATAGCATTCCACTGCTTCATTATTTGATAGGCACAACTCTGATATGTGGAAGGGGGAGATGGGCACATTTGGATGTAAGTGTGTACTCCCACAGTCTAACAAAATGTTGCATTGGATATTTGTATATATTCCATTTGGATACAGATACATTATGATTTCAGTAAGCTTAATTCACATCTGGTATAAAACGTGCATTTTCAAAAAAAAAAAAAAAAAAGTTAAATTTTTGTGTGCCTTACGTAGACTTTGAATTGTGACTGACAATTTACTTCTTCGCCACAGGACTCTGTACAGGGTGGGTTTTGAATTTTTTCAACCTTGAAGCTTTCTGGATTTAATAAGTATCTCTCCAACAGCTTATTCCGTTTGTTACTCTACACACAATATATTTCTTGTAAAAAAACTGGCTGAATGAGCCCTAAGAAATGCTGATCTAATATATGATAACAGTAATATAGAGTATCCTTTATAACTAACATACCAATAAGCTGCGTTTGTAACAATGTTTGCTACACAGAGGCACATGGAAGCACATTTGAGTAATTAAGTATAAATTCAATACTCTCTAAACATTTGAAGAATTAGAATTTCTTTTACAACTAGCTGCATTTGTTATTTAAAAATCTAACCAAATATTCAGTAGCTCATAAAAATGAAAAAGGTCTAAAATTTTGTTTCATTGAAATATATTTTTGTTACTCTTTCACGAAAATACAAAATTAAAAACGAAGCAGCTGTGTTTAGATCCAAAAATCTAACAAATTCTTTACTACTCCTTGTTTAAAATGCAGTCGATGATATATATACCTGTTAAGTAAATACATGAATGTGTTCACGGTTTAAGCCTACCTCCGTGTGTTACGTAACGAATACATGAATGTCTTCACGTGTTACGAAACGAATACATGAATGTCTTCACGTGTTACGGGAATCTCCACGAGTTACGAAGCGAATACATGAATTGTGTTCGAAATAGAAGCCTATGAATTGAAACAGGAAAAGAACTTACCTTTTAAGAATGATAAAATCCATCGATTAGGCATGCAGCTCTGGACGATCGAGTTCAGCCTTGCCATAACTCACCGTCCGTAGTACAAGTGACGTAACAGCAGGTTAGAGAATGACGCAGCCGCAGACCAGAAGCTGCTTTAAAACTAATGGAATAAAATCTTCTAGTCGTATAAGCAAAAAAAAAAAAAGGAGGAATTCAATAATCTTTATCAATTATACACAAGCTTACTGTTTTATCAACAGTATAATTTTGTTCTTTTTTGCCTGAATGTAATGTCACGCCAAAGATTAGCTGTGACCTTGCTAACATGACGAAAATGCAACGTTTAGCAAACGTAATGAATGTGACAAAATCGCAACGGTAATGGATGTAACATTTAACAAACGTTTATCAAACGTAGTCTTTGTACGGAAGACCAAATATCAAATTTTGCAACCGAAATGCAACATCTTTTAAACGTCATGTGCTACTTGGGTTGTTGCTCAATCACAGCTACATCCTTGTGAAAACGCTCACCGTGCTCATCACTGACCTTTCCACAGTTATCCAGGAAAAAATCCAAATGGGAATCAAGGAAGTGGATCTTTAAGGACATTCTGCAGCCAAATTTATGAAACAGAACCAGCCTGTCCTCAAGCAGATCCTTGTAATTTTTTGCTTTGACATTCCCCAGGTAGTTTGTTGACACTTGACAAAATGCATCCCACACTTGTTTTTCATCACACTGAAGGAGTTTTTCAACCTTCGTGTCTCTGAAGAGCTGTCTGATCTGAGGACCCACAAAAACTTTCTCTTTAATTTTGGCTTCGCTGAGTCGAGGAAATTTTTCATGCAGCTACTTGAATGCTGGTTTATTCTTGTCCATGGCTTTAATCAAGTTTTTAACAAGACTGAGTTTGATGTGTAGAGGAGGTAGGATGATTTTATGCGGGTCTATCAGTGGTGGGTTCGGCACATTCATTTCTCCGGGTTTCAAACATGCCCTCAGAGGCCAGTCTCTCTGTATGTAGTGCGAATCTGTAGATTGGCTGTCCCAATGACAAAGAAAGCAGCAATGCTTGGTATATCCCTGTTGAAGGCCCATCAACAGAAACACTACCTTCAGGTCAGCACAGATATGCTAGCCATATGATTTGTAATTAATCCTCTTCAACTGCTGCTTTATGTTGTCATAGGTCTCCTTCATGTGGACCGCATGTCCAAGAGGAATAGATGGAAGCTGATTCCATTATGCAGCAGAACCACCTTCAGACTCAATTTTGACGAGACTATAAATAGCCGCCATTCCTGTGGATCATGTGTTATTCCGAGTTTTTGCAGCAGGCCATCAACATTCCAGCAGAACACAAGGCTTTCATTTTTTTTTTGTTTTTTTTTTTAAAAAAGGTTCAAATTGCTGTTGATAAATACAAAACGAAATCACTCTGACATTTCGTTCCAGAAGATTGCATTGTCAGAGTCTTGACTCCAGCATCTCTACTTTTGTTTTAGATAAATCCTACTCACGAACAAGGTCGTTAAGTTCCTCCGATGTGATTCTGTGTGGTGCAGATGTTTCACCATCACATGTATATTCATCATCCTTACTTTCATGAATCTCTGAAGTTGACGGTTGAGGATACACATCCTGTTCCTCATCCTCGTCTGAATTGATGACAAAATCTGTCGGAGGCTTGGGATTTGGAAGTTCTTTGCAATGCTGTACAGGTCGCTTAGCAGAAGCTATGTTATGGTAGTCTACAGTCCACTTCTTTTTTTCGTTACGCCTCCACAAACAGATGGCACCATACAAAAATAACAGTCATTTATGTGATTGGTAGGCTCTCTCCAAAGCATGGGAACAGCAAAGGACATCAGCTTTCTTTTGCCATTAAGCCACTGTAAAAGATTTGTTGCACACACGCAGCAACATAGTTGTGTAGAGCCCAGCCTTTATTTCGGTCGCCTACCTTGCAGCCAAAATACAGATAAGCTTTTTAACTACCTTAGTGATGGCCTTTTTCTGTGCAGCAAATGTAACTTTCCCGCAAATATAAAAAAAATTATTTGCAGTATTAACACACGTACCTGGCATTGCTACTGCTGATTTTGCAGTGCAAGGATCACTTGTATAGGCTAGTTTTTCGAAGTAAACAGCAGAGCATGCTCTGACAAAGTGAAAGAAACTGACTCAAGGTGCGCCGTCTCGCCTATGAAAACTTACGACTGCATCACCTGGCGTCATAAACAAGAAGTCACCATCACTCTAGACGTAGCACAGAGGATGCAATAACTTCTTGGTATGGGATAGATCAAGGGATGATGAAATATGAGGCAAAAATCGGCAACCTTGTATTATAATAATAATAAATAACAAATTATATTAATAATAAATAAATCAGAGAATATTGATTAATATTTTAAATATAATTAATAAATAATAATAATAAATCAGTTTATTACTGATTTATTATTATTATTTATAATAATAATAATAATTACTAATAATAAATATTACTGATTTATTATTAGTTTCTTTCACTGCTGATTTTGCAGTGCAAGGATCACTTGTATAGGCTAGTTTTTCGAAGTAAACAGCAGAGCATGCTCCCTGACAAAGTGAAAGAAACTGACTCAAGGTGCGCCGTCTCGCCTATGAAAACTTACGACTGCATCACCTGGCGTCATAAACAAGAAGTCACCATCACTCTAGACGTAGCACAGGAGGATGCAATAACTTCTTGGTATGGGATAGATCAAGGGATGATGAAATATGAGGCAAAAATCGGCAACCTTGTATTATAATAATAATAAATAACAAATTATATTAATAATAAATAAATCAGAGAATATTGATTAATATTTTAAATATAATTAATAAATAATAATAATAAATCAGTTTATTACTTTATATTATACATTATAATAAGATTCTTAATCTCATTATTCAGTGCATTACATTACTGGAGAGCACCCGAATATCTCCGACACGAAAGCCAATAAAACATTTTTATGGCGATATTCGTGTTCAGCACTTTAAATTGATTGGCAATTGCACACTTTCACTTCAGAAACAATTCCTTTGTTGTGCAGTGTTATTAATGGAGGGGTCACAGCCATCCTATATTTTCTATTTAAAAAAAAATGCCCCATAACATCACACTTTGTCCTGTATTTTGTGTATTGTCCTATATTTATATACATATATTTTTTTATTGGAAGTTTAACGACCACCGTGAGCAACTCAATGGGCTATAAGCAGTCGCACGTCCCTAATTTAGGACCACTGACTCCAGGGAAGGGAGAGAGAACCAGTGCTGAAAGACAAACAAAACTTCCATGCCTCACCGGGATTCGAACCCGGACCCCTTTAGACGAATGATCAGAAGCCACCGGGATTCGAACCCGAACCCCTTTCAGATGAATGATCAGAAGCCACTGAGATCCAAACCCTGTGGACGAATGGTCATAAGCCAGCTACCCTTCTCGGACGAATGGTCATAAGCCAGCTACCCTTCTCGGACGAATGGTCATAAGCCAGCTCTTAGACCACTGTGCCACTGGGGCGGCATTTATATTTTGGGAATGATTTCTGTATAACCTTTTAGAGTGTGTAGTGTTGATAATTTTAAGTAATGTGATGTGACAGGTATTTAACCCGTTTAGTGAAATGTGGCCAATTCATCAGTGTTATGTTAAAAGTATGGTTGGCCGAATGATTGGCCCTCAATTTTGACCTGAATAGTTCCTGAATCAGACAACAGATATCAGTGTGAATGATCATATCATTTATGAATTATATTGATCTGAAATGAAATTTCCATGAATCATACGTCAAACAGTGATATTGAAAAAAAAATCATAAAAATATGCAGTAAGAATCTTATTTTGAATAAGTTGATGTTTGCTGTCAGAGATCTGCTCGCAGTCACTGTGTGATGAGAGGAAGGCTAATTTTAGCAAAGACTTTTGCTATTACAGTTGAGGCAGGGCTGTTCATAAGGGCTTGTGTGGGAATTATGTAACTTTTTTTTTTTTTATTGGAAGTTTAACGACCACCATGGATAATCAGTTTTACTAACCCCGTTGGAAATCACTTTTACTAACCCAATTTGAAGTGCAGCTAACATGCAACTTGTTCCAACTTGCAGTCCTGTGATGATGCCATGTTTATTTTTCGTGCCGACTTTCGCTGCGCAGAAAAACGAAATGTGTCTTATTGTTAAGAAACTTCACATTATTCTTTTCTTTTTCCCAAACAAACCAACACATTGTAAAAGTCCATGGACTACAAATCCCCCCCCCCATCTTTTTCCAAATTTATGATGCCAGCTGAGAGTGAACTTTATTGTTAGCTTGTTCCTCAATACATGCACACATGAATTTTGCTATGGCGCTGGAAATCTTTTCGTAAGATTATTTAGGAAAAGATTTCTGGTTGTAGTGATAGTGAAAGTTTGCCAAGTGATAGTGATGATTTTGAATCATCTGAGAGTGACATTAGGCAATCAACATTAAGTCAGAAAACTAGCCATTGTGCTGCTGCGCACACAATATCTTCTTCCAAAAGTGATGATATTGACTGTGAATCCTTAGATCGTGAAATGGGAGGTACAGAAATAAAATTTATTTCAGGTATAGAAATGAAATGTTGGCATATGAGACTAAAATTTTTGATAACTACTTGAAATGATTTTAATGCCTACCACTGTGGGCAAGTTTTTGCTAGAGTTGAAAAATTTGTATTTATTTTGCAAATTGAGCTGCAATTAAAAGGGCTTCTTTCAAATTTGGCTTTATTAATTCCAAAATTCGAAAGAGTCATGATCTGGAAACTACAACAAAATTGTTGTTATGTAATATCATTCTGCAAAAGTAAGAATTCAGATTTAAACAAACAAGAATTTGAAAAAACAAGAATTCAAGATTTAAACAATTCTGTTGACACTCGTGTGAAGAGAGGTGTTGGCTCTTACTTGGTAGTGTCACAAGTGAAACTGAATGTTGGTTGGAGGAAAAGGAAGAGGCCTAGGATGGAACGAATAAAGGTTGAAAGGCTCCCTGAAGAGCATCAATGTTACTCTAACTTACTCAGAGAACCACTGAAGGAGCTGAAGTCCTGTGAGAGGGATGTAGGAAAGAAGTGGGAATGTTTTAAGAACTCTGTTATCACTGCTGCTGAAGAGGTCTTTGGCACCACAATAGTGGGTAACAGTGGAGGTGATGCTTGGTGGAATAGTGAGATTAAAGAAACAGTAAAGAGAAAGAAGGAAGTCTATTTGGGGATGTTGCAAGGTAGAGTTTCTGTGGATGAATATTGCTGTAAGAAGTGTGAAGCAGATAAGCTGGTTTGCCAGAGTTAAGCAAAAGATAAGAAGAAGAAGGTGGAAAGGCATGAATTGGCTTTTTGGAAAGATAGAAAAACTTTCTGGATGTACATGAGAATCAGGAAAAAACAAGGGAAACAAAGTTGCAAGTTGTGTGAAGAATAAGATCGGGGAAAAGATATGGGAGCCCAATGAGTTAAGTGAAAGATGGGGCGAATACTTATGTGAGTTATTAGATCAAGAAAGCAAAGCTGATTCTGAGGCAGAAGCAGATGCTGTACAGTGAAAGATGAAAGCACAGGAGGGATCTCAAGAGAAGAGGTGTGTAGAGCTCCAAAATCTCTTCAGAATAGTAAGGTTCTGGGAGTTGATGGCATAACTGCTGAGATGTTGAAATATGGTGGTGACTCTGCAATTAATTGACTGGTTAACTGAAAATTCCAAAAAAAAAAAAAAAAAAAAAAAATGGTCCAAAAGTCAGTTGTTCTGGGAGTTAGAAATGGTCCCTCTGGATTGGAAGAATGCTGTCATTGTTGCCTTTTATGAGAGAAAAGGTGATCAGACTGACTGCAAGAACTATGGTGGTATTAATTAGCCTACTGAGTGTGCCAGGAAAAGTGTTTGGTAAGGTACATACATACATATCACTAAGCTGTTCTCTGAGATTCAGAGGTTAGCTCCAAAAAGAAATGCAAACTTCCAGATATTTTTACTTATTGTTGTCGTATCAAACTTTGCCATTTACAGTGATCATGACATACAACTCGTGCTTCACTGATATCCATTATACGCCGTACACGAGATCTTTTATACTTCATACTCATAATCTTTTTCTCATGCAGACACTCCTGAATCTGATCCACCCATGTCTTCCTTGGCCTTCCTCTGCCTTTCCTTCCTGCCACTTGGGCTGAAAATATTTTCTTAGTAAGCATTTCATCACTCATTCTTTCAACATGGCCAAACCACCAAAGCATATTGGTCTCCACCTTGCTAACAACATTTTGCTTTACATCACACAACTGCAATACATCTTCATTCCTCACACAATCATATCGTGTCTTGCCACAAACCCCACGTAAGTAACGCATTTCTCCAGCACACAAACGACTCCTATGTTTCTTCTGCAGTACCCAGGTTTCATTGCCATACATCAGAGTAGGAACAATTACTGTTTCATACACAGCCATGCGGGACTCTCTAGAGAACCCATCATTCCTGTGAAAACCTCCTAGAGCAGCTATGACTTTCAAAGAAGAATTCACTCGCCTACTGATTTTGCCATCCAACTTGTTCTCTCTGTCAAACATGCTTCCTAAATACACAAACTCACTCACCTGGTCATCACAGTGCCATTTATCCTTACATTACATTCAGTACTACCCATTCCTCTCTCAAACACCATAACTTTGGTTTTTCCCTTATTTATACTCAGTTTGAATTTCATGCAAACTTCGTGCATCCGAGTCAACATACTCTGCAACTCACTTTTGCTCTCTGCCAACAGGACAGTGTCATCAGCATACAGCAATCTGCACACACGGATATCACCAAGACATAAACCACTATTATCTATTTTGGCATCACGCATGCATGCGTCCATAAATATATTAAACAGCCATGGTGACATTACACAACCTTGTCTAACTCCTGCACCAATGGAAAACCATTTTGATAAAACACCATTCACTCGTACACAAGCTCTACTACCAGCATACATGGCTTTTACACTATTAAGTAGATTCCCAGTAACACCATATTCATTAAATACCTTCTACAAAAGTGTCCTATTGACTCTGTCGTAAGCTTTCTCTAAATCTATGAAGCCAGTAAAAACTTTCTTCCCAACAGCCAGATACTTTTCAATCATCGTGCGTAATGCAAAAATCTGGTTAGTGCAGCCTTTACCAGGCATAAAACCACTCTGAACATCCCACACTTTCTCTGATGTAAGACCCCGTACTTTTCAATAACAACCTTACCAAACACTTTCCCTGGCACACTCAGTAGGCTAATACCACGATAGTTCTTGCATTCAGTCTGATCACCTTTTCCCTTTTACAAGGGAACAGTGATAGCATCCTTCCAATCCCGAGAGACCATTCCTAACTCCCAGCACAACTGGCAAATTTCAAATTAACCAGTCATTATTGAAAAAGTACGAGGTCTTACATCAGAGAAAGTGTGGGATGTTCAGAGTGGTTTTATGTCTAGTAAAGGCTGCCCTAACCAAATTTTTGTATTACGCATGATGATTAAAAAATATCTGGCTGTTGGTAAGAAAGTTTTTGCTGCCTTCATAGATTTGGAGAAAGCTTAAGCACGAGTTAATAGGACACTTTTGTGGAAGCTATTGAATGAATATGGTGTTACTGGGAATCTACTTAATACTGTAAAAGCCATGTATGCTGGCAATAGAGCTTGTGTACAAGTGAATGGTGTTTTATCAAAATGGTTTTCTATTGGTGCAGGAGTCGGACAAGGTTGTGTAATGTCACCATGGCTATTTAATATATTTATGGATGGGTGCATGCGTGACCCCAAGATGGACAATACTGGCTTGTGTCTTGGTAATATCCATGTGTGCAGGTTGCTATATGCTGATGACACATTCCTGTTGGCAGAGAGCAAAAGGGATTTTCAAAGTATATTGTCCCGGATGTACGAAGTTTGCATGAAATTTAAACAGTATAAATGATGGAAAAACCAAAGTAACAGTTTTTGAGGGAATGACTGTTAGCACTGAATGTAATGTAATTCTAAATGGCACAGTGATTGATCAGGTGAATGAGTTTGTGTATTTAGGAAGCATGTTTGATAGAACATGCTTCCTAGTGAATTCTTGAATTGAAAGTCCATAGCTGCTTTGGGAGGTTTTCACAAGAATGATGGGTTCACAAAAAGTCCTGCTGTGTATGAAAGTGTAATTGTTCCTACTCTGATGTATGGCAGTAAACCATGGGCACTATAGAAGAAAGATAGGAGTCGTATGTGTGCTGGAGAAATGCATTACTTACTAGGGGTTTGTGGCAAGACATGTATGCTTCGGTGGTATGGCCATGTTGAAAGAATGAGTGATGAGATGCTTACTAAGAAATATTTTTTAGCCCAAGTGGCAGGAAGGAAAGGCAAAGGAAGTTATCGGAGGATCAGATTCAGGAGTGTGTCTGCATGAGAAAAAAATTATGAGTATGAAGTATAGAAGATCTTTTGTACGTCGTGTGATGAATGTCAGTGAAGCCCAAGTTGTGTGTCAAGATCACTGTAAATGAAGAAGTTTGATGCGGCAACAGTAAGTAAATAATCGGTTAGAAATTTATCTGGTAGTTTGTATTTCTTTGTGGAGCTAACCCCTGAATCTCAGAGAACAGCTTAGTGATATGTAATGAGGAGAGAACATGGTTGGGAGCGCTGGCTGTTCACTTTATGAGGGATCAAGATGATATATAAGCGACTTTTTTATATTTTGCATAGCGAGCTATTTTGTTTTCACCAACACTGAAAAATTTTTGATCTTTGATGACTTTCCTTTTTTAATACAATGTGGTGTGGGTTTTTGTTGTTGTTGTTTTCTCCCCAAGATCAGCTCAAATATAATTCACAGGGTCTTATGAAAGAAATAATAACTGTATATTACATACACCATTGTTGGAAAAATTCCAGGCACCAAAAAGATTTGTCGTCGTTGCCCCAAATTTTTTTCCGCTTCAAGTTGCGTAATTTGCCGTAAATACTGTACTTTCTATCATATAATCCGTTAATTATTTATCGGTTAAAAAGTTAAAATTTTAGGTTTTGCTGGTAATACACAGTATAAAAAAAGTTCTTATAGTGCTTTAATTTTTTAAAATTCTGCATGGCATCAGGACAGCTGGTGGTATTGAAAAAGTATGGAAAATGAGCTAACAACAGAAGAAAAAAAATGTAAAGCAGTACAAAGTTAAAGGGCCGTAAAGAGATGGAAATATGGCATTTTTTTTATGAATATTTTGACAGAAAATATTTTGTGTTCAATTACGTGGTGTGGAATGGCTTAGTGGGCCAGGCTAAGTGCTCTGAAAAGCCCGCTGAGCTATTCCGCACCATGTAAGTGTTGCTGTCGCGGCAGCATAATAGCTTTTTGAATCGCATTCGTTAGTTTTGTTGCATTAATCACATTAGTGTTAAGGCTTTTATTCTTCCTTCAGTTTTTGAGAAATATTTCAGAAATGCCAAATACTACAGATTGTCGGCAGTTTCTTTGGATTTTTCGGTTTAACTGATGAACAATGGTAATGCTAAAAAAACTAGAAATTTTCGTTTTTTCATTTAAAAATAACACAAAAGTATTTAAAAACAACAGTTACTTTTTTTAATAAGATAGTTTCTTTTTGTACTTTTTTGACTTTTGATCATCTTGTGAATCGCAACTTTTCTGTCAGAAATTATGGTACAGGATCAACGTAACAGGTGCCAAAATTTTATTTCGGAATTTCATGGTCTGCGGATAAGGCGACACAGATTAGACAACAGAAAATTATGTTTTTCTGAATTTTACAAAACGCCGCCACATATTATGCTTAAGCATTTTTATCCCTGCCATGGATTTATGCACAATATATATTTTTTATTTGTTTCTGAATTTTGCAACCCCATGAATTATAATGTCGCTCCAGATTATAGGAAGGAAAATACGATACTTTGGGCTTATATGTGCAAAATTTAATTTCAATAAATTATACTTAAATAAAATGAAAATCTAGACTAGGAAAAATGTGGGGGACCAAATTTTAATTTTATTTAGCAGTAAGTGATTTGGGTTTTAAAAAAATGACAGGAAATACACTATATAACTTTTTTGTTCCATCATCATCACACATTTCATTTGTGATTCTTTAAATTTTTAAATTTACTTCTCTTGATACCTAAATTTTAGAACTGGCTCCTAGATCTGGAATGTATATTTTTGCAGCCCTGGCATATAAAATCATTGAAACAGGAAACTTGCTGCAAACCTAGGAAGCTGGGGCCACAATTAGCAATAAAATAAGATGAAAATAAAATAATAATTAAAAAATAACTGAAAAAATAAAACAATTTTTATTTTCAGAATAATAGTTATAGAGAATTGAAATTGCTCTAAGCACTAAGGCAGCAACTAGGGCCTCTGTGAATCTTGGAGAGGAGCAAGCTAGTTCTGTTTGACATTGGCGAAAAGACCCCAACTCACTGGGTTTTGTTCCAGAATCCTTAGGTTGAATGACCAACTGGAACCCTCAGCTGTGGGCTAATCCCCCACACTGATGTACTTACCTGATTAAAAAGACAAAAAGAAATATTAAGAATGACTCAAGTGTGGGATATGGTAGACCTACCACACTTGAGAAGGACGGTCCACCACGGAATCGACCTGGACTTTCTAAACAGTGTATGAGAAAGAGATCTCGGCTGAGTGAATGTAAGATTGGTGTATGGAATACTAGAGATATAAATGGCAAGATGAGTGAAGTGATTGAGGAGATGAATAAGTATAGACTGGATGTGCTGTGTGTAAGTGAAACCAAAAAGAAGGAAATTGGGGTAGAAGTGAATGGCAAGGTGAGTGTGTGGTCTGGAGTATTGGATAATATGAGAGGACAGGCGGGTGTAGGTGTGATTTTAAGTGAAAAGATGAAGAACAACTTGATTCACTATAGTTGCGTAAGTGAGAGAATTCTCTGGATTCATTTGAAAGTGAAACTTCAGAGAATTGTAATTGTTGTAGTGTATGCTCCTTGTGACTTGGAACCTTCTGATAAGAAGGAAGATTTCTGGAATGAGCTAAAAGCTGTTTTGTGCCAATTCGGTGCTAAAGAAAAAGTTATAATAGCAGGGGATTTCAATGCTAGAGTAGGTGTGCAGAATGCAATTTCTGACAATGTTCTGGGTAAGTTTAATGATCCTTGTGTGAATGATAATGGTGAAAGATTAATTGAACTCTGCATTGAGAATGGTTTGTGTGCATCTAATACATTTTTCAACCACAAGAATATCCACACATATACTTGGGAAAATCGTACTCTTGGTCAAAAGAGTGTGATAGATTTTGTTGTCTACGATCAGCGTTTGAAACACTTAGTTTTTGACACCCGTGTGATGAGAGGTGCGGATGTTGGTTCTGATCATTACTTGGTAGTGTCGCGAGTGAAACTTAATGTTGGTTGGAGGAAAAGGAATAGGAAGAGACCCTGGATAGAAACAATAAAGGTTGATAGGCTCCTTGAAGATCATCAGCGGTATTCTGACTTATTCAGAGAACGACTGAAGGATCTGAAGTCTGGTGAGAGGGATGTAGAAAAGAAGTGGGAATGTTTTAAGAACTGTGTTATCACTGCTGCTAAAGAGGTCTGTGGCACCAGAATTGTGGGTAACAATAGAGGTGATGCTTGGTGGAATAGTGAGATTGAAGAGGCAGTTAAGAGAAAGAAGGAAGCCTATTTGGGGATGTTGCAAGGTAGAGTCTCTGTGGATGAATATCGCTGTAAGAAGCGTGAAGCTGCTAAGCTGGTTCGCCACAGTAAGGCAAAAGATAGGAAGGAGAAAGTGGAAAGGCATGAACTGGCTTTTTGGAAAGATAGGAAGTCCTTTTGGAAGTACATGAGACTCAGGAAAAGTAGGGGAAACAAAGTTGTAAGTTGTGTGAAGAATGAGATTGGGAAAATGTTATGTGAGCCCAATGAGTTAAGTGACAGATGGGGCGAATACTTCTGTGAGTTATTAGATCAGGAAAGCAAAGATGATTCTGAGACAGACGCAGGTGATGTCACAATGAGGGATGAAAGCACAGGAGGTATCTCGAGAGAAGAAGTGTGTAAAGCTCTAAAATCTTTTCAGAAGGGTAAGGCTCCAGGAGTTGATGGCATAACTGCATAGATGTTGAAATATGGCGGTGACTCTATAATTGACTGGTTAACTGAATTTTGCCAGTTGTGCTGGGAGTTAGGAATGGTCCCTCGGGATTGGTAGGATGCTATCATTGTTCCCTTGTATAAGGGAAAAGGTGATCAGACTGAATGCAAGAACTATCGTGGTATTAGCCTACTGAGTGTGCCAGGGAAAGTGTTTGGTAAAGTTGTTATTGAAAAAGTACGGGTTCTTACATCATTGAAAGTGTGGGATGTTCAGAGTGGTTTTATGCCTGGTAAGGCTGCACTAACTAGATTTTTGCATTACGCACGATGATTGAAAAGTATCTGGCTGTTGGGAAGAAAGTTTTTACTGGCTTCATAGATTTAGAGAAAGCTTATGACCAAGTGAATAAGACACTTTTGTGGAAGGTATTGAATGAATATGGTGTTACTGGGAATCTACTTAATAGTGTAAAAGCCATGTATGCTGGTAGTAGAGCTTGTGTACGAGTGAACGGTGTTTTATCAAAATGGTTTTCCATTGGTGCAGGAGTTAGACAAGGTTGTGTAATGTCACCATGGCTGTTTAATATATTTATGGATGCATGCACGCGTGATGCCAAAATAGATAATAGTGGTTTATGTCTTGGTGATATCCGTGTGTGCAGATTGCTGTATGCTGATGACACTGTCCTGTTGGCAGAGAGCAAAAGTGAGTTGCAGAGTATGTTGACTCGGATGCACGAAGTTTGCATGAAATTCAAACTGAGTATAAATAAGGGAAACACCAAAGTTATGGTGTTTGAGAGAGGAACAGGTAGCACTGAATGTAATGTAAGTATAAATGGCACTGTGATTGACCAGGTGAGTGAGTTTGTGTATTTCGGAAGCATGTTTGACAGAGAGAACAAGTTGGATGGTGAAATCAGTAGGCGAGTGAATTCTTCTTTGAAAGTCATAGCTGCTCTGGGAGGTTTTCACAGGAATGATGGGTTCTCTAGAGAGTCCCGCATGGCTGTGTTTGAAAGTGTAATTGTTCCTACTCTGATGTATGGTAGTGAAACCTGGGTACTGCAGAAGAAACATAGGAGTCGTTTGTGTGCTGGAGAAATGCATTACTTACGTGGGGTTTGTGGCAAGACACGATATGATTGTGTGAGGAATGAAGATGTATTGCAGTTGTGTGATGTGAAGCAAAAGGTTGTTAGCAAGGTGGAGACCAATATGCTTCGGTGGCATGGCCATGTTGAAAGAATGAGTGATGAAATGCTTACTAAGAAAATCTTCTCAGCCCAAGTGGCAGGAAGGAAAGGCAGAGGAAGGCCAAGGAAGACATAGGTGGATCAGATTCAGGAGTGTCTGCATGAGAAAAAGATTATGAGTATGAAGTATAAAAGATCATGTGTACGGCGTGTAATGGATATTAGTGAAGCACGAGTTGTATGTCAAAATCGCTGTAAATGGAGAAGTTTGATACGACAACAGTAAGTAAAAATATCTGGTAGTTTGTATTTCTTTTCGGAGCTAACCTCTGAATCTCAGAGAACAGCTTAGTGATGTGTATATATGTACTAAGGTAGGCTAATTTCTCAAGAGTATGCTAAATTTCACAAAAATAGGCAAAATTGGGTATCATCTTTAAAAACCTGCATTGACCCATGAATTAAAAAAATTTTGTTCGTGCTACAGGATTTTCTGCAAAACAAAAGAAGAAAAAACAAATGGCAATATGGAAGCATATTAATGTAACTGGTATCTTCCATAATGTTAGTGAAAATTTGCAGAGTTCATGGACACAATTTTTTTTGTAATCTCTTTTTTAAGTAGCTTAATCTTGAGCACATTATTTTCTTTGTTTTGGACAACAAAAAGGCAATTTTGAAGTATTTTAACATCTCTGCTCCCCTATCATTTCTGAGCTGCAGCACACAGACCACTCATGGATGCAATTTTTTTAAATAAATTATCTCAAATAGCATGATCTTGATTAAATTATCTCAAATAGCATGATCTTGATTAAATTATCTCAAATAGCATCATCTTGATTAGATGTTTCTTTCAAAACTTTTATACATTTTTAATTATTTTTTTTTTCTATTTCCCAGTTGCATCTCTAGCACTCTAGGATCCTATGGTAGCTGTTTTTTTTTTCTTCCAATTATTATTATTATTATCTTTGTTTCAAAATTAGCTGTATCTTGATTAGATTTACTCTTTTTTAACTATTTTTCTCCAGAAAGGTAATTTTTTACACATTCTTAACATTTTTGTAAATTCATTTCTCAGTTTTGTATTACTGCACTCTGGTAGCCTCAGGACATAATTTTTTGTAACTTTTTCTCAGATGAATCTCAATTAGATTTACTATTTTATTTCAGTTTTGGAGCATGGAAACAAATTTTTTAAACTGTTTTTAACACTTTTTCCTCGAAATTCCATTTTCACATCTTGGCAGACAGCAAGAACTGTTGACATCCACACAATGCTAAAGATGTTAGATCATCAGATTCATTATTCCAATAACTGACACATTTTTTGGTATGCATGATTTTTTTTGAAAAATTCTTTTTGCATTGGGAAGCTTGAAATTATGCGAATGATGATCCTTCATTTTTTATTTTATTTTTTACGATGTACAATTTCGCCGCTAGAGGGCGTAAATGCAGATGATGTCAAATTTAAAAATACGTTTTATTCCACATATTTGCTTCTAAATATCCAATTGAAAAAATTATTTTATTTTTCGATTCCATTTATGTCGAAGAGTATTTTAGATATAGTTACTTTTTCAAATTATGCATAGATTTTACGCTAGGGGGCGTAAAAGTAAATTACAATTTTTCCCAATAACTCTTCTTTTAAAACTCCGATTTGGTATTTTTTTCTTCAGCGGATACATCTCCTGATGGAAAATCTTTTGCATATAATTTCAAATTTTCGGTAAAGAATACTTTGGCCACCAGGGGGCGTAAGTGTTATTTTTTGCTTCTGATGTATTTGCTATAAAATCTGAGCTCCTAAAATATCGATTGAAAAAATTATTTCGTGGATTGATGCCACTCACATCGATAAATTTTTTTGGAATATTTTTTTCCTAAAATATTCCACAGTTTCTCCGCCAGGGGCGTAGATGTACATCTTATTTTTGTCAATATCTCTACTTCTAAGAGTCCGATTTGAAAAATTCCTTCTTTGTTTGATAGTGTTTTCTGCGTGACATGTTTTTCATATAATTTCAAAATAGACTTTCCGCTAGGGGCGTAGCGGTAAATTGTGTTGCCCCCTATATCTCTGCTTCTAAATCTCCGATTTGAAAAATTCTTTCTGCGCCGGATACAGCTCCTAATGGGAAATCGTTTGCACATAATTTCTAATTTTTGTAAAAAAATGTTTGGCCACCAGGGGGCGTAAATCTTAATTTCCGCTTCTGATGTATTTGCAGCAAAATATGAGCTTCTAAATTCTTGATTGAAAAAGTCTTTTGTTGACCGATACTACTCATGTCGACAAACCTTTTAGAAACATTTTCTTCTTGAAATAATGAATGGTTTATACGCTAGAGGGCGTAGATGTATATCTTATTTTCGTCAATATCTCTACTTCTAAGAGTCCGATTTAAAAAATTCCTTCTTTGTTGGATTGTGTTTCCAGTATGACAGGTGTTTCATATAATTTCAAAATTTTCAAGTAATTCATAGACTTTCCGCCAGGGGGCGTAAATGTAAATTGTGTTTCCCCCTATATCTCTGCTTCTAAGTCTCCGATTTGAAAAATTCTTTCTGCACCGGATACAGCTCCTGATGGGAAATCGTTTGCACATAATTTCTAATTTTTTGTAAAAAATGGTTTGGCCACCAGGTGGCGTAAGCGTTAATTTCCGCTTCTGATGTATTTGCGGCAAAATATGAGCTTCTAAAATCTCGATTGAAAAAAAGTTGTTTGTTGACCAATACTACTCATGTCGACAAACCTTTTAAAAACATTTTCTTCTTGAAATAATGCATGGTTTATACACCAGGGGGCGTAGATGTATATCTTATTTTTGTCAATATCTGTACTTCTAAGAGTCCGATTTGAAAAATTCCTTCTTTGTCGTATAGTGTTTCTGATGCGAAATGTTTTCCCTATAAAATCAAAATTTACATGTAAATCGTAGACTTTCCGCCAGGGGGCACAAAGGTAAATTGTGTTTTCTGCGTTATTTCTGCTCCTGAAGCTCCGATTTGAAAAATTCTTCCTATACCGCATACAGAACCCGTGAAAAATGTTTTTCACATAATTTCTAATGTTTGGTAAAGAATGGTTTGGCCACCAGGGGTCATAAGTGATAATTTCTGCTTCTGATGTATTTGTAGCAAATTCTGGGCTCCTGAAAACTCGACTAATTTTTTTTTCTTGGACCGATACCGCTTATATGGATAAACCTTTTGAGAATACTTTCTTCCTAAAATAATGCATGGTTTTCCCACCAGGAGACATAAAGTCACATCTTATTTTTGTCGATATCTCTGTTTTTAAGAGTTCGTAAGCTCACGATTCCGTTTACAGCAATATCTGAAGGATTAAAAACCTGATTGAAAATTTTCTTTCTTTCGGCAGATCTATTGTTTTCCATACCGGTTCCATTGACTTTGAATAGCTTTGATAAATTTAATTTGCGTCAGAACGGATTCAAAAGATGTGCTTATTACACCCGAAAATTCGGTGTCATCTTTATTGTTTAATTGTGTGTTGAGGATTTCCACCATTTGAAATTGTAATGGATCTCTACAATTAGAATTCAATGAGCAGCTGTGCATATGCTCCCTTTTATTAAAGTTTTCTCCACTCAAACATTTCCACACTCCCCCAAATCTCTGGAACAATGAACTAGTTGATTAAACGTAAAATAAATAAAGGTACTGTAAATAAAGGATTTTTATAAAATAAGTATTCAGCAGTGATTTTATGGTATTGCAAATAAGGATTCTTATAAAAGAAGTATTTAGCAGCATAACACTAGAAGTTAATTCTGTGATGATGGGCATACACTGCATGGAATAATTTTTAGTGTAAAAATGATTTGTTTTTATCAAAAAAGATGTTTATTGCCATATTTTGACAGATGCTGATGCTGGCATTTTTAATACAGGATGAATTTGATACTGATTGCTGGTTGCTGAAAAAATGTTATGCTGGTTACTTGAAATTTCAGGGGGAAATTCGTGGTTATAGATAACTTCCAGATGGTGCCATTGTCTGTGCTTCTGTTTTGCTGGATAGTGGTCTGCTGTGGTTGGCTATATCTTCAAGAAATATGTGGGATGTCATGGTTGAATGTCCTGTTTTTTGGTTGCAATTTAAGTTACGTAATTTCTTATGCAGAAGAAGGGATAATTCCTGTGATGAAAAGATTTCACATTAAAAATGGACAAAAAATGATTTTTTGGCAGCAGGAGCTGTGCTACAACAGTTTAACATGGTGACCTACTTGAAAAAGTGGTCTTGCATCAAAGTGAGAAGAGTGGTATGCTTTTAAAAAATGGGCAAAAAAAAAATGCCAACTGCTGATTCCCCTTTGGCATTTCATTTAATTGTATGGGTACTCAATGATGTCAAAGCAACATGTCGTCAAATGGTGTTATTAATTTGAATCAGGTAAGGGTAATGTGATGAGTGACAATCCACGTTGAAGTGCATAGCTGTGGTCCTTGATGACAGAGTTTGACACTACATGTATTGTGTTTCTCGTTCAAGAGGACAAATGGGTAACTTTGTGAATAATGGCATTCGATTTGGGATCATCCTATGGCATTGTGTGTACATCAAGGTAGATGCTTTATAGTACATATAGGCAGGGGTGGATTGGCCCAGTGGGACATTTCCTGGTGGACCAATTGAAAAATGGCTCACTTCCTCACATTATTTTTGTCTTGATTTTTTGGATCGAACATATAAATAAATTTGGTACATACAAATAATAATCGTTAACTTCTTTTGAATTTTATAACTGTCTGGAAAGTTATTTTCTTAAAATAAATGGGGGAGAGGGTTTTTAAGGAAATAAATTATTTATCATGTGTTGCGAGTTTGCTCTGAAATGACATAGCGTAATTCTCTGAACCTTTATGATAACAGTGCCTCTAGACCAGCAAATTAATTAAGCTAAAGCTAACTACTCTTAGATGTAGGTCGTTGGACTTGGAGCCAACTAGCAGTAAATTCTAGGGAGGCTTGAAAAATTTATGATTATATATATCATGAAAGCATCTGCTTTCAGTTCCATTAAGGGCACTAAAAGAGAAGGTATACCCTCAGGATTTTTTTTAGAATGAAATGAATCAAACTATTTACCCGATCAAGACAGAATTTGGTATTCCCATGCTTTGTTAAAAAAAATTTTGATGGCCGTTGTGGTTAAAATTGGACAAAAGTATGCTATATGTAATATGATACCGTTGCTTCTAGGCTGGGCCATTTAAAAAAAATGGACAAAATGTTTTTGAGAACTCAAAAGGAAAATCATTCAAGGAAGACTAAAAACAGCATACTAATTATTTTTTATACCATGAACAGTTAATTAACTATTAATTTAAAATTTTGTTAACTGGAAACTACAAAATTTAGTGTATTCGATGAAGAAATGTGTTCTTGAACTGATACAGGTGTCTGCAAATTCCACACATGTCTGATAGTGGTATAAATTCAGGTTAAAACATCCATAGCAGAAGCCACAGTTGTTTTTAAATTTATGTGCATACAATTATAATAATTACAAGGTTGCTTACCTTTTTCACATTTCACTGCACATTTTATTCTCTTTGTTGTCATGCTTGGTTTAAGCCTCCGGTGCGGTGTTCTATTTTTTTCCTTCAGGTTCTTTCAAATGTTCTACGAACGCTTAAGTCCATGAAGTGCCTTGCTGTCCAGGTTCCAAAATTGTATCCCCCCTTCCCTTCACATCCATGTGTAAAACCTAACCTTCGCCGATAAAAACCTCAATTCATGAACTCAAAAACTTTTGATATTATCAACTGAACATAAACTGCTTATTTACATACATACAAAATGCGAACAAAAATGTTAAAAACGTATATACAACGATTTACACATGACTCATCCTATGCTTTCGACTCTCCTTCTCAACACCCCATGAACAACCAGAACATTCATTCACCACACCCCAAGCCATTCCAATGCAGACTGCCTCAAGTACTTTCTACCCTCAGCTGGGCTATCTGCAGGAGGTATGCTAGATGTTTTCTCTTCTGCCACTGCAGCAAGAGTGAGCGATGCGCTCGGCTTCCTCGCCCCGCCCCCACGTCATCCACGATAAAACCTTCCACCATGGCTCCTCTTTCTTTTTTTCTTCTGTGTTTTTGGTTTTTTTGGTCAATTTTTATTAGTTCTTTCCATTTTTCATTAAAGATATTTGGATCATTGTTATTACAAATTCGATCTCTATTTTTTTCAATTAGTACAGACTCTGCAATACGTAGTACAGACTCTGCAATACGTAATCATTGCGACATGATTTTAGTATTTTAATATCTTCAAACTTCGGGTATGTCTGGTTATCCATACAGTATTGTATCAGTGCTGTTTTTGCTTCTTTTTTTTTTTGCCAATTTTTGATATGCTGTTGTAGGCAATGTTTTAACTGATTTTTAGTATTTCAAATATATGATACTGGTGGGATTCCACTTATAGGTATTTCATACACACCAGCTTTCTCCAAGATACTACATTTTACAGTGTTATTAATTATCATATCTCCAATAGTCATTACCTTGTTTCCCATCTGGATTCCATATTTATGGCATAATTTATTGATTTCTGTAGAGATACCTGGTAAGTAAGGTGTTGCTCTGACATATTGTAATTGTTTTTTCCTTTTAGGCGAATATGTATCTTGCATCTTTACTTGTACTTCATAAATCCATTTATTTATTTTCTATGGAGGGTATTCACAGCTGTATGTGATTTCTTTAATATAATTTAATTCTTCATTACAAAATTCTTCATTAGAGGAATGTGTGATAGCTCTTTTTATTAATGTTTTTATGCTATTACATTTTTATGCTATTACATTTTCAGCCGAGCGCATCGCTCACTCTTGCTGCAGTGGCAGAAGAGAAAACATCTAGCATACCTCCTGAAGATAGCCCAGCTGAGGGTAGAAAGTACTTGAGGCAGTCTGCGTTAATTAATGTTCTGGTTGTTCATGGGGTGTTGAGAAGGAGAGTCGAAAGCATAGGATGAGTCATGTGTAAATAGTTGTATATACGTTTTTAACATTTTCGTTCGCATTTTGTATGTATGTAAATAAGCAGTTTATGTTCAGTTGATAATATCAAAAGTTTTTGAGTTCATGAATTGAGGTTTTTATCGGCAAAGGTTAGGTTTTACACGTGGATGTGAAGGGAAGGGGGGATACAATTTTGGAACCTGGACAGCAAGGCACTTCATGGACTTGAGCGTTCATAGAACATTTGAAAGAACCTGAAGGGAAAAAATAGAACACCGCACCGAAGGCTTAAACCAAGCATGACAATAAAGAGAATAAAACGTGTAGTGAAATGTGAAAAAGGTAAGCAACCTTGTAATTATGATAGTGGTATGTTTCGCATTACGTTTCTATTGTGCCGTAACTATGCATAACTATACCCATTGCATTTATTGGATTCCTATTATGACAGAAAGTTAGACAGAAACTGCAAACTGAATAATAGAACACTTCAACAATTTGAATGCTGTGACTTGACAATAAATAGATACAACGTTATGTTAATTTAAAGATGCAAGGTATCACGTTGGTTGTGCATGTGGTATCCTGGCAGGGAGAAGGCATTACTTGAAGAACTGGTTCCAAATTCGTGGCAACTCAAGTGAGATGCTATCATTGCAAGTATCACTGTTGGTGATGATCTCCAAGGTTTCTCAAATGGCTGTACATTTAGGGGTAGAGCTAGGTAGCTCTACCCTTAAATGTACAGCCATTCGAGAAACCTTGGAGATCATCAACAACACTGATACTTGCAATGATAGCGCCTCACTTGAGTTGCCACGAATTTGGAACCAGTTCTTCAAGTAATGCCTTCTCCCTGCCAGGATACCACATGCACAACCAACGTGATACCTCGCATCTGTAAATTAATATAACGTTGTATCTATTTATTGTCAAGTCACCACATTCAAATTGTTAAATCGTTCTACTATTCAGTTTGCAGTTTCTGTCAAACTTCCTTGAAAAAGCCATCTGGTTGATGTGCGAAAGCTAGAAACGCTTATGTATATATTACTACGGCAATAGATCGGATCACTAATAAAGTTACTATTTTCTAAACTGAATTTAGTTGTTATACAATGGTTAATAGTTCAAATTAGGCTAGCAATAAAATATTCGAGAGATGTGTATAAATTTTTAACAAATCAAACTTTAAAACACAAAAAAAAAAAAAATGCAAGGCTGTTGATTTTCAGCTGGCGAGTGAGATTTGCCTGACTGGTGAGCCAGCATGAAATTTTTCAAGCCCTGTACTATATCTTTAAGTTAATTATTAAGCAAGTTTGTCGTAGCAGAAACCCATATCCAAGTTTCTGTAGAGTGGAGAGAGGGTTATCCATGCTGCTCCTTGATAAAGCCATAGATGTCGGTCCGTTTTTTTTTTTTTTTTTTTTTTTTGCAGTCCTTCTCTTACTACCTTTTTCTACTTGTTACTTCTTGGCTATGATCATCATGTAATTGGTTTGTATTCCTCTGTATGTATATAGTAGGTTGAAAGAACACACGGAAGTAAATACAGAAATATCTAAAAAGCGAGGCCAATGACCCCGGTAGCGCACTATGCAGCATGCCAAAGGAATTAGCAAATATATAGAATAGTGAAAAACTAATAAGGAAGCAGAAGGAATTTCAAAATTGTTTTAAAACACGATAAATCAAAGTACGAATGTTTATTAGGAGGGTACAATAAATCAAAGTGCGAATGTATATTAGGAGGGTACAAAAATCGAAGTACAAACGTTTATTAGGAGGATATTATATCTCTGAATCTGTGATTTAATATTTTTTAATAAACGTTCACAATTTTATTTGTTGTATTCAAAGCCAATTTTGAGATTCCTTCTGCTTCCTTATTAGTTTATCACTACTATCTCTCTCTCTCTCTCTCTCTCTCTCTCTCTCTCTCTCTCTCTCTCTATATATATATATATATATATATATATATATATATATATGTGTGTGTAGGGATGTAAGGTCAGGTGATGCGTAACATCACAGCCTCTCCTTGACAAATGTCAACCCCGCCTTCTCGTGGTGCATCCTGTTCCCACTAAAGGGGCTCTGACGACCGCCAATAGCGGTATAACTATACCATCGGGATTAGAGGAAATGCTATCCCACATTCGCCAACCCGCTTGGCCAGCATAGTGAGTTATGGCCAAACCCCTCCAAAATGTCTCCACAACTTAAATCTTGGCCCTCAGTCTCCGGCAGCTGGAATGTACCTGGCCAAGGCAGCGGCCAGTGCGACATGAAGGCAGAGGGTGCTAAGAATCCCCGAAGGACCGGACTAGGCTGCCATCTGATGCTGACCTTGGCTACGTATAATGGACGCTCCCTATCTTCTGATTCAAGGCTTCTTGAATTGGAAGAAGAACTACAAAGGATCAAGTGGGACATCGTTGGGCTAAGTGAGGTAAGGAGAAAGGGGGCAGATCTCATTGAACTGAAAAGTGGACATCTCTTCTACTATCATGGGACAGATAATGGCAGAACTAGTGGCGTTGGATTTATAATAAACAAGAAACTGAAGGATAAAGTTGTAGAAGTTGAAAGTTCCTCTGACAGAGCTGCACGACTCGTTATCCAACTCTCGAGAAGATACAAGGCTCAGATTATTCAAACTTATGCACCCACCACAAGTCATCCTGAAGAAGAAATTGAAGAATTTTATGAGGAAATTCGTCATCTAAATAATAAAGGTAAGCAGCACTTGAAGATAATTATGGGAGATTTCAATGCAAAAATAGGACAACGGCAACAGAATGAAACTTCAGTAGGTAAATTCGGTCATGGCAACAGAAACCAGCGTGGAAATACTCTTGTTGAGTTTGCAGAGGCAGAAGGGTTTTTCATCTTGAACTCCTTTTTCAAGAAAAAGCCACACAGGAAATGGACATGGAGACATCCAAATGGGATGACAAGTGAAATTGATTTTATTATGCATAACAAAAAATGCATCATAGAAGACTGCAGTGTGCTAAACAAGTTCAACACAGGTAGTGACCATAGATTGGTGAGATGTAAGATGCACCTCAACACTAAACTCGAACGTGGCAAGCTCATAAGACAAACAAGATGTATTGACTTAACCAACCTTAAAAAACACCATGATACCTTCAAGTTGGAACTGAAGAACAGATTCTCTGGTTTAGAAGGCCTAACATCGGAAGAAGTGAATATTTCTGAAGTTAACAGAAAAGTAACCAAAGCTCTTATGGAAACAGCAACAAAATTAGCTGGGTATAAGAACAAGTTGCATGTGAACAAATTATCAGGAAAAACCAAAATGTTGATGCAAAAAAGAAGAGAGATGAGGACAACTAAAGAAGATGTGACTTCCAAAGTGGAATATATAGAGCTATGCAAGACAGTACGAAAAAGTATCACTGAAGACGTAAGGAAATTCAACTGTGAACTAGTGAGGAAAGCAATTGAAAACAACCGAAGCCTAAAGATAGCAAAGGGACATCTCAGTAAGGGAAGAAAACAGATTATGGCACTGAGAAAAGAAGATGGTTCTGTAACAAGAAATAGAGACAAAATTTTCACAGGAGTGAAGGATTTCTACTCCAAATTATATGAGAGGGATGATACATGTACTCCAGACATCATGAAAGGTACCATTACCAGAGTTCTTCCAGTCCTCCCAGCAGAAGTTGCACATGCAATCAAGAACATGAAGCGGGGAAAAGCTCCAGGAGAAGATGGAATTACTGTAGACATCATACAAGAAGCAAGTGGAGAAATCGAAACAGTACTCGCCCAAATTTTCACTCGATGCCTTAATGAAGGGAAGATTCCTGAGGATTGGAACAACGCTACAATGATCCTGCTACATAAAAAAGGTGACATTGAGGATCTCAGGAACTACAGACCTATCAGCCTCCTATCAGTGGTTTATAAAATCTTCACTAAAGTTCTTTCACACCGCTTGAAGGTAACATTGGACATGGCTCAACTGAGAAAACAAGCTGAATTCAGGAGTGGCTACAGCACAATAGTTCATATACCCACGTACTGAGAGAACTAATTGAAAGAGCGAGGGAATATGAACTTCCATTGTGCATGGCTTTTATCGATTATGAAAAAGCCTTTGATTCGGTGAAATCATCAGCAGTTACAATGGCTCTGAAATCCTGCGGTATTGAAGATGCGTACATTAATATTATTAATAACATCTATGAAAATGCAAGTGCAAAGATTCGGTTGTTTGAAAATACAACACACGTAAAAATTGGAAAGGGAGTGAGACAAGGTGACACCATATCTCCGAAGCTCTTTAATGCCACATTGGAGGGTGTTTTTCAGTCGCTGAGCTGGGAAAACAAGAGGATAAAGATTAATGGAGATTATCTAACCCACCTTCGTTTTGCTGATGACGTAGTCATTTTTGCAACTACCCCATCAGAGCTGCAGAGTATGATCCAGGAACTTGCTGACAAGAGTAAAGAAGTGGGATTAAAAATGAACTTTCAGAAAACAAAAGTGATGTTCAATGCGTTTACAAGAAATGAAGATTTATCGATTGATGGAGAAAAACTGGAGATAACAGACACGTACGTTTATCTTGGACAGCAGATATCAAGTGAGGGTCACATTGATGAAGAAATTAATGGGCGTACAAAACTTGCCTGGAGAGCTTTTGGAAGAAACAGCATAATTTTCAAGAGCAATATGCCATTATGTCTTAAAAGAAAAGTGTTTGATCAATGCATCCTTCCAGTGCTTACGTATGGTGCAGAGACGTGGACCTTAACTAAAAGAGACATACAAAGGCTGCAGACAACTCAAAGAAGCATGAAGAGGTGCATACTTGGTGTAACCAGGAGAGATAAGAAGAGGAACTCGTGGATCTGAAAAATGACAAGAGTGGAAGACATCATGATCAGAGTTAAATCCCTGAAATGGCAATGGGCTGGACATACTGCCAGAAGGACAGATCATCGATGGACAGCCGAAATTTTAGATTGGATTCCAAGGGACAGGAAAAGACCCAGAAGAAGACCACATGGGAGATGGGTGGATGAAATTCGAAAGTATGCGGGAGTGACATGGAGGAGACTGGTACAAGACAGACCGTTGTGGAGGAAACTTGGGGAGACCTTCGTCCAGCCGTGGATTGATAATGGTTGACAATGATGATGATGATGATATTTCGAATTTCATCCACCCATCTCCCATGTGGTCTTCTTCTGGGTCTTTTCCTGTCCCTTGGAATCCAATCTAAAATTTCGGCTGTCCATCGATGATCTGTCCTTCTGGCAGTATGTCCAGCCCATTGCCATTTCAGGGATTTAACTCTGATCATGATGTCTTCCACTCTTGTCATTTTTCAGATCCACGAGTTCCTCTTCTTATCTCTCCTGGTTACACCAAGTATGCACCTCTCCATGCTTTTTTGAGTTGTCTGCAGCCTTTGTATGTCTCTTTTAGTTAAGGTCCACGTCTCTGCACCATACGTAAGCACTGGAAGGATGCATTGATCAAACACTTTTCTTTTAAGACATAATGGCATATTGCTCTTGAAAATTATGCTGTTTCTTCCAAAAGCTCTCCAGGCAAGTTTTGTACGCCCATTAATTTCTTCATCAATGTGACCCTCACTTGATATCTGCTGTCCAAGATAAACGTACGTGTCTGTTATCTCCAGCTTTTCTCCATCAATCGATAAATCTTCATTTCTTGTAAACGCATTGAACATCACTTTTGTTTTCTGAAAGTTCATTTTTAATCCTACTTCTTTACTCTTGTCAGCAAGTTCCTGGATCATACTCTGCAGCTCTGATGGGGTAGTTGCAAAAATGACTACGTCATCAGCAAAACGAAGGTGGGTTAGATAATCTCCATTAATCTTTATCCTCTTGTTTTCCCAGCTCAGCGACTGAAAAACACCCTCCAATGTGGCATTAAAGAGCTTCGGAGATATGGTGTCACCTTGTCTCACTCCCTTTCCAATTTTTACGTGTGTTGTATTTTCAAACAGCCGAATCTTTGCACTTGCATTTTCATAGATGTTATTAATAATATTAATGTATGCATCTTCAATACCGCAGGTTTTCAGAGCCATTGTAACTGCTGATGGTTTCACCGAATCAAAGGCTTTTTCATAATCGATAAAAGCCATGCACAATGGAAGTTCATATTCCCTCGCTCTTTCAATTAGTTCTCTCAGCACATGGATATGATCTATTGTGCTGTAGCCACTCCTGAATCCAGCTTGTTTTCTCGGTTGAGCCATGTCCAATGTTACCTTCAAGCGGTGTGAAAGAACTTTAGTGAAGATTTTATAAACTACTGATAGGAGGCTGATAGGTCTGTAGTTTCCGAGATCCTCAATGTCACCTTTCTTATGTAGCAGGATCATTGTAGCGGTGTTCCAATCCTCAGGAATCTTTCCTTCATTAAGGCATCGAGTGAAAATTTGGGCGAGTACTGTTTCGATTTCTCCACTTGCTTCTTGTATGATGTCTACAGTAATTCCATCTTCTCCTGGAGCTTTTCATCGCTTCATGTTCGTGATTGCATGTGCAACTTCTGCTGGAAGGACTGGAGGAACTCTGGTACTGGTATCTTTCATGATGTCTGAGTGCATGTATCATCCCTTTCATATAATTTGGAGTAGAAATCTTTCACTCTTGTCATGTTAACTTCAGAGATGTCCACTTCTTCCGATGTTAGGCCTTCTAAAGCAGAGAACCTGTTCTTCAGTTCCAACTTGAAGGTATTATGGTGTTTTTTTAGGTTGGTTATGTCAATAGATTTTGTTTGTCTTATGAGCTTGCCACGTTCAAGTTTAGTGTTGAGGTGCATCTTACATCTCACCAATCTATGGTCACTACCTGTGTTGAACTTGTTTAGCACACTACAGTCTTCTATGACGAATTTTTTGTTACACAATAAAATCAATTTCACTTGTCCTATTTGGATGTCTCCATGTCCATTTCCTGTGTGGCTTTTTCTTGAAGAAGGAGTTCAAGATGAAAAACCCTTCTGCCTCTGCAAACTCAACGAGAGTATTTCCAAGCTGGTTTCTGTTGCCGTGACCGAATTTACCTACTGAAGTTTCATTCTGTTGCCGTTGCCCTATTTTTGCATTGAAATCTTCCATAATTATTTTCAAGTGCTGCTTACCTTTATTATTTAGATGACAAATTTCCTCATAAAATTCTTCAATTTCTTCTTCAGGATGACTTGTGGTGGGTGCATAAGTTTGAATAATCTGAGCCTGGTATCTTTTCGAGAGTTGGATAACAAGTCGTGCAGCTCTGTCAGAGGAACTTTCAACTTCTACAACTTTATCCTTCAGTTTCTTGTTTATTATAAATCCAACACCACTAGTTCTGCCAGTATCTGTCCCACGATAGTAGAAGAGATGTCCACTTTTCAGTTCGATGAGATCTTCTCCTTTTCTCCTTACCTCACTTAGCCCCACGATGTCCCACTTGATCCTTTGTAGTTCCTCTTCCAATTCAAGAAGCCTTGAATCAGAAGATAGGGAGCGTCCATTATACGTAGCCAAGGTCAGCATCAGATGGCAGCCTAGTCCGGTTCTCCGGGGATTCTTAGCACCCTCTGCTTTCATGTCGCACTGGCCGCTGCCTTGGCCAGGTACATTCCAGCTGCCGGAGACTGAGGGCCAAGATTTAAGTTGTTGAGTCATTTTGGAGGGGTTTGGCCATAACTCACTATGCTGGCCAAGCGGGTTGGCGAATGTGGGATAGCGTTTCCTCTAATCCCGATGGTATAGTTATACCACTATTGGCGGTCGTCAGAGCCCCTTTAGTGGGAACAGGATGCACCACGAGAAGGCGGGGTTGACATTTGTCAAGGAGAGGCTGTGATGTTACGCATCACCTGACCTTCATCATCATCATTGTCAACCATTATCAATCCACTGCTGGACGAAGGTCTCCCCAAGTTTCCTCCACAACGGTCTGTCTTGTGCCAGTCTCCTCCATGTCACTCCCGCATATTTACGAATTTCATCCACCCATCTCCCATGTGGTCTTTTTCTGGGTCTTTTCCTGTCCCTTGGAATCCAATCTAAAATTTCGGCTGTCCATCTATGGTCTGTCCTTCTGGCAGTATGTCCAGCCCATTGCCATTTCAGGGATTTAACTCTGATCATGATGTCTTCCACTCTCGTCATTTTTCGGATCCACGAGTTCCTCTTCTTATCTCTCCTGGTTATACCAAGCATGCACCCCTCCATGCTTCTTCTCCCTATATATATATATATATATACACTATCTACCAACAAGTAATTGGACACCCCTGCAATCAACGATATCTGCGGTTCTGATACATGTCACAGCCGCTGCCGTTAAATATTGTGTGGGAAACAACAACGCAACCAGTTGCATGCAAGATGCCACGCATTTCGGAGCTCTCTGATTACGAGAAAGGTGTAATCGTTGGGTATCACAGAAATGGCCGATCCATACGTGACATATCCAGCGAGTTGAAGTGCCCAAAATCGACAGTGGCCTACGTGATTGGCAAGTGGAAGATGAGAGGTGACTGTCGGAATGTGCCCCGACCCGGCAGACCCACAAAACTGGGAGTTGGAGACCGACGGGTGCTGGCCAGAGAAATTCGGAAGAACCGCACCAAATCAATAAGCCACATCTGCGAGGAGGTTCAACAGGCATCCGGGAGTGTTCTTTTGGATGAATACCATCCGTAAGGAAGCCCATCTGCTCGGTTATCATGGACGTGCTGCCGCCCACAAGCCTTTGATCACCAAGTCCAATAGCGCTGCTCGGCTAACGTGGTGCAAAGAACATCGACAGTGGACCGTTGAACAGTGGAAACAGGTTCTCTGGAGCGACGAATCAAGGTTCACCCTCTACCGTTCGGATGGCAGGGTCTGGGTTGGCGTCTGCGTAGAGAACGCCTCCTGCTGGAATGTATTCTGCCAACTGTGAAGTTCGGCGGCGGTGGAATTATGCTATGGGGGTGTTTCTCCTGGTATGGCACGGGACCCTTGGTCGCAATTCCTGGTAGACTCAACGCCAAGACCTACTGCACCATTTTGGATGATCATGCGCTTCCTACGTTGTGGTAGTTTTACGGGGTGGACCCATGTTACTTTCAGGATGACAATGCCATCTGTCATGTTGCGAGGTCCACCATGGCTTGGTATGGTGACAATGGGGTTAATCGAATGGACTGGCCTGCGCAGAGCCCGGACCTTAACCCTATCGAGCACCTCTAGGACGAGTTGGAGCGTCGACTTAAGGGGTGCCCCCACCGTCCGAAATCGGTGAAGGAACTGGTCTTCTCCAAGCCGAGTGGAAGAAAATACCGCTAGCCATCGTACAACACCTGGTTGAGAGTATGCCCCGGAGGGTCGCAGCTGTAATCGCCACTCGTGGAGGCTCCACCAACTATTGAAGGTAAATAAACTTTGTTTTCCTTTGCTATCACAGGTGTCCAATTACTTGTTGGTAGATAGTGTATATGCCACTTTGAAAAATACCTTTCAATCACTGAACTGGGAAAACAAAGGGATAAAGATTATAACTGAGTGGTAGGCAATGCACGTAACTGACAAGCAAATTAAGAAGAAGGTAGTGTAGAACACGCTAAGTTAGGTATAAAAGTTATACGTAACTTAGCGTGTTCTACACTACCTTCTTCTTAATTTGGGATAAAGATTAATGGAGATTATCTAACTTACCTTCATTTTGCTGATGATGTAGTCATTTTTGCAACTGCCCCCATCAGAGCTGCGCAGTATGATCCAGGAACTTGCTGACAAGAGTAAAGAAGTGGGATTAAAAATGAACTTTCAGAAGACAAAAGTGATGTACAATGCTTTTACAAGAAATGAAGATTTATCGATTGATGGGGAAAAGCTGGAGATAACCAATACCTACATTTATGTTGGACAACAGATATCCAGTGAAGGTCACATTGAAGAAATTAATCGGCATATAAAACTTGCCTGAAGAGCTTTTGAAAGAAACTATAATTTTCAAGAGCAATATGCCATTATGTCTTAAAAGAAAAGTGTTTGATCAATGCATCCTTCCAGTGCTTGTGTATGGTTCAGAGATGTGGACCTTAACTAAAAGAGACATACAAGGCCTGCAGACAACTGAGAGAAGCATGGAGAAGTGCTTGCTTGGTGTTGGCAGGAGAGATAAGAAGAGGAACTTGTGGATCAGAAAAATGACAAAAGTTGAAGGCATCATGATCAGAGTAAAATTCCTGAAATGGCAATGGGCTGGACATATTGCCAGAAGGACAGACCATCGATGGACAGCCGAAATTTTAGACTGGATTCCACGGGACAGGAAAAGACCCAGAAGAAGACCACATGGGAGATGGGTGGATGAAATTCGAAAGTATGCGGGAGTAACATGGAGGAGACTGGCACAAAACAGGCCGTTGTGGGAGAAACTTGGGTATACCTTTGTCCAGCAGTGGATTGATAATGGTTGACAATGATGATGATGATATACATATTAGGGTGCTTCAGAAATGTATGGGAAAAAATAGACTTTGTATTTTTGTTGATCTCACCCTCTTATTTCGTGCCAATATATATAACGATAATTTGTGTAAAATTTCGGTAAAATAGATTTATATTTAGTGGTCGCGCAGCATCATTGAAATTTCGTAATATGTACGGAAATGGGCAAGGATGCGTAATGAATTATGAAGTTACTTTACATCTTTTTTATATCTATAAAAGCACAAAATATTAATTACAGAAAAAAATATCAAAAACAAATCAAGTACATAAAATACACTATCTACCAACAAATAATTGGACACCTGTGATAGCAAAGGAAAACGAAGTTTATTCACCTTCAATAGTTGGCGGAGCCTCTATGAGCAGCGATTACAGCTGCGACCCTCCGGAGCATACTCTCAACCAGGCGTTGTACAATGGCTAGCGGTATTTTCTTCCACTCGGCTTGGAGAAGACAGGTCAGTTCCTTCACCGATTTCAGAGGGTGGGGCACCCCTTTAGTTGACGCTCCAACTCGTCCCAGAGGTGCTCGATAGGGTTAAGGTCCGGGCTTTGCGCAAGCCAGTCCATTCGATTTACCCCATTGTCACCGTACTCAGCCATGGTGGACCTCGCAACATGACAGGTGGCATTGTCATCCTGAAAGTAACATGGGTCCACCCCGTAAAACTGCCACAATGTAGGAAGCGCATGGTCATCCAAAATGGTGCAGTAGGTCTCGGCGTTGAGTCTACCAGGAATTGCGACCAAGGGTCCCGTGCCATACCAGGAGAAACACCCCCATAGCATATTTCCACCGCCTGTTGATGCATAATTGGCTAAAAAACATGTGTGTGTTTTTTGTCACAAAGTGGAATAACGTTTTAGTCGTCAATTCATCAATTTCCTCCTTTTGTAGTCTTGCACACTTCAGTGGTTTATCCTCACCATCTCGTTCACGAAGGGCTTTTCGTCCGCCAAATTGAAGAAAGCCAATGCTACGAGATATTCGCTGAGATACCAAAGATGTCGTGACAGTTTGTCGACAGCCACAGTTGATATATCTAGGTTATCTTCTTTGTATGCTACAAACCACTGAAGAAGTTTCAGGCCATTTCTCGGTGCTTGCAAAAAAAAAAAAAAGGGTGCTGTGAACCAAGCTCTCAGATATTCTTTCACAACGAAAATACAGACGTCACGAAGACCTTTACTTTCTCGTGCTGTAAGTTTGAGCTGGTTGCGAAATATCAACAGCTTGAAGCTCTAAAGAACCTTTGACATCCATCTAGCATGATAGATAGCTCCTGAAGCACGAAAGTGTACACCACGAGGAGGTATTCCTCCAAGAAAAATGACAGCAAGCTCCTGCTCCTCTCTGTAATCCACTCGTGCATGGGGCATCAGAAGTTGTCTTTGCACAAATTCCATTACTGATCGCATGTCGCTCTAAATGACTGCCAGCACCTCAGCATTCCTCACTCCAGGTACAAAATTAGAGTGGTCAATCTTTGACCATGACTGTTGAAATCGTTTAAAAAGCAGTATACTAAGTCAACTTAGTATACTGCTTTTTCACTATCACTACTATCTTCATCAGTTCGTCGCTGGTTACCTTGTCTGCGGAATTTTTTCAATTGATTTGTATTAGCACTGGTGGACGTCCACTGCTGTTCTCGTTCGATTCTGAGCATCTCTGCCTTCTTCCTTTTTTCAGCTCTGACTTCTTTTTTAGCAAGAGTTGTGTTTGAGTTCCATCATACAACCCCGTCCCCCATCTACCTTTTTCTCGTTGCCCAAGAAGGAATTCTCTGTCCTCATTGATTGTAATCATGCTCATGGCATCAACATGTGCAATATCAAACAAATCATGCAATTTATCAACGAATGCTGTTTCATTAGAACACTGAGTTTCACTTATTCATTTGCTACTTTTCTTGAGTCAGATCCACTTATCAAAAAGTTTTTCCAGCTTGGCAATTTAATGTTGTTCATCACGAGTGGGAACCTTTGACCAAAATAATGCAACTTCTCTTATCACAGCTCGTGAACTCGCGTGAATAGTCTTGTTCAGTGTTGTATGGTGGTAAAAAAAATGTACTTAGAACTTGCCGATTAGATGGGAGTTTACTTCCTTTAATTTCACTTTCTTCTGACGTTCCTAACAGGTAAATTATCATATTGCGACTTGTCAGAACACAGAGCGGGAGCTGTCATTTTTAAACACAGTCTTAAAATAACTGCAATAACATATAAGGCTAGCTGGATAAACTCACACAGCATAAACAATAGAGCAGTGCACTGCATGCGCAACTACACAGCGAGCGCTAGATCGCAGTGCGTGAGATTGCACTCGTGTTACTCGGGTGCTGAGAAAGCCAGGACAAGCAAGAAGATCTTATTTGTTTAACTGACCAGACACTGTTTAACTTGTAGAGATGTTAAACTTTTGACATTATACCCTTTTGACAGTATTATTATTTAGGGTAATGGCATTATACATTATTCTTCATCTGTCCATTCTGCTAATTTGCAATTGAAATTTTATGGTGTTACACAACCCTTAAATATTATTCGACTGGGCTGAAATTTTGCATAAATAATGTTTATGTATATTCTAAAAAAATGGGAGGGTGAGAACAAAGAAATTTAAAAAAAATATTTTTTTGAAACACCCTAATATATACATATATATATACAGGGTGGTCATAAAGTAACTTGGCCTATTTACAAGCCACTACTGACCACAGTTTTTGACGGATTGAGATGAAATTTGGGATTTAGACATTTAAAGATATGTGCTCGAGATTTATGCAGAGAAAATAAATTGTGCTCTCACGGTTACGGTTTCAGCTCACGAATTATGGAAACTTCCAATGGCAACATCCACTTTGTGATATCTCATTGTGATCAGCACCTTAAAAAAACACAAATGGCGTTAACAAATTCTTTCTAGCCCTAAAAGCCACTGAGCAATAGCACTTTCAAATGAGATGAGAAGTAACAGCAAAAGAGGAAAGAAAGTAAAAAAAACGTCACAGTTACCTTTGTTTACCAATGCTCGATGTGTCTGCCATCACAGGTAATGACAGATTTCATGTGGGGAATCGTGGACATTACCGAAGCATTCAATGTGTTCCATGGAATATAAATAACTTCTCATTCAATGGCTTCTTTCAGGGCTGTTTGTGTTCTGGGTTTGGGCGATCTTTCATACCCGGAATTCCGGATGTTTAGCTTTGAAGACATTTTTAAGACTGTTAAATTTTGAGTTCTAATAGCAACAAAGCACAAAAAAAATTGAAAACGATTCATGGCAAAAGTATTTACTAAAAAAAAAATTGCTTTTCACTAATGAATTAATGTGATAATAATATTGTCTTTCTCGCCGATGCAGCCGATTCGAGCTTGACGCCTGAAGTCTCGACATGAAGCCGGCAGTTCGTGCTGTGGTTGTCCGTTGTCCTGTGGAAAGGCCATGCGCGCAAATTCTGTCATTTCGTCGGGCGCTTCTGCTCCTCAATGCAAAAAAACGGTTTTTTGCTCTGATGAGTGATGTGGGATTGGAACTTGGAGATGGCGGGGGGAGCGAGTTAAAGCAAATAAAGTACGTCACTCATGCGTCTGCACCTACGCGTGGGAGCAGCCTGCCTCATTGTATTAGTAATTCAGTGACGGAGGAGGTGTCTTTGTTTCCCTGATGAAACGTTTGTGGTTTTTTTGTTTAGGCAAAAGTGTGCGTGCGTGTGTGTGTCTGTGTGTGTGTGAATGTTTTTAGAGATTTGAAAGTTTACACGGTTTCAGTTTGTTAAGTTCGTCTTCAACGATGAAATTTTTAACCAAAACTGACGATCTCAAGACGTTAGAGGCCTCAGTCAAAAATAAATTCCGGTGGGATTGGATAGGAAAAAAGACACCCAGAAGGAGAAGGCTGGGATATGGTGTCGGAAAATTGATACAGCTGGGTCATGTTTCTGCATATATAAATGGAGTACATGCTACAGTTCTGCCTCCAAAACCTGTTGAAGCAATTATAACGGCTACTTGTAATAGTAAAGGTTCTTCCTCTTCGGTACACAAACAAGACACTGCAAATGAAGGATGTTGTAAACATAAGCATCAGCCTGATAGCGTCTCCACTGAAAAACAAATGAAGATTGCACATTTTTTAAGAAATAGTGTTATTTTATTAGTAAATATAACTTTAGATTAACACCACACCAGACTGATGTTTTTTTTTATTAATAAATGGAACTTTAGATCAACATCCAATTTGCTAAATATACTGTTGTTTTATTAGTAAATAGAACTTTAGGTCAATACCACCTGACTGAAACTTAACGACTAAAATTTCTGTTAAAAAAAGATCAATATCCTATGAAAAAGAGTTGCCGTCTAGTAACACAAAAACTTGACTGCAGATTTTCTTTTATTTATTTGCCAAATGGGTAATTTTGCAATTGGAAAGAAAGGCAAAACTTTTTTAAAAGGTATGTTATGTGTGTAATTGGTTTATTTTATACAAATGCAAAATTTTTATTAACATTCTTAGTGTGGTATATGTTAAAGACAATATCATGTAGTTGTCGAAATCAAAGTTACTTAAATTTCACTGAAGGAATTTATTTTTTTTAGCAACAAATTAATACTTCAAGCTCAACCCCAGAATAATTTACTGTTGTGAGCAAAAGGTTTAGGTAGGTAGTAAGTAATTCCCAAAGTGAAACCATTATATCTTTCGAAGTATCGGTAACAGCTTTGCTGATAAGTATAATAATTAGAGGTTTAGAGGTACTAATAGTAACGGAAATACTTTTGTTGTGCCAAGGGGGGTACCCACATATGTTCATTTATGTCTCGAGTTTATGCATTTTCACCGTTGGGAGACGCCGATGATTTCAGGGTTTCGTGCCTTGCCTTGCAAACACCTCTGTTCTTTCAGGTCAGACAAAGTTCTTGGATTATCTTTGTACACTTTTGATTTCTGAAATCTCCAGAGCCAGAAATCCATTGGTGTTAGATCTGGAGGCCGTGGTGTCCGTGTAAATGCAAAATGGCACAATATAATTATGTTATCGAAGTGCTGTTCTAACAATCGTTTGACCCTTTTGCTGACGTATGGTGGAGCACCATCTAATGACGTCAGATATTACATGTTACTGCAGCTCTTGAATGACATAATTCATTAAAATTGCTGCGTATCGAGCACCCGTTATAGTACATGTCTGTAACCAGCGAGAGGTCACTTGTTCAAAGAAGTAGGGGTCTAGAATGAAACTGTGGCCAAAGTCGTCCACTCCTGCTCTGGTGTACCAGCAGCTCTTTGCTGAATTACAGTCTGTATACCCGGATTTCGTGCCTGTGTTCACCGATGGCTCGAAATCCGGGGATGTCGTTGGATCCGCTTTTGTATGTAGCGCTGCCTCACATGCTGAGAGGCTTCCGCCTGAATCCACCGTCTTTTTGGCAGAGATGCGTGCGGTACACCTCGCTTTGTGCCACATACAGTCTCGATCGCATCGTCGCGCTATGGTTTGCTCTGATTCCCAGTCTGTCATCCAGGTTTTATCTTCTCCGAAGGACACTGACTCACCTGTCATCCGTGATGTCCGTTGTCTTCTTGGAACTTTGGAGGGTGATGGCTTCCTGGTCCGATTCTGTTGGGATCCGGGGTAACGAGCTGGCAGATCTCTCTGCCAGGTCTGTTTCCTCCATGTTGCCAGCTCGGCTGCCACTGTTTTTCCACGATTTTCGACCTTTGATCCGGACATTTCTCCTGGACGAGTGGCAGTCCCTATGGTCTCAGCAGGGCAGCAATAAGCTGCATTCTATCAAACCACAGATCGGACTATGGAAGTCTAGTTTGCAGAAGAACCGTCGTGAGGAAGTTGTTCTTGCATGTCTCCGCATTGGGCACTGTCGTTTTACTCACCGCTTTTTGCTGTGTGGCGAGAGTGTCCCGGTGTGTGAGGCGTGCAACTGTCGTCTCACTGTCCTTCATGTTTTGTGTACTTGTGTTCGGTTTTGTGATCATCGTTTTCGTCATTTTCACTCTCATCTGTTGGACGAAGGAGCAGCTACGCTGCAAACTATTATTGGCTACGCTTGCGACATGAAAGCAGTGTTTTCGTTTTTACGAGAAATTTACTTTTTTTAAACTCATCTAGCTTTTAACTTGTTCACTATCATATTTCATTTTTACCACATCAGCCTGTTTTTAACCTTGTGTACGTTTTTTATTGATTATGTTTTGTTTTGATGTCTTTTGTTTGGCGCTCTTTGACCATCCTTGGCCCTTGCACCATTAAAATCTATCGACCAACCAACCAACCAACCTAGAATGAAACTGCTTGTGATGCCACACCACACAGTCACTCTGGCTTCTTGTAAGGGAAGAGGTAACAAATCATGGGTATGTTTGTCTGCCTAATGCACACAGTTTTTAGAGTTCACTTTGCCAGTCAATGTAAAACAGCTTCTTCAGCCCACAGTATGCGCAGTAGCACTGTGATATCTTATTAAAAATTCATTCACAAATTCTAAACGTAGCTGTTTGTCACCCTCTTGCAACATTTGAACTTGATGGTACCTGTACAGGAACATCTGGAGCAGGGTGGGCAATTAGAAAAATATCCTAGGAGCAAAATGACTCCTGTAGCTGAAATTCTAGGAGCTGATCTTAGTGGTCCATAGCACAGATTATCTTTCCAGATTAAAGGGAAAAGTATGCACAAATCCAAAGAATTAGAAAACACTTACCTGGGAACTGAAGTAATCCATATCTTCATAGAATTCTTCCTCATTGATAATTGAGTTAAATTTGTGCTCATAAATTGTTATGATGATTTGATGTAAAATACGTAAGTAGGTTTTGAATTCCAAAAACACTGACAGTCAACAAATAAATGTTTTATTATTGGAAAAAATATATACATTTGCAGTTCTCTTACAGATTCTTATGCCTGTTTTGAGTTGACATGGTGAAAAAACTACATTAAAAAAGTTCTTTAGTGATGTATTGTGTTTCCTTAGTAGTCAACTATGGCTTCATGATCTGGATGGCGAGTTCGTCCAACTGACACATCTTCCCACCAAATTTTTATAACTGGTTTTGCATCAAAGTCATCCATGCTTTGCCCCTTAATTTTTATTGTCAGAATATCATTTAAAGTAGTCACTTTTAATTTGTTTCTGTGGTCTGGTTTTACAAGGTTCATTGCACTAAAACCACATTCACAAATTGCTGTGCTCAGTGGTATGCATCCTAAAAATGTAATTATTGTCAGTAGGTTTTTGTATTCCCGTGAAAATTCATTATACAGTCTGTTCCACAAAACATCAGGTTTCTGTGTAGCTTTGGTTTTTGCCTGCAGTTTCCAGTCAAAATATTCTTCTTTGATGGTTTAAAAAGAAACCCTTGCAGTATTCTTTCTTCATTCCTCAAAGAAATCAGCAATCTAATGAATGAAAAGAATCTTGCAATCTGTAAAGCTGATAAAACTGGCTGCCCTGTTATCTCCAGAACTGTTCTCAATGAAAAAGCTGAATCATTCCTCTCAACTTCAAACTGCAAGGTTCTAAAATCTGATACCACCCCCAAACTTAAAACTGCAGTTGAAAGACTCAACAAGAAACCCACTCTAAAGATCTTTCTTGGAGATTTTACACCACCACCATATTTCCAAACTCCACGCTTATTCTTCCAGATTAAACTTCATAAAACTGGTTTCCCTCTTCGACCACTCATGGAATATACTTTCTCTCCCACTCGTAACCTTGAAAGGAGGATTGTGGAAAAATGTAAACATCTCATCTCCAGCCATCTTTTGTCAATTTCCTCCACTAAAGAGTTCATTAGAAAACTCCCTCCTGGCATTGAACCCTCTGACAAAATGTTCACTCTGGATGTAGTCTCTCTCTTCCCTTCAGTCCCTCTTTTCCACTCTCGTATGCTGCTATTACAATTGCTAAAAGAAAACCAATCATTCTCTGGCCAACTAACAAAAGACCTGTATGACTGCCTTCAAACTCTGAGAGATCTTAATTGTTTCAAGTTCAACAACAAATGCTACTGTCAGCAAGAAGGACTTCCGATGGGTTCACCTCTCTCTCCACTTCTGGCTGAAGTTTTCATGCAACATATCGAAAAAAACATAGTCATGGAACACAATCTACAACCTTCAATTTGGCTTCGATATGTTGATGGTATTTTTGTAATTTGGCCACACAATAGAACTGACCTCGAATCTCTTCTTGAAAAGATTTCCCTAAAGTTCCCATCAATGAAGAATCACAGCAAGGCATTGACTTTTTGGATGTCCACCTGGCAAGGCAAGGGAATCATCTCAACAGATCTGTCTACAGAAAACCCTCTGCAATAGCAAACATAATCCCATTTTCATCCCACTCCCCAACTGCTCATAAATTTGCAGCCTTTAAAACTTATGTCAATCGTGCCAATATTGTCTGCAACACTGAAACTTCCTTCAATGAAGAAATTGACACCATAAAGAAAATTGCTGAAGTCCATCAGTTCCCACCTTCTACAATTCAAAAATTCCTCCAAAATTCCTACTTGAAAAATCTGTCTGCTCTCTCACCAATAACAATGGAAACCCCACCATTCATTGGCTCCATTCCTTTCCATGGATCCTTTTCTTATAAGATGTGTAAACATTTCAAAACTATGGGCTACACTCTCACAGTGAAACCAAACCCTTCTGCAATAATGTGCCTGCTTAAAGACAAGGATCCTGTCTCACCTTTGGACACCCCTGGAGTTTATGCTATTCCTATTTCAACTTCCTCTGGTCTCTCAGTGTATATTAGAAGCACATACCGAAGCATCAAAACAATACTTGGTTAACACAAAAAAGATGCTTCCAATGGTCTTCCAAATACAGCTTTATCTGCACTAACCCTTGAAGACACCTCTGCAGTCCCATTTGGAAAGAAACCAAAAAAGTTGCCCCTTTCATCAACAAGGCATCTCTGCATTTTCAAGAGAGCATTGAAATTTTGTTCACCAAAAACTGCAATTCAGAGACCCCCTCACCAAATCCCATTTATTTGGATCTCTCTTCTAAAATCTGGCAACATTTCCAATGCCCCAACTTCAAATTGTAGTTCTGGCAACCAGTCGATCACGGGTGATCAAGGTCGTAAGATGACCGAAAGCTACCGCTAAACGAACCTTCTACCGTACGTGACTCTGTGTGTCTCGCTTGTTTTATATGTTTATCTTCTTTGATTTCATTACTACAGATTTCTATACAAGATGGTAAATTAGTTAGAATGCTGTCCAGTTCTTTCATCCCATATGTAAATAAATCATTATCTTTATCTGAAAAATTAACTGCATCAAATATATAGACACTGCTTAAAACAGAGTTGGAAGCAATATCATTATACCTCTTCTTGGCAAACTAACTAAGCTTTTCACAAATGATCACTCTGTCATTATGAAATTGTGATTTCATATCATCATTTTTAAGTATGACACATTTGAAGATGCCACTTTGCTCACTGAAATTTCGTTCAATTTCAGCAAGTACTTTTCCATCTTCTTCCTTCATAATGTTAAACTTAACTTGAGTAGACTGCAAAATTGATTTTACATTGTCAACAGATATGGCAGTCTTTTGAAATATTTTAGAAAGCCCACTCAACGTAGTTGGGACATCCAGCAGAAAGTGCATGAAGCATTAGAACAGATTTCAATTTTTTCAGCAAACCTTGCATTTTAGCCACTTTATTTTTTATCACTTTCACCAGCAGAGCAGACATGTTCCATATGGCAAATAATAACTGGTAGGTTGTTAGTCATTGCCTTCAGAGCTTGATTTTTGGAAGAAATCCACTGAGTCGAATTTATGTTAGTATTCTTATATAAAACATCTCCGAGCACTTCTGCTACTTCTTTCAGCTCCCTAAGAAGCTTTGGACTGTTGTTATCATTTTGTACACTGATTTTAATAATTGTTCACATTTTGAAGCAAAAGGCACTAATTTCAAAGTGTCTGAAATAACAAGTTCCAGCCTATGGACAACACAGTGAACTAGAATGATACCTTGTGACTGAGAAGATAACTTTGTCACAACACCATTATATTGTCCAAAATTCACACCTGCCCCATCAAAACATACAGCCACAAGCTCATCTTTCCACGCTGGGCAACTTTCTTCCATTGCCTCATCAATAGCAGAAGTAATGCTTTCTGCAGTACCCATTTTCAATTCTGCTAACTTAATGAAATTATTTTAAACCAAACCGCTTTCGTGGACAGCTGTGGCATGAATGATATTTGACTCACAGGTTCAGATGTCAGTGGATGAATCTGCCATTACAGAAATATATTTAGCATTTTTTAAGATATCTGCATTTCCTGATGGATTGACTCGGCAATATAAATAAAGCACAAGATTTATGGTTGATGTAATTATCACCAATGTGCAGTCCATTTTTCTTTTGTAACTGGCATAACCTTTCAAACTGATGGAAAGATAAATTCCCATCAACCACAGAATTAGCTGTGTTAAAAAAAAGCAATCATTTTCATTAATATTTGCTCACTCATAGAAGAAATATACTGCCAAAGAGATGAAGTTGCAGGATTTTCTTTTACAGTTTTTATCTGGCATATGAATCCTTATGAATTCTTGATTTCTCATGTTTAACCAAAGATTAATGCTTAAAATTGCTACAACCAGCAATAAATAATGTTGTTGGAACGATCCTTTTTCTCGATGTTTCAGCTTTTGTTATTTTCCAGACATACTGAACAATACATAAACTTCATGTTACCTTTGACTTCAATTCTTAGCCATGAGAATTCTTTTCTCCATTTTGGTAATGTTGTTTCACCCACATTTTTTTCTTTCATCCTTTCATTTCATTGCTGTTTGGTGTTCCTCAGCAGAAGAACTCAGAACAGCTAAATCATCCTGATTACTGTTTGAATTAACGTCTTCAGGAATAACAGTATTTTTCTTCATAGATACAAGGAAAAATTCGCTAATTTTTCTTTTGCTCATTTTGCAGAGATAATAATGGAAACAAAGGGAAGCAAATTCCGACTTGAAATACTGTATGAAGAAAACTAAAGAGCATTTCCTGGTTTATAAAAGATTGCAAAATACTCTACTTCCAGTAAGTGAGGGTTAACCTTTCTTTAATGGCAAGCTTCCCTAATCTTCTGCCTTCCCACCCGACAAGAGCAGCGAGCATGTATGATGTACCCCTTCTCCCTCTCCCAACCAGCCCAGCAAGGAACTGACAGTCGCACACTCCCCGCCTTGTTCAACCATGAAACTAGATAAAATAAAATAGGAAAGCTATCTTCACGAATTCTTAATAAAACTGGCTAAAAATTTTATACACAGGATAAATGGCTAATAGAAGTCCACCTTGAAAATTTCATGTGAATCAGTAAAATACTTTCTTAATTAGCCACAAAAATTTTTATTACGTACTTGTATGTACAACAATGACACAGACTCAATAAAATTTTCCATTCCTAGTTAAAGTACTTAACCAATTTAGGAGCACTTTGGAGGGCCTATTCCTATCAATGATTTATGGTGTTTGTAAAAAATTCTACCAGTTACATAGAAAATTTACATACATATTTTTTTTTTTTTTTTTTTTTTTTTTTTTTTATACAGGCTCTTTAGTCAAGATGGCAGGAAATGCAGTGATGGAAAGTTTGCAGCGAACTGCTACAAATTATGAAAAAAAAATATGTTTGCGCCGAAACGACAATTTACAACAAAAACTGTCGAGTGAAAAAATGTTTTTACGGCAGAAAATGGCGTTTTAAACGGCGAATCGAATGACGCTTTTTTAAGTTTGACGCATTATTTGGTTAAACGTACAAATATAACGACAACACGTACTGCCAATCCTAACATTTCTGAATGTTTTTCACCTACCTTCTGATTCATTTTTTTGGGGGCATGTAGGTGGAGCTTATGGAAGAGGAGTTTTGTTGTATTCACGCGGTATGTAGGAGAAACGATGCTGTACGTTATGAAATCATGATTAAGATTGTTTACATATGGTTTGGTGGTCTTTCGGAGTGTTGTGCAATTGAGATTGTTTATATGTCATTCCCTGCTCTTTGGGATAGCACAGTTATTTCGTTCTGGGCGAGGTGTGCGATTACAAAAATACAGCATAAGGTCAGTCATTAGCTATTTCGTTGACATGAAAGACGACTGAAAATGGCTCTCTCGTGGCAGAATACGATGGTTCTGTTTCTAAAGGATTCAGAGATGCCAACTTTTACGGATTTTCACTCCATCTTACGGAAGTCACCCAAAACACTACAGAAGTCACCCACGCAAGATCCCTGCACGCAATTTTCTATTTTTTACAGTCTTTTGGTCGAAAAACGCACTTTACAGATAGTCCCTCCTTCGATGTTCTGACTTCCGCCATCAGCAGAGGTGAAGTTTTGTCACGTGATTCCCCGTACAGCCATTTGAGAGTGTCATGCGCAAAAGCCGAGAGAGAGCTTAGCTCACCCCTTTTGCGAACTCTTTACATTGATTCCATGTGGTTTTGTGCATATGAAAATTTTGGTGCGAACGTTTTAACCCTTTTCACTCAACTGGTGGGTGACACCCGACATTACGAAATCGCCGAATAGCTCGCACCCGCCACGCCGATGACGCCTCTATAGCTCGCATGCCGGGGTTCGCGAGACATTTCTATTTCGTCGAACAGGTCAGGTGTCACTCACCCCGCCGATGACGCCCCTATAGCTTGCATGTCGGGGCTCGCGAGACATTTCTTTTTTCATTCGGTATCACTCACCACGCCGATGGCGCCCCTATAGCTCGCATGCAGGGGCTCGTCAGACATTTCTTTTTTACCGAATGGAAAAAAAGAAACATCGTCTGGTGTCACCCGCCATGCCGATGACACCTCTGTAGCTCGCATGTTGGCGCTCGTGATGAATTTCGTTGTCGCCGAATAGCTCGGGTGTTGGCGTTCGCGAGGAATTTCTTTTTCACCGAATAGCTCCCATGTTGGGGATTGTGAGACATTTCTTTTTCGCCGAATATGTCGGGTGTAATCCTCCATGCCAATGACGCCTGTATAGCTTTCATGTCAGCGCTCGCGAGACATTTCATTTTTGCCGAAAAGGTTGGCTGTCATCCGCCACGCCCATGATGCCTCTATAGCTTGTGTGTTGGGTCTTCAGAGACATTTCTCTTTTGCTGAATATTGCGCGTGTCGGTGTCACCCTCCATGCTGATGACACCTCTATAGTTCACATGTTGACGCTCGTGAGACATTTATTTTTTGCCGAAAAGGTCAGGTGTCATCCGCCACACCCATGACGCCTCCATATCTCGTGTGTCAGGTCTTGAGAGACATTTCTCTTTTGCCAAATATTGCGCATGTCGGTGTCACCCTCCACGCCGACGACACCTCTATAGCTTGCATGTCGACGCTCGTGAGACATTTATTTTTCGCCGAATAGGTCGTGTCTCACCCTCCATGCCAATGATGCTTCTATAGCTCGTATGTCGGGGCTGGCAAGCCAAGGCTGAGCTTTCACTGCTAAGTTGTGGCCTCTACTTCAGAAAACAACAACAACAAAAACAAGTGCTGGGTGAGTATGGGTGAAAAGTTCGAGTGGAAAGGTTTAATTTAGATTAAAACAAAATGAAACGTAGCAGTGAAACAGCTATGACATCAGAAAGAACGCAGTCAGATAAAACTTATCGTCAAGTGTATAGCGATATATAGTATAGTAAAGAATGGCCTTTTTATGAAGCATCTAAATTTTTCCCGAATCACGTTTTGTAAGCAACGTGGCTGCGAGTTCAGCCTAGCACATGACGGCTGTGATGATTGTGCTTCTTGCATTCTGCATCACGCCTAACAAAGATCATGTCACGAGACTAAATGGGGATGTGAGTAAAATTAATGTAACCAAAAAACTTCTGACAGCTTATAAATAATCCTGGAAGAAATATAAAGGGCGGATTAGTGCTGGAAAAATGCAGCAAAATAAGCGAAAAAGAAAAGAAGAAATTGAATGTTCACAAGGTGATTTAAAACGGGAAGAAGCTGAAGTTTTGCAGAAGTTGGTTTCCTCTCAGAAAATGTTAAACAATGCTGAGATGAACATTGGATGTGACATTAAAAAAAAAAAAGACATGAGTGTAATAGAAAGTGGACAGGTACTATTAAAAGAAGCAAAACATTGCTAACTACCTTAAAAATTAGAAGAAAAAAATAGAAGTGAGCTATTAAATATTGAAAACGTTTTTTGTAAAATAAATGATTAATGATAGAATTCTGCTATAGTTACAAGTTTTTTTTATTTATTTGAAAACTAAAATCTTTGCATATGTGTGTGTGTATTTCAATGCAAGATGTTTTAAATTTGAGTAGGGTGCATCTAGTTCCAAAACATTTTTTGCTTAAAAGTTTGTTCTATCTACTAATATTTTACTTGCTCCAAAACTGCCTTTTGTTGCTCCAAAAATGTATTTCACCTGCTCCAAAAACACATTTTGCTGCTCCAAAAATGTACACTGAAGTGCCAGAAAAACTGGTACAGACGAGCTTATGCAAAATACATAGCAACATCACCTATGCACGTACTTGGTTGCATCCGCCAGTGCGTATATAAAGCGATAGACATCCTTGCTAGCTGTCAGAGCTGTTTTCGGCATGAGAATGACAAGTAATTAACGATTTAAGCGATTTTCAACGCGGTGTCATAGTTGGCGCTCGGGAGATGGGCCATAGTATTTTGGAGGTAGAAACGAAGTTCGGATTTTCACGGACGACCATTGCAAGGGTGTACTGTGACTAAAAGAATTTCGGCAAAACCTCCAACCTACGACACCAGTGTGGCCGTAAAAAATCATTGGGTGAACGTGACCATCGTTGGCTGTCAAGAATCGTTTCACGCGATAGGCGTGAAACACTCTCGCAGGTATCATAGGAATTCAGTGCTGGAGCCTCAACAAGCATCAGCGTCCGGACTGTGCAATGTACCCTGCACGATATGGGCTTTGGGAGCCAACGCCCAACTCGAGTGCCCTTATGGGTGCACGACACAGAGCTATGCGCCTCACTTGGGCACGGCAACACCACCATTGGACACTTGATGACTCGAAACAAGTAGCCTGGTCTAACGAGTCGCGTTTCCAACTGTATCGGGCAAATAGAAGGATTCGTGTGTGGCACAAACCCCATGAAGCCATGGATCCCACCTGTCAAAAGGGAACTGTACCGGCTGGGTGGGGGTGGGGGTTCTGTAATGGTATGGGGTGTGTTTAACTGGACTTCACTGGGACCCCTGGTACGTCTACAAACGTCTGTGATCGGCCAACGCTATGTGCGCATCTTTCTGACGAGGTACACCCGTTCATGTCCTGCATTTCTGCTGATGGGTTGGGCCTGTTCCAACAGGACAATGCACCTCCACACAAGTGTAGAGGCGCCACATTATGTTTAGAGGAGCATTCATCTGAGTTTGAAGTGTTGCCATTCCCACCCACGTCCTCAGATCTGAACGTGATAGAACACATTTGGGATGCCATGCAACGTGCTATCGAACACAGGAATCCGAGACCTTGGAATACACCTGAATTGTGGAACGCTCTGCAGGAAGTATGGTATGCATTGCCTACAGCATATTTCCAGAAGCTAGTGGAGTCCATGCCCCGTCGTATTTCTGCAGTCCTGCGCTCCCGTGGGGGACCTAACAGGTATTAGACTAGTGTACCAGTTTTTCTGGCACTTCAGTGTATTTTACCTGTTCCAGGAATGTATTTTACCTGCTCCAAAAATGTATTTTGCTACTCCAAAAATGTATTTTATCTGCTCCAAAAATGTATTTTACCTGCTCCAAAAAAGCATTTTGCTGCTCCAAAAATGATTTTGCAACTTTCCATCACTAGAAATGCCAAACACCAGATCTCCCATGGTGATATTCCCCCTTAACGGCTGCTCTTCTTGTCTATCCCCTCCTCCCCCCACACTCTACCTCTCAAGCTGATTTCATCCCATCCCATTTTTAAGGCTTCCTCCCCTTCTCCACCACGAGTAGTGGCTACCTACATTCCTCACGAGCTTTTACGTACACTTCCCTAGTGTTTAACACATGATAGCAGCAAGGTTAAACTTATTTCTCCCAACCCCAACATACTTTTAACCACACATCACTGGAAACTCTTAAAAAAAGAAACATAAATAGAGCATTTGGAAATTACTACGAACGCATGTTAAAAAAAAAAAAATCAAAAATTTATGCAATTGCAAATTTGCTTCCGGGTTTAAAATACTGGTCGCGAAACATAAAATTATGGTAGCATTTTGCTCCTGGCGACCGCAAATTTCCCACCCTGATCTGGAGTATTGATTGAAGAATCTTTAAGACTGTAGTTTTAGGAACATCCAAAATGCGAGAAGCACCTCGTGAAGTTGCATGGCAATCGTCATTAATCGTGTGATCTCTTCAGCAACAAGTTCAACTGGAGCGAAAGGTCGTCCAGCTTGAGGTCTATCGCATGTGCACCCCGTATCTTCAAATTTACACACCAAGTCCCACACAGCTTGAACAGAACATGGACCCTGATGTAAATTATGAATTTCACGGAAAACATGCAACGCCTCTGCAGCATTACAACCATTAATGTAATAGAGCTTGACCAGTTCACCACGATGTTTAGCGGAAACTCTCATCTTGTTCTCCTACATGTGCAGACACGATACTGACTCAACCCAGCCGTCAATGCTATTTATCGGAACTGGTTGCAAAGACATAAAACAAACTGTGTTTACCAATTAGATGTTTCGTGATAGGCGACGGTGATTTATGCAAATGTCGTGCATCGTCACTGCTGCAGACAATGCAAATGAGTGACGAAAGGACGTCATCATTTCTTTTTGACTTTTTTTTTTTCCTCTTTTGTTGTTACTTCTCATCTCGTTTGAAAGTGCTACTGCTCAGTGGCTTTTAGGGCTAAAAAGAAACTGTTAACTCCAAAGTGCTGATTGCAATGAAATATCACAAAGTGGGTGTTGCCTTTGGAAGTTTCCGTAATTTATGAGCTCAAACCATAACCATGAGAGTACGATTTATTTTCTCTGCGAATAAATCTTGAGCACATATCTTTAAATGTCTAAATCCCAAACCTCACCCCAATTCATCAAAAACTGTGGTCAGTAGAGGCTCGTAAATAGGCCAAGTTACTTTATGACCACCCTGTATATATTCTGATGTATTTTAAAAGTGGTCATGAAAATTTCGTATTGGTCATGAAATTGTGTTTGCTAAATTTTTATAGATTTTTTTTTTAGGTATAGAAGACTTTTTTGTGTCTGTGTGCTAGTAGTATTTCTATGTATCCATGCAGTGCATTCTAAAAAAAGTTAAGGAAAAGCGTTGTACTTGACGAAAAAAAAAAAAAAAGATACCCTACAGTATGAATTGTTGGCATTAATTCTAATATCTTAAAACTTAAATGAGTGTTAGTGGGCAGTCTTAGTGAGAGACGGTTTGCCTCCTCATGGCACTTCATGGGCAACAATGGCACACAGAACAGCAACAAGATCCTCTGTGAATCTTGGAGAAGTACCAGCTAGTTCTGTGTGACATTGGTGAAAAGACCCCAACTCACTGGGTTGTGTTCCAGAATCCTTAGGTGGAACAACCAACTGGAACCCGTAAGCTGTGGGCTGATCACCCGCACTGATGTACCTCTATGATTTTTAAGACTCTAAGAAAGATTAAAAATGACTCAAGTGTGGGATATGGTGGACCTACCACACTTGTGAAGGATGGTCCACCACGGAAACGATATGGGAATGAAAAATGACATATGAGAAAGAGATCTCGGCTGAGTAAGTATAAGATTGGTGTATGGAATACTAGAGGTATAAATGGAAAAAAAAATGAGGTGATTTAAGAATTGAATAAGTATAGATTGGATGTGCTGTGTGGAAGTGAAACTAAAAAGAAAGAAATTGGAATAGAAGAAATGAATGGAACGGTGAGTGTGTGGTCTGGAGTGTTGGATAATGTGAGAGGACAGGCTGGTGTAGGTGTGATTTTAAGTGAAAAGAAGAAGAATAACGTGATTCATTACAGCTGCATAAGTGAAAGAATTCTCTGGATGCGTTTGAAAGTGAAACTTCAGAGAATAGTAATTGTTGTAGTGTATGCTCCTTGTGATTCAGATCCTACTGATAAGAAGGAAGATTTTTGGATTGAACTAAAAACTGTTTTGAGCCAGTTTGGGGCTAAAAAAAGGTTACCGGTATTATAGCAGGGGATTTGTATGCTAGAGTAGGTGTTCAGAATGGGATTTCTGATAATGTTCTGGGAAGTTCAGTGATCCTGGTGTGAATGATAATGGTGAAAGATTAATTGAATTCTGCATTGAAAATGGAGTGTGGGTATCTAATATATTTTTCAACCACAAGTAACATCCACACATCAGGGTGCGCATGCGTGCTTTAAAACCTGGAAAGTCCTGGAAAATCATTATTACGTTTTCAAGGCCTGAAATATCCTGGAAAAACGGTGTGTTTTTTAATGCTGTCTTGAAAAGCCTTGAAATTTGAAATTAGTGCTTAAAAAAATGCCCTTTTAGGAAATCGTGTTACTGTTATTCCTTCATTTTTTAAAGTTCCTCTCCTCTGTTCTCAAAGAAACCGCCAGCAACAGTGGTGTTTCGGACGTGCACCAAATCCTAATTTGGCTGGGGAAAAAAAAGAAAGAAAAAAGAAGCACTACTTCCAGTGCAATAAAATTGGATGATTACTAGTAGGTCTGTTAGGAAGGGGAGCTTGATGTCTGTCCGACAACTGCTGAGAACGGAAGGGGAAAGAAGAGGCATTTAGCATTTGCAGGGGATTCGCATATGTACCAAGTCAGCTGGCATCCACCAGTGAGGAGTATGCCTGAACAACACATTCATCTTCTTCTTGTTTATGTGCATACCAGCCCTCCCTCCCCTCAAGAGACTTCCGCTACTTATGATAAAAAATAAGAAAACTATCTTTGCGAATTTTTCACGAAAGTGGCTGAAAGTTTTACATTCACTATAATTGGATTACAGAAGCTCACTTCCAAAATTCCAATTGAATCGGTTTAAAACTTAAAAAGTTAGCTTTGGTAATTTTTATTATGGACAAGTATGTGTGCCTCTTTGGTCAGAGTGAGCCTCGAGCAGAAAGGGTGTTACCATAGCAACGGTTGATTGACAGCTGGGAGCGCTGATCTGAAGCCCTTGGTTGGAAAGAAAACGAACACCTGTTTATCACTTCCACAGCTCAAAAGGACTAAGAGAAAATTTTCATAAATCCATTTTTCCAAATTGTAAAAATAACACAGTAAAATTTTTACAGTGGTTAAGATACATCACAATAAAGTTCTAGTGCAAATTTCACCAAATTCCGTTAGGAACTTTTAGCAAATGCAAAAAAATAAAAAAATAAAAATCTTCCGTTGCATAATCGGATTGAAAAAAAGAAACGGTAATTATAAATTACGGGAAAAGCATGTGAATTATTTTTTTTTAGATGCCATGGCTTATTTAAACAGAGTGACCCTTAAATTTTTTTTCTGTGATGATATGGACTTTATTTGAATTACAAACATACATTTTTATTCAGATGTCTGAGTTACTGTTATAATAAAAAAATCATCTATAATTAAAAAGTTTTCAATGGATTTAAGCGAAATTCAGCAGATAAACGTATTTTAGTAAATTGCAACATCATGACGTAAATTTGGTAATTTTGTTGAAAATTGGGGAGCATTTTTTTTTTTTTTTTTTTCTATTTTAGTTAGGGTGAAGGAGGAAGGGTGCAACTTGGCAGTTCAGTGAGCTGCAGGTGGTGATTTATGGCGATGTGCCAAAAGAAAAGAAGCCGTTCCGTCAGGACATTCCAAAGGTTGCGCGTGTGCGTGGACGCGTCCTCCTGCTGTTTGATCCCATTGGAATGTTTTTGTGCGTGGGGGGGGGGAGAAATATCCGTCTCAGCTTTACAGCTTTCACGGCTCTTTTTTTCTTTCTTGGTGATAAAATAAAAATCATAGTTGCTGCATTCACCATTGATCCATATTTGCATTTCTTGAATATAAACAGCAGACAATCAGAAACATGGTGTTGGGCGGGTCTTGATGTTCTTCATTTTGCATCTGCTGAATTCAGTTCTGTGGGAATAAGGAATGACTTATACTGTGAATATATACAAAACTACATATTTTTGAGCTGAAAAAATAGAGTCTACTTGTACACAGTAGCTAACGTGTGAACTCAGATGAAGACAATCAGACATACGGACGTCTCATTCCATAAAAAAAAAAATCAACATGGTTTTTTTATTATACACTACAGGTAAAAAAGCAAAAACATGTTTTTAAACTCAAAGGGCGAGATCCAAGGTGAAATATACACATAGCACCGTGAATTGTTGGCCACCATGGTGTAAATGTAACGCGCTCGGCTGATAACAATTTTTCGGTTGCTGTGTGTTTCTGGAACGTGGAAAGAGCGATGTATTTATTTATGTTTTTAAACATTATAAAGGAAAACAAATTTTTGAAATGCATGACTTGATAATCTTAATTTCTGAAAGTTTCTTTTTCCACATCCTTTTTTTTCAATTACAATACATTGTAACAGGATACTGTGTGTTGTATCACTTAGTGATATGGCAGATTTTCGGTTGCCGATATCAGCGATCGTAAGCGGTAGTTGCATTGCAGTTGTTGATGATGACAAGATAAACACTAGAGTGATGTAAAATGTTGCATAAACTTTAAAAAAATCCCCCCCCTTCCGAACTTTTATGCGGTCATCATAGCTGATTAGCACATTTCAGTCATTTGAACATTGGGGGTAGGTGGGGTCTGAAGGAATTCAGCCGTGCTTAAGCGCCTAACGCAACAAAAACATGCTAATTTTGGACAGTTCTGTTCCCTTCCCCTCTACCATCCCTAATAATTGAGAGTGCATACTGTAGTTTCAAATATTCTATTTATGAGCTAGTTTTTGCGCTGTTCGTTATGTTTTTATTTTCGAAATTACTAACCCTTTCGAACTATGGTTGCAGAAACGTTTCTGCTTTGGGTTTGTCTGTACAATAATTCGCATGAAAGCGGTTGGATTTCAGTGAAATTTTAGTATGCTGTTGGGTGCAACCTGGAAACCTACCCTGTTGAAAAAGGTTGAAATTAAATTTAAAGGCCAAGACATAAGAGCAGTATTCGTTCTCCAAGCTTAGGGATGTTAACTCACATAAAATCTGTTTGATTGCAACAAAGTTTTGGTATGTTATCAGGGAGGAGAAACCTACCCTTGTAGAAAATGGTCCAACTTGAATTCAAAGGTCAGGGCATAAGAACAGAATTCGTTCTTTACGATCTTGTGCTTGATAAACTTGATCCATTTGCATAAAGCACACTCCTCCATTTGCATCTTTTGTCATTTTTATTACTTAAAACTGAAATTACTTTTAAAAAATAATTGGAACATGATACTGTAAAGCGTAATAATCATCCTGGAATTTTTTGTATATGTCCTGGAAAAGGCCTGGAAAGTCCTTGAATTTTTTCCCCCAAAAGCGTACAAACCCTGACACATACACTTGGGAAAATCATACTTTGGAATTAAAGAGTGTGATAGATTTTATTGTTTATGATCAGCATCTAAAACATTGATACCCATGTAATGAGAGGTGCAGATGTTGGCTCTTATCATCACCTGTTAGTAGCACAGGTGAAACTGAATGTTGGTTGGAGAAGGGGGTATAGGAAGATGCCCGTGGTGAAAAGATAAAGGTTGAAAGGCTATCTGAAGATCAGTATTATTCTGATTTACTCAGTGAACGTCTGAATGAGTTGAAGGTGTTCAAGAGGGATGTAGGAAAGAAGAGGACTTGTTTTAAGAACTGTGTTGTCACTGCTGCTGAAGAGGCCTGTGTTACTGTAACAGTGAATAAACAACAGGGCTGCCAGACCTGCGCCAATTGCGCCAGCCCGTGCCAAAACATTGTTCTTGCGCCATTCTGCTAAAAAAAAACTCAACGCGATTTTGATGAAATCTGCGGCAATTTTGCGCCAAAAGTTTAAATTTACCGGTCATCAATATTTTAGCGTAATCTTACGCCATTCAAAATCGATTCAGCGGTTAATTTGTATGTGTTCGGAAACGGAAGTTAAACAGAGTACAGATTTTTCTCGTATTCATATTTTTTTTCTCTTGCAATGTTGCTTCTGCTCAGTATTTTTGTTAAAAATAATTTCATTGCATAATTTCAGCTTGAAATTGTAGGCAACGATTTCCAAAAACGGAAGTTGTTAAGCCACCTGAAATTTTCCGCGTAATCTTCGGCCATGGGATTCTTACGCTGATTCGAGAAATTCTGTCGTTTTTGTTATCATTTGGACCATTCATGAGATCGATGCACTACTGAACTGAAATTTTGGGAGGATTGGTAATAGTGGGTGGAGAGGGGGGGGGTCATTTCTCCGTCGGAGGATGGAATTTCATCCTTCGAAAACGAAAATAGACGGAGGTAAGATTTCTCTTGTAATCGTAATTTTTTTTATCGTGATGTTTCCTCTACCCAGTATTGTTAGATATCATTTTATTCCATAAATATTTGTATTTCAGCTTGAAAATGTTGGATAAATTTCCGAAAATGGAAGTCGAGCGGAGCGAAGATTTCTTCCGTAATTGTATTTGTTTCCCTTTGTGATGTTCCCACTCCTATGTAGTTGCTAAATGTCATCACCCTCATAAATGTGTGTGCATTTTAGCTTGATAAGGGTGGGGGGAATTTCCCAAAACGGAAGTGGCGAAGTAATAAATTTGTAAGAATTGATGCATGGTGTTAAAAAAATATATTCATTCTCTGAAAATTACACCATTTATCTAAAATAGTGGAAGCTCTGATATCAGAATTCATGGTTCTCAGGCTGAAAGTTCTTTAGGCATGATGGATAAAATTGTCATCTGAGGGAATAAAAAAAAAAGAAAAGTAACAAAGAAAAATGTAAGGGAAAACTATCAGCAGAAAAAAGTAAACAGTGGATACTGTGCAGTGACAGAGTCAACAAAAGACATATGGCTGTGGAACTTGCTGAGAAGAAAGTAGGGTTTGCTCACAAGAGGGAACCAGATCTAATGTTCTAGCAAGTACAAGAACAAAACCAGGAAAAAAAACTGTTTGAAGCTATGTCTTTCAAAACTGCCCTATTTTGTTTGGAATTCAGTAATTTTATAATTGTGAATACATTGGTGTGATCTAGTTAAATATTTTCATAAATAAATTACAGTGCACAATTCGGTTTTGTTCATGCTGCATAATATTCACACTTTCTTACCGTGCAGTCTGATTTTTCACCAAATAAAAAAGTACAACTTTGGTTTTTTTTTTCTTCGTCAGTCTCATGTATGTTAATTAAAATGACTCACGAGCGCTGTGGATAAATGAAAGGATTGTTTATATCGCATAACTTGTAATCAATTATCAGGAATACTGATCTTTTGGTTCTTACTTAAAGTCTGAATTTTGCCCCATATGTTCAGGGAGCAGAATTTTTAGGAGGTTTTCTTTTTCTCATTTTGACATACCTTGGGGAACATCTTCACCCCCTCATACTTTTCTTTTTCCAGATGGAAGGTGCGTTGAACTACTTACTAACGCGCAATCGTCTGCTTAATGTCCATGTCCATACATGCAGGACCCCACGTATGCAAGAGCAGTGGCTGTTTCAGACAGCAACAACAGAAAAGTCATAAATTGATTCTACTGCTACTGAAAATGGTGGGGGAGGGGGGGGGCAATCCCGTGCCAAAACCTCCATACGCAAGCGTTAAGTGATGGAAGCAGCTTTTATCTAACCAACTTTACTAAATCTCACTGTTATCTTATACACTGGTGTGCACAAATTAAGGACAAAGAGGAGAAATTAGCATAACATTGGAACGAGCAGGCAGAACGGACCGAAAGACCAATCAGGAGACAGACTAGGGTCTGGTACGATAGGTCGTGCGCATATATACAGCATGACGGGGGGGGGGTCGGAAGGGTAAAAAGTGCACAGGCGGTGTAGGCTCAGCAATTCGGTGAAAGCTATTGCACGGTGTACATTGGTTTGAATAACGAGTTGCTGCCACAGTGTGATATGGCCAACAGGCAATCCAGTAGACGACATCTGGATGACTTTACCTGAGGTCGCGTCATTGGGAAGTTGGAAGAAGGTCGAAGTGTGACTAGTGTGGCCGAGGAGTTCGGCATCGCTCGCAGCATCGTTTCACGAGCTTGGAGAGCATTTCAAACGACAGGAACAGCTGCCCGAGAGTTTAGCAGTGGTCGTCCACGAGCAACCACGGCGGCGGACGACCGGTATATTATCCTACAGGTGAGAAGAAACAGACGGCAGACAGCGGGAGAAATCGCAAGGCACATGCAACAGACAACTGGAGGTCCGTTATCGCATTTTACTGTGGCCAGGAGGCTGCACAAAGGTGGTCTATTTGCACGACGACCAGTACAGTGTGTGCCATTAACGCCTGCTCATCGGAGACGGCGGTTTCTGTGGTGCTAGGAACACAAGAACTGGACACATCAGCAATGGGGTCGAATTCTCTTTACGGATGAGAGCAGATTTAGTCTGACTGGCGATTCTGGACATATACACATCTGAAGAGAGCAGGAAACATGCAGTCACAGCTCCAACATCATCGAAAGGGACCGGTTTGGAGGTGGCAGAGTTCTCGTTTGGGCGGTATCATGCTTGGTAGCCGTACTGACCTCCACATCTTCCAAGGAGGTTCAGCCACTGGTGTCCACTATTGTACCGAGGTTCTCCTGCCTCACATGCGTCTGTTTAAAGGTGCTGTGGGTCCCGAGTTCCTCTTCATGGACGACAACGCTACACCTCATCGTACAGTGGCTGTCTCAGAGCTGTTGGAGAGTGAAGACATTCAATGCATCGATCGGCCCGCAAGGTCCCCGGACCTAAATCCAATCGAACACGGGTGGGACCTTCTCGGGAGACGCTTGGCAGCACGTCACCAGGTGCCAGCAACGATTCCGCAGCTGTGATTGGCGCTACAAGAGGAATGGGCAGCGATGCCTCAACAGCTCCTTGACAACCTCGTCCTCAGCATGGACAGACATTGTAAATCCTGCAACACAGTCAGGGGTTATCATATCCTCTACTAAAGACTGGATTTTTCTTGGCAGCTGCCTGTCACATGGACGTTTCTGTCTTCTGTCCAGCTGTGCTCAAAGCTACCTTTTCAATAAAGTGCCTTTGTATCCTTTGGATTCCTTGTTTGGACGGTTTTGCTCACTTGTCCCATATTCTTACATCTTGGGGATCTTATGGTATGATTTGAGTTGATGTGGAGCACTTCTGCACAACGTTACATTCGAAAAACTGTCTCGTCCTTAATTTTTGCACGCCAGTGTAGTTTTGGTTCCGGTTGTAATTGTTCACAGCAATAACGAAAGTTTGACATTGATAATTACTGGATGAAAAACATTGTATGAACAGTATCGTGGCGGAACTGCTGAAAGGTGATTTTGCAATTTGATTATTAAATGTTACATTAGTTTTCCTTTTATATCAAAGGTACGCTTTCCCTCAGAAAACCTTAGGATTTTGTGATGCACACGCAAACCACGTATGCATGGCTTGCCAGTTGGTTGGTTTCAGAAATAATGTATTTTCATCTAAATGCCATGAATCTCGAAAAATATACTGCTAAAAACCAACCAAACAACAAACAGTAATTACATATTATTTATTCTTCCTAAGTTTATATTCGCAAGCATTCAGTAACAGTAGCAACAGTTCTTGGACACGGCAGCATCCTATTCATGTTGCAGCGAAACAAATGCATTGAGAAGGAAATCCCTGATATTAATGTGTTACACTTAAAATATTGCAGCTCATGCAGTTTTCAATAAATCATGGGTAGTATAATTGGTTTCCCATTTATCTCACTGTAGGAATGACAGAAATGCTAATTAACAGTTGTAAGAGAAGCAGTAAAACGTCAACAAACCTGAAATATAACATTTTTTCATAGTTCGTAAAATAATGGAAATTCAGTATATAAACATAACTTAAAGCACAGCATGGACTTAAAACAATTAAAAATACTTTCATTAGCTGCTCCGAAACACGGTAGGGGTACTAACACCCCTAAAACAAAGACATCACTCTTTCCATGTTTTATCAATGCATAGCAACAGAAAAATTGTTATCCAGTCACCGCTGGGGATCTGAATCCCAGATCTTTTGATATCTCGCCGAGCGCTTTAGCCTTACGCTATGGTGGCCAACAATCAATGGCTCTGTGGTGTGTGTTTTTCTGTCAGCTTCTGACATCATAAATCCATAAGATGGGCTCAGCTACTGAGACATCTCCATCTGGTGGGCATTAATGGCACTGGCTATATATTAATTATAGGAGTTAAATCTAAAGGGCTAAATCCAAAGTGAAAATCTTCCAAATACATGGCGTCAGTGAATAAACAAAGACATCGCTCTTTCCACGTTTTATCGACACATAGCAACTGAAAAATTTTTATCCAGTCACCGCTGGGGATCCGAATCCCAGATCTCTTGATATCTAGCCAAGTGCGTTATCCCTATGCTATGGTGGCCAACAATCAATGCCACCATAGGGTAAGGCTAACAATTTGGCCACCGTAGCATAAGGCTGATGCGCTCAGCTAGATATCGAGAGATCTGGGATTCGGATCCCCAGCGGTGACCGGATAACAATTTTTCGGTTGTTATGTGTTGATGAAACGTGGAAAGAGCGATGTCTTTGTTTATTCACTGACGCCACGTATTTGGAGGATTTTCACTGCAACAGTGGGTAACTTTAAAGGTGATGCTTGGTAGAACAGTGGGGTTAAAGAAGCGGTAAAGAGGAAGAAGGAAGCATACTTGGGGATGTTGCCAGGTAGAGTTTCTTCGCTGCCTCACGTTTCTATCGCTGTAAGAAACGTGAGGCAGCGAAGCTGGTTCGCCAGAGTAAGGTAAAAGATAGGAAGGAAAAACACGATTTGGCTTTTTGGAAAGATAGAAAAATTTTCTGGAAGTGCATAAGAAAAAGAGGGGAAATAAAATTCTAAGTTGTGTAAAGAACAGGGTCGGAGAAATGATGCAGGAGCCCAATGAGCTAAGTGAAAGATAGAGTACTGTGATTTATTAGATCATGAAAGCAAAGGGGATTCTGAGGCAGATGAATGTCATAGTGAGAGATGGAAACACTGGTGGGATCTCAAGAGAAGAGGTGTGTAAAGCTCTAAAATCTCTTCAGAATGGTAAAGCTTCAGGAGTCGATGGCATATCTGCTGAGATGCTAAAATATGGCGGTGACTCTGTTATTGACTGGTTAACTGAAATTTGCCAGTTGTGCTGGTAGTTAGGAATGGTCCCTCAGGATTAGAGGGATGCTTTTCATTGTTTCCTTATACAAGGGAAAACGTGATCAGACTGAATGCAAGTACTATCATGGTATCAGTTTGCTGAGTGTGCCAGGGAAAATGTTTGGGAAGGTCGTCATTGATAAGGTATGAGTTCTTGCATCAGAGAAAGTGAGGGATGTACTGAGTGGTTTTATGTTTGGAAATGGCTGCACTAATCAAATTTTTGCATTATGCATGATCAGGGGTGGGGAATTACGCTCACCCACTCGCCATCAGATGGTGGATTTTCTGGCGTGGCCAGTGGATTTCCTGGATTTTCGACCTCTTAAAAATTGCAGCTTATAAAATGTATAAAATAATAATATTGTAGGCTTTCACTATTTTTTTTTTTTTACACCTTAAGCTTCTTCATTTATAAGACGGACAAGTATATTCTAATCCGAAACCCGAACGCCCGAACTCTGAAGTCATACTTCACTAGGCAGAAAAGCATTCTATTTTTTTAGACCGAAACCGGTGTTCATTCGCACGAAAGAGCGGAGCTGATGTCACGGATGCTCAGCAGTCGCTCAAGGCTAAGCTGAGTCGCTCCTGCTGCTGGTGGAATAAACCAGTTTTCCCCACTGCAAAGCACTGTGTAACCGCCGGGAAGCGCGCACGGGATTAATCGTTGCTGACGTTCCGCCTGTTCGATCACGTGGTACCTACGGCTGTCTTCTCGGAGTGCCAACTAAATTATAGTTTTGCCTGAATGCACGTTGGAAACAAAAGCATAAACAACAAGGTTTTGGCAACATAAAAAATCGTAGTATCATTGAAAATCGGTGTGTGATCTCAATATGTTTAATTAAATTAAGAAGGTAGTGTAGAACATGCTAAGTTGCGTATAAAAGTTTAATGCAACTTTTATACAAACTTAGCATGCTGATGAAGGCCGTAGTAATGGCTGAAATATATTTGCATTAAACTTTTATACGTAACTTAGCGTGTTCTACACTACCTTCTTAATTTGTTTGTTAGTTACGTGCATTGCCTACCACTCAAATATGTTTAATTCCGAACAATCAACTTTATTTACATTTTCCCAACGTAATTCATCCGGTAGCAATGTAGCCGTGCCATGTGCTTCATCCTCTATGCCACGTGTTTTGGTTGATAGCAATGTGATACAACTCGATCTTGGTTCTAAAAATGTTTTACTTGAAGATAGAAATGTTGCAAAAAATTGTGAAAAGCCACAGAACAGGAAATTTCAAGAGAAATGGATAGAAGAATTTCCCTGGATTGTTTATGAAGATGGTCTTGCAAAATGTGGATTTTGCTGCAAAGCAGATGTGAAAGTCAATACATCACATAAGTTTTCACAGGGATTTAGTGGCCCTTTCAAACATGAAACTTTTAAATTCCATGATAAATCTGTGTAGCATAGAAAAAATGTTGATTTTATTGAAAATTCATCACAGCTTCTTGTTAGCACCCCATTGGCCAAATGCATTAAAAAGATGGATGAAAAAATATTTAAGCAGCTCAAAGTATTATTCAATCTGAGCTACTATATTGCAAAAAACAATAAGCCGTTTTCTGACATTGAATCACTAGTCATGTTTTCCAGAAAGTTAGAGGTTGATGTACAAAACCAGTATGCAAACATAAATGCTTGCAGGGAATTTATTTCTTGCATATCAGAGGTTATAACAGAGTCTGTATTGAAGGAACTAAAGCAGTCCCAGTTCATTAGCATTATTTTAGACGCATCTACAGACAAGGGCACAATAGAGGAATTGATGGTGTATGCAAGATATTTGAAAAGTGGTAAAATTGAAGAATGTTTTTTGGGACTTTTAGAATTAGAAAATAGCACATCTGAGTCCTATTTTTCTGCTATTGAGAAACAGTTTGCTTGGTTTAAATTTGAAGAAAAATTCTTGGATTGTTCGTACAGTATAGCAACAGATGAGGAAGCCAACATGGTTGGTGAAGTATCTGGTTTATGTGCCAGATTTAAAGACTTTTTACCACATATATTGTCTGTGCATTGTGTTGCTCACCGATTGCAGTTAAGCATACTTTATACTCTGAAGAATGCATCGCATTTAGTAACGTTTGACTCTATTCTTATTTTAATTTATAAATTTTATGGACATTCCATTAAAAAAATCAAGCACATGGAAAAAATAGCCAACTTATTAGCACAAAATTTTTAAAAAAATCAGAAATTGCACACCAAATTAGATGGGTGGCATCTAAAGTAGGAGTTTTGAGAGCAATTTTTCATGACTACAAACCAGTTGTGTTGCATTTAGAAAATGAAGCTAATGAAAAACAAGGTAGCGAAAATGCAGAAGGCATTGTAAAGAAAATAAAAGGTTTCCAATTTCTGGCAACCCTCAGTTTTCTCCTAGATTTTCTTCAAATCTTTAAAGACTTGTACCTCGTTTTTCAAAAACAGCATTTGCTTTTATGTCAAGTCAACAATGAAGTTTTTAAAGCAGAAAAGAAATTAGAAAATTTGCAGAAAGAAAGAGGAAAATATGAAGAACAATTTTTTAGCTCCTATAATGGAGAAACTTACAAAGATATAATTCTGACAAATGTTGCAAATGGGAAGAAGTTCTTCAAATCTGACAGAAATACTATGATAGACTTTGCAAAAAAATATTTATTGGAAAGATTTTGTGGCAATAATTCCCCTGTAATCACTTCAACATATGTTTTTGACACATGCACTTGGCCCACTGGAAAAGATTTGAGTGACTTTGGAGACAATGAAATCAAAATTATCTTGCATCATTTTAAGGAAGTAATCAAACATAAAAACAATGAGAAAGATATCGAAAAAAGTGTGGTAGACGAATGGTTTGATTTCAAAATAAGTAGCCAGAACTTGAAAGTTGATGCACTACTTTTAAAGATTACTGAACATAAGGAGAAGTTTTTTTACATAAACCAGTTGTTTTCGCCTCTTTGTGTAATACCAGCATCAACACTAACCTGTGAACGAGGCTTCAGCCAGATGAACCTTATCAAAAATCCCTTGAGGACCTCATTAGTCAACAGAAGTATGAACAGTCTCCTAAATATACGCATTAATGGAACATCATTAGAAAATTTTGATCCAGCAGACTCTATACATAAGTGGTACTTTGGAGGTGGAACAAAGCATGTACAAGGACATAAAAGAAAATTTTGTGATGCTGAATAATTGATGTAAAATTTAAAAGAAACAAAGCTGAACAATCACTATTAATTAGGTATGAAATATTTAATTATAAAATAATAATAAATTGGTGTCATACATCTCCATTATAAAACAAAGGTTTCATGGGGATTTTTTTTATTCTGGTACAGCGTATATATGTATTTGTATTACATAGGGGCAGAAATTCAAAATTTGTGTCATATCCCATCTCTGTACACTGTTGTCATAATATGCCTATATTGCGTCTTCTGGGCTAGTGGTAAAAATCCCTGGCTGGTAAGATTTTCCCGGAATTCCCCACCCCCTTTGCATGATGATTGAAAAGTATCATAGTGAGAAGAATTGCCAAAAAAACACGTAACACACAAAACATTAAAAGTATTCTTGAAATTGTCATCACACGCGTAAGTTACATTGAAAAATTATGAGCGGGACGTTTTGGTAGCGACTTCTACCTTCATCAGCCATGGAATGAGACACGTGGTAAAAGCGTCAGTTGTTGCCAGATTTTAAAATCGCTTTCCAAATAATAGGGATGTTAAAAAATAATCCAAATAATAGGGATGTCAGTATTGCAGGTGTTAGGGGTAAGGTAGATTTCAATGCTTTCGCGGTATCTGACGGCATGCCGATTGCTGAACGGGGCGATTCGCTTAACATTGTGCCAATCGGGAGCCGCGGACGTATCACTGATGGTTAAAATTGAAATGGAGGTGGAAGGGCTACCTTTCTTAACATCAGCAATATGCTCCATCAAACGCCAGTTTATGCTGCGGTAAGTACTACCAATATAGTGGGTAACGCCTGTGGAAGTGTTGATAGGGATTTTTTTTTTTTTTTGATTGGAGGTTTAACGACCACCGTGAGCAACTCAATGGGCTATAAGCAGTCGCCCGTCCCTAATTTAGGGTCACTGTTTCCAGGGAAGGGAGAGAGCCAGTGCCGTAAGACAAACACAACATCCATGCCTCACCGGGATTCGAACCCAGACCCCTTTCGGACGAATGATCAGAGTCCATCGCTTAGACCACTGCGCCACCGGGGCGGCGTTGATAGGGATAGAGTAGACACCTTGTAAATCTAGGGGTTTATTGAGATCTCTGTCCTTAAGGATGAGTTTGAGAAGATGTGGAGGTGATTTGACTGCAATTCTCTAGCCAAAAGATTTGAAAATAGAACAAACTTTATGAGTGAAGTACAGGCTAAAGGGCAAAATGCCAAGAAACTGATGGGTGGTGGAAGGTTCAGGCAGTAAACTAGAATTATTCTGTGATTCAAACCTCTTGATTAGTCTATGTAATAAGAGGGTGGAAAACCATGCAATTTGCCAATGTTGATGATGTTCTAGTTGAAGAGCTGAATGGCTGTTGCAAATAAGGTTGGCCCGGTGAATGTATGACTTAAGAGCAGACAGTTTGTATTTTCCAAAAGTGCGAGAATGGTAAGGGACGATATTATGGGTGGCAGAAGGTTTCCTGTAAACAGAGAGGACAAGTGAGAAGTCTGGGTTGATGTTGATGTTAACATCCAGAAAACTAATATTATTGTCGATGTGTTCTTGAGAGGAAAATTTTATATGCAGGAATTTTGAAGTTATGGAGGACATGAGTTCAAACAGAGAGTGTTTTTGGTGTGGCCAAATAATGAAGATGTCGTCCACATACCTTAACCAAATGGTGGGTTTTAAGAGAGATGGGGCAACAATTAAAGTTTCAATATTCTGCTAATAAATTTCAGTAAGTAAGGGGAAAGAGCAGAGCCCATAGGTACACCTTGTTTTTGTTGGTAATAGATACCATTGTATACAAAACAGGAATACTTTTCCAATGAATCAAAACAGTCATAGAGATCTTTGATCAGTTCTCCAGGAAGTTCTTGGTGCTCCATTAGTTTTTTGACCATGAGCATGTAGGCATCAAAGAAAGGAACAGAAGGAAACGAGGAATCCACGTCAAAGGTGTACAGGAAATCTTGACGATTGATGGAAGAAGGGAGTTTCTGGATAAAGTCCTTGGTTGATACAACAGAATAAGGATGATTTCTTGTCAGAGCTTTGCAACATTTGACTAATTGCCTTTCAAGATTGAAAACACCTTTTCTCCTGTAGTAAATCTTGAATGGCAATTGGTCAAATGTTGCAAAGCTCTGACAAGAAATCATCCTTATTCTGTTGTATCAACCAAGGACTTTATCCAGAAACTCCCTTCTTCCATCAATCGTCAAGATTTCCTGTACACCTTTGACGTGGATTCCTCGTTTCCTTCTGTTCCTTTCTTTGATGCCTACATGCTCATGGTCAAAAAACTAATGGAGCACCAAGAACTTTCTGGAGAACTGATCAAAGGTCTCTATGACTGTTTTGATTCATTGGAAAAGTATTCCTGTTTTGTATACAATGGTATCTATTACCAACAAAAACAAGTTGTACCTATGGGCTCTCCTCTTTCCCCTTACTTGCTGAAATTTATTTGCAGAATATTGAAACATTAATTGTTGCCCCATCCCTCTTAAAACCCACCATTTGGTTAAGGTATGTGGACGACATCTTCATTAATTGGCCACACCAAAAACACTCTCTGTTTGAACTCATGTCCTCCATAACTTCAAAATTCCCGCATATAAAATTTTCCTCTCAAGAACACATCAACATTAACCCAGACTTCTCACTTGGCCTCTCTGTTTACAGGAAACCTTCTGCCACCCATAATATCATCCCTTACCATTCTCGCACTTTTGGAAAATACAAACTGTCTGCTCTTAAATCATACATTCACCGGGCCAACCTTATTTGCAATAGCCCTTCAGCCCTTCAGAGACAGAGATCTCAACTAGAATACCAGAACATCATCAACATTGGCAAATTGCATGGCTTTCCACCCCTCTTATTACATAGACTAATCAAGAGGTTTGAATCACAGAATAGATCTAGTTTACTGCCTGAACCATCCACCACCCATCAGTTTGTTGGCACTTTGGCCTTTAGCCTGTCCTTCACTCATAAAGTTTGCTCTATTTTCAAGTCTTTTGGCTAGAGGATTGCAGTCAAACCACCTCCACATCTTCTCAAACTCATCCTTAAGGACAGAGATCTCAATAAACCCCTAGACTTACAAGGTGTGTACTCTATCCCTATCAACACTTCCACAGGCGTTACCCACTATATTGGTAGTACTTAACGCAGCATAAACTGCCGTTTGATGGAGCATATCGCTGATGTTAAGAAAGATAGCCCTTTCACCTCTATTTCAATTTTAACCATCAGTGATACGTCCGCGGCTCCCGATTGGCACAATGTTAAGCGAATCGCCCCGTTCAGCAATCGACATGCCCTCAGATACTGCGAAAGCATCGAAATCTACCTTACCTCTAGCACCTTCAATACTGACGCACCTTTTAACATCCCTATTATTCGGAAAGTGATTTTGAAATCAGGCAACAACTGACGCTTTTACCACGTGTCTCATTCCATGGCTGAAGAAGGTAGAAGTCGCTACCGAAACGTCCCGCTCATAATTTTTCAATGTAACTTACGCGTGTGATGACGATTTCAAGAATTATTTTAATGATTGAAAAGTATCTGTCTGTTGGTAAAAAAAGTGTTTGCAGCCTTCATAGATTTAGGTAAAGCTTATGACAAAGTAAATATCATAAGACTCGTCTATGGAAGGTACTGAATAAATATGGTATTACCTGAAATCTGCTTAATAGTGTGAAAACCATGTACACTGGCAGTAGAGCCCATGTACAAGGAAATGGTGTTTTATCAAAATGGTTTTCTGTTGGTGCAGGAGTTGGACAAGGTTGTGTAATGTCACCCTGGCTGTTTAATATATTTATGGATGCGTGATGCCAGAAGTGATAATACTGGTTCATGTTTTGATAATATGCATGTGTGCAGGTTTCATATGCTTTCTGCTGATGACATAGTCCTGTTGGCAGAGAGCAAAAGTGAGTTGCAGAGTGTGCTGTCCCTGATTTACCAAGTTTATATGGAATTCAACATACATACAGATTACTAAGCTGTTTTCTGATATTCAGAGGTTAGCTCCCCAAAGAAATACAAATTACCAGATAATTTTTACTTACTGTTGCCATATCAAACTTCTCCATTTACAGCGATCTTGACATACAACTCAGGCTTCACTCACATCCATCACACGCCGTACACAAGATCTTCTATACTTCATACTCATAATCTTTTTCTCATGCAGACACTCCTGAATCTGACTCTCTCATGACTTCCTTCCTGCCACTTGGGCTAAAAAGATTTTCTTAGTAAGCATCTCATCATTCATTCTTTCAACATGGCCAAACCACTGAAGCATATTAGTCTCCACCTTGCTAACAACATTTTGCTTCACATCACACAACTGCAACACATCTTCATTCCTCACACAATCAGAACGTGTCTTGCCACAAACCCCTTCCCCCATAAGTAACGCATTTCTCCAGCGCACAAACGACTCCTATGTTTCTTCTGTAGCACCTAGGTTTCACTGCCATACATCAGAGTATGGACAATTACACTTTCATACACAGCCATGCGGGACTCTCTTGAGAACCCATCATTCCTGTGAAAACCTCCCAAAGCAGCCATGACTTTCAATAAAGAATTCACTCGCCTACTAATTTCATCATCCAATTTGTTCTCTCTGTCAAACATACTTCCTAAATACACAAACTCATTCACCTGGTCAATCACTGTGTCATTTAGACATATATTACAAACTGAGTATAAATAAGGGAAAAACCTAAGTTATGGTTTTTGAGCCAGGAACTGTTCGTACTGAGTGCAAGATAAGTCTTAATGGCACAGAAATTGACCAGGTGAATGAGTTTGTATATTTAGGAAGTATGTTTAACAGAGAGAACAAATTTGATGGTGAAATTAGTAGGTGAATGAATTCTTCATTGAAAGTCGTGGCTGCCTTAGGAGGATTTCACAGGAATGATGGGTTCTCAAGGAAGTCCCCAAAGGCTGTGTATAAAAGTGTAATTGTTCCTACTCTGATGTATGACAGTGAAACCTTTGTACTGCAGAAAAGACATTGGAGTCGTTTGTGTGCTGGGGAGACGCATTACTTACTGGGGTTTGTGATAAGACATGTGCTGATCATGTGAGAAATGAAGATGCATTGCAGATGTGTAATGTGAGGCAAAATGTTGTTAGTAAGGTGGAGACTAATATTCTTAGGTGGTATTCAAAGTTGAAGAAATATTCTTCTACCTAAACAACTGGAGATTTACTTAACAACGCTTGATGGCAGCAGAATCTGCATTGAATTTGAACGCGGTCAGAGAATATTCCGATGCTCTTAACACACAGATGCTTGCGAATTCGCCGTTGTGGGTGGTGTAACGGATAGCGCGCTCAAACGAAAATCGGGAGATGCGTGTTCTATTCCCGCTCCACGGCGATGAAATTTTCAGGTTTCCTGATGTGACTTAATTCATGCGTGAAACAGTAATTACAGTCAATTCGGCGATGTCCTATTGCTGTGTTAATTATCATTCTTAGGTGGTTTGGCCATGTTGAAAGAATGAGGGATGAGATGCTTACCAAGGGAATTTTTTAGCCCAAGTGGCAGGAAAGGAAGGCCAAGGAAATCTTGGGAGGACCAGATTCAGGAATGTCTGCTTGAGAAAAAGATTATGAGTATGAAGTACAAATGGTCATGTGTGTGGCGTGTGATGGATATTAATGAAGCTCTAGCTGTGTGCCAAGATTGTTGTAAATGGAAACATTTGATACACCAACAGTAAGTAAATTCTAGTTCTATCAGTTAAATGTGTACTTGGCACATGATCTTTCTTTGAGGAGTTAACCTTTGAATCTCAGAGAACAACTTAATGCTGTACACTGCAGAGCAATTGAATTAGAGATACCTGTCTAGTAACATGTAGCACCACCTTTCGCACTGATGACGGCGGCGAATCATCTCGACATGGACTCGACAAGACACCGGAAGTGTTGGGAAGCCATACGGATCCACGACACCGGAACAAGCTCCCACAGTTCACGAAGATTTGATGAAGGGGTCAGAGCCTCGAACATCTCTCTCGATGGGATCCCAGATGTGCTCGATGGGATCCCAGATGTGCTCGATGGGATTGAGGTCAGGTGACCTAGCTGGCCAAAGAAGCGAGGTCACGTTGGTTTAGTGTTCATCCAACCATTCGGATACAATTCGGGAGCGCTGGCACAGTGCATTGTCTTGTTGCAGGATGAGGTCCCCAGTGGGATGTTGAAGACGCACAAACAGGAGCAAATGGTCGTTCAGGATATCCCGGTAGCGTTGACCTGTGAGAGATGATGTCACACATACCAGGGGTCCCATTTCAGTCCACGTAAACAGTCCCCAGGTGAGAATGCCACCCCTACCAGCTTAAAGAGTACCATGCTGGCAAGAAGGATCCATCGCTTCATGTGGTTTGCGCCGTACTCGTATCCTGCCATCCGCATGTACCAACGTGAATCTCGACTCATCAGTCCAGGCAACATTTTTCCACATGTCTAGGGTCCAGTGGCGATGTTCCCGCGCCCATGCTAATCTTTGCACCCTGTGATGTGCGGTCAGCAGCGGTACCCTCGGGGTACAATGGCTTCTGTACCCCATAGCGAGGAGATTGTTCTGGATGGTGTGGCTGCTTACACGTTTTTGTGCACCAGCATTAAATTGCCGAGTGATTTCTTGCACTGTGGCCCATCTATCCGCTGTTACAATGCGAGCTAGCCGACGATGACCCCGCTCATCCATATGCTGTTGTCCACGGCAGTTGGCCCTTGCAGGGATAGTTTTACCGGATTCGATGTACTCAACGGTGCACCCATGACACAGTGGCTTGTGAAAATCCCAGTGCCTGCACGACTTCCGAGATTGAGTGACCCATTCGTCGGGCCCCGACAATTTGCTCAAATGCGCTTAGATCCTTTGTCTTACCCATACTGCTTCTGACTCTTACTGATTCCCGTTGCATCACTCCTTATATTGTCGGATCGCTGCATACGTCATGTCGTTTCTGTTTACAGGGCCGTCCACAGCGCCACATTTGCATAACACAAGCTGTCTCTAATTCAATTGCTCTTCAGTGTATATGTATGTAAATTAGTGTTACTGATTTTTAAGAAGTTTGCTGAGCAAAATATTTAAGAAGAACCAAGGGAATAATAGAAGTGTGTATTGTTTTACATTTTAAATAGTTGTCTATGTAAAAAAATTCATAGCATTCTGACTATAAGCAAATAAAAGTGGTTTAGCTGTAATCACTGAAAACTGATTTCATTTCTGTTTGAAATAATTTTCTGAGCTTTGATAAAAAAAGTTTGAAGTGATGTACCATTTCATGATGTTCATTCATCTTGCAGTAATATAGCACGAAGGTAATTTGGCTTGTTATAATACATGCATACGGTGTTTTGTGCTTGTAATTCTTTTAGAGTTATGTATACATTATCACATTTTTATATTACCACAGGTGTCAGAAGTCATAAAGGTGAAAAACAGATATGCCATTGGTGGCTGGTTCCATGCAGATCCTGCAATAACGATTGAGCCTCAACAACCTATTTTGGAAATTTATTTGCCTGGAATTTGCCAGGTACAGTTTCTTTTTTCTTTTTGATTTTCATATTTGTGGGTTTTTATGAATTTCGCATACTGCGTCTGACTCTTACTGATTCCCATCAATTTACTTAGTTTTCAAATCAGTTTGCCGTATTCCATGTAAACTGGTTTACTTTGCTGTAAAATTAAATACCAGCAATGTATTGGTTTGTTTTTTGTCTTTATATACACATGAATGGTCTAACATGCTAAAAAATTAAAATTCATCCATATTAAATAGTACTTCAACTTTATATAAAAAAAGTTTTGTAAGTAGATGAAATAATAGCATTAAGACAGTAATCATGGAAAATAATGCTTTGTGTTATGAAATGTCAGAATTGTACCATAATCAGATATAAATAAAGATGAATTTCCAACAGTGCTTTTGTTTACAAAAAAGGAATGGTATTAAAGGGCCTTTATCATTACATGAAAGTACAAACACTAAGCTGTAAGACTATTCTCTATTCTATGTATTAGTTTTGATTACACATCAGTGAATGAGTACTGCCACATTTCAGGGCCAGTTTTCATCTATTTACATAGTGGTTTTCAAACTGAGCTGATAAGAGTGAGTAGAAAACATTGGGATGCTGCCCCAGTGACCAAGCAGTCAGAGATACTGGTTTCTCTGGCTAGTCATCCAACTCAGGTTCAAGTCCTGAATGAGACATGGGTGGTGTGCTTGTCCTATGATGCTGGCAGCTGTGTCGCTTGCGTGATAACTGGCCTCAAATTAGAGACGAGTGACTGGCTATAGCCCTATGAGTTGCTGGTGGTGGTTGTTAAGCCCTGAGAGAGAGAGACCATTAGGGTGATTGCAGTACTTCCACAGTAATATACTGCTTTCTGGTAAATACAAATATCATTATGTGTAGAGTTTCATGTTAAAGATGCTTAAGTATTTGATGAGTAAGAAAAAGTAGAAGTATTTTTTTTATTTTATTTTTTTTTTTGACATCTCTCTTATGTACTTTAATTCTGGAGTTGATTGTTTCAAAAGAACTGCCAATATAATAATAGGCTGTGGTTGTCAGAACTTAAGCATGAAACACAGAAGTTTGAATTACAAATGTGGCAGTAGGGAGTTATTCAAAATTTTCAGTGTACTGCTGTGGTAGAATGTGTAATTGTCAAAATGTGTTGGGTGGCAGATTTTGCAAAGAGCAACATGCAAATATGAATACCCAATAAAAGGAGTGCTTTCCATTGGAGACTATCAGTGCAACATGGAATGTTGCAACATAAATTGGGAATAGTTACTTTCTTTTGTAATGCCACAAAGAAGTCATCTGGAAAATTTAGAATGGTGGAAAGCCATTGGAGGGGTTAGAGGCCAACCAGTCAATCATGAAGATAGCTTGATTTCTTTGATGTTAACCATTTTGTAATCTTTAGGCACCTGAAGCCAATTTCAAACAAGTGGAATAGTTGTCCAGAGGTCTGTTTGGGGTTGTTCAAGAGTGATAACCTCTCAGGATGACCTCTGCATTGCATTATTGGACAGAAAGAATCAGAACAACAGCTTCCAGTCTGTGTTCATACCACATTGTGTCTGAAGAAAGCTAGACATGTATTCTGCTGTGACCAGAAGGCTTCATAACTATAAACTCTACCCATACACCTGATGTATATGTGTCATTTTGTGCCCACCATAAAAACACCTGTGTAAGATTTTACCACAATTATATTGACTGGACCTTGGAACAGTGTGGTATAATGTCTTATTCGTGGTTGACTAGTATTTTTCTCTGGAATCAGACAGCAAATGTGTTGATCTGGTGAGGGGCTGGATCAACTACATACTTAGTAACATCATAAAATGAAGTGCTTTTTATTGTGGTAGTGTCCCAGATTTGCCAAGTGCTTTTCTGATTTGTGTAGAATTACTCCACGACTGATAGATAGATAGCATGCTTGAATTATCTAAAATAATTTGTGAAATTGGACAAAATAGCAAATTCTCAAGTTGGAACACAAATAATAACATTTTCATGATACTGCAGAGCTTCCAACTGTTATGAACACACTCCATAATGGTTCTGGATTTTCATCCAAATTTATGACATCGACAATACTAAAAAATCACTCACCTGTCAGTCTGCCATACGATGTGCAAATTTGTCTCCTTTTGCTCCTGACTGACCACTTTCGTGCCAGCCAATCACAGGCACTGGAACTTCAGTCTTTGTTTCCCCCAGCACTTGACCATCTTTTGAGCTCATCCTTGTTTTGCACATAGCTCACCATTTAATGAATAGGTTGGAGCTACAGCTCTTAATGCATTTGTGATGCGAGAATAAGCTATTATTTTCAAGTTATGCGCTCTTTCCTTGCTACAGCCAACACAAGCCCCAAATGGCTGTTTCATCTTTTGCACACTTCACTTCAGCTACCCAGTGTCATTGGCTTGGTGTCAGGTGTTCTTGAAGAAGTTCAGGGCAGCACAATGGTTTTTGTTTGGTGATGATTCTGTTTTCTTGGTAGGCTGTGAAATTATAATGTACAAAGTTTTTTTTTTCTGACTTAGAATTTGTTTATTATATATTATTATTATTATTGGGGGGTCCAGATTGCTAACTTAACAACAGAGTTGTATTTGAAGACTAGTAAATTTAAGTTGGATGCATGCAATTTCGATGGAATTTATTAATGAATTTCTCTTGTTTCACTTATTTTATTTTTTCTTGCTTTAATAACTCTATGCAGTTAATTTTATAGCCCTTACAAAGGAGTTTTAATTTGCACTAACACTCCTTTTGTGTCAGGCTGATGTGATGCTGTTTTTCGTGTAGAGGCTTCACAATTTTCCTGTGAATAGTTGTCACTCCCCATCATGAATTTCAGTGAATTAGTTTATAGAGAGCAATGTTGGGTATATGTGACCCCCAGACATAAAATATGAGAACCTCTACCAATTGATGCCACAGCATGTGACAGGATTTGTTCAATGAGACAGCAGTGCCTTTGACTACTCCTATGACAGCCAGTGCCAAACCCAGGCATAAAGCATTGTGTTGCCTTGCAGAAGTGTAACAACATCCTGAGCATCAGTCCTGAAAAAAAAAATCCTTTTCTTCAGGCCACAGAATTATTTTTGTAGAGTCACCAATGCAGAAAACACTTAAAATTGTTTAGGAGATTAAAATTAATCTCTAGATTTCTTCAAAATCATGTGCATCTGTCTTCTAAAAGATAAACCCAAGAACTTCTTTGGACTTGGCAGTTCAAAGATGTGCTCAAAATTGAAGCAGGCAAGTTGAGCCTGATTATTTTCACAGCAAATTATGTTGCTTCATTTGACATCGAACACCTGCAATTTGCACTTTTCTTTTTTTTTTAATGTATTACTGAGGTGAAATGTTTAAAAAATAGGATTGATTCAATTGCTGCTCCATGAAATTTTATGGTAGGCAGAGTGCACACACATGCTTGAAAACCTGGAAAGTCCTTGAAAATCATGATTGCGTTTTCAAGGTCTGGAATATCCTAGAAAAACTATGTTTTATTAAAGCTGTCTTGAAAAGCCTTGAAATTTGAAATTAGTGCTTAAAAAATGTTCTTTAGAAAATCAGTGTTATCCCTTCTTTTTTTTAATTTTCTTTCCTCTCTTCTCAAAGAAATCGTTGGCCACAGCCACAATGTTTCTGACATGCCCCAAATTCTAATTGACATGCCCCAAATTCTAATTTGGCTTTAAAAAAAAAAAAAAAAAAAGCTGTACTTCCAGTGCCTGTTAGAAAGGGGAGCTTTGAAGGTCAGACAGCTGATCATCTGGTCCTTGTTTATAACATGCGTGCCGGATAGTTTCTTCCGCCCCAACCCTCCTAGGCTTTGTTTTGTATCAGGAAACTTTGGCTACTTATGATGAAAAATAAAAAAACTATCTTCGCGAATTCTTCACGAAACTGGCTGAAATTTTTGCATTCACTCTAATTGGATTCAGAAGCTGGCTCCCAAAATTCCAAGTGAATTGATTAAAAACTTAAAAAGTCGCTGTTGAAAATTTTTATTACCTATGCTCTTCTTTCTGCTTTGGGCAAACAGAGTGTGCAACAGGAAGGGTGTTGCCATAGCAATGGTTGATTGACAGCCGAGAGCCCTGATAGAAGACCTTGGTTGGAAAGAAAGCAAACAGCTGTCTATCACTTCCCTTCCTTTTTGGGCTAGGAGAAAAAATTCAGAAATCCATTTTCCCGAATTTTGAAAATAACACAGAAATTTTTCCAGTGGTTAAGATACATCATAATAAAGTTCTAGTGCAAATTTCACCAAATTCCATTGAAAACTTTAGCAGATACAAAAAAAAAAAAAAAAAAAAAAAAAAAATTTGGTTGCATAATCGGATTAAAAAAACAGCAATTATAAATTACGGGAAAAGCTAGTGAATTTTTTTAGATGCCATGTTTTATTTAAACAGTGACCCGTAAAATTTTTGCAAACATACATTTTATTCAGACATCTGAGTTACTGTTTTAATAAAAAAATGATTTATAATTAAAAAGTTTTCAATGGATTTAGGCAAAATTCAGCAGATGAACGTATTTTAGAAAATTGCAACATTGACTTAAATCTGTCATTTCATCAAAAATTGGGGAGTATTATCTTTTTACATTTTTTCCCATACTTAGGGTGAAGGAAGAAAGGCGCAACTTCTTCGCACTTCACTAGGGTGCAGATGGTGATTTACGGCGATGTGCCAAATGAAAAGAAGCTGTTCCAGTAGGACATTCCAGAGGTTGCGTGTGTGGGGAGGGGGGGCGTGCTCCTGTCATTTTATCTTCCTATGATCATCATTTTTTCATTTATGTAAAATACTTCGGAATCTCATAATTTATACCAATAAAAAAACTGGATTTTTTTTTTATATTTCAGGCTTTTATAAATAGTTTGGCTAGTTCCACATTTTGGGGTAGCACTTTACAAATTTTACTTAGGAGAGGTTCTGATTTAAAAAAAAAAAAAAGTAAATTGATGCAATCTTGTTTGATTTCAAAAATAATATTTGGAAAGTAATGTGAGGCAGATTTTTATTTTTTTACAGAATTGTAGTTTTCAATACTTTTTCTCCTTCCACGATGTACTGGCAGACATAAAGGTAGGTTAGATTCTTTTGGGTTGGGTGGTGGACCAGGATTTTCTGACTTCTATGATTAGACTTATCTGAAACTTGTGGCCATGTTCCTATAGTTACTTTCTGTTGTTTTTTTTTTTTTTTTTTTTAATTGTTGGTTCTCCCTTCTATGATTGTCCACTCCCAAATTATTTTTTGAGGTACATACCCACACAGCATAGAATATTTCGTATATGTTACAAGTACGTAGCACTGAAACATTTAGACTTTTCAGATGTGTTGCGCAATGTAACAGTAATATTTCAGAAGCCTTACGATTATGTCAAAATGTCCGCGAATGTTACAAAACTTTGAAACATAACCGATATGTTACAGTGAAAGGTCTTTGTAACTTCTACATACCAACTTCATGTTACTGTTACGTATTTGAAAGATATTTGTGACATCATCATATTACTGTTACGTGATAATAGGGGAAGCCGTCCACCATTAGCCGTCCACGTGCTGCCTCAAGGATGCATGTGGTCGATTCCTGGTCAATCATGGTGTCAGTAGCAGCCATTTTTTTTCACGTGATCTTCCCGACCATCTTTTATCCGCCATTTTCTCTTTGTGTTCAACAATAACATTTTGTGTGCCACGTGGTCCTACCGAGCATGTTTTTTTCGCAATTTTTTTTATTTTACCTTCCCACATGGTCTCCCCGATATCTTTTTTACGCCATTTTGTTTTTCTCCATCAGGAAATGTTACGGTGTGACGTCACGACGCTAGGGAAATTTTCTTTCCAAGGAAATATAAATCCTCGAAGATTACGCCAAGTTCGAACCCCTGTCCAGCGGGTTTCTAAGCAGATGCATTATCCCACTCGACCATGGGACACCTTGTGCTTACAGCGTTCTGTAGGAACTAACAAAAAGGCCAGTGCTTTGCGCATATGTTATTTAATAGAAATGCATTATTTTTTCCACGGATTATTTTATTTTTCTGTAGGATGACTTAAACTTCTTCATGATTAATCAATGAAATGTACCTTTTAATGCATATCTTAATCTATATTTTCTAAATGCTTTGTGAATACGTTACTTAATAGTAATACATTATGTTTTTTCCATAGATCATTTTATTTTTCTGTAGGATGACTTAAATTTCTTCATGATTAATCAACGAAATGTACCTTTTAATTCATATCTTACACTACTTTTTTTTTCAAAACTTGCGTAGTCGTTAAACTTCTCAATATATCAACATTATTTTTTTTCTACCTTTACAAACTAACAACTATTTTTATTGAGACTTTTTTTCTGATTCAAAACCAACGAACATACTAAGATATTATAGACTGGCGTGCAAAACTTAAGGACCGACATTAGTGTACACTAACTAGCTAACTCCAGGCGCAACTTGGCACTTCACTGGGGTGCAGGTGGTGATTTATGGCGATGTGCCAAATGAAAAGAAGCCGTTCCGTTAGGACATTCCAGAGGTTGCGGGGGGGGGGGGGGGCACCTGCCATTTTATCTTCTTAGGATCATCATTTATGTAAAATACTTCGGAATCTCCTAATTTATAACAATAAAAAAACTGGAATTTTTTTATATTTCAGGCTTTTATAAATAGTTTGGCTAAATCCACATTTTGGGGTAGCACTTTACAAATTTAACTTAGCAGTGGTTTTGATTTTAAAAAAAATGTAAATTGAGGCAATCTTGTTTGATTTCAAAAATATTATTTGGAAAGTAATATGAGGCAGATTTTTTACAGAATTGTAGTTTTCAATACTTTTTCTCCTTCCACGATGCACTGGCAGACATAAAGGTAGGTTAGATTCTTTTGGGTTGGGTGGTGGACCAGAATTTTCTGACTTTTATGGTTAAACTTATCTGAAACTTGTGGCCATGGTCCTATAGTTACTTTCTGTTTTGTTTTGTTTTTTTAATTGTGGGTTCACCCTTTTATGATTGTCCACTCCCAAATTATTTTTTGAGGTACATACCCACACAGCACAGAATATTTCATATATGTTGCAAGTACGTAGCACTGAAAATTGAGACTTTTCAGATGTGTTGCGCAATGTAACAGTAATATTTCAGAAACCTTACGGTTAGGTCAAAATGTATGCGAATGTTACAAAACTTTGAAACATAACCGACGTGTTACAGTGAAAGGTCTTTGTAACTTCAACATACCAACTTCATGTTACTGTTACGTATTTTTGAAAGATATTTGTGACATCATCATGTTACTGTTACGTGATAATAGGGGGTTTCTGTTAAAAGGAAGCCATCCACGTGCTGCCTCAAGGACGCATGTGGTCGATTCCTGGTCAATCATGACGTCAGTAGCAGCCATTTTTTTTCCCACGTGATCTTCCCAACCATCTTTTGTCCGCCATTTTCTCTTTGTGTTCAACCATAACATTTTGTGTGCCACGTGGTCCTACCGAACTTGTTTTTTTCGCCAATTTTTTTTTTTTACCTCCTCACATGGTCTCACCGATATCTTTTGTACGCCAGTTTGTTTTTCCCCATCAGGAAATGTTACGGTGTGACGTCAGGACACTAGGGAAATTTTTTTTCCAAAGAAATATAAATCCTCGAAAATTACGCCAGGTTCGAACCCCTGTCCAGCGGGTTTCTAGGCAGATGCATTATCCCACTCGACCATGGGCCGCCTCGTGCTTACAGCATTCTGTAGGAACTATCAAGAAGGCCAGTGCTTTGCAAATACGTTATTTAAGAGAAATGCATTATTTTTTCCACGGATCATTTTATTTTTCTGTAAGATGACTTAAATTTTGTCACGATTAATCAACGAAATGTACTTTTTAATGTATATCTTAATCTATATTTTCTAAATGCTTTGCAAATACGTTATTTAATAGAAATACATTATTTTTTTTCCATAGATCATTTTATTTTTCTGTAGGATATCTTAAATTTCTTCATGATTAATCAACGAAATGTACTTTTTAATGAATTTATTACTTCTTTTTTTCAAAACTTGCGTAGTCGTTAAATTTCTCAATATATCAACATTATTATTTTTTCTACCTTTACAAACTAACAACTATTTTTATTGAGACGCTTTTTTCTGATTCAAAACCAACGAACATACTAAGATATTATACAGTGGCATGCAAAACTTAAGGACCGACACTGGCGTGCAAAACTTAAGCAGCTAGTTAGTGTACTAATGTACACTAACTAGCTAACTCCGGGTACGGAGAAGTGGCCACACGGAGAACTGAACACATTCGAATTTCAGTGCCATAAAATTGTTCTGCATAAACACATTTCATGTGGCTATATTCCCCACTACTTGAGCAACTATAGTTCATAGAATTTTTTTTTTTAATATTTCATTTTCAGTAAGAAATTTAGACATTTCCATGATTTTCGGTCCCAAGACAAAGCGGAGAACTGGCCACAAAAATTTTAAGGGGCTGTATAAAAATTGTGTTCTGTACTGCTCTGTGGTTACGTCTCTCGAGATAGTTATGTGACACACATAACATTTCCATAATTTCGTGTTTTCTTATTTACGATATTTTTCAAGGTTTATAAACTACAACTAAACAAATTTTCTGCGTGTATGTGCAAACCCAGGAAACTTATGGGGGGGGGGGTTGCTGAAAGCCTAAAATATTTAATATAAAGAATTTCTGGTCCTATCATGAGATTTTCAACATTTATAACCAGAATTACACATTACCCCCCCTTCCCGAGAGGTTTCCTGAGGCAGCACATGACCTCAGATAATTTGTTGACTTGTAGGTTGTAAATGCTGAAAATCTCCCGATCGGACCAAAAATTCTTTATATTTTACACTTTTGGTATTAACTCCCCCCCCCCCCCCGACAGGTTTGCTGAGTAGGCACATGCCTTCAGATAATGTGTCAAGTTATAGCTTGTAAATGCTGAAAATCTCCCAATCCGATCAGAAATTCTTTGTATTTTATACTTTTAATGCCCCCCCCCCCCCGGACAGGTTTCCTGAGGCAGCACATGACCTCAGATAATTTGTTGACTTGTAGGTTGTAAATGCTGAAAAACTCCCGATCGAACCAAAAATTCTTTATATTTTACACTTTTGGTATTAACTCCCCACCCCCACCCCCCCCCACCCCCCCCCCGACAGTTTTGCTGAGTAGGCGCATGCCCTCCGATAATGTGTTGAGTTGTAGCTTGTAAATAGTGAAAATCTCCCGATCAGACCAGAAATTCTTTATATTTTATACTTTTTGTGTTACAACCCCCGACAGGTTTCCTGAGGCAGCACTTGATCGAACCAGAAATTCTTTATATTTTATACTTTTGGTATAACCTCTTCCCCCCCCCCTTTGACAGTTTTCCTGAGTCAGCACATGCCCTCAGATAATTTACAGACTTGTAGTTTCTAAACCCTGAAATCTTTTGTTGAGTTGTAGATCACAAACATTTTATATAAAGAATTATATTAATAATCGCAATTAAGAAAAGACAAAATTACGGAAACTTTATACGACTCAGATAACCAACCTCTGGGGGTCGTGGCCACGAAGTGTTCAAAAATGGAATTTTTATACGACCCTTAAAATTTTTGTGGCCAGTTCTCCTACACCCAGCTAACTCGAGTACGACAATATCACCAAAGAATATCCCAGTAGCACATGGAACGACCACGAAAGTGCTTTCATGAAATGGCATAAATGCGCATGCGCATCTACGCTGTTGCCAAATCTTAAATATTGCCGGAATGTAACATCAAGGTAGGAATTATGTACAATGGAAACTATAAAGCAGTAGTATCGTTGAATGCTATTTTTAACGTAACCATAATGTACAAAGAGTTATGTTCCAAAATAGATGTTGCTGAAACGCTATTGTAAGATATCTCTGAAAGTGTAATGAAAATGAGAGATTGTAACATTACTGATACATATCTGAAACATTTTGTGCTGTATGGGTAGTAATTCCCTGGCTTATGCTTTCTGATTTATGATTTAACATAACTGTACTACAAGTTGGAGGAATCCTCAAGCCTGACACATATTCTGTCTAGTAATTAAAATTTTCATTGTCTTCAACAACAGTCATATCTCAACCACCAGTGGCAGTCATTGGAAATGTTAAAAAAAAATAATAATCCCCGCATATGGTAACTTTTTATCAGGGGTGAAATCCAGCTGTGGGCACAACAGGCACATGCCCAATTAAAAAAAAAAAATTATTGAGTAAGTACATAAGTGCTTTGCTTTGCCTCTCATTTCTTGTTTTCAGGCATCACACTTTTTCACTACTTATGGATTTGTAACTCCATGTTTTGTTTTACATTTGCCCGAACTTTTCAGTGATTCCCCACAACAGTGCTTCAGAACTGATGTTTGTGATACACTGACAAGCAAGCACCCCATCCTGCTGGGTGGTGTTGGGGGGAGGGGGTAGTTCCCCATCTTACCCTTATGGTTACCCCATGCTTTACCACCTTGTGTGTTTTGGAGGATATAAATCTCGAGGATTTTTTTACCAGTCCTCTGTTAAACGTGTGCCCTCCCTATTCTTAAATTCTGGATCGGCCCTTGCTTTATTTTATAATAATTTCAATTGTTATCAATAATAGACTTATTACATGGAAGATAGGGCAGAATAGTGATGCTATTAAAATGATTGATTAATCATTTTCAGATTGAGGGAAAAAATTTCTGATAGGCCTTGTGGTAATTGCACCGTGATTCAATTTAGCATTATTGGGTAATTCTCCAATTAAAAACATTAAAAAGAAATGTAATGAGTAAAAAGCACACTCATCCATTTACACCTTTCATCATTTTTACTACTTAAAATTGAAATTACTTAAAAAAGTAATTTGACCATGGTACTGCAAAGCGTAATAATCATCCTGGATTTTTTTTTTTTTTTTTTTTTTGTATATGTCCTGGAAAAGGCCTGGAAAGTCCTAATTTTTCTCCCCCAAAAGTGTACGAACCCTGGGTTGGGAATGACAATGTAACAATGGAGCACTCAATTTAGGCATAGACTGTGCTTGAAGCTTTACCAACTTAAATTTTAAATTGAGGAAATGAGTGTTTCTCTGGAAAACTACCTTTTGCATGTGATAATGGTAACACAGTGAAGGGGACTTTAAAATGTATATTTGAATTGTATAAGGTTCCTGCCTAAGAAATCAATGTTGAACAGTTTTGAAGCACTTTTTTTGTTTTGAAAATGTGCAGATGAGTGTGAAATGAAACACAAAATTGAGGGGGTTGTTACATAGGTGATGATCCAACATTAACTTTTAGAAGAATTGTTGGTAGAACACTACTGCAGGGTGTCCACATTCTGGAAAGTCAGGGAAATGCCTGAAATGTTGGTAAAAGTCATGGAAAATCAGTGATATTTAGAAAAAGTCAGGGAAATTTCAATCACAGTTAGACTACAACTAGTTTTAACCCGGCGTCGGGGAGTGACTCCTCATCGCCCAACACACTTGCGCTTGGTGTTGCAGACAGTCACTAACTTCCCCTTTCTATTAATGTAACCTTGTATTTCCTACCTATTATTGTAAGTTGTGTTGCATTACTTGTTAACATTTCTCTTTTTGTTTTAGGTCAAAGGAGTAGGAGGAAATTTGTGATATAAGTTATACCTTGTTCAAAGGCAATTAAGACTGCAGCAATGTCAAAGCGTTGTGTGTTTAATGAACAATGGTTGGAAGAACAATTAAATTCTGAGTTTTCTGGTTGGATAGCTGCTGTGAATGGCAACAATGAATCAGCATTTTGTAAAGTGTGCTCTAAAATTTTCAAGCTTAGCATCATGGGGCGTCGGGCAGTCTCCAGCCATGGAAATGGCCCTAATCATTTGAAAAACATCCGTGCTAAAATGTCTCAGCCCAGTCTTGCTTCTTTCACTTCCTCTGTGAAAAAGAACTCTCTTTGTAATAACGAACTCTTGCCATCAACAAGCTCAGGAAAATGTGGAATCAGTGCTTCTAGAAAATATTAAGTCTAATGACTCAAATACTTATGTTGTGAAAGATGATGTGAAGCCCAGTGATCTTAATGCTTATGTAGTGAAAGATGATGTAACAAAGTCGAAAATAATATGGGCCATGGAAGTGTTGTCCAAGTGAATGTCTCTGAACTCTTGTACACAGATTAACAAAACATTTCAGTTAATGTTTCCTGACAGTGCAATAGCTTCAAAATTTACTTTAGGCAAAAGCAAAGCATCTTATGTGATAAACCATGGATTGACACCACATTTCAAAGAGTGTTTAATGGACGATCTGAAGCAGTGCACTGATTTTGTAATTTGTTTTGATGAATCACTAAACAAAATTGCTCAGCATGGGCAAATGGATCAGTGTGTTCGTTATTGGGACGTCAATCTGCAAAAAGTTTCCACTAGATACTTAAGTAGTGTGTTTTTAGGACGGGCAACAGCTAATGACCTTTTTGAGAAATTCATTAAAGGTGCACCTCTTCCCTTGGATAACATGCTGCAAGTGTCAATGGATGGACCTAACGTTAATCTCAGCTTTCTTCAAAAGCTGAAAAGATAAACTTAGAACTGAAAATCCATATGGTAAATTATTAGTTGACATTGGAGTATGTGGTCTTCACGTGGTCAATGGAGCTATGAAAACTGGACTTGAAGCAGTGAAATGGGATATACACCACTTTCTGTGTAACTTGTACTACCTTTTAAAAGATAGTCCTGCTCGCCGTGCAAATTATACTATGATTACTGGATGTAAAGATTTCCCTTTGAAATTTTGCACTGTAAGGTGGTTGAAAAATGTTAATTGTTTGACTAGGGCATTGCTTGTCTATGATCATATCAAGAAATATGTTCAATAATCATCAGTTTCCAGCAAAGAGCACATGCTTCTTGCAGAATTCATGGAAAGTCCACTGTTGAAATGCAAATTGGCTGCATTTAGGACTATATTTTCAGAGTGTGAAACTTTTTTGAGAAGGTTCCAGAGCCCAAAGCTTCTAATTCCCAACAAAAGAAGTGAAGTGCTCAGAAAGGGAGAAATTAGAGTTTAAGCTTGAATTTAGGAAACTTGTGACCAGTATGATTGAAAAACTTTGGGAGAAAAGCCCACTAAAACTTAAGTTTGTCCATGTGGTAACTTGTTTGGACTCAAATATTGTAGTGCAGCAGCCGAATCTAGGCAAGAAGAGACTGGAAATTGTGCTTGAAGTTTTACTTAGTGCAAACAGGATTTCAGATGACTGTGCTGAAAAAGCTAATAAACAGTATGCTTCATTGTGTGTAGAAGCTCAATCTGCTTTAAAGTCTTAGTTTGATGAATTTTTAGACAGTCATGATGATTCTATTGGATTAGACCAATTTTACAGTGCTCTACTTGACAACCAAAAACAATTCGGTGAACTTTGGGATGTAATAAAAATTTGTCTCATTATGTCTCATGGAAATGCTTCAGTGGAAGGTGGATTTTCTGTCAATAAGTCTTCTTGTGCAAAATCTCCTGGAAGAATCCCTGATTTGTCAGAGAACAGTTTTTGATGCCATTAAAAATGTGGGGGAGTAGAACACATTGTCATCAATAGAAGGCTTCTTCTTTCTGTAAGAGCCTCCAGACGAAGATATCAGAATTATCTTGAGAAAAAAGTGTTCTTCAAAATGAAGAAGAAAGTAAACTGAGGGAAAAAAGAAAAAGTGATCATGAAATAAAGGAATTGAAGGAAAAAAGACAAAGAGTACGGAAGGAACTAGAGTTGGAGGAAGCAGCATTGCAGGCGAAGATTTCAGATTGGGAAAAGAAGAAAAGAGGTGTGTAATATAAAAACAGTGACTGTGTTCCTACCATAATATTTTTATAGTAACTGTTCTGAATATTGTGTATGGGTTTGTTTGAGTGTTTCTTTAATACATGTAAAACCATGAAAAAAAGAGTAAAATTAAAAAGGTGTGAGTTGGACGGCTATGGGGAAGGTGGAGGCTGCTAAAATAATAATAATAATAATAATAACGAAATGAATCAGTTATTTGGGAAACTATTCATCAAACGGAAACACTTTTAAATAAATTCCAATTAGTAGTTCTAATTCTGACTATTATATAGCTCTAATCATTCTACTATTCTCTTTTACGTGCGATATTTCAAAGTAACTTGTACAAAATTCTAGCGGATAATGCTTACCTTGGCATTCCTTTCTAGCGATGGGATCATTTCACGCACGTGTTTTCCGGTCTTTGTTGATGTTATTGTCCTAAAGTCCATTGTATGCGATGACTGGCTTTACTTCTCACACTTTTCGCTGGGTATACTCATTGGATCTTTGCCTTAGGATTCCAAACACATCAATTTTTACCGTTCTTTGTACTCGAAATTTTCGCCCATCCTCTGGGCATCCTCAGGAGCGTGGCGACTTTACCACCGATGTTCGTGGTTAACTTCGCGCTAATGGAGTCCGATACTCCTTGTTGCCATTCATCGGATATACTTTCCGGGATATATTTCGTTATCAAGCCCGGTGGCGCCATCTATGTTTCATTAAAACAACTTTTTTTATATATAATTTTTTTTTTTAATTTCTTCTCCTATCCTGGTTTTCTTGTCTTTTTTGCCAGTTTTTCTTTTGTTGTTCTTTTTCTTGTCTTATTAGTTCTTTCCACAGGCCCGATAATGTGCTAGGGTCGTTCTGGTTACATACCCTTGCTTTATTTTTATAGATTAATATTGCTTCTTCCCTCCTCATTTGCCTTTCCGATTTTTTATTCTTTTTTAGCATTTTAATTTCATCGAATTTTGGGAATGTCCGGTTTTCCATGCAGAATTGCACTAACGCAGTTTTGGCTTCTTTTTTTTGCCAATTAGATATGTGTTGTTTAAGTCTTTTTAATCTGTTTTTTGTACTTCCAATGTACGATATTGGGGGTATGTGTGCAATTGGAATTTCGTAGGTTCCTGATTCTTCTAGCATTTTTTCCTCTGTTTTTTTTGTTGACAGTCATACTTTTCACGGTGTGCACTGAGCTTCCTAGTTGTAAGTCATATTTAGCACAGTGCCTATTGATTTCATTACTCACTCCTTCCAAGTATGGGAAAGCTCCAATGTATTTCAATTTTTTCTTCCTCATCTTCCTTTGGTTGTGCACTTCTTGGCCTTCTTTACTCTGAGTCATATGCTTTTTACTCTCATGTATCCATTTATTAATTAGCTTGCTCGGGTACCCATACTCTTGTGCTATTTTCGAGATAAACTCTAGCTCTTGATTTTTTAGCCTGTTGTTAGATGTGTGTGTGTACGAACACACATCTAATGTGTAAGCGTACACACACACACACATCTAATGTGTGTGTGTACGCTCGCCGTATCATGATACGTCTAATGTGTGTGTGTACGCTCGCCGTATCATGATACGTCTAATGTGTGTGTGTACGGACGTATCATGATACATCTAATGTGTGTGTGTACGGACACACATCTAATGTGTGAGAGCGTACACACACACATCTAACAACAGGCTAAAAAATCAAGAGCTAGAGTTTATCTCGAAAATAGCACAAGAGTATGGGTACCCGAGCAAGCTAATTAATAAATGGATACATGAGAGTAAAAAGCATATGACTCAGAGTAAAGAAGGCCAAGAAGTGCACAACCAAAGGAAGATGAGGAAGAAAAATTGAAATACATTGGAGCTTTCCCATACTTGGAAGGAGTGAGTAATGAAATCAATAGGCACTGTGCTAAATATGACTTACAACTAGGAAGCTCAGTGCACACCGTGAAAAGTATGACTGTCAACAAAAAAACAGAGGAAAAAATGCTAGAAGAATCAGGAACCTACGAAATTCCAATTGCACACATACCCCCAATATCGTGCATTGGAAGTACAAAAAACAGATTAAAAAAAAGACTTAAACAACACATATCTAATTGGCAAAAAAAAGAAGCCAAAACTGCATTAGTGCAATTCTGCATGGAAAACCGGACATTCCCAAAATTCGATGAAATTAAAATGCTAAAAAAGAATAAAAAATCGGAAAGGCAAATGAGGAGGGAAGAAGCAATATTAATCTATAAAAATAAAGCAAAGGTATGTAACCAGAACGACCCTAGCACATTATCGGGCCTGTGGAAAGAACTAATAAGACAAGAAAACCAGGATAGGAGAAGAAATTTTAAAAAAAATTATATAAAAAAAAAAGTTGTTTTAATGAAACATAGATGGCGCCACCGGGCTTGATAACGAAATATATCCAGGAAAGTATATCCGACAAATGGCAACAAGGAGTATTGGACTCCATTAGCGCGAAGTTAACCACGAACATCGGTGGTAAAGTCGCCACGCTCCTGAGGATGCGCAGAGGATGGGCGAAAATTTCGAGTATAAAGAACGGTAAAAATTGATGTGTTTGGAATCCTAAGGCAAAGATCCAATGAGTATACCCAGCGAAAAGTGTGAGAAGTAAAGCCAGTCATCGCATACAATGGACTTTAGGACAATAACATCAACAAAGACCGGAAAACATGTGCGTGAAATGTTCCTATTGCTAGAAAGGAATGCCAAGGTAAGCATTATCCGCTAGAATTTTGTACAAGTTACTTTTAAATAATATAAGTTTCTCAATTATCCAATTCAATTTTATTTATTATCATGGCACATGTATTGAAAAACCGAAATAAACCTATTTGTGTAAGGTCAGGGATTTCTTACATATTTGTTCAGGAAAAGTCAGGGAAATCAGGTTTGATAATTCTGTGAACAACACCCTGTACTGAAAAAGCAAATATTTTCATGTGGGTACCAGGTTTTTTTTTTTTTTTTTTTTATTTATAAGGAAAAATATTTGCCTGTGCAAATTACATATATAATGTATATGCAACAGAAAGCCCTTTGCTTTGAATACTGATATAAAGTAAGTGCAGTAATTTAAGTTTAAATAACTTTCAAAAATCCCCCCACATCATCACGCTTGATTACGATAACTAACAGACAGCTATCTGTTAATTAGTAACATGTTGAAAATGTTTCTGTTACATCAGTTAAAAGACAAGTATGAGCTAGTGTTCCTTACCTGTTTTAACAAATGTTGGTTTGCCTCGGTGGCGCCGTCGTCTAAGTACTGGCTTATGACTGTTCGTCCAAGATGGGTCTGGGTTCAAATACTGGTGAGGCATGAATGTTGTGTTTATCTTACAGCACTGGCTCTCTCCTTTTCCTGGAACCAGTAGCCTTAGATTAGGGACAGGCGACTGCTAGTCGCTCATGGTGGTCATTAAACCCTCAAAAAAAAAAAAAAAATGTTGGCAACTCTGATGTAATTGTGTATGCTTAGATTTTCAATTGGGTGGCCATATTGATATCCTTTCCCTCCATCCTAACCTCCTAAATATCATGTGACTGCCATAAAGTACTGAAATGTGATTCTCAGTTCCTATGTGATGCTGTATGCTGATGAAGTTGGCATAGATTTCATACCCGAGTTTGGGTTGTCAGTTCATATATGTCTGTACATACCATACATGCAAGGCATGTACCCATAAACTGGTTAATCAAATTTTGTAATGATCTATTTCCATTGCTTAACTCTTAATGGGATCTTGGCTGAGTGAATGTAAGATTGGTGTATGGAATACTAGAGGTATAAATGGCAAGATGAGTGAGGTGATTGAGGAGATGAATAAATATAGACTGGATGTGCTGTGTGTAAGTGAAACCAAAAAAAAAAAAAAGGAAATTGGGGTAGAAGAAGTGAATGGCACGGTGAGTGTGTGGTCTGGAGTATTGGATAATATGAGAGGACAGGCTGGTGTAGGTCTGATTTTAAGTGAAAAGATGAAGAACAACTTGATCCACAATAGTTGTGTAAGTGAGAGAATTCTCTGGATTCATTTGAAAGTGAAACTTCAGAAATTGTAATTGTTGTAGTGTATGCTCCTTGTGACTCGGAACCTTTTGATAAGAAAGAAGATTTCTGGAATGAGCTAAAAGCTGTTTTGAGCCAGTTTGGTGCTAAAGAAAAAGTTATAATAGCAGGGGATTTCAGTGCTAGAGTAGGTGTGCAGAATGCAATTTCTGACAATGTTCTGGGTAAGTTTAATGATCTCTGTGTGACTGATAATGGTGAAAGATTAATTGAACTCTGCATTGAGAATGGTTTGTGTGTATCTAATACATTTTTCAACCACAAGTATATCCACACATATACTTGGGAAAATCGTACTCTTGGTCAAAAGAGTGTGATAGATTTTGTTGTCTACGATCAGCGTTTGAAACACTTAGTTGTTGACACCCGTGTTATCACAGGTGCTGATGTTGGTTCTGATCATTACTTGGTAGTGTCACGAGTGAAACTTAATGTTGGTTGGAGGAAAAGGAATAGGAAGAGACCCAGGATAGAAAGAATAAAGGTTGATAGGCTCCTTGAAGATCATCAGCGGTATTCTGACTTACTCAGAGAACGACTGAAGGATCTGAAGTCTGGTGAGAGGGATGTAGAAAAGAAGTGGGAATGTTTTAAGAACTGTGTTGTCACTGCTGCTAAAGAGGTCTGTGGCACCACAATAGTGGGTAACAATAGAGGGGATGCTTGGTGGAATAGTGAGATTGAAGAGGCAGTTAAGAGAAAGAAGGAAGCCTATTTGGGGATGTTGCAAGGTAGAGTCTCTGTGGATGAATATCGCTGTAAGAAGCGTGAAGCTGCTAAGCTGATTCGCCACAGTAAGGCAAAAGATAGGAAGGAGGAAGTGGAAAGGCATGAACTGGCTTTTTGGAAAGATAGGAAGTCCTTTTGGAAGTACACAAGACTCAGGAAAAATAGGGGAAACAAAGTTGTAAGTTGTGTGAAGAATGAGATTGGGGAAATGTTATGGGAGCCCAATGAGTTAAGTGACAGATGGGGTGAATACTTCTGTTAGTTATAAGATCAGGAAAGCAAAGATGATTCTGAGACAGACGCAGATGATGTCACAATAAGGGATGAAAGCACAGGAGGGATCTCAAGTGAAGAAGTGTGTAAAGCTCTAAAATCTCTTCAGAATGGTAAGGCTCCGGTAGTTGATGGCATAACTGCAGAGATGTTGAAATATGATGGTGACTCTGTAATTGACTGGTTAACTGAAATTTGCCAGTTGTGCTGGGAGTTAGGAATGGTCCCTCAGGATTGGAAGGATGCTATTATTGTTCCCTTGTATAAGGGAAAAGGTGATCAGACTGAATGCAAGAACTATCGTGGTATTAGCCTACTGAGTGTGCCAGGGAAAGTGTTTGGTAAGGTTGTTATTGAAAAAGTACGAGGTCTTACATCATTGAAAGTGTGGGATGTTCAGAGTGGTTTTATGCCTGGTAAAGGCTGCACTAACCAGATTTTTGCATTACGCACGATGATTGAAAAGTATCTGGCTGTTGATAAGAAAGTTTTTACTGCCTTCATAGATTTAGAGAAAGCTTATGACCGAGTGAATAGAACACTTTTGTGGAAGGTATTGAATGAGTATGGTGTTTCTGGGAATCTACTTAATAGTGTAAAAGCCATGTATGCTGGTAGTAGAGCTTGTGTACAAATGAATGGTGTTTTATCAAAATGGTTTTCCATTGGTGCAGGAGTTAGACAAGGTTGTGTAATGTCACCATGGCTGTTTAATATATTTATGGACGCATGCATGCGTAATGCCAAAATAGATAATAGTGGTTTATGTCTTGGTGATATCCGTGTGTGCAGATTTCTGTATGCTGATGACACTGTCCTGTTGGCAGAGAGCAAAAGTGAGTTGCAGAGTATGTTGACTCGGATGCACAAAGTTTGCATGAAATTCAAACTGAGTATAAATAAGGGAAAAACCAAAGTTATGGTGTTTGAGAGAGGAACGGGTAGCACTGAATGTAATGTAAGTATAAATGGCACTGTGATTGACCAGGTGAGTGAGTTTGTGTATTTCGGAAGCCATGTTTGACAGAGAGAACAAGTTGGATGGTGAAATCAGTAGGCGAATGAATTCTTTTTTGAAAGTCATAGCTGCTCTGGGAGGTTTTCACAGGAATGTTGTGTTCTGTAGAGAGTCACACATGGCTGTGTATGAAACTGTAATTGTTCCAACTCTGATGTATGGCAGTGAAACCTGGGTACTGCCGAAGAAACATAGGAGTCGTTTGTGTGCTGGAGAAATGCGTTACTGACATGGGGTTTGTGGCAAGACACGATCTGATTATGTGAGGAATGAAGATGTCTTGCAGTTGTGTGATGTGAAGCAAAATTTTGTTAGCAAGGTGGAGACCAATATGCTTCGGTGGTTTGGCCATGTTGAAAGAATGAGTGATGAAATGCTTACTAAGAAAATCTTTTCAGCCCAAGTGGCAGGAAGGAAAAGCAGAGGAGGGCCAAGGAAGACATGGGTGGATCAGATTCAGGAGTGTCTGCATGAGAAAAAGATTATGAGTATGAAGTATAAAAGATCTTGTGTACGGCGTGTAATGGATATCAGTGAAGCACGAGTTGTATGTCAAGATCGCTGTAAATGGAGAAGTTTGATACAACAACAATAAATAAAAGTATCTGGAAGTTTGTATTTCTTTTTGGAGCTAACCTTAGAATCTCAGAGAACAGCTTAGTGATATGTATGTATGTATGTATGTATGTATGTATGTATGTATGTGTATTCCTAATAGCTCAGTAGCTGTAGAGAATAAGAGCAGACAAAGCAGCTGATGCATATTCATTTAGTGCCAGATCATTGTGACCTCAAGTGGATGCATCCCACAGTATTAGCAATGACATTATTGACTGGCACAAAATATACTGTAGTCTCTCGATAATTGGTGGTCCTCAGGATAGAAGGTTCCGCCAGTTAGTGAAATCAGCAGATTATCTGGCAACCTTTAATGAATGAACACAGTTCATGCATACTTAAGAGTATTATTTGTATTAAAAAACGAAAGTATCTAGGTTGTAAAAAAAAAAGCAAAAATATGTGTGGGTATGCAGTATATTTAGATTAAAAATTTTACATAGTACATATGTAGATGTAATGTAAATACTTATCATATTCATTCGATATTCATTCATAATATGTGATTTCCTTTTGCTTCATCAGTGAAAAGTGATTTTTAGCAGAATATTCTCTCCACTTTTGAATGGATATTGTGTTCGCAGCAGTGGAAACTCGTTGTTCAATGCAACACAAAGCTAATCCTAGAGCATATTTTCCCTTAGAATGTGCCTTTTTGGACTGTCATGTCTTCCCCATTGTTCCCTTAATGTGAATCATTGTTGTCTTCATTCTTTGGGAATTTTTCAATTTCTGCATCATCCATCACTTCATTTTTCAACAAGGAATCATGTAATATTTTCAAAGAATAAATATTGTTCTTTTAAATCTTCTGTTTCATTCGTTAAATTCGAATGCTTTGACCAAGAAAGGCAGTGTTTGATCAATTAGTTCTAGGAAGTGGTATTATACAATTTACAATGACCATGAAAAATGTAAACTCACCATTTCTTCACTTGAATTCCCCACCGGCTGCTTGCTGCTCTAGTTAAACAGATTCGGATATATGTCCTTTTATTAGCTTATATACACTATTGGTAAAACAGAATGAAATAGAAACTGTTGAGACTTGGAATAAAATCGAATAAAAAGGCCATAACGAATCATTAAAATTCCAGAGAGGCCATCATTATTCACACTTGCACACACATACACCCCGTTATTCCAAACACACGCCCAAGTTGCACCCTTCTTCAGTGGTTGGTCATGTATTTGCCTCAACTGCCAAGTCATCAATGCCTCATTAAACTTCTGCTAAGTCATATTCCGCCTCGACGTCAGAATCTTCATTGTGCATGTCACGCTGCATGCCTTCTGTCGGTAATCGGTCGTATGATGTCTTAATCGTCTTCTTTTCTTTGCCTTTTCATTTTTTTTTTCCTCTTGGTTAATCTGGTATTTCCATGTGTATGACAAGGTCGTATGAGTATTATTATTGCAATTGAATTTTTTTCATTTTTTCGATCATTGTAGCCTCGGAAGTGAGGATCTGCTTGTTATGTGATACGAGAAGTTTTATATTTGTTCAGTCAGGCTCAGTATTATTCTCAATGCAGTAGTGAATTAAAGATGTTTTAGCCTGTCTTTTATTCCAATTGCCCAAGTGTTCTTTTAATCTGATATTTTAATTTCTTTTAGTATTTCCAATGTACAGTTTATTACTATTATTACCTTCATTTGATGGTACAGTTGGTATTGTAAACACCAGCTTTATCCAGAATTGATATTGGATTCCTAACTTGAGTTAATATACTAGCACTATCTTTAACAGTTTCAGCAATTCGAAGGTTAGCACGTCGACATTCAGTTCCTAAAATTCCTGTTATATTCAGATTATAAGGTATTTTTCTGCAGTATCGCAATTCTTCATTTTTATTATTAGTTTTATCATTGTTTACCCTTTGTTTGTAATCTTCGTATAATTTATTTATAAGTTTTACGTCATAACCAAAATGTACAGCAGTGTTTTTTATCCAATCTAATTCCTTGGTTTCCACATTTTGATTCGAGGAATGAGAAATTGCTCTTTGTATATAGTACCTGAATGCTGATATTTAGTATTTCCAGAGGTGATATGAGTCTTTAGGTATGATAGTTGGCGCAAATGAGGGTTTTCTGTAAACTTCATATTCTATGGTGGACTTATTATACAGCAGTGTTTTTTATCCAATCTAATTCCTTGGTTTCCACATTTTGATTCGAGGAATGAGAAATTGCTCTTTGTATATAGTACCTGAATGCTGATATTTAGTATTTCCAGAGGTGATATGAGTCTTTAGGTATGATAGTTGGTGCAAATGAGGATTTTCTGTAAACTTCATATTCTATGGTGGACTTATTATTTTTTTAATAAAATGTCTAGAAAAGAAAGTTGTTTATTGTTTTTATCTTCTTTGGTTAATTTAATACATACATACATACATACATACATACATACATACATACATACATACATACATACATACATACATACATACATACATACATACATACATATATATACCTAAGCTGTTCTCTGAGATTCAGAGGTTAGCCCCAAAAAGAAATACAAACTTCCACATGTTTTTACTTATTGTTGTTGTATCAAACTTCCCCATTTACAGCGATCTTGACATACAACTCGTGCTTCACTAATATCCATTACACGCCATACACAAGATCTTTTATACTTCATACTCATAATCTTTTTCTCATGCAGACACTCCTGAATCTGATCCACCCATGTCTTCCTTGGCCTTCCTCTGCCTTTCCTTCTTGCCACTTGGGCTGAAAAGATTTTCTTAGTAAGCATTCCATCACTTATTCTTTCAACATGGCCAAACCACCGAAGCATATTGGTCTCCACCTTGCTAACAACATTTTGCTTCACATCACACAACTGCAATACATCTTCATTTCTCACTCAATCATATCGTGTCTTGCCACAAACCCCACGTAAGTAACGCATTTCTCCAACACACAAACGACTCCTATGTATCTTCTGCAGTACCCTGGTTTCACTGCCATACATCAGAGTTGGAACAATTACAGTTTCATACACAGCCATGCGACACTCTCTAGAGAACACATCATTCCTGTGAAAACCTCCCAGAGTAGCTATGACTTTCAAAGAAGAATTCACTCGCCTACTGATTTCACCATCCAACTTGTTCTCTCTGTCAAACATGCTTCCTAAATACACAAACTCACTCACCTGGTCAATCACAGTGCCATTTATACTTACATTACATTCAGTGCTACCCGTTCCTCTCTCAAACACCATAACTTTGGTTTTTCCCTTATTTATACTCAGTTTGAATTTCATGCAAACTTCGTGCATCCGAGTCAACATACTCTGCAACTTACTTTTGCTCTCTGCCAACAGGACAGTGTCATCAGCATACAGCAATCTGCACACACGGATATCACCAAGACATAAACCACTATTATCTATTTTGGCATCACGCATGCATGCATCCATAAATATATTAAACAGCCATGGTGACATTACACAACCTTGTCTAACTCCTGCACCAATGGAAAACCATTTTGATAAAACACCATTCACTCGTACACAAGCTCTACTACCAGCTTACATGGCTTTTACACTATTAAGTAGATTCCCAGTAACACCATATTCATTCAATACCTTCCACAAAAGTGTCCTATTCACTCGGTCGTAAGCGCTCTCTAAATCTATGAAGGCAGTAAAAACTTTCTTCCCAACAGCCAGATACTTTTCAATCATCGTGCGTAATGCAAAAATATGGTTAGTGCAGCCTTTACCAGGCATAAAACCACTCTGAACATCCCACACTTTCAATGATGTAAGACCCCGTACTTTTTCAATAACAATCTCACCAAACACTTTCCCTGGCACATTCAGTAGGCTAATACCACGATAGTTCTTGCATTCAGTGTGATCACCTTTTCCTTTATACAAGGGAACAATGATAGCACCCTTCCAATCCCGAGGGACCATTCCTAACTCCCAGCACAACTGGCAAATTTCAGTTAACTAGTCAATTACAGAGTCACCACCATATTTCAACATCTCTGCAGTTATGCCATCAACTACCGGAGCCTTACCATTCTGAAGAGATTTTAGAGCTTTACACACTTCTTCTCTTGAGATCCCTTCTGTGCTTTCATCCCTTATTGTGACATCATCTGCGTCTGTCTCAGAATCATCTTTGCTTTCCTGATCTAATAACTCACAGAAGTATTCACCCCATCTGTCACTTAACTCATTGGGCTCCCATAACATTTCCCCAATCTCATTCTTCACACAACTTACAACTTTGTTTCCCCTATTTTTCCTGAGTCTTGTGTACTTCCAAAAGGACTTCCTATCTTTCCAAAAAGCCAGTTCATGCCTTTCCACTTTCTCCTTCCTATCTTTTGCCTTACTGTGGCGAATCAGCTTAGCAGCTTCACGCTTCTTACAGCAATATTCATCCACAGAGACTCTACCTTGCAACATCCCCAAATAGGCTTCTTTCTTTCTCTTAACTGCCTCTTCAATCTCACTATTCCACCAAGCATCACCTCTATTGTTACCCACTCTTGTGGTGCCACAGACCTCTTTAGCAGCAGTGACAACACAGTTCTTAAAACATTCCCACTTCTTTTCTACATCCCTCTCACCAGACTTTAGATCCTTCAGTCATTCTCTGAGTAAGTCAGAATACCGCTGATGATCTTCAAGGAGCCTATCAACCTTTATTCTTTCTATCCTGGGTCTCTTCTTATTCCTTTTCCTCCAACCAACATTAAGTTTCACTCGTGACACTACCAAGTAATGATCAGAACCAACATCCGCACCTGTGATTACACGGGTGTCAACAACTAAGTGTTTCAAACGCTGATCGTAGACAACAAAATCTATCACACTCTTTTGACCAAGAGTACGATTTTCCCAAGTATATGTGTGGATATACTTGTGGTTGAAAAATGTATTAGATACACACAAACTATTCTCAATGCAGAGTTCAATTAATCTTTCACCAATATCATTCACACAAGGATCATTAAACTTACCCAGAACATTGCCAGAAATTGCATTCTGCACACCTACTCTAGCATTGAAATCCCCTGCTATTATAACTTTTTCTTTAGCACCAAACTGGCTCAAAACAGTTTTTAGCTCATTCTAGAAATCTTCCTTCTTATCAGAAGGTTCCGAGTCACAAGGAGCATACACTACAACAATTACAATTCTCCGAAGTTTCACTTTCAAACGAATCCAGAGAATTCTCTTACTTATGCAACTATAGTGAATCAAGTTGTTCTTCATCTTTTCATTTAAAATCACACCTACACCAGCCTGTCCTCTCATATTATCCAATACTCCAGACCACACACTCACCGTGCCATTCACTTCTTCTACCCCAATTTCCTTTTTTTTTTTTTTTTTTTGGTTTCACTTACACACAGCACATCCAGTCTATACTCATTCATCTCCTCAATCACCTCACTCATCTTGCCATTTATGCTTCTAGTATTCCATACACCAATCTTGCATTCACTCAGCCGAGATCTCTTTCTCATACGCCGTTTACAAACTCCAGGTCGATTCCGTGGTGGACCGTCCTTCTCAAATGTGGTAGGTCCACCATATCCCACACTTGAGTCGTTCTTAATATTTCTTTTTGTCTTTTTAATCAGGTAAGTACATCAGTGTGAGGGATTAGCCCACAGCTGAGGGTTCCAGTTGGTCATTCAACCTAAGAATTCTGGAACCAAACCCAGTGAGTTGGGGTCTTTTTGCTAATGTCACACAGAAGTAGCTTGCACCTCTCCAAAATTCACAGAGGCCCTAGTTGCTGTTGTGTGTGCCAATTGTTACCACAGAGTGCCCTGAGGAGGCAAATAGATGGATATAATTCTCTGTATTTACTTATGAAGTACTATAACTCTTCTTTCGAGTGTCATAAAAAAATAATTATATCATCAACGTACTTCAGGTACAGTTCAGGCTTTTTGATTTCTTTATCTTGTATTAAGATTTTTGTTTCAATATCCTGTAGAACTGCCTTAGTCATCAGACCAGACAAACTGAAAGCCCACATAGGAGCACTAGTTACTTGCTTATAAAGATTTTTATTATATTGAAAAAAATTATTATTGTTGATGAATGTCAGAGCTGCAATTATACTGTTGTCTTCATTCTTCGCAATATTATGTTCATTTAGTTTATTTTCGATAATAAGTGCAGTGAAACCTCTGAATAATGGTCACTGCTCGAACAGGAAAAAGTGACTGTTGTTGAAAGGTGCCGTTGTTCAGAAGTTAGGCCTAAGCTGATACTATTTGTCAGTTCCTTTTATATAAAAACAGAGTAAGTGTATGAAACTGAAGCACATAGAAAATGGTTTCAGTGTTTTTTTTAAATGCTGAATAAAATAATTGGCATGTTGTATTAGAATTATGATATGTATATGTGTCTAATATTAGGTGTGCAACTTAATTCTTGGCCACAGGCACGACACATTGACAGCAAATTATTGCAAATCGGATATGTACCTAATCAGGAAAATAATCCCCGTCGTGTTGGATACATTTGAGCCATCGGTCAGGGAGCTGCCGAATGCCACTGCGGAAAAAAGAGGGCTGTTTCAAGTTGATAAAGTCATCAATACTTGTGTGGACCTCCTCGACAGAAGTGAAGTGCGTATCACTCAGGTGATGTTGCAGAGTGTGAAACAGGTGATAATCCGATGGGGCAAAGTCTGGAGAATACGCCGGGTGGGACAAAATCTCTCATCCCAGGTCGGTTATCTTGTTTAAAGTCGCTTTTGTGTTGCGAGGACGCTCGTTATCCAGAAGCAACAGGACCAACCTTCTGCCGTTGCCGGTGTATGGCCTTTTCGCCTCCATTGCATCTCTCACACAAATAAGTTGCTGACAATAATGCTCAGCATTGACCGTTTCACCAGGTTTGAGCAACTCATAGTGTACGACACAGCGCTGATCCCACCATATACACAGCAACAACTTCCTGGCATGGATATTCGGTTTAGCGGTACTGGTGGTAGGCTGACCTGGATAAACCCACAATTTGCTCCACTTAGGATTATCGTAGAGGATCCCCTACTCCTTCTTGAATCTGGAGAGCAAGGAAATCCTTCTTGAATCTGGAGAGCAAGGAAATCCTTCTTGAATCTGGAGAGCAAGGACACAGAAACATTGTAGCGCCTAGACTTGTTCGCAGCTGTGAGTTGGTGGGGCACCCAATTGCCCTCCTTGTGAATCCATCCAAGCTTGTGCAGGTGCTTTGCAATGGTTTGCCGTGTTACTCCGAGTTCCTGGGCGAGCTCTGACTGTATGTGACGGGGATCTGCGTCCAACAGTTGTTCCAGTTCCTCATCGGCAACTTTCTGTGGCTGTCCCGGACGTCGTGCATCACGGAGATCAAAATTTCCGTGCTTAAACCCCTGGAACCACTTCTTACACGTACTGTAGGACACAGCAGCCTCACCCAAAGCAGCACAGATCATTTGCTGGGCTTCTGCAACACTTTTTTCAGCTGAAACGCGAACAGGAGGCAGTGCCTCAAATGTTGCTTATCGAATGACATTACATTTACCATCAACTTTCGTCCCTTCTGTCACTACAGCTGTGAGCGGTTACAGTTGCCTGGAAAGCTGTTGGATGATGCTGCAATCAGCCATTATCACACACAGCTATTTGCATTTGCCGACGTTCTATGATTACTTGCGGTTAGGGGCCGAGAATTAAGTTGCATACCTAATACAATAATGAGCATGTTGTATTAGACACGTAATAAATAAATATATATATATATATAAATAACCATCACCTCTCATAATTCTGTGTATAAATCACTGTCATTCTGTACAAAAGTCTGAATGTCATTAAAATTTTTAAAAATTTCTTTGTAAGTTTTCTCTCTACAGTTGCCAGTTTGTCTCTATTTCATTAACTTCATGTTCACTTTGATCCCTTGAAACCTTTGCACTAATCATTTCTTCTTCAGTAAATCACTGACTTGCATCCTTACACAACCATTACATTCTACTAAGCGACAAACACTTATTCGTTTTTCACACTCTTCCATAGCTTTCACCTTTTCCGCTAATGTCAAAAACTTCCTCTTTTGTTTTTCACTCATTTTCATGAAAGTGCAGGAACTTACGTGTTTAAACTGCAGAAAAATGCGCTTTTGCGAATGTCGAAAAGTATTTCCTGAATACTGCAGATCTTTCATTTAATGTATGTGAAACCAGCTTTCTGCAAAATGAGGAGAAAAGAGACATATCTATGGGAAAATATTTTCTGTATGCCAGACAATTCATCAATCAGTTGGATTGGACATATCCTGAAAGTCAATACGGAATAAGAGACAGATATGCTGTGTGCCTCTTTTGATGTGAGGATCAAAACGCAAATGCAATTGTTTGCCTGCAAAAAAACTAAACTTAGTTCAAGAACGACATTGTCCAGATTCAGAACAGTAAAACATCTGATTGTTTACAGCTGAACCTTTTTAAGCAGGAAAAAGAATAATGAGTATGACTTGCAGTTTAAATGCACAACCGTCTCTCGTTATCTTCACTTATTGGTCACTAAAATTTGATGGCCCTAGCAAAGCTTTTACAATCAATGATGTTGAACTCTAACAGAAAAATGCCGCAGACAATGTAACTGCAGGGTTTACTGGCCGCCGCAAGTGGAAAGCAGGAACAGGACCCACAGGGACAAAACCAATCGACACTGCCGTCAACGGGCAACATTTAAGGCACCATCCCACCCCACTTAATGTGGAGTTACGAAGCACATACACTGGATATGGAATTTGCCTTAAGTAATTGCCGCCGCATGTCGAATTAAACTTTAACTCCTTTATTTTTGCTTAAGCATTCCACTGTACGTGACATAATGCATGTATAGCAACATTCTTTGTCCCCCCTTTTTCCTTCAGCCGAAGTACCAAAGGGACTGCGTAAAACCTCTCTTATGGGCAAAGTGTCCGTTTGACTTCCTTCAAGGGTGACCATTGTTAAGAGGTCCTGTTGTTTGGAGGTTATCACTGATGCAGGGATGCCAACCTCTATGCATTTGGCGTAGAAACTACGCATTTCTGTAGTTTTACTATGCACTATGCATCATATGCCTAATACTACGCTTTTGTTGCTATGACGCTGCATCCCCCCCCCCCCAGCTTTATTTTAGCATCATTTTTGTGTTATTTGTGGACCCCCTTAGCGTTTGTCATGGACCCAAGTGCTTTAGCGTATTCAGACAACTCAATAACTGGTTGCATATAAGAATAGTCAAAAAGTGCAATGCAGAATCTCCATGAATGTTTTGCCAGCTATGCTTCGGTATCTGTCCTGCGTCGTCTGCTACAACGAAGCAACTGCCGACAGGTGGCGCTTCGCCACCAAGGCTAGTAACTGCGCGTTAACGACTGGAGGTTCCATGCTGATCCTCGGCTATGTCACAACCGCACTCCCTCGCCTGTGTCACTCCGGACAAAATGACCAACACGATAACCAACTGGAACTGGTTTCACCCTCCTGTGATGGGTAGCAGCCTCACGTATTATTATGGTCACGTAAGTATCGGAGTGCGCACGCTGTGTACCAAAGGATACTACTACTCGAAGCGTTTTCACTGAAGTAAACACGTTTGTTTTAGCGCACCATTTGATCTTGCATGCGTGCTCACACATGTTTCACGTTCTTCTAGTTGGACAACGTGGGAGTGCCGCCGTGTCGCTCGCTTAATAGTACAGCATTGGAATGGATTTTATAGTGCTTTTCTTTCTTTATGACCAAGTGAGTCTGCTTGCTTTCCGTGTGCAGAGTTACAAGTGCTCCGGTTTGCCCAGAGTTGCTCTGGCCATCCCGGGAGTTTTGTGAAAACTCCGAACAAAATGACCACTTTGGTGTAGATATGATAAAATTAAATTTTTATTTATTGCATTTTCATAATTGCTGCGTATTGTTAAAAAATTCAAGGGTTGGCACAATCATTTTACTCCGAAACTGTTAAAATCCGGCAAAAAAAAAAGGAAAGAAAGAAGGAAATCGCTCTTTACATGCGGGCATTCTTCGTAATGTTTTTGTTTAAGTTGCATCACTTGGCCGGCTTACAGCTGTTGGAAGCACGTTGCAATGTCTGTAGTAGATGAATGACCTCAAGATAAGTACTGAAGTGAGGGATCCTCACCCAGTGCAGGCAGCGTGATGTTTTTACATACTGGGAAACGAAATTGTGGATTATCTTTTTCCCAAATTTTCAGTTAAATGTACAGAATTGTTTACAGATGCCATCATTTATTAAAACAAAGTGTCCCTGAAAATTTCACCTTGATAACTTAAAACTTTTTGAGTTAGAAATGCAATTTTTTTTTATTAATACCTTTCTGAAAGTGTCCAATCATTTATTTATTTTTTTTTTTTTGTGTAATTTGAAAAGTTTTTACTGGATTTAGGCGAAATTTTCAGGGTAACTTTGTTTGACCAATTAACACATCTATAAAAAAAATCAGCTTTTTTAAATGAAAATTCGGAAAATTAATTTTTCACATTTTAATCCTCAGTTAAGCAAAGAAGCAATACAACAGCAGGTGGCAAATGGGGCTCAGAGTAAAAGGGGGAGGGAAATGAATGTTGCAAGCCGGTAGTTCTCGGCCATCTGCGCTTTCCCGTGAAGTTGATCTTTCTTTCTCTGAACATCTTATTAATAAAAAAGAAAAGGGCGTAATTTTAAGTTTTCATTGGATTCAAGCGAAATTTGCAGGGTAATCTTATAAGACCGAGTTATGGCATCTGTCAAAAATTCAGTTCTATTAAAAAAAAATTCTGTATTTTTTTTTTTTTTTTTTTTTTTTTTTTTTACTTTAGTTAGGGAAGGAGGAGTAACTCAGCAGGTTGCCAATGGGATTGTGAATGAAAGGGGAGACGCTACCCTACTGAGACCCACATAATAGATTACGTGAGTCTTGCCCACACAATGCACCCCGTGGGTCTCGGATGTGAATGGCGCATGCCTGTTGGTCCTTTTTACGCTGCTCTTCTCTTTTCTCTTTCGTGAGAATAAAAGGTGATGTTTTTTTGTTTGTGTGTTGTTCATTTCCGTATTTTGGTTGCTGTTTTTTTCCTTTAAAAAATTTGTGTGCTGGCTTTTTTTTTCATCACGTCTCTCTCTAAGGGAAAGAGAAAACATAACCAAGTTTTTAAAGATGCTTATGAGACAAACATGGCCTGTTTTAAAGAGATCGAAAGAATCAGCAAATGATGCCTATTGTACCTGTTGTGGATTTCCTTCTCTGTTGCATATGGTGGAAAAGACTACTGTAGACGTCATGTGGAATGTCGCCGTCATATTGAGAATGCAAAAAGAAAAGCATCAAACCAAACATTAACAAAATGTTTGCACAATCTGATGACCTCTCCATTAGAGCAGAAGCATTATTTGCAAATTTTTTAATAGAGCACAACTGCCATTTCTGACCATGCAAGTGCATTATTTAAAAAAATGCTTCCAGATTTAGCAATTGCCACAAAGTATGGAAGTGCCCGCACAAAAACCTCTGCAATTATAAGGAGTTTTGCTGACACTTCAGTGCAGCAACTGACGGAAGTTCTGAAGATATCCAAGTTTTGCTTGTCTACAGATGGTTGTAATTCCCATTCAGATCAAAAAATATTTCCTGTTTTTGTCAGTTATTTTGACCAAACCTTAAGTAAAGTAATCACATTATTGCTATCATTACCGAATCTATATGGTAATGCAACTGGGGAAAATATATGTCACTTGCTGTATCAAGAACTCACAAAACGATCAATCCATTGTAAAATTGTATAGCGTTTTGCTCAGACAATGCACCAGTTATAGTGGGAAAGCACCATGGTGTTACAAAATTTATAAAAGATAAAAACCCTTCCATTGTTTTTATTGGCTGTACATGCTATTAGATTCATAATACAGCACTACGTGCTGTATTATGAATCCAATAGCATGAAGCTATTGAATCCAATTGCATGAAGCCATTGCTAAGAAGCTAAATGTATCCATTGAAGATTTTTTTGTGTGATGTATACTTTTATGTAAAAAGAAGTATGAAGAGAAGTGATGCTTTTAAATTGTGTCAGACTTTATGTGGGGAAGAAACACATAAAATAATATAACATGTGTCAACAAGGTGGCTGTCACTGATGAATGTGGTAAATCGTTTCCTTGATCAGTGGGAGCCGTTGCAAAAGTTCTTCTGCTATGAATATGAGGATAAAGACTCAAAGAAATTTAGGCAAATTAAAGGAACTTTTGAGTCTCCTGTTACAAAACTGTATCTGCTTTTCCTCTAGCATGTGCTGCCATTGTTTTGCAAGACAAATGTTTTTATACAACAAGAAAATCCACAGATCCATAAACTACGAAGAGAGCTGCTATCATTATTTACAGAAATAGTGTCAAGGTTTATGAAGCCATCAGCTGTAAGTGAAGCTGAAAATGTTTTTCTAATAAAATTTACTGAGTATAAGCTTCAAAAATTTAAGGATGATCTGGTTATAGGTTCAAAAACACGCCAGTATTTAATGGGAGACTCGTTAACAGAAGCAGAAAAAAATTGTTTTTACAAATCCGTACATGCATACTATACAGAAACATGCCATTACATGCTAAAAGGAACTTCCCTTTGGAAGATAAAGTTTTGCAGCATGCTGAAGTTGCTTATGTCAATCTCAGATTTCAGAGTAAATTTAAGTCTGTGGATTTTTTTTTCTGGTGCTCTTTCAGAAATATGATGATGAAGAAAGAAGTACAATTGAGTTTGCTTCATTCAATATAATGATGATGAAGAAATACCATTGGGATTGATTTACCATGTTTAACAGAAAAATTGCTGTTACACACAGTGAAAAATCATCATTCGATGACACATCTGATGCACGCAAACATGACCGTTTTTCCGAATACGATGACTTAAATTTCTGATCTGCAATCTTTAACTTCTTGTTCAGCCATATTAAAACATGTAATCACTAAATGTGTCCACAAGTCGCGAAAGCACAAAATAATTTGTGTACAACCATGAGATATATTAAACTGTGTGTTCATGCCCAACCTTTGTGTTTTCTATTTGTGTGGATTCTGTCATTCTAACAGGAATAGGGGTAAGTAAAACACCATTTTTAATTTTCTCCATTGCCAATGTTTCATAAGTCGCTAATTGTTTAAATCAAAATCTCAAATCCACGCATACAGTTCTCAATATTGATTTTTTTTCTGGTTATTTTTGTAACTGTCTAGTCTGTCGTGACTTTAAAACATCTTAAAATACTTTTTCGTAATATTTCTTGTGTCTACACATGAAAGCTCAAAACTATACATTTTTATGGCTTGGACTACACATGAATGCTATAAGAGGTTGCCATCCTTGCTGATGTTAATCCCACTGCAGCTGTTCTGGACCAACCAAAATTCGCCATTGTTTGGAGGTGTTCATTAATAGAGGTTTTATTGTACTGATTTTTCTGTCGGAGTATTAGGATATAAGGACACAATATCCAAGCTAATCATTATAGTGCCAATTAAATTGTTATGCTTTATTGCACTGATGACTTAATTTAAATTTTAGCACACAATATATGATCACTAAAATATTACTTTGAATGTTGATATAGTGCTATTTCTAAGTTAATAGTTGGTGATAAGTTTTGGCCACAATTGGTCTGATTGGGTTATCTTTTTTATGCATTTTGATTTTCTGAAACAATCAAGTCACTGTTGCACCTATTGGAGGATATGCTTTGTTCTTTATAGTATTAAGAAAATTACTGTGGTTTTTTTTTATTTTAGCTAATTGTTTAATTATCTTCTCTGTTGGGCCTTTATTAATCTGGGTCACATTAAGTTTGGCTATAGTTTTATTCATTTTCTTTCCATGATCTCTTTGGTTAAGTATTATTAATTGTTTAGACTTATCTGCCATAATGCAAGAGATATTGGGATTGTTCCATATGTCTAATAGTGCTTGTCTTTCACATTTTATTTTATTCTCATTAGTAATTTTATTAATGTTGTTGATGTTTTCTTGCTACTTCATATCTGGTAGGTTCTTGTCTTGGTTTTGGTAGCTATCTGATTATATCTTTTATTTGGGGTATTATTACTTCCAGTGGCTAAGCGTGACTTTTTAAGTAAGGGAAGCAATGCAGTTAATATGCGATAAATATGTGGCAAAAGTTATGTGAATGAAATTTTTTAATAATTAAAATCAGCAAGTGACCCATAGTATATATCAGGGATCGCATTCCTCCTAAAATTCCTAAAATTCCTAATATTTTGTGACCCTCCTTAAATTCCTAAAATTAGACCTAAAATTTGCTATTCATCCTAAAATTTTCGTAAGCTTATTTTTATTAAAAACACAACCGTTATTAACGCCAATAAATTTACCATTACGGTAAGGTAAAAAGACCTGTTATTGTAGAAACACAGCCTATATGCTGTGCTGCTGAAGGGAGGGGAAAATGACGCCATCGAGATGCACTTGCTTCGGGGCGGGCGTTCCATTTTTTTGCCTTCGAACAGTTTTCGAGAGTAACAAGAGATCTAAGGGAAAAGGGGAGGGGTCATTTTCACCCCTGGTTTGCGCTTTGCAGACGAACTCCGTGGCACGCAGAAGATCGTACTTTATTTTTGTACATGCCTTGTGGAACCTCCTCTTTCTGCTGATGTTTTGTTATTGTAAACCGCAGGTGGGTGGAAGCAAAGAGGAAACATGTGGTCTCCTTCCGTAACCTCCGGTAATGACGATGGGATGGTAGCTGAGTATTATCTTGGCAGGCAGTAGAGCACGTGATCATTGACCTTCGATCATGCGTCGGCGACAGCGACCTTCGATGCGCAATATATCTCAGCTCCGACTCGCTTTGACTGAACTTGCGTGAGATGCGTATGATAGTTTCTGGTTTTACGTCTTTTATGGTGTTCTCTGTGCTGTGTGCAGGTTCAGTTCTCTAGTGGTGACCTGCTTTTTTTTTTTTTTTTTTCATATCTTCTGACATCCTCGCAGCCAAATTTCGGGAAGTTGTCTGGTTTTGCAATATTGGAACGTGTTTTTGTACTTCCCTTTCATTTTCTGGTTAGTAATACAAGTGTTTAAGATGCCTAAATCCAAAACGAAATTTCAAGATGCGTGGCTCGCCAAAGAATTGGACGGAGTGAAGTTGAAAGAATGGTGTTCTGCAACTGAAACAATATTTTCTGCTAAGTGTATATTGTGTTCAGAAATTTTCAACATTTCTAATAGTGGCTTTTCACAAGTAAAAGCGCATCATAAAGGAAAAAAACATTTGCAGAAATTTCAAAGTAAATTTCAAAATAAGTCCATCCTGAAAGCCTTTGGAGGACGGGATCTTCAGCCCAAAACAAATATTAGTGAAGTACTGAGTCATGATTTACAGTTGGCTAAAGCCGAAGCATTATGGGCCATGAAAGTTGCTAAGGACAATATGTCTTTTGTTTCATGCACTGAAACAGTTGAACTTTTCAAAGAAATGTTTCCTGATTCTGCTATTGCAGCCAAAATGCAACTTAAAGAAAAAAAAAGTTGCTTATGTGATATCACATGGATTGTCAAAATATTTTGAAGAGGATTTGAAAAAAGACATTGCATCTAGTAGCCCAGGAAAGGTTACTATAGCATTTGATGAAACTACAAATACACAAGTGAAACGGCAGTTGGATGTGTATCTCAGGTACTGGTCTTCAGAAATAAATTCAGTTTCTTGCCGATACCTAACAAGCGTTTTTCTGGGTCATGCAACAGCAGATATTTTGCTAAAAGAAATTCTTGATGTGTTATCATCCTTCAATATTTCGTTGAACAGAATTATTTGTGTATCCATGGACAGCCCAAATGTAAATAAGTGCTTTTTACGCAAATTCAATGAAGTTGTAAAACAAGAAACAGGCCAGAAATCTTTGGAACTAGGTTTTTGCAACCTGCATGTTGTTAGTAATGCATTTAAAATTTTTTTGACAAGCTTAAATATAGATTTTGACGAATTTGCTACTGATATGCATTACTTTTTAAAGAGTAGTGCTGCAAGACGAGAGGATTATAAATCTGTCGAGGATATAACATTGGTCACTGCCAAATTTCTTTTGCGTCATGTCAGCAACAGATGGTTAACCGTTGGTTCTGTAGCCCAGAGGCTCTTGGATCAATGGCTAAATATTACAGAATATTTTTTAAACTTCTTGCCATCTCAAAAAATATTTGAAAAACAACTGCGCAATTCGGCAAGGTATAAAAGAATTCACTGTTTCCTGAAAAATGAGCTTACTCCTTGCTATTTAGCATTAATTTCATTTTCACACCAAAATTTTGAAAAGTTTTCATTATGTTATCAGAGTGAAGAACCAAAAATACACCAGTTATATTCTGATTTAAATACTTTAATGAGGAATGTTATGGCTCAGTTTATCCAAGATGATGTTATAGCAGGGAAATTTGGAGAAGACCTAAAGAATGTAGATTTTGAAAACAAAAATTCATGGAAAAAACTAGGGGAGTTAGAAGTTGGTATGAAGACAAAAATCTCCTCAGGATTGTTCAGGAGACCAGGCAGAAATTATTTCTCTTAGATGTAAGATCATCACTAATTGCAACCACAAAATATTTAAAGTCAAATTTGCCATTCTGCAATCAAAAGCTAAGAGACATAGAAGTTTTAAAGGTAAAAGAACCAAAGAAAGAGTCAACTCAACTTTCAGTCACTGAAGGACTTTCGGAAATAACCAGAATTTCAAGTGTTTTGCATCTTTCTGAGGAACAAATTGATAGAGTAAGAGAAGAGTGGAAACTTTTAAATTGCGATAAGCCAACTCTAGATGAACTAGTGAAATTTTCAGAGGAAGGGCATATTCCAGTGCAGATTGATCATTACTGGCGTAATATATTTAGTATTAAAGACTCTAGCGGAAAAGAAAAATACTCAAATCTTGCTAAACTCATAAAGTCAATTTTAGTTTTACCTCATGGTAATGCTGATGCAGAAAGGGGATTTTCGGTTAACACTGCTCTGTTAAGGAAGGACAAGGCTAACTTAAAAGACTCAACTATAACATCATTAAGAATAGTTAAAGGGGCCATTAAACACTATGGATGTGTAAGTAAAGTTCCCATAACAAGAAATTTGTTAAATAGTGTTTGTGATTCACATAAATTTTATAAAGAGTATGTTGATAAGCTGAAGGAAGAAGAATCAAAAAAGGTAAAAGAAAGGAAGCAGAAAGAGAGGGAAAATAAGGAAAAGCAGCTAGAGAAAAAAAGAAAAGCTGAGTTTGATGACAAAATAAAAGAAAATGATAAAGAAGCCTCCCTAGCAATAATTCAAGAGGGAACAGAAAGAATGAGAAAAGCTGTAGAAAAACAAAATACTGTTGAAATATCAGTTGCCTCTAACTTGATCATACAAGGTTCAGCTGAAATAAAGAAAACTGAAAGTAAATTAGTTGTGGTAGAAGCAGAAAAAGATAGGCTAATCAGGAAAAGGTTAAAACAATAATATGAAAAAAGTAATTCAGTGAACAATTGTACATAGTTCTTGGTTTTCAATTACCTTTTTAGGATATTATAATTTAATGTGAAACCTGAAAACTTTACTGTGAAAATCGTGAATTGCTTCTGGTTCAACAGCATATTAATGTTCAAAGTGAAACTTGAATGTGGTAAATATACTTGAATATGATAATAACACGTGAAAAGATAAGAACTGAACATTAGAAGTAAATCATACTTAAACTTTAGACATTAGACGTTATGCAAAAAATTTGGGTGTTAACTTCGACCATATATACTAATAGACTGCACATTGGCAATAGCTGCATCAAAGCCGCCATGGCTCAAACATTGGGCACGTCATCATCAGACTCCAAATTTCGTGTAAAAATGCTGTTATGATTACTAATTTACGCTGCAGAACTTCAGTGTTTTCGGTGTATTATGTGAATGCGCCTCATATATAATGAAAACTCTTCAGGTAAGTTTACTTATGAGCTATATACATGCATGATCGGGTTGTTTACATTTTGTGATTTATAATGTGATGAACATTTGCGAAGAATTTGGAACATGCATTCCATTTTTTTTTCTTAAGTTACTATATTTTTATATCAATAGCTGCAAGTTTCTGGTTAAGTAATTGAACTTTATTGACTTAGGTATTTAATTCATTTCTTACCTATGAAAAATCATAGAACTTTCTTTACTATATCGCTCAGAGCAACCATAAGCACAGCAGGTGTAACCCATCTTTTTGACTGTTGTCATGTGATTTTATGTTGGAGCCAGAAATTTTGATGTCATGCGCAGTCTATCAGTATATATGGTTGAAGGGTGTGAAGCAAACTCTTTACAATGTATACAAAGTTGTTTTACTAGATGTATACAAATATACATCTAGTTTTTATTGAAATACACTCCTAAAATTTTCCTAAAATTTTTCTAAAACTTCCTAAAATTCCTACCTAAAATTTTCCAGAAGTATGCTATGATCCCTGTATATATGCTATGTTGGCAATAAGACATGGCAGAAAACGTCGTAAGACAACCCCCCACCCCCAACCGTGACCATGCGCGGTACCACCAAAAAGAAATGTCTTTATTAGAAATTCAAATGCAAAGATTTATAAAAAAAATGTTCAGTGAAAATATTGAAAGGGAAAAAAACTTGTCTACCCACACAACAAATTAAAAACGAAAAATAATTAAGGTTTGCTTCTGCACAAATTAGATGTCTTAATAATCATCCAAAAGGACAGAAATGAACTTACCTAATTGTTTTTGTTTATTTGTACATAAGGCTGATTCTCCTCTCAGTTTTTGCAAATTCATTAATCACATCGTTCTGAAAACCAGGCTTCTTCCGAATTTTGCACAAAAGTTGCTGCTCAATGCTTAAGAGGGATAAAGCTGAAAGTCGTTCTTGGCGTTGAGAATTACGTAAGTAATTTTTTATTCTTTTCAGAGCAGGAAACGACCTTTCAGCTGAATCACTTGTTACAGGAATTGTTAAAAACAGATCACACAGTCTACTTACTTCTGGGAAAACGTCACTTAGAAAGTTTTTAAATGTTGATATAATCCTGCTACATCGTGTTTCATGAGATCATTTGTCTTATAAACAAAGATTAACTCACTTCTAAGTTGAGAAAAGTCAAAGAATTTGCCATAGCATTCATTGAGGCACTTGAAGCTACCTTCAGGGAAGGTTACACAATGTTGCGAGAACTGTTGTGCATCTAGCAATGCCAAAAATTTCAGCTTATACGTGTCCGAAAATCTGTGAGATATGTTCTCCCAAATAACATCGATTATTTCAAAAAAATTCTCCTGTAAGATGTTTTTTGTCAGCGTCACAAATCAATTCGTAATCGTTTACATATTTGAAGATCAGAAGTGTCAGCAGCAACTTTTTCCCACATAGAATCAAAATTATCTCTCGTCTCTTGTAGAAATGTCAAAAAATTTTCAATTTTCTTTTTGGTGCAGTAACTGATATCAAAAATTTTCTTTTGCAGTATTTGAAAAAGAGAGTCGCACATAGGAAATATGGTGGAAAACACATATAACAAAAAATGAAAATCAAAATCTTGAAGACATTAATGTAGTCCCCGTGCAGTCTGATATGTCTCACTGTCCCACATTTCAGCATTTTCAATTATTCCATCCAACAGTTTTTCGATCTCGCTTTTGTATTTGTACACCATTTCTAAAAGTCTGCTATTGTAGTTCCATCGAGTTGCAGCAATGCAAGGAAACCGCTTTTTTACTTCTTGGTCTAATAAGTACACTCTTTTTGTTGACTTCTAAAAGAAAACACCAAATCCCGATAAAGTCATAAAAAATATACTACACTGTATAATGCATTTCAAAGAATCAGCCAGTACTAAGTTCAGTTTATGCGCTTAGCAATGTACAAAAATAGTGTCTCCCTGCATTCTTGTTTAACTCAAGTTTGTAAGCCACTAATTTCACCAGCCATTACAGCAGCTCTGTCGTAAGTTTAAGCGATTAATTTATGTTTACATCTAAACTCTTCCAAAATTTTCCATACATGTTCAGCTAAAGCTTTGGTGGTGCGATCATTGCTAACATTGCTAAAACCCAGAAATCTTTCTTGAATTTCTCCATTGCTGTCCACATAACAAAAATCAATAACTGTGACTTTTTGCTTACATCTGTGGTTTCATCCAGTACAATACCTATGAATGAAGTCTGTTGGATTTCTTTTTTAACTACATTTATCATAACTTCTGAAACGGATTTAATTATGTCATTTTGAATGCTACTTGAAAGTCCAGAAAACACATTTGAATTATTAAGGTGGTCCTTTAATTTAATGTCTACTTCAGCTAGCTCATAAATAAATTCTATGTAATTTCCTTGTTGAGTGAATTTGCGGATTCTTCATGACCTCTAAATGACAGCTCTTGTTTGCCCAGCAAAAAAACAACATTAATTAATTTGCCTGGGATATATCTATTATGCTGCACTGCTTCATTGTGCTTTTCCGTGTTTAGCCGCGCTTGTTCACTAAGCCCAAATTCAATTCGAATTTTACCGAGCTGCTTTAAATTCATGCATGCAACAATATGCGGTTGGGATAATTCATGCCTCTTTTGTGCTTTATGCAGATTGTTTAAGTTGTCAAATCCAGTAGAAGACCAAACTGATTTTTCAGTGCTGAAAAGAACACAAGGCCAGCAGAACAGCTTATTTAATTTCTTGCTACCACACAACCACTTTATATCATCATGTAAACCAGAACAAAAATAACGCATACATTTTTTTGTCTTCGTCTTTATAGTAAGTTCAGGTTGTGGTCTTCCATTAGTTACAAAACTAGGTTTCTCAGCATATGAAAATGATCCAAAAGACAGAGAAAGTATTTTTTCTGGAATGCAGTCTTCGAAGTTTTGGGAGTTCACGTGGCTGTGTACTGTAGATGCCAGAGTCCATTGCTTTCATAGCGCTTACACTCCCCAGAAGAGATACAGAAACAAATAGCTACACTAATAAAAGTAACACTTATTTTTATATTCTTGAAATAATGGCATATCACCGCTAAAGAACGTGCGGCATAAAACTACTGAAAGTTCAAACCATAAGCCAATAATGGAACTGAATCAACTAATTACACTAACACAGAAAACTTTTGACAAATTGCAACTTCAAACTATAGTTACGGGAGTCCTCTGAGTGCTAAGTCTGACTGACCATTTGGAAAGCGCGCATGCTCAAGTTAGTGGCTTTATCCTTGAAACTCCCTTGTGTGTTTCTGCCTTCGGCGCAGTGGAAACATTTGGGAGAATGCTTCCCCATGCTCTATGCTTAGCATAGCATTACTGGCTGTGGCTGTCCACTCTGCGGGCAGGCATGCCGTGTTACTGGGGCTCAGCTGGGTGCATTATCTGCGTTGCTTCCAACGAGCAACTTACGTACGAGACATTTTTTCTTGTTTTCGTAAAAATACAAATGTGAATTTGTTTTCTTAAAAATAAAAGATACTGAAAAAAAGTGCCCACTACGTTATGTTGCTGTGATATTTTTATTTTACTTTAATGCTACATATTTTTAATTCACGCAAAAAAAAGCACATGAACCAAAGGGAAGCAATGCTTCCATTGACGCTTCATCACTGATTGCTTCTGCTTTTGGTATTTGATATTGATATCAGTATTTTAATCCTTTATTAAGTGCTGTTTTGCAGTGCTGTAATCTCAGTAGTGGATTTGTTTATATAGCAAGGCATTATATTCTTCATAACTAATTATGAACATGTATAATTCTCCAAATATACATAAGGTATGTTTACCGCCTATGTATGAGATAGCCTAGCGAGATTTAAGCGATGTCGAATTAAACTAAGTAGGAAAATTGAACATCTGAGCTTCCTTACAACCTGTAAGAATAACGATGTGATTCTGAAATACCTACAGATAAACATCAGGACAATTAGCAGTAATGACGATCACATAATTAAGATTCCTGAACGGAAAAGATTAACAGCGAAAATGAGAGGAAAACATGCGTGGATCGATCACCTGAGTGTTGAATCTTATGAAGTTTACCAGAACTTAGTGCAATACTTTGAAAAACAAGTGTGAAAGAAGAAATTGTTAAAATATGTGCCATAATTAAGAGAGAAAAATATCGATATAAGAAAAAACATTGGTATAAAATTGAAAACCTCAACGCATGAAAAATAAACCGAAAAAATTGAAGTAGTCAAAACATTACGAAGAATATAATTTCCTGAAATCAAAATGTGGAAACCAAGGAATTAGATTGAATAAAAACCATTGCTGTAGAATTTGGTTATGATGTAAAACTGATAAGTAAATTATACAAAGATTACAAACAAAGGGTAAACAATGATAAAGCTAATAGTAAAAAAATGAAGAATTCTGATACTGTGGAAAAATACCGTATAATCCAAATATAACATACATTCATTCAACCCAACCCAACCCAACCCAACCAGACTCTGCTCCTCAGAGAAAGAACACTGTTGTTATATCAAACGTCTCCATTTACAATGATCTCGGCACACAGCTCGAGCTCCATTAACGTCCATCACATGCAGCACACAAGACCTTTTGTACTTCATACTCATTATCATTTTCTCATGCAAACATTCCTGAATCTGGTCTTCCCATAATTTCCTTGGCCTTTCTCTACCTGTTTTTTCTGCCACTTGGGCTGAATAAATTCTATTCGTAAGCATCTCATCATTCATTCTTTCAACATGGCCAAACCACCCAAGAATATTAGTCTCCACCTTGCTAACAAAATTTTGCTTCACATTACAGAACTGCAACACATCTTCATTCCCGACATGATCAGAACAAGTCTTCCCACAAACACCTCATAAGTAACACATCTCTCCAGCACACAAATGACTCCTATGTCTTTTCTGTAGTACCCGAGTCTTACAGCCATACATCAGAGTAGGAACAATTACACTTTTACACACAGCTATGTGGGATTTTTTTTTGAGAACCCATCATTTCTATGAAATCCTAAAGCAGCTATGACTTTCAATGAAGAGTTCACTCACGTACTAATCATGCCATCTGATTTGTTCTCTCTGTCAAACATGCTTCCCAAATATACAAACTCATTTACCTGGTCAATAACTGTGCAATTTAGACTTATCCTTCGTTTAGTACTAACAGTTTCTTATTCAAAAACCGCAACTTCGGTTTTTTCCTTACTTATACTCAGTTTGAAATTCATACAAACTTTATACATCCGGGCCAACATACTCTGCAACTCAGTTTTGCTCTCTGCCAACAGGACTGTGTCATCAGCATATAGCAATCTACAAACACAGACATTACCAGGACATAAACCAGTGTTGTCCATTTTGGCATCATGCATGCACGCATTCATAAATATATTAAATAGCCATGGTGACATTACACAACCTTGTCTGACTCCTGCTCCAATAGAAAACTATTTCAATACAAGACCATTTACTCATACACATGCTCTACTGCCAGCATACATGGGTTTCACACTATTAAGTAGATTCCCAGTAATACCATATTTATTCCGTACTTTCCACAGAACAGTCCTATTTTCTCAATCAAAAGCTTTCTCTAAATCTATGAAGACCACGGAAACTTTCTTACATACAGAAAGATACTTTTCGACCATCAAATGTAATTCAAAAATTTGGTTAATGCAGCCTTTACCTGGCATAAAGCCACTCTGCACATCCCATACTTTCTGTGATGTAAGACCTCGAATATAACAGGAATCTTAAAAACTGAATGTCGATGTACTAACCTTGCTGAACCTTGCTGAAACTGTTAAACATACTGCTGTTATATTAACTCGAGGTGTGGATCCAATATCAGTTCTGGATAAAGCTGGTGTTTACAATACCAATTGTACCATCAAATGAAGGTAATAATAGTAATAAACTGTACATTGGAAGTACTATAAGAAATTTAAATATCCGATTAAGAGAACACTTGCACAATTGGGAGAAAAGACAGGCTAAAACATCTTTAATTCAGTATTGCATTGAGAATAATACCGAGCCTGATTGGATAAATATAAAATTTCTCACATCACATAACACTCGCAAGCAGATCCTCACTTCAGAGGCTATAATCGAAAAAATGAAAAAAAACAATTGCAATAATAATGATCCATTTGACTTGTCATACGCATGGAATTACCTGATTAAAAAAAGCAAAGAATAAAAAAGATGATTAATAAGAGATCATATGGCCTTTCACCGGCAGAAGGCACACTGCGAGACATGAGCAATATAGATCCTGGCGTCAATGCGGAACATGACTTGGCAGTCGAGGCAAATATTGGGTTGGTGCGGATGAAATGTCCAGAGCAAACGAGCAGTGGAGACAGGCCCCCACCACAGTGGAATGGAATCGCCCACAGGTGTTGCAGGTATTACATCACAGAGTTACTATAAAGAGCTAGCACATGTGTGAAGAACAAGGTTCAGGCATGGTTTGTTTGGACGTAACATGGCTTGCAAAGGAAACATGCAGATACCGGATTTGAGAGTCATCTTCCTGTATGAATTTAAACTGGGCCATTCTGCAGGAATTGCCACTCAAAACATTAACAAAGCGTTTGGGGAGAATACAGCCAACGAAGCACGTGGTCACTGACCTGTTGCTGTTTCTGATGATGTTCTGTTACGTGTGGTTGAAACGGACTCCCCAGGAAACATGTCGTGAGATAGCGGCAGTGGTAAGTGTCCACCGCACGACAGTTGTTCAGCGTCTGTCTGCGCTGGGTAAGGTAAAAGCTGGACATGTAGCTGCTGCATGAGTTGACAACTGCCAACAGGACTAGATGTTTGGAAATCTGCATGTCACTGCTTGCCAGGAATAAACAGGAACCTTTACTGCATGAAATCATCACCTGCGACGAGAAGTGGGTCCTTTATGATAATCGGAAAGGCTCAACCTGCTAGATGGCATCCTAAGCCACTCCTACACACCAAGAAGTTGATGCTCCTTGTCTGGTGGTCCACAGCTGGGATAATTCATCGGAGTTTCTTGGCAAGAGGTCAAACCATCACTGCAGAACGTTATTGTGCTGAATTACACCAGATACACCGGAAATTGCTGCAGAAACAACTGGCTGTGGTCAACAGACATGGTGTTCTTCTGCTCCGGGACAACGCTCACTCTCATATCACAGAATGAATGATGCTGACACTAAGTGCCTATCTCGTGGATATAAGTACTGCTATCTCAGCCCTATCTTGTAGATATAAGTACTGCTATCTCAGCCCTATCTTGTAGATATAAGTACTGCTACCCGAACTCTTGCCAAAATAAGCTTAAGTTGGTATCTCAGGCTGAGAACATAATGTGTAGACTGCCACAAGAGGAACAGGAACCAACACGTTACGAAGTTACTCGAGTATTGGCTCACGCTGAAAAGGCACTGCGAACTGAGCAATATAGGACTTTACAATATGAGCGAAAACAGCTTTTGTCATGCAACCCAAATTTAGCTGTGACTTCTGCTGACAAATCACAGCAAATTGTCCTGTTGAATCATGATGACTATACCCGTAAAGTCATTGAGGCAATCGATAAAATTCCACATGAAATAATCCGCTCTGATCCAACTTCCGCAACAATAGCGGCACTTAGTAAATTGAAAAACCAAAGTTTCCTCCCTACTAACATCTCCAAAAATATGCATCCACCCAATGCAGAGGGTTTACGATATACAGAAAAAGAGAAAGAGTGGTTAGATGTGTTACAATACATAGGATCCCTGAATTATTTGGCAAGGTATCCCTGAATTATTTGGCAAGGTATCCCTGAATTATTTGGCAAGGTAAAATTACATAAGGAGGGCCATCCAGTTCGCCTATTAGTTTCGGGTTATGCTAACCCCACCTGGCCTTTGGAAAAAGCTTTAACCACTTTCTTGAAACCTTTAGTTGCTAACTCTAATGTTTCCATTCAAAGTTCATCACAGGTCCTTGCCAGAATTAAGTCATTTGACTCTTGGGATTTGCCCTTTATCTTAGCATCATTGGGTGTTGTCTCTTTATACCCTTGTGTACCTCTAGAGCTTGCCCACTCCCTAGTTTAGATGTTATACCTACTGAAGTTCTCTCCATCATTGACGCCCTAAGACTCGTTGCACGATGTACCTATTTCAGATTTAACAACATCATTTATCGACAAAAAGCGGGTACACCCATGGGCTCACCACTTTCGGCTCTGTTAGCCGAGGTGGTGTTACAGCAATTGGAAAACAAAATTCTTGAGCAGTGCCCCTTGAAACCATTACTTTTTTGAGGTACGTCGATGATATTATAGTATTTCGGCCTCATTCTGTACCTGCCCTTTATGATTTTGCAAAGCTGCTTTTCCCACCATACATTTTATGGTTGAACTTGAAACACAGGGCTCACTACCTTTTCTTGATTTCTGTTTGTATTGTAACACATCTAACCGCTCTTTCTCTTTTTCTGTATATTGTAAACCCTCTGCACCACCCACATTGATCCCATTTACTTCTACTAGTCCAACTCAACACAAGACAGCTGCCTTGTCTTTTTTGTTTCGCAGAGCGTATTCACATTCCTCATCTACCAAAGCTGGTAATAATGAGATTAAACTCATTTTTTACCTGGCTTCTCGGTTTGGCTATCCATGCGATTTTGTTGTAAGACAGCTTCAGGGATGTCAGCGTTCCATGTATACCTTGTTACGAGGCAATGAGGGAGTAGTTAGGTACATTGGCTCTGTGGACTATGTCCCTGAACTTGTCCACATCTTTAAAAATGCTTGTCACAGAAAGGATTTGGCCTCTTGCATAAAGACCAACAAGCTATTTTCATTAATAAGGAAGGACCGTTACAAAGTTAACCCACTGCAGGGGCATGGTGTCTACTCAATTCCACTTAAAGCTATTGACTCTAACGCACAGGACACCAAATACGTGGGATCTACACTTTGGACAATTGTTACTCGTGTATCTGAGCACAAGTACAATGTCAGAACTGAATCGAATGCCACTGCCTTATCCAGATTAATTAACCAAGGCCAACATGTCCCAGAGTGGAATAGCACTACTTTAATTGCCACAGCTGCAACAAAGTCTGACTTATTGTTCACAGATAGTTTATACATTAATCTCTTTGCCAAATAAGTGTTGTAACGATGACGCACCATGGACTTTACCCATCTCGTGGAAATATTTTATTTCAAATCATTGTATATATCATCACAACTCATAACCATGTATTTTGGGGGGGGGGGTAGTGATTTGCACTGTGTGTATGTTCGTAGAGCGTGCATGCGTAGATTGGAGCGAAACCCCTCTATGCTGTTGCATTGTGGGTGTTTGCCTCCGGTTATATAATTCATGGAATTACACCCCGCAGTGCCTGATGAAGTGGGTCTGAAAGATCTTGCGATGATTTTAATCTGGTTTTAACTGTAAATAAAAGTTCATCTTTTAAAATCTGCAATTATTTCTATTTTTTTTTTTTTTTTTTTTTTTTTCGCGTCGTGTCTCTACAGCATTGAGTTTTGGTGTGTATCAACTGGCACGAATGAAAAATGGAATCTTGGATTTCTAGAAACTTTGTAATGAACACAAGTTTGATGTTATTATTTACTGTCGTCCTGTCTTTTGATGATAGGCTTAACAATGATGGCTCTCGATGTCATTGAGGTTAAGTTCTTCATTTTAGCCAAAGAACAGTTAATGGTTACCTTGATGAAAATCAGGAGTGTGAAGTATTGGCATCGTCTTCTTAACATATTATATTTCATACCAGTTTCAGCTTTCGATGTATAAGCCTTCTTCGGTGAGTTTTTTGTGCTAACACTTTAGTACTTGATGTTATTAGGCACTTAGCTGCGGCCTTAATGACGATCTTTTTTCTTAGTTTTGTTGCCGTCTGCGTTCAAATGTCTCTCCTCATGTTAGATATATAGCGTCACCATCTATAGATCTTTATTGTCATTAAAGTCTACTTTTGTGGATAAATTTTTTCGTAATTCTTTTACTTTCTGTTGCCTTTTTTTCTTTTTCTTTTTTCTCTTCCTCTATGAAGAATTTCCATGCAAAGGGCAATTCAACGGGGGTGTTATTGTTGCAATTATTTTCGCGCATTTTCTCAATTAAAACTGCTTCTGCTGTCAAAAGTTTTTTATGTGTGTCATGTGTTGTTACGATTTTAGATTTCCACATGGGATAGTGTTGTTTTGCACACAGTGTTGTGTTAAAGCAGTTTTTCTTCCTTTTAGCTCCAGTTTTTGAGGTGCTTGTGTAGGCGAGTTTGAAAACGTCTTTTTGTGCTACCTATGTATAGGAGATCTGCTTGGTTATTTTCTGCTTTTTTAGTGGAAATGGCATATACATCTGCTGAGTTTAAAATTGAGTTTTTGCTATTGTTAGTTAGCAGTTGTGATATATCATAGTTTGATTCAGCTAGCTCTAAATTGTTTTTGTTGCATTCTTTTCTAAGGATGTTGTCAATAGGTTGTATTGTAGGTAATTTGCCACAGTATTGTTTATTTTCTTTGGTTGTTCTAGTAGATTTTTTTAGGGGTTCTGATATCTCTATACATTGAGGTGATCAGTTTCTTGTATCCAAATTCTTGTGCTATGTTGATAATTCATTCTATTTCTTTAAGTTTAGCAGATTTTTTAGAAGAGTGAGAGATAGCTCTTCGTATGAAGAAACGGAAAGCAGCTGTTTTATGTTTCCATGGATGGTTGGAGTCCTGGGGGATGATTGTAGGAATATACGTAGATTTTCTGTAAACAGAATATTCTAACTTTTAATGGTTTTTAATTAAAGAAATTTCTGAAAAATAGAGTTGGTTATTTTCTTCTTTTTCAGTGGTAATTTTTATCTTATTGTAATAGTTGTTGAACTTATCCACAAAAGAGATTAACTTGGATTCAGAATGCTGCCAAAGTAATAAGATGTCATTGATGTATTTAGAGTATAATAGAGGAATGTCATTGCTTGGTCTGAGTAAATTATTTTCAAGGTCTTGTAATACAATTTCAGCTAATAAACCAGATAGTGGAGAACCCATAGGAGTGCCAAATTGCTGTTTATATATCACATTGTTGAAAGAGAAAAAGTTGTTATTGTTGATGAATTCTAAAGCTTTTATGATGCTGATTCTTTCCTTATCATTAGTTAATTCGGAGGTTAGTTTTTTATTGATTAGCTCAATTGCAATATCCACAGGAGTGTTGAGATAAAGAGAAATGATATCTAGGCTGTACATAAGGAAATTAGTGTTGCTAATCTTTTTAATTTATCTATAACTTTTGTTGAGTTATCGATACTAAAAGGGTGGTTATAGTAGAAAGGCTTCAGAAATTGGAAAAGGGCTTTCTCTAAGTTGATGGTTGGTGCTGTGCTTTTGTTCACAATAGGCCTGATTGGGCTATCGTTTTTTGTGGGGTTTTATTTTTTCAAAAATGTGAGGAATAGTTGCTCTTATAGGAGGTATTGCTCTGGTCTTAACCTCTTGTGGTAGGTCACTGTGGTTTTTAAAAATAGCCAAATGTTTAATAATATTGTCTGTTGGGTCTTTGGTGGTTTTGATTACTTTCAGATCTTCAATAGCTTTTAGCATTTTTTCTTCATATTCGGTTTTGTTTAAAATAATTATTTGTTTAGCTTTATCAGCCTGGAGACATTTTATGGTTGGGTTGTTTCTCAAGACCATTAGGGCTTGTATTTTGTATTTAATTTTTGAAGGGGCATTTTTCTGTATATTGTTAACAGTTCTGACTATTTTAAACCTTAACGGGTTTTGGATACCTTTTGGTAATTGGCTGATTATGCTTTCCACTTTTGGTATGAAATGTTCTGTTTTGGGGATTTTATTTGGATAGGCAAATTTCGTGCCTCTTTGCAATACTGAAGATTTGTAAGCATTCAATGCTAGATTTATTGTCAAATCTTTTGGCTACTTTTTTATTTTTCATTTTTTGGATAAGTCCCTTGCTTTTAATTGCAATCAGGCATTCTATTTTCTTGAAATGTTTCATTTTGCTTTGTCTATTTTGTTTTTCAACATTGGCAAAAAAATTGATGAATTCAGTTCTTATTTCATCGTAATTATCGTACTTCATGCATTTGTTGTACAACTCGTAATTTCTTCTACAAAGCTTGTCAATATTTGTTCTTTTACTTCGTATAACAGCCTTTAGTCTTTTAGTTTCACAAGTCGTAATTATGTTTTTGTCTTTATAATTTATTTATTTTTTTTATTTGTAAAAATTTGGGTGTGACATTATTATTTTTACAAGTTGTTAGGAAATTAAGGTGTTCGATTTCCTTCATTAGTTTAATCCGTTTCTTCTTGAATTCCTTGATGTTATGTTGTATCATGCTAGGCAACATTTTTTGCTTTGTTGGTAAAGATTCTTATAATTAATCGTCACAGAGTCGCTTCAGTTTGGCCTAAGAGCTATCTAAGTTCGTAGTTATTAATGACTTATTGCCGTTGTTGGATTACGTGGCTATCAGAATGTTTTAATATACTATCAGCAGTCAGAGTATAATTACTCGTGGTTTAATTTAGTGTATCACATGTTAATATCAGTTCTAATCGTCAAGAATCAAAGTTATACTTCATCATTTCTAGAAACTTTGTAATAAACACAAGTTTAATGTTATTATTTACCATCGTCCTGTCTTTTGATAATAGGCTTAACAATGATGGTTTGCGATGGCATTGAGGTTAAGAGTTTCATTTTAGTACATACATACATATCACTAAGCTGTTCTCTGAGATTCAGAGGTTAGCTCCAAAAAGAAATACAAACTTCCAGATATTTTTACTTATTCCACTTAGTAGTTCTAATTCTGACTATTATATAGCTCTAATTATTGTACTATTCTCTTTTACGTGCGATATTTCAAAGTAACTTGTACAGAAAACTAGCGGATAATGCTTACCTTGGCATTCCTTTCTAGCGACGGGGACATTTCACGCACGTGTTTTCCGGTCTTTGTTGAGGTTATTGTCCTAAAGTCCGTTGTATGCGATGACTGGCTTTACTTCTCACACTTTTCGCTGGGTATACTCATTGGATCTTTGCTTTAGGATTCAAACATCAATTTTTACTGTTCTTTATACTCGAAATTTTCGCCCATACTCTGGGCATCTTCAGGAGCGTGGCGACTTTACCACCGATGTTCGTGGTTAACTTCGCGCTAATGGAGTCCGATACTCCTTGGTGCCATTCGTCGGAAAAACTTTCCTGGATATATTTCGTTATCAAGCCCGGCTGGCGCCATCTATGTTTCGTTAAGAACACTTTTTTTTTCCCCGTATTTTTTTTTTTTTTTTTTATATAATGTTTTTAATTTTCTTCTCCTGTCCTGGTTTTCTTGTCTTTTTTTGCCTGTTTTTCTTTTGTTGTTGTTTTTCTTGTCTTACTAGTTCTTTCCACAGGCCCGATAATGTGCTAGGGTCGTTCTGGTTACATACCCTTGCTTTATTTTTATAGGTTAATATTGCTTCTTCCCTCCTCATTTGCCTTTCCGATTTTTTATTCTTTTTTAGCATTTTAATTTCATCGAACTTTGGGAATGTCCGGTTTTCCAAGCAGAATTGCACTAAAGCAGTTTTGGCTTCTTTTTTTTGCCAGCAGTTAGATATGTGTTGTTTAAGTCTTTTTTTTAATCTGTTTTTCGTACTTCCAATGTACGATATTGGGGGTATGTGTGCTATTGGAATTTCGTAGGTTCCTGATTCTTCTAGCATTTTTTCCTCTGTTTTTTTGTTGACAGTCATACTTTTCACGGTGTGCACTGAGCTTCCTAGTTGTAAGTCATATTTAGCACAGTGCCTATTGATTTCTTTACTCACTCCTTCCAGGTATGGGAAAGCTCCAATGTATTTCAATTTTTTATTTCTCATCTTCCTTTGGTTGTGCACTTCTTGGCCTTCTTTACTCTGAGTCATATGCTTTTTACTCTCATGTATCCATTTATTAATTAGCTTGCTCGGGTACCCATACTCTTGTGATATTTTCGAGATAAAATCTAGCTCTTGATTTTTTAGCCTGTTGTTAGATGTGTGTGTGTACGCTCGCCATATCAAGTTTACTATGCTGTTTTTTTTTTATGTATCACTGGATGGTGCGACGAGTATGGTATCAGTACAGGTATGTAAGTTGCTTTTCTGAACACAGAGTATTCAAAACTATTTTTATTTTTCTTTAGTTGAATGTCCAGGAAGGTATAGGCAATTATCCTCTTCAAACTCAATAGTTAGCTCTGTGGTGTTACAGATTTTGCTAAGCTGATGTGCTAGATCTTGTAGCTCGGCTTTGTTAAGTTTAGACATTATAATAATGTCGTCTACATATCGAGCATAAAGTATTGGTTTTTCAGGTAAATTTTGAATAATTTCTTTTTCGAGGTATGCCATAATCACTTCTGCGTATAATGCCGATAATGGGGATCCCATAGGGCCACCTTGTGTTTGTTTATATATATTTCCTTCAAAATGGAAGATGTTGTTTTCCTTGATGAAATATAAGGTATTCTTTAGCTCTTTCAATTGTGACAAGTTTAGTTCTTTGTTGATGCTTAGTTGTTGCATAATCAATTCGATGGCTAGCTTGACAGGAGTGTTTGGGTATAACGCCTTAACATAGTTGTCATATCAAACTTCTCCATTTACAGCAATCTTGACATACAACTCATGCTTCACTAATATCCATTACACGCCGTACACAGGATCTTTTATACTTCATACTCATAATCTTTTTCTCATGCAGACACTCCTGAATCTGATCCACCCATGTCTTCCTTGGCCTTCCTCTGCCTTTCCTTCCTGCCACTTGGGCTGAAAAGATTTTCTTAGTAAGCATTTAATCACTCATTCTTTCAACATGGACAAACCACCGAAGCATATTGGTCTCCACCTTGCTAACAACATTTTGCTTCACATCACACAACTGCAATACATCTTCACTTCTCACACAATCATATCGTGTCTTGCCACAAACCCCACGTAAGTAACGCATTTCTCCAGCACACAAACGACTCCTATGTTTCTTCTGCAGTACCCAGGTTTCACTGCCATACATCAGAGTAGGAACAATTACAGTTTCATACACAGCCATGCGGAACTCTCTAGAGAACCCATCATTCCTGTGAAAACCTCCCTGAGCAGCTATGACTTTCAAAGAAGAATTCACTCGCCTACTGATTTCACCATCCAACTTGTTATCTCTGTCAAACATGCTTCCTAAATATACAAACTCACTCACCTGGTCAATCACAGTGCCATTTATACTTACATTACATTCAGTGCTACCCGTTCCTCTCTCAAACACCATAACTTTGGTTTTTCCCTTATTTATATTCAATTTGAATTTCATGCAAACTTCGTGCATCCGAGTCAACATACTCTGCAACTCACTTTTGCTCTCTGCCAACAGGACAGTGTCATCAGCATACAGCAATCTGCACACACGGATATCACCAAGACATAAACCACTATTATCTATTTTGGCATCACACATGCATGCATCCATAAATATATTAAACAGCCATGGTGACATTACACAACCTTGTCTAACTCCTGCACCAATGGAAAACCATTTTGATAAAACACCATTCACTCTTGCACAGGCTCTGCTACCAGCATACATGGCTTTTACACTATTAAGTAGATTCCCAGTAACACCATATTCATTCAATACCTTCCACAAAAGTGTCCTATTCACTCGTTCGTAAGCTTTCTCTAAATCTATGAAGGCAGTAAAAACTTTCTTATCAACAGCCAGATACTTTTCAATCATTGTGCGTAATGCAAAAATCTGGTTAGTGCAGCCTTTACCAGGCATAAAACCACTGTGAACATCCCACACTTTCAATGATGTAAGACCCCGTACTTTTTCAATAACAACCTTACCAAACACTTTCCCTGGCACACTCAGTAGGCTAATACCACAATAGTTCTTGCATTCAGTCTGATCACCTTTTCCCTTATACAAGAGAACAATGATAGCATCCTTCCAATCCCGAGGGACCATTCCTAACTCCCAGCACAACTGGCAAATTTCAGTTAACCAGTCAATTATAGAGTCACCACCATATTTCAACATCTCTGCAGTTATGCCATCTACTCTCGGAGCCTTACCATTCTGAAGAGATTTTAGAGCTTCACACACTTCTTCTCTTGAGATCCTTCCTGTGCTTTCATCCCTCATTGTGACATCATCTGCGTCTGTCTCAGAATCATCTTTGCTTTCCTGATCTAATAACTCACAGAAGTATTCACCCCATCTGTCACTTAACTCATTGGGCTCCCGTATCATTTCCCCAATCTCATTCTTCACACAACTCACAACTTTGTTTCCCCTATTTTTCCTGAGTCTCATGTACTTCCAGAAGGACTTACTATCTTTCCAAAAAGCCAGTTCATGCCTTTCCACTTTCTCCCTCCTATCTTTTGCCTTACTGTGGCGAACCAGCTTAGCAGCTTCACGCTTCTTACAGCAATATTCATCCACAGAGACTCTACCTTGCAACATCCCCAAATAGGCTTCCTTCTTTCTCTTTACTGTCTCTTCAATCTCACTATTCCACTAAGCATCACCTCTATTGTTACCCACTATTGTGGTGCCACAGACCTCTTTAGCAGCAGTGACAACACAGTTCTTAAAACATTCCCACTTCTTTTCTACATCCCTCTCACCAGACTTCAGATCCTTCAGTCATTCTCTGAGTAAGTCAGAATACCACTGATGATCTTCAAGGAGCCTATCAACCTTTATTCTTTCTATCCTGGGTCTCTTCCTATTCCTTTTCCTCCAACCAACATTAAGTTTCACTCGTGACACTACCAAGTAATGATCAGAACCAACATCCGCACCTCTCATCACATGGATGTCAACAACTAAGTGTTTCAAACGCTGTTCATAGACAACAAAATCTATCACACTCGTTTGACCAAGAGTACGATTTTCCCAAGTATATGTGTGGATGTACTTGTGGTTGAAAAATGTATTAGATACACACAAACCATTCTCAATGCAGAGTTTAACTAATCTTTCACCATTATCATTCACACAAGGATCATTAAACTTACCCAGAACATTGTCAGAAATTGCATTCTGCACACCTACTCTAGCATTGAAATCCCCTGCTATTATAACTTTTTCTTTAGCACCAAACTGGCTCAAATCAGCTTTTAGCTGATTCCAGAAATCTTCCTTCTTATCAGAAGGTTCTGAGTCAGAAGGAGCATACACTACAACAATTACAATTCTCTGAAGTTTCACTTTCAAACGAATCCAGAGAATTCTCTCACTTACGCAACTATAGTGAATCAAGTTGTTCTTCATCTTTTCACTTAAAATCACACCTACACCAGCATGTCCTCTCATATTATCCAATACTCCAGACCACACACTCACCGTGCCATTCACTTCTTCTACCCCAATTTCCTTCTTTTTGGTTTCACTTACACACAGCACATCCAGTCTATACTTATTTATATCCTCAATCACCTCACTCATCTTGCCATTTATACCTCTGGTATTCCATTCACCAATCTTACATTCACTTAGCCGAGATCTCTTTCTTTTACGCCGTTTAGAAAGTCCAGGTCGATTCCGTGGTGGACCGTCCTTCTCAAATGTGGTAGGTCCACCATATCCCACACTTGAGTCATTCTTAATATTTCTTTTTGTCTTTTTAATCAGGTAAGTACATCAGTGCGGGGGATTAGCCCACAGCTGAGGTTTCCAGTTGGTCATTCAACCTAAGGATTCTGGAACAAAACCCAGTGAGTTGGGGTCTTTTTGCCAATGTCACACAGAACTAGCTTGCACCTCTCCAAAATTCACAGAGGCCCTAGTTGCTGTTGTGTGTGCCATTGTTACCAGGGAGCGCCCCGAGGAGGCAAACCCATCGCTCACTATGACCGCCCGCTTCATTTTAGTCAAAGAACAGTTAATGGTTACCTTGATGAAAATCAGGAATGTGAAGTATTGGCATTGTCTTCTTAACATATTGCCCTTTGCATGGAAATTCCTCATAGAGCAAGAGAAAAAACAAAAACAAAAAAGGGTAACAGAAAGTAAAAGAATTACGAAAAGATTTATCCACAAAAATATACTTTAATGACGATAAAGGTCGATAGATGGCGACGCTATATATCTAACATGAGGAGAGACATTTGAACGCAGACGGTAACAAAACTAAGAAAAAAGATCGTCATTAAGGCCACAGCTAAGTGCCTAATAACATCAAGTACTAAAATGTTAGCACAAAAAACTCACTGAAGAAGGCTTATACATCGAAAGCTGAAACTGGTATGAGAAATAATACGTTAAGAAGACAATGCCAATACTTCACATTTCTGATTTTCATCAAGTTAACCATTAACTGTTCTTTGGCTAAAATGAAACACTTAACCTCAATGACATTGAGATCCAAGAAAAATGAGTTCTCATCTTAAAAATATTTTTAAAATGATGTTTTTGAATGATTCGGCAGATGTCCCAGGCTTTCTTCTCAAAAACTGAAACAATGTCTTTGTTAAATTTTGTAATTAACAGTTCTAAATAGCTTAAATAAAAATGTGTTATTGAAGTGAAGGCTTATTCATAGTAAACGTACTCCACCTCTAAAAGTTGCATTAGTAGTGCTAAATTTTTCCACTAGCCCATCTGTTTGATAGTATCAGTTTGCTGTTTACTAATGGCTGAATCTGCATAACACTCAAACCTTTGTACATAGAAGAAATGTTTTTAAACTTTCTTTTTCTTTTCAGAGCTATTCAGATATTATTTTTGATGCATTAGAGACATAAACATCACAGCTTGTTACATTAGAATTAACTGTGTAGCTATTGTTCATACTATTTCAATCCCTCAGTATTTTATGTTTTTGTAAGCATGTGAGGTCACTCACTCTGTGGGGTTAATTTTTTGTTTTGTTTTGTTTAGAAAAATTTAGCTGACTATATTGATGCTGCATATTTAGGCAAATTCTGCATTGGCAAGATATGTGAAAATTTTAAAGAGGAATCTGAAATACATCTGTGTAACTTTTTAAAAGTATGTATTAAGTGTATTTTGTTTTCAACCATTTTACTTCCATAATATGTCATTTCATTTCAAAATATTCTGATGTAAACAGTTTTCCTTACATTTCCACAGTGATACGATGTAAATGCCCATAGTCATATGTTATCTTACTGAAACATTCATGATTAAAATGAATTTAGTGTAACATCATAGTACTGATGCAATAAAATTGGTTCACATCAAGTTAATTGTAAAAATACAATTCTCCAATTTGATGAACAAATGTAATACTTTTCATGAATGCTAATGTTATACTGAATTAGGTTTTAAGGTTAAGTAGCAGAAGGTTGTTTTGCTGTTCTGTTTATGGTATGTTGAGGTGACATACCGTAGGTATTCTTTTTACATGCGTGTATGTTGCTGTCAAAGTGATGTATACGGTGGATGGAGCACCCTAGCAGTTAAACCATTTATCTCCAGTAAATGGCATTTTTCTCATTCTTGTAACTGTGGATTTCTTTGTATTAAAACGCTTATCTGCATACTGAATTTTGTATACTCGTATTAACAAATAAGTTACATTATAACCATTCAGAATCACTTTGAGCAAGCTGCTCAGTGCTTCAACAGATTGATGATGGAGTAAAATATTTCCACTTGGAATATAATTAACAATTTTGACAAGATCCATCATTTGTTTCAAAAATCCTTTCCATACATCTAACCATAAAGGTTTTTTTGTTGCAAAATACAGTAACATGATCACACCTGTAACTGTTCTACTTACTGCATAATGTTCTATAAGCAGAGTGATGAATCCAGATTTGCTTCCTATCATGGCAAATTCACCATCAGTTGTCACTGAAGCTATTTTTTACAACTTAATCTTCATTGTATTCAAAGTTCAAGGGATCTTTTCAAGAATAAGATGTTCTCACAACTAAAAAATTGTGAGCAATTCTTGATTTTTTCATGTGAGATGATACCTTTCAAACCCAGACGACTAACCAAGCTGTATCAGAAATATCATTCGATTCATCAAGTGCCAAAAAGTGATGCAGACTTTCTTTCAACAGATCTGTGAGTTATGTCTGAATATTTTGAGATATGTCCAGAATAGTTTGGCTACTTAATGGCAGATTCTTCACAATTGTTATGATTTCATTTTTCAGGTTGTTGTTTTTTTTGTTTTGTTTTTTTAATTTTGGGAATAGAAACCAGAATTTCTTTCACTACTTACCTATCAGAAGGTTTGTTTGTTTTTTAGCATGCTGAAATCCAGGCAATTTTGTAGCTTGCTAACATCACACAGCCATTCACAGGGACGAAATGTCTCAGATTAAGTTGTTCCAAGATTTCTGACTTCAGCCATTCAATTTCACTTGCCAGAGAATGAGTATTGTGTAGAATTTTCTTATCAAAATTGATGTACTGACTTTGAAAAAATGCTTCTTCAAATTGTTAGCTTTGATTTCACTGAGTTAAGTTATCTGCTGCAAGAAAGACTTATTGCCAGTAACCTGCAATACAACAGATTCAGTCTTCCAAATGTACTGAAACTTTTGAGGGTCATTCTTCCAGTTTCACGTTGTTGTTGTTTTTTTTTTTTTTTTGTTTTTTTTTTTTGGTATTGTTATTTACTAGGGAACGAATTTTCAGGTGAATAAATATTTTCACATAAAAACATTTTTGAAAAATCTTTATGCTAATACATATTTTCCAAAATTTTGTAACACATACATAAATTGCATGTTTCCTCCATATTTTTATTTTTTAGTGTAAATAGATCCAAAGTAAAACTTCAGTGGGGGAAAAAAAGGAATATTATTGTAGCAATCTGGTGAAATTCATGCCCCTCCACCAAGACTTGTTCCATCGTGCACCACCACATTTATGAATGATGTCTTCTCTTTCTGCTCAGAAAAGCAAACCGCAAATTCCCTGTACTCACATTAGGGTTAGGTAACACGTGGATAGGTCTCAAAGTCCAACACCGATAGTACATATACACTGCTCACATTATTGATGCAGTTCTGTTGAATTGCTGTGGTCAGCATGTTCTTTCTGCAATATTATGCTCTAATATTATGTGCTAAAGTGCGGTTATAAAGGGCACTGAGAATTATTTTTTCTAAAAGCTGTATAACTGTGCCAAATAAATTTCTATGTTGAGTTTTAACGAGTGGTCTGCCTCTTAAATGCGAGTCTGTGAGTAAAAAAGGATCTTTCAAATCAAAAGCCCAAGGAAAGCAACAAAAATGTAACAGCATCCTATCAGAAAACTAGGGTGGGTGTGACATCATGTGGCATTATCATCCACAAGGAAAATAAATCAAGACCAAAACAAAACAAGAAATATGACTCCGGATTTTCGGTTGTAATGAGCACATCTTTTGAATCCGTACTGATGCGAATTAAATTTATCAGAGCTATTCAAAGTCAGTGGAACCTATTAGAGAAATGACAAACGATTTTTACAATCGATAAAACATCCACAAATAGAAACATCTACTTAGTTCCACCAGCGGCTAAAAAGCATGTTACGAAAATTAACAAATAGCGCAAAAAAAGTTTCTCATAGCACAAGGAAGGTATCAGAGACAAAGATTTTCTAATCAAACAGTTAAAAAAGAAATATAGCAAAGAAAGCGTGATATAAGTCTACGTCATCCAGCGGAAGAATTTTGCATAATGGAAAGTTGAAAATAGGTGAGAAATATTCTTCATGGAAAATGCTGTGCTAAAGAAAAATAACTTTTCAAGTACATCTCCTGGAAGCAAAGATAGTGAAAAAAGAAAGTTTCAATCTTTACGCACCTAGTGTTAAATCCTTACATCACCTACCAACAGAAATGTAAACTACAGAATTCCTTATATACTAGCCTAAAGTGTTTTACAAGAAAGAATTTTTAAAATTGGACATATAAAAGCAGAAATATTGAGAACAACAGATTAAGCTTTTACGCCCCCTAGTGACGAAATTGTACATTGTTTCGGGAAGAAAATACACACACAGAGTTCTCCAAAATTTAGCCAAACAACCACTTTTGCTGCTGTGCAGTAGCATGCCACTTTTTACATAACATGCTGTAGTTTGTGTGCTGCTGAATTTAGGAGAATGAAACTTTGGAATCACGTGGAAAAGGGTCCCTACATATTGAAAATACTTTTCATTTTACCTGAAACACCAGTTAAGTGGGTGCCACCTAGTGGTGAAGTGAAAAATTACAGTAAAATTTATAGACATTTTATGGGAGGCTCCGTAGAGTATTGCTCTGGCATCAGGGGGATAATTTTTTTTTTTTTCATATTGATGTTTAACACATCCTATAACATATTTGCAAAAAAAAATTGGTGGTTAGCAGCATATTTTCTCAGATGGTTTAAATTATCTGAATTTCATAGAGGACTCTCCTTCGGCAGTTCAGCCATTTTGTTCTACAAACCTGACCCACCATTTTGGATTTTGCTGAAAATTACTGTGTAGGTTTGCCTAACAAAGCTGCAAAATACTGCAAATTTTTTATCTTCCACATTCCATAGTTTCCGAGATACAGCACTCGAAAGTTAGGCCTAACCACTCGTTCAATAGCAAACTGATCCTGTTTCAACTTGTGGAGTCTATTATACGGTACCTTTTAAGTTGAAAACACGTGTACATGTACAGTTACTGAGTGCAGTGCTGGCTCATAAATCCAAACATTTAAATACTTTTTATTTAAGCCTAAGATCCATAAGGATTAAGGTCCTGTAACCACAGTGCTCAGTATGAATAAATGCTATTATTAACAGGTAATTAAAGTGAAGTGATGAGTAAGAAATAAAATCATATGTTTAAAATAAGTGCCATTTTTCAAGTAGCTGTAAAAAAAAATCACCGGAAGAAATCAGTTGTTTTTAAAAATTAACTACAATTTGCATTATCCTGAGCCAATGGTGGAATAAGTTATAATTACCTGCATGTTAATATTAAGCTGCTATTCATCCCCTTGTGATGATTAAATCAGCTGATAAAGCAAACTTGTGATATGTGTTCTATGCAATGCTAAAAATGGCTACTCCTGTTGATGCTTTGTGCACTGATACTCTGAAAAATTTATTTCACATAATGTTTAAAAGTAGTTAAAAATTAGTGCTTAAGAATTTCTATTTGATTTTGTTTCACTTTGTCAATTGTAAAAAATGGAGCAAAAAAACTGCAGATTAAGTCCAAATTATTAAGTTATTAAGAATATAGGAATTTATTTTTCAACTATAAGGAATACATTTAAAAATAGTTAACCTCTAAATTTGATTTGGAAATTTACCAAAAATAGTTAACCTCTAAATTTGATTTGGAAATTTACCAAAACTGGAAAAAATCCTTGTAATCATGGTATACAAGATATTGTTTTTTTTTTTATCTTGTTGCTACCTAGCTAGCAATTTATTAACAAAATTACATGTTTGATTATTCTCAAGGTATGCTACAGGGTAGCAAATTGGAAAGTTGAAATTTTATGTAAAAAATGAACAAACGAAATGTCTTTTCATTTTTTGCAGAGGTTCTTACCCCTCAGCATGTGAGAGTAACTATATCTTGTGAACACTCTCTCTCTCTCACATGCACACAAGTGTGCACACACACGCACAAAGATTTAAGTTAAAAAGCTGCCACATGATATGCTTCATAATTTGCAACAGGATCAGTTTGCTGTTGAACGAGTGGTTAGGCCTAACTTTCGAGTGCTGTATCTCGGAAACTATGGAATGTGGAAGATTAAAAATTTGCAGTGTTTTGCAGCTTTGTTAGGTAAACCTACATGCTAATTACAAAATGGCTGAACTGTCAAAGGAGAGCCGCTCCTCTATGAAATTCAGATAATTTTAACCATCTGATAAAATATGCTGCTAACCACCAATTATTTTTTTTTCAAATATATTATAGGATGTGTTAAACATCAATATAGAAAAAAAAATTACCTCCCTCATGCCAGAGCAATATTCTACAGAGCCTCCCATAAAATGTCTAAATTTTGCTGTAATTTTTCACTTCACCACTAGGTGGTGCTCACTTAACTGGTGTTTCAGGTAAAATGAAAAGTGTTTTCAATATGTAGGGACACTTTTCCATGTGATTCCAAAGTTTCATTCTCCTAAATTGAGTAGCACATAAACTACAGCATGTTATGCAAAAAGTGGCATGCTATTGCACAGCTGCAAAAGTGCGTGTTTGGCAAAATTTTGGAGCACTGTATTTTAAAAACTATGAGGTTTAAAAAACTGAAACTTAGGATTTTTCCATATCTTTATCGGGTATATCTACCTGCCAAGTTTCATTAAAATCCGAAGCGGTGGGGAACATGACCTGCTGTAAATAAAAGCATGAGCTTACGCTCTCTGGTGGCAGGCTTGTGTGTTGAAATTATATGAAAAAAAAATTTCTGCAGAAATGATCTCCAACCAAGAAAGAATTTTTCAAATCGGACTCTTAGAAGCAGAGCTATGGACAGAAATATGTAATGTGTCTATGCCCCCTAGCAGAAAAAACATGCATTATTTTAAGAAGAAAGTATTCTCGAAAGGTTTTTTGATGTGAGTGGTATCTGTCCACAAAAGAATTTTTTCAATCGAGTTTTCAGGACCTTGGATTTTGCTGCAAATGCGTTAGAAGCAGAAATAAACACTTACACCCCCTGGTGTCCAAACCATTTTTCACAAAATATTTCCCATCCGGAGCTATATCCGATGCCGAAACAATTTTTCAAATCCGAGTTTTAGAAGCAGAGATATCGCAGAAAACACAATTTACCTTTATGCCCCCTAGTAGAAGGCCTATGAATTAACTGAAAATTTTAAAATTATATGAAAATCATTTCGCACTGGAAACGCTGTCTAACAAAGGAGGAATTTTTCTAATTGGACTGTTAGAAGCAAAGATATTGACAAAAATATGATATGCATCTACACCTCCTGGCAGAGAAAACATGCACTATTTTAAGGAAAAAAATATTCCGAAAAGGTTTATGGACATGAGTGGTATCGGTCCACGAAAGAATTTTTTCAATCGAGATTTTAAATCGGATTTTGCTGCAAATGCATCAGAAGCAGAAATTAACACTTACGCCTCCTGGTGGCCAAACCATTTTTACCAAAGAATTAAAAACTATATGCAAACAATTTCCCATTAGGAGCTGTAACCGCTGCAGAAAGATTTTTAATTCCGAGCATTAGAAGCAGAGATATCGGGAAATATGCAATTTAGCTTTATGCCCCCAGGGGGAAATCTATGTAGACCAGTAAAAATAGGACTCAACCCAAACAAAATTAGGAGACAGCTGAAAATTGGCATACAAGTAATACCCATTATCCTGAGCAACATATTAAGAGTCCCCAACTTTCCCACCATTGCTTTCACCACCATCTTGCAAAATGGCCGCTTTTGGCACATTGTACAAAAAAATGCATAACTCGGTTTCCAATCAAGGTGGAAACAAAATGCTGGCACTAAAATAAAGATATTGAGTTGTACAATAAGTGAACTATATTGTTTGATATAGTTTAAGGTTGTTAAATCGCTGATTTGGGGCAGTACATCCCAACCATTGGGAAAAGACTTGTTTTGTTGTTAAAAGGAATTATATTATAAACAGTTCTTTATTATGCACAACGTAGTTCTGAACTAACAGGTTTTTGAATTCCTCCAATTGGTTAATAAACCAATGTACAGCACACACTGTAATCAGTTGTCGCACCCTGTTGAACTGCTTGTATTGGGTTGGTGCGAATGAAATGTCCGGCAAAGGACCAGCCCACATGGACGCGAGAACGGAAAAGTAGGACAACTTACCGAGGCAAAATAATACCCCTTGGCATCAACACAGAGTTGCCATCTGTCTGGCAAGGCCATGATCCTGGAACGGAAAAAGTCTTGTGGCTGGGACCCGAAGAAGTCATCAACTGCACGTTGAACCTCATTGCCATGAACTGTTTCCCAGACAGGAAGTGATCCAGGCGACGAAACAGATTATAGTCTGTCGGAGACATGTCCGGGAAATAGGCAGGATGAGGCAGTGCTTCATAACCCAAGGCACTTAGTGTCAGCATCGTTCATTGGGCGACATGAGGGTGAGCGTTGTACTGGAGCAGAAGAACACCATGTCTGTTGACCAAAGCCGGTTGTTTCTGCAGCAATTTCCAGTGCATCTGGTGTAATTCAGCACAATAACACTCTGCAGTGATGGTTTGACCTCTTGCCAAGAAACTCCGATGAATTATCCCGGCTGTGGACCACCAGACAAGAAGCATCATCTTCCTGGTGTGTAGGGGTGGCTTAGGATGTCATCCAGCAGGCTGTGCCTTGATTAACCATTATGCAGATCATTTATGATTATCACAAAGGACCCATTTCTCATCGCAGGTGACGATTCAATGTATCCGAACAACTGTCATGTGGTGGACACCTACCTCGGCCGCTATTTCATGACACATTTTTTGGGAATCCGCTTTAACCACACGTAACAGAACATCGTCAGAAACAGCAACAGGTCGGTGACCACGTGCTTCATTCTGCAGGTCCGTATCTCCGCTTCGAAACTTCACAAACCATTGCCAAATGATTCGTTCGCTGGCTGTATTTTCTGCAAACGCTTTGTTAATGTTTTGAGTGGCAATTCCTGCAGAATGGCCTAGTGTAAACTCATACAGGAAGATGACCCTCAAATCCGGTGTCGGCATGTTTCCTTTGCAAGCCACGTTGCATCCAAACAAACAACGCCTGAACCTTGTTCTTCACACACGTGCTAGCTATTTATAGTAACTCTGTGACGTAATACCCGTAACACCTGTGGGTGGTTCCATTCTGCTGTGGTGGGGGCCTGTCTCCACTGTTCTTTTGTGCCAGACATTTCATTCGCACCAACCCAATACTTTTTGCATCATAAGGCCGTTTCATGGGGTTTACCAGTTCGTCAAAATCGGTAGGCTATCCTTGACTGAAATAATCCTCTTCTGATTCATCATCAGAAAGGTCAAGGGTAAGTTCGGGTGAATTTGTGCAAGATACACTACTACAGTGGACACACATTGCAGAACACATCAGCCCAGTTTTTCGATACCCAAATGCTTGCTTGCAGCCTCACTGGCAGTTACACACTATCATAGTCATAAGTTCTGGTGGTGCTAGTTCCAAATGAGTTGGCACTGCTCTGAAGATTCCATCATGAAGTACCCATCCCCATTTAGTTGGATCTAGTTTATGTCCAAGCTAATGCTGAACCTGATTGTAAACCGTGAAATAATGTTGTTCAGCAGCAGCTATTGTTGGTGGAAGACTGGCAAGCTGGAAATTTGATTTCACAGACATTTTTGCAATTGACCGATTATATTCATAGTATCTATGTTCATCAAGGGTTCGGTTTGTTGGTGCACCATTCAGGCTAAGTATAAATCCCTCTCCTGCCTTTGCTATTTCATGTTTACTGGCCCCAGGTTTTGATAATGTTTTTGCAACCTCTTGGAGATGTTTGTTCTTCTGAACAAGTTGGAATGCTTTTCTCTTTCCTTTCCGATAGAATGCTGATGTGGTATCACACCCACTTGCAACGTGTGCAAATAATAAAAGCCTATGGCTTTCTCCCAGATGCTCAATAAGCTTTTGGCTGTTGAATACAATGGTCGGCATTTTTCCACTGCCTTTTTTCATAAATTGGATGTTGTCTTTATCTCTAGTAGCTGTTGTCATCAAAATGAAAAGGTCAGTATCTTGTCCAACAATGATAGCAAATGGCTTACTTTGTGCAAGTTTCAAAGCAACATATATAATTTCCTTGTCTGCATCTTCTTCTGCTTGAAATGGAATAATACCATTGACCACACATTGTTGCAGTAATGCAATTATAGTCTGTTTTTGTTTCGAGGATTAGCAAGGAAATCTTGTGCAGTAGTAGCTATCATGTTCCACAATAATATCTGCAGATGTCCTCTTAGATGCTCTACGTCTTTGCTCTGCACCCTTGATAGTAGGTATATCTGGGTAACCATCAAATACAATTGTAGCATTCTTATAATGTTTAACAACATGTGTTATGTATGATTCCAGAAGGTCCTTTAATGTTGCAGGCTTTGGCTGCAGGCTTTGGCTAAATGACCTTATGAAGCAAATAACCTCCATCTATGGCAAATTCGGTATTGGGTGGAACCTCCTCGAGTTCCGATGATGCTGGTTCCAGTAAGGAAGCTAGCGATGATTTTGTTCCTTTCTGCATTGACACGCCATCAAACAGAGATGGTGGCGTTGGAGTTTGTTCATATCTAAAGTATGATTTAAGTTGTGCTGACGTTTTGCTTACACATATGATTCTGTTGAAGAGTTGTTGAGAATTGACTACAAATGTCTCTTCTCTGATTTTCACAGAATTTGCCATTGAAGCTAGTGGTGTCACTTTCTCTTTTCTTAGCAACTTCACATCAAAGAAAGTTTGTCTCAACATTTGTTTCATATTAACAACTCCGACCTCAACAGCTGCATCACAGTTCACTGTTTTGTCTGCTGCAAGTCTTGTAGAGATGCATACCAACTCTTCTGTTGTATATAACTCTTCTGTTCTCCAGTGGATTATACTGTTGAAACCAGTCAGTAAATAGTTATAGATGTCTCTTATCTTTACTTTGCCGCCCTCATCCGAGCTCCTCATGCTGTTCTGAGATGCTCATAGTAATGAGATGTGAGATGAAATACCGTGGCCTGCATGCAGCAAACAATGCACGATTAATCGCAGCTTGTTTGCATTTGATCGAGGTTTTTGTTTTTAGTTTTTGTTACAGTTTCCGTGAATAGTTGTAGGGTTTCTGGAACAAGATTGGGTGACCCTATCTTCATTTCTTCCAGACTTGCATACTTAGTACAGTCATACACCTGAGATCAAATGTCTTCCCTTATGATGGCTGCAGCAGCTTTAACTATTTTTTTTTTTTTTTTCATTCCTAGTACTCCACCGTTCTTTCAGCATGCCGCTTATCTGTCAATATTTTGTCAGTAGTTTCTTAAAGGGTTTTTGTTACTTGTTTTTACCAGCATTTCCGTAATGATGATTCTAGATTTATAATGTGCCTGCAACCTCCTTTTTAGATACTTTTATGTGTATGTCGAAGCAACAACAGAGAATTGTTCCATCATTTGTTTTAGTTCACAGAGAGTGTACGACATTCATCATCATTACCTGAGTGTTAGCACAGCTACTTGGAAGCCTCCAAGTAGCTGTGCTAACACTCAGGTTTGAAGAGTCTTGTGGGCATCAAACAAATGCTTCACTTGATTTCTTGGAGAACTTGGTGTAGCAGTCATGATGGTAGCGACCTTCTTCTGCAACAAGATCACTTACAGTTTCAACACGTGAACAGATAGCATCTCCCCATTCATCTTGTCGTCTATCAGCGTAGGCCAGGATGGTATCATTAATATTGATAGTCGCAACAGAGTGAACACTTCGTCGTGAGCTGTGGAGTAGTTTAGGGTTCATATTTGCTTCTTTTCCACAAAATAGACAATGCACCTTAATATCAAATACTTCAACAAATGACCGTAGTTGAGGCTCTCTCCACTGATGATTCTTTCATGGCCCTAGCTTTAACTGCAGCTGCAATACTGCTAGCCCAGGTGTAACTCTTTCTGCAAATGTGATGAACTTGCAGTTCAGTTGTATCCACATCTTCGATTTCTGCATGAATGTTGTCGCCACGTTGTCTGCTCACATCAATAATAGTCTGCAACCTCTTTCTCACCGTCACGATTTCGCCATTTCCAAGCTTTCCCTGCAGAGTTTACACTCAATCATGTGAAAAGATTAATGTGTTTAAGAGTGAGAATAAAATTAATTAATAGGTTTAAACTGGATTTTGTATCAGAATTAGCTGTAAGTTATTGGTCAAATGTAAACTATGAATAAAAATACAATAAAATCATAATAAAATTAGTCGGAATATGACAAATTGTACATTAACATGAAGCAAATACAAAGAGAAACAATATTAAAGAAGAAAGAAATAGTTAATAAGCTTCTAATGGGCAATAATAATCCACTGGCATCGCTAGGCCTAGCCCAACATGGGAAAACTATCGGATGTAGGGAAGGAATTTGGGCATTTTTTTAAAGATAATGACAAGACGAATTGAGTGACACACAATTTAATAGTAAAAGTCAATATTTACATAGGAAAAATCCAAAAACAGTGGAGCCCTGAAAACCATGTGCTTCATCGATGGCTGCCAGATACAGATATATTCTATTGGGTATATAAATAAGTTTTGAGGGATTTCCGTTCTTTGTCGTACTTATTACTGCTCGCATGTATTTTAAGGTGGCAACACTGCGATATCGCAGTACAAGACGTCAGAGTCAGTGTACGACGTTCGATTGAGGTGCGAAGACGTATTTGTTTTACTCGATGGAAAATGGCAACTTTCGTCCCGACAAAACAGCATTTGCAGGAAGTGTTAGTGCATTACTTTATTGTCAAGAAAAGTGCTGCTGACAGCTATCACTTAATGTCAGAAATTTATGGTGAACATTCCCCATCCATAAAAACACGTGAGTATTGGTTTACACGATTCAAAAAGAACGATTTTGATGTCGGGGATAAAGAACATTCTGGGCCACCCAAAAAAAAAAAAAAAAAATTGCTGATGCCGAATTGGAAGCTTTACTCGACAAGGATCCATGCCAGACCCAAAAGAACTAGCAGCAGCATTAAATGTTAGTCAACCATGCATTTCACAACGTTTAGCTGCCATGGGAATGGTGCAAAAAAAAGGGAATTGGGTTCCACATGCTTTGCAGGAAAGAGACCTTGAAAAACCATTTGCGAATTGCTGTTTCAAAGGCAAAAAAAAAAAAGTTTTTTTTGCATCGTATTATTACTGCCGACGAGAAATGGATATGGTACGATAACCCTAAACGGCAGAAAGCATGGGTGAAGCCAGGTGAACCAGGTCCTTCAATGCCAAAACGCAATATCCATAGTTCAAAGGTAATGCTGTGTATCTGGTCTGACCAGAAGGGTGTGATCCACTATGATTTGCTGAAACCGTCAGAAACTATTACTGGTGATCGGTATCAAACCCAATTAATGCTTTTAAAATGAGCTCTCGCGTAAAAACGGCCGGAATGGGAGAATAGACACAACAAAGTCATCTTACAGCATGACAACACAAGACCACATGTTTCTCGACCTGTGAAAAAGTACTTGGAAGGATCCGACTGGGAAGTTCCACCCCACCCGCTAGATATTGCCCCATCGGTTTACCATTTGTTCCAGTCGATGCAGTCGGCACTTTCTGGAGAACGGTTTAGTTCTTATGGAGACATCAAAAATTGGCTGGACAACTGGATCTCTTCCAAGGAACCGGAATTCTTCCTTTGGGGCATACGTTCACTGCCTGAAAGATGGGGTAAAGTTGTAGCTTCAGAGGGAGCATACTTTGATTAATATTAAAATATTGTTTCTGTTCTCCAACGTGTTTTGTTCACCTCAAATACCTCAAAACTTATTTATATACCCAATAATTATATCAATTAAATCAATACATACCAAACAATTAGTTCACTTAGTGTACAACTCATTATCTTCATTTTAGTGCTAGCATTTTTTTCCCACCTTGATTGGAAACAGAGTTGTGCATTTTTTTGTACAATGTGCCAACGGCGGCCATTTTTCAAGGTGGCGATGAAAGCAATGGCGGAAAAGTTGGGGACGTTTGATATGTTGCTCAAGATGTTGGGTTTTACTTGTATGCCAATTTTCAGCTTTATCCTAGTTTTGTCTGGGTGACACCACTAAACTACACTAAGTTTACTGCAGTAATGCGTAACTTGGAAAAGCAATTATACCTAAAATAGTCTTCGAAATAAATAGAACTGAAAGGTGAAAGAATTTTTTCAATCAGATGTTTATAAACAAATATATGGAATAAAATGTATTTTGAATTCAGCACCATCTGCATTTACGCCCTCTAGCGGCGAAATTGTGCATTGTATAAAAAACAGAATAAAGGATCATCATTCGCACATTTCGAACTTCCCAGTGAAAAAAGAATTTTTGAAATCAGACTAATAGTTGCAAAGATATGGTGTCAACAGACAGACGGACAAACCGATAACATAAATACGATCTTTTTTTCAAAAGACGTGCTAAAAACATTTTGTGGAGTTTACATATTTACTTCATATTTCTCATGCCTATTAGCAGTGTCTGTGGATTGCATAGTTTCCAAATGAAGATTTTTGCTAGTTGCAAGTGGGGTTGGTCTACCATATCATTCCTTTAGTTTCAGTACTCAGTAATTTCATTCATATTTCATTTTTTTTTTCATTGCCAGAAATGACTCGCATATCAGATGTACTTGACACCCTATTGATCTCCTCACAACTAGTGTAGGTGGGATGTACATTGTGCATTCTGCTGCTGCATTTAACTTTGGCATCCCTTTTTTTAAAACATAGACAAAAGAAACTGAACATAAAGCTGGATATTGTTCATGATATGGTCACATTGTTTCCATCTTATGTTTTCACACTTTTTGCAGTTTTGTGATAATTTTAATTTTTTTTTTAGTTTCTTAAAATTTTTTATACAAATTTGCACCATGTAGTGACTACTTTCAATGAATTATCCACTATGGTCCTAAGTGGTTTCTCAGTTTTGATTGCACTAAACCAAACACAAAAAAAATTATTTCCACAGAAGCTGAGGCACAGTTGCTGCAAGTAGCTGCTGAATAACTTATAGAATGTCATCGTCAGTGGTGTTATCATATACATCGGCATGTGTATTGGAGTTACAACATCTGCTTTAAATGGAAAATTATGAAATTGACCCCTTTTTGCACAAAAGTTTGTCGAGAGGAGATAACTGATGACATATCTCACTTTAGCAAAATGTAGGGCTTCCTTTTTACGCTTTCCAACCGTAGGTTGAAGAAGCGTATATGCTCCAGCTTTATCCATCAGTCTGTCCGTCCGCACGATAACTCACGTGAAAATGGTTCGATTTCGACAAAATTTTAGTATGTGGTAGGGGACCACCTGGAGACAAACCCTATTGAAAATATGTGAAATTGGGTCAAAGGTCAGGACATAGGAGCTGGATCCATTCCATTGCCTTGATGCGTCATAACACGCGTAAATATGGTTCGATTTCGATGAAATTTTAGTATGTGGTAGGGAACCACCTGGGCACGAACCCTGTTGAAAATGTGCGAAATGCGGTCAAAGGTCAGGCAGGGCATAAGAGCAGAATATATTCCATTGCCCTTATGCGTCATAACTTGCGTAAAAATGGTTCGATTTCAATGAAATTTTAGTATGTGGTAGGGAGCCACTGGGGATGAACCCTATTGAAAATGGGCGAAATGGGATCTATTCCATTGCCTTTATGCATCATAACATGCGTAAATATGGTTCGATTTCGATGAAATTTTAGTATGTGGTAGGGAAGGAACCACCTGGGCACGAACCCTATTGAAAATGGGGTCAAAGGTCAGGACACGAGTGGGATCCATTCCATTGCCCTTGTGCAGCATAACTTACCTAAAATGCTTGGATTGCGACAAAAATTTATCATGTTGTTCCGGAGGTATAGTGAACCGGTTCTGTTGAATATCAACGAAATGGGGTCAAAGGTCATTGCACAAAAGCCAGATTTATTCCACAGCCATTATTCTCATAACTTGCGTAAAACTGCTTCTATTGCAACAAAACTTTATCATGTTGTTCCGGAGGTATAGTGAACCGGTTCTGTTGAATATCATCGAAATGGGGTCAAAGGTCAGGACACAGGAGCGAGATTTATTCCACAGCCATTATCCACATAACTTGAGTAATAATTTCTGGTATGTTGAAAAGCGTATCATAATCAATGCATTGCATGATTTTACTAACTTGTTTTCTTCAGCAGTTATGCAACTTCCAGTGTAATGTGCATCAATCAAGTAGATAAGCCAAAAAAGTGTGGCAGTCCCAAAGCTTAATTGTAGTGAGCCAAAAATAATTTCATATTTTATATATCAAGTTTTTCACCCTTTAAGCTATCTTCTGGGTTTTTTCAGATGTGAACAGCATTTGAAATGCTAGTCAAAAATTTCGTAGATTCAGAAGATTCTTGAATCAATGATTTTTTTAGAGAATATGGTTCAAATTTCTATGTGAAAAGTGTTTAAATTAGCATTTCTTAATAGTTTTTTTGAACTATTTTAAATTTAGGTGATTTTAAATTGAAATGAATTAATCATTTTCATTTAATTAATTGAACAATTAGTTAATTAAAATTGTTACGGAACTGTGCTGATGTGATTGAAGTCATGTTTTAAATCAAAAAACCCTATTTACAACTAGGTTTTTCACTTTAGAACCATTTATATATATTGCAGTGAAAATCACTGAAATTTGAAGACCTTAGAATTTTTGCTAGACTTAGGCTGGAGCCTCAAGGTTTTTCCCAAAAGAACACCAGTCATACATTAAAAAAATAAAAAAATGAAAACATAAATAAAAACGTGATCTTAAATCTTCCATATCCCAACAGTGTTCGGAAAACCTAAATCAGTGTCAGAAGTTGGCATTTAGAAGCTTTTCATAGTTTTTAAAAACTTCTCAATGTAGTGAATTGTGCTGCTCCTTTGCCATATCTCTAGTGAATGGAAACAGTTAAGCAGACCCAGGAAATACCAACATCACACACAAAACAAGCACAGTAAATTGCAAGAACTCAGCATGCCATTATCCTATTGAAGTTAGACCAGTATTCTAGCAAAACTGTTGTAAACATAAAAGAACTTAGAATTGTGTTAAAATATGTTGTTGAATTTATAAAAAATATATGTGTGGCAATAAACCTTTATGAATGAACTTTATTTAGTGGTCACGAAAGAGCCAAAAACATTTACACAGTGTACAAATGATAAAATGTGTCCAAACATGCTAAATTATTTAATTAATAACAGCACTTATCTAAATTGATTTTGAGTCAAACATTTAAAAAAATGCAGATTTTTGCTTCTTAATGTTTTGTATGTTTAAGGAAGAAGTCTTGTAACATAAAAAAATTCTGTTTGCTCAGAGAGAAGTTTATAATGAAGTTTGCCACGAAATGAATGGTTCCACCAGCTGGAGTCTTGTGGGACCACCACACAAGAGGTAAGTTTTTAAATTTCATTGTAGAGCTGAAAATTAAAGAAAATACAGGCACAATAATTTTATTATTATTACCTAGTTTTCTGGGAAATGATTATGTTATTTCAATGATGAATGTGTTTTTAAGTGTTTCTGTTCACTCAGTTAAAAGCTTTTTGTTTGTTTTTGTCTTGTGTGAGAATGAAGTTTGACATAGGTATATGTAATGCATCAGTAAATTTGCATCAACATATTGTCCATGAATGGTAAAGAATCACAGAGCTACATCACTCTATTTTTCATCTCAATGATTGTGGTAGTGCCTGTATGTTTCCAGACACTCGTTGCATGCTTTGTGAAGGGGGTCAAAATAGGGGACCCATGTTTTATCGGCAGTTATTACCATGTTTAGAAAGTTTGGATCCTTTACAACCATTTGTTTCCATGCATGACACACCTGAACTCTGGCTAACAATTGTTCTCTCGTCAGGTGATGAGGTACCCATTTGGAGCACACACAATGCAGCAATAATTTGTCACGTAGAATACAGCCCGCTGACGTTTTTGAAATATTAGTTGACACCTCTATGTCTTCACACATCATTCGTTGATCTTCTTACAGGATTGCTCAAACAGTGTTAACAATACGCTTGCTAACAACACTTTCAGATCGACCAGGCCTAGGAGCGAGTTCTGCCGACAAACCCTTTTTTGAAATCATTGTGCCATTTAAAAATGGTTGACCCACCCAAACATTTATCTTTGTAAGCTTTTTTCATTAAATCAACTGTTTCTGGAGATGAAGGGGTAGCAGCTAGTTCTGTGTGACATTGGCAAAAAGACCCCGACTCACTGGGTTTTGTTCCAGAATCCTTAGGTTGAATGACCAACTGGAACCCTCAGCTGTGGGCTAATCCCCCACACTGATGTACTTACCTAATTAAAAAGACAAAAAGAAATATTAAAAATGGCTCAAGTGTGGGATATGGTGCACCTACCATGCTTGAGAAGGATGGTCCACCACTGAATCGACCTGAACTTTCTAAACAGCGTATGAGAAAGAGATCTCGGCTGAGTGAGAAGATTGGTGTATGGAATACTAGAGGTATAAATGGCAAGATGAATGAGGTGATTCAAGAGATGAATAAGTATAGATTGGATGTGCTGTGTGTAAGTGAAACCAAAAACAAGGAAATTGGTATAGAAGAAGTGAATGGAATGCTGAGTGTGTGGTCTGGAGTATTGGATAATGTGAGAGGACAGGCTGGTGTAGGTGTGATTTTAAGTGAAAAGATGAAGTACAACTTGATTCACTATAGTTGCATAAGTGAGAAAATTCTTTGGATTCGTTTGAAAGTGAAACTTCAGAGAATAGTAATTGTTGTAGTGTATGCTCCTTGTGACTCTGAACCCTCTGATAGGAAGGAAGATTTCTGAAATGAGCTAAAAGCTGATTTGAGCCAGTTTGGTGCTAAAGAGAAAGTTATAATAGCAGGGGATTTCAATGGTAGAGTAGGTGTGCAGAATGCAATTTCTGACAATGTTCTGGGTAAGTTTAATTATCCTTGTGTAAATGATAATGGTGAAAGATTAATTGAACTGTGCATTGAGAATGGTTTGTGTGTATCTAATACATTTTTGAACAGCAAGTATATCCACACATATACTTGGGAAAATCATACTCTTGGTCAAAAGAGTGTGATAGATTTTGTTGTCTATGATCAGCATCTGAAACACTTAGTTGTTGACACTCGTGTGATGAGAGGTGCAGATGTTGGCTCTGATCATTACTTGGTAGTGTCACAAGTGAAACTGAATGTTGGTTGGAGGAAAAGGAATAGGAAGAGGCCCAGGATGAAAAGAATAAAGGTTGAAAGGCTCCCTGAAAATCATCAGCGTTATTCTGACATACTCAAAGAACGACTGAAGGAGCTCGAGTCTTGTGAGAGGGATGTAGAAAAGAAGTGGGAATGTTTTAAGAACTGTGTGGTCACTGCTGCTGAAGAGGTCTGTGGCACCACAATAGAGGTGATGCTTGGTGGAATAGTGAGATTGAAGAGGCAGTAAAGAGAAAGAAGGAAGCCTATTTGGGCATGTTGCAAGGTAGAGTTTCTGTGGATGAATATCGCTGTAAGAAGCATGAAGCCGCTGAACTTGTTCGCCAGAGTAAGGCTAAAGATAGGAAGGAGAAGATGGAAAGGCATGAACTGGCTTTTTGGAAAGATAGGAAGTCCTTTTGGAAGTACATAAGACTCAGGAAAAATAGGGGAAACAAAGTGTTAAGTTGTGTGAAGAATAGGGTTGGGGAAATGATATGGAAGCCCAATGAGTTAAGTGACAGATGGGGTGAATACTTCTGTGAGTTATTAGATCAGGAAAGCAAAGATGATTCTGAGACAGATGCAGATGATGGCACAGTGAAGGATGAAAGCACAGGAGGGATCTCGAGAGAAGAAGTGTGTAAAGCTCTAAAATCTCTTCAGAATGGTAAGGCTTCGAGAGTTGATGGCATAACGGCCAAGATGTTGAAATATGGTGGTGACTCTGTAATTGATTGGTTAACTGAAATTTGCCAGTTGTTCTGGGAGTTAGGAATGGTCCCTCGGGATTGGAAGGATGCTATCATTGCTCCCTTGTATCAGGGAAAAGGTGATCAGACTGACTGCAAGAACTATCGTGGTATTAGCCTACTGAGTGTGCCAGGGAACTATCGTGGTATTAGCCTACTGAGTGTGTCATTATTGATAAAGTACGGGGTCTTACATCAGAGAATGTGTCGGGTGTTCAGAGTGGTTTAATGCCTAGTAAAGGCTGCACTAACCAAATTTTTGCATTGCGCATGATAATTGAAAAGTATCTGGCTGTTGGTAAGAAAGTTTTTGCTGCCTTCATAGATTTAGAGAAAGCTTACGACCGAGTAAATAGGACACTTTTGTGGAAGGTATTGAATGAATATGGTGTTCCTTGGAATATTCTTAATAGTGTAAAAGCCATGTATGCTGACAGTAGAGCCTGTGTACCAGTGAATGGTGTTTTATCAAAATGGTTTTCTATTGGTGCAGGAGTCAGACAAGGTTGTGTAATGTCTCCATGGTTGTTTAATATATTTATGGATGCGTGCATGCGTGATGCCAAAATAGATAATACTGGTTTATGTCTTGATGATATCCGTGTGTGCAGATTGCTGTATGCTGATGACACTATCCTGTTGGCAGAGAGCAAAAGTGAGGTGCAGAGTATGTTGTCCCAGATGTATGAAGTTTGCATGAAATTCAAACTGAGTATAAATAAGGGAAACACCAAAGTTAAAGTTATGGTTTTTGAGAGAAAAACTGGGAGCACTGAATGTAATGTAAGTGTAAATGTCACAGTGATTGACCAGGTGAGTGAGTTTGTGTATATAGGAAGCATGTTTGACAGAGAGAACAAATTGGATGGTGAAATTAGTAGGCGAGTGAATTCTTCATTGAAAGTCATCCATGGCTGCTCTGGGAGGTTTTCACAGGAATAATAGGTTCTCAAGAGAGTCGCACATGGCTGTGTATGAGAGTGTAATTGTTCCTACTCTGATGTATGGCAGTGAAACCTGGGTACTACAAAAGAAACGTAGGAGTCGTTTGTGTGCTGGAGAAATGCGTTACTTACTGGGGGTTTGTGGCAAGACACGTTCTGATTGTGTGAGGAATGAAGATGTGTTGCAGTTGTGTAATGTGAAGCAAAATGTTGTTAGCAAGGTGGATACTAATATGCTTTGGTGGTTTGGCCATGTTGAAAGAATGAGTGATGAGATTCTTACTAAGAAAATCTTTTCAGCCCAAGTGACAGGAAGGAAAGGCAGAGGAAGTCATGGGTGGATCAGATTCAGGAGTGTCTGCATGAGAAACAAATTATGAATATGAAGTATAGAAGATCTTTTGTACGGCGTGTAATGAATGTCAGTGCAGCCCGAGTTGTATGTCGAAATCGCTGTAAATGGAGAAGTTTGATACCGCAACAGTAAGTAAAAACTATCTGGTAGTTTTTTGTTGTTTTTTTTTTTTTTGTTTTTTTTACCTAACCTCTGAATGTCAGAGAACAGCTTAGTGATGTGTATGTAACTGTTTCTGGAGCTGTTTTACCCAGTCGATAGCAAAATTTTATCACACAACGCATTTCACTTCTTAACTCTGAATCATTCATCTCCATAGCTGTATGGAGAAATGCAGGCGTACCTTAAACAACTGTGCAATAACAAAACCAGAATCATCTGCCACGGCTGATAACTGCTGCCATAGATACTTCCTTAATTCAGTTAGTCATCTGCATGGTTATTTTTCCCCTTTCGCACTGTTGCCAACTTTGAAAAAAATGCTCTCAGTTTTTATGGAACAGCCTTTGTAAAAGTACACATGAAGAGAATTGGAGAAAACCATTTTTGAAAAATCAAAATACAATAAGGCTAATTAAATAGGTTGTGCAGTTTGCAGCATACCTAATGGATCAGCAAAATAGAAAGCAGTAACTGATAACTAGAAAATTGAAAAACACAGAAGCATACCTGTCAACCTGTACTGGTTGCCCGTACTTTGTACGTTTTTTTTTTTTTACATTTTCATTCGTGTACGGCCGTAAAAATCTCTGAAAAGCTTTTTTGTTAATTATTTACATTAACTGGCCCTATTCTAAAACTTTTTTGTGGATATAATACCAAACGTTTCACGTTCATTCCATGGCTCACGTCACCGTAGCAGAATCGTGGCGACGGGCGATGTACGTCACAGATTTTATTTTGGTTCTGCAGACAAAAATTATATCCCCAGAACCCAATTGAAGATCCTCTTGCGGACTTTCGATCATGGATGCAAGTTTTTCGTCTTCGGACAAAATTGTCTTCAAAACTTTCCGGAAACGAAGTGAAAAGACAGTGAAGATTTCTCTCGTAAGGGTTTTTCTTTTTCGCGATGTTTCCTTTTCCGACATTGCTAAATATAATTTTATTCCATTGTGTTTCAGTCAGAAAACGGAGGTAACAACTTCCGAAAACGGAAGTTAGACACAGCCTCGTAATCTCAAATTCCTTTTCCGCGATATTCCCTCTTTCCGGTATGGTTAAGTTTAATTATGTTACATAAATGTTTATATTTAAGACTGAAAACGATGGAAAATTTTCCGAAAACGAAAGTTGAACGAAACAGAAATTTATCCCATAATCGTAAATTGGAAGCACAAAAGAAATTTCGACAAAGGAAGCTAAAAGCAACAAAGGGTTCTCCCGAATTCGTTTTTTTTTTTTTTTATGCAGTGTTTTCCTTGCACTGTATTATTGTTTAAACATCATTTAATATATAAGAACGAAAATGAAGAAAAATTTCCCGAAAATGGAAGTAGGACAGAGTGAAATTTTTTTCCCTTAACCGTAGTTTTTTTTTTCTAGCGATGTTCTTTTGTCCTGTATTTTAAATAAAATTTTATTCCATAAATCTCTTAACATAATTATATTCCATAATCAAACAAGTGGCTGATTTGAGGCAAATCAAATTCAATAATCACGAGGTGCAGCACGATGACATCACACTAGCAGTAGGCCTCTCCAACAGAACATTAATGGAAGAAATGGAACTTAATGGTGCTGATAAAAAGTTATTTTTCGCAGATGTGAGAAACTTTTATGTAGCAGTAGTGAGAAAGATGGTGGATAAATTTTCATTTGAAAATCAGGTGCAGAAAGACCTGAAGTACTTGACCCAACCCTCAAAAACAGCCTGAAGTACACACATATTTGTGGATTAGCAGACACCTTTGCTCCACACCTTGATCAGGAAGCTCTAAAGGATGAGTTTGGTAACTATTGTATGATCTCTGATGACTGTGTGCCTGTACTGATAGACAGTGGCCAGAAAAAGCTTTTGTAGCTACTAGTTGGATATTATAAGCCTGAGAACAAGTACTGGTGGCTACCACTTTCCAAATCTTAAGTGAGTATTCAGTGACTACATGCTTTGCCTCACAATAATGCTGACTGTAAAAGATCTTTCTCCATGATGAAGAAAATCCATACAGGCTGTAGGAAGACCCTGAATGCAGATACACTGACATCTTTCTTACATTGTAAAATAAACATTGACACTTGTTTCATTGGCTTTAAATACACTGATTACATTTTGAAAAAAGCAAAACATGCATGTTTTGAATATAATACAACTGATTAAATTGCTTAAATATGCAAAAAATTAATACACGTACATCAGTGGCTGTTATAAAACTTAGGAAAATTCAAATTCGTGCAGAAATAGTCCAAAGTAATCGAGGTAGTTGCCTTCAATGCACGATCTTAATATCAAGAGTCACTCATAATACAAATTTAAATTCGTTGGCTGAATTTAAAGATTTTATTATATAAGAACTTTCAGGTTTCCCTAGAACCCATCATCAGATACAGAAGAAGGAATAAGTTTAAATAAAGTGTTACGTGAACATAATATAGATATCATATGTGACATAATGTCACGTGGCATCAAATTGTCAAACGAAGTGGCATGTATTATGAAATAAAGAAAATATTTTTTTATTTCTTTTTATTTTCTTTAATAAAGAAAATATTTGTTTATTTTTTTATTTTCTTTATTTCATAATACATGCCACTTCGTTTGACAATTTGATGCCACGTGACATTATGTCACATATGATATCTATATTATGTTCACGTAACACTTTATTTAAACTTATTCCTTCTTCTGTATCTGATGATGGGTTCTAGGGAAACCCGAAAGTTCTTATATAATAAAATCTTTAAATTCAGCCAACGAATTTAAATTTGTATTATGAGTGACTCTTGATATTAAGATCGTGCATTGAAGGCAACTACCTCGATTACTTTGGACTATTTCTGCACAAATTTGAATTCTCCTAATACCATCCTAGTTATCACGTATATATTTTTGCACCACTCCTCACAAAATGAAGAAGGAAATATTCAACGCTTTCAAACGCTTCCGAATAAGACTCGCCGTGGAGAAAACGCATTTGTGTTTTCTAATCAATTGTAGAGACTTGCACATCATACCCAGATTCCTAAGACTAAGGACGAAACCTCGCTCATGGAGGGACACTCAAGTGCTAAAATACGCCGAAAATAAAAGACTCATTGCTGAAATCAGAGCCAAAAGATGTCTACTGGACTCACTACAAAGAAGATCCTATGACTCATACCTGCGACTAGCTGGTGTTAGCCATGCTATTCACTTTAATAAATACCTCACTGTACTTACGGCTATTATTGAATCTGAAGTTAAGCAAGCCCAAAAAAGGCACATCTATAAACTACGTAATCTTGTGGACCAGGACGTTGTTGAGAGGAACCGTACCTCATGTACACGTAGGCCTAACCAGAATCAATCACAACCTTCAACTAACTTCATCAATTACAGTGATTATCTTCTAAACCAAGTCCAAATATCAGCACTAAATAAAGGTCTAAAATTCGCCTTCCTGAACTCCAGAATTAATAGGTTGAAACTCATTCTGCAAGCAGAAGCAATCATTTCTCATCTGCCGTTAAGAAAACAAAACGAAGCACGACATCGAATAATCAATTCGATTAGGAAATTTCATGTTCAAAGACACAACACGGATTTGACTCGTCTTACAGAAGAGAAGAAGCAACTTTTAGAATTACGCAACGATCCCAATATATCGATCATATCCGCCGATAAAACCTCGCAAATTATTATTCTGAACAAAATAGACTGTCGGAAAAAAATGCTAGAGGCAATTGATACTATCCCGCACGTCACTCTTAGTTCGAACCCTATTAATGCTACCATAGCGGCCATACATAAATTGAAGAAAATCTCAAGCCTCCCAACGGCCATTTCACAATGCTTATACTGCCCTCCAGGTGCACGAGTTCCTGAACTTTTTGGTAAACTAAAGACTCATAAACCCGGACACCCATTACGCCCGCTAGTATCTGGATTTGCAGCGCCAACTAGACCTATAGAGAAGGCACTAACTAATATCCTTCAACCACTAGTTAATAATTCACTCTACTCTGTTAAAGGCACAGTACAAGCTATTAAAAAGATCAAATCCTTTGATGCAAATAACTCAACCTTTATTATGGCTTCTCTCGATGTCATTTCTTTGTTCCCTAATGTTCCGATAAAAACTGTACACGACATCATTCAGACAAAACTACTTGAACTAAAATACGAACCAGAAACAATCCAATCCATCATTACAGCCTTAAAACTAGTTCAAAACAGATCTTATTTTCAATTCGACAACATTATTTATCGCCAAACTGAGGGCGCCCCAATGGGATCACCACTATCTCCGATTCTAGCGGAAATTCTACTACAGCACATAGAAAATAAAGTGCTACAAGAATACCAACAACCTTCGTGCTTTTACATAAGATATGTTGATGATGTACTTCTCTTCTGGGATCACGAACCAGCTGACCTACGAACTTTTGCTGAACACTTATCATCCCAAATCCCGCCCATAAAATTCTCCATTGAACAGGAAAATGAAGGTAAATTGCCATTCCTGGATTTTATGCTTGAACGAGATGCTGTTACTTGCACCTTGGAACACTCTGTATACAGGAAACCCACTTCTGTACCTACATTGATCCTGGCTTCTTCAGCACATCCAAAAAGCTATAAACTCTCCTCAATCTCTTTCCTTCTACGCAGAGCCATCACACATTCATCTAGTTTCAGCAGACGTAAATGTGAAATTAACAAAATATTCAACATCACCCTAAACCATGGATTTCCCACCTTTATCATAAAAAAAGCTCTTAAGAAGCTCCACCAAGAAAACTCAACTACTCTCCAGAGGGACCAACAACCTCGTAGATATATAGGTTCCATAGATTATTATTCAACCATAACACCTGTTCTCAAAGCCATTTGCAGAACCTTTCACCTGAATTTCGGAATACGTACTACAAACATTTTCCAGTTAATTAAAAAAGATCGAGACCAGGTAACGAAGCTAAACAAATTTGGCGTTTACAGCATCCCCTTAAAAAGTATTGATGCTGACACTCCCGATAGTAAATATATAGTATCTACAAAAGGTACACTAGCAACAAAACTGAATGAATATAAATACGCCATAAAGAATGGACTTAAAAATTCTGCATTGTCTCGACTCGTGTGCGATGGCCTGCACTATCCAATTTGGAATGATGCTTCCATCATCGTAACACCTAGTGCTGTCTCTTCATTGCTGTTCACCGAGAGCCTTGTAATTGCTACTCAGAGACATTTATGCTGTAATGACAATGTTCCAGTATCTGTACCTACAATCTGGAAACTATTTACAGTTCCGAATACAAGGCAAACTGAGGACGAAATCACTTAATCTCGATTTCTGCTATAGTGCTCTTTGTTGTGTCTCCTGATGAGAACAACAAAATTAATTTATGCCTACTAACCTTCTTTTATTTTTACAATGCAGTATTTTATGTATACCTGCATTCTAGTTTCTTTAGTTTCTTTATTTCATAATACATGCCACTTCGTTTGACAATTTGATGCCACGTGACATTATGTCACATATGATATCTATATTATGTTTATGTAACACTTTATTTAAACTTATTCCTTTTTCTGTATCTGATGATGGGTTCAAGGGAAACCCGAAAGTTCTTATATAATAAAATCTTTAAATTCAGCCAACGAATTTAAATTTGTATTATGAGTGACTCTTGATATTAAGATCGTGCATTGAAGGCAACTACCTCGATTACTTTGTGTTATGAAACTGTTGAGCTTATAAAATATATGTAATAAATTTTGTGTGTAAGGGTTATTTAGTCTTTTAAGGTTTTTATTGGTCCAGTGTACAGGTTATCACCTCAAGAGGTTGACAGGTATGCAGAAGTTTTGATAGAATGCTAAAAAAATTCAAAAATGCACAAAGTCATAAAAAGACGAATTGGAAAAATGCTGTTTCGAAAAATGGTGAGAAGTTCTGATAACAAGAAAATAAAAAAACACAGAAATTTCGATAAATGCTCAATGATTCGAAACATGCATAATTTCGTGAAAAGACAAATTAGAAAAATGGAAACCAGGTTGCCTTCTTCAGGAGAGCATCAGCCAGGGGAGTGGCTTTTCTGGTGTCAGTAAACAACAGGGAATAACCAGTGTCAACTGACAAATGCTCCGAAAGCCACTATAACAAAATAAACAGTATAAAGCTTGCTGAAAGTAAGAACCTTACTGACAAATTAAATAAAAACTTGTAGGAACCAAGAAAACCTTACCAGATAATAGCTGGAACACATTGAAAGAACAAACTCGTCTGTATGTGTGACAGACGAGTTTGTTGAAAGTTGGACTCTAATTGAATAGAGTCCAAATAAGTAGAAGGAAGAAATATGTGTATAGCAGGGGACAAGTTGTGGTTAAATGAAATAATTGAAAATATATATACAGAGGGTGAGTCATAAGTAATGAGCCATGTGAAAGATAGTTTGAGATGGCATTTTTTCAGAAATAAACAATCGTTTGGACTGGAACTTGTTTATATGTAGAAAGAGCATTTCATGGACTATCGGAATTTGCTTTGGTGGTGAACATGAATATGAATTAATTGTGGGTTTCTTTTGCTTTCAGAACATGAACGAAATAACGGCTGTTTGAGTACTGTTGCATCATTATTGGAAAAAGGACTCTGTGCATGCTGCGGTCGCCAAAATGTGTGCAGTGGAAGGTGTGGGTGAAGTCAGCTGCGCCACAGCAAAAAGATGGTTTGTTCGCTTTAACAAGGGGGACACCAGCCTTCAAGATGGGCCTCACTTTGGCAGACCTCCCAACAGTGGATTTGGAAGCCCTGCATGAAGCCGTAGAGGCAACACCAACCACAAGCACTCGCAGATTGTCGGACGAGATTAGGGTATCACAATCCAGTGTGGTTTGCCATCTCCAGAAGCTTGGGAAGTTTCAATAGGATGTGCCTGAGTGGTACCCAGGGTTGTGCAATTACGTGTAAAAAAAGGTTTTCTACGTGACGCGTAAATTACGTAGAATACGCAAAAAACGCGTAAAATACGTTTAAAAAAAACATGGCTTTGTGCTGTTAATTAACTTGCTATGTACAAATACCACAAAAAACGGAGATCCTTCAAAAACCAACATACCCTTCGGTATTTTTATATGATCTTATTGGAACAGTGCAAACTGCCATGTCCGTGTGACATACCACCAGGATACCACATACACATCAGTATCACGTCATATTGTTTTTTGTTTTTTTCCCCTAAATTTCATATTCACATGGGGAAATGCTTTTCTTTATGATAATTAGTGTGGGGCCCACTTTAAAATATCATGTTCGGCAAAGGAAGTCAGAAGGCCCATTCCATCTCAATTCAGGCAGAGAATACCAACATGTGTCAGTTGACCCCCTTAGATTTGTTCCAAAAAATTACAGTAGCTACTCCTACTACAGATATAAGATATTCCAAAGGGATTTGCTCCAAAAAAATTTATATCACTTGCTGCGCCATTTTGAAATTTGGTGAAAAACACGTTTTTGAAAGGAATGTCAAAAACGGCATTTTTAAAAATGTTATTGCGTTTAAACTATTTGGGCGATTCAGTTCATTTTTGTTTTGTTTTGTAGCTAATGAATTGATTTTTAACTTGACATACTTTAAATATGCATGTTATAATTATTAGTAATTTAAAAAAATCCACTTTTTAGGTACAAAATTTTGGTTTTTCTGACATTTAACGATTTTTTTTCTTACATTAAGAAAAGTTTTTTTAAATAAATAAAGATGGCAATGTCTAGTCCACCAATGGTAGTTTTACAGCAAATTTTATTTATTGCCTAACATATATACAGTCTATACAATTCAACTTCAAAATATGCAAAAGTACGAAAATGCACTATTTTCAAGTAGCAATATCTCAAAAACCCCATTTTTTAAAAATCTTAAAACTTGACCTTATGTTGTCCTATTAGTATATTATCAATTGGTGGGGGCAAAATTGTGTGTTTTTGCCTCGTAAATTTTGAACGTTTTTTTGAAAATGCAACTTCTCCAGCATTTGCGGGTCGCAAATAGAAACGATACAAAAACGTATACAATTGTTCTTTACAATGAAATTTTAAAGCCACCCTGATTTTTAAGCTCCACTGAACACTTTTATAAGTAAACTTAAGTTACTCATTTAGAAAAAAATAATGAAAAAAGAACAAAAAGAAAAACATAGAAAATGTGGAAAACCGAGAACTCGTTGAACTGTTTGTCTTTTTACAATTTTCTGATTTCTGTAACACTAAAACAAATAATCGTAAACAACTCCATGTTAGCTGAGATCTATAAACATTATACTAAAATAATTACAGAGTAAGTTTACATAAAGTTCAGACACTGCAGATCTGTTGGATCTGGTTCAGCTCCTTGGTATAGAAAATGTGGAGTCGAGCGGATTGTCCGCTGGGAGTGGGTTCCTTCACCTTTAGCACTACATTGTTTAATGGCACTGCACATACATCCTCTCTCTTTCCACATTCCTCTGGCCTTTGGAACCCTTTAGCTGGGCCATGGGGATGCATAAACGACACAGTAATGTCTTCGAGCTCTAGAGATATGCTCTTTATCTGTCCCATCCACCAATAATCATTATATACACACCCAACAAATTGACCTACTATGAAATCACTCAAAGAGTACCTGTTTTTTACTTGGCTTTTTATTTCTACTTTCTGCACATTATGTTTAATTGTTCTTGCCATATAAGCTTCATTATTTTGCACCAACCAATAATGCTGAGATTGTAATCCTACAACAGGTTTTACAGTGATCCATTCTTTTTCTTTACAAGACCTGAATTTTTGAACAACTTCACTTTTGAGGTGTAGTATTTTCGTATTACGTATAAGATTTGAAATTGTACAAACAAATGAAGCTGCGTCTCTTATGGCTTCCACAGATTCTTTGGTACTTACGTATTAACGCCACTGCAGCAGAAGTTGTGCTAATGCGCCAATAAAGAGCAATCTTGTTGTCCGCACATGCAGGCATTAATGCCACCGCAGCAGAAGTTGTGCTAATGCGCCAATAAAGAGCAATCTTGTTGTTCGCACGCGCAGGCATTTATATTTTGGATTCTTTGTTGCCTTTTTGTTTGCTGATTTTTGACGCCATTTTTTAGTGCTACGAAAATGCGCATTTGGGATTTGCCAAAAACAGAACAAGATGCAATTTTATTTTTCAAGAGCGAAATATTTTACCAAAAGAACGAAAATGTACCAATTCCCATGACATGAAACTTTATTTCGGTAAACGTAAGTTTTGGAAATGTAATTTAAGACAGTGTGATCAGCAAGTGGGACTTAGAAAAGACAACTGGTTTGAGGGAAGCAGAATTCCATTTTGTTCAGCTTTGAGATTCATATACTGCTGGTGCGAGGAGTTGACGTCGATTAAATTTTGTGAAAAGCAACTTGATTTATCAGATAAAACTGTTATAGATTGGAACAATTACATGCGTGAATTATGTGTCTTGGATATGGAAAATAAACCAAACAAGAAGGTAGGTGGACCAGATTGCATTGTGGAAATTGATGAAAGTTTGTTTACTAAACGTAAAAATAATTGTGGTCGAGTATTACCCGAACAGTGGGTGTTTGGTGGTATATGTAGAGAAACAAAAGATTCGTTTGTTGTCACTGTTCCTAATAGAACTGGCTGTACCCTTCTTGATAAAATTATTGAAAACATTGCAGATGGTAGCACAATTTATTCTGACAGTTGGAAAGGTTACCAAACAAATAGAATAGAAATAGAAGGATTCCTACATGCTAAAGTTAATCATAAATACAATTTTATTGATCCTGATACAGGAGTTCATACACAAACAGTTGAGAGAATGTGGGGCAGTGCTAAATGGAGGAGCAAGAGACATAGGGGGACAGCGAGACATCATTTGGAATCTTATTTATCAGAGTTCATATGGCGACAGCATCAGGTGAAAGAAAATAGAGACTGTTTTGAATCTATGTTGAACTCTATATCGGCCCATTTTCCACCGAAATCCGATTGACTACTTTGTTTTTAAATAAAGTGTTTTATTTTATGATTTGTCGCAAAAATTTTAGGTGTAGATTGGCGGCACTTAAACCGCCAAATCTGTAGCTGCGGTGGCGTTAATACGTAAGTACCGATTCTTTTTGTAAATTAAATCTTGCAGCATAGTGCTTGCATATGCCACCTATACCATCGCATGCACTCTTACCATGCCCAGTAGCTGAAAATATCCACTTTCTTTCTATAGTTGGATTACCCTTAGACAACTCATGAAGTTGATATTGATTTTTGAAATGTGCGGCAGCTCCATCTGAAACGTAAACTACTGAGGTCTTAGTTTCCAATGGATACGATTTTGAAATGTCATTTTTTATAAGACCTATGGCACAGAGAGCATGAGCTGTGTCATGGGTTATATCATCAGACACTACTGCAAAACTTTCTTTCACTTGACCAATTTGTGCAACACATGTAAACAATGAGATTTGTACATTTTGCCAGTGATAGCTTTGTATCTCATCAGGCAATATAACTGACCAGTTCTCTGCAAAATCAAAATGTAAAACACACACACAGAACTCCCTTTCGCAGAGATTTTAGCTTTGGCTATTCCTTCTCTCTGGATTTTTCGGATATAATTATGAGGAATTGCTTTATTAATCCAATGTCTAGCATCTTCGAGGAACCTTTCAGTAGGTACAGTTTTCTTTATAAGGTCATTACGTTCCCAAATAGCATATGTAACTTCTTCATTCAACAAGCCAAGAGTATCAGCTGTCAGTGCATCTGTACCGAGACAGTCACCACACATTTGGAGCCAACAATCTTCATTGTCTGTTTTGTTGCACAAACACTTAAGTAAAAGAGCCTCTTCAATATACTTTTCATTAGTTACATTTTGGAGAGCTATGCTTATTAGTGTAAGATTACTACAGTAAATGCAAGTACAAACTGCTTGTATAGGTTGAATTTTCACCCACTTTGGACATAGTGAATACAATTTTGAAAGTCCAATTTTTATTCATTCGTTTTCCTTTTTCAATATACTGTATGTCTCTTTGATTGATCTTGTCATAAATCTTTTTGCCTTTTTAACTTTCTCACCATTACCATCTTTAACACATATAACATCTTTTTTGTTTGGACTCTCTCTTGTGCAGTCTTTGCTGTCATCTAGGTAGTATGACAAAGCAATTGCCTTAGTATCTGCAGACAATGGATGTCCACTGTAGGGATCAGGTTTAGCATAAATTCCTTTTTCTTTTTTAACACTGTGTGACTTATCTATGATGTACTTTGATACTGAAGGTAACTTTGCCTCCAGTTGCGTTTTAGTAAAAGTATGTGGTAACAGTGTCAACAATTGCACTTTTTCATTGTATTTAGAATTTTGAAGAGCTGTGTTAATGTTAAAAAACCACTGATTGCAAGTATAACAGTCAGGTTTTTCAGCAGAAGGTTCACTTGAAATGTCATCATTGACACTATACACTTCTTCTAATTTCTTCACAGATGCAGTTACTAGTACTTCCTCTAATTTCAACTTTTTTCTTTTTACATAACTTTGCCTCCTCTCAGGCCTAACTTGTGAAGGGGATTTCAATGGCGACATATTTACATCAAGAATGTTAATACTTTTGTTGACAGAATTTACAATCTCCTCACTTGCAATAAAAGGTTCATCAGATGAAATTTCTTGTTCAGGTTCATTTGTAAGTTCCCCAATTTTTTTTATAAAAAACAACACAATTACTACACAAACTGTCATTACTTTTTACAATAACAGACCTACCTACAATCCTTTGAATTGAATCAGCTAAATCACCAACACCACATAACCTCACACTCTTACTTTTGTATACAGTTTTTTGTGTCTTCTAATATAGTCCACACACTTAATTCGTTCAGAACTATGATAATCTGACATTATTAAATAGGCCTATTCAGCAAAAATGTAAAAAACATATCTGAGAAATCACAAACACATATCAAGTGTTACTCTTCCAAACAAAAGAACAGACTGCACAGTAGTTATAGCACAGGTAGGTGTGGCCATGGAGGGGGAGGGGCTAGTGAGACAGTTGATTAGCTGTGCAGTGAGCAAACACTGGTCATGCATGTGCATGTATGATCCTGTTGATTCAGCATTGCACCGGTGTAGAACAAGCTTATTTGTTGTTTTTAAGCATTAAGACTAGGTCAGTTCATTTAACAACTGTAACTTTATTACAGAATTTATTATATAATAATTAAAATTATTTTATATTTTTTATTTACTAGATTAATATTTTAAATATTTTTTACTTTAAGTATTATAATTAGTCTACTAGCCTATATTTTAACTTTCAGAGCTAATTTAAAACAAAACTTTGTAGTGTTTTTCTGCGACCTGCAAATGCTGGAGAACTGTCATTTTCAAAAAAACGTTCAAAATTTACGAGGCAAAAACACACAATTCTGCCCCCACCAATTGATAATATACTAATAGGACAACATAAGGTCAAGTTTTAAGATTTTTAAAAAATGGGGTTTTTGAGTTATTGCTACTTGAAAATAGTGCATTTTCGTACTTTTGCATATTTTGAAGCTGAATTGTATAGACTGTATATATGTTAGGCAATAAATAAAATTTGCTGTAAAACTACCATTGGTGGACTAGACATTGCCATCTTTATTTATTTAAAAAAACTTTTCTTAGTGTAAGAAAAAAATCGTTAAATGTCAGAAAAACCAAAATTTTGTACCTAAAAAGTGGATTTTTTTAATTACTAATAATTATAACATGCATATTTAAAGTATGTCAACTTAAAAATCAATTCATTAGCTACAAAACAAAACAAAAATGAACGGAATCGCCCAAATAGTTTAAACGCAATAACATTTTTAAAATATGCCGTTTTTGACATTCCTTTCAAAAAACGCGTTTTTCACCAAATTTCAAAATGGCGCAGCAAGTGATATAAATTTTTTTGGAGCGAATCCATTTGGAATATCTTATATCTGTAGTAGGAGTAGCTACTGTAATTTTTTGGAACAAATCAAATAAGGTCAACTGACATGCTCTGCTTGAATTGAGATGGAATGGGCCAGAAGCCACGCCGTGTTGTAGTTTAAAGTGAAACGAGATGATAGGAACAATAAAAATACAGGCGTTGCCTCGCGGCTCGCCTTCGATATCCATGTGCATGCTGGTGGCTCCTGTCTCTACAGTGATTCACTGCTAGGCAGCTGCAGAAGTTCAACAGCGTCGGCAACTTCTCATTGACTCGGCGGTAAAACTATAAGTATGCAAACCACACATGTTTTCTGTTGTTTAAATGCGGGAGGTTTTAGTGTTAGCTTCAGTTCAAAGCTGAGAGCATTCTTAATAAACACCATTTTTTTCCATCCTCACTAGTTGTTGAAGGACTCTCAACATTCTAATTGAAGACTCTTTCCACTATGAATCGCGGCGGTCGACCTCTTCATAATGTGTACGAGGAACTCGGATTTATTCCACTTAAAGTGGTACACAAGAACTGTGCTAAGTGTTGTGAATGTGGATTAACTGTCAAGAATACAGCAAGGGAGCCTCTGAAAGCCCACAGGAAAGTCTGCGCCTGGACTTCTGCCAGAGCACCTGAACTGCTGCCACCACCACCACCACCGGCAAGTTCCAGTTCTACCCTGCATCGATCGGACACGGAAATGTCTATAGACAATGACGATCCTCTCGTTCCAGTTGCAAGCCCCAGTTCCTGCTCAACCGTGTCCGTGGTGATGAGTGTACCCTCCTCATCTCATGAAGAGGAAGACAGTTTCTACCTTGAATCACCCATCAGTGTAAGTTCTAAACCTTCCATGGTTAAACGAAAGATAACCGATTTTTTGGACAGGGTGAATGCCTCCACAAAGCAGGAAATAGATCTTGCTATTGCCAAGGTTTTCTATGGTTGCAACACCCCATTTAGTGTGGTAGAATCGGGGCATTTTAAACAGTTCTGTCAAAAAATGCTGCCTGCCTATAAACCACCAACAAGGAAAGTCCTTTCTGATAAACTTCTGGACGAAGTGTATGATGAAGTTACTAAGATCACCATCAGTGCTGCAGACACAGACTCCGTTTTGCTCATAGACTGTTGGAAAAATGAATCAAACAACACAAAAAATGTTGTAACACTTCTTCACAATCCCTGTGGAAGTAGTGGCAAAGCTGAAAGTGTTTTTCTTGATGCTTTTGACATGTCTGGTTTGCCAGAAACAGGTGAAGCACTTTGTGATGTGGTCAGTGAATCAAAAAAGCTAACTAAAAAACGACACAATGTGAAAATTTATTGTACAGTTTCCGACAACGCCAGTAACATGATTAAAATGGGTAAAAATCACGGCCTGTGGCATTCTGCCTGCAATGCCCATACTGGAAATCTTCTAGCTATGGATCTCTCGAAAACATTGTATCTCGTGTGAACATGGTGTTGAGGTCTTTCAAGCACCCTGATCGAGAACATAAACTGACAGAAAATGGTGGCTCTAAAGTATGCTTTGCTGCAGACACTCGCTGGTGATTTCAGAGGGATGCCTGTTTGTCCTTGACTTACAATCTAAGTGCAATGAGGAAAGTTGCTGCCACTGATGAAGCTGAGAAATTGTCTTCTCAAATTAAGTCCCTCCTCTATGATAGTGCCTTTCTCAAAGAAGTTGCCGATACAATCGTGCTTAATATATATGCCAGAAAAAGAATCAACTGCTGCAGATGCAGTTGAATTGTGGATGGACATACGTCTACCTGAGGACCATAAGGACCTCATGCCACATGTAGAAAAAAGGAGAAACCAATCGCTAAATGTATATAGCCTTGCAGCCAATGTTCTCCATCCTGTGTTACCAGAGGCAGAAAATGAATGAGAAACATCATGAACAAGTAGAGAAGTTAATTTAAGAGAACCTTGACCCCTCGGGGATAACCAGTTTTCAACAGTATCGAGAAAAATCTGTATTAGCTGTTTTAACAGCTAATTCTACTCTAAATCTTAAAAAAGTAAATTTTCTAGTTATCAGTACTTCTTGCTATACTCAGTGTGGCAAAGAATTTTTAAGACTGGGTATGTAAAATAAAGTAGAAATAAGAAATCATAGTTTGTTTTGGTTTGTTATTCAAAATAAGTCCCTCCAGCTTCAATACACTTGTTACAGCGATTTAATAATGATTCGAATGCCTGTTCCAGTTCACTTTGCAGAATTGCCTCCAAAGCACGCGTCGAAGCTGTTTGTATGGTCGAAATATCATCAAAATAACACCCTTTCAACGTCATTTTGAGTTTTTGGAATAAAGAAAAGTCGCAAGGTGCAAATCAGGCGAATAGGGTGGGTGATTCAACACACAGACGTTATTTTTCGCCAAAAATTTGCGAACAAGAAGTGAGGTGTGACTGGGTGCATTATCGTGGAACAAACACCAACTGTTTTCATCCCGATATTCTGGACGAATGCGAGGAATTCTGCCCATCAAATGCCTCAAAACATTTAAATAAAACTCACCAGCAATTGTTTGTCCACTTGGAACAAATTCTTTGTGGATTACTACCCTTACTATCGAAGAATTAATGAGCATTGTTTTGATTTTCGATGGAACTTTTCTTGTTTTTTTTGGCTTGTGGTGAGTTTTTTACTTCCATTCCGCACTTTGTCGCTTTGTTTTAGGATCATATTGAAAACACCATGTTTCATCACCTGTAACAATCGATTTTAAGAAGCTTGGATCATTTTCAGCGGCTGAAATGATGTCTCTGCAATGTGCACTTCTCCTTGATTTTTGTTCATTGGTTAACGTGTGTGGAACAAATTTAGCACAGACTTTTGTTTTGCCCAAATCTTCATGCAGGATGGTTCGAATCGTTTCTTTGTTGATGTTTAAAGACTCTTCCATCATTCTTAGTGATGCACATTGATTGTTTGCCCCGAAATCACGCACTTTTTCAATAATCTCAGGTGTCCTAGATGAACTTGGTCTTCCGGTGTGCTTATCATCTTCTAGCGTATCTCTTCCATCCAAAAAACGTTTGTGCCACAGGAAAACATTTGATCTACTTAAACAAAACTCACCGTAAACTTGTTTCATCATTTGGTACGTTTCGGAGGCACTTTTACCAAGTTTTGCGTTAAATTTAGTAACAGCCCTTTGTTCCATCTTAATAATTCAACATAAAAAAAATTTACTTCTCTAATGAACGGCCGTTTCGTTTGAGTTACTTTAACAATTGCGCAGTACTTTTGGCAGAAAGTAAGCAGATGGTCACGGTTTATAACGCATTCGCGATTACACTGGTGGCGCCACCGTAAGCTGAAATCTAGCGCCAGTCTTAAAAATTCTTTGACGCACTGTGTATATAAAAAATTCACAAGTTTTTTATGTTTTGTTATCTGGAGAGTGGTTTCCACATGAACTGAGATGGCCATTTGAAGAAGTACCTTTCTCAGTTCTGAAAGCAGTGAAGACAGCTATGCATTCATCTGCTGGGGACTGTACCCTACTTCTGGAATGTGAAACTTCATAGAATCTTCACTTACCGGAATACCACACTAAGCATATTACTCATTGCCCAAAGGGAAATTTTTGACTTCAAGAGCTTATAATAGTTGTTTGCATCAACATTCAGGTTCTTTGAGAAATACAAGGAAATGATGTTCTTGCGACTCAAGCAGCCTTGATACCATATTTGATTCCTCTTTTTATTATTGTAATTAGAACACTATCACAAACTTGTCTCAGTTATAGGTTCCTGCTGTTTATGAATATGCTCCTGGTCAAGACTTTTGTGCCTTTCTACTTCTTTCAGTTTGTTTTCCATTCTGTTCATCCTTTAATTTTACCAAGTTATATCTCCCCATATGTTTGCTATGTGTGGTGCCCTAAAGTGGAAAATGTCTTGGTAATCACTGAACTAACTCCTTTGTGACCTCTGCCACTCTGTTAATGGGTAGCTACTACTGTTCTTCTGTAGTCATTGGTGTTTATATTGATTTAATTCACTCACCCAACAGGTGGCTTGATATGACAGGATGAGTTGTAGATCTGTCATTTAGTAACAGAGGCATGCTGCTAAAGACTGGAACTGTAATACCAGGCTGAGTATGGTATATCACAGTCGGTAACATATCTTCTACGAGCTCCTAGGACTATGCCAGCATCCAGTTGAACTTGTCGGTCCACAGCCTTGCTGTGCTCTTTGGGGTTACTGGACAAAGCCTGGGGAATCATTTGCATGCAAACTTTTTTCTGCCACAGAAACGAAAACTCCTTTCACTTATCCTACTCTCAGGCTGGAAAGTGAGCTAACAATATAACATACAACATGATTTTTGTATTGTCAAACAGCAAACTGTCAGCATGTCACACAGCTTTATACTGTACCAAAATTCTTGATTGTACTCCCAAGGGGTGCCTAAAGACAATTGTGTAAAATGTGATTGTTCACCAGCAAGGTATTTCAAGATATGGCCAGCTCACCAGAATATGCCATTCAACTCCATTTTGGCAATGTTGTCTCCTTCTGGAGACATTGCATTAAGCATAGGGAACTCCAGTGTAGAACTGCTATGCTTGGAGATATCCCTGTTACAGAGTCTCCTCAGAATTATCTAAGCACTTAACAGGGAAGTATTTTGTAATGAGATGAAATTATTTCTTTGAGGATGCGATTTTAAACAAGCTTTTTAGTTTAGGAGTCATTGCAGTAAGACGTGTGTGGTTCAGGCAAGAAGGTGTTCTGGTTCAAGCAAAGTGTCTAATTATCATCCTGAAATCTTACAAGATAAATTGAGGGTACCAGAAGTTTGTCGCTTGACTTAACGTCCCCAATCCTGTTCACTAATTCAGATGCTAGTTGCATTACTACTCTCAAGCCTCTTGTAAAGGGAAACCGACTTATGATCATGTGTGAGCATGAACATGCATCCAATTATTGCTTGGTATGTGAAGAAGAACCATGCAGCTTCCTTCCATAGCTTTCTGATATAATGAATAGATTTCATCTGCCTTTTTGGTACTATAACTCATTTTTGCTTTGGTATTAGATCTACACAACCGAGCTGAAGCAAATAAAAATTGTGCTTTCACCTTGTGAAAACTGAAGGGATTGTTATAAAATTTTGAAAAATCATTCATATATAAGTTATACATATAAAGAATCAAAGTAGGTGTGGGGGCATGATTAGGATGATATATTTTCTACCACATAAAATTGGTTGTTGTGCAGTAAATCTGAGAAATGATGCCGTAGTTGTGTATATTGCTATGGAGTTGTAAATTCCCATGGAATGTTCTAAAGCTCCACTGTATGTTTATTCGTAAATACATTTTTGCCAGTAAATGATACTGAGAGCAGGAACAAGGAAGCTGCCTATTAAACTGATACTTCTGCCAAACCTCATTGAAATGCTGTTAAACAAACTGCTCTGTTCACAATTCATTTTACACTTCATTACTGTGAAATTTTCAAAATCTTAAGAACTGTAACTTTGATTCCTTCCTTTACATGCCATTAACCTGTGAATCAGTTGTAAAATTTTAACTGTAGAAATAATTGTCATTCTGTGTCAGTGCCTGTTTTTCACAGATCCACAAATTTCACCAATATTATTCATTTTTTCCAATTTCTTTTCAGTTTAAAAATATGTTGTCATAAAAAAATTTCATTCATGGAACCAAGATAATAATAATAATAATATATGCCTTGAAGAAAAATATACAAAAATGTGGAAATTGCCACTTTTTCACATGGATTTTCTACAAAATTCAATAACCTATCAACCTGTTATAAATGCAAATCCAATATTGAAAGCCCCAACTAAACCAAATAAAAAAAATGGTACTTTTCTAGCACTCTACATCCCTCATCTTCGTTCTAATACTTTTAAGTTAAGACAAATAAACCAGAAATTTGGGTACCATTTTTCCATTAAACCAAACCATTATATTGGATTAAATTTGTATGCTAGAGATGAAATATACTCACTTTTGACCTGCAGAAACTGTACATCATACCAATATCCACTTCTTCAGGTGTAATCTGTTATGTCTGAAGTATTTACAAAAGCATCACTAGCAAGCTGGCTGATGCAAAGCTCACACAATGAGTGGGAATCCAGAAATCACACTGGCTAGCTTTACTTTGAAAGATACTTTTACCAACCCTCATTGGAAAATTATGACGATATGTTCATCAATAATTTTGCGGTGCTTTCAGTGTGTATGACTGCACCAAACAAAACGTCCTCCCTCCCCCCATCAAATTTGCACCAAGACCAATTTTGTAGATACTTCATTATGTATTAAAAAGTTTGCCTGAAAAATTATACTTAATCTCACAAGATTTGTGAAAAAGTAGGGAATGATTTGAATGCAGTTCTTGTAGAATCAGTGCATGTATAAATAATTCCTTTGTTATTATTTACTGTGACAAAATGGATGTCACCATTTGATGCGATAACCTTTGAATCACTACATTTAACAGCAAAAAAAAAAAAGAAAACATTTCCTGTGACAAAAATTCTATGTGAAGAAATTGCTATGGCATTATTTGAAGGTTTTTTTTTTATTTTTGATCGGTGTGTCTGGAAGAAATACTATTTCCAGCATCATTGGAAAGTTATTATTCTCTTTATGGCAAAGGGGACACTTTTGGAGCATGGAACTGGGGGTCTGGTGACCCCATAGGGGATGGGGCTAGGGGTTACTCGAAATTTTCAAATGGAAAGAGGGGTCGTGTGACATATCATTGGAAATACAGTATCTCCGAAAATGTGGTAAGTTGGTTTTTAAATTTTTGTTTTATCTTTATTAGGTACAAAGTTATTGCCCACAATAGCGACACTAAAGTGCACTATCGGTGGTAGGAAAAATTGTGTTACTTCTGACACATTGGTATTCTTTCTTTGGTTTGTGTGAATGTACCATGCTTATTGTGTTTTATGACAAGCAACCACATTTCCGGCGACGAACCCAGGTGGTTCGGTGACCCCGTTGGGAGTCGGGATCAAGATCATTAAATAATTGCACATGGAAAGGAGGGAAAGGGAAGTGTAATACATCACTGGAAAAATCTTTGTATTTGACATAATATGGTTATTACGTTTTTCCATATCTTTATTGAATGAAATGTTGTAGGCCAATGTCGTGAAATTATTTCACTAAGAAATATTTCGCAAATTTATTTTCTTGCACCTTGTAGTTATGAAAGCTTACCATAGTTGTTTTATGGCCAAGGTGACACTCTGTGGAAATAAAACCAAATTTGCATATGTTTGCAAAACGTGATGTTTCCTTGATAGTCTGTAATGAAGTCTGCTATCGTCATTGCAGGCCATCAGTCAGCATCGCATTGTGACTTTGTGCAATTAGTGCAATGTGTCAATTATGCAGATTTTTGCCTGCTGTGTTTTTGTCTTCGGACAGTAGCGAAATGTTAGTGGCATTTAAAGTTTCCGCTGACATTCGAAAGTCCGCAAAACTGATGTTCTATGTTAGTTTGTGAAGATGACCCATGCATATTCCACTCAGGATTATGTTCAGCTATTGGTTTTATACTTTAGGAATGGTGAGAATGCTTCTAAAGTAGCTCAGCAATTTCACCAGCAAAACTTTGATAGGCCACAACCTTCTGTGAAGGCAGTCTGTAATTTAATGCACCGTTTCATGGAAACTGGAAGCGTCATAGAGCGAAACAGAAAAATCAAAATCAGTTACCAATGCGGACAAGGAAATTGACGTTTTAGCTGATGTTGAAACAAACCCGACATTATCACTACGGCATCGTGCTCAAGGGGATGTTAGGTCTCATACTTCCGTTCACAGAATACTGAAGGCAAAAAGATGTCTTCCTTACAAGACAAAATTCGTACAGCTGCAGCTAACAACAGACTATAATAGTAGACTACAGTTTTGTCTATGGGCACGCCAACAAGTACAAAGCAATGAAAATTTTAAGCAAAGCCTCACCTTCACAGATGGCAAGTCAGTCAAAATTGGACTCGCGACTGGTCTTCCACGAATCCACATGTTCTTTCTGAGAGGCATTCACAGTACATAGAAAAACTTAACATGTGGTGTGTTATCTGGGACGATGTAATTATGGACCCATTTTTTATTGAAGGAAATTTAAATGGTGAGTCCTATCAAAATTTGTTGGAAAATGAAATATGGCCCTGCCTGGAGCCATTTGTGGATGCGAATGCAGAGTTACAGCCATACTTCATGCAAGATGGAGCACCGGCTCATCATTCCCATCTAGCAACAGACTGGCTGAATGAGAAGTTTCCAAATAGATGGATTGGAAACAACTGACCTGTCCAATGGCCTGCTCAATCTCCAGATCTCACACCATGTGACTTTTTTCATTGGGGATATCTCAAAAACTGCTTTTATCCTGCAAATTCCAGTGAGAATTCTGAGAAAAATATGCCAGAATGTCACTGAAATATCCCAGATTACACTTTGTGCTTTACAAGGTGCCTGGTGTGACAAGATTGAGCTGTGCATTGCTGCCAATGGTGGTCTCTTCAAACACGTAATCGGTAGGTATCATGTAACAGTATTCTGATATTGTGATACTTGACCAATTTGTATTGTTAGTAGCTTCAGATGTAGGAATGTTTGCCTGTATTGATTTGATTTGAAAAACGTGCCATTTTACAGTAGATTCCAAAGATGTAAAGCTGGACATATCTTTTGCAGTATTTTATATTCCCCGATTACACGTTAACCTCAACAGTTTGGCATAACACATTTAATAAAATAAAGATATGACAAATGTTAAAAGCAGAAGTTGTTCCCATTTCTGACATCTTTCTGGTGATATGGCATGATCCAACTTACCCACTACCATGCAACATTCTTGAAACTCCCAGCCCAGATCCTCACAAGGTCGCAAAACCCCTCGGTTCCTATTCTATACGGTATCCCCTTTGACATAAAACATAGTGACTATTGTAAGTTTTTTTAACTACAAGGCACAATAAATTATATTTGCAAAATGTGTCATCGTAACAATGGTTACACTACTCTCCTCCCCCTCCCCTTTCTATCTGCAATTATTGAATGACCCTGTTCCCCGCCCCCAATGGTCACTGGACCCTTTGATTTGTGGTCAGAAATGTGGTTCCTTGCCATAAAACACAATAAGTACGGTATGTTTACACAAACCAAAGAAAAAACACCAATGTGTCAGAAGTAACACAATTTTTCCTACCACTGATAATGCACTTTAGTGTTACTATTGTGGACAATAACTTTGTACCTAATAAAGATAAAGCAAAAATTTAAAAACCAACTTACTACATTTTTGGAGATCTAATCAACAATATGTCACACAACCTCTCTTTCCATTTGAAAATTTTGAGTAACCCTCAGCCCCATCCCATACAGGGTTACCAGACCTCTCACCCCCAGTTCTATGCCCCAAAAGTGTCCCCCTTGCCATAAAGAGAAATGGTTATCTTAGTTTTTCTGGAAAAGCAACCAATAAAAGTTTAAATGGACTTTTTTGGGGACTTCTGTGTCATACTGTATAGTTCAGTGTAATTTTCTTAGGAATGGTCTTGGTACTTCAAAAAATGCATGTGATTTCTACCCCTAGAAATGTGATGAAGCAGATAATCTTAGGACGAGACTGGACAAAAGAATTGGCAAAGCAAGGAAGGTCTCACATCAAATTATGAGAGTATGAAAAAGTATAGTGTTTTTAATCCTAGTTGTAAATGCATTTATGGCACCTCTATTCATAGTGATTGTGGAATAACTCTTTTACGGGTCTTATAGAGGTTATTTTTCTTCAAAGTTGGTTGTCAAATTTTCGAACTAAAGCCTAGTTCGTCATCAGGACTATGTCACTGGAGTAGTTGCTGCCACTCAATTGGAAGAGTCCATCCGCAATTATCGTTAATTGTGGTACTTCTTCTTCTTGCTATTTCGATCCCTTCTTCTAGTTTCCTCTTTACTAAGTTTGACTGGTGGGCGATTATTTTCACTGAGTCCCAATTTATGGAGTGTCCACTTGCTTGTATATGTCTGTCTAGCCCTGTTTTGTTCTCAATGTTCCTAATAGCTGCTTGGTGTTCTTTCATTCGGACCTTAATACTTCTCCCTGTTTCTCCTATATAGCTGAGTCCGCAGTTACAGTCGATGCAGTAAATTACTCCTTCCTGCAGTTGGATGTCCAATTCTTTCTGCTTTAAAGCTGGCAGGAATTTCTTTATTTTGTTATTAAGATCTAGAGCTAGCCTGATATTATATTTTGCTCCGATCCTTTTCAGTTTCTCGAAAAGTCCCTTGTGGTACGTAATTTTGCTGGTGAATTTGAAGTTGGTTTTCTCCTGCTTCTTTTTTGGCACTTGTTTAAATATTTTTTCAACATATGGGGAGGGTAATTGTTTTCTGCCAATATTTCCTTTAATTCTTCTTTGTGAAGATCTTTCTGAGTAGCTGAAGAGACCAGGATTTCAATCTTTTCCAAAAATTGTCTCGCCGTATTCGATTTAATATAATCAGGGTGGAATGAGCAGAAGTCTAACATCTTCCCTGTGTTGGTGGGTTTTCTAAAAAGCTGAGTGAATATTTTTCCCTCTCTTGAGGTCAAGGTTAAATCTAGGTAATTGATGCTATGGTCTCTTTCCTGTTCTAGGGTATACTGCAAGGTATTCTCTAGTAAGTTAAATTCTTCCAGAATCTGAGAGGGTAGAGATTGGTCCACAGTATCTACTATAATTAGGACATCATCCATGTACCTTACATAGAGAGCAAACAAGGAGGGTTGTATAAGGATTTTTGCCTCTAGTTTACTTATATAATAATTTGCTAGCAGAGGTGCTAGTGGAGAACCCATTGCAAGTCCTGAAGTTTGTCTGTAATATTTCTTTCCAAACTGGAAGAAATTATTCTTGAAGGAAAATAGGAGCAGTTCATATATGCCAAGTAGTATTTCTCTATTGTGATTATGGAATACTATTTTTTCCGCAAGGTCATCTGCAATGAATTCCAGGAGGAGGTCCAGGTTAATGTTGGTATACATAGAGACTATATCCAGGCTTGCCATTACTGGATGAATTAATTCTGGCAAGTTGTCCAGTTTTCCTTTTAGCTGCATGGAATTTTTTTAGTAGGTAGGGAGGAGAAGGGAACATATCTCTGAGGTGACCAAGTAAATAATAATTAATGTTGGAGAGTGGCGAATATCTAGTGTCTATTATAGGTCTTACTGGATGGCCTTCTTTGTGAACTTTTATCGTACCATAGATCTGTGGAATTCTTGACTGGATTTTGGAGAAGTTTTTGAAGAGCTCATTAAGCTGTTTTTTATTTCTTAAAGAGCTGATTAATTTCTTAAGATTTTTGACAGTTTGATCTATAGGGTTACCATTGAGTTCTTCATAATAAGGCTTGCTCAATTCAGCTTCCATTTTATTGTAATACTTCTCTTTTTCTACCAATACCAAAACTTTGCTCTTATCTGCTCTCAGTGCTACAACTTTATCATTGGCTTTGAATTTTTTAAGGTCAGCAATGGCATTTCTATTAAAATTGTAATCAACTTTTACTGGCTTTTTTACAAATTTTGAGACACAGTCTGAGAATTCTTTCCTTAAAGTAACTGCTGTATTTTCATCTTCTCTTTCTACCTTACTACAGATGCTTTCTAAATCAATCAGTATACGTTTTTATCAAGTGTTGCGGAGGAAAGGTTATAATTATATCCCTTATTGAGGAGATTAATCAGGTTTTCATCTACTCCTTCTTCCGTCAGATCCATGACATGTTTGTTAGTGGGGGATGGTATTAACTGTGGGCCAGGTGCTGTAGACATTAACTTTGGATTCAACCACTTATTCTCTTTAATCTTCAATTTTTCCTTAAACTTTTTGTTTTTATCTCTCACTGCTTTAGCTAACCAATTATCAATATTTTTCTTTTCTGCTTCCGGAATTTCACCTAATGAAGAGGTCCAAATACGAGCTTCTATTCGTTCGCATTGCTCAATAGTTTTGAATTTATTACGAATCGCGCCATTCACCGCTTTTAGTTCTATTTTTTTAATAAAATTTCTTGACAGATTTTCCGCGATGTTTTTTGTGAGTCTCAAAGAAGGTGGGACAAAATTAGCTCTCTTACAATTCATCAGAAAGATAGAAAGGAGTAAGTGCAAAAGAGACAAATGTAAGTCACAACTTTATTTTCTTAAGAAATGTAAGAGAGCTAATTTTGTCCCACCTTCTTTGAGACTCACAAAAAACATCGCGGAAAATCTGTCAAGAAATTTTATTAAAAAAATAGAACTAAAAGCGGTGAATGGCGCGATTCGTAATAAATTCAAAACTATTGAGCAATGCGAACGAATAGAAGCTCGTATTTGGACCTCTTCATTAGGTGAAATTCCGGAAGCAGAAAAGAAAAATATTGATAATTGGTTAGCTAAAGCAGTGAGAGATAAAAACAAAAAGTTTAAGGAAAAATTGAAGATTAAAGAGAATAAGTGGTTGAATCCAAAGTTAATGTCTACAGCACCTGGCCCACAGTTAATACCATCCCCCACTAACAAACATGTCATGGATCTGACAGAAGAAGGAGTAGATGAAAACCTGATTAATCTCCTCAATAAGGGATATAATTATAACCTTTCCTCCGCAACACTTGATAAAAAATGTATACTGATTGATTTAGAAAGCATCTGTAGTAAGGTAGAAAGAGAAGATGAAAATACAGCAGTTACTTTAAGGAAAGAATTCTCAGACTGCGTCTCAAAATTTGTAAAAAGCCAGTAAAAGTTGATTACAATTTTAATAGAAATGCCATTGCTGACCTTAAAAAATTCAAAGCCAATGATAAAGTTGTAGCACTGAGAGCAGATAAGAGCAAAGTTTTGGTATTGGTAGAAAAAGAGAAGTATTACAATAAAATGGAAGCTGAATTGAGCAAGCCTTATTATGAAGAACTCAATGGTAACCCTATAGATCAAACTGTCAAAAATCTTAAGAAATTAATCAGCTCTTTAAGAAATAAAAAACAGCTTAATGAGCTCTTCAAAAACTTCTCCAAAATCCAGTCAAGAATTCCACAGATCTATGGTACGATAAAAGTTCACAAAGAAGGCCATCCAGTAAGACCTATAATAGACACTAGATATTCGCCACTCTCCAACATTAATTATTATTTACTTGGTCACCTCAGAGATATGTTCCCTTCTCCTCCCTACCTACTAAAAAAATTCCATGCAGCTAAAAGGAAAACTGGACAACTTGCCAGAATTAATTCATCCAGTAATGGCAAGCCTGGATATAGTCTCTATGTATACCAACATTAACCTGGACCTCCTCCTGGAATTCATTGCAGATGACCTTATGGAAAAAATAGTATTCCATAATCACAATAGAGAAATACTACTTGGCATATATGAACTGCTCCTATTTTCCTTCAAGAATAATTTCTTCCAGTTTGGAAAGAAATATTACAGACAAACTTCAGGACTTGCAATGGGTTCTCCACTAGCACCTCTGCTAGCAAATTATTATATAAGTAAACTAGAGGCAAAAATCCTTATACAACCCTCCTTGTTTGCTCTCTATGTAAGGTACATGGATGATGTCCTAATTATAGTAGATACTGTGGACCAATCTCTACCCTCTCAGATTCTGGAAGAATTTAACTTACTAGAGAATACCTTGCAGTATACCCTAGAACAGGAAAGAGACCATAGCATCAATTACCTAGATTTAACCTTGACCTCAAGAGAGGGAAAAATATTCACTCAGCTTTTTAGAAAACCCACCAACACAGGGAAGATGTTAGACTTCTGCTCATTCCACCCTGATTATATTAAATCGAATACGGCGAGACAATTTTTGGAAAAGATTGAAATCCTGGTCTCTTCAGCTACTCAGAAAGATCTTCACAAAGAAGAATTAAAGGAAATATTGGCAGAAAACAATTACCCCTCCCCATATGTTGAAAAAATATTTAAACAAGTGCCAAAAAAGAAGCAGGAGAAAACCAACTTCAAATTCACCAGCAAAATTACGTACCACAAGGGACTTTTCGAGAAACTGAAAAGGATCGGAGCAAACTATAATATCAGGCTAGCTCCAGATCTTAATAACAAAATAAAGAAATTCCTGCCAGCTTTAAAGCAGAAAGAATTGGACATCCAATTGCAGGAAGGAGTAATTTACTGCATCGACTGTAACTGCGGACTCAGCTATATAGGAGAAACAGGGAGAAGTATTAAGGTCCGAATGAAAGAACACCAAGCAGCTATTAGGAACATTGGGAACAAAACAGGGCTAGACAGACATATACAAGCAAGTGGACACTCCATAAATTGGGACTCAGTGAAAATAATCGCCCACCAGTCAAACTTAGTAAAGAGGAAACTAGAAGAAGGGATCGAAATAGCAAGAAGAAGAAGTACCACAATTAACGATAATTGCGGATGGACTCTTCCAATTGAGTGGCAGCAACTACTCCAGTGACATAGTCCTGATGACGAACTAGGCTTTAGTTCGAAAATTTGACAACCAACTTTGAAGAAAAATAACCTCTATAAGACCCGTAAAAGAGTTATTCCACAAGTACAGTGTTTGTTAAGTGCACTGATATAATGCTCCTATTTCACGTGGAGAAATAATTTGAAATAAGGTAAAATGGGAAAATAAATTTCCTGCCTAAACTTCTGTTACACACATTTTTTTAATACAACGCAAAGAAGCATAGCTTGGAGGTGAATTTAAATATCATGCTTATGGAATTGAAATTTCAATGAAATTATTGTTTATATTGAAGGAGAGTTCAGACATACTGGTCCAAATGCTTTTGTAGAAGTTGACCAGTAATATTTCTTGTTCTTGAGATTAGCTGGAAGTTAAACTCTATGGCAATTGCTAGTTGTCTGCAATTACATATATGGTCATTTCAAGAATCAAATAATTGTCAACAACCAAGCAATTGTCATAGAGTTCAGCTGCTAGCTTATCTCAAGAACAAGAAACATCACTGGTCAACATTTACTAACAATATTTGGACCAGTATGTTTGAGCATACTGGTCCAAATATTATTAGTAAATGAGGCAGAAGGGTTTTTCATCTTGAACTCCTTTTTCAAGAAAAAGCCACACAGGAAATGGACATGGAGACATCCAAATGGGACGAGAAGTGAAATTGATTTTATTATGTGTAACAAAAAATTCGTCATAGAAGACTGCAGTGTGCTAAACAAGTTCAACACAGGTAGTGACCAGAGATTGGTGAGATGTAAGAAGCACCTGAACACTACACTCGAACGTGGCAAGCTCATAAGACAAACAAAATGTATTGACATAACCAACCTTAAAAAACACCATAATACCTTCAAGTTGGAACTGAAGAACAGATTATCTGCTTTAGAAGGCCTAACATTGGAAGAAGTGGATATTTCTGAAGTTAACAGAAAAGTAACCAAAGCTCTTATGGAAACAGCAACAAAATTAGCTGGGTCTGAGAACAAGTTGCATGGGAACAAATTATCAGGAAAAACCAAAATGTTGATGCAAAAAAGAAGAGAGATGAGGACAACTAAAGAAGATGTGACTTCCAAAGTGGAATATATAGAGCTATGCAAGACAGTACGAAAAAGTATCACTGAAGACGTAAGGAAATTCAACTGTGAACTAGTGAGGAAAGCAATTGAAAACAACCAAAGCCTAAAGATAGCAAAGGGACATCTCAGTAAGGGAAGAAAACAGATTATGGCACTGAGAAAAGAAGATGGTTCTGTAACAAGAAATAGAGGCGAAATTTTGACACAAGTGAAAGATTTCTACTCCAAATTATATGAAAGGGATGATACATGTATTCCAGACATCATGAAAGGTACCCGTACCAGAGTTTTTCCAGTCCTCCCAGCAGAAGTTGCACATGCAATCAAGAACATGAAGCGAGGAAAAGCTCATGGAGAAGATGGAATTACTGTAGACATCATACAAGAAGCAAGGGGAGAAATCGAAACAGTACTCACCCAAATTTTCACTCGATGCTTTAATGAAGGGAAGATTCCTGAGGATTGGAACAACGCTACAATGATCCTGCTACATAAAAAAGGTGACATTGAATATCTCAGGAACTACAGACCTATCAGCCTCCTATCAGTGGTTTATAAAATCTTCACTAAAGTTCTTTCACACCGCTTGAAGGTAACATTGGACATGGCTCAACCGAGAAAACAAGCTGGATTCAGGAGTGGCTACAGCACAATAGATCATATCCACGTACTGAGAGAACTAATTGAAAGAGTGAGGGAACATGAACTTCCATTGTGCATGGCTTTTATCGATTATGAAAAAGCCTTTGATTCGGTGAAACCATCAGCAGTTACAATGGCTCTGAAAACCTGCGGTATTGAAGATGCATACATTAATATTATTAATAACATCTATGAAAATGCAAGTGCAAAGATTAGGCTGTTTGAAAATACAACACACATAAAAATTGGAAAGGGAGTGAGACAAGGTGACACCATATCTCCGAAGCTCTTTAATGCCACATTGGAGGGTGTTTTTCAGTCACTGAGCTGGGAAAACAAGGGGATAAAGATTAATGGAGATTATCTAACCCACCTTCGTTTTGCTGATGACGTAGTCATTTTTGCAACTACCCCATCAGAGCTGCAGAGTATGATCCAGGAACTTGCTGACAAGAGTAAAGAAGTGGGATTAATAATGAACTTTCAGAAGACAAAAGTGATGTTCAATGCTTTTACAAGAAATGAAGATTTATCGATTGATGGCAAAAAGCTGGAGATAACAGACACGTACATTTATCTTGGACAGCAGATAACAAGTGAGGGTCACATTGGTGAAGAAATTAATCGGCGTACAAAACTTGCCTTGGAGAGCTTTTTGGAAGAAACAGCATAATTTTCAAGAGCAATATGCCATTATGTCTTAAAAGAAAAGTGTTTGATCAATGCATCCTTCCAGTGCTTACATATGGTGCAGAGACGTGGACCTTAACTAAAAGAGACATACAAAGGCTGCAGACAACTCAAAGAAGCATGGAGAGGTGCATGCTTCGTGTAACCACGAGAGATAGGAAGAGGAACTCGTGGATCCGAAAAATGACAAGAGTGGAAGACATCATGATCAGAGTTAAATCCGTGAAATGGGATTGGGCTGGACATACTGCCAGAAGGACAGACCATCGATGGACAGCCGAAATTTTAGATTGGATTCCAAGGGACAGGAAAAGACCCAGAAGAAGACCACATGGAAGATGGGTGGATGAAATTCGAAAGTATGCGGGAGTGACATGGAGGAGACTGGCACAAGACAAACCATTGTGGAGGAAACTTGGGGAGACCTTCGTCCAGCAGTGGATTGATAATGGTTGACAATGATGATGATGATGATGTTTGAGCTATATTTTAATATAAACAATAATATTAAACCTCACCCACAGGATATGTTTCTTTGCTTTGCATTAAAAGAAAACAAAACATGTCTAACCAAAATGTATGCGGGAAATGTGTTCTCTCATTTTACCTTTTTTTGAAGGTTACTCACCTTTTCTGATATGGTTCGAAAGTTCCACTTCTTTTTAATACATTTCCAGCGCGTATATCATTTTGCTGTCTTTCGTCTGTGGTTCAAGGAAATGGATTTTCGCATGACAGTTTTTCACAGTAAAGTTCAATCTTTAAAAATAGTCAGCTCTCATATCAAATTCACCAGTCTCCTATTAGTACATTTTCTTGCATATTATGATGCCTCATAGCCTCTCATATACTCTCACATGCCAAACTCCCTTTCTTATTGAAAACCATTCAAAATAAACGCAAAACAACTCTCGAATACTTAAAACAAGACAACACACTGAACTAATACACTAACCCTAAATACATGCAGCATTTTAAAAAACTTGCACTTTGCTAAAACCTAACCTATTAAAAACAATTAGCTACCTATATACAGTATTTATACCTACCCTCTTCTTTTACAATGAGAATTGGGTCAACATAAGGGTCTCAGTGTGAATGGTAGGAATAACAGAGGAAACAGATGGGCTCAGTGGTGTGACAGGATAAGTAATTCACATTTTAGACCTAATTGGAGTGCTCCTCTAGAAAGCAGAATTAATGAAAATGTGCTTAGGTGGTTTGGGCAAGCAAGTGTACCTACCACATGGGGGAGAAAATAGTCATGACAGGTGTTACATTCTATGAAAGTTGGTCACAAACCAAGTAGACCTGGAACAAGATAGAGATTAATTGTATAAAATTGTCCATTAGTGATAGTGGTACGATGCTGGAGGTAAGAAAGATGGAGAAAATATGTAAGAGCAGCATAAATTTTTCATTTGGTTTTTAATTTTATGTTGTTCTTGTAGTTGTATTTATGTACTGTGTGTCATCAGTGTGAATACCTTTGTGTATGCAGGTGTGGTACAATAATGAATAAGTGTTGCATTAGCTGTCATGTTTGTCATGGTTTTGATTTTGCAATTATATTATAATTTGTATTTTTACCTTAACATTTCTATTAAATTTCCTTCTTTGTACATGAAAATAATACATTAGATGAGTTACATTTTTTATCTTTTGTGTTAAAACAGACTAAAGAAAATGCACTTAATTGCTGTAATATTTTTCTTCTACAGGTGTTTTCTAGAGCTTTGTGGTGATATTTTGCCTGCTACAGCACAACTGCTGAAGTTCCTACAGTCTAACTTATTCTCGCAGTATTTATCGGTGATTACAGGTTTGACACTTCATAATCATGAGAGTCCTTCACCCAACAGTGGTCATCCTTCAGCTGACAATGGTCAGCATGAAACAGCTTCTACATCAACAGATGAATCCAGTGGAAAGCTAGCACATTTCAGTTTTAAAATCTGCAGATTTGAGTATGGCAGCTATACACTCCTCCATGATCCTACTGATAAAGTACTGGATAAATCACTTGATGCAATTTTGTTCCTGAATTGCCAAGGTAGGTAACTGAGTAAAAATAGGAAGTTTTGCTTAAATTTGGTATACTATTTGTTTATTTCCCATGAATAAGATTCCACTTTAATTTGTATTATGGTGATGATGTAGTCACCTCCTGAATGCCTAAATTGTTGGAGTGTTAATTAACTAAAAATTATGTTGTATGAGAAATGTGGGTTACAAAATTGTTCCCCCAAATTCCTATGATATAATATTTCCCCACAAATGGAGTGAGCATCCTAGAATTGTGCAGAAAGATGTCCTAAGATGGCTCAGATCTCTCTCTCTCTCTCTCTCTCTCTCTATATATATATATATATATATATATATATCATCATCATCATCATTGTCAACCATTATCAATCCACTGCTGGACGAAGGTCTCCCCAAGTTTCCTCCACAACGGTCTGTCTTGTGCCAGTCTCCTCCATGTCACCCCTGCATACTTTCGAATTTCATCCACCCATCTCCCATGTGGTCTTCTTCTGGGTCTTTTCCTGTCCCTTGGAATCCAATCTAAAATTTCAGCTGTCCATCGATGATCTGTCCTTCTGGCAGTATGTCCAGCCCATTGCCATTTCAGGGATTTAACTCTGATCATGATGTCTTCCACTCTTGTCATTTTTCGGATCCACGAGTTCCTCTTCTTATCTCTCCTGGTTACACCAAGCATGCACCTCTCCATGCTTCTTTGAGTTGTCTGCAGCCTTTGTATGTCTCTTTTAGTTAAGGTCCACGTCTCCGCACCATACGTAAGCACTGGAAGGATGCATTGATCAAACACTTTTCTTTTAAGACATAATGGCATATTGCTCTTGAAAATTATGCTGTTTCTTCCAAAAGCTCTCCAGGCAAGTTTTGTACGCCGATTAATTTCTTCATCAATGTGACCCTCACTTGATATCTGCTGTCCAAGATAAACGTACGTGTCTGTTATCTCCAGCTTTTCTCCATCAATCGATAAATCTTCATTTCTTGTAAAAGCATTGAACATCACTTTTGTCTTCTGAAAGTTCATTTTTAATCCCACTTCTTTACTCTTGTCAGCAAGTTCCTGGATCATACTCTGCAGCTCTGATGGGGTAGTTGCAAAAATGACTACGTCATCAGCAAAACGAAGGTGGGTTAGATAATCTCCATTAATCTTTATCCCCTTGTTTTCCCAGCTCAGTGACTGAAAAACACCCTCCAATGTGGCATTAAAGAGCTTCGGAGATATGGTGTCACCTTGTCTCACTCTCTTTCCAATTTTTACGTGTGTTGTATTTTCAAACAGCCTAATCTTTGCACTTGCATTTTCATAGATGTTATTAATAATATTAATGTATGCATCTTCAATACCGCAGGTTTTCAGAGCCATTGTAACTGCTGATGGTTTCACCGAATCAAAGGCTTTTTCATAATCGATAAAAGCCATGCACAATGGAAGTTCATATTCCCTCGCTCTTTCAATTAGTTCTCTCAGCACGTGGATATGATCTATTGTGCTGTAGCCACTCCTGAATCCAGCTTGTTCTCTCGGTTGAGCCATGTCCAGTGTTACCTTCAAGCGGTGTGAAAGAACTTTAGTGAAGATTTTATAAACTACTGATAGGAGGCTGATAGGTCTGTAGTTTCCGAGATCCTCAATGTCACCTTTCTTATGTAGCAGGATCATTGTAGCGGTGTTCCAATCCTCAGGAATCTTTCCTTCATTAAGGCATCGAGTGAAAATTTGGGCGAGTACTGTTTCGATTTCTCCACTTGCTTCTTGTATGATGTCTACAGTAATTCCATCTTCTCCTGGAGCTTTTCCTCGCTTCATGTTCTTGATTGCATGTGCAACTTCTGCTGGAAGGACTGGAGGAACTCTGGTACTGGTATCTTTCATGATGTCTGGAGTGCATATATCATCCCTTTCATATAATTTGGAGTAGAAATCTTTCACTCTTGTCAAAATTTCTGCCTCTATTTCTTGTTACAGAACCATCTTCTTTTCTCAGTGCCATAATCTGTTTTCTTCCCTTACTGAGATGTCCCTTTGCTATCTTTAGGCTTTGGTTGTTTTCAATTGCTTTCCTCACTAGTTCACAGTTGAATTTCCTTACGTCTTCAGTGATACTTTTTCTTACTGTCTTGCATAGCTCTATATATTCCACTTTGGAAGTCACATCTTCTTTAGTTGTCCTCATCTCTCTTCTTTTTTGCATCAACATTTTGGTTTTTCCTGATAATTTGTTCACATGCAACTTGTTCTTAGACCCAGCTAATTTTGTTGCTGTTTCCATAAGAGCTTTGGTTACCTTTCTGTTAACTTCAGAGATGTCCACTTCTTCCGATGTTAGGCCTTCTAAAGCAGAGAACCTGTTCTTCAGTTCTAACTTGAAGGTATTATGGTGTTTTTTAAGGTTGGTTATGTCAATAGATTTTGTTTGTCCTATGAACTTGCCACGTTCAAGTTTAGTGTTCAGGTGCATCTTACATCTCACCAATCTATGGTCACTACCTGTGTTGAACTTGTTTAGCACACTGCAGTCTTCTATGACGAATTTTTTGTTACACATAATAAAATCAATTTCACTTGTCGTCCCATTTGGATGTCTCCATGTCCATTTCCTGTGTGGCTTTTTCTTGAAGAAGGAGTTCAAGATGAAAAACCCTTCTGCCTCTGCAAACTCAACGAGAGTATTTCCACGCTGGTTTCTGTTGCCATGACCGAATTTACCTACCGAAGTTTCATTCTGTTGCCGTTGCCCTATTTTTGCATTGAAATCTCCCATAATTATTTTCAAGTGCTGCTTACCTTTATTATTTAGATGACAAATTTCCTCATAAAATTCTTCAATTTCTTCTTCAGGATGACTTGTGGTGGGTGCATAAGTTTGAATAATCTGAGCCTGGTATCTTTTCGAGAGTTGGATAACAAGTCGTGCAGCTCTGTCAGAGGAACTTTCAACTTCTACAACTTTATCCTTCAGTTTCTTGTTTATTATAAATCCAACACCACTAGTTCTGCCAGTATCTGTCCCACGATAGTAGAAGAGATGTCCACTTTTCAGTTCGATGAGATCTTCTCCTTTTCTCCTTACCTCACTTAGCCCCACGATGTCCCACTTGATCCTTTGTAGTTCCTCTTCCAATTCAAGAAGCCTTGAATCAGAAGATAGGGAGCGTCCATTGTAAGTAGCCAAGGTCAGCATCAGATGGCAGCCTAGTCCGGTCCTCCGGGGATTCTTAGCACCCTCTGCCTTCATGTCGCACTGGCCGCTGCCTTGGCCAGGTACATTCCAGCTGCCGGAGACTGAGGGCCAAGATTTAAGTTGTGGAATCATTTTGGAGGGGTTTGGCCATAACTCACCACGCTGGCCAAGCGGGTTGGTGAGTGTGGGATAGCATTTCCTCTGATCCCGATGGTATAGTTATACCGCTATGGGCGGTCGTCAGAGCCCCTTTAGTGGGAACAGGATGCACCACGAGAAGGCGGGGTTGACATTTGTCAAGGAGAGGCTGTGATGTTACGCATCACCTGACCTTACATCCCTCTATATATATATATATATATATATATAACACATGTATATACACTATCTACCTACAAGTAATTGGACGCCCATGCAATCGACTATATCTGCAGTCCTGATACACGTCATGGCCGCCGCCGTTAAATATTGTGTGGGAAACAACAATGCAACCAGTCGCATGGAAGATGCCATGCAGTTCGGAGCTCTCTGATTACGAGAAAGGTGTAATCGTCGGGTATCACAGAAATGGCCGATCCATACGTGACATATCCAGCGAGTTGAAGTACCCAAAATCGACAGTGGCCTACGTGATTGGCAAGTGGAAGATGAGAGGTGACTGTCGGAATGTGCCCCGACCCGGCAGACCCACAAAACTGGGAGTTAGAGACCGACGGGTGCTGGCCAGAGAAATTCAGAAGAACCGCACCAAATCGATGGGCCATATCCGCGAGGAGTTTCAACCAGCATCCGGGAGTGTTCTTTCGATGAATACCATTCGTAAGGAAGCCCATCTGCTCGGTTATCATGGACGTGCTGCCGCCCACAAGCCTTTGATCACCAAGTCCAATAGCTCTGCTCGGCTAACGTGGCGCAAAGAACATTGACAGTGGAAACAGGTTCTCTGGAGCGACGAATCAAGGTTCACCCTCTACTGTTCGGATGGCAGGGTCTGGGTTTGGCGTCTGCCTGGAGTACGCCTCCTGTTGGAATGTATTGTGCCAACTGTGAAGTTCGGCGGCGGTGGAATTATGCTATGGGTTGTTTCTCCTGGTATGGCGGTGGAAATTCCTGGTAGACTTAACGCAGAGACCCTTTGTCGCAATTCCTGGTAGACTCAACGCAGAGACCTACTGCACCATTTTGGATGACCATGCGCTTCCTACGTTGTGGCAGTTTTACGGGGTGGACCCATGTTACTTTCAGGATGACAATGCCACCTGTCATGTTGTGAGGTCCATCATGGCTTGGTATGGTGACAATGGGGTTAATCGAATGGACTGGCCTGCGCAGAGCCTGGACCTTAACCCTATTGAGCACCTCTGGGACGAGTTGGAGCGTCGACTTAAGGGGTGCCCCCACCGTCCGAAATCGGTGAAGGAACTGACCTGTCTTCTCCAAGACGAGTGGAAGAAAATACCGCTAGCCGTCGTACAATGCCTGGTTGAGAGTGTGCCCCGGAGGGTCGCAGCTGTAATTGCCGCTCGTGGAAGCTCCACCAACTATTGAAGGTGAATAAACTTTGTTTTCCTTTGCTATCACAGGTGTCCAATTACTTGTTGGTAGATAGTGTATGTTATCATCATCAACCATTTTAATCCTTTGCTGGATGAATGTTTCCCAAGTTTCTTCCACAACTTTCTGTCTTGAACCAGTCTCCTCCATGTCACTCCAACATGCTTTCGAATTTTATCCAACCATCTCCTGCATGGTCTTCTAGGTATTTTTCTGTCCTTGGAATTCAAAGTAGTATTTCAGTTGTCCAATGTTGGCCAGTGCTGGCCATATGTCCAGCCCATTGTCACTTCAGGGATTTTACTTTGATCATAATATCATCAACTCCTGTCATTTTCCTGATCCATGAGTTCCTCTTCCTATCCTTAATTTTACCTAGTAGTGTGTTGTGTGTGTATATACAGTCAACCTCGTTAAACATCCACCCCCGCCTTCTGCCCACTGCTCATGAGTTACAAATCTCTCATCCTGTTCTACTAAATGGAAATTTCTCACCTTTAAACCACCATCTGCAACATTTCAATGCTGAAAACCGAATGTAGACTGTTTGTGATTTATTGCATCTGACAGAAATGAGACGACTAGTGTGTGGAAGTTCCTCCCGATGACAAGCCTTTGTTTCCAGTTCTAAAGGCTATTATTATACCAGTTAAATGTTGAAGTTTGCAAAATGGAGAAGTAGGGACTTAATTACCCTGCTTATGTGGTTCCATTTACAATTTGACCAAATAACAATGCCTTAACTGCTCGGTCTTACTTTTCTATAGAGGCGAATCTCCCTCAGAAAATGACATTTCCTGTCTCGCGTTTTGGATTCTAAAACCTCTTGTTATCCAATCCCTTCGGTAGTACTGTTTCTTGCAGGGACTGTTTGTTATGTGACCTTTTTTTCGTTCATCAGTTTTCGTTTATTTTGAAGCATCCTGAAATGGGTGAAACATTGTTGGATGTCCATGAGGAAATTTTGAATTGGGAATTTAAAGGTCGTAATCTTAGATCTAGCCATTAGGTTATTGCAAATCTCTTTTACAACCTTTTTGACTAGTCAATTAGCAGAAGAACAGTAGGAGACGTATTAAGCAATAAACATAAATAGATGCAATCTGAAAAACAAGTGTCCTGAGTTAAAAAAAATTTAAAGTTGCAAGCGAGAAATTTATGGATAACTCTTGTTCTGTGTATTGGCCAGGTAAATACTTGGCATAGAGTTATTACTGATGAAGTTATTCTTTAAAAAGCAAGACAGATTGGGAAAGAATACCAAATTCAAGAATTCAGCTACACTAATAATTTGCTTCAAAGATTCAAAAATTGATACAAATTATCATTGAGAATATGGCAGCTGTGAAACATCTGAAAAGTTGAGTGGATGAGGCAAGAAAAATATGTTAGAAATCATACTTGGTTATGAATTAAAATATGTGTATAACGTGGATGAATCTGGTTTGTTTTATAGGATGATACACGATAAATCGATTCCAAACAAAAATGAGAAGTTGCAAAAAGATGTCAATGACACTAATAAACAAGTATTAATGTTATAGGAAAATAAAAACTACATTACTTCATGAATTGTCTTCATGAACTTTACTTAATCACCGTGTTTTCAACCCCAACACTCTCAGAGTTAGAGATCCAAGGGATGTATATTTGTTTTATTTCATGCTTATTCAGTCCAATTAAGTTTACCCTTTTTTATTATATGACCTTTTTTAAACCACCACCCTCACTTAGTGCCAAGTTAGCACAATATACAAAACGGTGGTTTAACGTTAACGAGGTTTGGCTGTATATATACAGGGTAATTCAAAATGATTCATCCGATTTTAAATTACTGTATTTTATGTATTTCTAAATATACAGTAATTAAATGTACATAGGATAAAGAAAAAATAACTGTTCAAATTTTGTTTTCATACTTTATAAATGTTCTACACTAGGTGAAAATCCTCCAAATACGTGGCGTCAAAAATAAATAAATACAGCGCTCTTTCCACGTTCCAGAAACGCATAGCAACCAAAAAATTGTTTTTCAGCCGCCGCCGTGGAATTGAACCACGGAATTCTTGATAACTAGCTGAGCGCATTAACTTTACACCACGGTGGCCAACAATCCACAGTGCTATGTGTATTTTTAAGTCAGCTTCTGACATCATAAATCCATAAGATGGGCTCAGCTACTAAGACGTCTCCATCTGGTGGGCATTAATGGCACTGGCTATAAATATATTATAGCAGTTAAATCCAAAGGGCGAGATCCAAGGTGAAAATCCTCCAAATACATGCGTCAGGCTAGTTATCGAGAGTTCCATGGTTCAATTCCATGGCGGCGGCTGAAAAACAATTTTTCAGTTGCTATCTGTTTCTGGAACGTGGAAAGAGCGTTGTATTTATTTATGTTCTACACTATATTGACAAAAGTCACCGGATACCCCTTCAAGAGCAAATCAACGGATCCGCTGCATTGTTAAGATGCGCAGTACAGCTGCAAATGGTATAAAAACAAGCCTGCAGCTGACCGCAATAAGATTGCACTGTGAGGTTGAGTAAAAATGTCGCTGCGAGAGAGAACTGACTTTGAGAAAGAAAATATTGTTTGGTGTCATATTAGTGGGATGTCCGTAAGAGAAACCAAGGGGCGTTTAAACATACCCAAGTCAACTGTTTTAGATGTACTGAATAAGTGGAAGACACATGGTGTCCCTGAAGCAGCAAAACATACCGGCAGACCAAAGAAAATCGGGGATAAAGGATGTCGAAGCCTCAGGAGAGTTGTTACAGTTAATCGACGGAGTACTGTACAAGACCTCAGTGTACAGGTGAGTAAAAATGCTGGAACCTCAGTATGTACACGTACCATTCACAGAGAACTTCATTCCATGGTTACCATTATCATGTGGCTGCTCATAAGCCTTTCATCTCCACTCGGAATGCTACTCGTCGTTTAGCATGGTGTAAAGAACATTTATCGTGGACCATAGATCAATGGAAACAAGTCCTATGGACTGATAAATCCAGATACACGATCCATCAGACTGATGGCCATGTGTGGGTATGGCGGCAGCTGGGAGAATACTATTTACCACAGTGTACTGTTCCTACAGTTCAGTTTGGTGCTAGCAGTGTGCTCATGTGGGCGTGCTTTTGGTGGAATGGTCCCGGCCCATTAGTTATCATGGACAAACCTGTTAACCAGCACGTCTACCTCGATATTCTGGACAATTATGCCCTACTAACTCTGTGGCAAAACTATGGAACCGAGTCTTGTTGGTACCAGCAGGATAATGCACCGAGTCATAAAGCAAGGACTGTTACGGCGTTGTTTGACGATAATTCCGTATCGTGTGTGGACTGGCCAGCACAGAGCCCTGATCTTAATTCCATAGAGCACCTATGGGATGAATTAAAGTGCCACATAAGAAATTTGGAACCAAGGCCTACTACTAAGCAACAGTTAGCGGCAGCCTTATGTACTGAATGGAAGCGCATACCTATCACTGTGTTCCAAAACCTTGTCGAAAACATGTCTCAAAGGGTCAGTGCATGCATTAAGGCCAAAGGTGGACCGACACCATACTAATGTATGTCAATAAATGTTATGCTGTGTTTCTTTTCTAGGTGTCTGGTGACTTTTGTCAATATAGTGTATATGACTCCCGTTGGTCATGCGAACTATGTCGAGGCGATAATCAAATTCCTGCCATACGTGATCAAGCATGTCTGTTGTCAACAGCTGCAGAACACTATGAATGTGAACTTTGAGTTCATCTAGCGTTGTGGGCAATGGTGGCACTTACACATTATCCCTAACATACCCCCACGATTAAAAGTCGCAAGGGGTCGGGTCCAGAGACCTGGCGGGCCACCTGTAGAGCCTTGTTGTCATGCCCACAGCAACCGAAATGCTTTCTGTTGTGCGGTCGCCATTTTTCACAATGACAGTCTTTCGCTCAGTGCAGATACATGGGTTACATTGCGTCATCTAGCGGTTATATTCATAAACTTGGTATGTTTCTTTTTCATTTTAGTGTGTAGCACACTATTATTACTTTGATTTTTGCGGAGCTATAATCTAATGAAATCAGATGAATCATTTTGAATCACCTTGTATATAATAACGAATTGGCCTTTGATTATTATTACTTGAAAAATAGATCCAGGTTTCACATGGGTCCTGGAATTTTATTCTATTTTAAACCTAAAAAATGCTTAAATTTTTTGTTTGTGTGTCTGAAGGATCCTGGATTTTTCTGTGTGGATGGAAAGCTCTGAACTGCTGTTTGCAGTGACATCACATCCTTCAATTTGCATCGAGTGCTGGGATGTAGATAATGTGACCTATTCCATGATGTGTGACTTTTCAGCGCAAAACTGGTGTTGGTAGCGTGATAGCACCTAGTCACAACAATGTCTAGAGACATCAAGAATGCACACTGTGGCTGTTTCATCTTCTCTAACTGGACACTGCTCCTTTTGCTTGGCTTAAGAAGTTTGAATATGCTTACTGGCTGAGAGCAGTTGAAAATAGGTTTAAAGCATATTGCATGTGGTGTGAAGCAAGCATCCTTCTGTCAAACATTGGGGAAGCTCTATTACATGCCATGCAAATTAAAAAAAAAATTGTAATGATGTCAAAAAGGCATGTCTAGATTTCACCTGTGCAAGTGTAAGACTTTTTCTAGATTCAACATCATCTTCCAAGAAAGATTGCCTACATGTGAGTCCTACAGCTATATTTGATTCTGTAGAAAGTAAACCTAGTTTGAGTAGCCTTTTAGCTAATGTAACAGGAAACCAAGTATTGGCTTCAAAAATTTTATAAATACTGAAGATTGTGGATATTCACATGTTGTATAATTGCTGTCAAGAAACAAGCACATTGAGGCTGCTTTTTTTCCCAGGTAGTGAAATAGTTTGGCAGTTTATATGTAGTGAACGAAAATATGCTTAAGTCGCCTCAGTATTGCTTCATATTGTAAATCACCATTGACTCAGTCTGTCAAAAAACAAGACAGTTTTGTACTTTTATTTAGTAAGTGTTTGAAACACAAAGGGCAAATGGTTTGCCTTGTGTGAATGGTTAGTAGTTGTCTTGGAATTCCTTGTTGTATGGGCAGTGTCCTAAAATTTCATTACATGTCCTGATTTTTTTAAATTTTGTAACTTATGCATAGCTGTCAAGTATCCAGATTTATTTGGATTATGTCCAGAAATTTAGAGGAGGGGGGTCTTTTTTTTTTCTTTTTTTTTTTTTGTAGTAAATGTTTGGTTTGGGGTTAAGTTTAATAATTTTTTTTTTTTTTTTTTTTTTTTTTTTTTTTTGTGGTAAGACATTTCATGTTTACTACCATTATAGATGCTTCAAGTGCTGCTAATTCTTCGTAGTCACTACGGGAATCGTTGGTCCACTACAGAGTATAGAAAAAATTTAAATATCTTTAGAAATAGTGAAAAAAGGCAACTTTGTAGTTTTTAAGAATTTTTTTAATGAAATACATGTTTTCCTATTTGTAACAGTGTCTTCTTTGAAACCAATCAGTTAAGCAAGCATTTTAGCCCTATTCCTCATTTTTAAACTGAAATTAAGTTTCAAAATTGGTGCTTAATTTCGCCATGGTAGAATACGAATCATTTCTGTGACCCATAAAATTGTTTCCACGACAGAATTAACAATGCAGTACTGAATTTTTATCATATTATTTGCATTTTTAAAGGCATTAAGTACCAACAAAGTGCGCATATTTACGTGCAAGTCATTAATGATTCATCAATCAGAAAAACTCTTGGCTACTTTCCTGCTATACACTTCATGCATGTCAATTAGAACATCCTGTTATGTAGCCGGCCTTCAAAGGCTGAAACTTTCAGCTTATAGGGTGTTGTTTTATATACATTCTTCCAGTCATGAAACATCGTATTTTATTCACAGGACAAAAAACACTGACTTCTGTCTGCCGTCTGACATGCAACATAGCTCGTCATCACTAGGTGTATACTCACTATTACGTGAGTGTTGTCAACTTTCATTACTCCTATTTTTTTTATTCCTCATTCACTCCCCCATATGCAACTTGCCTTTAAAATTCACAATTCAAAAAATGAATTTGTATATTTAATTTCTCTTAAAATATGTGGGCAAACATATTTTCTTTAGTTTAAAGTGAAATTATGTTATAAAGCGCTACTCTGCAGATAAAACAATTAGACAGGGTACAAAAGATGGCGACAGGGAGTTGAAGTTCTGATTTTGAACTTTAATTTTTTGTAAATGAAAGGGAAAACGCATGCTCTTTTTGTTTATTGTTATAGAAAGAATTCATTAAACTACAGAAAACCATGCATTTTTAGAGAAAGTAAATTAGAAAGCTATAATGCTGCTCCTCAAAAACAACTGTATGGGTCACGGAAGTGAATGGTGTAGTTTTTAATTAGGACAAATAAAGAAATTATTTTCAATTTGAATTTTGCTTTAATAAAAGCAATTTTTTACCCCATGCTCCACTTTTCCTAACCTTTAAATTTCAAATGTAAGTATTATTTCCAAATATTTAAATGTAAACAGTATTTAGTGTATATAGTAATTGTGGCGTATGAAAGCAGTTCACGAGTTAATGGCATATTTATGGCATAACTATAGATTTTATAGCTATAAATATATAGTTTTATATTTTTTATTGTATAATTTGTTTCAATAATTGAATTAAAATCAAAGTAGAAACAAATTTGTTTCAAAATATTACAGCATAGTGACAGTTTTGGTATTTCAGTTCTTACGTGGGATTCTAAGTTTCTTATTACTTGCAGCTAACACCACTTTCAGCATTCTGCATGCTGTGTTAAGTTTGCTCAAGCCTATATGGGAATGTAGGTTACAGGTTGAACATACCTCTGTGATTTCACTATATTTTAAGTAGGAATATTTGGATCATGCGACCTGAAAAAAATATCCAAGTCTGGAAAATTCTGTGATTGAATGAGAGACAAAATTCTGTGATTCAAGTTTTCTAGTCATGGTAATCCTGGAGCCAGGCACATAGCTACAGGTGGGCTAGAGTGAGCTTCACCCCCCCCCCCTCCAATATTTACAGTTAGAAGACATGTCGAGGGTAGCCATGTAAGATTTTAGGAAACTTGGATTTATGAAATACTGTCAGAAAATTTCTGCTCACAGCGTTCTATTGAATCCATCAAAGTGCATAGGAAAATTTGTGTTGTGGTCATCTCTAAAACTCTAAAACATGCTGTAAAGATGGGCACTAACAGTCAGCCATAGACAGAAGGGAATGAAAAATTTACCCCTTATCAATTAGTGATGCATTCGAGAGAATGGCATAGGTCAGGGGCCGGCAAACTGTGGCTCTTTGGTTACGCACATGTGGCTCTGAAGTAAAATTGAAAATAAAAATAAAACTATCATAGTTTCATTTATGAAATTTTTATAGGATTTTATTCACATAATGGGGATTTCATTTATTTCATAGATCTCTCAAAACTTCTACACTACTGAAGATTTTTTTTTTTTTTAATGCATGTCATTTGCTACAGTGAATATTGGGAACATTACCCTTTTTAAATAATGCACAGTTGTAAAAAAAAAACTCGCTATCTTTGCTCTGGGAAGATGTATTTGTAAAATTATTTTTCCGTAGCATAGCTTTTACTATGGAGAATAATTTTATTTTTTTCATAGGTCTCTCAAAACTTCAAAGCGTGACATCAGGGAAGGGAAAGCTAGCGTGAAGGGGGTCTACAGAGGGAGTGGATGGGGATGGTTGAGCAACTGTAGGCAGGAGCTCAAAGTGACTAATAAGTGAGCGCACGGGCGCTCTCTACTGGGCAAGACAATGTTGGCAATGGGGAAATGTTAAAGCGGGGAATCCCCTACTGGGGGGGGGGGGGGGGTACGTGTAGTTGTTTTCGGACGCAAACGAACGTGGAGTCTGTGTTGCTTTGCTGTTTCTGCAACTTAGTATTCTCTTTTGGCTGGGTGCATCCAGAAACTGCATTAATCTTCACATCCAAGTTTACTACAAGTTACAAGGTATTGTTGATTTTTTCAAATTATTACCAGTACCAAAAACGTTATTGTGTTGCTCGTAATTTTTAAAGCATTAATAAGCATTTTCCGGAAAAAAACAACAAATTTTAAGAAGCATATCGATTGTAGATAATCGAAATAAGTGTTTAAGGTGCTTTTCAACATGGCTACGAATAAAAAAAAATAAGAAAAACAATAGATGAGCATTGTGACTTTAAAACTGAATGGACTGAATGTTTTGCGTTTATCTCGAACTCAGATGGTCTTCCAACCTGTCTTATTTGCCAAGAAAAACTGGCACACAACAAAAAGTCAAATTTGGAGAGACACTTCACGACAAAACATGCCTCATTTGCCAGAAAATATTGTGTCGGTGACATGAGAAAAAGAGCAGTTGAAGAACTTCAGAAAAATGTTGAAAAATCAAGTTCTGTATTTAATTATTGGAGACAGTCTGCCAATAATGTTAATATTGCAAGCTTCATAGTGAGTCAGGAGATCGGTAAGAGAGAAAAACCATTCATATATGGTGAATACATAAAATGTTAATTTGTTTAATGCATCTGAAGAACTTTTTTGGGGGGATTTCAAAAACAAAGCAGAGATTTTAAATAAAATTAAAAACATACTGTTATCTACAATTAATTAAGGTAAAAACCTATATACACAATGTGGCAAAGAATTTTTAAGACTGGGTCTGTCAAATGAAATAGAAACAAGAAATTATAATTTGTTTTGGTTTGTTATTCAAAATAAGTCCCTCTGGCTTCAATACACTTGTTACAGCGATTTAATAATGATTCGAATGCCTGTTCCAGTTCACTTTGCGGAATTGCCTCCAAAGCATGCGTCGAAGCTGTTTGTATGGTCAAAATATCATCAAAATAACGCCCTTTTAACGTCCTTTTAAGTTTTGGGGATAAAGGAAAGTCGCAGGGTGCTAAATCAGGCGAATACGGTGAATGATTCAACACACAGACGTTATTTTTTGCCAAAAATCTACGAACAAGAAGTGAGGTGTGACTGGGTGCATTATCGTGCAACAAGCACCAACTGTTTTCATCCCGATATTCTGGACGAATGCGACAAATTCTGCCCATCAAACGCCTCAAAACATTTAAATAAAACTCACCAGTAATTGTTTGTCCACTTGGAACAAATTCTTTGTGGAGAATTACTATCGAAGAATGTAATGAGCATTGTTTTGATTTTCGATGGAACTTTTCTTGTTTTTTTGGCTTGTGGTGAGTTTTTTGACTTCCATTCTGCACTTTGTCGCTTTGTTTTAGGATCATATTGAAAACACCATATTTCATCACCTGTAACAATTGATTTTAAGAAGTTTGGATCATTTTCAGCGGCTGAAATGATGTCTCTGCAATGTGCACTTCTCCTTGATTTTTGTTCATTGGTTAACGTGTGTGGAACAAATTTAGCACAGACTTTTGTTTTGCCCAAATCTTCATGCAGGATGGTTCGAATCATTTCTTTGTTGATGTTTAAAGACTCTTCCATCATCCTTAGTGACGCACATTGATTGTTTGCCACGAAATCACGCACTTTTTTAATAATCTCAGATGTCCTAGATGAACTTGGTCTTCTGGTGTGCTTATCATCTTCTTGCGTATCTCTTCCGTCCAAAAAACGTTTGTGCCACAGGAAAACATTTGATCTACTTAAACAAAACTCACTGTAAACTTGTTTCATCATTTGGTACGTTTCCGAAGCACTTTTACCAAGTTTTGCGTTAAATTTAATAACATCCCTTTGTTTCATCTTAATAATTCAACATGAAAAAAATTTTACTTCTCTAATGAACGGCCATTTCGTTTGAGTTACTTTAACAACTGCGCAGTACTTTTGGCAGAAAGCAAGCAGATGGCCACGGTTTATAACGCATTCGCGATTACCCTGGTGGCGCCACCGTAGGCTGAAATCTAGCGCCAGTCTTAAAAATTCTTTGACTCACTGTGTATATATTATTTGGGTAATCAAGCGGCTAAACTATTTAGAAAAAATGGTATTACATTGTGTAAGGAAGTAGAACATCTGAATTTTTTACCACATGTAAAGCTAACAACATCATTCCGAAATTTCTACAAATTAGAAATCACCGTTATAGTTACCAAGATAAGAACATCATTAGTACCTGCGAAGTTAAAAGGTTGCGTTCATTTATACGAGTGAAATGAAGGGACATTGACAGATTGAGTATTAAATGTTATCACACATATAATAACTACATCAGCAAAAAAACTAATGAAGATATTTTAAGAATTGAATTAATTCGGATATATGCCACTGTGGATCAACAAATGGTACAGAGCAGAACCAAACATTTTAGGAAGATTGAGAATTTGATACACAATAAGTGTAAAATACTTGACGAAAAGAAGACTATAAACAGTAATCAGTGCTATGTTAACGATTCAAGGATTGAATTGACAAGTCTTCAAGAGATGTCTTTGGACCATGGCATGAAGTATGCGTATCTACAAGTAATTCTGAGGGCTGAAGATATAGTGCCTGCATGTGAAAATATCACCAAGAATTTACCCATATGGAAAAGAGATCCTATTAGATTTTAAATTGTGAGAACTATTAGGAAAATTTACTATAAACCTAGCGATCCACGTATTAAGTATGAATGTGATGCATTGATGGAGTTAAAAAATTATCCTACGATAAAGTGTATTAAAGCCGATAAAGCCAAACAAATTGTTATTATGGATTCAGAGGTATTTCATGACAAAATGATTAATGCTATTGATAATTTAAGAGCAACTAAAGTTACCAAAAAACCAACAGAATCCATACTACGGCAGTTAGTGAAGTTTAAAAACCATAGTAACTTACCTTATGAGAGTAAAATTAGATCGATCCCACCAAAAGGGGCTACTACTCCATACATATTTGGTAAGTTAAAAACGCATAAGGAAGATAATCATATACACCCGATCGTTAACAGAAGCACTGCACCTACCATTCATTTGGAATGTGCCTTGTTCAAATACCTGTGGCCATTGTTCGTCGAACACAAATATATGGATAAAAATTCCACCGAAGTGATTAGGCATAAAGCTCATGTTGAGAAATAGCTTCCTAGTTTAATTGAATTAATAATCTAAAGCAACTTTTATGGGAATTTTACTAGGAAATTTTTTCATTAATAGCAAATTTTCGGAGAAAACTCTTCTCCTTCTTCATGTTAACGATTCAAGGATTGAATTGACAAGTCTTCAAGAGATAAAAAAGAAGCCCATAAAGAAGAGCTTAAAGTCATACTTGCAGAGAATAACTATCCTAAAGAAGAAATTGAGAAGCTTCTGAATTTTAATGGTACGAAGAACCCACAAAAGCAACCAGTAAAATTCACTAGAAAAATTTCTTATCACAAAGGTTTATTTGAGTCTTTAAAGAGAATTAGTAAGAAATACAATATTAGGCTAGCTCCAAGTTTAGAGAACAAAGTTAAAAATTTTTTCCTTAAAATAGTTCAAAGAGAAGAAGATATTTTAAAAATGCAAGGAGTAGTTTATGAAGTAAATTGTAGTTGTGGACTATCTTACATAGGTGAAACAGGTCGCAGACTAGAAACTCGTATAGCTGAGCATAAAGCAGCTATAAAAAATTGCTCCAACAAGACTGGATTAGATAGGCATGTTAGAGAAACTGGGCACCGCATGGATTGGAATTCCCTTAAAGTAATCAGTTTCCAAAGCAATTTCCAAAAAAGAAAACTGAAAGAAGGAATAGAGATTGAGAAAAATCAAAATTCCATCATCAATGACTGCAAAGGATTTTCCCTGCCTAACATCTGGCAGGATTTGTTGAAAAATAACCTAAACCGTCAAGGTTAACCGTAACCGTGATAGTGACAAGTAAAAAGTGACAACAACAAGACAGCCTGAAGAAGGAGAAGAGTTTTCTCCAAAAATTTGCTATTAATGAAAAAATTTCCTAGTAAAATTCCCATAAAAGTTGCTTTAGATTATTAATTCAATTAAACTAGGAAGCCATTTCTCAACATGAGCTTTATTCAAAGAATTAGAACAGAGTATGGGTCAGATACTTGGCAAACAATCAAGAAAGTTCAACATGCTACATTGAAGATGGAAAGATCCATAGCTCAAATCAAGTTCCTGAAAAATTGCAAGGTAATTAACTTTATTCCAAATTCATTTAGACTTAGAAAACCATTTAAAGATTTACTTTCAGCCAACTTCGTAAGAAAAATAGAGCAAAAAACATTAAAAAGAAGTATTGAAGGAAAATATAAAAATGTTGCTTATTATAAAAAAGTAAAAATAGAAAATGAAAAGAAAATTTCTGGAATCTTAAGGGATACAGTAAAAGCAGAATTGGATGACTGGCTAAAAATTGGAGTAAGAAACAAAAATAAGAAATTTGTTAAAAAGCTGAACCTTAAAGAAGAGAAATTTTTGAAGAAAAACTATTCCAGTAAAAACAAAAAAACTGCAGTTCTTAGTCATGTAAAGGACAACACTGCTACTGGAGTTAGCCAAGAATTATTACAAGTGATAAATAAAGGAAGTAATTTCAATCTATCCAAAGAAAAAATAAATCCAGAAAAATTATTAATTGAATTGGAAAGCACCTGCAGCACTTTAGAAAAAGAGGACCAAATTAAAGCAGACCTCCTCAGAAAATATTACTACAATAGCCTTACAAAATTCCAGAAGCAAGTAAGGAAACCTCAAAAAATTTTGATGATAGTCAATTAAAAGCTCTTAAAGATTTCAGAAAAAATGAAAGTGTAGTTGCTGTGAAAACAGACAAAAGTAAGTTTATTACTATTATGGATAAGAAAGATTATCTAGAAAAGATGGAAGAATAACTAAAAAAACTATGTATGAAGAAGTAAAAGAAAACCCACTACCAGATTTGATTAAAAAGTCTCTAAGCTTATTTCACTTCAAAAAAGAAAACCCAGCTTCCAGAAAACTATAAACAATTCTCAAAATTACAGTTCAGATTACCTCAAATATATGGAATAGTCAAACTGCATAAAGAACACCAACCAATTAGACCAATAATAGACTCAAAAAACTCTATTCTTTTAAATCTAAACTATTTTTTAAAGTCACACCTTCAGAATCTTTTAAAAGAGCCACCTAACTTGATTAAAAACTCAATGCAGCTAAAAGAAAAACTAGAACTTCTTCCTAAATTAGATTCTCCTATTATGGGTAGTTTAGATATAGTGTCTATGTATACTCACATTAATATAGATCAACTTATAGACTTTATAGCGGAAGACCTGGCAGACCTAATAGTTTTTCACAACAAGGAAAAAAACATATTAGTAGGAATTTTTGAAATGCTTACTTTCTCTTTGCAGAACAACTACTTTCAATTTGGGAAAACTTTTTTCATTCAAAAATCAGGGCTAGCTATGGGCTCCCCACTCTTAGCTAACTATTATGTGGGAAAACTAGAAGAAAAGATACTAGTACAATCCACATACTTCTGCTTATATAGCAGATACATGGATGACATCTTATTTATAATAGATAGCTCAGAAATTGTTCCAGAAAGAATTCTAGACTCATTCAATGAATTAGATGATTCCCTTAAGTTCACTATTGAACTTCAAAAAGAAAGAAGAATAAACTTCTTAGATATTACTATCTATTATGAAGATGAAAAATTCCTCACTAGTTGGTATAAAAAACCAATGAATACTAAAAGACTACTGGATTTCAATTCCTATCATCCAGTTTCTATTAAGAAAAATGTAGCAAGTCCGTTTTTAGAAAAAATTAATAAAATAGTTTCTACTGCAGATAAAAAAGAAGCCCATAAAGAAGAGCTTAAAGTCATACTTGCAGAGAATAACTATCCTAAAGAAGAAATTGAGAAGCTTCTGAATTTTAATGGTACGAAGAACCCACAAAAGCAACCAGTAAAATTCACTAGAAAAATTTCTTATCACAAAGGTTTATTTGAGTCTTTAAAGAGAATTAGTAAGAAATACAATATTAGGCTAGCTCCAAGTTTTGAGAACAAAGTTAAATTTTTTTTCCCTAAAATAGTTCAAAGAGAAGAAGATATTTTAAAAATGCAAGGAATAGTTTATGAAGTAAATTGTAGTTGTGGACTATCTTACATAGGTGAAACAGGTCGCAGACTAGAAACTCGTATAGCTGAGCATAAAGCAGCTATAAAAAATTGCTCCAACAAGACTGGATTAGATAGGCATGTTAGAGAAACTGGGCACAGCATGGATTGGAATTCCCTTAAAGTAATCAGTTTCCAAAGCGATTTCCAAAAAAGAAAACTGAAAGAAGGAATAGAGATTGAGAAAAATCAAAATTCCATCATCAATGACTGCAAAGGATTTTCCCTGCCTAACATCTGGCAGGATTTGTTGAAAAATAACCTAAACCGTCAAGGTTAACCGTAACCGTGATAGTGACAAGTAAAAAGTGACAACAACAAGACAGCCTGAAGAAGGAGAAGAGTTTTCTCCGAAAATTTGCTATTAATGAAAAAATTTCCTAGTAAAATTCCCATAAAAGTTGCTTTAGATTAGTGATTAGGCAATTAAGAATGCTGAAAACATCTGACTTTATTAGGTTAAGTTTTGATGTTGTGTCCCTCTTTCCAAATACTCCCATGGACATAGCTATAGAGCTTATCGATAAAAGATTAAGACAGATGAACGTAGCGATGACGGAAAGAAATAATATTATTTCAGCATTGGATTTATAACTCAAAACAATTACTTTAAGTATGATACAAACATCTTCAAACAATAATTTGGTGCCCCAATGGGTTCGCCACTGTCACCACTAGCAGAGGTGGTTCTGCAGGAGATAGAAAAAGATCTATTGTACCCGGATGGCACATTCTTACCTGTGTTGTTTTTGAGATACGTCAACGACGTCATTATCTTCTGGGACCATTCTGAAAGTAAACTTGAAGAATTCATATGCAGGTACAATAGTTATTACTCTACAATAACTGTTACTGCAGAAAGAGAAATAGACAACAAGCTCAACTTTTTGGACATCACTTTATTTAGAAACACAAGTAAAAATTGTATAGAAACATCAGTATATAGAAAATAAACGTGTATTCCGGCGATCATCCCATACAATTCTTCTCATCTGTGGCGTTACAAAACCGCTGCCTTTTCATTCTTCTTAAGAACAGCTATTAATTTATCTTCCACCAAAAAAGCTGAGGAGAAGGAAATCAAATTTGTGAAATCTGTGGCCTATGAGTTTGGTTACAATGAACGGTTAATACAGTCCATGTATGTAAATATAAACAAGAAAGTTGACGCCGAATTTTCGGGTGTAATAAGCACGTCTTTTGAATCCGTTCTGACGCAAATTAAATTTATCAAAGCTATATAAAGTCAATGGAACCAGTATGGAAAACAAAAGATCTGACCAAAGAAAGAAGATTTTCAATCGGGTTTTTAATCCCTCAGATATTGCTGTAAACGGAATCGTGAACTTACAAACTCTTAGAAACAGAGATATCGACAAAAATAAGATGTGACTTTACGTCACCTGGTGGGAAAATCATGCATTATTTTCGGAAGAAAGTATTCTCAAAAGGTTTATCCGTATAAGCGGGATCGATCGAAGAAAAAAAAATTAGTCGAGTTTGCAGGAGCTCAGATTTTGCAACAAATACTTCAGAAGCAGAAATTAACACATATGACCCCTGGTGGCTAAACCATTCTTTACCAAACATTAGAAATTATGTGAAAAACCATTTTCCATCAGGTCTTGTATGCAAAACAGGAAGAATTTTTCAAATCAGAGCTTTAGGAGCAGAAATAACGCAGAAAACGCAATTTACCTTTGTGTCCCCTAGCGGAAAGTGTATGATTTACTTGAAAATTTTGAATTTATAGGGAAAACATTTCGCATCAGAAACACTATCCAACAAAGAAGGAATTTTTCAAATCATACTCTGAAAAGTAGAGATATTGACAAAAATAAGATATACATCTACGCCCCCTGGCGTAGAAACCATGCATTTTTTCAAGAAGAAAATTTTCCTAAAAGATTTGTCGACATGAGTAGTATCGGTCAACAAATGACGTTTTTTTACATCGAGAATTTGGAAGCTCATATTTTGCTGAAAATACAACAGAAGCGGAAATTAAGATTTACGCCCCCTGGTGGCCAAACTATTTTTTTACAAAAATTAGAAATTATGTGCAAATGATTTCCCATCAGGAGCTGTATCCGGTGCACAAAGAATTTTTCAAATCGGAGATTTAGAGGCAGAGATATAGGAGGAAACGCAATTTACCGCTACACCCCTAGCGAAAAGTCTATGAATTACTTGAAAATTTTGAAATTATATGAAAAACATGTCACACGAAAAACACTATCCAACAAAGAAAGAATTTTTCAAATCGGACTCCTAGAAGTAGAGATATTGACAAAAATAAGATGTACATCTACGCCCCCTGGCGTAGAAACCATGCACTATTTTAAGAAGAAAATGTTTAGTATCGGTCAACAAAGGACGTTTTTTTTTTCAATCGAGAATTTAGAAGCTCATATTTTGCTGCAAATACAACAGAAGCGGAAATTAAGATTTACGCCCCCTGGTGGCCAAACTATTTTTTTTTATAAAAATTAGAAATTATGTGCAAACGATTTCCCATCAGGAGCTGTATCCGGTGCAGAAAGAATTTTTCAAATCGGAGATTTAGAAGCAAAGATATAGGGGGAAACGCAATTTACCGCTACGCCCCTAGCGGAAAGTCTATGAATTACTTGAAAATTTTGAAATTATATGAAAAACATGTCACACGGAAAACACTATCCAACAAAAAAGGAATTTTTCAAATCGGATTCCTAGAAGTAGAGATATTGACAAAAATAAGATGTACATGTACGCCCCCTGGTGGAGAAACTGTGGAATATTTTAAGAAGAAAATATTCCGAAAAGGTTTATCGATGTGAGTGGCATCAGTCCACGAAATAATTTTTTAATCGATATTTTAGAAGCTACGATTTTATAACAAATACATCAGAAACAAAAATTAACACTTACACTCCCTGGTGGCCAAAGTATTCTTTACCAAAAATTTGAAATTATATGCAAAAGATTTTCCATCAGGAGCCGAGATGTATCCGCTTAAGAAAAAAATTTCAAATCGGAGTTTTAGAAGAAGAGTTATCGGGGAAAATGTAATTTACTTTTACGCCCTTTAGCGGAAAATCTATGCGTAATTTGAAAAAGTAAATATATCTAAAATACTCTTCAACATAAATGGAATCGAAATATATAGGTTTTTTTTCAATCGGATGTTTAGAAGCAAATATGTGAAATAAAATGTATTTTTGAATTCAACATTATCTACATTTACGCCCTCTACCGGCGAAATTGTGCATCGTAAAAAAAAACGAAATAAAGGATCATCATTTGCATATTTCAAGCTTCCCAATGCAAAAAGAATTTTTCAAATCGGACTTATAGTTGCAGAGATATCGTGGGTACAGACGGACGAACAAACCGATAACAGGAGCACGACCTTTTTTCACAAAAGACGTGCTAAAAACAAACTAAAAAATAAAGGATAAGAAGTTTCTGAAAGTGAAAATAAGCATTTCGTGAAATTCACGTATTTGCCGCCATTGAGCGATGTTATTAAAAAAGAATGTGCTAATCACAACATTAAACTCGCAGAAACAGTACGTAGCAATGGGAAAATATTGACTAATAATGGTAAGATGTCTATCCTTGAAAGATCGGGAGTGTAATCAATACCTAACATTAATAATGAAGGTGATCAAATGAAATATTATATAGGTTGATAAGTGCTCTTTCACTGTAGGCTGAAAGAGCACTTATCAAACTGGCACAAGAAGGAGATGAAAACATCGCTAATGCAATACTGCCTAGAGAATAATTTAATGCCAGATTGGTCTAATATCAAACTAATAACATCACACAAAAAGTATGAGCTCTCTGAGGCTATAGTTATTGAAAAGACAAGAGGGAAGAACTGTAATAATAATGTACCGATAGATCTACCGTATGCGTGGAAATTCATGATAGAGGTTGAACAACAATAGAAGAAGAAACAATTTCCATTTAAAAAAAGGAAAGAACAAAATGATAAAGTTGATTGCCCAAAAGAACAAAGACATCGTTCTCGAGTGATAGATGGCGCCTTAGATGTTTAATACCATGATGCTTTGTATGTCGCTGCCAAAGGGTGTGGCCCGTGCATCTTACGTGAATTCAGTATGGTTGTAGGTGCATTCGTGTGAACATGACTAGCAGTAGTTGGTACCACTGAGGATGGCATTGGGTATATGCTGAAACCGGTATGGTTGTATAGCTTGAGGGTGTTGACCTTATTCTTTGCATTTTACTTCATTTCATCTATATACTATCTCGGTTCGTGTTGTTATACGTTCTTTTGTCGTTCGTGATGTTTGTACGTTTGACTTTGTTTTTTTTTCTGTTTCATCGTTCGTGATGTTCTGTACGATTAATGGGATTACAACGAGTCGTACTTTTACGTGTTGAATGTGATGACGCAAAAGTTTTTGCAAATAATTTTATGGTATTACGACGACGGGCGGAGTAGTAGCACAGGAGTTAAGAAGCCATTCCTGTATACATAACATGTTTGAAACATGGTGAGTAGCCCTACTATTTCATTCTTCCCGAATCGTATGATATGTTTTTATAATGCAATTTTCATTATACGAAGGGTCAAGCCAGAAAGCACTATATATTAAACCTAAAATAATGTGAAGTACAGTAGTGGTAACGTTTTTACGTTAATTTAATCGTACTTTGTGCCACGTAATGAATACATGCAATATAGCGTAGTTAATACGCTTATTTTGATATATTTTTTAAACATACCGTTATCTGCCAAAACAGTAGCAGATAGGACAGTTAAAATGTCCTCAAATGTGACCAACCAACAAGTCGAAGACGTTAAATAAGCTACAGCTTTATCAATTGCAGTAGATGAGTCTTGTGTCATCAAGGACACAGCCCAGGTTTCCCTTTTTGTGCGGTATGTTATCATCTGAGATTCCGAGAGAAGAACTTCTGGGATTATTGCCACTCAAGAGCCAAACACGTGGAGAGGACATAGCAAATGCCGCCCTTGAATGCATGGAAAAAAATCATATCCCACTCAATAAAATTATGTCAATTGCAACCAATGGTGCAAAAAGTATGACGGGAGTGAAAAAGGGTTTTGTTTCAATTTTAAATGGAAAAATTAATCATGAAGTGATTACTTTCCATTGTGTACTCCACCAGGAAGCACTTTGTGCACAAAAATTTCCAGAAGAGATCGGTAAAATTATGGAATTGGAAATTAAGATTGCCAACTTTATTACAGCAAGGGGACTTAACCATCGGCAATTTAAAGAGTTGCTAAGTGAAATGGAGAGCGAGTATTCAGATCTTCTCCAGTACAACAGGGTTTGGTGGCTTTCCAGAGGCGGCGTGTTAAAAGCGTTTTGCATCTTCCATAAATGAAATCAAACTATTCCTCGACAACAAGGGTTTTCAATATTCAGAATTAACAGATCAGTGGTTGCAAGAATTGTACTTTATGGTGGACGTTACGTCACAACTCAATCAGCTCAATCGTAAATTACAAGGCAAGGGAAATACTGCTTTTTCAATGGTAGAAGAAGTTATTTCGTTTGAAAAGAAATTGATTCTGTTCGCTGAAGATTTAGAGAGGGGAACTTTAGTTCATTTCCCAAACTTGTCACAATATCGCCAAGAAAACAGTGCCCTCATTGACAAATATTTCAAGACAGCTGTTTTAAACATGAGATAATCTTTTCTTCAAAGGTTTCAGGAATTCAGAAATGATAAAGCAACTCTAGCTTTTATTACAAATCCTCTTAATGCCAATGTGAAGGAATTAAATTTTTCTCCATTTGATATTGACACGACTAATTTTGAAATACAATTGTTGGACTTGACAAGCAAAGACTTATGGAGTTCCAAATTTGTACGTCTTGGTACTGAAATAAAAGAACTGGAAAAGGAAAAATGCAGTCTGATTTCACAGCACAAGCACACTGCTATAAAAGACCTACAAAAGCAGACTCAATGATTTTCAATACTTTGAATAGTCTTCCGGACTCGTATCATGAGTTAAAAAATTTGCATTTGGTGTTCTCGGTATCTTCGGGTCTACGTATTTATGTGAGCATTCGTTTTCTAACATGAATTTCGTTAAATGTAAATCGAGGAGCCAAATTACTGATGCCAACTTGGAAACGTGCCTTAAATAAAAAAAATGACTAGTTACAAACCGGACATACGGAAACTTTCTAAGGAAATGCAAGCTCATTGCTCACACTGATTAAAACCAGTGAGAGCAATTTTTTGTGTGATTTAATATTTATGATATTAAGTTAATATTATAACTTAATATCATAAATAAGTTATACTATTAATTAATAGAGATATAATTAATATTATAACTTGTTATAATATTACTTTAAATTTTTCTTATTTGTAAAAATATATTTATAGCTCTTAAAAAAATTTTAAATTGTTGTGAGGGACAGGTTTGGCTTTTCCGTCTCAAAAGTTTGCCGACCTCTGGCATAGGTACTACTCATGTGGCAAACCATCAACAGGAGCCGAAATCGCCGTGGACGATGACTTCATTCTTTTGCTTGCAAAACATAGTGTCCTAATCAGGGTTCGTTGAATTAAATCACTAATAGAAATCTTCAAATCTCCATTATGTATTTGTAAAATCCATTTAAATTAAAAATGTGTGTGCTCAAATTAACAGTGCTAAATTTAGTTCTGTTATTCACTAAACAAAATCAACTTCATGCTGAAACTAAAAACAATATTGTTTTAGCCATGAAAGTCAAAATGCATTTTGTTATAAATGTGATTTTTTTCTTTGTGCCATTTCCTAATTCCGACCATAATGGCCTAAGGTAATTTTGAAACTTAACAAAAATTAGATTTGTTCCTTTCCCATGAGATTATAAAGTCCCAGGCTCCCAGGACCATTAATCTCCTTTCATGGAGGTTAGAAGTTGGGTATTGTCACCAGCCAAAGAATCTGACCTTTTGACATTTACCAGTGTTCCCTTTCTTGTACATGAACTCAGCAGGAGGATTATTTTAGTTTATCACCCTTTATCTTTCATCACTGCTTACGGGAAAGATAGAGGGTGATAAACAGGGGTTTGAAATATTTCATGCTGGTTTACCAGTCAGGCAAATAACTCACTTGTCAGTTGAAAATCAACAACCCTGCAAGGCTCATGAGAAAAACAATTCAGTACTAATAATTAAAAGTTAATTGTTTGCATGTTCAATAATATTTATGAAATTTTAAACATTTTCAATAATATTTTATTGCTAACCTAATTTAAATTTTAATTACCATTTTATAATAACCAAACTCAAGTTTTCTTCCTCTAAAGTAGGTGATGCAAGAATCCTTCAATCTTTTAGAACTTTCCTAAAAGCTCCATGGAAACACGGGAATCCGTGTTTGACCTATGACACTAATTGCTAAGCGAGAGCTCGCAGCACACACGTGACTTACTCTCATACATAAAATAATCAGTTCTTTAATCAGGCTTATTTTAATTTACAGAACTGATTCATGACTGTGTGCCAGGCGCATGGGGAATCGGTTTCTCCATGAAAGAAATTGGACAGTGAATACCGTGAGTCAAAACTCTCCGGGCACTGTGCGCTTAACAAAGAACATGAGGAAAGAAACCACAAGCCCAGTGAATGATTTCCCAAAATGCTGTGGGAAAAGATAAAAAGAGGGAACCAGCTTACGCTGCATATGGGAAATATAAGTAGTTTAAACACTGCTTATCTTTCCCCACAGCGTTTTGGGAAATCATTCTCTGGGCTTGTGGCTTCTTCCCTCATGTTCTTTATTAAGCGCACTGTGCCCGGATGTTTTGATTCACGGTATTCACTATCCAATTTATTTCGTGAAGAAACCGGTTCCCATGCTGGCGCACAGTCACAAATCAGTTTTGTGAATTAAAATGAGCCTTATTAAAGAACTGATATTTCTATGTATCCAGCAATAGGCATAAGAGCATTTAAATAGTTGTCTATTGAATTTAAACTGCTGTATTAAATTTGTTACTTGTCAACTACAGATGTTCCAACTCTCCGGATTTAGGGGAGACTAGATTTTTAGCCCTTCCTCCCGCCCTGTGGATGAATGTGAAATTCTCCTGATTTTCACTGAGAATGAACCGTTAGAATGGTCGAAATTCTATCAACCACCACCAGGATTTCGAACTGCTTGTGGTCTTTTTCTTTCTGTGTCGATGCAAGACGGCATTCCAGTCATCAGTTTCGTACTTTTCCTCTCCTATCTGAAGCCACCCCACACAGTGCTCTAGGTGCTGGCTTCTGAAATTGGCTTTAAAACAATTTCTCCCAGTCCGATTGTCATACGACTCCTTCAGTAAAGAGCTCACTCGCTCTGTCACTAGAATGCTGGGGGAGGGTCAGTAATTGATTGACAGATGGTAGCTGCCCTGCCTTCTCCATGCTGTTCAGTCTTTCAACCCCTCGCCTCAATAGAGCCACACACATTCTAAGTGATGATAAACAGTGAGTTGTGGCAAATTCACTTAACCACAAAAAGGAGTAGTTACAGTTGGCCTCGCCTTGTAATGAAAGATGATGTTAGTACAATGCTTTTTGTCACCTTCGCGCACAACCTAAAGAAGAAACGAAAAACAGTTGGCTGCTATTTGATTTGTAAAAAACGACGACGTGCGGGCCATTTTACGTTTTTATTATCTTGCGGAATTGAAGTACCTGAAAACGAATTTTAGTAAGTTGAGGGGCTGTTGATTTACGCATTTTATTTTCTCCAGAACTTTTAGGGGGCCAATAATAATTCTACTACTGGAAAATTATTCCTACATTTGGAAAATGTTGATAAAAATAGTGCTTGTGTGACTTTATGAGCTGTAAAAATCTCCCGATTTTCATATTTTGAAGGTTGGCACGTCTGCAACTAAAACTTTTCACTTGTCACAGACAGCCACATTTTTCAAGCCCTGGTGATAAAGAATAGATGAACAGAAACCAGTGCCAATTTAAAAGTACCATTCTCAGTTAGTTTCCTGTTGCACTGTATTGTGTGGCTAAGTGTTTCAGTACTTAGCTCATTTTAGGACAAGTGTCAGCCTGGCTGGAAGGGGAAAAAAATATCATTTTTAATTATTTTGAAGAAATTAAAAATATGAGTGGCAAAGGTTCATGTGCTAAGTTCAAACTGTGTGAAAAAAGAGATCAAAGTACTTGTTGCATGCATGAAAAACCATTATTACTCATTGTGTTAGTTAAATACAAATGAAGTTGGTGATCGCCAACCAAGCACTTCAACTAATTTAAGATACTAAACAAAACCCGTCGGAATCGAACGAAAGTTTGTTTTTTTTTTTTATTTAAATAAACTCATATGAAACAACAAATGTAAACTTTATTTGATTGGCAAATTCATTCAACCACTTCAGTAAATTCATTCAATCACTTCAGTCTATGTTCGTGTTTTTTTTGTTTTGTTTTTTAAATAATAAACTCATATGAAACAGCAAATGTAAACTTTATTTGATTGACAAATTCATTCAACCACTTCAGTAAAGACAGTAGTCTAGGTTCATGATTTATTTATTTATTTTTTTTTTTTTTTGTGACAAGATTTCACGACCACTGTGAGCAACTCAATGGGCTATAAGCAGTCGCCCGTCCCTAATTTAGGGTCACTGGTTCCAGGGAAGGGAGAGAGCCAGTGGCGTAAGACAAACACAACATCCATGCCTCACCGAAATTTGAACCCGGACCCTTCACGAACGAATGATTATAAGCCAATGCTTGGGCTATAAGCAGTCGCCGTCCGTAATTTAGGGTCACTGGTTTCAGGGAAGGGAGAGAGCCAGTGCTGTAAGGCAAACACAACATCCATGCCTCACCGGGATTCGAGCCCGGTAGACGAAACCTGTCGGAATTGTCGATTAGTTTTTGTTTTGTTTTTTAAAGAATAAACTCATATGAAAAGTTTATTTACATCTTTACATAATGGGAAACGTCTTACCTACATGAATAAACTGGATCAAATGAATGTTAAATTGTATGTATACATCACACAGTCCAATGGCACAACGCAATCAGATCTTCAAGTGTTCGCTGTTCCGATAAGAACTTTCAAACAAATTCCTGCTAGTGTTATTTTGCACAACGGTTCGCTGAGAAAAGAGACTTCAGACTATCCGAGTCCCTCCATACTTCAGCCTTCAACAGCAGGCGATCGGATGTCTACTGCACGCTTCTCCCATAGACTTTACATGGGAACTTTGCCACCCCACAATGCCCGAACCATTGCCCCAATCTCATTTTTCTCTTTGACTGGCACATCTACATGGTAAGACCTTTATTTTGATACCTCAACCATATGTTTATGTTCAGCCGTTCTCTCACAACTGGTCTTACAGTAAAAAACCTTATAAAATTAATATATAGATGCTAAAGTTTATGATGCTTCACCTGCCAAGGAATGCCAGCATAAAAGAGAACTGGCATTGGTACCTGAAGCAACCACTAAATCTGCAACAGCACAGAATTTTTTTTTTAAATTGAGAATGGATTATTTGCAACACGAACCACAGCTGAACAGAAAAAAATGTTTGATCTATAAACTGCTCGAATGATCTATTCTTCAAACTCTCATTTCATATGGTTGAAAATAAGGAGTTCAAGAACCTTATTGAAATGCTACATCCTGGCTATAAGCCACCAACAGAACAGGATATATAGCAGGTTGTTTGTTAAATGAGGTTTTTGATAATGAAATGGAGAAATGTTCTCAGTCTTTAAAAGGTAAGATAGTCTGCATGAGTATAGATGGTTGGTCTAATATCCATAATGAACCAGTTGTTTGTTCTTGTGTAACAACTTCAGATGGTGATGTCTATTTAGTGGACAGTTTTAACACTTCTGGTAGCCCCCATAGAAGTAATTACCTTGAACAAATTTCTGTGCAGAGTTTGAAATCAGCAGAAAAAAATTCCAGTGTAAAGTTAGGAATTTTGTAACAGACAATGCTTCAAATATGACAAAGATAATGAAATAAATGGAGAAAAATGTTGATGTTATCACATAATGGTTGCACAACTTACATTTTAACCTACTTTTTACCTTCTTGCAAAAGATCTACAGATCTCAAACATCAAAGAGCAAAGTACACAAATTGTGAAGTATTTCAGAAATCATGACTTTGTTAGATCAACATATAAAAAAGCTGGTGGATTATCTATTGTGTTGCCCTAGGTGTATACTGGAATTCCATGTGCGACTGTTTAAGAAGTTGCATCAGTAACTGGCCAATACTCATGACAAGGGTAGTGGTTAACGATAAAGATGGCAATATATGCATAAAATCAAACAAAAGGTAATGAATTTGGGAATAAAGAAAAATGCAGAGGACTTATTGGCAATATATCAACCAGTAGCCAATGGTTTTGTTAGAGTCCAGAGGAATGATTGCAAAATTTCTGAGGCAGTTGTAGTGTGGAAAATGTTGGATATTGTATTAAATGACATCTTAAATGAAAAGCAATTGGAGTTGTTTCATAAAAGGTATAGCCAAGCTTTATCTTCAGCTCATTTTTTGGCCTTTCTCATTGATCTTCACTTTCAAGCAAAAAAAAAAAAGACATGGATGTGACTATTATGCCTAAAGAAAAAGAAATTGCTTTACAATTTCCCAGTGAAAAATATGCAGACACATTCCTGACTATCCTCAATAAGCTTCTGGCAATATCTGCACCATTCACTGGAACGATGATGGAAGAAAAAGTGCAACGTGAAGTAAATTCTTTAGACTGGTGGAATTCCTTTTCCATAGTGAAAGAGTCAATAAAAAAAAACTGCAATGTATTTTGCAATTAGCAACAACATCTGCTTCCGTGTAAGAATTGAAAGAATTTTCTCAACATTTAACATTGTAAATCAATGAAAAAAGAAATATTCTTCAAAATAAATGGAAAATCTACAGAATATTCAAGCAAAGCAAACTCTCCGCTCCAAGATAATGAGATTTTCAAGTTTTCTGAGAAGTGTTACATGGATGACCAGTAAGTAGTACAAGCAAATTCAGTTTGCTTTGCTTGAATATTTAACATTGTGCATTCTAAGTTAAGAAACAGGCTAGGAATTCAAAAAAGCAGCAAAACTAGTATTTTTTTTCAAACTGCTGAACAAATAGTTTCCCTCATCACATGCACTTTCATTTTTCAGTTCAATTAAAATTTACTCAGGGATTGATGTTTTTCAATCAATATATTATTTTCAAGCTTTTGTGATTCAAATTTAATGGGTAAATTGTAGATTTTTCTTTAAACTACACCAGTAATATAATGACTAATACTTTTTCTGTATTATGTATGTGTTGCACATTCAGATTTATCAGAATTATTAACACAGCAATCAGACATCTCTGATTTGCATGCATTAACTGTTCTTCAAATAACATTAATCATATCAGAAAACTTAAAAATTACAACATTGCCCGAAGACCTGTTTTTACGTTATTATGAGAATATTTCTTCCACACAGACCTATTTCCACGTGTTATGAGAAGAATATTCCTTCCACAGAATTCTAGGGATCACAACAGGTACCTAATTCAACTATTTGTTACTTTTTTTGAACGGAGTTACTAAAAGTTACTTTTTTAAAGAAAAGGTCACTAAAAGTCACTTTTAGTTACTTTTTTTGTCATCATCAGTTACAGTATGCAGTCCTCATAGTAAGTAAGTCACTTTTCTGGCTTTTAATTTGTAATTTCAGTTTTCTCTTAAAGCAGCCATTAATTCCTCTTATTTAATCTCTTACATCTCAATTCTTCAGGCTGACGAGCCCAGAATGTACAGTATTGCAAGAACACAACAGCTCAGCTCTTAGGTATGAATGTAAATTTATTATTCAAATTGTTTTATATCAATGTCCTCTTACCTAATGTTACTATAAACTGATCCAATGATGAAACATTTAGTCACCTGTTTAAAATTTGTTATCATCATCATCATCATTGTCAACCATTATCAATCCACTGCTGGACGAAGGTCTCCCCAAGTTTCCTCCACAACGGTCTGTCTTGTGCCAGTCTCCTCCATGTCACTCCCGCATATGGTGTTTTATATAATCTGAGGATCTCTCTTTTCTAGCTCCTTTTTTTCCCTTCCTTTCCACATTTTTCTAAATTTTGTTTATATATTATATAATTAATAATATAATAGTCATCAAATATTTTTTTAACATTAATTTTCCTTTACAGGTAAAGCATTGTACATCCCATTTTTAGCTGGCATTATGGGAAAGTGGCATTTTAGGAGCAAGTGGTTGCAGAAAACTGATGAAAATTGACATTTGATTTCAAAATAAGCAAGGAAAGAAAGTGAATCCCAACTACGGTGCCTAGGGTGTGAGGTTACTGTGAGTGTTACAAAAGGATTTCAATCAGTTGTTCAACATTATAAAGGGAAGAAACATTGTGAAAACATAAAAATTAAACTTGACCATTTACAGCTGAAGTTAAGTGTTAAGCAAGACAATATTAATAACCTTCCAGCTTCTGGACCATCAAATCTAGATCCATCAACATCAAAAGTTTCAAGCTCAACATCATCAGCAACTTCTGGAGACTCATCAAAGTTAACACAATCACGTCTTTCAGTTGTCCAATTGTACAGTGTCACAGATGAAGTCTCTAAAGCAGAGCTCATCTGGACCATGACAGTGGTTGCAAACAATTACCCTGCTATTTCAAACAAAAATATTGTTTACTTTACAAGCCATGTTTTCTGGGGGTGTGCCAGAAAGATTTTCCCTGTCTCCAACTAAGGTGTCGTACTTAATTAGTGATGCGTTGGGACCATACTTTAGAGATCTGATGCTCTCTGAAGCACAAAAACAATTTTATTCAGTCCAGTTTGACGAAACAACAAACAGTAAGGGCAAGAAAGAACTACAGATCACCATAAAATATTGGTCGGCTACTAGGGGTGAAATAGTTACTCAACACCTTCAGACCTTTTTATAGGAAGTGCAAAAGCTGCTGTTTTGAAATCTTTTATTTGTAAAGCTCTTGATCAGGGTTCCCTCAGTACTAAACAACTTGTTATGATAGGTAGTGATGGACCAGTAGTGAACCAAAAGGTTTTTCATCTGATCAATGAAGAATTGATTGCTGATAGAGGAAAAGGTCAGTGGGAACGTACAACTTACATAACATAAACAATGCATTTTTGAAGGGTTTGGAGGTCTTTGGGTGTGATGTTTCTGATTTGGTAATTGCTGTCTATTACTACTTTCATGGTTGGCCTTCTCGTCACGAAAAGTTTTCCAAAGTTCAAGATTTGAAATCAGTCCCGAAACACAACTTCATTAAGCATGTGCCATCACGTTGGTTGACACTTGAACCTGCTGTGAACAGAATCCTTGAACAGTGGCCAGCTGTAGTGAAATATTTTTTGGAGCACATTCCACAACAAAAGTCAGTGTTATATAGTGCCTCTTACAAGAAGATAGTTTCCTATCTAAAGAAACCTACAATGAAAGCAGAAATGTTGTTTATTGTTTCAAGTATTCAGCTGTTTCAGAAATTCACTTCACTTTTTGAAAGACAAGAGCCATTGATACATATTTTGTACAGTGAGATGGACACCTTACTTTTTACCATAATGGGACATGTATGTAAGATGGAGAGCATCAATTCTGTTGTTGAGGGCCATACTCTGGTTGAAAATGCTTTCGATAAGTGCAATCTGCTCCCATCAAATGACATTAATTGTGGAAGTTCTGTTCAAACCGAACTTGACAAAGTAAGTGCAAGGGATCAGATGGAATTTAAGTTAAATGTTTTGAAACATTATGTAGCATGTGGTAGCTGTATTGTAAAAAAATTAGATTGAATTCTGAAACACTTCAAATTCATACAGCCCTCGGAAAGAAAGCAGGCGACAAGTTTGGATGATATTACTGAACTTGTAAATCATTTTCCTGGAAATATCAATGTTGATATTTTGACAGCTGAGTGGAAGCTACTGTGTATTGAATCTCTTCCACCTTCCCCTCCTGATCTGCAAATTGACCATTACTGGTGTACTATCTTCCAGCTCAAAAACTCAAGTGGGACGGACAAGTATCCCACATTGCAGCATTTTGTTAAAATGTGTCTCTGTGTGTCTCATGGAAGTGCAGATGTGGAAAGAAGGCTTTCACTTTCTTCTCGAATTTTAACTGAAGAGAGGGCAAACATGAGCGAGAGAATGCTCAATGCCAGACTAAATGTTGTAGATGGTTTGAAAGCTTTTGAAAACGAGCCAGCTAATGTTCCTATTTCGAAACACCTTCTTGGTCTTGCTCACACTGCATACAAGCAATATAACGAATACTGCGAGGAAAAGAAGAGAAAACTTTACGAAGAACAGAAAAAGAATGAGGAAGAGCGTAAGCGGCATGCTGCCGAAAGGGAGAAATGTGAAGATATGTAAAAACAGAAAGCAGACATAAAGGAACTTGAAGAGAGATTGAAGAGTGCTCGCAAAGAAGCACGTAGGAAAAAAGAAGTGGGAGACCAACTATTTGAAGAAGCAAATAAACGACTAAAAGAAGCAGTACAGAAAAAGACTTTAAGGAAGTTCATCTGGCACAAGCCATGATTGAAGGTGTCCAGAAGGTCAGAGAAGATGAAGATCAGCACCAAAACAGAGCTGATACTTTGGAAAAGAGGCTTCAAAAGAGACGTTCAAGCCTTATTACTTCTTTTTGTTTTATAAGAAACCAAAATTAAGTTAGGTTGGCATTTTAGGTTCCCAACTGATCAGATTGTCAAACTTTGTATTGAATTATTACGCTTTCTTGTGAACCATTGTTTGTACTGATATCTACGAAATGATAATCATTAATGTTTGTGACCATTAAACAGTCATAAAGAAAGCCATACCCCATCCATAATCCAAGTTGAAATAAATGAAATGGACCTAAAAGCCAGTATGTTTGTACTGCATATTTGTGATTCGTCTGCAGTTACCACTCAGAATGTTAATTTCTTCAATCAGTCTCAAAAAATGTGTTATTGGCTTTTGCAAAATCATTAATTTCAATGATGGTAATATCTGGCCAAATTTGGTAGGGGTTATTTTATTAAAAAATTAAAAACTTGTATAATTTGTTGTTTAATGTTTTTGCATTGCCTGTGTTTTGTTATATTCCAAATAATTGTTTGTATGTGGTCACTATTTTCCCCAAGTTAGTCACTTTTTTTGGTTGAGCTGGTCACTATTGCAACTATTTTTAAAGCTATATAGTGTTGTGATCCCTAGAATTCACTTGTGAAACTCTTTCTCTCTCTCTCTCTCTCTCTCTCTCTCTGTCTGGTGATTCAGATTTATTTTTAAATGTATAAAAACTAAATGTTTTTTGAATAAAAATTATGCTTTGCATATCAGTAATTATTAAGAAGTTTAGTAGACACAAATCAGTACAGTAGAGATAATCCACAGCATTAAGAAGTACCATTCTCTCCTTATTACATTCTCATTCATTACCTGTTATGCAGTGTCACTTAAATTTTACAAATATATACCATCAAGTCAATTATGGAGAAGAATGTTATGTTTCATGTTTACATTGAAAAATGAAGAGGTATTTTAAATTTGAATTGAAACACAACAGTAATTTAAATCAAATAAATCTGATTTTTTTAACCCTGGTCCCAATCACATAGTGACGTCTGTTAATATGCTTTTCATTTGGTCAGTCGTCCGGTCCTGTGCCTGTCCCTGCTGCGAATAAAACAGTTCCTCTAGGGTATAGGAGTGCATTAATAGGTTTCCAGATTACAGTCATTGTCTATGCAGTGCTTTAAAGCGTGAACTGAGCTCCGACAAAAAAGTCATTTTCTTTTTGAAACTGTTGATCGTAGAAAGTCAGGTGAAATATGTTTTCGAAACAAAAGAGACAAGGCAGTGTTGACCAGTAAGTGGAAATTAACTGATTTTTGTTTCTAACTGACACATGTACACTGAAAAACTTAAATACAGTCAAACCCCTATTTAACGAACTGCTATTTAACGAATTCCGCGATTTTATGTACATTTTTTGTGGCTCGGACGGAACCACATTGAAATTAATGCTTGGTGTTTCCCGATTTAACGAACACATTTCCTCAAATTAGCGAACATTTTTATTTTTTTGAAACCACCAAACTATGTTATTCAGAATTTTCATGTTAAAAGTCGGGTAGAAAGAGAGCTTCGCGTAATAGGAAAATTTGACACGTGCAGTTAACCAGCGTTTCAAAGAACACCATCTGAGACACAGCTTGACGAAATCATAAATCAGTTCACCTTTCCTCTGACTATCAAGTATAAGCTTCTTACAGGATGGAGCAAATGACTAACAAATTCCAAAGGAGCACAACATTTTCTTGCATGAGTGGGAAGCTGGAAAATGAAAAGCGGTATTAGGGAGGGAATCTAGAGTACCCTGGGGATTCTCGTTTTCAGCTACAGACAGAACAACAGCACTCTGTGAAATCAGGGGCACACATGGTACGTACCCATTCCTGAATCTCTGGAATTCTTGGCCAAATTGCGCTTTTTTTTTTTTTTTTCATTTCTTCTCGGTGTTAAATCTACAGCTCAAATTAAACATCACAGCTCGTTTACTGGCAAAGTTTTGATGAACACAGGTAGCACTAGAGAAGTTAATCACTGAAAGAAAGAGAACATAGTCACTGAAAGAAAGAGAACATAGCTGCTTACATGTTCTATTATGAACACTAGCTTAATTTGAATGTTTCATTCGAAAGGTTTCCTCGATATAGCGAATTCCGTGATTTTACGTACAAGATTGTTGGTCCCTTGAAGTTTGTTAAATCGAGGTTTGACTGTATATAAATATTAATTGCTCATGGTTTCCATTAAATTCAAGTTTTCTGTTCACAAAAAGGTTAGGATCGGATTGAATTAAGATTTTAAAGAAATTATGGAATTTGTAAGGTTTACTTCAATTTTTAGTGAACATCATTTATCTTTTGTAACCATTCTATGGAATGTGATGTGACATTATGACTGTCTCACACGATGACAAAGCATCCTTACCCACTTCTGACCAAGCACTGATATGCCCACTGAGCCACGTGGTGCTTATAACAGAAAAATAGCCAGTTTCCAGTCCATGATGTGCGATCTGACTTGCCTAGATGTGCCACGCATGCACCTATGACGCCGCCGAAATGCTAATCATTTCTGCAATATTGCCTGATTAACATATCCTGTAAATATCAAAATCATGGCTTGACTCTTTTCAGGTATTCTGTTTTTTTTTTTTTTTTTTTTTTTTTTTATGAACATGAGTGTAGTTTGTAGTACTTGATTTATATCTTCATCCTGCTACTGCAAAGTGAAAGGATTTCATTAATTGGTCGTTTTGGCATGCCTATCCACTGAATAAACTTGGACATTGAATTAGTAAGTAATCAATTCTGTTGATTACTCTGGACTGTTTACTTTTAAGTGTTTAATTAGAGATTTACAGCCGCTCGGTGGCGCAGTGGTCTAAGCGATGGCCTCTGATCATTCGTCCGAATGAGGTCCGAGTTCAAATCCCGGCGAGGCATGGATGTTGTGTTTGTCTTACGGCGGCACTGGATCTTTCCCTTCCCTGGAACCAGTGACCCTAAATTAGGGACGGGCGACTGCTTATAGCCCATTGAGTTGCTCATGGTAGTCGTTAAACCTCCAATCAAAAAAAAAAAAAAAAAAAAGAGAGATTTACAATGCTTAGTTAAATTTGCAGTTCCTATGAGCAACAAATTAAAACATAAGGGATTGGCCAATAGATTTGAGTCAAAGTGATGCAACCCATATTGTTTCACAACAGCAATAAGTATATTTGAGAAGAATCAAATAGCATGCTGTAGAATGATTACAAAAACTAGGATTGTTTTTCTTGCCTAGAAATTCTAAGTCATGATGTATGGTGATGAATTACCCCAAGCAAGTAATCTTTGGGTGGGTTTGTAGTAGCAGATTGCCAGTTTTGTACAATAGTAGGCTAACAGCATGTTGCTAAAGTGCCATTAATTAATGGATCTGTATCAGTAAGAGCAGTGACCCTTCTTGCATCATCAGCAGCTGTTTTTTAGCTACCAGAAATTTTAGTATTTTATCACTCACTTGGGAAATGCTCCTGTTTGGGTACCTCTTGTACTAATGTTCACATTAAAGAGCAACTGACAGGAGCTGACATCAATACCCCATTTTGGCTTTGCAGGTGAATTATTTCCTGCTGCCAAGACCCCCTTGATGCTTTACTGAGTTCACTCATTTGTCCATTTAGTGGTTAAGCTCTACATAAAATTTCATCATAAATTTCGGAGATCAGCGGGTGGGGGTGGAGTGGAGAGTGCCCGACTGTTCGTCCCTTGTTACCCCTTGCATGGAAACATGACGAACACTAACATAACAGGCGAACTTTCAAAAGTTTGTAGGAAAGTGTTTTCTTTATAAAACAAAAGCCTTGCTGTTGAAATTGCAATCTGATTTTTTCAATTATGCTTAGAAGGTGTTGTTGTTGTTTTTGTTACTGATGAAATAGCATCCAAAGATTGACAGGCTGTATGGATTGGTAGAAACAGATTCTTATATTTACAATTTGTTTTACTTTGTTAAATGTCTTATCGATAAAAATATACATAATATCTAAGATATTTTTACCTGATATTGTCAAAGTATTTCACACGTTGTTGCTCTGTGAGGCACGTGCTTCCAGCCCGAGAGGTCCCTTATGTTACGGACCTTTGGTTAGTTATAAAAAAATTTTATACAAAAATAAAATAATATCTGTATAAAAAAAATTTATAACTAACCAAAGGTCCATAACATAAGGGACCTCTCAGGCCGGGAGCACATGCCTCACAGAGCAACAACGTGCGAAATACTTTGACAATATCAGGTAAAAATACCTTAGATATTATGTATATTTTAATCAAAAGCATGTTTATAACATAAGACAACCCTTAAGGTTGCCTCATGAATTGCATTTTTCGTAATTCTTATCGATAAATGCTCTTTAGCTTTAAGAAATATTCGGAAAGTGTTTTATTTATTTTTCAGATTGGGATCGGTCTTATGGTGGCTGTGTGAGTTATACTGACGAAGATAGCAAAGATTCAGTAAGTATAAACATATTGAATGGTCTGAAGAAAAACTAAGAAATATCCTTTATTTTATTTTATTTTATTTTGGGTGGGGGGATGAGTATTAACCAGCCTGATATAGCCAGATTTGGGCATTGTATACCTGACAACCCTCCTGCATTTGTTTTCCTACTGAAGTTCCTTTTGTCATGTGCTGTTGTTATGTATCATCATTGTCAACCATTATCAATCCACTGCTGGACAAAGGTCTCCCCAAGCTTCCTCCACGACGGTCTGTCTTGTGCCAATCTCCTCCATGTCACTCCCGCATACTTTCGAATTTCATCCCCCCATATCCCATGTGGTCTTCTTCTGGGTCTTTTCCTGTCCCTTGGAATCCAATCTAAAATTTCGGCTGTCCATCGATGGTCTGTCCTTCTGGCAGTATGTCCAGCCCATTGCCATTTCAGGGATTTAACTCTGATCATGATGTCTTTCACTCTTGTCATTTTTCGGATCCACGAGTTCCTCTTCCTATCTCTCGTGGTTACACGAAGCATGCACCTCTCCATGCTACTTTGAGTTGTCTGCAGCCTTTGTATGTCTCTTTTAATTAAGGTCCACGTCTCTGCACCATACGTAAGCACTGGAAGGATGCATTGATCAAACACTTTTCTTTTAAGACATAATGGCATATTGCTCTTGAAAATTATGCTGTTTCTTCCAAAAGCTCTCCAGGCAAGTTTTGTACGCCGATTAATTTCTTCATCAATGTGACCCTCACTTGATATCTGCTGTCCAAGATAAACATGACGATGATGGGCAAAACACGTAACAATATTAACAAATAAAAGTAACTTGATCACACTAGTTACGTTAAATGAAAACTTTTACAAAAAAGTTCGTAAGTTGGAAGCTTTCGACCTTATCTTAGGTCTTCATCACGCCAATGGAAGACTAAGATTGTTGCCAGATTCTACATTTGAATTTTTCCTATTTTTGTTGCCAAAACTTAGAATTGATCTCCAGATCATCGGAATGTAGAGAGGAGATTCGGAATTGCAAGTCATTGAGTTGAAAATAATTTCCAGGCTTTCACGGTAACGGAGGGCAAAACGATTGTCAAAAGAAGCAATTCGTTTTGCTTCGTTCCAGTGGGGAACTGCAGATGTGTCTTCCATTGTCAAAATAGACAAGGCAGTATTGGGATTGGCTTTCGAAACATCTTTTTTATGTTATAAAATTCTATGGTTAATACTCCTGTATGTGCTTCCAATGTATAAGTTATCCCCAGTAGAAGAAGAGATAGAAATGCAGTAAACTCCTGGGAGGTTCAGGCTTTCAACTTTGTCCCTATCTCTTTGTAGAAGTTTCAAGATGTTTGGGATAGATTTAATGGCAAGATGGTAACCAAAACTTCTAAAAAGAATCTGTAACTTATAAGCATAGGAAGGATGGTAAGGAACAGAACCACAGAATTTCAAGTTTTCTTTCTTTTGAGGAAGGAGGCATTCAGTTTTCGAATGGTTTTCATATTTCTTTATGAGGGAGTTGACTGTAAGAGCAGGGAAACCATGAGAGAGGGCTATTGTAGAAATTTTGAAGAGTTCTTCTTGAAGAGAGAGTTGGTTGTTGCAAATGATATGAGCCCTGTGGATGTAGGACTTCAATGCTGCAAGCTTGTAGAGATGCAGGGTAAAAGATTTGTGAGGAATGATGTTAATGGCCGCAGAAGGTTTACCCTGCATCTCTGTTATCTCCAGCTTTACGATAGACGGAACGATTTATGGAGAGATCAGCGTTTCTGCAGATAGATACATCCAGGAAATCAATTTTGTGGTTTACTTCCTTAGATATAGGAAGTAAACCACAAAATCATATATCTAAGGAAGTAAACCACAATATTGATTTCCTGGATGTATGTATCTGCAGAAACGCTGATCTCTCCATTACTCGTTCCGTCTATCGTAAACCTTCTGCGGCCACTAACATCATTCCCTACAAATCTTTCACCCTGCATCTCTACAAGCTTGCAGCATTGAAGTCCTACATCCACAGGGCTCATATCATTTGCAACAACCAACTCTCTCTTCAAGAAGAACTCTCCAAAATTTCTACAATAGCCCTCTCTCATGGTTTCCCTGCTTTTACAGTCAACTCCCTCATAAAGAAATATGAAAACCATTCGAAAATTGAATGCCTCCTTCCTCAAAAGAAAGAAAACCTGAAATTCTGTGGTTTCTGTTCCTTACCATCCTTCCTATGCTTATAAGTTACAGATTCTTTTAGAAGTTTTGGTTACCATCTTGCCATTAAATCTATCCCAAACATCTTGAAACTTCTACAAAGGGATAGGGACAAAGTTGAAAGCCTTAACCTCCCAGGAGTTTACTGCATTCCTATCTCTTCTTCTACTGGGGATAACTTATACATTGGAAACACATACAGGAGCATTAACCATAGAATTTTATAACATAAAAAAGATGTTTCGAAAGCCAATCCCAATACTGCCTTGTCTATTTTGACAATGGAAGACACATCTGCAGTTCCCCACTGGAACGAAGCAAAACGAATTGCTTCTTTTGACAATCGTTTTGCCCTCCGTTACCGTGAAAGCCTGGAAATTATTTTCAACTCAATGACTTGCAATTCCGAATCTCCTCTCTACATTCCGATGATCTGGAGATCAATTCTAAGTTTTGGCAACAAAAATAGGAAAAATTCAAATGTAGAATCTGGCAACAATCTTAGTCCTCCATTGGCGTGATGAAGACCTAAGATAAGGTCGAAAGCTTCCAACTTACGAACTTTTTGTACAAGTTTTCATTTAACGTAACTAGCATGATCAAGTTACCTTTATTTGTTATTCCAAGATAAAAGTATGTGTCTGTTATCTCCAGCTTTTCTCCATCAATCAATAAATCTTCATTTCTTGTAAAAGCATTGAACATCACTTTTGTCTTCTGAAAGTTCATTTTTAATCCCACTTCTTTACTCTTGTCAGCAAGTTCCTGGATCATACTCTGCAGCTCTGATGGGGTAGTTGCAAAAATGACTACGTCATCAGCAAAACAAAGGTGGATTAGATAATCTCCATTAATCTTTATCCCTTTGTTTTCCCAGTTCAGTGATTGAAAGACATTTTCCAATGTGGCATTAAAGAGCTTCGGAGATATGGTGTCACCTTGTCTCACTCCCTTTCCCATTTTCATGTGTGTTGTATTTTCAAACAGCCGAATCTTTGCACTTGCATTTTCATAGATGTTATTAATAATATTAATGTATGCATCTTCAGTACCACAGGATTTCAGAGCCATAGTAACTGCTGATGGTTTCACCGAATCAAAGGCTTTTTCATAATCGATAAAAGCCATGCACAATGGAAGTTCATGTTCCCTCGCTCTTTCAATTAGTTCTCTCAGTACGTGGATATATGATCTATTGTGCTGTAGCCACTCCTGAATCCAGCTTGTTCTCTCGGTTGAGCCGTGTCCAATGTTACCTTCAAGCCGTGTGAAAGAACTTTAGTGAAGATTTTATAAACCACTGATAAGAGGCTGATATTTCTATATTTCCTGAGATCCTCAATGTCACTTTTTTTATGTAGCAGGATCATTGTAGGGTTGTTCCAATCCTCAGGAATCTTCCCTTCATTAAGGCATCGAGTGAAAATTTGGGTGAGTACTGTTTCGATTTCTCCACTTGCTTCTTGTATTATGTCTACAGTAATTCCATCTTCTCTTGGAGCTTTTCCCCGTTTCATGTTCTTGATTGCATGTGCAACTTCTGCTGGGAGGACTGGAAGAACTCTGGTACTGGTACCTTTCATGATGTCTGGAGTACATGTATCATCCCTTTCATATAATTTGGAGTAGAAATCTTTCACTCTTGTCAAAATTTCGCCTCTATTTCTTGTTACAGAACCATCTTCTTTTCTCAGTGCCATAATCTGTTTTCTTCCCTTACTGAGATGTCCCTTTGCTATCTTTAGGCTTTGGTTGTTTTCGATTGCTCTCCTCACTAGTTCACAGTTGAATTTCCTTACGTCTTCAGTGATACTTTTTCGTACTGTCTTGCATAGCTCTATATATTCCACTTTGGAAGTCACATCTTCTTTAGTTGTCCTCATCTCTCTTCTTTTTTACATCAACATTTTGGTTTTTCCTGATAATTTGTTCACGTGCAACTTGTTCTTAGACCCAGCTAATTTTGTTGCTGTTTCAATAAGAGCTTTGGTTACTTTTCTGTTAATTTCAGAAATATCCACTTCTTCTGATGTTAGGCCTTCTAAAGCAGAGAATCTGTTCTTCAGTTCCAACTTGAAGGTATTATGGTGTTTTTTGAGGTTGGTTATGTCAATACATTTTGTTTGTCTTATGAGCTTGCCACGTTCACAGTTTAGTGTTGAGGTGCATCCTACATCTCACCAATCTATGGTCACTACCTGTGTTGAACTTGTTTAGCACACTTTCAGCTTAAAAATGACGTGTCATCATTTTCCAGCTTCTGAAATAGAGACTGGCCATCTCATTTTCAGAAAAATAAATAGGCTCCCATCACGCATCTAAATTCCCTTCAGGAAAGATGAAAAAAAGAAGAAAAGAATGATGTGCAGTTCTTTTATTTATTTTTTTATCATTGACCCCCGAAAATTTGTTTGGTAGGGAACTTGAATTAATTTTCAACATCACTAGAATTTTTTCAGTTCTATTCCCTCGGGAAGCCAAGAAAAAGTTAAGAATTTTTTTCGGTTTCATTCTGACTTTGAATACTTTTTTTTTCTCTTCTATCTCTTCCTCAGCTTCTTTATGGAGTGTTAAAATAATTTTGTTATGTGTGTGTACATGTTGAGTGAAGTGTAGGAATGTTGTGTACTTGTATGTTCTTTGGTTTGTTGTTCTGGGAGCAAACGTTGTTTTTTTCTTTCAGTGTGCCGAGATTGAAAAATTTAGATGTGATTCCTTGGATATATTGTTTTAAATGTTGTCTAGAGTAGTGAAGTATAGTGTTTATTCATTGGTTTCATTCAATGAAGTAAATGCTTATGATAAGTGTTTGAGAGGTGTTGTTCCGATTGACGAGGAAATCATATTTTTAGTCAACTTCGTTTCGTGGTAATATTCATATGCATATTTTTGTTTTCGTTCTTTCTGTACCCCACTCAAAATGAGCTCAGCGTGTAATTCAATAAGAGGTGATATTTATTATTATTACGTGTGTAAGTAAGTTAAAGTTTAAATTGTGTAATGTGTGTTAACTTGTTGAGCAGTGAAGTTATTTTTAAAATATAAAAGCAAATGATTACATTTTTTTCTTTACCTCAGTTCTGGTCCATTTCTGCTTAAAATGCTGATTTTGTAAAGGAATAGTAAATATTTTATCTCTCTGTATATATTTTAGAAGAATTGTAAAATATGTAAGACAAGCCAGGCTCATTGCAAAAGTCGAAAGGGAAAAGAAAATTCGATGCTGAATAATCGCCATTTTGGGTCGAAAACAGGGTCTCTTTAGCTCATCACCAGAAAGGTTGTTTCTTTAAGGAAATCGGTGGCATGAATCTATTTTTGGAACTCTTACGGTCAGCCGGAGGTCAAAATATTTTGGTGACCTTCGTGTTCTCAGAATTCTTGGCGTTACATGAAGTTAAGCGAAAGTTACGTAATCTTCCTATTGGTCTGTCACGCTGTTGCTGGGTGCCCATCAGTCAATTAAAGTGTGGGCCACTCATAGGCAAAAGTTTCCCTCACTCTCACTCTCGTTGTCAGCTGCACTGGTAGCCGAAAAGCCCTGCTGAGAAGAATTAGGGCCTGGCCCCGTTTTGGCATCTGTAAGTTGAGGTGGCAGAAATTACGCTGTACTAAAGGGGAACAATAAATTTGTGAGCCACAGCAGGTAGCAAGGATGGCTCCAATTATGAAAGAGGGTGTGTGCCTGTTCAAGCTCCCCCTAATAAGTCAGGCGGTAGACCTGGCTTCTATCCCTGAGCCCCGCCATGTTCTCCTTTTTTTTTTCTTTTTTTTTTTACTGCCTTTTTTTGGGGGGGGAGGGGGGAATGTCGACCACCTTGGTTGACTAGCACAGAAGGAAAGATGTTAGGTCAGCTGTCCTGGTGAGAAATAGAAGCCTTCCAAGAAACTCCGACACCTATATACTTCACACGCGCCCTTGCTGGATGGCCAAATCGGATAAAGAAAATCGTTTTTTGGTGAAAGTGAAAATTCTAGGACTGTTTGAGCCACATCACAGGTGGAATCAGCCAAGGTAATGTAGAAAATCTTTTCTTTTTTGGTCATATCAAGGAAGGCTGATTGGTGTCGGCTACTTGTCAAAAATGAAAGAAAAGGAAAACTCCTGAGCTAGTCCAAGAACAAAATCCTCGGACTGGAATTGAGCCATGCCGTTGTTTGGATGTGGTAAAAGAAAAAAATATATATATTGGTGTATAAAAAGATCTCTGGCAACAAATTACATTTGGGGGGGGGCACTAGTTTAAGCAAATCCTTTGGGGATTAGTGGGGTATGCTACTAAAGAAAAAAAATTTAAACCTAAATTTGTTTAAGAACTGATTTAGAAAAAAGTGTAGTACAGAAGTTATTTATTGCAGTTTCTTTTTGAGATTTTTGTTCTCGCCATGGCGGAATGGCTGGTCAAGTTTCCGTTGATTTTTTATTTTTTTATTTTTTTTTTTTTGAGTGGAGGAGCCTGGTGGATTTTTGCGAGGATCTACAGAGGTAGTAAAATTTGTTATTTGGGTTTCTTTTTTTTTTTTTTTTTTTTTTTATGAAAAAAAAATGTGTTACTTTTTTTATATGCAGTCTATTTTTTTTTTTTTTTTTTTTTTTTTTTTTTTGAATTTGTGTAAATCTGAGAAAAAGAAGATTGTCTTTTGGCAGGTTAAGAGGAATACTATTATTCATTTTGATTTTGCACGTGAGTTCTGGTCTGTTCATAGTTTACTGAAATAGTGTTTGGTTCATGACATATTGATATGGTATTTAACAAGTCTCAGTAACCAAAAATCTGGATTTTTAGTTTTGCTGGCATCAAAAAAAAAACATTTCTGAAAATTTATAATTTTAGTAACATCTAGTGATTCTAATAATATTGTTTTGGCATTTGTATATGTGTACAATTTTTACATAGTATTATTAGTAGTCCAAAGTAATCGAGGTAGTTGCCTTCAATGCACGATCTTAAAAAACAAGAGTCACTCACAATACAAATTTAAATTCGTTGGCTGAATTTAAAGATTTTATTGTATATAAGAACTTTCGGGTTTCCTTAGAACCCATCATCAGATACAGGAGAAGGAATAAATTTAAATAAAGTGTTACGTGAACATAATATAGATATCAGATATGAGTATGAAATAATGTCACGTGGCATCAAATTGTCAAACGAAGTGGCATGTATCATGAAATAAAGAAAATAAAGGAAATAGAATGCAGGTATACATATAATACTGCATTGTAAAAATAAAGGAAGGTTAGTAGGTATAAATTGTGTTGTTCTCATCAGCAGCCACAACAAAGAGCACTACAGCAGAAATCGAGATTAAGTGATTTCGTCCTCAGTTTGCCTTGTATTCGGAACTGTAAATAGTTTCCAGATTGTAGGTACAGATACTGGAACATTGTCATTACAGCATAAATGTCTCTGAGTAGCAATTACAAGGCTCTCGGTGAACAGCAATGAAGAGACAGCACTAGGTGTTACGATGATGGAAGCATCATTCCAAATTGGATAGTGCAGGCCATCGCACACGAGTCGAGACAATGCAGAATTTTTAAGTCCATTCTTTATGGCGTATTTATGTTCATTCAGTTTTGTTGCTAGTGTACCTTTTGTAGATACTATATATTTACTATCGGGAGTGTCAGCATCAATACTTTTTAAGGGGATGCTGTAAACGCCAAATTTGTTTAGCTTCGTTACCTGGTCTCGATCTTTTTTAATTAACTGGAAAATGTTTGTAGTACGTATTCCGAAATTCAGGTGAAAGGTTCTGCAAATGGCTTTGAGAACAGGTGTTATGGTTGAATAATAATCTATGGAACCTATATATCTACGAGGTTGTTGGTCCCTCTGGAGAGTAGTTGAGTTTTCTTGGTGGAGCTTCTTAAGAGCTTTTTTATGATAAAGGTGGGAAATCCATGGTTTAGGGTGATGTTGAAAATTTTGTTAATTTCACATTTTCGTCTGCTGAAACTAGATGAATGCGTGATGGCTCTGCGTAGAAGGTAAAAGATTGAAGAGAGTTTATAGCTTTTTGGATGTGCTGAAGAAGCCGGGATCTACGTAGGTACCGAAGTGGGTTTCCTATATACAGAGTGTTGCAAAGTGCAAGTGACAGCATCTCGTTCAAGCATAAAATCCAGGAATGGCAATTTACCTTCACTTTCCAGTTCAATGGAGAATTTTATGGTCGGGATTTGGGATGATAAGTGTTCAGCAAAAGCTCGTAGGTCAGCTGGTTCGTGATCCCAGAAGAGAAGTACATCATCAACATATCTTATGTAAAAGCACGGAGGTTGTTGATATTCTTGTAGCACTTTATTTTCTATGTGCTGTAGTAGAATTTCCGCTAGGATCGGAGATAGTGGTGATCCCATTGGGGCGCCCTCAGTTTGGCGATAAATAATGTTGTCGAATTGAAAATATGATCTGTTTTGAACTAGTTTTAAGGCTGTAATGATGGATTGGATCGTTTCTGGTTCGTATTTTAGTTCAAGTAGTTTTATCTGAATGATGTCATGAACAGTTTTAATCGGAACATTAGGGAACAAAGAAATGACATCGAGAGAAGCCATAATAAAGGTTGAGTTATTTGCATTAAAGGATTTGATCTTGTTCAGCAGACGAAAATGTGAAATTAACAAAATTTTCAACATCACCCTAAACCATGGATTTCCCACCTTTATCATAAAAAAAGCTCTTAAGAAGCTCCAACAAGAAAATTCAACTACTCTCCAAAGGGACCAACAACCTCGTAGATATATAGGTTCAATAGATTATTATCCAACCATAACACCTGTTCTCAAAGCCATTTGCAGAAACTTTCACCTGGATTTTGGAATACGTACTACAAACATTTTCCAGTTAATTAAAAAAGATCGAGACCAGGTAACAAAGCTGAACAAATTTGGCTTTTACAGCATCCCCTTAAAAAGTATTGATGATGACACTCCAGATAGTAAATATATAGGATCTACAAAACGTACACTAGCAACAAGACTGAATGAACATAAATACGCCGTAAAGAATGGACTTAAAAATTCTGCATTGTCTCGACTCGTTTGTGATGGCCTGCACTATCCAATTTGGAATGATGCTTCCATCATCGTAACACCTAGTGCTGTCTCTACATTGCTGTTCACTGAGAGCCTTGTAATTGCTACTCAGAGACATTTATGCTGTAATGACAATGTTCCAGTATCTGTACCTACAATCTGGAAACTATTTACAGTACCGAATACGAGGCAAACTGAGGACGAAATCACTTAATCTCGATTTCTGCTGTAGTGCTCTTTGTTGTGGCTCCTGATGAGAACAACACAATTTATACCTACTAACCTTCCTTTATTTTTACAATGCAGTATTATATGTATACCTGCATTCTATTTCCTTTATTTTCTTTATTTCATGATACATGCCACTTCGTTTGACAATTTGATGCCACGTGACATTATGTCATACTCATATCTGATATCTATATTATGTTCACGTAACACTTTATTTAAATTTATTCCTTCTCCTGTATCTGATGATGGGTTCTAGGGAAACCCGAAAGTTCTTATATACAATAAAATCTTTAAATTCAGCCAACGAATTTAAATTTGTATTGTGAGTGACTCTTGTTTTTTAAGATCGTGCATTGAAGGCAACTACCTCGATTACTTTGGACTATTTCTGCACGAATTCGAATTCCCCTAATTATTAGTAGTACATTTGTGAAAAACCAATGTAAAGTGGTTGGAAAAGAGTTATAAGTGGCATTTCCCTAGTAAGATTTAATCTGGTTAGGCTGAAAGTTTTAAGTACACATTATAAATTTCAATGTGGTTACTAAATGTTGAATTCTGCCCGTAAGGACTGGTGGGTTTGGTAAAGCAAGGCTAAGGCCCAAAATTTTTATTCCTTTCAATGTACACAGTCATATGTGATTCACCAACAAGGGCTGATATCTGTTAATTGATTTTATTTGGACTTTCTATCAGCCACAGAAAAAACTACCAAATTGTGATTGATATTATTTTTTTATTTACACTGACTTAATTTTTTTTAATTCCATAAGCTATCATCTCAAATAAAAGTGAACCTAATGGGTTCTTCAAAAAAACTAACATTTTGAGTCGCAGTAAATTATTTAATTAAGGGTTCTTTTTCCTGTTTCTCTAGAACTCGTATCCACCTCAGCCTGGCCTGAGGGTGGAAACATTCCTGGTAAATTTGTGGCATAAGTGTTTTGTCCTGTGATCACCGCCAGAACTAGCTTATACGAGTACAATGCTACTTTGATTATCTTGTGTTACACATTGCATACACATGTAACAGCAATACCTTTTGACACTTTCAGGTTGTCAACTCTGCAAACACAAACAAATGCAAACAGTCTATAATCATTTTGGAACTTTAAGCTCACTGTTGAAGAATTTTATTTATGGTGTCTTTGTATTAAAACATTTTGTGGTGTTTCAAATTACATCCACCTATCTCCCAACTTTAACAATAGCTTAATTCTCTCCTATTGAACCACGTGTAAAAACGCCTATAAATCATTTAATGCCATTCCTTCAGGATACTTGTTCTGAGAAATTCGACCCTTACTGCCACACATTTATTTTATGCATAATTTGTTTGTGAAAGTTGAAATGGACTAGGAACAGAGGTGACTTAACTGTATAGGTACTTGCTGCTTGAGAAATTTTAAGGTTCTTTTGCATAGTTATCATTTGTGTATAGTAGTGTTTGCAATTTAGTACTCCTTGAAATAACGTATGCTTAAAAGTAAAAATTTTTGATGGTTTCTTTAGCTATAACTGTAGTGAGTGAGTGCATAATTAATCTCAGGGACTACTTTTATTGCAAAAATTTAAGTTAAATGCGGTATAGTGCTAGTTCTGTTTACAAGTGTAGTTAAGTGAGGTATTAAAGCACACTGAGCTCATAAATTTGAGGATTTTTACTTTAGGTTTTGTTTGCACATATTATAGGGGCTTTTTTTGGTTCTTAAGTATCTTGTCTTTTGAATATTGTATTGCGTGATATTTTTGCAAGTATTGTGATATTTTCAGTGATTATTTTCAAGTGCATTTTCATTTGTTTACATTGTGTTCACATTGAGTAAGTTGGGTTACACTGGTTGGCTGCTACAATTAAAGGAAGCCTTTAGTCAAAGTAGTGTTGATATACACTGAAGAGCAATTGAATTAGAGACAGCTGGCATTATGCAAATGTGGTACTGTGGGTGGCCCTGTAAACGGAAACGACATGACGTATGCAGTGATCCAACAATATAAGGAGTGATGTGACGGGAATCAGTGAGAGTCGGACGCAGTATGGGTAAGACAAAGGATCTAAGTGCACTTTATCGTGCGAAAATTGTCGGGGCCCGGCGAATTGGTCACTCCATCTCGGTAGTCGTGCAGGCACTGGGATTTTCATGAGCCACTGTGTTACGGGTGTACCGTGAGTACATAGAATCCGGTAAAACTATCCCTGCAAGGGCCAACTGCCGTGTACAACAGCATGTGGATGAGCGGAGTCATCGTCGGCTAGCTCGCATTGTAACAGCGGATAGACGGGCCACAGTGCAAGAAATCACTCGGCAATTTAACGCTGGTGCACAAAAACGTGTAAGCAGCCACACCATCCAGAACCATCTCCTCGCTGTGGGGTACAGAAGCCATCGTCCCACGAGAGTACCGCTGCTGACCGCACATCACAGAGTGCAAAGATTAGCATGGGCACGGGAACATCGCCACTGGACCCTAGACATGTGGAAAAATGTTGCCTGGACTGATGAGTCGAGATTCACGTTGGTACATGCGGATGGCAGGATACGAGTACGGCCCAAACCACATGAAGCGATGGATCCTTCTTGCCAGCAGGGTACTCTTCAAGCTGGTGGGTGGCATTCTCGTCTAAGGACTGTTTATGTGGACTGCAATGGGACCCCTGGCACGTGTGACATCGTCCTTCGCAGGTCAACATTACCGGGATATCCTGTACGACCATTTGCTCCCGTTTGTGCGTCTTCAACATCCCACTGGGGACCTCATCCTGCAAATAAACGATGCACCATGCCATCGCTCCTGAATTTTATCCGAATGGTTGGATGAACACTCCACCGACGTGACCTCGCTTCCTTGGCCAGCTAGTTCACCTGACCTCAATCCCATCGAGCAAATCTTCGTGAACTGTGGGAGCTTGTTCAGGGGTCATGAATCCGTATGGCTTGTCGAGTCCATGCCGAGACGAATCGCCGCCATCATCAGGGCAAAAGGTGGTGCTACACGTTACTAGACAGGTATCTCTAATTCAGTTGCTCTTCAGTGTAATTCTTGGTTCAGGTTAGGGTAGACTTTCTTGTTGAGTGTAGCTTTCAAATGATTAATTGAGGCTTGAATAATTTAGTGCTTGAAGTTTTTGTGTTCTTACAGTGTTAATTAGTATTGGTTTAAATTCAAGTGTTAGTGAATATTTTAGTTGACAAGTGTTAGTGTTTCATTTAGTATTTAAATAGTGTTAGTGTAAATTTTAAGTTAGCTAAGTGTCATAATTTTGGTATTGAAGCATCATAGTTATTCCCAGTCAGCCAGGAAGTGGTGAGAATCAGCAGGTAGGAACAGATAGTGTACAGACAGATAGTGCTATGGATTTGATGATTGTAAATATGAATATCCCTACTCTTATGGGACTAGTGTCACAGTTTTCGGGTACCTCAGATAGTGTACCAGTAGCTGAGTTCTTTTAAAGTTTGGAGGAAACTGCTCGCCTCGGTAGTTGGAATGATGAGCAAAAACTTTTAGGGGTAAAAAGGAAGTGTACAGGGGAGGCTGGTCAATTCATCAGAGATTTTGCTGTGAGAGAAAGGAGTTTGACCTACCAGGAGCTTAAGAATGCCCTGTTTGACAGATTCTCAGTTACTGACTCCCTTGCTGTTAGAATAGGTAAATTTAGTTCCTGTAAACAGGCACCAGGTGAATCAGTCAAGCAATTTGCTGCACGGCTTGAGGTGTTAGCCTGCGGGTATTTAAGAGATGTGGAGGATTCTCCTGGAATCAGAACTGTTAGGGATATGAGCATGTTTCAGCAGTTCTTGGCAGGACTTAACCCTAAGCTAAGAAGGCATGTTCTCTCACATGATCCCCAGAATTTCCAGCAGGCCAGAGAAAAGGCTATCCTTGAAGAGACAAATGGGACCTACATGGTTGCCTGCTCAAAGGGTGTCTCATTTGTAGGAGTGCAGCCTGAACCACAGGAAACAAAAAGCAGGAGTAGGTACGAAGAAGTTTTCACTGCCTTCGCCACTCAGATAAATGACCTTCAGGAGAAGTTCAGGAACATGCAGTTAGAAAGAGTAGGCCAGATACTCCTCCAGGTAGGAGTTCCAGGTCACACTATTCCCCTGCGGGTCGGGAAAGTCCTTCCCCCAGCCGAGTATACAGGTACACATCAAGTAGAGATAGCTATAGAGGCAGGGATAGCTACAGGGACTCCAGGAATAGTCCTAGGCAAGAACAGTAGAGGCAGAAATAGGTCAGCCAGTCAAAATCCTAGAGACAGGTCCACAGTGACTTGCTTCAGGTGCAGAGAAATGGGTCATTATGCCAATGAGTGTAGGGACAGTAGTTATCAGTCAGATCCAAGAGGTCATCAGCCTTCGAGAAGTTCAGATAGGGGCAAGCAACGCCAAGCTAGGTACCGACGTCAGTAATCTGGGGCAAACAATAGAAATGACAGGGCTTTAAACTAGTATTGGGGAGAAGCAAAGTGAAGTCAGCTTCTACAAAAACCCCTCTTGCTGTGGAGGCTCCAATAGAATCTTGTCAGGCTGAACATGAGAAATTCTCCATGCCGTGGAAGGAACAGTTAGCGGGAAGGTACTCAGGTTGTTGGTGGGCACAGGTGCATCTATCAGTCTCATTTTTGAAAAATGTTTGGATTCCTTACCCAGTTGTAAAAATTTGGTTTTGGACAGCCCCCAAATTGTTCTGAAAGGTGTGTCAGGGGAAACCCTTCCTATCAGCTCATGCATTGAGTTAGAGTTCCATGTTGGTGGAAAGTTTAGGCACACCATTTTTGTCACAAAAACCATACTATCACCAACTTATGATGCAATAGTTGGTTTTGACCTACTTAACGCCCAAGGATTTGTTTTTAGAGCCTCAGATGGCACCTTGTGGTGGAAAACTTCACTTTCGGCCATTGGGCCAGTTTCAAAAAAGGATCAAGCCATTGAATTGGTTAGGCAATTTTCCCAAATTCAAAGCCAGGGCTTGAATTCAGTCCGGAAGGGAAGAAATGGACAAACACAGTGGTGAATTTGCAGTTGGAGTTCCAGTGCCCTCAGCTGGGGAAACTTCCAACTCCAAATGTAAACAAACACGCCCACCTGGTCAGGAAGCAGGAAAAGGTCCTGTCAGTCCACAAGCACACCCCAGTCTTAAGGTTCCTTCACCTGTTACCTCTTGCAATCCATGCCAACTTTATTTGGGAAACTGATCAATAAGGAAATTCTCCCACCCAAATCAGAAAAGTTAGTCAAAATTCATATTCCAGGGTGTGGAAAGTTAGGAGAGTTCATGCTGCTGTAGCCAGCCAATAATTTTAAAAGAGAATCTGTGTGGGTTGCTAGGTCAGTAAATAGCACTCAGGATGAGGTCACTTTAGTTAAGGTTATTAATACCTCCACCATACCCATTCATGTGAACAAGTACACCAAACTTGTTTCAGCTCAGCCAGTTTAGGTCACCTCAGTTTCTTCAGTTGAGGCTCAACTGGAGGACTGTTTTTCATGGGAGAATGATTTTGATTTATCCCACTTACTCCCTTGGCAGCAGGAGAGAATGTTCACATTTTTGTCCAAGCATCAAGGAGTATTCGCCAAAGATGTTTCAGAATTGGGCGAGTGTGATACTACACTCCTCCACCAAGTTATCCTTATGGATGACATACCTGTTCGTCAGAGAGCTTACCAAACCCCTTATTCCCTTAGGGATGAGATGGACAGGCAGATTAATTAACTGCTTGATACTGGCATAATTAGGCCTAGTGATAGCCCATATGCCGCTCCTGTTTTGCTGGTTAAAAAATCAGATGGTAGTTTTCGGTTATGTGCAGACTTTCGGCGGTTAAATGCCAAAACTGTACCAGATTCTTTCCCCATTCCCAACTTGGTAGAGATGGTGGACTCTTTGGCAGGTGCCACTTTCTTCAGCTCTCTGGATTTAACCAGTAAGTAGGTTCTTCCAGATGATGTTCAGAAGGCAGCTTTTGTTACCAACTCAGGGTTGTACGAGTGATTGAGGGTACCTTTTGGCATGAGGAATATCCCTAACAGTTTCCAGAGGCTCATGGAAAATGTTCTTTCTGGCCTAAAACCTCTCCAAATTGGTATTTACATAGAGGACATTGTAGTTGTTAGTAAGACCTTTGACAAGCACCTAGAAAAGCTGGAAATTGTCTTTGACCGCATGCAGCAGCAAAGCTTAAAGCTGAAACCTAGCAAGTGTCATTTCCTGAAATCTATCAGGTATGTTGTAAGTAGAGATGGTGTAACTCCAGATCCTAGAAATCTGGAAGCAGTTAGGAATTTTAAATTTCCAAGCTCAGTCAAGCAAGTAGAGCATTCCTGGGACTCACCGGTTTTTATCGTTGTTTTATAGAGAACTATGCCCATGTTGCACTCCCTCTCACCAATCTTATCAGGGAAGATAAGAAATTTAAATGGCATCCTGAAGCTCAGCAAGCATTTGAGGAACTACAGCAGGCCTTATTGAAAGCCCCATGTTTGAAGCTTCCAAATTTTGAGCAAGAATTCATTTTATCTTCTGATGCCTTGAAGTATGCTGTTGGTGCCACCCTGCAGCAAGAAGAAGGGGGAAATTACAGCCAGTTGCATATGTCAGCAAGAAATTAAAGGGGGCAGAATTGTATTATTCTGTGGTAGAGGAGTTACTTAGTGCAGTCTTTGCAGTTAACTATTTTAGGCAATATCTGTATGCAAGGCACACAAGACCCTTTTGATTTCCTCATATTGGCCCACAAGACCCCACACAGAGGACTCGAGAGCAACATAAAAATTCCTACCTCAAGGGTTTTTTCGAGAGGGTGAAACACAAACGATAGAAAATGTGCTTTCAAATGCAGATAAAAGCCATGATGTTCTAAGTAGTTTTTCTGTTTCTCTTTCCACTTGCAGCTTAAACGCTGTGGTCGGTGTTTACTGTATGTTTACAGCAGGCAAGCGGGATGTTGAGAAGGTTCTAAATCTTGCACTTGCAGCTGCGGCGCGATTTGGGTGACGAAGCAACTGGGCGGGAGTCACATAAATTTTGTTAGTGAGAGCGATACTCAGGCGTCTGCGGAAGACAATGAGGAATTAAGCTTGGGGAATCTTCAAAAAAGGGGCAATGAGAATTTGGGGGCTCTGTTGTGGGGCAGTTATTGATGTACACTGAAACGTAAAACATGTTGGCATTTTGCTCGGCCGAGAATCAGGCTCTCAGGGCTGGCGATCGCAACTCAAGGTGTCCATGGGAATAGGAGTCCCAAGATTGCACGTTTGGAAATGCACACCCTACTATGGAAATGCTATTTTAACGGGAAGGTTCCGACTACTCTGCAAACGAAAGGACAAAAGGGAGAAAAGTAATACGAGGGAATTCTACTGCAGAGAGCGGCGCTCAGGTAAAATCAGGGACCCTCACCCAGTGGAAATGGAAACTGAGATGTACGAAGAACGCTGGAGAATGTCAGATACACGGATTTAAAGTAGAAAGTGTGATTTGAACGGGATGCAGGAATCTGTCTCTGTGCCCGCTACAGAAATATTCAAGAGGATCTTGCGTTCCAACAGCTGTGCTCCTGCCTTCATAATAATAACAAGAGAGAATTTCATCAGGGTGTAATGAGCATCCTTATCTGAGCAACAAAGTGAGGCATTTGATCACCTGTGTGTCATTTACATAGATCGTCAACATTTGTGCTAATGGAACGGTGTGAAGAGCGTGGATAATACAACAAACGGGATAATTCATCAGTGAGCTGCCACTTGATGCAAAAAGTGATTGTGTTTGAACGTGGTTTTTTTTTAATATATATTTTTTGATGCACCCATGGATACACATCGATGTAAAGAAGCAGTAAGTACTTGAACCCTTCTGTTTTACTCACCATTTCAGTGAACTAGTGCATTATCAAAACTCAAAGCTTCATTGACGCGGATGCAAATACCCAGCCATGCTGGTGACTGAATCACAGAGAAAGTACCTGCGAATTCTTACTTCAATATATATAGGGCAATATTCCTCCATCTTTTCACAAGTATAAGGAAGAGGGTATGGCCACAACTTTGTTTCATGGGACGAGCTCACTCAAACTTGGCTAAGGGCCACTGTGAGCTGGTAGGCTAGTGCATGCACATTTTGATTTAATTAACTTGGCAGTACAATTCGCACTGAGAATCCTTCGTAAAGATAAATAACTTGTTTGTGATCTTGTGCTGATTGATGTATCTTCCCTTTCTTTTCCTCTAAGTGTTTGTGTTTAGTATCACATACTGTTTTATTCAGAGTGTTAATGTGTAATATTTCTTCGATTTGAACGTCCTGAGGGGACACAGTGAGCCTCTGTTGCCCAACAAATAAGGTCTAAGTACAGTGTGCTACCCACGTAGAAGGGGTGATTGTCCATGCAATCTATTCTCCTTCCGATGGTGTTTAATTAAATGTTGTGTTGTGCATCAGGAAATCATGTTTTACTTACGAAAGTGATTGTTGTTCTGACTGGTTGGGGTTGGGTGTAAGATCCAGACAAATACACTCGGCCACGAATAGGTAATTGCGGGAGAACCCCATCCCAACTCTTTGATCACCAAGTTTCTCTCTTATTTATGTAGTTATTCTTTATCATACGGTGGTTCCACCCAAGCCTCATGCTTCGGGTTATTTTTCCCATTAACAGTTTATTTTCTGGGGTGCAGCAGTGCACCTGAGATTCACACCTGGTGCTGCGGCCAACAAAATTGAACGACTTCTGTTTGGTGGATGAGATCCACGCACAGTTACGCCTGACTTGGTAGGGCCTCTACCAGCGCTGTGTAACAGTTATTACAGATTATTTTACTAGTTGGCCCGAGGCTTATGCGCTACCAGACACCAAAGCCGAAGCTATAGCCAAGGTACTTGTTGAAGATTTTATAGCTTCTCATTGTGTCCCCTCCAAGATATTGAAAGATAGAGGGACCAACTTTCTCTTGAAGGTAATGAGGCTGGTATACGAGAGATTGGGAATTAAGAAGCTAAACACAACTAGCTATTATGCTAGTAGTAATGGACTCGTCAAGGAGCTAAACCACTCGCTGGTCAAGCAATATGCCACCTAGTATCTGAAAACCAAGAAGATTGGGATCGGTGCTTGAAACTAACCCTCCTTCCATTCAGAAGCTCCGTGCATTCCAGTACAGGTGAGACTCATGCATACTTAACATATGGCAGAGACCTGGTGCTGCCATACTGCTTGATTGAAAGTCCAATGGTGCAGACATATGATTCTCACCAAGAGTATTGTGATGAAATGACAAACCGTCTGAATCAAGCTTTTAATGCAGTACGACAGAATTTAGAACGGTAGTACACATGGGTGCCTATAGCTTCGTTTTCAGGAGGGGGCAAACGGAAATAGTGACTATGTAACATTTACAAACACCATATGCAAATTTCCATTGTGCCTCCTTGTTTGTTACCTAACCATTTTTACCACACTCTCAATACATAAATTTAATAGGAAACCAGAAGACCAAAAAACTACATTGAAAAAGATGGATAAATGAAATTTGACAGCATGTTAGCACAATAATAAAATTTATTTTTCGTTTTTTTATCCTTTTGGCTACTTATGTCACATCTGCCACGGAACCTCAAAAACTACTCAATTGATCATCAAGAATGAAAAAAAATTCATAAGACAGATTTCTGGGTAAAATTTTTGAGAGATCTTCGTCCACTAATGAATAGCTGCAGCAGAGGATGGTCTATTTTTCATTTCTTCGCCTTTCATACTTAACTATACTGTCCGTATATACGCTGTTCTCCAACATGCAATGGAAAATTTCATTATTACTTTCTACTGTAAATTTCCAATGTGTTCCATATTTTTCTTCATAAAAGCTTACCCAGAAGTTCTACAGAAAAAATTAGCAATCAGAATTAGTGTTATCACAAAAATTTCTGTAGTGCTTTCCAAGGACAGAGTGAGCATGATATGATTTCCAGGGGAGGGCAAATGCCCCCTTTTGCCCCCTATATGAGCACACATGGTAGTACAAGAAAAGCAGTGAGCTAAGACTGCCATGAACAAAAACATAGGACTGAATGATAAGGTATACACGCCATTAGTTAAGCCTGGCCGAAACATGAAGCTGAGCAAGTTGTGTTCAGGAACGTATAAAATCACCAAGGTAATACCTCCAGTCAACTATGAAATCACTTTCCTTCTGGATCCACGGAAGAAGGAATTAGTGCATGTGGACAGACTGACAAAAATACGTGACAGACCAATATTCCCATGGAACAGTGAACACACTACAAACAAAAATAATCCAGCGGGCAGTGAAGAACGGCATTCTGACGTGGCTTCCAGTGTTGGTAAACAAACGTCTGTAAAGGAAGTAGCCATCAACCTGCCGTTACTATAGCGACGTACTTGGGTATGATCTAAGCCAGGAAGAGCAGCTCGCTCCTCCCATGTGACACCTCCAAGCCAAGCTCAAACTAGCACCACAGCAAGCGCACTGAGCCAGTCAGGAAGAGTGTGACAATGTGCTAAAGAGAATTATATAAATTTTAATATATAAAATTTATTTCTATCAGGAAGAGCGCGACCACGTGCTTAAGAAAATTATATAAATTTTGGCCCCTTTCTTTATGAATAATGAATACAGTTTGAAAAACAGTTTAAATTTCATTGAGAAAATAAAATCTGTAAATTTCCAATTAGATAATTTATATATGGTAAGTTTGGATGTTAAATCATTATTCCCTAGTACCACTGTTCCAAAACCCATTGATAATATTATTAGGAATTTGGAAAATAAAGTGCAATTTAACAGTGTACAATTACAAGAGTTATTTAATATATTAACATATTTCTATGGCAATTATTTTGAATTTGATAAAACAATTTACAGGCAAAAGGTTAGAGGCCCAATGGGATCCCCTTTATTGTCGTTATTTGCTGAAGTTATTATGTATGACATTGAAAACAAAATTATTAAAAATCTTCCAGATCCCCCTGTTATTTATTGCAGATATGTAGATGATATATGATATTTTTATATTATCTAAGTTGAACTATGAAGAATTAGAAATATTTAAGAGAAGACTAAATACACAGCTTATTGTCCTGAAATCCAGTTAACATTGGAATTTGAACAGAATGGAAGAATTTCTCTTTTAGATATTGAACTAATTAAAAAAGGGTTAAATATTGAATATAAAGTTTTTGAAAACCAACCTATGTACCTATTATGATTCCATGTCAATCTGAACACCCAAAAACCCACAAAATAAATAGCATTAGAAATTGGATAAAACATGCTTTTACACATTCCTCAAATAGAAAACATAGAGAAGAAGAAGAAATTCAATGGATTTTTAATACTACTAAACAATATGGATATAGTACAAAGATAGTTAAAAAGTTGATTTTCGGATATAAAAAGAAATTAAAGAACGCCAATCAAAATATACACACAAACACACACGAAAAAAAAAAAAAGAAATATAAATTTTCAAGTTCTTTTATTAGAGGAATAAGTGGAAAATTTTCAAAATTAATAAAGAAACATGATATTATTTTTGGTCATTCTATTCAAAATATTGGTGATTTAGTTATAAGAAAAAATTCTAATAGAAATATTTTACAATCAGCAGGTGTATATGAAATTACTATTGTTCCACGTGATTCTGGAAATCAAATCTCTTATATAGGTAGCACAAAAAATAGATTAATAAAAAGATTACATCAACATATAAAATACTGGAATAAAAAAGAAGAAAAAACTGCACTTATTCAATATTGTATTAATCATCAACAATATCCTGATTTTGAAAATGTTAACTACTCACACAAAAGAATTGAGGATTTCAGAGAGTGTTATAATCAAACAAAAAAAGGATAAAATATGTAATTTACAGTACCCAACTATTCTTGATACAGCTTGAAAGTCATTTATAAAAAGTGAAAAAATGCGTAGGAAAAGACAAAAAAAAAAAAAAAGATTTTTATAAAAATTATACTGTTTAACAAAGGATTAATAACATTTTTATCTCTATATTAAATGCAAACTAGTTTATACTTACGATTGTTATACTTACTAACTGTTCCAATAGATAGCTGCACTGAGGCGATTCACCTAGATAGCAGCAAATGTGCCACACCCCTTGCTTTGATCCCGGCATGCAACTTCGTAAGCTGAAAACACGCGAGGGAGACCTCGTGCGGTTTGATGGCCTGAGGATATGAACAGCAGGCTCACGAAAGCGCTTGCCGGTACAACATTGACAGTGTTTTTTGCATGAATGGTGCCTCCCAACCCGACAAGTTTTCTTTGTTTTAAAGTGTTAATTTTTAAACATTGGATATTTTTAGACGTATGAATGTTTGTGGGAGTATGTATTTGGTTGAGAGTTCTAAATTAATTTTAACCAAAAGTTTTAGTTTGCAAATATTTTAACTAACAAAGAATAGTTACATACATACATTAGGCTTCTCTCGGGGCGAGAGCACGTGTTTCTCCAAGTTTGTATAATAGGTATGTGATACCTTTATTATTCTTGGTTTACTTAGAAGCATGTTTAACCATGAAACTATTGTTTGGGATAAGTTTCTTAATATGTATATGTCTTAATTACATACATAGTATATATCTGAAGGCCAGGAGGGAAGGAGTATGAATTGCCGAAATCTGTTAAAACTAAATGAAGTGCAAAAATTACATGACTTCAGGAAAAGAAGTGATCTCCAAAAAAATAGTATTCAATTAGAATTTCTGTTAAATTATCGAGATTTGAATCTAATACCAAAATATTTGCAGCTTAATTATTACACATTGAATTATAAAGATGCTAATATAATAAAACAATGTGAGATAAAGTGATTAAGAGCAGAAATTGTATTAAAAAGAAAGAAAGTATGTAATTTACATAATACTTGTTGTAATTTATGGAACCAGATACAGAGTAATAAATACGAAAATTTATATAAAATATGGACTGTGCAGTTATTGACGAAGTTTTAAAACAGACTTTTACAATATTAGAAAATGAAGCCCAAATTATTAAAAAAAGGCATGAAAAATTGAAAAGATATAAATAATCCCATCAGCAGCTTTGAAAATGAAAACTTTTTGCCCACGTTTCAAAATTATTCAAATAGGGAACTCTCCAAAGTACAACAACCAGCATTGCAGCTAAGGGTAAAAAATTTGCTTATCCACAGACTATTTCCGCAACTGAAGTGTGTAATCCAAAAATTGAAACTATTATTCAGGATATTCCATATTTGTATAAACGTGATATATAAGATTTAAGTTATGTAAAAATATTTTAAATTAATATAACGTACAATTTAAAAAAGAAGTTAAAATTGGGAAGTTAAAATTGGGAAGAGACAATTTAAAAAAGAAGTTAAAATTGGGAAGATGGCATATGAAAAGCAGCAGCTAATAGATTTAAAAAATGACCCTAATGTTAAATTTGTGAAGCAGTTAAATCAAATCAATTAATAATACTTGATAAAAATGAATACATTGTTAAAATGAATGCTGCTATTGAAGAATTAAAATGGGAAATAACTAAAAAAGACCTGGTTGATTCTCAGATAAATTTTTTTGTCTAAAATTAGAAATCGTAGTTCACTTCCTTCAGAGATTTCTAGAGCTTTTCCACCAGTAGGTGCTGTGATTCCCAGTATTTTTGGGAAAATGAAAACCCATAAAACAGATAAACCATTTAGAGTTATTGTTCCTAAATCAAAGTCTCCATTAATAAATTGAGAAAGAAAATTATATGAATTTTCGGCCCCTTTCTTTATGAATAATGAATGCAGTTTGAAAAACAGTTTAGATTTCATTGAGAAAATAAAATCTGTAAATTTATTTTCTCAATGAAATCTAAGCTGTTTTAACTTATATTTCTAATAACAGTTATTTTGAATTTGATACAAAAATTTACAGGCAAAAGGTTGGAAGCTCAATGGGATCCCCTTTATCGTCGTTATTTGCTGAAGTTATTATGTGTGACATTGAAAACAAAATTATTAAAAATCTTCCAGATCCCCCTGTTGTTTATTGCAGATATGTAGATGATATTTTTATATTATCTAAGTTGAACTATGAAGAATTAGAAATATTTAAGAGAAGACGAAATACACAGCTTATTGTCCTGAAATCCAGTTAACGTTGGAATTTGAACAGAATGGAAGAATTTCTTTTTAGATATTGAACTAATTAAAAAAGGGTTAAATATTGAATATAAAGTTTTTCAAAAACCAACCTATGTATCTATTATGATTCCATGTCAATCTGAACACCCAAAAACCCATAAAATAAATAGCATTAGAAATTGGATAAAATGTGCTTTTACACATTCCTCAAATAGAAAATATAGAGAAGAAGAAATTTAATGGATTTTTAATACAACTGAACAATATGGATATAGTACAAAGATAGTTAAAAAGTTGATTTTCAAATATAAAAAGAAATTAAAGAACACCAATCAAAACACACACACAAAAAGAAATATAAATTTTCAGGTTCTTTTATTAGAGGAATAAGTGGAAAATTTTCAAAATTAATGAAGAAACATATTATTTTTAGTCATTCTGTTCAAAATATTGGGGATTTAGTTATAAGAAAAAATTCTAATAGAAGTATTTTACAATCAGCAGGTGTATATGAAATTACTATTGTTCCACATGATTCTGGAAATCAAATCTCTTATATAGGTAGCACAAAAAGGGAATGAAAAATTGGTGGTAGAAATTCAAGGTCTTTCCACAAGGCAGCACATTTTCCTTAATCAGGAACTATTACCTTTGCTTTGATACTCGTTGGTTGTATGTGTTTAATTACATAAAAAAAACAACGTATGCTTCCACTGAGAACTCAAACCTTATTCACACGCACAAATAAACTGAACTATCATGACATAAAATCTGATCCATTCAAGGGTCATAACTCAATGTAGCATACATGAGATCCTTCCGCGAATTTGCACAATTCCACTTTATTTTTTCCCCCACCATTTGGGTCACCCTCGAGATTGATGCAAAACTGAAGAGAAATTGGGGGGGGGGGGGTATTAATTGGAAGGGGAGGTGTCATTTTTCGTCTGTGGACAAGGTATTTCATCTTTCAAAAACGGAAGTTAAACGGAGCAAAGATTTTTTCCGTAATCATAATTTCTTTGTCTTGCAATGTTCCTTCTGCCCAGTATTATTGTTAAATATCATTTTATTCCATAAAAATTTGTATTTTAAGTTGAAAATGGAGGAAAACCGAAGTAGCATGCCGCGAAAATTCCTAGGAAATCTTCAGGCACAACATTTCTCCATTTGTGTGGTTCTAGAGATCTATGCATAAACGGAACAGAATTTTTTTGACCAATTCGTGGTAGTGGTAGTGGTGGCGGGGAGGGGTTCGTTTTCCCTCAAAGAACAGAATTCCGACTTTCGAAAACGGAAGTTGGACGGAGTGAAGATTTCTTCCGTAATCATAATTTTTTTTTTCTCTCACAGTGTTTCTTCTGCTCAGTATTGTTAAATATAATTTTATTCCATAAATATTTGCATTTCAGCTGGGAAATGGAGGAAAAATTTCCAAATGCAGAAGTCGAACAAAGCGAAGAGATTTCGCTCATAATCGTACCCCCCCCCCAACACACACACACGATGTTCCTTCTGTCCTGTGTTGTTGTTAAGTGTCAGTAATTTTATATTTTGAATAGTGTAATGTGCTCCGGTTTAATATTACATAAACAAACTTCCGTGAACAATTCTGTGCCGCCCCGGTGGCACAGTGGTCTAAACGATGGCTTCTGATCATTCGTCCGAAAGCAGTCGGGGTTCGAATCCCAGTGAGGCATGAATATTGTGTCTGTCTTACAGCACTGGCTCTCTCCCTTCCCTGGAGCCAGTGATTCTAAATTAGGGACGGGTGACTGCTTATATATAGCCCATTAAGTTGCTCTTGCTCACGGTGGTCATTAAACCTCCAATTTAAAAAAAAATCTGTTTTGCTCATGTTGCATTATATTTACACTGTTTCGCCGCACGTTCTGATTTTTCACCCAGTTAAGAAGTTCAGCTTTTTTTTTTTTTCTTCGTCAGTCTCATGTATGCGATGTAGTCTATTTGCATTTCATCAGAAAACACATTTTCTCAATGAAGCTTAAACTTTTGCAACTTTTTTTTTCTTTCATAAGCAGGAAAACATTTTGAATTCCAGGATTGCAGATGAATTTTGTACACAAACAGTTCAGGGCACTGAGAAGTAAAATCTCCATCTTTTCTTTCCAGAAATCATATGATTTTAAAGAAAGTGTCAAATTACTCTACATTATACCTTCTGTTGCCCATTTTATCCTTTTCATTTTCAAATTAAAAGCATCAACTTAGGTCTTGGTAAAAATGTGGTTAACACACTTTTCTAATTTGCACTTTCTGTTCTGAAGTGTTTTCGTCTGGCTTCTTGTTTGTTGAATTTAAAGTATTACAGATACCCTAGAAGTAGCCCATCTTTTTGATCATTGAACAGAAACTTTGCAATTTCTTTCTTCCCCCCCTGCTGATGTTTTTGAGATCATTCTCAAGTGCTGATTTTTTTTCTCATTAAATTACCATTACAGATTTGTAAATACTTGCAGTTAAGGCAATCTGTCATCACCAAATAGCTATTGATTTCGCCATCTGTGCTAACGTTCTTTTGACATTCGGTATCCAGATGAATTTTCTTTGGGCTTAATCATATACACTCGCAGACAATGAAATTTGCGTACCAAGAAGGAAGCATCGGATTGAACTGAAATTTTATGGACGTAATGATACAGATGAAGGATACACATGATGGCAAAAACAGAGCTGCAGGACAATTACTGAGGGATCTGTGGCACACAGTCCGGTCATCTTCAATAGCGCATCACACCACATCATGCGGCGATACATGCTGCAATACGGTCCAGCTTGGTGGCGAACAGATGCCTGGTGTTGTCCTGCGGCAGACTGGCACACACGTGTTGGACGGTGTGCTCCAAATCCCGGATAGTGCGGCACTGTGGCAGCTGGCGTTTCAACTGGTCCCACACATACTCAATAGGAGACATGTCCAGGGAGCGGGCAGGCCATGAAAGTGTCTGGACATGACGTAGGTAGTCCTGGGCAACCCGAGCCGTGTGCATGCGGGCATTATCCTGCTGGTATAGCACACCTGGAATCCCGGCCAGGAATGGGAGCACATGGAGCTGTAGGATCTCATCCACATACCGCTGGCCCGTCAATGATCCAGGTACCACTACTAGAGCTGATTGGCTATCATAGGCTATGGCTCCCCAGACCATAATTCCTGCATTGGGGGAGGTGTGGCACTCGATAGCTAGGTTGAGATTGTGCCGTTGACCCGGAGACCTCCACACCCGGACATGATCGTCTGTCCCCAAAAGGAAGTGGCACTCATCGCCAAACACCACACGTTGCTCTGGCTTGGCACCACTGCAAACAAAGCTGCCGATGTTCTGGTGTTAATGGCAGCACATGTAAGGAGCACTGGGATCGCATATTTGCTTCCACGAGGCATCAAGAAATGGTTCGTGGGCACATAGGAGCCGCTACATCTGCCTGTGTAGTGGACCAGGTCCCCAACAAGGAAAGAAAACAGATTGTGAGACTGAGAAAAGAAGATGGCACTATAACAAGAAATAGAGGCAAAATTTTGACAAGAGTGAGAGATTTCTACTCAAAGCTGTATGGAACGGATGATACGCCTACTCCAGACATTATGAAAGGTACCAGTATCAAAGTCCCAGCAGTCCTCCTGGCAAAAGTTACACTTGCAATTAAGAACATGAAACAGGGAAGAGCTCCAGTAGAAGATGGAATTACTGTGGACATTATACAAGAAGCAAGTTGAGAAATTTAAATTAGACTCACCCAAGTTTTCACTAGATGTCTCAACGAAGGGAAGATTCCTGAGGATTGGAACAATGATCCTGCTACATAAAAGAAGTGACATTGAGAATCTTGGGAACTACAGGCCCATCAGCCTCCTATCAGCGGTTTATAAAATCTTCTCTAAGGTTCTTTCACACCATTTGAAGGTAACACTGGACATGACTCAACCGGGAGAACAAGATGAATTCAGGGCAGGCTACAGCACTATAGATCATGTACTGAGAGAACTAATTGAAAAAACAAGAGAATATGAACTCACATTATACACTGAGTGGCCACTTTATTATGACCACCCCCTCAGTACTTCGTTGGGCCACCTTTTGCCTTTAATACTGTGTCGATTCTTCATGGCATGGACTCCACGAGATGTTGATAGGTGGTTTGTGAAATCTGAGACCATGCTTGATGAATAGCACTTTCCAGGAGTGTGAAATTGCAGGGTCGTGGATCCAGCTGTCTGATGACTCGTTCAACTTCATCCCACAAATTATCAATGGGGTTGAGATCTGGAGATTGTGGGGGCCACCTAAGCAAAGTAAACTCACCGGCATGTTCCTGAAACCAATCCTGTACAATACGAGCACTATGGCAGGACGCATTATCTTGTTGAAAGTAGCCATCGCCATTGGGATAAACCATCCACACGACAGGATGCACTTGGTCCACAATGATGTTTAGATATGATGTGCCAGTCAAACGTTGATCAACATGAATTAAAGGGCCCAAAGCATGCCAGGAAAACATTCCCAAAACCATAACGTTGCCTCCACCAGCTTGAAGGGTTGTAGCAATGCATTTGGGGCCATGCTTTTGTGCTGTTTCCGCCAAATTCTCACTCAGCCATCGGCATGGTGTAACTGAAAACGTGATTCATCGGACCACATAATTTGTTTCCAATTATCGACTGTCCAATCCTTGTGCTCCTGTGCGAACTGGAGACGTTTTCTCTTATTAACTGCAGACAGCAAAGGTGTTCGAACAGGCCTTCGGCTGCCTCCCATCCGATGCAGTGTACGGCAAACAGTGCATGCAGAGATCATTTGAGGGGATCCTTGATTAAGATGGTCTGTAATTTGCTGCACTGTTGCCCTTCTGTTCTGTTGTCTGTTACCAGTCTGGACACTCCGTTCCGCCCGAGCAGTCACTAGTGATGACAATCACACGTTGCACGTAGAGACCCAGTTTTTTGGCTGACAGTCCAGTCTTTAAACACTTTAACAACAGCTGCTCTGGAACATTTCACGAATGCGGCGGTTTCGGTGATACTCGCTCCATGGCTCCGAGCTCCTACAATCATCCCATGTTGAAAGTCCGTCAAATCGCATTTTTTACCCATCTTGTCACCCAAAAATCACTTCTACTGCTGTCGCAAGCACTAAGCTTTCCCTTCTTATACTAGCCTCGCCCTCTGGCAGCAACAGCATGCAGCCGGAGCTCATTTGCTTAAAGCTGTCAGGTGGTCATAATAAAGTGGCCACTCAGTGTATATGGCTTTTATTGATTATGAAAAAGCCTTTGATTCCATGAAACCATCAGCAGTTACAGTGGCTTTGAAATCCTGCAGTATTGAAGATGCATATATTAGCATTATTAAAAACATCTATGCAAGTGTAAAGGTTTGGCTATTTGAGGATACAGCAGCAATAAAAATTGGGAAGGGAGTAAAACAAGGTGACACCATATCTCCCAACACTTCAAAGCCACATTGCAAAATGTCTGTTAATCATTGAACTGGGAAAACGGATAAAGATTCATGGAGATTCTTTAACTCACCATTTTGCTGATGACTTAGTCATTTTTGCAACTGCCCCTTCAGAACTGCAGAGTATGATCCAGGAACTTGCTGACAAGAGCAAAATAGTGGGATTAAAAATGAATTATCAGAAGACAAAACTGATGTACAATGGTTTTACAAGAAATGAAGATTTAGAGATAGATGGGTAAAAGATGTAGATAACTGATACCTACATTTACCTTGGATAGCAGATATCAAGCGAGGGTCACATTGATGAAGAAATTAATCAATGTATAAAATATAAAACTTGGTTGGGTAGTTTCTGGAAGAAACTACAATTGTTAAGAGCAATATGCCGTTATGTCTTGAAAAAAAAGTGTTTAATCAGTGCATCCTTCCAGTGCTTATGTACAGAGCAGAGATGTGGACCTTAACTAAAAAAGACATAAAAATGCTGTAGACAACTGAAAGAAGCATGTAGAGGTGCATGCTTGATGTAACCAGGAAAGATAAAAGGAACTCGTGGATCAGGAAGATGACAAGAGTGGCAGGCATCATGATCAGAGTAAAATCCCTGAAATGGCAATAGTCTGGACATATTGCCAGAAGAACGGACCACCGGTGGACAACTGAAATTTTAGACTGGATTCCAAGGGACAGGGAAAGACCCACGCCACATGGGAGATGGATGGATGAAATTCGGAAGACTGTGGTGGAGACTGACTCAAGAGAGTCCGTTGTTAAAGAAACTTGGGGAGACCTTCGTCCAGCAGTGGATTGATAATGGTTGACAATGAATATATATATATGTACACTGATGAGCTATTACATTATGACCACCTACCTAATAAGCTGTAGGACCCCCTTTAGCCCACAAAACAGCTGCCATTCAGCGAGGCATTGATTCGATGAGGTGGCGATAGGTATCCTGGGGTATCTGGTACTATAATGTCAACAGCAGGTCTTCCAGTTCCCATACATTTCGGGGGAAGAGGGGGATGATTTAGCATGAACCTGCTTTTTCAAATTAAGCCACAAATGTTCAATTGAGTTCATGTCAGGTGAATTTGGAGGCCAAGGCATTAACAGAAAGTCACCAGCCTGTTCCTTGAACCACTCCTTGATGATTCTGGCATTGTGGCATTATCCTGTTGGTAATGGCCATCACCAGCAGGGAACACAGCTACCATGAATGGGTGAACTTGGTTCGCAGCAATGTTCAGATACCTGACAGCTGTCAGGGATTGTGCTATTGGAATAAAGGGGCCTAAACTGTCCCTAGAAAACATCGCCCACAGCATAACACCGGCCTGTTTCCGCCCAACAGTGCATCCAGGTGCCATAGTTTCTGCTGGTAATCGGCATATCCACGCTCGGCCGTCTACGTGATGCACCAGGAATCTTGGTTCTTCAGACCAGGCCACTTTCTTCCAATCATCCAGGGTCCAATCTTGATGGTCTTGAGCCCATTTCATGCGTTGTTGACGATGATGTGCAGTGAGCATGGGGACCCAGCTGTGTCTTCCACTACACATGCCTATGTACAGAAGGCTGTGATGAACTGTGTGCTGTGGCACATTGCACTGATCACCACTGTTGTAGCTGCAAGTGATTTGTCGCTCTGTGGCCCTGCTGTCACTGTGAACAAAATGCTCAACAGTCTCTGCTCCCCTCTGGCATCAATGAGCTGCGGATGACACACGGCTGGATGACAGTTCATCACTTGGCCATCTGTGTACCATTTTTAATACGTACTCACTACAATGGCATGCATACCACCCACAAGCCGCACCGTTTCCAAGATCATAATTCCAAGGTGTTGTGCCATCACAATTTGTCCTTTATCAAACTCCAATAAATTGGCAGCTTTTCCCATTCTGACTTCTAACACTCTACTAACTGAAAGCCTGTCCTCGTGTTGTGTAGTATATACACTGCTCTGTGAACTTCACCTGCGCCACTGTTCAGTCTTGGTGTATACATACAGTATATGTGTGCACTATTTGGAAAAAAGTGATTAGACACTGTAAGTAAATAGAAAAACAGTATTGTATTTACATCAGTAGTGGGTAGGTCCTTCATTTTCAGAAATTACAGCAGCCACCCATCGAGTTAAACTGTCCATGGAGTACAGCGAGCAGGATGTTCCTCCTTGAGTACATTGATCAACTCTGTCAGTGAAGAAGGTTGTGTTGGTTCAGACCTCACCCATCAGTCAAGTTCATCCCATAGGTGTTCAGTGGGATTTAGGTCTGGGCTCTGAGCAGACCAGTTCATCAGTGAGACCAAATTTTCCTCATACCTCTGCATTGTAGCCCTGGAAATATGACAAGTGGCATTGTCGTCCTGGAAGAAACAGTCATTGTGTCTGTAGAAATGCCACAATGTTGGGAGCATTGAGTTATCCAGGATATCTTTACACAGCACAAAGTTCATGTTGCCATGAATAACAACCAGTGGACCCACCCCGTACCAGCTGAAACAACCCCATACCACAAGTCCACCTCCTCTGTGCTTCACAGTTGGCACTGTTCACTCCAGAAGCAGACATTCTCCGAGTAACCACTAAACCCAGAATCTCCATCCAATTGGAATAATGTGAAGTACGATTCATCGCTCCATAATGCCTGCCGCCATTGCTCCAATGTCCAATTTTTATGCTGATGACACCATCGTAGCTGCATGGCTTTATTGGTCTTTGTGATGAGAGGTTTATGGGTGGCTGTTCCTCAATGATTCTCAAATGCATGGGCCTTTTTTCAGTGTCTTGGTGGAGACCATAATCATCATCACTAAGCTGTTCTCTGAGATTCAGAGGTTAGCTCCACAAATAAATACAAACTACCAGATAATTTTTACTTACTTTTGCCATATCAAACTTCTCCATTTACAGTGATCTTGACATACAACTTGGGCTTCACTGACATCCATGACACAAGGTACACAAGACCTATACTACATACTTATAATCTTTTTCTCATGCAGACACTCCTGAATCTGATTCTCCCATGACTTCCTTGGCCTTCCTCTGCCTTTCCTTCCTGCCACTTGGGCTAAAAAGATTTTCTTAGTAAGCATCTCATCACTCATTCTTTCAACATGGCCAACCACAGAAGCATATTAGTCTCCACCTTGCTAACAACATTTTCCTTCACATCACATTACTGCAATAGATCTTCATTCCTCACACACTCTGAACATGTCACAAAACCAGTAGCAGTAATGCACTTCTCCAGCACACAAATGACTCCTATGTTTCTTCAATAGTACCCAAGTTTCACTGCCATACATCAGAGTAGAAACAATTACACTTTCATACACAACCATGTGGGACTCTCTTGAAAACCCATCATTCCTATGAAAACCTTCCAAAGCAGCCATGACTTTCAATGAAGAATTCACTCTCCTACTAATTTCACCATCCAATTTGTTCTATCAAACATGCTTCCTAAATACACAAACTCATTCACCCGGTCAATCATTGTTCTCTTTGTCTTTTTAATCGGTATGTACACCAGTGTGAGGGATTAGCCCACAGCTGACAGTTCCAGTTGATCATTCAATTTAAGGATTCTGGAACAAAACCCAGTGAGTTGGGCTCTTTTCACCAATGTCACACAGAACTAGCTGGCACCTCTCCAAAATTCACAGAGGCCCTTGTTGCTGTCCTGTGTGCCATTGTTCCCACGGAGTGCCCCGAGGAGGCAAACCCATCTCTTATTAAGATTGTCCATGTGGAGACTATAATGAATCTCTAAATGTTTTTTTTTTTTTCATTCAATTGAAATTTTGATTATTGAATATGTATGGTAAGGAACAAATTTATGTAGGGCATTAGGCCTGAAAATATAATTTTTTCCTTTACTAGATAATAGAGTGGTGCCCTAATATACCGGGTGGTCAGAATTAAAGAGGAGGTGTTCACACAGAGCCCTGTAGCAAAACATCTATGGGATTAAATATGCAAACTAACAGCTGGTAAAGTCAAAGGGGCCGCCCCGGTGGCGCAGTGGTCTAAGCGATGGCCTCTGATCATTCGTCCGAACGGGGTCCGGGTTCGAATCCCGGTGAGGCATGGATGTTGTGTTTGTCTTACGGCACTGGCTCTCTCCCTTCCCTGGAACCAGTGACCCTAAATTAGGGACGGGCGACTGCTTATAGCCCATTGAGTTGCTCACGGTGGTCGTTAAACCTCCAATAAAAAAAAAAAAAAAAGTCAAAGGGGGAAGTGAAATGAGAAATTTATTGCTTTGATATTTATTACTTCTATTTCCGGTTTTTCTCATTTCATTTCCGCCTTTGACTTTATCAGCTGTGATGATTGCTCCTCAGTGTGTGATTGCTATCTGTGCTTGGAATGGTTTGAGTAAATTGTTCGACATTTTCATTCTAGGTTTATTGTTAGCTAAACTTGTTTCAGTGACTTGGTGGTTGTATGAGATTGGATTCATCTGGCGACTTGTGATATTTTGTTGCCTTATTTAATCTTTTTTCATTTCAGTGACTTAGGAAGCACTCACGACAGGCTTTCAGCTTAGCCAGCCTTTGTCGTGATTCGAAAAGTCACTTTGGATATTTGATGATGCTTCGCTGATGAGATTGATAAGATCATCAAATTGGTTATTCATTTTATATTCAGTTTTAGGTGTTGTCTTTTCAAGTGGCTTTTGAACATGGCGTATTCTATTCACTTTTAGTTTTCCTTTTGGCCTGTTGTTTTGAAGTATCTTTGAATTTATATATATATATATAGAGAGAGAGGGGGGAGGGGGAGAGCAAAACATCATTTGCATATCTCTACATTCTGTATTAAGTTTTGCTGAAGCCTGGGGGTTTATTTTGTTACAGATTGAACAGAGCAGTGGTGTCACTCGATTTAAAGTAGGAGTATTTGAATTATGAGTTCTGGAAAATCATTCAAAAGTCCTGGAAATGTCCTATGATTCTGTGAGTGAAAAAAAGTGTAAACCATGTAAGAGGAATGGTAGTTCTGTATTTTAACTCAAATTCCCAAATGCAATACTAATTCATCTTCAGGAGAAGTTATTTCCACAGTGCTGATGACCACATTAGATGGATTAGCCCAATGTGGTTACCACAGGGCAAATCTCAGGTATGGTCCATTATATAACATTCAGTGGAGAAGGTGCTTGATCCCTCTGAGAGGGTATCAACTATCCACGCGAGTCATACAGAGATGTATCCACTGTTATATTTGTAGGTTGTATATATTTACATTTTTAGGATACTTCTTTATGCATCAGTGTAGAAAAAATTGAGCAATGATAATCTACATCCAAATAATGGAGAGTGCAATGTGTTAAAAAAATGAATATGATAATCTGTACCCGAATAATGGAGAGTACAGTGTATTCAAAAACCGAAAATGTTATGTAAAAATTTGCCAAATACTTCCTGCCACTTTTCACTGTCATAATTATTATGTTTGATGAGCATGAATTTGAATTATGTGGGGTTTGTTTATTGTTTTTAATATCTCATTTCAGTTAGTAGATGTTCTGCCAATAGAGAACAGCTTAAGCCTTGTCTTCTGTGAACCAGGTGTAATGAAGTTCACAAAATACATCAATCATTCTGTTTTACAGAGGGAGCTTCCCTATTATAACATCTTTAATTTCAAATTTTTTGAGGGAAAAGAACAGTGATGTGCTGTGGTTGTTCTCATCTGTAATTAAATCATGTGTACAGTGTTTTTAAAAAACAGCAAAATGTATGTAAAATCAATTTCATATTTTAAAAAACCACTGATTTTTATACTTGGGCTATTTTTAGCATGTTATTACATTTTCTCCAGCCTACAGAATGTGCAGTTTCTTTGTTACCATTCATTTAGATATTTATTTTGTGAAGATATTTGTTAGGGAGTATTTTGGTTAGATCAGCAAACCGTGTTTTGAGAATGTTATGTTGGTCATTGGTTTATATTATCAAGTATAAAGTCATTTAAGTGCTTTTGATAAAACTCTTATTGTATTCAAATTTTTTCTTACATGTGATGTAATAGTTTTAAAAGGAAAATTGAATTCCTGTATCATAAATGCAATGTGCACTGACCATTTTCATGCAGGAATGACCTTCTGTGGAAACATCCCTATTTTTTATGTATATGCATAAAGGGATTTTATGAAAACTAATTAAAAACGTAAAGCATTAGCAACTCTGTTTTGATATTTTGTTATGTTTGCTGTAGCAGTTTGGAGTGTTTTGATCAAAGTTTCATCTGAGTGATGTATAACATTTTCAGAAATTCTGATGAATGCACCAGCATTTCTGAAAAACATGAAAACACATCAAATGAAGTATCCATATAATCATCTTGATCTGCATGGATGATAATAATTAAACATTATTTTATCCAATTTATTTATTTGAGGAATGTTCTTTAAGCAAGTATCTTAGAGCAAAACCTTTTTTAAAGTATCTTATGAAATTTATTTATTTGCAAAAATTTATCTTTAAGCAGAAAATAATCAATGAATGATAACTGAAATACTACTTACAGCAAACTGGTGTTTTTGCATGGTTTGCATCAAATTATAAAATGACTAATTTACTGAGAAAAATTTGTTCTATATTGACACAAAATTTAGTATATTTAATTAATCCAAAAATTAGAAAAAAAAAGAATTTTGAAGCCATAAAAATGTTTTTATTATGAACATCTAAATTATTGTATGCACATCAATAAATATGACAGATTCATTGTCGATGATATCTGAAGTGGAGCCAATAATGTAATTTTTCTGTGTTAAAAATCATGTGAAAATGAAAAGTATTATTTTAAAAGAACACTGTGTTTTTTATTTTTATCACTGTATTTGCCTTTTCTTACATTGTGTCGACCTGTGGAGCTACAAGGGTTGTTCAAAAATTAAGTTTACTAGGCATTTTAGGGAATTTGGTTTTACTACAGATAATTAATATATATTTGAGACAGAGGAACAAGCTGTTCACTATTCTTATACATGCTCTTATAAAAGATCTGAACGTTTTGCTTTGCTTTAAATTAGCTTTTTAATGTCACTTCAGTAAAACATGAGGTCCTAAGGTGTAACAGGTTTCAAATAATCATTTTTACATTACTATTCATAAATTTGGTACCACTGAGAGCTGAAAGCAAATGAGTCAGTGCATGTCTGGGATTTGGAGGGGATGGTATTTATGACTTCTTAACAGAACTAAAGCCTATTGGTATGACATGGAGTATAAAGGTGTGCAGTGTACACCTGTAAAAAGAAGCATGGAAAAAAAATTGTGCTTAGGTTGGTAATATTTCAGAATCAGAGGAGTACCATTGACAGTGTATGCATAGTCCCTGGAAAAATCTTGAAATTTTATTTCCGTCTTTTTCCAGGTGTAGAAAGTCCTTGAGCTTAGAATCATTTTAACATATAAAAAATAATCAAGTGTTTTAAATCGTGTATCTTGGGGAGCTGCCATTTTCTACTCAGGGTATGCTGTCATGCCAGAGTTATGTTACATAACAGTGGTAGCAAACTAAATCGTTCATTATCAATCGTTCATATGCTATGTTAGCCAATCTTGTGAACTTATGTTTGAACAACATTTGTATGTGGAGAATCTGATGTACCCTTTATTTTCAAAATCTCATGAATAATTACATGCAGGTGCCATTTTGTTCTGATTTCTTACTGTGAAAATTCATCCAGAGATGAATATTGAGCTTAAAAATGCAAACCTTTGTTTAGTATTGTGTGGAAGCCACATTTGTTAACTTTGTTTTGCAAAATGAGTAAATAAATAAAGTTGGTGCAGCAAGACCAGGTCTCTCATGATTTTTTTAGTCTGCCATAACTTTAAAAAATAATGTTGAGTTGAATTTTTTAGTGTTGTATTTACCCCTTCCCCTCACTTGTATAAGATTAATATTTTGGAAAAGTAGAATGTGTTGCTAATATTATTATTGGTGATCTTTCCTGTTTCACCATAGTTTTTCCACTATTAGCACTACTGCTTTTGTGAATTCCTGATGAACAAAAAGTTCCTTGTGTCACTAGTAGTAACCCATCCTCCTATTTTCCACAAATGCAAAGAGAGTGCCTTTTTATAACAGCTTGTTTTGACACAAATTTCCATTTTCTTATTTTTTATATGTTAAAATGTGAAGCAACCTATCCCTATATTAATAAACACACTGACCAAAAAAATGTGAATCTTTGTTTAGTATTGTGTGTGGAGGGGGCACCTTTGTTGCAAATGAAAGCAAGTATGTGGTGTAGCATGGATTCTATGAGGTGCTTGAGATTGTTTTGGTTCAATGATAGCCATTCCTGCAGCAAAATAACACCCTACTCTGTCAGTGTTGATGGCAGAAGACATCTGTGCTATGTAGCTCATTCCAGCATTTCACACACATTTGCAATAGAATTTAGGTCAGAAGGAGATCACAAAATTCCTCCTTATGCTCAGCAAACCATTATTGTATTACTTTGGCTTGATGTTCTGTTGTGTTGTCATTCCATCACCACATGCCCGAAAAAAGTGCACATTAAAGGGCGCACTTGATTTTCAACATTCAGTCATGGATGTCATTTCTTACTTTTTACTGGTATCAGCAGACCTAGTCGGCACCAATAAAAAGTTCCCCATAGCATGGTACCACCTCCAGGTGCTTGGATTGCATTCACAAGGCATGCTGGTTTCATCACTTCATGAGGTTCTTGCCACACTCTCTGCCAAACATCAGTACAAAACAATGTATTGCATGATTCATCTGATTACATCACTTTCTGCCTGTGATCTGCTCTCCATTCTTGGCACTAGTGTAAGTGGATTTTTGTGCTTTTTGCTATGACAAATAGCTTCCAAATGGGCAGATAACTTCCAAGACCCAATTTCTTTAACACCTTACACATAGTTCAGGTCCAAGTTGTCTCCTGACCTTGATTAAATTCAGCAGTCAATTGCTGCACTCTGGAAGACCTGTCTATTAATCCTCATAGCATGATGGTCATGCACATTAAGTCTAGTTTGGCACAGTGGTCTAAGCGATGGCTTCTGGTCATTTGTCCGAGATGGGTCCAGGTTCAAATCCTGGTGAGGCATGCATGTTGTGTTTGTCTTACGGCCCTGGCTCTATCCCTTCCCTGGAACCAGTGGCCCTAAATTAGGGATAGGTGACTGCTTATAGCCCACTGAGAGCACTCTTTGTGGTCAGCCCCAATCAAAACGAAAAAACAAGTCTAGTTTTCCAGCCTCATTTGTGCCTTTTGGGTAAGTAATATCCCTCTGTCTTCCAGTTAATTAACACCTTTGAAATGCCAGTAATTTCTTTTGCTTTGTTAACCATGATTCCCACTAAATATCCACCTGCAATTTGATCTTTTTGCATTCCAACAGATCCTGGATTTACATAAGTTACTACCGCAGAATAAATATGTGCACACTGTTTATAAAGGACAAGGGAAAATGTCATTAGCCCATGTGACTGTTGCATTTGTGTAATTTGATACACTGATGAGCCATTACATTATGACCACATACCTATTAAGCTGTAGAACCCCCTTAGCCAACAAAACAGCGGCCACTCGGCGAGGCATCGATTCGATGAGGTGGTGATAGGTATCTGGTACCATAATGTCAACAGCAGGTTCTCCATTTCCCGTACATCTTGGGGTGGTGGTGATTTAGCGCGAACCTGCTTTTCCAAGTCAAACCATAAATGTTCGATTGGGCTCATATCAGGTGAATTTAGAGGCGAGGCCATTAATAGAAAAGTCACCAGTATGTTCCTCGAACCACTCCTTGACGATTCTGTTAGTGTAGTATGGTGCATTAACCTGTTGGTAATGGCCATCACCAGCAAGGAACACAGTTGCCATGAATGGGTGCACTTGGTCTGCAATGATGTTCAGTTACCTGACAGCTGTCAGGGATCTGAACATGTATTGGGATAATGGGGCCTACAGTGTCCCAAGAAAACATCACCCACAGCATAATGCCGTTGGCCTGTGTCCGCCCAAAGGTGCATCCAGGTGCCATAGCCTGCATTGGTAATCGATGTATCTGCCGTCTACGTGATGCACCAGAAATCTTGATTCATCAGACCAAAACACTTTCTTCCAACATCCATGGTCCAATCTTGATTATCTTGGGCCCATCTTATGCGTTGTTGGCGATGACATGCAGTGAGCTTGGGAACCCGGCTGGGTCTTCGGCAATGCAGGACAATGTGCAGAAGGCTGCGGTGAACTGTGTGCTGTGACACATCACCACTGTTGCAGATGCAAGTGATTTGTCGCACTGTGGTCCTGCGGTCGTGAAAAATGCACGACAGTCTTCGCTCCCCTTTGGCATCAATGAGCTGCGGACGACACACGGCTGGATGACGGTTCATCGTTTGGCCATCTGTTCACCACTTTTGATACGTACTCACTACAGCAGCACACAAACAACCCACTAGCCGTGCCATTTCCAAGGTCGTAGTTCTGAGGCACCGTGCCATCACGATTTGTCCTTTATCAAACTCCAATAAATTGGCAGCTTCTCCCATTCTGACTCCGAACACTGTACTAACTGAAAGCTCCTTGGGTTGTATATATACTGCTCTGTGAACTTGACCTGTGCCACCGTTCTGTCTCCAGGTACGCTCATTTCTCTGGGCCGGGGGTGGTCATAGTGTAATGGCTCATTGGTGCATATTGGCATTTATTGTCTGTTACTGTCTTGTCATAAAGAATTGTAGTGTTTTGGCCAGTGTGTGTACCTGGAAAAATAAGTTTAAATGCTTCAAGATTGTGTATATGTAGCACTTAGTGGACCATATACCATGAGTGGTAATATTGCAAATGAAGAGTAGTTAATACCATGTTGAGGAATTCTGTGTACAGTGTAAGATGCTATGTTGAAAATGTAAAATGAAATCTAAAGAGGTGAATGAGAAACTGTTTCAGGGAGCCAGCAAGTAAAATATTTTTTCATGGGTAACAAATTTCAACTAATAATCGGTGTCAAGCAGAACTCTAGCATTCAGTCATTAACAGAAAGACCTTTTTTAACACACATACAAAATCCATGAGTTACTGTTATAACATGAAAAACTTATGGATGTAAAATTGTATCATGGAGCAGGGTTCACACCTGTGCCACCTGTTTCCTAAGCCCTTGTGATGCACTAGTCAAGGCTACCTACTCTTCCTGTCTCAGGCATTTTTATAAGTGCAGAACTGTCATTCCAGTGCTGCCGCAAGCTTAAGCGAGGCCCTCTGGCTAATTAATAATTTTTGTTAAATCAACCTGGCTAACAGTATTTTGTGCACGTACACAATAGAATATTTTTATTTTCTGATAAGGTGATGATAAACTTTTCACTCATTTATTTGCAGGGAGTGTAGCCATCTTTCAGACAAAAGTAGGAATTTTCAAAATGTACCGCAAAGAGCAAATTAATACATACTAGCGTAAACCAACTATCAGAAAGTATATTTCTCACTATGTAGTATGCTATGCATAAATATTAGCCAATTCCCTTTGAGAAATGTCTACTCTAGAATTTTTGAAGAGTAAAAATATTTGAAATCCTCCTTTTCATACATATTACTTTTCAGAGGGAGATACTTCAGTATCTCCCTCTGAAAAGTAATATCAATGATTCGTCAATAATAAGCGGTTGCACTTTTATTAAAAAGTTTAGCAGTCTCAATCTGTTGCAGTTATGCTATGTAAAACAAATATCTTAACATGCTATCATCAATATCCAAAAATGTAACATATTGTCGCTGATATTTGAAAACAGAAACTTATTCATATATATAACAGTTAATAAGATTTTATTAAAAAATGTCATACCTTTCATTTTGCCCCGATTTGCTGATGTCCTGGTTGAACATGAAGTCCCTTTTGTTTACCAAACATGGATGCTTTACAAAAGCAGGTATTGAGCTGAGTTTTTAGAGTTGTTTCCATTAACAGTTTTTCTGTTGGATCTCAGAAGCTCACCTTAGACAATTCCATTACAATCCCACCACTAACAAAGCATAACCTCTAGCTGAGCTTTGGAGTAGGAATTGGAGTTTGTTCTGCTTCACAATATTCTTTTTTGATTGCACATCACTGTACAGAACCCACTTTTAATAACCAATAACCTCTTACTCCGAAAAGGACTCTGCAAGATGGCGGGCATTATGCCTACGTTCTAACCTGATCACACAATCATATATTCATACAGCATTGCAAATGTCATCTAGCTGCTTAATTATTCACGTGCTATTTAGACAATCTATATTTTGAGGTTACTCACCTTTATTCCTTAAATCTTTTAGGAGGTTTTCGTCTCTAAACATTTCCAACACGTATTTTTCTTATTTACATCGTGGTTCGAGGCCGCAACAAAAAAAAAAAAACATTTTCGACTCACACAAACTTCACTCCCTTCCCTTCTTTTCTCTATGACCAAATTCAGATTCAAAATAATCCATCAAAAATATACACAATTGAACTCCCTAAAACACTTTAATATAATTAAAACATCAATCAATAAAAACCTATTTACACATTTCCTAAAACGTCAAAGTTAAAAGCTGTAACCCAAATATTATTTAAAATTGCACATCAGTGCCCAATTAAAATAAACCCAAATACCTGACACAACCACTAAATTCAACACTCACGGACCTCTCTCCCTTCAGAAACAAGCATAACAACCATGCACTTTCAGCCACTGCCCTGGCCATTTTCAAGGAGCGGACGCAACAGATGTACCACCCGTCAACATCCACGAAACGTAGCGAATGTTGCATTGCCCGCGCGGCATCGTCTCATTTCATGTTCTCCGTCGTTCAGGTGCAGTGGCGCCATTTATCAGATGACCCAATAGCCTTCTTTTTCTTTCGTACCTATAAATATCTGTTCGATTTATTTGATTCTTGAAACTAATCATTTTATATTCTAACATGTTTTTTATTTATATTACATCATATTTTTCCCCTCTTGCCTTTTCCCCTCTGTTCTTCTCTGCGGTTTTCCTTTCTGATCAAATCCTTCCAATATGTGTTTAAGCTATTAGGATCGTTAACGTTACATAACCTGTGTCTATTTTTTCTATCAACATTGTCTCCGCCAATCTCAAATGCCTTTCTGTACGACAATTCTTAATAATTTTTATTTCATCAAACTTTGGGTATTGCCTTTGTTCAATACAGTACTGGACCAAAGCAGTTTTTTCTTCTTTTTTCTGCCAATTCCGTAAGTGCTGTTGTTTCTGCCAATTCCGTAAGTGCTGTTGTTTCTGCCAATTCCGTAAGTGCTGTTGTAAACGATGTTTTAGTTTATTTTAAGTGCTTCCTATATACGATACTGTAGGATTGTTGCTTATAGGAATTTCGTAAATGCCAGCTCTGTCCAAGCACTTCTTGGTTTCTTTCGTATTGATTACAAAAATTTTAATGGTATGTACTTTATTGCCCAATTGTAAATTATACCTATTACACAATTTATTAATTTCAGCTGAAATTCCTTTTATGTACTGAAACGATCCAATATATTTAATCTGCTTATTTTTATTTCTTCTTATGTTTGAAGAGTTAATACAATTGTTCTGCACTTCCTTAATCCATTTTTTTATTTTTTTACTGGGATATCCATAATTCTTTGCAACATCTGTAATATATTTCAATTCATCCTTTCTGTATTGCATATTTGATGTGTGCGTAAAAGCTCTTTTTATTAAAGTCTTAATACTGTTACATTTATGAGCATATGAATGATAAGAATCATATGGTATAATCACAGGTACGTATGACGGTTTTCTGTAAACGGTATAATCTAATGTGTTGGGTTGTTTTATAATCTGTACATCAAGGTAAGCCAAAGTATCCTGCTGTTCAACTTCAATTGTTACTTCAATGGATGAATACTCTTCTTTAAATTTTTTAGCTATGTCATCTAGTTCTGTGGAATTCAATTTTGATAAGATGAAAATATCATCAACATATCTGCAATATATTAATGGTGGTTCATTCAGGTTATTTATCACATTGGCTTCAATATCTGTCATAATAACCTCCGCAAATAATGTAGACAGGGGTGACCCCATAGGTCCTCCTGTATTTTGCATATAAATAATTTCTTCAAATGCAAAAACATTATTTTCTTATATATATAACAATACTTTTTTTAACTCTTGTACTTGTATTCCTGTTAGAATTTTTTGATGCATTAGTTCTTGAGTAATATTGTCAATCACCTGAGGTACTGGAGTACTTGGATACAAAGCTTTAACTTCCATACTAGCCATTTTGTATAACTGCAAATCTTGATTAATATTTTTAATTAAGTGAATAAAATCATATGTATTCCTTAAACTGTATTGTTGTTTCATAAATATTGGTGCAAGAAAATTATAAATATTTTTTTCTAATGAAATCAAGGGTGAGTTAACTTTTGATACAATCAACCTCATTGGTGCATCTTCTTTATGCGTTTTAATCTTGGCAAAAACTTTTGGTATACATGCACCCATTGGTGGGAAGGACTTCTTTATTTCGTCTGGCAATGTACTATGATTTCTTATCCCTGCCAAATATTTTATCTGGTTATCTGTTGGGTCTTTATTGATGATTGTACACTTTAATTCATCTGTTGCTTTAGACATTTTATTATTATAATCTACAGTATTCATTAGAACAATCTGCCCTGACTTATCAGCTTCACAGAATTTATATCATTATTCTCTTTCAGCATCAGTAATTGCTTCTTTTCGTACTTTAGCTTCTTCAAATGGAATTTTTTTTTATGCTTTTCATTGAATTCTTTTAATAAAATTCTATATAATTTAAATGTTACATCTTTTTTTGTACTTGGCAAATTTCTTATAACATCCTCCATGCACGGAAGCAGTTCTTCTGTTCTAGGTAAGTGCTGTGGGAATGCATATTTTTTTCCTTGTTGCAAAACTGCCTGTTGGGAATAACTTAAATCCACAGATGATTGATTCAAAAACACAGCATAGCTATTATTCCTCTGTTCTGGCACTTGTTTTTCATCAAATAAATTATGTAATTTCTTTTTAACATTGTGCCTTGTATTTTCTCCCTCTGTATTCACAATTTCATTAATTTCCATAAGTGTAGTATCCAATATTATATTTTTCCATGTTTTAGTAAAGCTTTTATACTCTGTATTTCGTATGGAAAACCATAAGTCCAAACATCTCTTGTGAAGGTTATATATTATTTTTCTTTTCCCAATAATTTCTGCACTCAACCTCTTATTTTGACAAATCTGCATTATTTGTCTGTCTTTCATACTTACAGGTTTATTTTTTAACCTTAGATATTTAGGTACCATATCAAAGTCTCTACATGCCACAAGAAATTCCTCCTGCACCTCAGATTTTGCTAGCTTAATTTTACATTTTTTGAAATCTCTTATTCGCTGAAATTCTCTCCTTTGAAAATATGTTCTGTAATACATTCTAAAAAATATATTATTGAGATGACACCATGCTCATTCTGGAAATCACTACTTTCTTTGCATGTCAACATCTATCATATATTCATACAGCATTGCAAATGTCATCTAGCTGCTTAATTATTCCCATGCTATTTAGACAATCTGTATTTGAGGTAACCTCAAAATATAGATTGTCTAAATAGCACGTGAATAATTAAGCTGCTAGATGACATTTGCAATGCTGTATTTTTTTGTACTTGGCAAATTTCTTATAACATCCTCTATGCACGGAATCAATTCAAATATAGATTCATCCATATCATCCATATGCTCATGATAAATTTTGACATGCAAAGAGAGTAGTGATTTCTAGAATGAGCGTGGTGTCGTCTCAATAATATATTTTTTAGAATGTATTACAGAACATATTTTCAAAGGAGAGAATTTCAGCGAATAAGAGATTTCAAAAAATGTAAAATTAAGCTAGCAAAATCTGAGGTGCAGGAGGAATTTCTTGTGGCATGTAGAGACTTTGATATGGTACCTAAATATCTAAGGTTAAAAAATAAACCTGTAAGTATGAAAGACAGACAAATAATGCAGATTTGTCAAAATAAGAGGTTGAGTGCAGAAATTATTGGGAAAAGAAAAATAATATATAACCTTCACAAGAGATGTTTGGACTTATGGTTTTCATACAAAATACAGAGTGTAAAAGCTTTACTAAAATATGGAAAAATAAAATATTGGATACTACACTTATGGAAATTAATGAAATTGTGAATACAGAGGGAGAAAATACAAGGCACAATGTTACAAAGAAATTACATAATTTATTTGATGAAAAACAAGTGCCAGAACAGAGGAATAATAGCTATGCTGTGTTTTTGAATCAATCATCTGTGGATTTAAGTTATTCCCAACAGGCAGTTTTGCAACGAGGAAAAAATATGCATTCCCACAGCACTTACCTAGAACAGAAGAATTGATTCCGTGCATGGAGGATGTTATAAGAAATTTGCCAAGTACAAAAAAAGAAGACGTAACATTCAAATTATATAGAATTTTATTAAAAGAATTCAATGAAAAGCATAAAAAAAATTTCATTTGAAGAAGCTAAAGTACAAAAAGAAGCAATTACTGATGCTGAAAGAGAATAATGACATTAAATTCTGTGAAGCTGATAAGTCAGGGCAGATTGTTCTAATGAATACTGTAGATTATAATAATAAAATGTCTAAAGCAACAGAGGAATTAAAGTGTGCAATCATCAATAAAGACCCAACAGATAACCAGATAAAATATTTGGCTGGGATAAGAAATCATAGTACATTGCCAGACGAAATAAAGAAGTCCTTCCCATCAATGGGTGCATGTATACCAAAAGTTTTTGCCAAGATTAAAACACATAAAGAAGATGCACCAATGAGGTTGATTGTATCAAAAGTTAACTCACCCTTGATTTCATTAGAAAAAAATATTTATAATTTTCTTGCACCAATATTTATGAAACAACAATACAGTTTAAGGAATACATATGATTTTATTCACTTAATTAAAAATATTAATCAAGATTTGCAGTTTTACAAAATGGCTAATATGGATGTTAAAGCTTTGTATCCAAGTACTCCAGTACCTCAGGCGATTGACATTATTACTCAAGAACTAATGCATCAAAAAATTCTAACAGGAATACATGTACAAGAGTTAAAAAAAGTATTGTTGTATATATACGAAAATAATGATTTTTTCATTTGAAGAAATTATTTATAAGCAAAATACAGGAGGACCTATGGGGTCACCCCTGTCTACATTATTTGCGGAGGTTATTATGACAGATATTGAAGCCAAAGTGATAAATAACCTGAATGAACCACCATTTATATCTTGTAGATATGTTGATGATATTTTCATCTTATCAAAATTGAATTCCACAGAACTAGATGACATAGCTAAAAAATTTAAAGAAAAGTATTCATCCATTGAAGTAACAATTGAAGTTGAACAGCAGGATACTTTGGCTTACCTTGATGTACAGATTATAAAACAACCCAACACATTAGATTATACCGTTTACAGAAAACCGTCATACGTACCTGTGATTATACCATATGATTCTTATCATCCATATGCTCATAAATGTAACAGTAGTAACACTTTAATAAAAAGAGCTTTTACGCACACATCAAATATGCAATACAGAAAGGATGAATTGAAATATATTACAGATGCTGCAAAGAATTATGGATATCCCAGTGAAAAAATGGATTAAGGAAGTGCAGAACAATTGTATTAACTCTTCAAACATAAGAAGAAATAATAATAAGCAGATTAAATATATTGGATCGTTTTAGTACATAAAAGGAATTTCAGCTGAAATTAATAAATTGTGTAATAGGTATAATTTACAATTGGGCAATAAAATACATACCATTAAAAATTTTGTAATCAATACGAAAGAAAACAAGAAGTGCTTGGACAGAGCTGGCATTTACGAAATTCCTATAAGCAACAATCCTACAGTATCGTATATAGGAAGCACTAAAAATAAACTAAAACATCGTTTACAACAGCACTTACGGAATTGGCAGAAAAAAGAAGCAAAAACTGCTTTGGTCCAGTACTGTATTGAACAAAGGCAATACCGAAAGTTTGATGAAATAAAAATTATTAAGAATTGTCGTACAGAAAGGCATTTGAGATTGGCGGAGACAATGTTGATAAAAAAAAAATAGACACAGGTTATGTAACGTTAATGATCCTAATAGCTTAAACACATATTTGGAAGGATTTGATCAGAAAGGAAAACCGCAGAAAAGAACAGAGGGTAAAAGGCAAGAGGGGAAAAAAATGATGTAATATAATTAAAAAACATGTTAGAATATAAGATGATTAGTTTCAAGAATTGTTTGTCATATGTAGAGGATTTTAGGAAGGGAGTGTCTGACCCCAGGTCTTAAACAGCCCTTAGAAATAGGAAGTTAGGAGATTTGTGGTAGAGTGCCCGATAGGAAAGTGATACGGAAACGAAGTAGAAAGAGGGAGGAAGACGCCCTTATTTATTACCGGGGGCCAGTACCCCTGGTCCAACGGCTTAACGTGCCCATCCAACGCACGGCGGATATTTAGTGGATCGAGCGTTTGTACCTGCTGGGATCGAACCTGAGGTCCTTTCCGCGGCAGTCACAAACGTTGCCCACTAAGCCACCCTTAAATCGAACAGATATTTATAGGTACGAAAGAAAAAGAAGGCTATTGGGTCATCTGATAAATGGCGCCACTGCGCCTGAACGACGGAGAACGTGAAATGAGATGATGCCGCGCGGGCACTGGAACATTCGCTACGTTTCGTGGATGATGACAGGTGGTACATCTGTTGCGTCCGCACCTTGAAAATGGCTAGGGCAGTGGCTGAAAGTGCTTGGTTGTTATGCTTGTTTCTGAGGGGAGAGAGGTCCGTGAGTGTTGAATATAGTGGTTGTGTTAGGTATTTGGGTTTATTTTAATTGGGCACTGATGTGCAATTTTAAATAATTTTGGGTTACAGCTTTTAACTTTGACGTTTTAGGAAATGTGTAAATAGGTTTTTATTGATTGGTGTTTTAATTAGATTAAAGTGTTTCAGGGAGTTCAATTGTGTATATTTGTGATAGATTATTTTGAATCTGAATTTGGTCATAGGGAAAAGAAGGGAGGGGAGTGAAGTTTGCGTGAGTCGAAAATGTTTTTTTTTTTTTTTTTGCGGCCTTGAACCACGATGTAAATAAGAAAAATACGTGTTGGAAATGTGTAGAGACGAAAACCTAAAAGATTTAGGGAATAAAGGTGAGTAACCTCAAAATATAGACTGATCATACAAGTTCATTTAGGACAAATATTTTGGTACCCAAGTGCTGTAAATAATAATAATAATAACAAGCTAATGAATGTGCTGTAAGCCATTTGGCTGTGAATTGCGAGTTTCTCACCAATTTTGGCATTTTCCAGAGGTCTCTTAAGGATAATATTGAATGATGGTTCATAATTCACTGACAACATTGGGCCACCCAAATAGTGATTCATCCTCTAAACTGAAGTTTCCAGAATGGAATCTGGTAGACAGTTTGACATGTATGAGCTGTAACAGTGTTTTCTACAAACACTTCACATAAGTTTTGACTTGTTATCATTGTATTGTTTCCTTTCTGGAGCTCCTGAAAGACACTGTCTCAAATGCACTTTATCCACAGATATATTGAATACGCAGGTTCACTTTACACTGAATAGTTCAACTGAATGCCTAACCAACATAAGCCACAACCTTATCTCGAACTGATTTGCATAAATGTGCACAAGCTTGGTTTGCATGCCGTAAACACACATTAGTGTCCATCAGAAAAACAACAGAACTTTTGCCTGGTCCCAATATGATCCTTAATTTTTTTTAAATTTACTTATGTTTTTTAGTTACTAATTCAAGTTCAGTCTCAATATCTTTTAGCTTCTGCTGAGTTTCGTCCATAAGCTCCATATTTTCTCTTAATTTCTTTGTACCGGCTTCAATAATTGAATTTGCAATAGATGCCTCTTTCATATTCTTAGCAATTATTGCCTTCTTGAGCCTTTCAGTTCCTTCATCAAGCAATTTTTGCCCAAGCTGGACTTCAACCTTAAGCTGACCTTCTTTTACAGTTAAATTTTTAATTTCCAACTCCAAATCTATCTTTCTTTTCAACTCCACATTTTTTTTTTAATTTCAGTTTCTTCTGCCTCCTTTTGCTTCCAGGCTTGCTCCACACAATTTTTCTGATATTCTAAATCAGCCTGATAAGATGCATAAGCTTCTCTAACAAATTTGAACATTAGCTGAGTAATTGGAATATTAGAAATGTAATTCCCACTTCTGATTTTGTCCTTCACAATTCTTACACCCACAATGGTTTTTTCATTTAACTGACACCGTAAATCATTATTCATGGAAAAGCCACACTCTACATCAGCATTCCCATGGAAAAGGGTAAGACAAGTTGTAACAAGTTTGACTAAATTTCCATACTTCGGTTTCCCGGTATCAGTATCTGCGATCTGAAAAATTTTGCCCCAGTATATGTCAGCTTGCTGGTATTTCACATTTTGCATCGGCACACCACTGATAATCTCTTCAGATTTAATAAAATAATCATCGATCTTCTAAAATTTGTACTCTCTCATTCTTGCACAATGGCATCAGTTTCACTGTTAGTCAGTTTTAAAGGTTTTAAAGTTACACACAGCCTACTAATGGCATGCTCTGTGTTTGCACTGTCCTTCATTGATGGATTCAGAACTCAAAGATCTTTTAGAATCTGACAGTCAAGTGGCAATATTTTTTTGTAGATATGCTGCCATTTTGGAAAAACACTGTCAGAAATTGTGCAGCACTTTTTGAACTTGATTTTCTGAAAGAGTATGCAACAGCTTCTTAGCTCCTATTCCAACATCCATCTTCCTTAAGGAAAGTATATTTTCTAGTTTTGTGACATCTATGTGCTGTAACTCTGCACCCTCCTTGTTTGCAATAACATCATCTTTCACAAATTTTCTTAAAATACCTAACAATAGATCACTGGCTTTGCTGTAATACATGAACCATGAACTAAAAGCCCTTCTGTTTGGAAAAGAGCAAGAAATTCAACATAGATTGGCATTAGAGATAAAATAAACCTGAGATACACCAATGTTGCTGAATCCTGGAGACAACTTTGAATTCTCCTACGCCTCACCGGCGGCGCAGTGGTCTACGCGATGGCCTCTGATCATTCGTCCGTAAGGGGTCCGGGTTCGAATCCCGGTGAGGCATGGATGTTGTGTTTGTCTTACGGCACTGGCTCTCTCCCTTCCCTAGAACCAGTGACCCTAAATTAGGGACGGGCGACTGCTTATAGCCCATTGAGTTGCTCACGGTGGTCGTTAAACCTCCAATAAAAAAAAAAACAAAAAAAAGAATTCTTCTACATGGGGGGGATTAGAACATCCTTAGACCCTTTCTTTTCAATCAATTTGAAGTGCTCTTCCAGTTTCCAGTACATCAAACTGCTCCACAATTCTGTGGACCACAAGTTCTAATGTCTACCAACGTGAGTTAACATGATGAAAGCCGCCTCGGTGGCGCAGTGGTCTAAGCGATGGCCTCTGATCATTCGTCCGTAAAAGGTCCGGGTTCGAATCCCGGTGAGGCATGGATGTTGTGTTTGTCTTACGGCACTGGCTCTCTCCCTTCCCAGGAACCAGTGACCCTAAATTAGGGACGGGCGACTGCTTATAGCCCATTGAGTTGCTCCTCACGGTGGTCGTTAAACCTCCAATCAAAAAAAAAAAAAAAAAAAAAAAAAAAAACCTCCAATCCAAAAAAAAAAAAAAAAAAAAAATATGATGAAAAAGGACCAAGATTTTCTGAATAGATCTGAAATCCTCCGGCCATGCTGCACTGGTTTTAAAGAAAGAAAATATGTCACTTGCAAATTCATCTACATTTAGATCTAACACAAACAAACCTTGAGAAAAGGCATTATGCACAGTATGTAGTGGACAAGTGCCAATACTAACAAGTTCTTCAGCACCATGCAGCTTCAACTCTTCGTTCACCTTTCTTTGCAGTGCTTTGTTCACATTTAGCACATCCATTGAGAGCATAAGTAACTTATCTAAAGACAGTTTTTTGTTTCATAGTATTGTCAACAGGCAATGCTTAATAGTCTCTGCATCTACATGGCCTAAAAATTCACTTGATAAATATGCAGTTTTGATCCTGTTTTCTAAGGCCCAAAATTTAACAAAGATATCAGATTGTTTTTTCACCTGAATGTTTGTTGTTTCATCAAAAGCGATGCTGTGTACGTACCTTTATTATCAGTACATTTTCTTATTTCACTTGTTAACTCTTGGTCAAAGTATTTGGCAAGACCATGGGAAATTATGTAGGAAACTTTCCTTTCACTAAGACACATTTTCCCAACAATAGGATCATTGGGAAACATCATCTGGAAGACATCTGTAACTTCTGTGCAAGAAGCAAATGAAAAGTTTGACCTACTTTTAAACACTAAATCGCTTCAGCCTTGATAATCAGTTGGTCCAGGCTGAACTGCAAACAAACTAGATGCAGCACCTGCCTGCTTATGTGTGTCCAGTAACAAACGTGTTTCTTTAACTGCATTTCTCTTCTGAATATGTTTCTGTTTCGATGAATGACTTATTATCTGATGCCTTCCACAATTTGCTATGGAAAACGAAGTCTTACACAACAAGCAGTATGCTTCATATTCATTATTCCCTTGTGTGCACCATGATACAATTTTATCTTTGCTGAAATCATCAGTGTTCAACCAGGATACTGAAACTTTGTCTTTTCACGTGACATTTCACTAAAAAGAGGAAGAAACAAAGGATATGTAAGCAGCTGTCAGTAATACCACAAAAAAATATCAAATAATATCATTTTTTAAATATGTAAAGAACATAAGAAAATTATTGCACAGCAATAGTAAATTCGAGAACATTTAAAATATATCTGGATTCTTGGACCACGCTGCAAAAGTTCCGGCCAATGAATGAATGAATGCGCTCAGTGTTGCCAACTCGCTCATTCCAAAAGTCTCCAAATCAGTGGTAAAAAGTCTCCAAAAGTGAAAAAAAGTCCCTAAAAATAAGATTTTAATTATGTCGAATTTTTGTACGCCATTTAAAATTCAATGACTCATTATTGTTATTATTAATTTGGCACTTTAAATTAATAACATAAAAAGAACTGAATGTGTTTATATTATTACTTAATATGGCTAAATAGTATATGTATGACGCCCCCATTGGCTCAGTGGTCTAAAGACTGGCTGCTGACCATTCGTCCGAGATGGGTCCGGGTTCGAATCTAGGGGAAACATGGATGTTATGTTTGTCGTACAATCTCTCCCCCTTGCCTGGGACCAGTGGCCGTAAATTAGGGATAGGTGATTGCTTATAGCCCATTAAGTTGCTCACGGTGGTCGTAAAAACCAAGGAGGTTAGAAGTAAGAGGAGGTGGCAACAGCCCCTCTCCCTGTGCTTCTGGTGTGACTCCACTTTTTATCAGCTGACTACGCCAATGCGCCCAACCTAAGAATCTCCTGTTTATCTCTATGGGGAAATCGCGATATATTCATTCCCATAATAAAAAATTCCAGAAAAAACAGGAAAATATGTGTTAGTATTTCTTTAAAAAATTGAACAAAATCATGTTTTTTTGAGCGGAAGTGTATAGTGCGCTTGGTTACTTACTGCCCATGTGCAAGTAACCATACATACTGCCAATGTGCAAGCAACCATGTTTAAAATATAACCAAAAGCCTAATGTTAAGAAATAAGAAGTCCGAAATATTCCTTCTTTCCATCCTTGGTTTGAATGCGTTAAGCAAAACTGCTTAAGCCGCCCCGGTGGCGCAGTGGTCTAAGGCGCTGGCCTCTGATCATTCGTCCGTAAGGGGTCCGGGTTCGAATCCCGTCAGGCATGGATGTTGTGTTTGTCTTACGGCACTGGCTCTCTCCCTTCCCTGGAACCAGTGACCCTAAATTAGGGACGGGCGACTGCTTATAGCCCATTGAGTTGCTCACGGTGGTCGTTAAACCTCCAACCAAAAAAACTGCTTAAGCCACAGGAAGTGACGTCACGTTCCCGAACTCTCGCAGCGCAGACTCCCACCACCTTAGAGAGAGGACAGATACAGCTGATCTGTTTTGGCTTCACTCAAAACGGGTCCCTTCACCTCCTCTTCTTCTAACCTCCTTGGTAAAAACTACAAACAAACAAACAAATAATTTATACACACACACACACACATATATATATATACTTAGGGGGAGAGAATACGGCAACAATTTTTAAATAGCCAAGATGACTAGCTGAGCGCACTTAGTACGTGCAGTATGGTGGACCAATAAATTATAGCATTGGAGGTGAGCTTATTTCTCGCACAAGAAAAAAAAACGTTTTCTTCCCAGTTATATGTCACTGTTATTTTGATGTAAATAAAACATAACTTTTGTTTTAATGATACAATATTTCTGCAAATGGAAACGCAGAAGTGAGTCCCACCACTATCGTATTCACAGCCTAAGAGATCCCACGAAAACTCAACGGTAATAGGCAGGCGTCCTATGCCTGATAAGACGGAGGAAAAAGGAATTGGCCACCCTGGTGGCACAATGATCTAAGCGCTGACTTATGGCCATTCGTCCGAGAAGTGTCAGGGTTCGAATCCCGGTGAGGCATGGATGTTGTGCTTGTCTTACGATATTGACTCTCTTCTTCCCTGGAGTCAGCGGTCCTAAATTAGGTACGGGTGACAGCTTTATAGCCCATTGAGTTGCTCACGGTGGTCGTTAGTCAGAATACGATGCACCCAGATGCTCACCCCCAACAGTAACCTGAGGGAGAATTATAAGTAAACAGGAAGTAGGGGGAAAAGAGAGGAAATGTATTAGAAACCAGCAACGGGTATTTACGAACGATCTCGTAGGATGAGATGTTAACATGGGTGACGAAGTTTGATAACGATTACGATTAGTCCTGAACCAATTGGCATTTGTTGCTTTTACGAAAGTTTAAGTACTAGCGGTTACGTAATGTTTGTATAAAATTTAAGCCTTGGAAACTGGAAAAATATTTTGTCTCAAAGTTTATGGAAAAAACGGATAAAGGCGCTGAAGTCCCCAAAACCACGAGGAAAATCCCCTAAAAAAGTCTCTGATCCCAAACCAAAAGTTTTGTCTCTAACGTCAAGCTAAAAGTCCCTAAATTTAGCTACTTTTCCCCCAAATTGGCAACACTGAATGCGCTGAAGGCTTAGTGTAATTTTACACTCGACTGAGAAATGCTTTTCAACATGCCAGAAGAAAGCCACACCTTGCTTTTGGGGTGGGGAGGTTTTAGCAGACAAGACAAGTTGTAAATAATGGCTGAAGGTAGACAGTAATAAGTATCATATGTTGTATATTTCTGTTACTACTTCATTAAGCATACATGCACCAATAATGTAATATAAAATTTAATTGAAATCAGACTTGTTTTACTGAAGTAATTGGGTAAAGTATGTTAACTAAAAACCAGAGCATAAATGCTTCAACCTACAGTTGGAGCAGTGGCATACTGCAACTCCCGCATCGTGGGAGGGGCCTCTGGCCTCAGCTGAAAAAAAAATAATTCTTTAGAGAAACTTTATGTGAAACTGAAAACAATTCCCCCAGAATTTTGCCAGCATCTTTTAAAAAAAATACTAAAAAGAAAAGCACTTTGTTTTCTAGATTTTATTTTCAATGAATAAGTAAAATCTTCAGCTATCATTTTTGCGGTTTTAGAGTTTATATTAAAAAACAAAATCAGAAAACCTAATTTACTCTTGCGCCCTTAGAAGAAAATCTATGTGTAACCTGAAAAAGTTGCTATACCTAAAATAGTCTTCGACTAACCTGAAAAAGTTCCTATACCTAAAATAGTCTTCGACATAAATTGAATCAAATGGTAAAATCATTTTTTCAATCAGATGTTTAGAAGCAAATATATGGAATAAAATGTAGTTTGAATTCGATATCATCTGCATTTACATCCTCTAGCGCCGCAATTGTGCATCGTAAAAAAAGACGAGATAAAGGATCATCATTTGCACATTTCAAGCTTCCACAGGCCTTTTTGGCCATTTCCCTCTGCATCCCAGTTGCAGAAGATATTGACTGTTAAGATGTGAAAATTAATTTAATATAATGATTACGCATAAACTCTAACAACTAAATTGTATTAATAAAAATAAAAATTAAAAAAATTTCGAATCGGCCTAATAGTTGTAGAGATATGGTATCCACAGACAGATGGACAGGCGGACAAACCGGTGACATACCGTATATACTCGTGTATAGGTCGACTTTTTTTAATGAAATATTTAGGCCGAAATTAGGGGGTCGAACTATACACGGAAAATATTTCTGATAGGTTGAAAACCAAAATTTTGATGCTTTATGGAAATGCGCATACTTAGCCCTTTGCGCCATCAGTTCATTTGCATTTGTATATTTAGTCATTTTCCGGGTGTTACTGGTACAGAAGAAAATTATTGCTAAGAATTTTCTTGATTATATATGTACGAGTTTGTTTTTTTATTCACTAATAGAAAAACTCATTTCGCAAGGATGTTTCAAAGTCCGTTTTAGATCTGTCGATATGCCGCCCCGGTGGCGCAGTGGTCTAAGCGATGGCCTCTGATCATTCGTCCGTAAGGGGTCCGGGTTCGAATCCCGGTGAGGCATGGATGTTGTGTTTGTCTTACGGAACTGGCTCTCTCCCTTCCCTGGAACCAGTGACCCTAAATTAGGGACGGGCGACTGCTTATAGCCCATTGAGTTGCTCACGGTGGTCGTTAAACCTCCAATCAAAAAAAAAAAAAAAAAAAATCTGTCGATATGGCCTTGACTGCTCCGCTGGTAAATCACCCAGAGGAAAGAGGTGAACGCGTCAGTCAGTAGTTTCAGTTGCACTGTGCCGTGACCTACGACCATGCTCAATTCTCGACGGGGGATGAATAGGGAAAAGAACAGACTATTGCAAAAGAAGACCGCTGACCCTGCTTAGCGGCGGTGAAGAGAGAGAGAGGCGTGACAATGTACAGAACAGCGGTAACTTGATCAATGCATCCCGAAAACGAAAGTGCTTAAACTTGGCCGATCACTCAGAATAGCATTGCCACTGATAGTAAAAAAGTGCATTAGTTTAACAACCTACTTACGTTTGTTATTAAATTGAGTGTGCCCTGCTCTAAAAATTAAACAAACAGTAACCTTTTCTGAAGACTAAGAGCGAACAAAAAGGATTGCATCTTTACTAAATGGTGCGATGTTTGGTTTTGTCACTAAAGCCGACTGTTTGTCACAAACACGGTGGAGAGAAGGGATAAAACTCGGGAGTAGATAAACGACCTCTCTGTCAATAACACAATCGTCCAGCTCAGCAGTCGACCGACAGCTGCTACGCTGCGCGGGTAGTGGGAGAAAATTTTACAGAACAAATTTTCTTCAATTTTTTAAATAGTTGCGTGCAAATTTTACAGTGTCCACAATACATCAAAATAAAGATTCGCTTTAAATTTTGAAGAAATCCATTGAAAACTTCAAAAGTTACACATTTATTCTTTACGGCATCTTTATGGGATAAAAAACTATCAGGTTGACATCAAGACCTATTTACGCTTTCCAAGTATGTTTCAGGAAGTTTTTTTTTCCTTTTTAAATAACATGTGCCTAACGATGTTTGGTAAATGCACCATGATTCGTTTGCTGCAGGAGCAAATGCTTTTGCATGAATGAAGTAACTGCAGAAAACTCGCTGGCAAAATGTGGGGGGAGGGGGACAATGTGCAACAGTGGATTCATATATTGTTACTGTAATGTGTCGCCGTTCAAATCAATCAGGAATGCACAGTATTGAAGAAAAAATACTTCTTACCTGCCATTCAATTTTGGACGACGGCTCTAGAATCGCGGGTGGTTAAGGTCGTTATATATCAGTTGACAATAGCACATTAATCCAAAGGAAATAAGTCCGCAGCATTTGACACAATGAATTCACACGAGACAAATAAACATATAATTAACACAAACAGATGACCGACCGCACACATACTACAGACGTAACATAAAACACCGACGTTATTTTTCATCTTGAGTTCCATCTTGTTCAAAACACACGACCTCTCCTTTTCCGAGTTCAAATCACACGATTTTTTTCTCCTCTCGCCTCCCACGGAGTGACAGTGCCATCTATCAGAATTGTCTCCACAGCTGCTCGGATTTTATTTATCTTTCCTCTTCGGGAGTTGTTCTTCCGACATCCTCCCACCTTTGAGCTTCGGGATCAAGTCCCGAAACTCAAACACATAAAACGTCATAAGTTCATTCGCCGCATTGGCTTTAAGATCCGTCCTTAACAGGATCGCACGTCTCCACCACCCGTCGCTTTTTCTTGCTTTTCTGACACTGGGTCATGTAAAATGTCTCTGGAAGTAGATCCCCTTTCGACGTCTCTCGATACTACAGGAGGCTCAGGGACTTGAAGGGACGAGCGCTCGAATCTCAAGAGAATAAAGTCTCTTCACTGGTCGCAATAAGGATCCTGTTTTGGTCTTAACTTCCGCAACACGGACTTCACCGTCCTTGCCCGGAATAAGTTTTTGCACCTTGGCCAAAAGCCAATTGAGTCTTTTAGTCTTGTCATCACCCACTAAGACCACGTCCCCTTCCTCAATGTTGGATCTCCTTTGAGCCTTTGAAAATTCTCTGAGATGTCCCAGATATTCGACTCTGAAGAGTTTTCTGAGATCCTGCCGAATCCTCTGCCTATAGGTAAATCGCTTGTTCAGTCTTTCGGTGTCAATCAAATCCAGGTCGGGGACTCCTATCTCTTTGATCTCGCAAAAATATAGCCGTTGTGAGGGCAACGAGGTCATCACTGTCCTCAGAAAGGTATGTTAGCGGTCTCGAATTAATCACACCTTCCGCATCGTAGAGAATCGTGTACAGTTCTTCGTACTGTAGACTGGCTTTACCCAGCACCTTTCTGAGCGCAGTCTTCAACATGCCTCTCATCCTATCCCAGAATCCTCCCCACCAAGGGGCAGAGGGTGGATTGAACTTCCATTGATTTTTTCGCTGTAGCAATCCTTTTTACTCTGTCCCAATTAATGGATTTCAAGTTCTTAGATGCTCCCACTAAGTTTGTTCCATTGTCGGAATAAATGGTTGTTGGACGTCCTCTGCGTGCAATAAATCTTCTAAGGGCCAGAAGAAATCCATCGGTCGACATAGAAGTTACCAACTCTAGATAAACCGCTCGGTAAACTGCACAGGTGAACAGTACAATCCAACTCTGTTCAATAAATAAATAAATACATCGCTCTTAACCACGTTCTAGAAACACACAGCAACCGAAAAATTGTTTTTCAGCCACATAGCACCGTGGATTGTTGGCCACTGTGGCGTATATGTAACGCACTCGGCTAGATATCGAGAGTTCTGTTAGTTCAATTCCACAGCGGCGGCTGAAAAACAATTTTTCGGTTGCTGTGTGTTTCTAGAACGTGGTTAAGAGCGATATATTTATTTATTTACTTTTCGCCACGTATTTGGAGTATTCCCAACTCTTTTCATTATTTTTCAGAAACAACGGTCCACATAAGTCGATACCAACCACTTCGAAGACAAGGGCATCTCTAACTCTATCTTCAGGAAGAGGCACACTAAGTGGTTCCAAAGGAAAAGCAGTATACCTTTTGCATCTGACATATTCTTTAATAACTTGCCGTATCGTTTTTCTACACTTTATTATCCAATAAAGTTCACGCAGAGTCGAGATTAGGATCTGCAGACCTGCATGACCTAGTTCAACATGTTTTTCCCAAATTAATTTTTTCACTATGTGATGTTTAGAAGGCAGTACTACTGGATGACGAAATGCCTCCGAGTCTTTTCTCAAAATGATTCTCGTATTGACTCGAAGCAGCCCTTCTACGTCGATAAAGGTTTTCAGAAAAGTTTCTCTATTTTCGCCAAAACTCTGTCTTCGGACTTCTTTCAACATTACCATTTCGGCCTTTTCGACTTGCTCTACACTTAACTCACCGAAACATCTTTCAGTTCGTTTGTCCTTTGCATTCCTGTAAAAACGAAAAATCAACACCATAACTCGGATTATTCTGCTATACGAGGAGATCTTTGTAGAATATTCTAAAACCTTCTCAATTTCTGTGTTAGTAGCAGACACAATAGTTTTTCGCCTTTCTGAATTCACAACCACCAAATTTGGAAGCGCTTCTGAGGCTGGCCATTCATCACGTGGTAATCTTAGCTACTCCGGACCTTTCCACCAACTAGAATTTTTCAACTCTTTCACTGTACATCCTCTCGAAGGGAGATCCGCAGGATTCATAGACCCGGCAATGTGCCTCCAGTCTTCGGGGTCTGTTAGCCGCAGAATTTCCTGAACACGATTGTAAACGAAGGTTGCCCAATTTTCATTTCTTTTTATCCAGTATAACACATTTACAGAATCAGACCAATAGTACGTGGGCACGTTCTCCAGCCCCAAGTCTGATTTCGTTGTTTCTGTTAAACTAGCTCTAATGGGGCAGGCTAAGAGTTCCATCCTGGGTATGGAAGGTAATTTCAAAGGGGCGACTCTACAACGTGCTTGTATTAGCTGACACGTCGTGGACCAATCATTTTGGCATCGGGCAAAAATACAAGTAGCAAATGCTATCTTGCTTGCATCACAGAACACATGAAGAGATACCTCCGAATTGGCTGAAGCATTCTTCATCGTGGAATCAGCACACCACTCAAGCCTTCGAATTGCGTCTTCCAACGTTCAAATTTTCTAGATATAGTCGGAGGCAACTTAGAGTCTCAAGTGATCCCGTTCTTCCAACATTCTTGCAGGAAAACCTTTGGCCCCAGTGTGACTGGGCACGTGAATCCAATGGGATCGAATACTCGATGGACGACTGAGAGGATCTCTCGTTTTGTCAACGGGGACTTTTCACCGCTAGAGAGCCCCTTCATGTCAATAGACAGCTCATCTGAACTCAGTGTCCAACTTAATCCCAGCACTGGGACTTTCCTTGCATCTTCATCCTCCACTTCTGACGATGCAGGAGCATGCTCCCACCCTCGCAAATCGAACTTGGCTGCACTGAGGATACTTCGTGACTCAAAAATGAACTTTTCAAGCTCCTCTCGGCTATTCACACTAGAAACACAATTGTCAACATAAAACGACCTGCCGCCCCGGTGGCGCAGTGGTCTATGATCATTCGTCCGTAAGGGGTCCGGGTTTGAATCCCGGTCAGGCATGAATGTTGTGTTTGTCTTACGGCACTGGCTCTCTCCCTTCCCTGGAACCAGTGACCCTAAATTAGGGACGGGCGACTGCTTATAGCCCATTGAGTTGCTCACGGTGGTCGTTAAACCTCCAATCAAAAACAAAAATAAAACGACCTCAGGAGCTTTTTCGTCGTTTCCTGCAGATGATCCGGCGCGTTCTTCAGGTGAAATTTCATTGTTGCTCCCAGCAAGAAAGGGCTCGAAGAAATTCCGAAAACAACTCTTCGGTGCTGGAAGGTTTTAGATTTTCTTCCTTACCGTTCTCCCATCACATGAACTTCAAAAATGGTCTATCATGCTCCTGAAGTCCAATTTGTAGGGAAAAAAACTTTCTTTATGTCGGCAGTTAGCCCAATTTTTTCCATCCGAAATCTGTTTATAATCGAGGGTATAAGTTCTACAACATTCGGTCCCTTTTCCAGACAATCGTTAATGGAGGGAGAATTCTTCCCTCTCGCCGAGCCATCAAAGACGGGTCTCACTTTGGTCGTTGAGTTCTCCTTGAAAACAGGATGATGAGGTAAAAAATGCTCAGTTTTCACATTCTCCTCAGGAGATTTAACTTCTTCTATGATGCCCTCCTTCAGCCACTCCCGGCCCCGCACGGGGATAACTGGTTATCCAGTTATTTGGGGAGCGCCGCCCCCACGGCCCGAGCTGACCTTGTGACGGATCAATTTATCATTTCGTCTTGAACGATTATGTAACCGAAGGGACAGCTGTTCATCCAGCTGCTGGGGGATGGCGTCCCCACGGCCCGAGCCGACATGTGCTATATGTGATGATTTTCACATTTTTTATGTTTTTTGTTTTTTTTCACTTGACACGCTCCCGCCTCAGTTGTAGGCTGCTGAGGTTGTGATTATGCGCCAGTTATGGATTATAGTTTCTCGTTTTTTTTGTTCCTTTTGTTTTTCCGAGCTGGTTAGCTAGACCTACCTGCACGTTTGCCGTGTGCGGTGACCCGTAAGGTGGAAAAGGGGATGCTGGAGGCTGAGGTTTCTGGAGGCCTGGGTGTTATTGTCGCCAATTGCCAACACTCCTCTTTTCCCCTGCTTCACCCTAAACGGGCGGCTAGGAACTAACCCACTCCTAGTCAATGAGGTCTGTGGCCGAGTGGAGACCTCTAACGGCTTGTCGTTTCGCACGACAGGGTGAGTCTGGGGATAGGGTGGGCATGCCAAAGGGGTGTTCCCCAGGCATGGGAAAGTCTGGGTGCACGCCGAGCGCATGTCTGCCCTATCAACTTGCTATATCCGCTTCCTATCCCTAGAGCCGTGTCCTGCGTCCACTTGGGCTTGCGGACCTCCGGCTCTCCCTCGTTGGGCTTGATTGTGGGTGGGGAAGTCGGCGGACGAATTATTAATTTTTTTCATGGATGAAAATAAAGTTTCCCACGAACCAAAAAGCAAAAGAGGTATAGAGGAAGGCTCATCCCCTTCTGCAAAAAAACATGTGCCTCATTGTTCGAATGCTCGTTTCTTTTTGTGCGCTCATTGGACCCTTCAAGGCCTTTGAGTGCCAAAAGTCCATTTTGGATAAATAGAGCACTTCAATCCATTGCAAGCTCTCCTAAGAGTGTAAAGAAGCTCCAATCTGGAGATCTGGTAGAGATGTCCACTGTGGCCTACTTTTCCACACTTATCAACACCACCACGCTGCTTGAGACTCCGGTCAAAATAACACCCCATGGATACTTAAATTCATTTCGAGGTGTTGTCTCCTCTCAGGACCTCGTTGAGTGTACTGAGGAAGAACTACGTGAAGAACTGAGGAGTCAACACGTTACGGGTGTGCGGCGTATTCTCTTTAGGCGGAATGGGCAGTCCGTTCCATCCCGGAACATCATTCTAACATTTAATAGCCCTTCCCTGCCTACGTCCATCAAGGCAGGGTATCTTCACCTTGCGATACGTCCGTACATCCCTAACCCGTTGGGATGTTTAGGTGTCAGTCTTACCGCCATTCTCAGCAGTCGTGCAGGAGCAATCCTAGGTGTGGACGCTGTGGTGCCACAGAACATCTTTTGCCAGAATGTGTGGCCAAGGCCGAGTTTTGTGTGAACTGCAAGGGTTCACACGCAGCATCAGCCAAAGATTGTCCCAAGTGGAAGGAGGAGAAAGAAATCCAAAGGCTGAAAACAGTTGAGAATATTTCCTATCCTGAGGCCAGAAGAAGAGTAGTTCCCGTTTCTTCTGATCGGCGATCTTATGCATCCGTGGTGGTTGCCAAATCTACGGTTGCCATTCAAACCGACATTCAGATCCCTACTAAATTTCCCTACAAGCTGGACGATATCATCGCAGCCGGACTGGAGGCACTCCAGTCTCAATCTAGGGGTCTGAAAGCGGTACCCACCACTTCGCCTAAGCATAGTCACCCTACCACCAGCAAGGGAACTCAGACCACTTCTTCAGGCAAGAAAACCAAAGCCCAGGATAAGAAAAGTATTTCTTCTCCTCCAAAATCTCAGCAAACGACTCAACGGAAAGCGCCTCCCGTTAAGACACTTGGGACAAAGTATGCTCCCATCTTGGCCCCTGGTCACACGCCTCCAGATCTGGGGGAACCCTCATCAGAGGTGATGGAGCCTGACTCCATTTGATCATCCCCATTTTCATCTCACTATTAACCATGGCTTCAATCATTCAGTGGAACTGGCGAGGTTTTCGGACGAGTTATGATGAAGTGAAACATCTGCTTTCGTTGTACTCTCCGGTGTGCTTTTCTTTACAGGAAACAAAACTTAAACCATCAGACCTGCTTTCAGTTCGAGGCTACAGTGCGTATCGGACAGATAATGCATCGGGAGACATCGCCTGCGGGGGAGTCGCTATTCTTGTCCCTCACAGTGTTCCGGTGTCTTCCGTCGCGATATCCACAAATTTGCAGGCCGTGGCGGTTCGTATATCTGTACCTGTGCCTATCTGCCGCCGGACGAGAACGTAAGCGTCTCTGTTCTGGAGAGATTGGTTGATCAGCTGCCTTCACCCTTTCTTCTACTAGGTGACTTCAATGCCCATCATCATTTGTGGGGTAGTGTCGGCATCAGCACGAGAGGTCGTCGCATAGAGTCTCTTCTGTCCTCGGCCTCTTTGTGCCTTTTTAACACCGGTGCTGACACGTACTTCCATGAGCCGACAAGATCCTTCAGTGCGATCGATTTGACCTTGGGATCACCATCGATTATTGCTGACTGGTTGTGGACGGTGTGTAACGACCTCCACGGGAGCGACCACTTTCCAATTGTCCTATCGCATCATACGAACATGCCATCTTCTGCTTCCCGCCCTTCTCGGTGGAAGATGGAGCGTGCGAGATGGGAGGTCTTCACATCGTCCACAGTGATATCTTCTGCAATGGTGACCCAAGAGTCAATCGACGCAGCTGTTCTTGAAGTCACAAATTGCATTCTTCAGGCAGCTGATCTTTCTATACCAAAAACATCTACGACACTCCCCAGAAGTCCGAAGCCTTGGTGGAACCCTGAATGCGCAGCGGCTAGGAGAGCTCAACATAAGGCCTGGTCTACGTTTCGGCGTTATCCAACCGATGCTAATCTCGTTGCATTCAAACGAGCAAAATCCTATGCTCGGTTGGTGCGTCGACGTAGCAAGAGGGAGTCTTGGATCCAGTATGTTTCATCTCTCACTTCACGTGCCAGATCGAAAAGTGTGTGGGACAAGATTCGTAAGATCCGGGGTAACTACAGCTCTCACCAGATCTCCATTCTCGAGAGTAACGGCTGCACGTATGCTGAAGTCGGGGAGATTTCTGACTGTTTGGGGGAGGCGTTTGCCTCCGTGTCAAGTGACCTGGCGTATCCTTCTTTTCAAAGAATAACATCCCCTGCGGGACGCCAGAGAATCTCCTTTGCGCCTTTTCACGACACTGGATATAACTCCCCCTTCAGCATGGTTGAACTCAGGGTGGCTCTGCATCGGTCCGGCGCTGCATCTGTCGGTCCCGATGGTATCCACTATGACATGCTCCGTCATCTCTCGCAGTCGCCTCTCGAGAATCTCTTAATCATTTACAATCGTATTTGGTCGGAGCACAGTTTCCCGGAATCTTGGCGAAAAGCTTTTGTTCTGCCTTTTCCCAAACCTGGCAAGGATCCCAAGTCTCCCTCTAGTTATCGTAAAATTGCTCTCATTAGCTGTCTGTGTAAAGTTCTTGAACGCATGGTTAATTCCCGGTTAGTTCATTTCTTAGAATATCATAAAGTACTTTCACCATCACAAAGCGGCTTTCGCCGTCATCGTTCACCTCAAGATCCTCTCTTGCACCTTGAGACATCTGTGCGCGAGGCGTTCGTGCGTAGGCAGTACCTGGTTTCTGTATTTTTTGACATTGAGAAAGCCTATGATCGAGCGTGGCGGCACGGTATTATCCGTGATCTCCACGCATGCGGGTTGCGAGGAAATCTTCCAACCTTCATCGTTAATTTTCTTCGCCGTAGGGTGTTCCAGGTGCGCCTGGGTACGACGCTTTCGGCACCGTTTCATCAAGAACAAGGTGTTCCTCAAGGTTGCATTTTATCTGTCAAATTGTTCATCCTTCGCATTAATTGTCTCTTCACAAATCTTCCTCCTGCGGTTTCGGCTACTGTTTAGGTTGATAATTTATACATTTTCTGCTCGTCATCAAGCATGAATTTTATTGAAAGGCAGTTGCAGTCTGCGATTAACCAGATCTTTAAAGCGGCGAATAGCAATGGTTTCGTTCTTTCTCCCGACAAGACAGCATGTGTCCATTTCTGCCGGAGGTACGGCCTCCATCTTGACCCAGAGCTGTTTTTAGACCGTGCAGCCATACCAGTTTTGCCGGAGACCAAGTTCCTTCGACTGACCGTCGACCGTGCGCTTACGTTCCGTGCGCACGTTCGACGGCTCAAGATTTCCTGTCTGCGGGCTCTATCTATTCTTAAGATCCTTTCGAGAGTCTCGTGGGGCGCAGACAGGATGTCTTTAATTCGCATTTACCATTCCTTTATACAGTCGAAACTGGATTATGGTTGTATCGTGTATGGCTCTGCTCGTTGTTCCGTACTCCGACCTTTCGATACTATTCACCATCAAGTGCTGCGTCTTTGTACGGGAGCATTTCGAACATCTCCGATTCCCAGCCTTTATGCTGACGCGAACGAACCATCGCTTGAATTACGCCGTCTGCAGCTGTCTATTCAATTCTACTTGAAACTTAGATCTCTTCCAGACCATCCTTTATACGATGCAGTTTTTCATCCCGAGCATGCTCGTTTAATTCGAGAACCTGCCCTCGTGCATTTCAACCTTCGGTCTTCGTATGGCGGCCGTAGCCCGTGATGTAGGGCTCGACTTGTCACTTTTTGGAGAGACCAGGGGCTTTGGGGATCCTCCATGGCACCCACTTGGTGTCATGGTTGATACCACCTTTACATCTTACGATAAGTCCTCAACCCCTGCGTCAGTGTACCAGCAGCTCTTCGCTGAGCACCGTGCCCTCAGTTCTGACTACACTCCCATTTTCACTGATGGCTCCAAGATGCAAGGAGTCGTTGGATCCGCGGCTGTCTGTGTATATGATGTTTCAGTAGCGCGGATCCCAGCTGAGGCCACGGTATTTTCGGCGGAGATGCATGCTGTGTATCTCGCCCTTCTCCATGTTCAGTCGAGTTCTCATCATTGTGCTATGGTCTATACCGATTCCTTAAGTGTCTTGCAGTCTTTCTCATCTGCACATTGCCGTGACCATCCTTTTCTCTTGAATGTGAGACAGTTACTTCGTCGTTTGCTCGAAGCCGGTTTTCAGGTTCAGTTTTGCTGGATTCCTGGGCATGTTGGAATCTCGGGTAACGAGTGTGCTGATGCGGCTGCTAGATCTTCTTCCTCTTTGGTCGTCACACCCTTGCCACTATTTCACCGGGATTTCCGCTTTCTTCTTTACGAGCATATCAAGCGAACGTGGCAGTGTGTGTGGGACCAAGAGGTGGAAAATAAACTGCATCGTATTAAACCTAATCTTGGAATCTGGAAATCCTCATATCGTCGAAACCGTATGGAGGAAGTGGTGCTTGCGCGTCTCCGCATCGGGCATTGTCGTTTCACTCACCGCTTTTTGCTGTGTGGCGACACTGCGCCGATGTGTGAGACGTGCAACTGTCGTCTCACTGTCCTTCGGGTTTTGTGTACTTGTGTTCGTTTTTGTGATCATCGTTTTCGTCATTTTCACTCTCATCTGTTGGACGAAGGAGCAGCTACGCTGCAATTTCTTATTGGTGAAGCCTCCGACGTGAAAGCAGTGTTTTCGTTTTTACAAGAAATTGCCTTTTTTAATCTCATCTAGGTTTTAACTTGTTCACTCTCATCTTTCGTTTTTACCACATCAGCCTGTTTTTAAACTTGTGTACGTTTTTTTATTAATTATGGTTTGTTTTGATGTCTTTTGTTTGGCGCTTTTTGGCCATCCATGGCCCTTGCGCCATTAAAATCGATTAACCAACTAACCAACTAACCAACCAGCCACTCCCGGAAAACATCTTCATAAGCATCTAACTTCTCAGTCCGTTCTAAGGATTTAACACATCTCTTCAATCTTTTAACTGCTGTCTCCCTGTAGTCCGACAGAGGAGGGTGATCTTGAATCCATGGCAAACAAACCATATATCTTCCTTCCTCGTCTCTTGAAACATTACGGATAAAATGATCTTTCGCAGCATCTTCGAACTCCTTTCTCGCGATCTTTTCACCTGGATTGAGAATCCCCAAAGTATCAAGTCTCCACAAATCAGCAAGGTTTAATTCGCCAACGTGGAGAGATATAAGGACATTAGGTTTACTGGCTTCCTTTTCTTCTGTTTTTCCCGTAAACCTCCATCCCAGACGTGTGTTTATTACCACCAATCCATTGGAAAGGTGCTCAATTTCAACTATTGATGTCTGCGTGTTCCGCAAGTCGCACGGGCCTGTAAGCTGAATCGTTTCATCTTTGTATCTGTTGTTATGTGTCCAGTAAATCTGGCTTTGCTATCTCGTGTCCTTCTTGGTGTTGCATTTTGGGTGGCCAGCAGTGTAGTTTCCTTGTGGCGCCACGTGAGGTGGGGCAGACGGCGCATTTTACGGAACACAATGTTGCGATTTTCCTTGATTCGTCGATGAGCTGTGTCCTTTGAGACGGTGACACTAACAGTCCGAGAAAATTGACTTAGTGATAACCTTTGGGATGAAACTAAACGCATGATGGCACGATCATCTCGTTTGGTTGTTATTCGAGGTCTCACAGGCCGTTTTCTGGCCGTGGACGCACCGCGTTTCGATAAAGTCTTATGACTGCCCTACTCCTCCCCATGGCTTTACAAATTTTCGCTACAGACAATCTATTTGCTCCCAGTCTTCAAATCATCTGCACCTACTCACCAGAAGGTTGACTGTTGCGTGGCATTTCGGCAAGTGAATGACTGACGGCAGATCCGCTGTCTTTTGTTGGCTGGACCGAATTACGGCACATGCGCGTGCGTACAACATGCTAATTTGTACATCTCATTTGCATGTGGCTACTTTACATAGTTGTCTTTATATGTATGAGACAATTAAAATTTCACTTTTTTCACACAATCTGGTCATCTCGACGGATCGAAATGTTTTGTTGTAGGATTATGTCTGTTCAGGTACCACTTTAGCTTCCTACCTAAATTCGCATTGCGTTGACGGCGCAAATTCGACTGTCTCTATATTTACGCGACGTACCTTAGTAATCTTTGTAATTGACACTGACAATTGCCATAAATTTTAATTCTATTCATGTTATTTCTAAATTTCTGTTAAGTGCAAATGAGTATGATCTCTTTGAGTGTGTGTGTGTAAAAATCAATTGTCTGGTACTAAGGTCCCTATTTTAACATTGAGCCCATGGAAGAGTTTGCTTTGACTTACGCCGTCGGTCTAGAAACGAATTATTACGTAACTTCGGAGTATTACTGTATTTTTTTACGTATTTGGGGATCAAAGGCTAGCATGTTTACACGTAAGAGGAAATGCGTTTGCAGTTGTAACAGAAGTAGATAGTCAGGTCTAAATCTCTTCTGTGGGAGGCAGGGCCGTAGCTACCGGAAGGGCAGGGAGGGCGTTTGCTCTTCCAGAACGGTCATTTGAGGGGCATAAATTCATGCCCTGTGAGTACATGTAAAAAATAGAAATTGTACCTAAAAAAGAAAGTTACAGTATTTTATTTTTAAAGACTTTAGTTTGTTTCATACAGTATTCCATGCAGTTAACCAGGGTACAGAGGTGTGAACATCTCATATCCATGAAGGAAAATTTCCAAAACAGTGGATGGAGGCATGGAAAACAATATACTGATATGCCTAATCTCTATGACATTTCCAAACATGTCGTTGGGATGAAGAGCTAATTTTCTGCTCTGCGTAGAAAGTTCTCTGAGCGTTAAACCTTGAACGGAATTTTTCCAAGCCCTACCCCTAAAGCTTTTGCGCCGCCCCGGTGGCGCAGTGGTCTAAGAACTGGGTTATACGTCAATTCGTCGCGTGCGTCAATTCGTCGCGCGTCAATTCGTCGCCTGCGTCAATTCGTCGCGGACAAATTCGTCGACTACCTCAATTCGTCGACTACGTCAATTCGTCGCGTTTACAGATTCTGGTTACATACAAAATGAATGCAGGAAAACGTACGATTTCGAACGTCTTCCTCCCTGATCAAATTTATAAAGTTTGGACACTCAGACAGGATAGGAATATTACGCTTTTTCTTTGGCACTAAAAATATTAGACGGTAGACGGTTTTTGGAAGGGGTCAGGGCCCGGTTGGTCAGAGCCCCCCATATACAAAACTTTTGTAAAATCTACAGTTTTCAATTCAGAACCACCAAATCAGGTATCCTATCTCATGGTACCCTAACTTAGACGGTTGTCGGTTTTTGGAACGGGTTAAGGCCCGGAGGGGGTCAGAGCCCCACCCCCACCCCCACATACATACAAAATTTTCGTGAAATCTAGTTTTCATTTCAGAACCATCAAATTTGGTATCATCAAACTCTGTTTTCACTTTAGAACCACCAAATTTGGTATACTATCTCATGGTACTCTAACTTAGACGGTAGACCGTTTTTGGATCGGGTCAAGGCCCGGGGGTCAGGGCGCCAGCCCCCATAATTTTTTTCGTAAAATCTACAGTTTTCAATTCAGAACCATCAAATATGGTATCATGAAACCTTAACTTAGACGCTAGACGGTTTTTGGAAGGGTTTGGAGCCCGGGGCTGAAAGCCCCCCCCCCCCCATAAAAATTTCGTAAAATCTATGGTTTTCAATTTATAACTACCAAATTTGGTATACCATCTCATGGTTATGTAACTTAGACGGTAGACGGTTTTGGGAAGTGGTCGGCCCCTGGTCAAGGGAGCCCCAAACAAAATTTTCATAAAAAGCTCCGTTTTTTACTCTTAAGAATACCCTATCTACGTTCTAAGGCGCTCTTTGGCCCTTTGAGGACCTTGCACCATAAACCATCAACCAACCAACTAACCAACCTACGGTCTAAGTTAGAGACTGTAGATAACAATAAAGTGCAAAAATATGCGTTTAATGGTGTATTAAAAACACAAATCAATATAGTTTAGCTTTCACTACCAACGAACGGCTTATCAGGAAGAAATATAATGTAATGTAAATAGAGAGTTCCAGATATTCAAAATTCAAAACGGTAAGAAAAAGATGATCAATGCCAATGTGAAGTCGAACGCAATCGACATCACATAGGTACATTGCATTTCTTTGTTGCGGGATTCACAGAAGCACACGCCAGATGTACTGCAGTTCTATAGATGTCTCCCAGAAGGTAAGTATTCCCATTCCTTTTTCTTTATTTTTTGTTTCGCAAAATTAAATTAACTAAATCAAAAAATTTTAAATAAGTTTACTGGAAAATTGCAGGAATATCTTTTTCATTCATTAACTTTCACCCGCTGAACTTGGTGATTCCACAAATAGTAATATGTACCTGGCAAATAACTGGTATCCCTGCTAGTACAAATTATATTAATGATTTATTTGCGCCCAGTTCAATCTAGTATGTCCATAAGAGCGTTTAGGGCCGTATGAAAAATACATTTCAACGTGTGCCGCTACGGCGGCGGAGTGATTTAGGGGCTGGCTTCTGACCACATGTCAAGAAGAATTTTGTATGTGGAGGCACTTACCCCCGGGCCTTGACCCGTTCCAAAAAATCGTCTACCGTTTAAGTTAGAGCACCATGAGATAGTATACCAAATTTGGTGGTTCTAAATTGAAAACTGTAGATTTTACAAAAAAATTTATGAGGTGGGCTCTGACCCAGTGCCCGTCCCGTTCCAAAAACCGTCTGCCGTCTAAGTTAGACTACCATGAGATACTATACCAAATTTGGCGGTTCTAAATAGAAAATTGTAGCTTCACGAAAAAAAATTGGGGGGGGGGATGAAACCCCCGTGCCACGACTTGTTCCGAAAACCGTCTAAGTTAGATTACCATGATATAGTATACCAAATTTGGTGGTTTTTAATTGAAAACTGTAGATTTCACGAAAATTTTGTAGGGGGGGTTCTAACCACCCGTGCTCCGACCCATTCTGAAAACCGTGTACCGTCTAAGTTAGAGTACCATGATGTAGTATACCAAATTTGGTGGTTCTAAATTGAAAACTGTAGATTTCACGAAATTTTTTATGGGGGAGGGCTCTAAACCCCGAGCTCCAACCCTTTCCAAAAAACCATCTACCGTCGAAGTTAAAATACCATGAGATAGTATACCAAGTTTGGTGGTTCTAAATTGAAAACGGCATATTCTAAGAAAATTTTGTACGGGGGAGGGCTCTGACCCCCGGGCCCCGACCCGTTCCAAAAACCGGCTCCCGTCTAAGTTAGAGTTTCATGATACCAAATTTGGTGGTTCTAAATTGAAAACTATAGATTTTACGAAAATTTTGTATGTGGGGGGCTCTTACCCCCGCGCCTTGACCTATTCCAAAAACCGTCTACCGTCTAAGTTAGAGTACCATGAGATAGTATACCAAATTTGGCGGTTCTAAATTGAAAACTAGATTTTACGAAAATTTTTGTATGGAAGGGGGTGGCTCTGACCACCCCTGGCTCCAACCGATTCCAAAAACCGTCTACAGTCTAAGTTAGAGTTTCGTGAGATAGTATACCAAATTTGGTGGTTCTAAATTGAAAACTGTAGTTTTTACGAAAAATTTTATGGGGGGGGGGGCTCTGACCCCGTGCTCGACCTGTTTCAAAAACCGGCTCCCGTCTAAGTTAGAGTTTCATGATACCAAATTTGGTGGTTCTAAATTGAAAACTATAGATTTTACGAAAATTTTGTATGTGGGGGCTCTTACCCCCCGCTCCTTGACCTATTCCAAAAACCGTCTAAATTAGAGTACCATGAGATAGTATACCAAATTGGTTCTAAATTGAAAACTGTAGATTTTACGAAAATTTTTGTATGGAAGGGGGTGGCTCTGACCCCCCCCCCCGGCTCCAACCGCTTCCAAAAACCGTCTACAGTCCAAGTTAGAGTTTCGTGAGATAGTATACCAAATTTGGTGGTTCTAAATTGAAAACTGTAGTTTTTACGAAAAATTTTATGGGGGCTCTGACCCCGTGCTCGACCTGTTTCAAAAACCATCTACCGTCTAAGTTAGAATACCATGAGATAGTATACAAAATTTGGTGGTTCTATATTGAAAACTGTAGATTTAACGAAAATTTTGTATTGGGGGTGGGGGCTATAAACCCTCGGGCCCCGACCCGTTCCAAAAACCGTCTACCGTCTACCGTCTAAGTTAGACTACCATGAGATAGTATACCAAATTTGGTGGTTCTAAATTGAAAACTGTAGATTCTACGAAAATTTTTGAACGGTGGGGAGCTCTGACCCCCGGGCCCCGACCCGGTCCAAAAACGGTCTTCCGCTAAGTGAGAGTTTCATGACACCAAATTTGGTGGCTCTAAATTGAAAACTGTCACTGAATACCTCTGTACATATGATGTAAATTTTCAGTGTAGCATCACTGTTACATTTCTGTTTTATGAGAAGCTGCCCTTCTGGGTATGTTTAGCAGCTTTCTTCCTTGTCACTGTATTGTTCTGTACATATGATATGACACTTATGCATTGCATTACTGTTGTCGATTTCTGTTTTTTTGTAAAGTTGCCCTCCTGGGTCCGTTTAGCGTATTTCTCTCTTGTCATTGCATAATTCTGTACATATAATAAGTATTTGTGCTTAATTGTTTCTACCATTTCTGTCATATTTCTAAATACTGTTGCACCTGTTAGTTCCTTCTCACATATGGGCTTTTCTGTGAATTAGTACCTTGTGCATATTTAATCTTGAGTATGGTAGTAATGCTTAATTGGAATTTGTGAATAGTATAGCATCATGTCCTTTGTTATCTACAATACTGTAGTATACATTTTCATTTGCATCGCTAGCGCTTTATTATCTGCCTCTCCTTCGCCCTTCGGGACGAAATAATTTTATGATTTTAACAATATTTTGTTTTACGTTTCACTGGAACTTTCCAGTTGTTGTATATACCACTGTATTTATTGGCAGAATTCTACTTTCATGTACATAGAAATGCTATTTTTATTTGAAGAATAAAGACAATTTTGAAATGTAGATTTTACGAAATTTTTATGAGGGGGCTTTCACCCCCGGGCTCTAACCCCTTCCAAAAAGCGTCTAGCGTCTAAGTTAGAGTTTCATGATACCATACGTAATGGTTCTGAATTGAAAACTGTAGATTTTACAAAAAAAAATTATAGGGGGGGGGGCTCTAACCCCCGGGCCTTGACCCGTTCCAAAAACGGTTTACCGACTAAGTTATAGTACCATGAGATAGTATACCAAATTTGGTGGTTCTAAATTGAATACTGTAGATTTTAGAACATTTTTATGACGGGGGGGGGCTCTTACCCCCGGGCTCCAACCCCTTCCAAAAACTGTCTAGCGTCTAAGTTAGAGTATCATGAGATAGTATACCAGATTTGGTGGTCCTGAATTGAAAACTGTAGTTTTTAAGAAAATTTTGTATGTGGTGGGGCTCTGACCCCCGGGCCTTGACCCGTTTCAAAAACGGTCTACCGTCTAAGTTAGAGTACCATGAGATAGTATACCAAATTTTGTGGTTCTAAAATGAAAACTGTAGATTTTACGAAATTTGTTATGAGGGGGGGGGGTCTGACCCCTGGGGGGGTCATACTCCACGCACTCAGCGTTATAGAATACCACCTAATTCACCTGTAGCTCTGTACTGTAACGTACCAGGAGATGTGACGTACCTGCCAGCAGGACGCACACGACATAAAGGCAGATAGGAATCAGAATAAAACGTCTGCGTAGCTCAGTTGGTAGAGTGACTTGTTCCGGAATAAGCGGCCTCGGGTTCGAATCCCGGCGTAGACCAAAAATGACGGAGAAATTTACTTCGTTATAATCTGTAAACGCGACGAATTGACGTAGTCGACGAATCTGTCCGCGACGAATTGACACTCGACGAACTGACGCAGGCGACGAATTGACGTAGTCGACGAATCTGTCCGCGACGAATTGACACTCGACGAACTGACGCAGGCGACGAATTGACGCACGCGACGAATTGACGTGACACCTAAGAACTGACTTATGACCATTCGTCCGAGAAGGGTCTGGGTTCGAATCCTGGTGAGGCATGGATTTTGGGTTTGTCTTACGGCACTGGCTCTCTCCCTTCCCTGGAACCAGTGACCCTAAATTAGGGACCGGCGACTGCTTATAGTCCGTTGAGTTGCTCCGGTGGCCGTTAGACATTCAATCAAAAAAAAAGTTTCCAATTGCTACGTTCACTATCCGATACTCACTCATTCTGCGCTGGTTTGTTTTTTGTTCTGCATTTTTGTAGAGTGTTGTGTTGTCGGCGCTCCCATAACGTTTACGCTTTACTTGGTATTTACAATCTGTGGCTCTTGGATATTTACCTAGTTTTTGTATTTTTAATAAAATTACGTCAAAAATCTGAATCTGAAGTGCGATTTTTGAACGATCGTAATACTTTCCTATAACGGCCATGTGTGAGAAAATAAAAACCATGTATTATTTGAGTGGAACTCGATGGGGCGTAATTTTGAACTCGAATGGGCGTAATTTCAAGTCTCGCCTTTCCTGATAAGGAAAGTTTGCTACGGTCCTGGTGGTGGGGGGGGGGGGAGGATTTCTACGAGAAATGCGTGGCCCATTTCTTTACGTTACATTTCCTTCATTACTGAGATTGTTCAATTCAATAAAGCAGCCTTGTTTCTCCAGAGGAAGCCTTGCTTAATTCGCAATAATTAGCGGAAAACGTGGGATAAGAATCTGAAACGCGCAGGGTTTACCAAATTAAAAGCCGTACAGAATACTACTGCAAAGTAAGTTTAATCTGCGGCCTATCTCCGTGTTCGATAGACCACGGACAATGATTTTAATAATTTAAATACTAGTGTCTAAGGCAATAGGTGTTACGAGCGGGGGTACGAATTGATTGCACTCCGGGTTCTTTTAAGATATTGCAGATGAGAGAGATCTGCACATTAAGAACTTTGGTAGTCAGTTGTCATCAGTGGCGTAACTACTCCAGTGGGGGCCCCTGGCAAAATTGCATTCTCCCCCCTCTCCATCCTTGATTATATCAAGGATATCAAAGATCAAGAACCTAAAAACAGGGGTGGTAGGTGTGGGAAATTTGTGTTCAAAGGTGGTGGCGGAAGGGTTTACCATTTAAAATGTAAAAATAGATGTTCGTAAAAATCAGTATTGAGTCAGTTAAAAAAACAGCCTGAAATTTCAAGGTGTTAATACCCTCCCCCTTCCCTTCCGCCACTGTCTTCTTCTCAGCCCTCAGCCACATTAAGTAGTTTTTGATTCGGTTCGGGAATACGGGTTGAATATTAATCACAATGAATAAGTTAACAATGCCTCTATTAGTACTTACGTTTCTCCTAAAATTGTTTCTTCCTTGCCTTCTGCTCTGCAAAGGTGTCAACTACTTCTTTAAAGTCCAATTTCCGAGCTAAAGACTGTAAGACTGTTCAATAGATAGTACGGCCAAACCATGCAATCTTTCCTGCGCCATTGTGCTTCTCAAATAGTTTTTTATTATTTTTAACTTCGAAAATGACCGTTCAGCACTAGCAGTTGTAACCGGAATTATCAAAAATAATAATAAAGCGGTGCAAACCTCAGGAAAAGTTGAACAAACAAAATGATTTTTTTACAATTAAAAAGTTTGCAAGTTCACGGATAGATGATACCTTTTCTATTTGACTTTTAAAGGTTAGCCGCATGCTAAGGATTTCTCCAAAAAATGAGGTAGAAATATCCCGTGGATATCTTGTGACGTATATTCTAAATTAACTTTCCTTTTTAGTTTCTTCCCTATGTAAATTTTGAGTTTGTTCTCAGTTATACTTCACAACCTAACGTGACATCTCTCTCACGAGAATACCGTTGGCAACACCTTTGAGGTCAGAGTGAACGTGACGTGTAACTGTATGAGATAAGAACGATAGATAAAAACTACGATACAACAGTTGCTCGTGTGGGTGTTGAATTGTGTTAGATATGTGGTATGTGATTTTTATGCTATCCTGAAGTGCCTTATCTGTGTTGGAGAAATGAAGCATCATTTACAGTAAGTTGACTTCTGTTTAAATGTTTCGTCTGGCCGTTAAAGTTTAATTTAGGAACTATTTGATCGTATGGTTATGTTTTAAAAATAACGTAAGAAGAGCGACAAAAGTTCAACACGAAAAGAGATTATGTTATATTGGCACCCGAACCTCAGCCGAACAGATTCATAGTAGAAGTAAAAAAAAAATGACAAACGTTACGGACCCTCTCCGTCTCTTCTCTGACCATTATTGCCATAATGTTGTGCCTAATAATTCTACAGCACATACTCCACGCACTCAGCGTTATAGAATACCACCTAATTCACCTGTAGCTCTGTACTGTAACGTACCAGGAGATGTGACGTACCTGCCAGAAGGACGCACACGACATAAAGGCAGATAGGAATCAGAATAAAACGTCTGCGTAGCTCAGTTGGTAGAGTGACTTGTTCCGGAATAAGCGGCCTCGGGTTCGAATCCCGGCGTAGACCAAAAATGACGGAGAAATTTACTTCGTTATAATCTGTAAACGCGACGAATTGACGTAGTCGACGAATCTGTCCGCGACGAATTGACACTCGACGAACTGACGCAGGCGACGAATTGACGTAGTCGACGAATCTGTCCGCGACGAATTGACACTCGACGAACTGACGCAGGCGACGAATTGACGCACGCGACGAATTGACGTGACACCTAAGAACTGACTTATGACCATTCGTCCGAGAAGGGTCTGGGTTCGAATCCTGGTGAGGCATGGATTTTGGGTTTGTCTTACGGCACTGGCTCTCTCCCTTCCCTGGAACCAGTGACCCTAAATTAGGGACCGGCGACTGCTTATAGTCCGTTGAGTTGCTCCGGTGGCCGTTAGACATTCAATCAAAAAAAAAAGTTTCCAATTGCTACGTTCACTATCCGATACTCACTCATTCTGCGCTGGTTTGTTTTTTGTTCTGCATTTTTGTAGAGTGTTGTGTTGTCGGCGCTCCCATAACGTTTACGCTTTACTTGGTATTTACAATCTGTGGCTCTTGGATATTTACCTAGTTTTTGTATTTTTAATAAAATTACGTCAAAAATCTGAATCTGAAGTGCGATTTTTGAACGATCGTAATACTTTCCTATAACGGCCATGTGTGAGAAAATAAAAACCATGTATTATTTGAGTGGAACTCGATGGGGCGTAATTTTGAACTCGAATGGGCGTAATTTCAAGTCTCGCCTTTCCTGATAAGGAAAGTTTGCTACGGTCCTGGTGGTGGGGGGGGGGGAGGATTTCTACGAGAAATGCGTGGCCCATTTCTTTACGTTACATTTCCTTCATTACTGAGATTGTTCAATTCAATAAAGCAGCCTTGTTTCTCCAGAGGAAGCCTTGCTTAATTCGCAATAATTAGCGGAAAACGTGGGATAAGAATCTGAAACGCGCAGGGTTTACCAAATTAAAAGCCGTACAGAATACTACTGCAAAGTAAGTTTAATCTGCGGCCTATCTCCGTGTTCGATAGACCACGGACAATGATTTTAATAATTTAAATACTAGTGTCTAAGGCAATAGGTGTTACGAGCGGGGGTACGAATTGATTGCACTCCGGGTTCTTTTAAGATATTGCAGATGAGAGAGATCTGCACATTAAGAACTTTGGTAGTCAGTTGTCATCAGTGGCGTAACTACTCCAGTGGGGGCCCCTGGCAAAATTGCATTCTCCCCCCCCTCTCCATCCTTGATTATATCAAGGATATCAAAGATCAAGAACCTAAAAACAGGGGTGGTAGGTGTGGGAAATTTGTGTTCAAAGGTGGTGGCGGAAGGGTTTACCATTTAAAATGTAAAAATAGATGTTCGTAAAAATCAGTATTGAGTCAGTTAAAAAAACAGCCTGAAATTTCAAGGTGTTAATACCCTCCCCCTTCCCTTCCGCCACTGTCTTCTTCTCAGCCCTCAGCCACATTAAGTAGTTTTTGATTCGGTTCGGGAATACGGGTTGAATATTAATCACAATGAATAAGTTAACAATGCCTCTATTAGTACTTACGTTTCTCCTAAAATTGTTTCTTCCTTGCCTTCTGCTCTGCAAAGGTGTCAACTACTTCTTTAAAGTCCAATTTCCGAGCTAAAGACTGTAAGACTGTTCAATAGATAGTACGGCCAAACCATGCAATCTTTCCTGCGCCATTGTGCTTCTCAAATAGTTTTTTATTATTTTTAACTTCGAAAATGACCGTTCAGCACTAGCAGTTGTAACCGGAATTATCAAAAATAATAATAAAGCGGTGCAAACCTCAGGAAAAGTTGAACAAACAAAATGATTTTTTTACAATTAAAAAGTTTGCAAGTTCACGGATAGATGATACCTTTTCTATTTGACTTTTAAAGGTTAGCCGCATGCTAAGGATTTCTCCAAAAAATGAGGTAGAAATATCCCGTGGATATCTTGTGACGTATATTCTAAATTAACTTTCCTTTTTAGTTTCTTCCCTATGTAAATTTTGAGTTTGTTCTCAGTTATACTTCACAACCTAACGTGACATCTCTCTCACGAGAATACCGTTGGCAACACCTTTGAGGTCAGAGTGAACGTGACGTGTAACTGTATGAGATAAGAACGATAGATAAAAACTACGATACAACAGTTGCTCGTGTGGGTGTTGAATTGTGTTAGATATGTGGTATGTGATTTTTATGCTATCCTGAAGTGCCTTATCTGTGTTGGAGAAATGAAGCATCATTTACAGTAAGTTGACTTCTGTTTAAATGTTTCGTCTGGCCGTTAAAGTTTAATTTAGGAACTATTTGATCGTATGGTTATGTTTTAAAAATAACGTAAGAAGAGCGACAAAAGTTCAACACGAAAAGAGATTATGTTATATTGGCACCCGAACCTCAGCCGAACAGATTCATAGTAGAAGTAAAAAAAAAATGACAAACGTTACGGACCCTCTCCGTCTCTTCTCTGACCATTATTGCCATAATGTTGTGCCTAATAATTCTACAGCACATACTCCACGCACTCAGCGTTATAGAATACCACCTAATTCACCTGTAGCTCTGTACTGTAACGTACCAGGAGATGTGACGTACCTGCCAGAAGGACGCACACGACATAAAGGCAGATAGGAATCAGAATAAAACGTCCGCGTAGCTCAATTGGTAGAGCAATTTATTCCGGAATGAGGGGATCCGGGTTCGAGCCCCTGCGCGGATAAAAATGACGGAGAAATTTACTTCGTTATAATGGCGCCCGAACTATCCGGATGACCCGACCGTTCAAAATCTCGCATTGGTGTGATGTTATTTCCACACCGCGTGATAGGAAAATTAAGAGAATCCCTTCTCCAGCACTTCAAAAAAAAAAAAAATAATAAATAAATAACTAAAAAATAAGGGGGAGATGATGTAACGTACCAGGAGATGTGACGTACCTGCCAGAAGGACGCACAAGACATAAAGGCAGATAGGAATCAGAATAAAACGTCCGCGTAGCTCAATTGGTAGAGCAACTTATTCCGGAATGAGGGGACTCGGGTTCGAATCCTGGCGCGGATAAAAATGACGGAGAAATTTACTTCGTTATAGTGCGAGGCCTGCGGTTCAGATTTGTCTGATAGTGAATACGCAAGGCACGAAAATCATGTGCTGCGTACTTCAACTGCAGTACCTCAACAGCAATTTACCCCACCACCCCCGTGAGAAGGAGCAAAATCCTTGCTCATTACTTACCCCGTGCGGGTTCTATTGTATTGAGGGGAAACGGCGGATCGCTTAGGTTTCTTGAGGATCTCGAAGATTACTTCGATTTGTACAATGTTCCTGAAGATTGTCAAATACCTATTGCGGGCACATGTTTGCAAGACACTGCCAAGGTCTGGTACAGAGAGTGGCGTCGGATGAACCCAGAGGGCTCTTATCATCAATTTAGAGCTGAATTTTTGAATGTATTTCCCTTTGGCACAAATAAGGCCGGCCTTGCTTAACAATTGTTTTCCAGGCGACAGCGGGCGTCAAATAGTCCCGTCTCGTTCGCTTTGGAAATAGTTAGGCTTTACAAATTATGGGATCCTTCTGCAGTCGAATCCGACGTTATAGATACTTTACTACAGCAGCTGGATCCCTTCCTGCAGGATTTTTTGGAAGTTCGACGTCTTGTCTTCGTTCACGAGTGCCTGAAACTCATCTGAGTTTTTGAGGAACGACACAGCAAAGGGCAATCTTCAGAAAACCCTATTACCTCAGGTCCAAGAGTACCGTCAACCTAAGCAGTTCCAAGAACCTCCTCTTCAAACTAATAAGTATCAGCAGCCTAAACAGAACTTTCAACAAAGACAATCTATCAATCAGCCTAGACAGGCTGCTTATCAGTCAAGGGTGGAGAACGCCTATCAGCAGTCTAGATACGTGCCGCCGCATCGTCAGGCACCAGAGATGCGACATCCTGACTGTTATGGGAACCAGGATAACAACCAAGTTTCTCGTCCCCGGGATAATTACTACCCGGTTGACCAGACATATCCAAAACACCGTGCTGGGGGGCAAGGCAAGCCTAGTGATACTAATGCTGCCTCTCCTGCACGTTATTATAACTCGGCACGTTCTGGTGCTTCTGCAAATTTTCAAAGTCAACCAAGACATGATAATCAGTTTCACTCCAATTTAAACTTCCACAGGAGGTAGATGGGTCGATTCTATCTCCTTGTATTTCTGAAGACCACAAATCTCTTTTTTTAACCATTCAAGCTCCGTAGTTGCCTGATATTCTTGTCACCTTGGGTAAAGTAGTGGTGTCGACTAAAATCGATTCTGGGTCTGATATTTCTGCTTTAAACTTTGAATTATGTGCTGCAACCTTTCCCAATGCTTCTGTCGAGCCCTCCCAGCAATGTCTGCGTGGTGCCGACAATAATATGTTTTCAATCTCTGGCTCAGTTCATTTGCCTGTCAAGATTGGTAAAGTTCAACTTTCACACACTTTCTTCTTGATCCAAAAGTTACCCGTTGATTGCCTTCTGGAGTGGACTTTATTAAAATATTCAAACTTACGCTTGATTTTGAACGTGGGCTAATCTTAATGCCTGAGGTTAGTCCTCCCACTCCAGAAGAGCCTATTAATTTTTCTGTAATTCTTGCGAGCGAGATATTGTTACCTGAGCACAAGAGCCAACTTGGTCAGGTTTTAAACAGCCGACCAGGGTTATTTTCAGACAAGTCAGGGTTCCCACAGGTGCTGCATCACACCATTGATACGGAGAGGGCTAATCCCATAGCATGTAAGCCTTATCCATGTCCGAACCAGAAAAAAAGCTGAGTTCCAAAAACAAATTCAGGACATGCTCCATTCGGGAATTATTAAGGAATCACTTATGCCTTGGGCAGCACTTGCTTTTCTTGTTCCTAAGAAACAATCTGGAGAGTATCGTTTTGTGATAGATTATCGGAAACTGAATGCGGTGACTAAAGCTATCAATTACCCGTTACCTATAATAAGCGATATTCTCCAGGATTTATCATCAACAAACTGGCTGTCAACTTTAGATTTGGCTAGCCGCTATTGGAAGGTTGCTGTCCACCCAAATTCAGTAGAGAAAACTGGATTCGTTACCCCGTTTGGAGCATATGAGTTCCTGAAAATACCCTTTGGATTGGCATATGCTCCCGCAACCTTTCAGCGCCTTATGGACTCAGTCTTACGTCCTGTGCTCGGACCTAATGTCCATGTCTATCTGGATGATATTATTATATCTTCTGAGACTTTTGAAGAGCATCTGTCTCTGTTCGACCAAGTTTTCGAACTGTTACATAATGCGGGTTTGACATTAAAACCTGCAAAATGTCAAATTGGACGGGACGAGCTAGTATATCTGGGATTAAAAATTACTCCTAATGACATAATAACTGATGACTCAAAGGTCAAGCCAATTTCTGATTTTCCTAGGCCTAAGTCAGCAAAGGAGTTATATAGATTCTTGGGCATGACCGGGTGGTATCAACAGTTCGTTCCGGGGTACGCTACTCTATGCGAACCTTTATTTGCATTAAAACGAAAGTATAAACACTTTGTTTGGTCCACGGAGGCAGAAACTGCTTTTAATGCTCTTAAACATGCTACGGTTTGCCGCCCCGGTGGCGCAGTGGTCTAAGCGATAGCCACTGATCATTCGTCCGAAAGGGGTCCGGGTTCGAATCCCGGTGAGGCATGGATGTTGTGTTTGTCTTAAGGCACTGGCTCTCTCCCTTTACTGGAACAGTGACCCTAAATTAGGGACGGGCGACTGCTTACAGCCCATTGAGTTGTTCACGGTGGTCGTTAAACCTTCAATCAAAAAAATCATGCTTTGGTTTCACCACCTGTGTTAGCTTTTCCTAACCATGCAGGCCGCCCCGGTGGCGCAGTGGTCTAAGCGATGGCCTCTGATCATTCGTCCGAAAGGGGTCCGGGTTCGAATCCCGGTTAGGCATGGATGTTGTGTTTGTCTTACGGCACTGGCTCTCTCCCTTCCCTGGAACCAGTGACCCTAAATTAGGGACGGGCGACTGCTTATAGCCCATTGAGTTGCTCATGGTGGTCGTTAAACCTTCAATAAAAAAAAACAATCTTTTTACAAAAACCTTGTTCCCAGTACGCCAGCAAGATGCAAAGCTGTGATTAAAGCTAAAGGCTGGGTAACAAAATGTTAGGTGCATTTTATAATTTTGCCTTATTATATTTCTGTAGTTAAATGTAATTCCATTCCTTATGAATTACAAAAATGATTCATAGCTGTAAACCTAAGTATCGGGCCTAATTCCAAGGCATAATGGATGTTAAGAAACTGAGTTACACTAGAAGAAAAAAAAATCTGTGATCCCTTAGGCCGTAAATGCGATGAATACTCCCTTCTCTTTCGCTCGGAATGTAAGAGAGGCCGAGAGAGTAACAACGAGCAGTGGACTATGATGAAAAATAGGTTTTGGCCTGCTAAGAAAATAATATCTTTTTTTTTTTTTCTCAGTAAGTTCTTTGAACTAGATTTTTTAGGCATTTCAAAATTATTAGTGTTTTTCCTAATCCTTAGGGCACCACTGAAGCCATATTAAGGAAACTAGTGTCGACCTGGTGGCCGACTGGCACAAGGCGCAGACTTGTCTTCACTCGAATCAACCTGGTACCGTGTTCGAGTCGCAGGTGTAACATAGATTGATGTGTGCAGCCTATCTTACGGCTCTGTCTCTGTTGCTTTCTGAAATCTGAAACCAGTAGCCCTAAATTTGGCAACTGCTAATAGCCTTAAGAACAACTCTTGGCCGCCCCCGGTGGCGCAGTGGTCTAAGGCACTGGCCTCTGATCATTCGTCCGTAAGGGGTCCGGGTTCGAATCCCGGTCAGGCATGGATGTTGTGTTTGTCTTACGGCACTGTCTCTCTCCCTTCCCTGGAACCAGTGACCTTAAATTAGGGACGGGCGATAGCCCACTGAGTTGCTCACAGTGGTCGTTAAACCTCCAACCAAAAAAAAAAAAAACAACCATGCAGAAAAGTTTAATATTTATACTGATGCATCAGGTGTTGGTCTAGGTGCTGTTTTATCTCAACGAGGGCGCCTTTCGAACTCTTAACAGAGCAGAACGTAATTACTCTGCTACTGAGCGAGAATGCTTAGCTATTTTGTTTGCAGTTACCAAATTTAAATGTTATCTCAATCACTTAACTGGCAATGTCATCACGGATCATTCGGCATTACAATATTTAAATACTGCAAAGAATCTTTCTCAAAGACATAAAGTGGACACTTAGACTTCAGTAATTTAATGTCCGGATTCAATATCGCCCTGGTAAGTCAAACCAACTGCCTGACGCACTGTCTCGCTCTCCGGTCAGTTCTGGTGGCCAGGCGGATACTGAACCTCCCTCCCTATTTCTAATCTCTGAAATCACTTCAAGGGAGCAGATAATTTCTGAGCTGCCGAATGATCCAGATTTTGGGGAAATCTATAATTTCTTACTCGCTGGTTCTTCTGCTCCTAGTGAACCTTCTTTAGCGGGTCGTAGTCAAAATTATGAGATCATTGATGGTATTTTGTATTACAAAAATATTGTGAATTCTAGAGTTGTGTACCGCCCTGCGATACCCCAGTCTCTCCGCATGGCTTTATTACATGAATTTCATAATATTCCTCTTGCCAGCCACTTAGGCATACGAAACACTCGTACTAAGCTTCGAGACGTAGCCTATTGGCCGGGCATGTACGATAGTATACTCGCATACATTCCCTCTTGTGAGTACTGTCAGAAGTACAATTATGATAATAAAAAACCGGCCGGTCACCTTGTTTATAGTTCTAATAATTATGTTTTCGAAACCATATCTATAGATTTATTGGGCCCTTATCCATCATTAACTAAAACTAAGTCTCATTATATTTTAGTTGTTACAGATAACTTTTCTAAATGGGTGAAAGCATTCCCCATTAAATCAGCTACTGCTGATGTAATATGTGATACTCTTATACATAATATTTTTACTCGTTTTGGCTGACCCCGTACCGTAGTCTCGAACCACGGGGTTCAGTTCATTTCAGAATTGTTCGAGCGAATGTGTGCGAGGCTTCAGATAAAACACAAATTTATCAGCCCATATCATTCTCAAGCCAATCCTGCTGAGCGTGTTAATCGAACCTTACTAAAGATGATCTCAACTTTCATTGGCAATAATCATGAGCGTTGGGACGAACATGTTGAAAGGTTTTGCTTCGCCCTTCGCTCATCATTTTATGACTCAACGTGGCTTACGCCCGCTGAACTTTTCTAGGGCGCAAAATCCGCACCCCATTTGAAAATTTAACTGGCATTGTCGATGAAATTAACCAAAGACCAACACCTGAGTATGTAAATCAACTAGCAGAAAAGGCACAGGCTGCTATCAGTGGCTGAAGCTATATTCACGCTATGCGTGAATATAGCCCACAGACTAGGTTCACGCTCCTTCTGTGATTGGTCCGAACGATTGTAAGGAAGTGGTCTTTTTTGGGTAGGGATTTGATGATTGAAGTCTTCCTGTTCAGCTGCACGGAATATTCTGTTGCACTTTGAATTATTGTCATTAGATGGCGTCGTGTTCTGTTCTGTAGGTTGTTTATATGAGATTTGCTCTGTTGTGAATTGTGATAAATGTTTACATAGGCGAAGCGGTAAGTATGTTTGAGTAGGTGCCAATGAAGAATTTTTAAATTAGAATAGGAGACAGCATGTAATTTCGCCATACCGTACGCGTCTTTTGGGGCAGTTTCGAAACATAAATGAGTTTTTTACTGATTAAAAAGTGTGCAAATTTGCGGAGGTAAGCTGTGCGAAGAAATTACAGTCACTTAACTCTCGGCCCCATCAGTCCAATGTCATATGTTTGGAGGAAGACTTCGTATTCATGTCTTGCATATTGTATATTTAAACTAGTAATTGAAAAACTACTTTTTAAAAGTAGCTAACTACTGCTACAATCACATTCTTGAAAAGTACCTTGCTACAGCTACAACTACGTTTTTTGAAAAGTAGCTACTTTTGATACCTAAGTTAAAGGTACAAATTCTGGAGATCTTTATATGCATATTTTTCATTTTTTTCCATCTCGATATATCGAGAAATACTTATATATTTCTATTTGTAGCAATGCTGAACCAGTGGTATAACTACTAGGTAATGAAGTGGCATGCTGCAGCTGCTAGTTCTAATTTTATGGAGAAAAAACAAAACAAATAATTAACCCAAAGATTCAGATTTTTCTTTAAGATAAACTTAGCTAAAAGATATCAGATTTTTCTTTAAGATAAACTTAGCTAAAAGATATCAGATTTTTCTTTAAAATAAACTTAGCTAATAAATGTCAAGTTACTTTTAAAACACTAGATTTCCAACAGATTGAAGCTCTTTGGCTCAATACGATCACTCTGCAATATTTTTTATACGATTGCTCTGCAAAGAATTGTAAATAATATGATTGCTCTGCAAAGAATTGTAAATAATATGATTGCTCTGCATGGCTTGTAAAACGATTGCTCTGCAATGATTTGTAAATAATATGATTGCTCTCCAATTGCCTTTTCTCTGTGCTGAGGAGGAAAAGTACTAGCACACATGGAGAGCACCTGCGGACAATGTGTGAAAACAGTCAGTCACCTAGAATTACGTACATGATAGGTGTAAACTTTTTTCGTGGCAGCCACAGATTTGTGATGGGTGATTTCTTCAAGTGATTTTAGTTTTGGACAAAACAATTACACTTTGCTATTCCTTTTAGTACTTATAGTAAGTATGTCTCATTCACTGCATAGGAAAACTTGAATAGGCTAGCAAATGACATCCATTTGCAAAATGTCACAAAGGTGTCCAAGTGAAGCTCTGTATCAGCAGTGGCGTATATTCGAGGCTAGCTGCGAAGCCCATAGAATGCACAAATCAAAGTAAATGAAATATACACAAATAAAAAACAATTAGCAACAGTATTAAAATATGTCTATGCTTTCGCTGCGACAAAAAACGTGCGGATTTGCTTCTTTTGTTTAAAAGAATCTATGGCGAGCAAAGAATAACGGGTCTCCCAGGATGGTGTTATCGTAACGCAAACAGCTCTACCAGTCAGTCTTCACTGTTCTGATCCGAAGAATTTCGATACGACCGCCATCTAGCATTTCCATGACAACATGAATGAGCAGGTGAAGGGGAATGCTTTGGCAACGGTTCGCTCAGAAAAGAGAAGACTTGGACTACACATTAGTCACTCACTTGCTCCCACCGATAATAGTATGTGTTTCACGAGAGTTGTTTCAGTTTGTGTGAAGTGTCAATAAATTAAAATTGGTAATATTGTATCTTAAATTTGTGGCTTTGTTGGATTTGAACTGTTTTGATAATTTTTTTGAAAGCTTTTCTAAACATCTACTATCAGAACTTAAAGAACTCTATGCTTCAAATTTTAATATAGCTTGACTAAAAAATTAACTAAAGGTGTTTTGATTCCCTTGATGAATACAAAAAGAAATGGGTAAGAGACATTTCAGTTAAAGTCTTCAGCCTGCTCGATAGATGGTGCCACGGTATGTCCCTTAGTGGATCTTTTATTTTAACGTAACACTGCAATAAATATAGATATTTTTCATTATATCAAAGGTATCTGAGACTTAGATTGCAATAGAATCGGGTAAAAGAGATGATATGCTTGTGAAAGTTGTCACAAATATTCTAGGCAGCAGGGTTTAGATGAACATCGTAGAATAAAAGGTCATCACATAAGTAGACTTACCAATCCTGCCCCAGGTGCATTTTCTTTTCAATGCATAGTTTGTGACAAATCATTTACCCTTAAGGCATCATATCTGAGGCATTGCAAAACATTTTCTCATTTTTCTTGCAGTGTAACGTTAAAATAAAAGATCCACTAAGGTACATACCGTGGCGCCATCTATCGAGCAAGCCGAAGACGGAACCTTAGCCGACATTTCTTGTTACATAAAGATGAATAAATTGTTGGACATTGTGTTTAGTGTGGTGTACAAATCAGCAGACCTAATATTAGTTTCCATCAGTAACTGCCGAAAGAAGTTTTTCTACATTAAAAAGAATCAAGATATATCTTAGAGCCATGTACATTTCAGCAACTTGGCTGTTATGTCAATAGAAAAAACATTCTTTTTAATTTTTAAATATGAAAAAGTACTTGGAAGAAACTTTTTATGTAAACGTAACACTGAAGTCCACACAAAAGGAAAGAAGAATGGAGTTCATGTACAAATAAAGTATTCAGAAAAAGAATGGAGTTCATGTACAAATAAGTGTTCAAATCCTAATCCGTATAATTAGTTTGTATCGTACTAGCAGTAGCATGTACCTAAAATTTAGAAAAAAGGGTTACTTCTATTACGTTACAACTGAAAAATAAACCGCAATTTAAAAAAAACAGTACTGGGAATGTCGGTGTCGGACCCAAGATACGCCACTGAGTATCAGCTAAAGAAAACATGCAAATAAATGCCTGTAGCTAGTAAGTCCGGATTGCATTCTTATGGTGTAGGACACTGAGTTATCTATTTGTATGCAACCATATCCAGTAATGATCACTAAAGTCTTATAGTTTTATTAACCTTAAGCGTGTAACTATATTTTACCGCCGAATCCTTTTATTGCAAAAAATGTATGTTCATGCATTGGTCCACACTCCATGTTAGTGTTAATCCTGATTGGCTGATTGATAACCTTGAATTATGTACTTCTGTTCTAAAAATTACATAAAGAGGTAAAACTACAGGGCTCTATAGGTAGCCCCTTATTTTTCCGGACAATCTTCATAACTCCCCCTCCCACATACGCACGCACGAAAAACACATGCTCCATTGTGTTCAGAATCCAGAGAAAATTGCTGTGCTTAGGGATACTAAAGTAAATATTGTGTGTGTGTGTGTGGGGGGGGACTTTGTCCTAGTTATGCCATTGTGCTACACACGACACTACTGTAAAAGTATATTACAGTAACAGCATTACTTCTAATCACTGATTTATATTAATATTTAAATCTGGCAAATAACCCAGATGCTAGTAAGTACATGACATTTAAGCTGTAGTGGCTTCGTAACTACCGTTTTAATTACAGTAACTTCATAGCATTAACACTATGTATTTTGAAAGTGTACTGGCATAGACTACAACTGGTCTGTTTAAATTTGGCAAACTATGTCGGATAGAACCCTTTGTATTCTGTTAAAAATGATAGTTACGTTTATCACTTGTACTTTTAAATTACATTATAAATGATATTCTTATCTTACTGCTCATCATAATGTAGCCATACTTCAGGAAAACAAAGCATGGCATGTAAGCATTTCATCCATCTTGAAGTTAGTTCCCCAACTCCGAAACTATGACAAATAGCACAAAATGTCAATTGTGAAGTTTGGGAGCACCATGTGTTTGCTACAGATTAGTCATAAAAGGTGGGGGCCAATGAATAGGTGAATTAGACTGCACAGTGGGGATTGCAAGGTATGGAAGTGTATTTACAGTATATGGAAGTACAGTGTCATCAGAATGCTTTCTAGGGATTGGAGAAAAAACTGGTGCCGTTGAGGCCTGGCAGTAGCAGAGCCTCAACCTAACTGAATCGGACTGTTTTACCTAACTGAATCAGACTGTTTTTTAATTTATTTATTCAATCGTCGTCCATCAAAATATATGTTCTTTTTTTAACAAAATTAATCTTGGCAGAGTTTTTTCTTTCTACTTCTCTCTCTCTTTTTTTTTTCTTTCTTCGTAGTGGCTAAGCACATATCCATAGATTTTTTGTTTGCCGAAACCACCTCAGAAATAGCCAGTGAAGTGGGCACCTGATGCTATATGTAATATATGTATATTCAATTTCAAAGGTTTGTACGACTAAGTAAATCCTTATATTTATATAATGACGAGACAAAAATTTCTTATTTATACAAAAAAATCATTAGCATGTGTGAACTGCATATTTTATTGCACTTTTCTTGTATATCTTTTAAAGTACAACATAGCTTTACGCTTTGAAGAGTGCTTAAACTCGGTTTCTTGAAGATTCATGGGCATCCTGCAAACTTTTACTCCTCTGAAACTCTTATTTGCCCGTGGCAAGGATAACCTGACTGTGGAGTGCACATTTTAACACAATAAATAATGACATGAAAAATTTATGAAAGGAATTAAAAAACTAAGAAATGTGCGAAAAAAGTGGCCTTTTTTTGCAATATTTTTGTCAAATATCAAAGTTTTCAATTTTATCTGTCGCTCCTCCAAATTAAAAAGCAAGGCCCTGCAGCATGTTGATCCTAGGTATTATTACCTTGTGTGCAAGTAAGCAAAGTACTGTGACTTCCGTACATGTGTGGAATGCTAGTTTAGTGATGACACACAGTGAATGCATATTATTTAAGGTTTCCTATGCAGGTGAAATAAGGTAACATGACTTCATTGAATGACAACTGTATGTACAATGGAGTACACTTCTGAACAGTGGTCTGAGATAGTGTTGATATATGGAGAATGTTGGTGAAATGCACGTGCAGCTGCTCAGCTGTACTCGTAGCATTTTCCTGGTGGTCCTTGTCCTACACCTTCCACGATCACACCCGCCTTGTACAACATAACATCTCTGCCAAACAAGTAACACTATGACTTGGTAATGCTCTGGTAGACCACATCAATCCTTGAATAGGTTGAGCGCTGTGAGTGTTGTGTCCTTTGCACTTGCCCACCCGTAATATAGTGTACGAGAACTCGCTGTGGCCTGATAGCTAGATGTGCATGGAAGATACTGCGAATCATGGGTTTTACCCATACGACAGAGTACCCCAGCAGGCCATGTATACTGGTGATCATCAGTTCCATACAGACCGGTGTAATTATGTCCTCAATCAAAAGTCAATGAACCTATTATAGTTTCTAGCGAACATTTTGTGGACAGATGAATTCAAATTCACACATGACCACAATCACAACAGGCACAATCACTATCACAGGAGCATGGATGAGCAATGGTGGTTACAAGTAAGTCCAGGTATGTTGGTGGTTTAATGTCTGGTGTGGCATCTGGAAAAACATTTGCCAGATCAGTGTTCTTCCAAGGTTCTCTCACTGGACTACAATATCTACAACTGCTCCATGGTACCATACCAGACTTTTTGGATGATGTTTCATGTACAGTCTCATATGTGGTTTCAAAGCAATGGCACACATTGCACAGCATCGGTCAGCAACTTTCTCACCGCCACGTTCCACTGACACATCTAGGGCTATGGCAGCCCGAGTCACCAGACCTAACCCACTGGATTTTTTCCTGTTGAGGTTACTTGAAATCTAAGGTATATGATACATCAACCCCTGCAGGTGTGCTGCAAGAGCAGGTTCTTGCAGGGTAGTTACCAGTGCTGAAAGTTAACTGATATTCTTGATACCTACTATGTAAGTCACATCCAGGAACACATTGTAACAAATGATGGACATTTGGAATACTCTTAACTTTGATAGATATGTTTCTTTCTAGTAATGTAATAGCTGAGGGCCTCTATGTCAACAACACATGGCTGCACTTAATGATTTGTGTAAGTTGATTGTGTGGTGTGTACTATTAAATGTCTACAACTTATTCTGAGTATTATTTTCAGATCTAGTGTTCATATCACACTGCCATAGTGGTGCTGTTTCTTCATCAGCTCGTCATGGCATTTACTTTCATGGTTACCTAAATGCACTCATACATTTGCCTCCTCAATGTACAGCCTAATTTTTATCTATTGACCTACACATTTTATTACCAATTTTAGCAAACACATGATGCTCCCCAACTTTGCAATTTACATTTTTTTCAGATTTTGGGATACTAGCTTCCCAGATTTGCTACCAGGTGCACTACAGTCAAGCTTATTGAATCTGCCCCCTCGCACATTTCCTGATCCCGTTGGTTCCACATCTAAGGATGTGAAGCTTCTGTTTGCCAATGCAGCTGTGTGCATGTATATATATATATATATATATATATGTGTGTGTGTGTGTCCACTTTATATTATGTAATAAAAATAAAGGACCTTGTTCAATTTCCCAGGACATGTTCTACACCCCAAAATAAGACATATACTCTATATAAACATTAATGAGGAACAATTTTGCTTACCCTTTATAACTTTTTTTTTTATGTAAATTTCTTGCCAGTGTTAGCTATAAAAATGCCTGTTGAAATGATTTTGAAGACACACAGTGAATTGGTATGTTTACAGGAAGAAAAGTGCTTGCAATTTCTGATATGAGACTCAACACAGCCTGGGCATATGTTTTTATTGACTGTTGAACTCATTAAAATTTAGTGGAGGTGTTGTGGATTGTCTGACAGTTGTTTGGAACTTGCTTCTGAACCGTGTAAGTGAATGGAGTGGAGTAAATGAGAGTTTTTAAATGTCCCCACAAGTAGAAATCCATTGGAAAATCTGGAAAGCACTAGTGCCAAGCTGAATGTCCTCAGTGACCTATTCACTGGGCAGGGTAGTTATTGTCCAAGAGTTCTTGTATCATATAGCTAAAATGACTTGGGGCTCATGGACTATATACATTGTGAACCATATACATTTATACATACATAAACCATATTCATTGTGGGAAGTATCAATGGCACATTCTCTACTTCAGATGCCACCATGCATGTTTTTCTCTGCCCATAAGTGATTGTTGTGAAAATTTATGATGCTCTCACTGGTGAATCTGGCCTAATCTGTAAAGAGCACTGATGAAATGAATGGGTCACCCGCCCATTTCTGCATACTCCATTAGCCAGTTGTTTGTGGTGGATAATCAGGAGATGTGAAATCCTGCACATGCTACACGTAGTATGGGTACAAGCTCTGTTCATACAGAACTCTCGGCAAGGTCATGCTTTTGAGATATTTTCTATTGCAGCTATTTCTTTATTCTGGGCACCATGATTCTCTCCTCTAAAGCAAGTGTCCGGATGGCTCTTTGTCTCCTACTGTTTGCAGTAATGGGCTCTCTCTCTCTCTCTCTCTCTCTCTCTCTCTCTCATTCTCATTCTCATGTGACTGTAAACAGTGACAAATGTTTCCCTGTGTGCAAGGTGCTGATGTGATAATGTTTGATGGTACGTAGATATGCCTAACCTCCCAACTTTTACCAAGTGATTTCAATACAAAAGATGTGTCTGTGTCAATTCATGAAATGAATAACCTTCCATGCTCATGTGAAAACAGAAGGAGATTAGTGTAGCACAATATGTGCTTAGCACATGGTTCATACGCATCCTGGAAAAGTCCTGGAATTCCAAATTGCCCTGGAAATATCCTAAAATTCTGTTACATGTCCTGGAATTCTATCCATTCCTGCCTTTTTGTCCCTGCACAATGTTTCATAGTTAAGAATTTTCCTACTGATATAACTTATGTCTGACAAATTTCTCTCCCCACCTCTGTCAAAATGAGGGAGACTGTTAGTTTTCTTATCTGTTAACAGTACTGAAGTTGTGTTATTATCACGTCATTTGTAAAACAAAGATTGTGCCTATGTTATCACTTTGTCCATCCATCAGTGTACAGCATATCTCTGCAACTATCAGTCTGACCAGAAAAATTTCTTTTGCATTGGGAAGCTTGAAATGTGAGAATGATGATCTTTGCATTCCGCACCTTTTTTTTTCTGATGCACGTTTCCTCCGCTAGAAGGCGTAAATGCAGATTCTACGAATTCAAAATATATTTTATTTCATATCTTTGCTTCTAAATATCCAGTTGAAATAATTATTTTTCCTTTCAGTGCCATTTATATCAAAGACTGTTATAGGTACAGTCACTTCTTCAAGTAATGCATAGATTTTGCTCTAAGGAGGGCGTAAAGGTAAATTGTGTTTTCTCTAATATCTCTGCTTATGAAAGTCCTATTTCAAAAATTCTCCCCGCATCGGATACAGCTCCTGATGGGAAATGTTTTGCACATAATTCCTAATTTCTGTTAAAGAATGCTTTTTGGCCACCAGGAGGTGTAAGTGTTTATTTCTGCTTTGATGTATTCACAGCAAAATCTGAGCTCTTCTGAAAACTCTTGGAAAAATTCTTTCATGAACCGATATCTCTCACCTCAGAAAACCTTTTGAAAATACCTCCTGCGTAAAATAGCGCATAGTTTTCCCACCAGGTATTTGAAAAGTCTTTTTTCCTTAGCATAGCTTTTACCATGAAGACTACTTTTTGCCTACTTTCAACTTTTCCATTATGCAAAATTCTTCTGCTACCAGGTGTAGAGTCATATCGTATTTCTTCTTTGAAGTGTCTGATTTGGAAATCTCTTTGTCGCTGATACTTTCCTTCTGCTATGAGAAACTTTTTGTGTGCCATTTCTTAATTTTCGTAACATACTGTACTTTTTAGTCACTGGTGGAAGTGAGTAGCTGTTTCTATTTCTGGATGTTTTATTGATTGCAAAACTCCAGTTGATTATTTTTTTAGCCAGTTGCATTGACTTTGAGTAACTTTGATAAATTTCATTCTCATCGGAGAGATTCAAAAGAAGTGCTCATTTCAACCGAAAAATTCAGTGTTGTCTTTCTTCAAATATTTCGCCTTCCTTATCCTTAAATTTCCAATGTCAGCATTATTTCAAAATAATTAAATGTAAATAGTATTTAGTTTATACATTGATTTTGTGGTATATGATAGCATTACGAGAGTAATGACGCGTTTATGTTCTAACTATGGATTTTATACCTATATATTTTTGAGTTTTATGGGGTTTTTTTTATTTTATAATTTTCTTCAATGATTGAACTAAAAGCCAAAGTAAAAATTAATTTTTTCAAATTTAGTATAGCATAATGTACATAAAAGTTTTGTAGAAATTAAACTAGTTACATGTTCAGCGACACTTTTTGGTATTTCAGTATTTATCTGTGATTCTAAGTTTCTTATTAGCTGCAGCAGACATCAGTTTTCAACATTCTGTTGTATTAAGTTTGCTCAAGCCGGTAGGGAGCTGTTTGTTGTAGGTTACAGGTTGAACAGACCTATGGTTTCTCTATATTTTAAGTAGGAGCATTTAGATCATATGTCCTGGAAAAGTTTTTCAATTATACGATTGAAAGAATGTATGAACCATGCTTGCATCTAACCTGCTTGCAAATCACAGCTCAGTGAAATACACAACATTGATACAGAACTGTAATTGGCATTATTCCTAGCTCTGCTGCATCAGCACTTTTATATGGATTTTTTACCTTATTTTGACATGTAAAACATGTCTCTAGCATGTGGCCAGACCATTTAGATATACCATGTATGTATTCAGCTTAACTATTTGCTTTCAGATAATGTGCTGCTTTAAATTTAAAAAAAAAATGATGTCCAAAACACTTGCAAATTTAAAACTTACACAATCACTACTCAAAAATGTATCCTTTATCAAAAATATTTCATGAAGAAACAAATAAAGAAATACTCTTTTTTTTTTCTTATAAAAATTTGGTAAGTGGAAATTTCAAACTTTATTTCAAAAGTAATGTTCAAGAATGAATGTGTATATGGAATTTCAATCCTACATATACTGTATACAGTAGTAAACAAGTTAATCCAAGCACTAATATTAAAGAAAAGTTGTAATTTTGCAAGAAAATAAGTACAAAAATTAAACTTCAACTTTCCTAATAATTTATATGTGTGCTACTCTGTTCCTAATAAGTTCATTAATTCCTTAGGTATGGACTCTATCAACATAGAATGCATTTTTATTTCTGCATCTCTAAACCATACCTTTATATGGATTGTATGTAATCCTTTGTATCACAATTAAGTTTTCCAAGTATCTTTTTCATTATGGACCACAAATTTTTTATTAGGTTAATGACAGGAGAGTTATATGGGTACTCTAGCATTTGGATGTTGTGATTTTTGAAGAATCCTCACTTTTTCGAAGTGTGGCATATTGTGAGATCCTCTTGGAAGACGAGTTCTTTGTATTTCTAGATCTGCGGGTAAAAGGGTTTTTTGTTTTTTTTCCAATATTTTTATCTATTAGTCACTTTTCATCATACTGTCAACAGTTATCCTGGACTGCCACGTCTAATACAACCCAGAACATCTGTTTAGCTGGGTGTGTAGAAGACATAGGGTACTCGCTCTCCTTGGACAAAGAAATGGCTATCATCTGAGAATGTGACCTTCCATTTCTCAACAGTACAATCTTTGTGCACCTTTGTTCACTGGAGCCCCTTCTGCATAGCTTCCATCAACAGTTGTTCTATTTGGTCTGCTGGCAGTCCTCTCAGCTTCCAACAATCTTCGATAGACTGTCATGTCAGAAACATTAAACCCAGTAGCTGCCAAGTCTTTAAGTCTATAGCAGACAATCTTGGATTCACGTTACTTCTTCTAACTAGTAACCAGTCTTGAGTATGTATAATATTCCTTTTTCACCCACATTCTCTTTTTCTGTCAGGGAGAAAAGGTATTTGTCTAACCTCTTTTAAATTTCATTAACAGTACGTAAAGGCTAAACCACTCATTGGCAATTTGTCTTGGAGATGTATCCATTTTGTGTACACACTAGAAAACATGGAAAATGCTATTAAGAAATGTAGGTTTTAGTTAAACATTGTAAAGCCACAACTGACAATTGTAAACTGAAACCAAAACTAACATTGTTGTGAACCAAAAACTTGACAAAGTTTTGGTTTTGGTTCACTTGTTCAGATTAATTTATTTGCTACAGTATATATATTTTCTCTAAATATCGCACAGATAGCAGATATCTTTGAAATGTATGCACACACACACATCATTTAAAATTTTGCTGTATGGCCACTTTTGTGATGGTAGGCCAAAAGCAGTAGACTGATATGAATAATAATTTTTCATTAAAATTTCAGTATGATAAAAGTTATAAAATGTCATCAAAATTCATTTCCAAGAAACATATTTACAACTCCCAGACATTGTCTGCCTTCCCTAATGGATTTCTGATTATTTAAATTTTAAACATATTTCTTCTTTTTGGAAATCTTTATCTGCAGTCATTTGGATAAACTAATTTGAAAATGAAATGTCATAAAAGTATTGATAAAAAATATTCTAATTCTAGATAAGTTTCACTCTCCTCAGGTCTATTCACTATGCATATTTTAATAGGATGACAATCTGGATTAAAATTATCATTTTTGACAAACAGTACACTTAGGATGCCAGATATAATTGCATTCATTCTTACGGAGCCAGATTACAGCTGCTAGTTATTTAAGGACTGCTTGACCTAATAGACAGATTTGAAATTAAAACGCATACGAATCTTGGAAATGTGTATCCATTTTCATGTTTACATATTTACAAAAGAAAAAAAAAGAATTATCATAAATATGCTGTTTCCAGTTCATTCATTTTGAATGTGGCATAACTAATAAAAAAATAACCAAACAGGTTGGTTGCCTCTAAAGGTTTCTTTTTTTTTTTTTTTTTTTTTTTTTTTGTAATTTATTTAGATTTCTGGATGTGAAATTCATCAAAATGCATTCAAGGAAAGCCTAATTGCAGCTTCCTTTGATTCTTGGTACACATTGCCTTTGCTAATTCAGCCATGTTTCCAACTTCCAACTGCAGATTTAGCTGTAGTTTCATCTTGCAAGTGTGCGTTCATAGATTTATTTATGTGTACTACAATTTGCAAAATAGATATAGCAGACTACGTACTTTTAAGAATTTCAAAAAATATGGCCAACCTGATTTATGTTAATCACAGTTAGTCTACTTTGTTGATTTGATCCAAAATTACTATTTCTGAATAAAATTTCACTAATTATTCCAACTGCAAAATTCCTATCAAGATTCCATCATTCAACTTAATTACAGCTTCCTCTTAATTGTTGTCTAACACACACTAGCATCAATGAGGCAGAAGCAGCAGCATTCTTACCAAAATCCAAGAGGCAACTAGCCGATTGAGCTGCAAGACATCTAGTAGAAGAATCAAAGAACCAATTGTATGATGAAGAAACCAGAAATCACACACAACACAAATCTGAAACTTTGAGACAAGTTAACTGAGAAGTTTTATTAAGCACACAAAGTACAGGACCCAAATACGTACAGTATTTGCACCAAGATGGAAGAACAAGTAATTGGGCTAGTGGGCAGTGATTCTGTGAGAACATACGTCTAATGCATTTAGCTTTTTAAAACTTCCTTGTAGAAACATCTGCTCAAAATGTCTGGTTAGTGGTTAAAAATTCACTTATATAAGCAGATCCACATATTTGTAGTGATTTACACAGTTCTTGCATGATGGTTATAGCATGACCATGTCTCAGATTCAAGCAAGCAATAGGCAGGTTTACAAAAAATTCAGCTACTAACTTTTTTAAAACAAGTACTCTTAAAGTATGAAAAAACTTACCCTCCCAAAACATCGTTGTAGTCTTATTCCACAAGATCAGAACCTGTGTCACATTTGTTTGCATGCAAAACTGTTTCAGCATACCCATGATAGAAAACATGTTTCTCTTGCTTTAGGAGCATGTATATTCTTGTAAACAAAGATATGCGATAAAGTGTTGTTTGCTCTTTACATTATTGTAATGTCATAAAATTTCACCATCATGAACATTGCCTTTAGTGGTTCATCTTACTGTAATATGAGAAAACATTTTATTTTACAGTTAAAAGAAGCCTCTTGACATTTCCCATGGGACATCCAGTATGAGTGAATTGATGTTGACACGTATTCATGGCAAAACCTTCTGTATTCACTTTAACTGCATGTTTAACAGTTTGCCTATGTGCCCCTAAATATTTTCTGTTGTCACCTCACCAGCCTGTAATATGATGTGTCATTATCACAGCAGTACAAGAATTCATTATCCATATTTTCTGTGGAAAGAGGTTTGACTAATGTTTCATGTGTCAGAGTCAATAGTGTGAATAGTGCTTTCTGTTTTTCTTTTATTGGTCTACACTGTGTCCCAAAGTCACTTATTAGGTGTACAACTTTGATACTTCAGTAATTATGTTTTAAAGCAATTATCAGGACAGACAATAATACATGTACAAAATCCCTTATAGAAAATAAATAGTTTGCAAAGTTTCATTTTGTTGTGTTATAATGCAACTGTAATTTAAAGTCTGCATTTCATTGTGTTATTACTCGTTTCTTGCTTCTTCTGTTATCATTTTCACAGCTTCCAAATTTGGATTCGGTGAGGTAAAATTATTAAAGACACCCCTAATTACTTAAGGTATTAAATTAGCGACTGCCCATGCAAAAAAAAAAAAAAAATATATATATATATATCTTAGGCTCATGTACATTATGCCAATATTGAAGATATTACCAATTGTATAAGAAATGAATGCCAAAAGGCAAATTTGGACATTGGTATCTGTGCAGAATGATATGCCGCCTGACAGTGAGCAAAGACAGGATTAACATTTGTGCAAGAGGCTATTTGTTACTTGCTATTGGTGAGACAGAAGCAAGTGTAGGGTCAGCATTGAAACGGAGAGAGATACACAAAATAGATCAGTATATAATGAATTTTCATAGTTTTAAAGGCTGTGAAAATGAAAATATGTGATACTGCTTGGAAAACTGGATCAGACCACTGTGTAAAAGCACAAAATGCATTGCACATAGTGAATACAATCCTTAGACTACAGGATTTTGGTCATTTTTAAAGGGGGTCACAGTACTCCTGGAATTTAACTTAAATTTCAGGATTAGAAAGATACAGTTCAAATGTTTTATAATTATAATATTTACCTTCATGAAATTGGCTCAGTTACATAGTATTACCTATAGTATACAGTTACCTGTAATGCTGTTCCCCCCCCTCCTTTCTAGCAATTAAAACTTGTAATATGTAAACTGAAGCCATAGACTGCTGTATCCTTTGGCAATATTAACTACATGCTATACAAGTCATGTTGAACTTTGGTAGGTGAAAATGTTTGTCATTCAGCATTAGACACACTGATGTAATACCCGTTCATGTAACAGTTTGTTACATGTTCTTAGCCTCTTGCATATGTGGGTGTATCATGTGTGGGTCATTCCATGTCAAATCCAGGATTTTTTTTTTTTTTTTACAAGTACTTATCCCCAGTATGTGTCATTCCCCAAAGCTTTCATTTTTTTATTGTTGATGAATCAATAGATATCAGTATTTGAAATTATGAAAATGTTGGCTTGTGGGATCAGTGTTGCATTCAGAGAGTTTTTTCCAGGGGAAAATTAAAAATTTCAGGGAGGGAGGCTAAAGTTTGTTGACTAATTATATATATATCACAATTTTGTTATTTATTTATATAAAATTTTTAAATAGAGTACACACATTTTCTTATGCTCTTATATCGCAAATGCAAATTCCACGAAATCTACACAAACAAGTGAGTAAAAATGTTATACCTTTGCTTTAATTCAGTAATGGACCACAGATTGCACAATGGGGTGGTGTAAAATATTGAGGATGCCAGTAAGGTAAGTCTGTGCTGAAGAAAATCCTTCCAAGACATTATGGGTGGTAAAAATGTCCTCACCTTACTGTTAGCGTGTTTCTGATTATTAAGGAATCATTACAGTGTTACTGAAAACGTATGGTGTAATCATTTCCCTGCCATTTGGTTTGTCTTTTTAGATTATTTAGAATAGCAAATAGTAGTAAAAAAAAAACAACTAAAAACTAACAAACCGTTTAAACGGCAGTTTGAGATGCCTCTATTTTATTTATTTTTTCACCGAGTAAAAACCACCACCGCCAGGTGCAGAAAAAATCATTAGGGGAACAATTTCTAATAATTTGCTATTGTTAAAAAGTATGCGGCAAATATTTTGTTGTATTGGAAGCACTAATGTCACGTTACTACACTGAGGCAATAATATGGACAGGTGGCATCCAGAAGACTGAAATAAAACTGTTTTTTTATGCTATCTTGACTGAAATAAAACTGTTTTTTTATGCTATCTTGACTGAAATAAAACTGTTTTTTTATGCTATCTTGACTGAAATAAAACTGTTTTTATATGCTATCTTGCAAAATATGATGATGTATTGCAGTGCAAACATCTTTACTGTGTGGAATTAGGTTTTTATTGCGGAAGTAATCCGAGGTGTCTGTGCTTGAAAAATTACCCCTTCGGCGAGGACTGTTTAATGTTTTGTTGAAGGATGATAGAAATTTCAGACTGAAGTCCATGTGGATGTTTTTTTTTTTATTAAAATAATATTTTCCCTCATTTTCTTAACTTTTTTTAAAATCAATTTCTCCAAATATTCAGCTATCAGTATAAACGAACACAGACTAAAATAAGGGGAGATCGCCCAAAAACCTACAGGGAATGAGGGTAGGGGCCTTCATGGATTTTCGGGTGGGGGCTAAGCACCCCGAGAAGATACCTGATAACATCACTGTGTGGGATGTATTTGCACAAAAACATGATTACCTAAATTTCTTATAATGATGGAAATACCAAAATTGTCATCTTCAAGTAAATTCCTATGCAAAATCCATGGATGCAATTGAACGTTTCTGTCGAAGTTTTTGAGTTTTAAGCATTGTTTTTCTTTTAATTAAAAGGAACTGGCGTGGCCTTGTATGTATAGAAAGTTACAACAAATATGACCTAACATAAAAAAGAAAAAAATGTGAGTGAGTGAGAAGAGAAAGAGTGTTAACTTTCAGCCGAGGAGCTGAGAAACCAATTTTTTAAACATGACACATACACAAAAGCAGTAAAATGGTGTATCTTCACAAGTGGCTAACCAACTCTTGATTTTTATGCTGTATCTGTCGTTAGCATAGGGGCAGTAACCATCCGTCTGCATCGAAGCCTCGTACGCAGCAGGATTCGCTGAACTGTCATTTTAGACACACTTCCAGTAGCCCCCTGGTTCATTCAGCCAGTGAATTGCTCCACTGAATCGCGTCGATCGGCCCTCGCGCGGTTTTTTATGCTATCAGCCGACGTTCACCTCTCACATCAATGGCACGTAGTGCTCCGCAGTTTCCAGATCGCTTATTCGCAGGGGTGCCATTTCTCCAATCACAATACACTTTAACCACAGCAGCAGTGCCGCCCCGGTGGCGCAGTGGTCTAAGCGATGGCCTCTGATCATTCGTCCGAACGGGGTCCGGGTTCGAATCCCGGTCAGGCATGGATGTTGTGTTTGTCTTACGGCACTGGCTCTCTCCCTTCCCTGGAACCAGTGACCTTAAATTAGGGACGGGCGACTGCTTATAGCCCATTGAGTTGCTCACGGTGGTCGTTAAACCTTCAATCAAAAAAAAAAAAAATTAACCACAGCAGCACGCGAACAGTTCACAAACTGCGCTGTTTCAGAAATACTGCCACCCCTGTCCCGAAAGCCGATAATTATACCTTTTTGCAAATCTGATAAATCGCTCCTTTTATCCATGACAGCAGCGATTGATATGTTATCAGAATGCATACAGTACACCATATGTACCCTCCAAGCCAGCTCAGCCGCCCCGGTGGCGCAGTGGTCTAAGGCGCTGGCCTCTGATCATTCGTCCGTAAGGGGTCCGGGTTCGAATCTCGGTCAGGCATGGATGTTGTGTTTGTCTTACGGCACTGGCTCTCCCTTCCCTGGAACCAGTGACCCTAAATTAGGGACGGGCGACTACTTATAGCCCATTGAGTTGCTCACGGTGGTCGTTAAACCTCCAAACAAAAAAAGCCAGCTCACGACACGTACCTACTTTCGTTGGGTACGCGCTGTTGACGTCAAAAGTAGGAGGAGATGGTCTACAATAATATGACTCTACTATATATACACTGACGGAAAAAAATCCCAACACCACGAAAAAATAGTTGTAGAGGAATGAAATGGCGGCAATACATTTGTATAGGTAACATATTTTATCGATTAAGGTCTCAAGATCACAGATTATTGTAAGCGCGAGAAGAGCCATTTTAAATGTGAAATGCTGGTACATTAATAACCGGTGTAACCGCCAGAATGTTCTAACCAACACACGTGCCATCACTGGCACCCAGGCAGAACCAGCTTTCATCAGAAAACACAAGAGATCACTCCGTCCTCCAATGAGCTCTAGCTTGACACCACTGACGTCGAAAACGGCAGTGGTTTGGAGTAAGTGGAATGCACGCTACAGGGCGTCTGTCTCGGAGCTGTCCTTCAAGTAACCGATTTGTAACAGTTCGTTGTGTCACTGTGGTGGCAACTGCGGCTCGAATTGCTGCCGCAGACGCGGTACGATGCGCCACGACCATACGCCGTGCATGGCGGTCTTCCCTCTCAGTAGTGCCACGTGGCCGGCCGGAACCCGGTCTTCTTGAGGCAGTACCTTCCCTTGACCACCGCTGCCAACAATCATGCACAGTGGCTACATTCTTGCAAAGTCGTTCTGCAATATTGCGGAAAGAAAATCCACCTTCTCGTAGCCCTATTACACGACCTCGTTCATACTCCGTGAGCTGTTGGTAATGGCTTCTTCGTCTTCTTAAAGGCATTCTTGACTAACATCAACACCCTACGTCAAATCTCAACGATAACTAACGCTCACGAACGTTACAGCGCGTATTTACAGCAAACCTGCTTTGCATGTTCCGAGGGGCGCTACTAGCGCCACACGTATGCGCCGAGCGCGAAATTTGCATAGACATCTTACAGATGTACTCTCACCGCCTACCAACTGTCGTTTATCTAACACAACCCCTTCTTGGTGTTGGGATTTTTTTTTCCGTCAGTGTATATATATATACACACAAGGTCGAGTCGCATTAGTGTGACCACCAGCTAATACCCAGAGTAACCGCCGTGTGCAGCACAAACAGCAGCTAGACGGGCTGGGAGTGACTTGCTGGAAGGTGTTCTTTTTTTTATTGGAGGTTTAACGACCACCGTGAGCAACTCAATGGGCTATAAGCAGTCGACCGTCCCTAATTTAGGGTCACTGGTTCCAGGGAAGGGAGAGATCCAGTGCCGTAAGACAAGCACAACATCCATGCCTCACCGGGATTCGAACCCGGACCCCGTTCGGACGAATGATCAGAGGCCATCGCTTAGACCACTGCGCCACCGGGGCGGCACCTGGAAGGTGTTCACAGGTATGTGGAGCATGCTGACTGCAGTGCATCTGACAGCTGCTGGAGGGTGCGTGGTGGAGATCTATAGAGCGAACAACACGATCGAGGTGGTCCCACAGATGCTCAATTGGGTTTAAGTCTGGGGAATTAGGGGGCCAGGGAAGTACTTTGAAGTCTTCATCGTGCTCTTCCAATCACTGTCGGACATTTCGAGCTGTGTGATACGTCGCATTGTCGTTCTGGAAGATCTCATCCGCCCCAGGGAAGACAATCGGCATGTATGAGTGTACGTGGTCTGCAAGGATGAATTCATAACGAATTCGGTCCATAGTGCCTACCACAGGCATGAGTGGACCCAGAGAAGGCCACGAAAGCATTGCCTAGACCATAATGCTGCCCCCACCAGCTTGTGTTCTTCCAGCAATGGTTGAAGAGTGTTTATTCTCCGATGTTTCTCGCCTTATACGACAACGTCCATCCGTTCGGTGAAGCAGAAAACGTGACTCGTCGGAGAAGACAATCCTTTGCTCATCAGCGGAGGTCCAATTTTATTTTTTGGTTGGAGGTTTAACGACCATCGTGAGCAACTCAATGGGCTATAAGCAGTCGCCCGTCCCTAATTTAGGGTCACTGGTTCCAGGGAAGGGAGAGAGCCAGTGCCGTAAGACAAACACAACATCCATGCCTCACCGGGATTCGAACCCGGACCCCGTTCGGACGAATGATCAGAGGCCATCGCTTAGACCACTGCGCCACCGGGGCGGCCGGAGGTCCAATTCCGATACTGCCTTAGAAATGTAAGCCTTTTATGCAAATGCACCTTCGTTAGCATAGGTGCAGTGACCATCCGTTGACAATTATGAAAAATAAAAATACAGAAACATATAATCTCTAGAACCTTTATATATCTATTTATTTTTTGCTCTTCTCGTTTCAGATAGAGCTAATTTTTCATATTTTTGATAAACGTTTGGAAATCACAGCCTGAATTTCATTTTTTTAAATAATAATATTCAGCGAAAGAATATATTTCCTTTTTCATTTGCTGATGGGCATTTACAATTGCGTTTCAAAATATACGTCGAATCTCGCAGTTTATCTGTTTGCATTCCCTCCCCCTTTTATTTTTTATTTTCCTCCTGACAAAGGAACAGACGTGCCCTCCCACGTCTGCCCCCTCAATAATTTGCTGAAGTCGGCGCCCCTGATACATATTATATTCACATAGTGTATATACGTATAGCATATGCACATAGCCTATACATTTGATAGATATAGTAGATATTGATATTTACGTAGGGTGTCCGAAAAGTTATCGGACCGCCAATGAAGGAATAATCGTACATATAGTGCCGAAAAGATAACGAAATCATATAATGTTCAATGCGTGGATCACTATATCTAGCAGTTCAGAGTAATGCAACATTTTACAATGTGCAATAAAAAAAAGTGTTCTTCAATTAAATTCATGTAGCTTTTTTTTTTTTTTTTTTTACATTTATAGACTATGTAATTTTTTGAACATGTAAAATAATCTTTTGGAATGTTTAATTTGTGACGTACATCGCTCTTAATCTCGTGGGGGAGGGGGCTTAAGCACCCAAAGCCCCCCATGTGTGCTCCAGTGTATTTAAAACATGCCAAGGAAAATTAAAGCAGGTGGGGATATACCCCAGTAAAAACAGTCTTGCTGGGCCATTGCTGGCAGCCAGCTCGGCCAACAATGACCCAGCACTATGTTGCCGCTGCCGAACCGTCAATAAAATGTTCGGGCGGCCAACAGAAGGGCCAGCAGTTCAGGCCAACCGCTGGCCAACAGTTGGCACCCAATCAGTTCTCATATGCCACAACAGGGCCATCAGTTGTCCATCACAGGCAGTAGCTGCCACAAGTGGTCCTGCAAGCACGTGCCAGAAATGATGGCTAGCCTAATGTGGTCTGCTAGTGGGCCGTTAGTGGCAGCCAACAACCACGTGACGTAACTGGTGGCTTGCCGAATCTTGTACGCCAATTTCCCAGTAGCAGCCATAATAATAATAAAAAAAAAAAATCAAGGACAACCGCAGTTTCCCAAAGCTACATTTTTTTACCCTTACAAAACTTGTGAATTAACGCACTGCGCTGGGGAAATTTTCTCAACAGACCGGAAAAACGCCCACTTGCGTCAGCGAGGATTTAAACCAGGGCCGTTGGCGTGGCAGCTGAGCTCTCTACCGACCGGACTAATTTGCCGCGCTCGAGCGAATGCCTAAAGCTGTCTGTTTCGTATGCATTGTGTAATCGAATGCTTCCCTCTTTCATTTTACAATATTGCGAGGTATTTTTCATAAAAGTCAGTTTCATATAATTCATAAATTAATTTTTTCAACGTAACGATAGTTTGTTTTTTTTTTACTTTAAGGAAACTTCACTCATTTTCAAGGAGTGTACATACTTAGAGTCGCTTTCCAAAGTTTTGTACTGTCCTTGTCGTCTTGAAAAGAGATTATTGAATAAATATATATTTACCCCGGTTCATGTCACATTCTGTTACATTTTTAAAGTTGTGTCTTTCCTTTCCGTTGTCCGAAGCTACATTTGTTTTAAAGAGTAAAGATATTGTATTTTACTTCTCGTTATTTTTAGAAGCGAATTCCTCCCAGTCTTGTGTACACCTCATAGCGTTGCTTTTTTTCTCTTTCAAATAATTAATAAATTTTGTACGCGTATAATTCTTTTTCTTTTCTTCCAACAAACGTTGTTTTAATGGTTTTCCAGGACATTTGTTTCAAATTTTTGCTTGTTATTCATCCACTCCATTCCATGAATTGTTATTCATGGGAATGGAGTGGGTGTATTTCATGGCTGTAATCTAGTATTTCACGGCTTAATCTGATATCTTCGTCGACGCAAAATTTCATTAGGAAATTAATTCGCCTCTCTACATATGGATTTTTTTCTTAACATCCACTAAAATAACACGATGGCGATAGCGTCGTCTTCAACTAACTGGTACCGGAAGCAACTAACTGCGCATGCGCAGTCCCGTTGCTTCCACCTGCTGTTGGGGTTGCATTGGTTGCCAGCAACGGGCCACTAGTGGCACTTGCTTGGAGGCCCACAATTCACGGCGATGCTGCAGGGCCATCAATGGCTCGACAACTGATAGCGCTGCCACCAACGGACCACTACCGGGCCGTGAGCGGCCGATTTCAGCCAGCAGTGACCCATCACTGCCAGCTGGTGGCCAGCAGTTTCCCAGCACTTGTGTTTTTGCTGGGACAGGGTGTCCGTAAAGTCTTTCCCACACTACAAAAATTAATATAAAAAAATTTATGTAAGTTAAAATAAAATGGTTGGCGACATAATATAGCAGCACTCATAAATTATTTTTTTTATTTCTGTTCTTTAGATGAGCGCTACTGCTGAATAAGATGAGCATTTCATCGATAATGGCTTCCATGCAAGAAAAAGCGGCATGCGTGTTGTGGTTCCATGAGACCAAATCGGCGGTTACCGTCCAGGGTCATTTCAGAAAAGAGTGCAGATGATCGTCATCGGACCAAATAAGCATAAAAGCTTGGTATGAAAAGTTTAAAGCGACGGGTAGTGTAAGTGTTGGCGATCTTCCCCGAGCGAGTCGAACACCTGTTACACAAGTGACAGCTGCAGCTGTTCACGAGACATTTCTGCAAAGCCCGTGGAAATCCATTCGTCGTGCATCACTGGAAACTGGGATTCCCCGTGCCACGGTTCATAGAATTTTACATAAACGTCATCTCTGTGCTTATAAGGTACAGATCGTTTAAGCTGTTCAGTCTGACTGATGACCGCCTCGCCGTGCTGCGTTTGCGACGGAGATGTTGCAGCGCATAGCTCATGATAGTGATTGTCTGTTTCTCAGATGAAGCCGCATTCGCCGTCTCTAGTACAGTAAATATATACACAATGTACGAATCTGGGGATCAGAAAATCTCCATAATGCCATTGAGCAACAAAGGGTTAGCCCAAAAATGAACGCATGGGGTGGCCTGATCACTGGCGCACCCACGGGGGATGGTGGCTTTGGGGCTTAATCCCCACAAAAAGCCCTGTACGTCAACTCGTTTATCTACCTATCTAATGCATATCTGTCTATCTTATGCACTATATATATATATATATGACAGACTTCCGGACAGTTGGATTGGCCGCGACGGATCCATGACATAGCCACCTCGATCGCCAACATAACCCTTCTAGACTTTTTCCTGTGGAAGACCAAGTTTACTCTAGCAGTGTTCCGGATGTCAAGACGAAGAGCAGAATAACGGACGTCATTGGTTCTGTCTCTGCTGAGATATCAAACAAAACATGGCGTGAAGTCGAATATCGCTTGGATGTCCTCCGGGCCACAAACGGCGCCCATGTGGAGGTGTACTGACACTGGAAAAAAAAAATAAAACTTTACTTGTGCACAATCATTGTCGTGCAATCCCTTTGTTGTACCTGTAATACATATTTTTATATTGGTTTTTGTAATGTGGGAAAGACTTAATGGACTCATATATAGTAACTCCATATTAAGAAATAAAGTTTACATTCCATAATAATTGGTCCTGTGTGTTTACAATTTATTTTGTCAATATTTTTTTACATGAATACAAGTTCGTTTATTTTGTTCAGAATAACTTTCGGGGTTTTTAAAATAAATTAATAAATACATTATCTTTTTCATATTTTTGTTATCACTGCTTCCGTTTTTAATGACTCGTATTGCAAACATTTAAATCTGGAAAACCTAGTTTTAAAATTTGTGCTTTATCTTTATTTATTTGATAGAGGTCTGCAGTGGCGACTACGTGCTAATGCTGTTGCACGCTAAAAAAAAAAAAAAAAAAAAAATTAGTAGCGATTGGTATTAAAACAATAAGAATGGCAATTCAAATTGTTTTTGGCGGAAAGTGCATCAATGATTTGCTGCCAACACAAAATCTTTTTCTTAACCGGGCAAAGAAAGTTCTTGTTCGCCGATCGGTCTTAAAAACATTGTATTAAGAACTGCAGTCGCGGCGCCCGGCCTTTCGTGCTACTTGTTGGTCAGCACGCCTATACAGTGTGGTTGCTGCTGCAGCTTACGTCACCCCCCCCATCTGTCCTTGGGTGTTGTCATGTAGTCCATAAAGGCTTGCAGCGTACTGAACTTCTCTGAGCACTCCAATCTCTTTCTCCTTAATTAATACAGACATTTGACGTGGACCAGGAACATCAAACAAAAGTATTCGTTCTTTCCAATTTTATAAGTGAGTCACGGAAAAATTCTCATTGGCCGTGAAAAGTTCGCAAAAGGTGTAGTGGAAGCATATCCGGCGCGTAACTGGAAGACCTGGGTTCGTTTCCCGATGGCGGCCAATTGATAATTTTTCCGTGACCCACTTGTAAACGTGGAAAGATCGAATACCTTTGTTTGATGCTCCTTCTGCTATTGGAACTGGGGACAGGGCAAAGTTTCACCCACAATTCTACAGGATGCGGTAGTTGACCAAAACAGAAGGAAAGCTTGCCTTTTTGTTACCGTGCTGTCAAGAAATTTGCGCGATCAATCAGTTAAATTATTTTCGTGCACTTAAACTTTTTGCTCTTTCTAGTGTAAAGTTTTCGTAATATTTTAATTTCTTGAATGCGTATTTTTGGAGAGGGCGTAAAAATGAAGCTTGATCCACGTGCAATTATTTATACTTTTTTGAGTTTCATAAACTCTTTATGGTGTGATTTCGTACAGTAATTTAGTTAATTAATGTATAATTAATTCATATTTAATTTCTTAGGAAGTGCACCGAAATCACAAATAATTAATAGGATTACAAGGTTGATTGTACATTGAACAAAGACACCGCAAAAATATTTGCCATTAAAAATACGGAAGTGAATAAAAACGTATTTTCAATAAACTTGAGTAAATAAATAATTTTGTTTTAGATGATACACAGCTGAATATGTTTTCTCGGCAACTGAAGTCGTCGCAGATTAATACAGTAAATCTATATATTCTGCAAAATATTAGGCTTAATATTTTATTTGATATATGGTTATGAATTTAACCACTAACATTAAAAAAACCATTAATGTAATTACTGATGCTAAAAAGATGAAGGAAATTACAAACAATTCATATAAATTTGTACATAATTACGGAAAACATCTGGAGTTGCTTTTTTTTTTTTTTTTTCTACGGCGGATGATGAGACTAAGCCCGTTGAATATCAATTCCAAAGTCTTTGCTGGAAGAGGGGGGGGGGTAAGTCGTAGCACGCACATTGTCAGCGGCACGAGTCGCCATCGGAGGTCTGCTCATGAAAGGCACACAAAGCCAGTGATGCGTGTATAGCACCGTGTAGTAAACGGTGCAGAGGCGAAACTACGGCGAGACTGCATACAGTCTGATTAAAATTGAAACTAATTTTTACACAAGTTTTTGGTACACTTAAAATTCGAATTTCTTCCTTAAAATGTTTAGAGGATTCTAGCTGTTCACATTCAGGAATGAAGGAGTGGTTATATGGTCCGTCGAACTAAAAGAGAACTACGGCCGTCAGCGACATGTGACTTACTGCGGAGGTAAAGCACACGTCAAGACAAATCTGCAGCTATACATTCCGTCGGTGTAGTTTAGTTGGCTCGAACGGCACACTCCGGAGACCACCGGCAGATGTGTGAATTTCACTTTGGCACTCGAACGTAAAAATGGATCTACTGGCCGGTGGGCTCTTCGAAACGTGTGTGATGTTCGTTACACACATCGTCTGGAATTAATGAAAAATTCTTCGCTTCAAAAAATTTAGAGGGAGATGATGTGACTCATTCCGGAGTGAGGAGACGCGGTTTCCATCTGGTAACCATCAAATTTGTGAATTTCACAAACAATGGAGCCCTCTGTTTTTCTTTAGTCGGATGGACTATACATGGGTGTAGGAGAACTGGCCACCGGAGAACTGGCCACCGGATAACTGGCCACCCGGAGAACTGGCCACAAAAAATTTAAGGGGTCGTATAAAAATTGCGTTTTTGACCGCTTCATGCCCACGACCCCCCAGAGGTTGGTTATCTGAGTCATATAAAGTTTCCGTAATTTCGTCTTTTCTTAATTGCGAAATTAATGTCATTTTTTAGAAAAAATGTTTACGACGTACATTTCAACAGAAGATTTCAGGGTTTTCAAACTACAAGTCTGCAAATTTTCTGAGCGCATGTGCTGGCTCAGGAAACTTGTCCGGGGAAGGGGAGGGGGGGTACCAAAAGTGTAAAATATAAAGCCTGCATTTCTGGTCCGATCGGGAGGTTTTCATCATTCTCAAGCTACGTACAACTCGACACATTTTCTGAGGGCATGTGCCTACTATGCAAAACGAGAGGGAGGGGGGGGGGGTACCAACACTGTAAAATATGAAGAATTACTCGTCCGATCGGGAGATTTTCAGCATTTACAAGTTACATCTCGACATTTTATCTGAGCGTATGTGCCTACTCTGGAAACCTGTCGGGGGAGGGGGGGTTAATACCAAAACTGTAAAATATGAAGAATTTCTCGTCCGATCCGAAAATTTTCAGCATTTACAAGCCCCCCCCCCCCCGACAGGTTTCCTGAGTAGGCACATGCCTTCAGATAATGTGTCGAGTTGTAGCTGCTAAATGCTGAGATTCTCCCGATCGGACGAAATCGTTCATATTTTACACTTTTGGTATTACCCCCCCCCCCCCGAACGGGTTTGCTGCGTAGGCACATGCGCTCAGAACAGAAAATTTGTCGAGTTGCAGCTTGTAAATACTGAAAATCTTCCGATCTGGATCGGACGATAATTTTTCCTCTTTTACACTTTTGGTACCCCCCCCTCACATACACAGGTTTGCTGAGTAGGCACATGCCTTCAAACAATGTGTCGACTTGTAGCTTGTAAATGCCAAAAATCTCCCGATCGGACGAGGAATTTTTCATATTTTACACTTTTGATATTACCCCCCCCCCTCCTCCTCGCCGACAGGTTTAAAGAGAGTGTGTGCACATACGCTGAGAAAATTTGTCGAGTTGCAGCTTGTAAATGCTGAAGATCTCCCGATCGGAAGAGAAATGAGAAATTCTTGATATTTAACGGTTTCGGTATCGCCCCCCCCCCCCACACACACACACTAGTTTCCTGCAGCAGCAGATGCCCTCAGACAATTCGATGACTTGTAGCTTGTAATGGCTTAAAATCTCCCGATCGGACCAGAAATTCTTTATATTTCATATTCTAGGTTTTAACCCCCCCCCCCGACAAGTTTCCTGGGTTTACTTATACTCGCAGAGAATTTGTTTAGTTATAGTTTATAGAAAAATATCGTAAATAAGAAAATACGAAATTACGGACATTTTATGTGTGTCAGATAACCAATCTTGCGTTCTGGGACCACGGAACAGACCAGAACGCAATTTTTATACGGCCCCTTAAAATTTTTGTGGCCAGTTCTCCGGGTGGCCAGTTCTCCGGTGGCCAGTTCTCCGCTTAGTCTTAGCTCCGAAAATCATGGAAATGTCAAAATTTCTTACTGAAAATGAAATATTAAAAAAAAAAAATGAACAATAGTTGCTCAAGTAGTGGGGAATATAGCCACACGAAATTTGTTTATGCAGAACAATTTTATGGCACTGAAATTGCAATGTGTCCAGTTCTCCGGTGGCCAGTTCTCCGTACCCGACTATACATACGAGACAAAAAAAGAATGTTGTTCACATTGTTGAAGATTCTCTGGGGGTTATTTGATCATTTCTGTGGCTGTGAGCCACTACTACGAACTGAATTCGGTCCATTTGATGTGGTAGAGTAAGTCCAAACTCTCAAACAATTGCGAAAAACTACACAAACAGTCACAGTTAAATTGCATCTACCGCGTAGAGATAACTTTGGGGTATGACGTTAATTTTGTTTTGTGGAGAAGAGTATTATACTGCCCGACGTTATTACTAATGTGCATGTTTAGTAATTTCATAGTTATATATATATATGTACACAACTATTAAATTTGTAATGCCTTGAAAGTCAGATGGGGGCGCAGTATTTTGCGGTTTTCCCCGGGCGCAGAAATACCTAGTTACGCCTCTAACACGGTGCGTGTACAATTTCTGAAATTAAAGTATGGCTCAAAAGGAATTTGTTTCTTCTTGAATTAGAGATTTGATTATTGTAATGTTCACGAATTGATTGTGTTTATAAAGTTCTTAAACACAACACAAATTTTAATGTTAGAACCAGGCACGATAGAAGGAAATGGCTTTGTTTATGGGACACAACTCATGAGCCATACAATTAAGTAAAAGAAAAATAATTAAGTAAATTAATCATGAATTAATTAAGTAAAAGAAAAATATTACAAAGTTAATATGTTATGTAAATATTTAGTGACTAAGTAAAAGTGCAGCGTTACTAAGAAGTCCCACCTTGTCGCCTTTTTCTGAACACAGAAAAGGACGATAAAGTGGGATTTATTAAACTACAGTGTTTCGTCGAACACTGTAGTTTAAAGAAATGTACTAAGTCACGGCAATTTATTTCTTCAAATTAAAATAGAGTTCTCGCTTGGCTTATATAGAACGTTTTCTTGAAATCTGTTTGGAGTTCCCAATTCAGTTCTCAATATAGGCCAAAATACGACAATCTTTATACCCCCCCCCCTCTCACTGAACTTTTGTGGCCAGTTGCCCTAAACTCTTATTTCGAAAACTTGGGAAACTGCCACACATTCAAAGTGTTTCTCGAAGGAACAGCAATTTGTGCCCGGCTTTTAATGAAAAACATGTGATAGTTTCCCTGTGTGGCGGTTTACCGGCAACCGACGCTAAAACTCTGGCTAAAACCAGACTACAAACCAATAACCAAAGCCGATGTCATTCGCCGCAGGCATTTGAAGTCTAGTACATGTTCGACCTCTCCAAGACCAAGGTATGTTATCTGCAAAGCGCCTTCAAACAAACATAAAAAAATTTAAAGCTTCGCGCAAGCATAGTGTCTCTCAGAAGCCAGCCGCAGTTGAGTGGCAGAAACGTTGCAACCCAAAGGGGATTGAATCCCTTTGTGTTACTTGAGGGTTAACAGCCCTGGGGTTGACAGCTGCTTTCCACAGTGCAACATCAAAATAGCCGTAATTGCTTCCCCATCCGCCGTTAATCCCCTGCTGAATTCAGAAGGTGTAAAACAGCTTCTTGTTAAACGAGCGGTTTGGTGTGTGCATTTGAATGCGCGTTTCCGATGTCTTGCTGTTCAACAAGACATCGCAAACGCGCATTCCAAAAGCTACTGCACAAGTGCGGACTGGGCCGCCAAGATACCGAAAGAATTCCCAGTGGGCCACCATGTTCTGACTTCTGAGCTTCTACGCCTTATACTAAATCAAGAAAAAAAAAAGTATTTACATACTTGTACCTCAGTATTCTTGTAGAAGAAAACCAAGTTATGCTAAAGCGACAAAAAAATTTTACCACTTTGACGGCATCAGGGGAAAAAAAAAAAAAAAATACGTAGCAAATGTTCTGTTGAGCCAAACACTGTTTTTGATACATCTCTTTGAATTTAAGACAGAGCTTAAATTTAAAATACATTGATTACACATGTTAAATTTGAGCTCCGACCCTTTCGGTTGTTAATCTCTACATCCATTCGCTTTTGCCTGTTGCCGGTAAATTGCCACGCCGGAAAACTGCCACATGTTTGACATTAAGGGGTCGGGCACAAATTGCCTTTCCTCCGAGGAATACTTTGAATGTGTGGCAGTTTTCCAGTGGGGTAGTTTTTCAAGTCTCCGAAATATGTGTGGCTGGTTTCCAAGGTGCCTAACGCCGAGTTCTTTTTGTTTATCGGAATTTTCAGGCCCGTTTAGCTTAGGGCAACAGGCCAGAAATAGAAACGGCAAGTTTAAGGAGGCGGGGGAGGGGTGATGATTGCCGTATCTTGGCCTATATTAAGAATTGAATTGGGAACTCCAAACAAATTTCGAGAAAAGTTATATCTGTTGGAAATAAAATTATTTAAAATAAATTTAGTCCAACATGCACGTGCATAGATAGCCCCAGGGGATAGCGAGAGGCAATCTCAAGCCTTGAGACGATACTTAGGCCCCAGGGGATATAGGGGGGTCGGAAAAGTTGAAGGGTCAGTTCCCAAGAAGGGAGCGAGGTAACGTTCACCTGACGGAATAGATGAACCCCTCAGAAGGTCAAGTGACATTGGCATCAGCGGACAAGGTGAAGCTCAGAAGGTCAGGGGTTTTTGACTGGTCAAGAGTAGTGGAGTACGTGTAGCGACAAGGAACAGACGTGGGTAGTGAGTGCCGAGTATGACGAGAGAGAAATGAAGTATGCCCAGTGTTGAAAACCTGAAAGACATATGGAGATACCAGATAAGTTATTTTCCTTTTCCCTTTTATTGCATGTACTTGCTTAAATTAATTCATAACCCTATTTAGAGCACGTGGCGTGTGTATTGGTCATGATAAAACAATGAAAACCCAGTTAGCTAGGTAAAACATTTAGGTAAAGCATAGGAGAAAAGGAACTGGAAGAAAAATGAATCACTAAGCTTTGCACTTATATATATAGATAGATGTATGCAGAAATGATCGGAGACGTTATAGAGAAAAATCGTAATAAGAGTAAATTTTATGTGTAAGGTATAGTTAACGGCTGCACCCACGCACGTGGTACCTTAGTGTTCCTAATTCTCTCGTATTAAACTATTTTGATTACTTCCACATAAGATTCCTGTTTGTTTTCCTTATAACCACACAAGACATAAGTTAAGGTATGTGTAAACTAAGATATGTGTTTATGTTTCTGATTTCTTTCACGAGCGGCACCTTTACTCCCCCACCATTCCAGTGACGGGATAAAGGTGAATCACAACACCGTGCTTTATTATATGCTAGTACATATAAGGGGCACGTTTTTGTCCATATACGATCACTGTAGAACAAAAGTCCCATAGTTATAAAAAGGCACGATAAAGTAAATTTAATCGGTAAATGATCTGTAACTGATGCACCTATAATTTGTTCATAATAATAAATATAACAATAAAATTAACACCTTGTATTTAACATTGATGACAGTAACACGTGTTCCAATGAATAGCATCAACACGTGTTCCATTGTTCATAACTTTAACACGTGTTTTGTATTAGAATGTAACGTTGGTACAGATTAACGTTTGAAGATTTATGGTGAATTGTTTCATAAAGTATATAACTATGGTGAATTGGTTTGAGCTAAATATTTGTTTATAACATATGATTATTCCTATGATTATAACGTTTCAAATAATTGAATATAACATATCTAAGCCAAGCGGGAATTGTACTTTGCTTTGAAGAAATAAATTGCCGTGACTTAGTAAATTTTTAAAACCACAGTGTTCGACGGAACAACGGATTATAGCATGACTCATGCTGTGTTCAGAAAAAGATAATAAGGTGGGATTTTTTAATAACGCTGCGCTTTTACTTACTTAAGCACTAAATATTTACATAACATGTCAAGTTATTAATAAATATTTCTCTTTCACTTGATTCATAGGCCTTAGACCTAGTTCAGTTCTACTTTAATACCCCCCCTTCAGGGCTTAGCTTGTTGAAATTATATTGAAGTGGTAGCGGACAAAACAATATGCTCCAAACATCATGATTCAAACGAATTCTTAATGTATGAAAATTTCCCCCAATTACAGATGTGTACAAAAAAACACCTTTTGCGGACTTCTCCTGAAAAAGGGGAAAGAAATAAAAAAAATCACAAGGTAGTTTATTATTGTTTTCGCTGCGCTATCTGAAATTTTGTTTTGTAGAATATCAATTCTTCAAGCATCCTGCATAATTCTGGGCCCCTTCAGAATGCGAGGCCGGGGGCTTCAGCCCCCCATAGGCCCCTTAGTAAATGGGCTCTTCTAATGTACACCGATGAACCATTACATTATGACAACCTACCTAATAAGCTATAGGACCTCCTTTAGGCCGCAAAACAGCGGCCCCTCGACGAGGCATCGATTCAATGAGGTGGCAATAGGCATCCATGTTCGATTAGGTTCATGTCAGGAGAATTTGGAGGACAGGGCATTAACAGAAAGCCACCACAGCATGTCCCCCCCCTCCTTGACGATTCTGACAGTTGCCATGAATAGATGAACTTGGGCCGCACCGATGTTCAGATAACTGACAGCTGTCACGGATTGTGCTATTGGGATAATGGTGCCTAAAGTGTGCCAAGAAAACACCGCCCCCGACGGCCTGTTTCCTCACAACAGTGCTGCAGGTGTCATATAGCCTCCGTTGGCAATCGGCGTATCAGCGCTCGGCCGTCTACGTGATGCACCAGGAATCTTGATTCGTCAGACCAGGCCACTTTCTTCCAATCACCCACGGTCCAATCTCGATGATCTTTGGCCCATTTCATGCATTGTTGGCGATGACGTGCAGTAAGCATGGGGACCCGTCTGGGTTTTCGGCTACGCAGGCTCATGAGCAGAAGGCTGCGATGAACTGTATATTGTGACACATTGTCCTGATCACCACTGTTGAGGCTGAGGGGGATTTGTCGCACTGTGGACTTGCGGTCTCTTTGAACAAAAAACAAAACAAAAAAAACCGGCCCTTTTAAGGGCAGAGCAAAATGTTGCCTGAAAGATTTATCTCTTTTGTACTGAATAATTCTCCCCCTGACAAACAAGGTGTTGTTTGTCTTGTCTTTTCTCTCCCCCTGACAAACAAGGTGTTGTTTGTCTTGTCTTTTATATTATTTATTTTTTTCTTACGCCTTAGTTCTGACTAAAAAACAAATAAATAAATAAAAACAGGACTTAGTTTCTTCCGCTGTAGCAGACAAGTAGCGAAGAAAAAAACTGATTGGCCCTTATACTACCGGCTCCTTAATTAAGGAATGAAAAAAATAAATTATAATAATATAATAACCCTGATCGTGGCCGTTTTTATACTTTTGTTTTTCTGTTATTTACTCAAAATGAGTAACTTAAACCTGGATCGGTGTAATCTTGTGATCACACCACCTCAGCTATGGTTACTCTGACATGTCAGGCAAGAATCAGCAAAAGTAAACCTGAGAAAAAAAATTTTAACCAATGGGGAAAAATCTTTTCTCTCATTGGCTGACGAGTAACGAAGCAATTGTGGACCCGTGAGGAACACTGAGCAAATGGCCAGTTTTTGTTTTATCCGGTGTTGAACGTCGATTTTCCTCTGGGAAACTTATTCTGTGTGTGACGTTTTTTTTTTTTTTTTTTTTTTTTTTTTTCAGGTTCTACCTTTCCCGTGTCCTTCACTTCGTTTCTCCCTGTGCTCATCTGTGGCAGCGGTGTACCGGGCATTTTTCTGCAGAGAGAAATATCGCTCAGAACGGCTTGCTGTTGCAGGTAAGTATGTAGGGCAGCTTACAACTTCACTACTTAACGGGAAACCGTTTACTCCTTGTGCTCTAATATTTCCATAATTTTCTTTCGTGCCATTCTATCAAGGCAATCTGCTCCTAACTCTCTTAGATTCTCTTTCACCTGCCAAAAGGCGCAAAGCGCTGTGGATTCGGGGGTCTCTCAACCTAGATTAGGAACTCCTTGTTGCTAGAGAGGCATTTTGCGTTTCACTAGCATGCGTCGGATGGGGACCGTCAGCCCCCCCGTAACAAATAAGGGCGTCTTTCTCCCCCTTTATATCTCACTTCCGTGTCGCTTCCCTATCGGGCACTCTAGCCCAAATCTCCTAGCTTCCTAGACCTGGGGTCAGTTACTTCCTGCTTAAAATCCTCTACATATGATCAATTACGCGTTTCACCTTCCACGGAGTTGGACGTCGTGTTTTACGCAGAGAGTGTCGGTTAGACCTCTCTGGTTTTTTCGTTTTCACTGACGGAGTTGTCAGGGTTTTTCGGCGATAAGAGAACGGCCGGGGTTTTAGACGGAACGACTCAAGTCCACGTGGCGGAGGGTTTACCGGGATATCGGTGAGATAGTGAAGTGTTCTCTAGCTGGAAACCTGTTGGCACGTGGAGATAGCCAATCGAACGGAACTCATTCTTTCATCTATTAAATTGTGTCTCATCTAACCAAGGACTTGTTATTGGAGTGCCTCATTATCGTAGATCTTAAGAATTGCTGACTACACGTTCCAGTATTTCAGCTGTCGAGTTCAACTCATCGACACTCAAAAGAACCTACGTCAGGCCCGTTTGAGAAATTCGGATTCCGTAAGGCCTAGTGGCAGATCGAACTCAGCGGGACTTGTCACAAACATTCAAGTTTATTTGTTCCAGAAAGATCTGGTACGCTCTTTAAACAAAAAATGATTATATAGTAGCAAATTAATGTAAATATAGTACTTAAAAATTATATACAGCATATGCACAATCGTATCGGAATAATATGACCACTTACCTAATAACCACCCTCGGCCCGGATGACAGCTGCGAGACATGGACGCAATGAGGCCCTGGAAGGTTTCCCCGAGGCACACGTACCCATTCGGACTGCAGCAGAGCACGAAGGTCCCGGAGATGACATGGTTGTGGGTCGGCATGTCGAACCTGTCGATCCACAAGTGCTCTATGGGATTGAGGTCGGGCGACTCGCCAGCCAAGGGAGAACGGAGACATCGCTTTCGTGTTCCTGGAACCAGTTACGCAGCTCCTTAGCTACGTGGCACGATGCATTGTCTTGTTGGTAGACACCATCACCGCCAGGGTAAACGACCAACACTAAGGGATGCATGTGGTCAGCGAGGATGGACAGGTAGCCATTGGCGTTCAGGGACCCATCAAGTGGTATCAGCGGTTCCAGATCATACCAGGAAGATGTCCCCCAGACATGCATACTGCCACCGCCGGCCTGAACTTGACCGACAAACGTGTCCGTATGTTGGTTCTCGTGTGTCTGACGCCATATCCGCCACCGCCCGTCACATCTGTGGAGTAGAAGCCTCGATTCGTCGAAGAAGGCAACTTTTCCCACTCTTCCACTGTCCAATGACGGTAGTCCCATGCGAACTGCAGGTGTCATTGCCGATGGACCTGAGTTAACATGGGCGCCTTGACGCAGCGTCGACTCCGGAGACCATGCGTAACATGGTTCGCTCTACTATTATCTGGGATCCGTACCTGTGTGCCCTATAGCATTCATTTGCGTGGTCAATTTGTGATGTATACAAAGGTTAAAGGACATGTGAAGAGGACAAATCTGCAGCAATTCATTCCGTCCGTGTAGCTTAGTTGGGAGAGCAACTTACTCAGGAACGAGGGGGCGCGGTTATGATCCTGTCACGGACAAACTTGTGTTTTCGTATTGGCGTACGAACGTAAAAATGAATGTACTGGCAGTTGGGTTCTTCGAAAAATGTGTGATGTTTGTTCTACACATCGGCTAGAATTAATAAAAATTCGTTCTTCGCTTAAAAAAAACAGATTAAGAAAGAGATTATGTGACGTACTACAGAGGTTAAAGCATGTGCCAAGACGACAAAGCGATACATTGCGTCCGTGTCGCTTAGTTGAGAGAGCAACGTACTCCGGAGTGAGGGGGCGCGTTTTCGATCTCCGTCAAGGACAAATTTGTGTTTTCACAAATTGCTGCACTATTGCTCGTCGATTGCTCTTTACCAGTCGACAGAGGCGACGTTCTCCTTTGGGACTTCACAGTTATGATGTCAGAAGGTACTCGGTGTGCCAGCGGTTCATTCTTAGTACAGCACCTCGTGAACAGCACACGAAGTCTGCTGTTTCTGAGATGCTTCCACCATTGGCGGGGTAGCCGATGATCATTCCTTTTTGAACGTCCATCAAATCACTACCTCTGCCCATTGTGCTCACGTTACGCACTGCTGCTCATCTGTCCTGGCTGGCCGCTTACATCTCCGTGTGGCCGACCTTGTCACGTGCACTCTGAGACGCGCCTGGGCGGGTACAGTGTGATTCCAGGAATGGTCATATTATTTTGACACGACCGTGTAAATGGCAAATGGAAAACTTGCCCCAACTAAGGTTCCATCTCCCCCCCCCCCCCACCCCCACGGTCAAAAAGTTCTGAAAGAAACACCGGGCCTTGCACGCGGGAGGCAAATGCCCTTTTAGCATCCTTGCATTGAAGTATCAGGAAACATTATTTTCCGACTGTGGACACAATTCCAAAATACGGGAAGTGTTCGAAGAAACCAAGGCCAAGGCCGTCCACGTGAAACTATAACCAGGAACGACCGTTATCTTTTGTCAATAGTCCGTCAAAACAGACGGCAAAATGCTACTCAGCACCAGCGAGAGCTTCTTGTGTCAGCAGGGTACAGGTTGTCAACAGGCCGTCGAAACAGACGGGTAAATGATACTCAACTCCAGCGAAAGATCTTCGTGTCAACAGGTCACAGGTTGTCAACTCAAACTATTAACAATCACCTTCACCAATGTGTCCTTTATGCACGTAGGCTAATGGTGTGAGTTCCTTTAACCGGACGATGCCATGCGGTTCGTAGAAACTGAGCTGCGGAACTTCGTGGTTGGAGTCACGACGAGTGGAGTCAAGTCCCCTTTTCTGAAGAGTCCAGATTCAGTCTGGAGTCCAACAATCGACGAGTTCTTATCTGAAGAGAAACTTGCACGCGAAATAATCTAGCTTCTATGCAAAACACATCACATTGCGGCAGACATGGATTGATTGTCTGGAAAAGCCTAAGTATTGATGGACGTACGGACCTGTATGTCATCCGAAACGGTAGTCTGGCGGCTCAGCGATAGAGAGACGAGATTTTCAGACCTGATGTCATTCTGTATGCTGCAGCCGTCGATGATTCGTTCCTTTTCGTGGACGATAACGCTCGACCTCATACAGCTCGGCTAGTGAACAGCATACTTAAAGAGGAGGGAATCCAGCGTATGGGGTTGCCAGTATACTCAACTGACAAATCCAATTGAACATGCCTAGGACGCACTTGGAAGACGTATTGCAGCTCGGCCGGCGGTACTTCCGTTGACTCTTTGTAGATTGGAGGCTGCCCTGGTTAAGGATTGGCGAAGATACCCCCAAAATCTCATCAGGTCCATGCCCCACAGGTGTGCAGTGGTCTTAGCCGTTCGAGTGGAACACACACCCTGCAATAGGTCAGTTACCACCTTCAACAAGTCATTTTTCTTGTTGTGCAGATATGCGTATTGTTCTATACGTATAACATATCGCATGATGTGCATTAAATGATAATATTACATAAAAATTCGCTAATGCGCTTTTTCTTGCCTATATCATTGAATATTCTACGGTATCTTACATAAAAATAATATTTTGCGTTCAACAACGTGAGTCGCACACATGACTTTCCTAACAATATCTCTTGGTCTCCTAATTCTTTTGAGTAGGGTATTTATTTTTTAGTTTACTCTTTTGGTCCTTTCTTTGGATCATCGTAACAGCATCGGAGTTACTGATGTCGTATTTTGAATCTTTCAACTCCCTTTCTTCGGTTCTAATTTTTTCTCCACTTTTTCCACGCGTTCTCCTTCACTGGTGCTCTGAGATATCCTCTTCTTACGGTGGTAAACAGCCAAACCTCCTCCCTTAACCACTCAGAAACGAAGAGCTCTCAGATTCACGCCATCAAACCATTTTTCTCCCTCACACGCATCGTAAAACCATCCTACTGACCGCAAAACAATAAATACGAAGTTGAAAGATCTCCCTTTCTTACATAAAGATTTCCTTTATCACTATTTTCTAACCCCTAGAGAAATGTATACGCAGGTAAATAAAAAAGTAACTGAAATTTGGAAGTTACATGTATCCGCAACGGATAGAAGCTGACGGAATACAACATCTTCACAATGGCTTATGGGTAGTTCAAACACACACAGCGCAGCGCTCTGCCGTTAGTCCAGTTGAGACCAAGGTGAAATAAATATGGATGCTCTGCTGCGGGATTGCACCAGTGTTGAACAAAGCGCCGTAGTGAGATTTTTTCGGGCAGAGGGAGTGAAACCTGCTGAAATTCACCTAAGTATATTAGCTCAATACGAAAGTGAAAACACCATGACTTAATGAACAGATTTTGAATGAGTAGAAAGGTTTAAAGCGGGAAGTACAAGTTCAACCGATGAAGCTCGATTTTGTTGGCCGTCAACATCGTGCACACCAAAAGAACAAATTCAAACGACAGCCCTCCGGCAAGAAAATCATACCGACCTTCTTCTGGGACATGAAGTGTCTTATCCTGACGCATTTTCAGGAACACGGACAAACAGTGATCAGTGCAACGTACTGTGCTGTGCTTAGAGAGAAACGGAAACCTCCAATTTGCAGAAAAATAAGAGAAATGCTGTCAAAATCAGCCTTGCTGCACCATAACAATGCACGTGCCCATTTAGTGGCCGCAACAGCGGAGGCAATGCAACAACTGCGGTTTGAACGTCTTCCACATCTCGTTTACAGTCCTGATCTGGAACCATGCGATCATCACGCTTTCAATCCACTTAAAGAGGCCCTACGCTGTCGCAGGTTCACCTATGATTATGAGGTTAAGGAAGCGGTGCAGACCTGGATTTGGCAGCAGCCGAAAAGTTTCTTCTTCCAAGGAATGAAGAATCTAGTTGGACGTTCAAAGAAGTGCATCGACCTGCAGGGGGACTATGTGGAAAAGTGAGATAACCGTTAAGTTCATTTGGTCCCAGTTATCGCTATTAAAGACTATGTGGTCTTAACTTTCTGATTATCCCTCATATTCAGCTCTTCCCTCAACATTACTTGCAGGCAATTAACTACATAGAAGTTTCATGACAGCAGCTTTGCATCTCATAGTCACTTGAGTTATATCCTTCTGTGCAACTACTTATCCATCTTCTATCTCCGCCTCTGCTTACCCCCCCCCCCCCCAACCCTCCTGTCTATCTTTTTTTCCCGGGGGTTGGGTGGGTGGAATGGTCACGTTCTTCGATATTTTACGTTTCTTCGAAAAAGAAAGGGGCATTTCTCTCTCTTATTACCTTTAACACCGACAAGTCATGTGCCTCAGAATCATTGGCGCAACCCTTCCTACAGATTCAGCCCGAGAAGCTTTTTTTCGGTCATTCATCGTTCGTAAAGCCGTACCGTATCACTTCGATTTTGCTTTTACAAAAATGTTCAATACGCGAATAAATAAGGTATGTATGCTTGTAATGGAACACAAGAGTAATTTTTACAAACCACCAAAAATAAAAGTTCAGAGAATTTACAACAACGTCCATCTTCCATGAGTTCTTGCTTGCCTTTCAGGGGGATGAACCCCACCTGCCCCCTAAAACCTAAAAATTTTTTAATTTTGCAAAACCTCTTCAGAGTTGCAGGTAGAATATTTTAGTCAAAATTTTTGCATGCATCTATAACTTTCCTGGCCCAACCCACACTCGATAAAATCTTTAATCAGTTGTTTCTTTTTTTATGGCATTTTAGGTAAAACTTTTGTTCACCACAAAGAATAAGACTTAGTAGTGCATTTAGTACTGTTCTTAAAGTTTAAATTCTCTCTCAGATGACTTTGTTGCTCAGCAACGTGTTATAACTGAATAATTCTGATGATTTGTTCAGACCCTCTCACGACTTGTGATTTTGTAATCGTTATTCTGGTTTTTGTGGCGGATGACGAGTGTGGGTTGGGCCAGGAAAGTTATAGATGCATGCAAAAACTTTGACTAAAATATTCTACCTGCAACTCTGAAGAGGTTTTGCAAAATTTAAAAATTTTTGATGGGCTTAATTCTTGCATCTATGGCTTTGCAGAAACCCATTTCCAACTAGATCTTTGTGGAAGTGAGAAAATGCAGAGTTTTTGCTGGTCCTTGATAAAGCCAAGGCTTGGCATTCTCGACACTTTCTACATTCAGTTTTGCTATTTCTTTAATTTATTGTTTACTCATGCCTGTTGGGTTTTGAAGTTTTTCTTTACTTTTTTTGTTCTTGTTAAATATTTTTTTTATTTTTTAACAGTCTATACTTGGTCGTGTATATATATATATATACCCAAGAGCAGAGTCAAAGACTAAATTTTACACCAAAGAATTTAAAACTAAATTTGCTTAAAAAACAACCTGAAGATCATGACGCGCAACGCAGCAGTTATGAATATTCAGAACTCACACACTACTAAGTAGAGACATTAAAAAAAATATTTAACAAGAACTAAAACAATATAGAAAACTTCAAAGCCCAACAGGCATGAGTAAACAATAAAATCAAGTAATAGCAAACCTGAATGTAGAAAGTGTCGAGAATGCCGAGCCTTGGCTTTACCAAGGAAAAGCAAAACTCTGCATTTTCTCACCTCCACAAAGACCTAGTTGGAAATGGGAGTATGATCCAGGAACTTGCCGACAAGAGTAAAAATGTGGGATTAAAAATGAACTTTCAGAAGACAAAAGTGATGTACAATGCTTTTACAAGAAATGAAGATTTATCGATTGATACGAAAATCTGGAGATAACAGACACGTACGTTTATCTTGGACAGCAGATATCAAGTGAGGGTCACATTGATGAAGAAATTAATCGGCGTACAGAACTTGCCTGGAGAGCTTTTGGAAGAAACAGCATAATTTTCAAGAGCAATATGCCATTTTCTCTTAAAAGAAAAGTGTTTGATCAATGCATCCTTCCAGTGTTTACGTATGGTGCAGAGACGTGGACCTTAACTAAAAGAGACATACAAAGGCTGCAGACAACTCAAAGCAGCATGAAGAGGTGCATGCTTGGTGTAACCAGGAGAGATAAGAAGAGGAACTCGTGGGTCCGAAAAATGACAAGAGTGGAAGACATCATGATCAGAGTTAAATCCCTGAAATGGCAATGGGTTGGACATACTGCCAGAAGGACAGCCGAAATTTTAGATTGGATTCCAAGGGACAGGAAAAGACCAAGAAGAAGACCACATGGGAGATGGGTGGATGAAATTCGAAAGTATGCGGGAGTGACATGGAGGAGACTGGCACAAGACAGACCGTTGTGGGGAGACCTTCGTCCAGCAGTGGATTGATAATGGTTGACAATGAGGATATATATATAAAGGTGGCTGTATATATATATATACAGCCACCTCCAACAAAAATTCTTGTTATATAAACTATATATACAGCTCCCACCAACAAAAATTCATGGGTGCGCCACTGCAAGGGACTGTTATTCATTACGGGAATACTATAAAAAGTTCTCATTTTCTTAGTCTTCGGATGTGAAATGTTTTATTTTTTGTTAAATTGCTTTGGCACTTCATGTTTGGAAATTTCAATAGCCATTGACTGTATAATTTGTTGAATTAAGTTTCTAAGCTATCATTTTTGTTGAAAGGATATGCTCTGAAATTATTAAAACTTTAGCGTACTTTTAGTTTCTTTTCTAGGAGGAAAGCAAAGAGTTTTTTTTTTCCTTTTTTTTCGCAGTAGGTGTTTCGAATAGCCTTTTAATTTCATGACTAAACTTAACAAATTGATACGAATGTATACGTATTTTTTAATGGCAGGAGATAATTCCTTGAATTTTAAAATGAGATCTTAATGTACTCGAGATCACACACAATTATTGGGTTCGTCAATGTGTAAACTTATTTATTGTTGATTTTTACAACTTATTAAATAAAAGACTTTAATGTTTCTTATCGATATTCCTGCTCATTATGAATTAACAAAAACGTGAATATTTCGTCAGGAGATATTTTTCAAAGAAGCTAAATGCTTCAAATCCAATTTTTTTTGCATCAGATTTTTTTTGCATCAGGTAAGCTCTGATAATGGAAGCAACTGTGATGCTCAGAAACATTATGCATGGCAAATATTACGAAAAAATTGTATAGAAAAAAATTGAAGAGCTTTACAAAATCTGTGGAAAGCAATTAAATTTATTGTCATTTTTAAACAAATTACGTGAATATGCAAACTAGTGATGAATAGCGTACTATCGAATCACCAGTTTGTCATTGTCGCCTAATAAAAACAGAACCGACCGCAGATCGTATTATGTGTATGTTTAATTCAAATGGTCTTCCTCATTCAATTTTTTCCATTCCAGTTTTTTCGTAGAACTCTTGCTTCAAAAATTTACCTTCAGATTCACCTTCTCAATTTTATACACAAAAATATTCAGTTCAAATTAATTAACAAATAACGTCGCTCGCGAAAGTATAAGCAAGTCTATAAGTGAACTACGACAGTTTGTTTTGGGAGAGAAACAGGCTCAATGCGCCATCTAACGACGTGAATTTAAAAAAAAAATTTGGAAATGTCAGAATTCAAGCGGGACCGGTATTGGTTAATGCGCCAAAGCAGGAACCGCCCAGACCACGCCTGCGAGATCACAGTGACCAATCACAGCAGGAGCGTGAACCTAGTCTGTGGGCTAAATTCACGCATAGCGTGAATATAGCCTCAGCCCGGCGCATACGTGTGGCGCTAGTAGCGCTCCTCGGAACATGCAAAGCAGGTTTGCTGTAAATACGCGCTGTAACGTTCGTGAGCGTTAGTTATCGTTGAGATTCGACGTAGGGTGTTGATGTTAGTCAAGAATGCCTTTAAGAAAACGAAGAAGCCATTACCAACAGCTCACGGAGTTTGAACGAGGTCGTGTAATAGGGCTAGGAGAAGGTGGATTTTCTTTCCGCAATATTGCAGAACGACTTTGCAGGAATGTAGCCACTGTGCATGATTGTTGGCAGCGGTGGTCAAGGGAAGGTACTGCCTCAAGAAGACCGGGTTCCGGCCGGCCACGTGGCACTACTGAGAGGGAAGACCGCCATGCACGGCGTATGGTCGTGGCGCATCGTACCGCGTCTGCGGCAGCAATTCGAGCTGCAGTTGCCACCACAGTGACACAACGAACTGTTACAAATCGGTTACTTGAAGGACAGCTCCGAGACTGACACCCTGTAGCGTGCATTCCACTTACTCCAAACCACTGCCGTTTTCGACGTCAGTGGTGTCAAGCTAGAGCTCATTGGAGGACGGAGTGATCTGTTGTGTTTTCTGATGAAAGCTGGTTCTGCCTGGGTGCCAGTGATGGCCGTGTGTTGGTTAGAACATTCTGGCGGTTACACCGGTTATTAATGTACCAGCATTTCACATTTAAAATGGCTCTTCTCGCGCTTACAATAAGCTGTGATCTTGAAACCTTAATCGATAAAATATGTTACCTATACAAATGTATTGCCGCCATTTCATTCCTCTACAACTATTTTTTCGTGGTGTTGGGATTTTTTTCCGTCAGTGTATATATATATATAGTCGAGTCATATTATTGTAGACCATCTCCTCCTACTTTTGACGTCAACAGCGCGTACCCAACGAAAGTAGGTACGTGTCGTGAGCTGGCTTTTTTTTTTTTTTTTGTTTGTTTGGAGGTTTAACGACCACCGTGAGCAACTCAATGGGCTATAAGTAGTCGCCCGTCCCTAATTTAGGGTCACTGGTTCCAGGGAAGGGAGAGAGCCAGTGCCGTAAGACAAACACAACATCCATGCCTCACCGGGATTTGAACCCGGACCCTTTACGGACGAATGATCAGAGGCCAGCGCCTTAGACCACTGCGCCACCGGGGCGGCGGCTGAGCTGGCTTGGAGGGTACATATGGTGTACTGTATGCATTCTGATAACATATCACTCGCTGCTGTCATGGATAAAAGGAGCGATTTATCAGATTTGCAAAAAGGTATAATTATCGGCTTTCGGGACAGGGGTGGCAGTATTTCTGAAACAGCGCAGTTTGTGAACTGTTCGCGTGCTGCTGTGGTTAAAGTGTATTGTGATTGGAGAAATGGCACCCCTGCGAATAAGCGATCTGGAAACTGCGGAGCACTTACGTGCCATTGATGTGAGAGGTGAACGTCGGCTGATAGCATAAAAAACCGCGCGAGGGCCGATCGACGCGATTCAGTGGAGCAATTCACTGGCTGAATGAACCAGGGGGCTACTGGAAGTGTGTCTAAAATGACAGTTCAGCGAATCCTGCTGCGTACGAGGCTTCGATGCAGACGGATGGTTACTGCCCCTATGCTAACGACAGATACAGCATAAAAATCAAGAGTTGGTTAGCCACTTGTGAAGATACACCATTTTACTGCTTTTGTGTATGTGTCATGTTTAAAAAATTGGTTTCTCAGCTCCTCGGCTGAAAGTTAACACTCTTTCTCTTCTCACTCACTCACATTTTTTTTTCTTTTTTATGTTAGGTCATATTTGTTGTAACTTTCTATACATACAAGGCCACGCCAGTTCCTTTTAATTAAAAGAAAAACAATGCTTAAAACTCAAAAACTTCGACAGAAACGTTCAATTGCATCCATGGATTTTGCATAGGAATTTACTTGAAGATGACAATTTTGGTATTTCCATCATTATAAGAAATTTAGGTAATCATGTTTTTGTGCAAATACATCCCACACAGTGATGTTATCAGGTATCTTCTCGGGGGTGCTTAGCCCCCACCCGAAAATCCATGAAGGCCCCTACCCTCATTCCCCGTAGGTTTTTGGGCGATCTCCCTTATTTTAGTCTGTGTTCGTTTATACTGATAGCTGAATATTTGGAGAAATTGATTTTAAAAAAAGTTAAGAAAATGAGGGAAAATATTATTTTAATAAAAAAAAACATCCACATGGACTTCAGTCTGAAATTTCTATCATCCTTCAACAAAACATTAAACAGTCCTCGCCGAAGGGGTAATTTTTCAAGCACAGACACCTCGGATTACTTCCGCAATAAAAACCTAATTCCACACAGTAAAGATGTTTGCACTGCAATACATCATCATATTTTGCAAGATAGCATATAAAAACAGTTTTATTTCAGTCAAGATAGCATAAAAAAACAGTTTTATTTCAGTCAAGATAGCATAAAAAAACAGTTTTATTTCAGTCAAGATAGCATAAAAAAACAGTTTTATTTCAGTCTTCTGGATGCCACCTGTCCATATTATTGCCTCAGTGTAGTAACGTGACATTAGTGCTTCCAATACAACAAAATATTTGCCGCATACTTTTTAACAATAGCAAATTATTAGAAATTGTTCCCCTAATGATTTTTTCTGCACCTGGCGGTGGTGGTTTTTACTCGGTGAAAAAATAAATAAAATAGAGGCATCTCAAACTGCCGTTTAAACGGTTTGTTAGTTTTTAGTTGTTTTTTTTTTACTACTATTTGCTATTCTAAATAATCTAAAAAGACAAACCAAATGGCAGGGAAATGATTACACCATACGTTTTCAGTAACACTGTAATGATTCCTTAATAATCAGAAACACGCTAACAGTAAGGTGAGGACATTTTTACCACCCATAATGTCTTGGAAGGATTTTCTTCAGCACAGACTTACCTTACTGGCATCCTCAATATTTTACACCACCCCATTGTGCAATCTGTGGTCCATTACTGAATTAAAGCAAAGGTATAACATTTTTACTCACTTGTTTGTGTAGATTTCGTGGAATTTGCATTTGCGATATAAGAGCATAAGAAAATGTGTGTACTCTATTTAAAAATTTTATATAAATAAATAACAAAATTGTGATATATATATAATTAGTCAACAAACTTTAGCCTCCCTCCCTGAAATTTTTAATTTTCCCCTGGAAAAAACTCTCTGAATGCAACACTGATCCCACAAGCCAACATTTTCATAATTTCAAATACTGATATCTATTGATTCATCAACAATAAAAAAATGAAAGCTTTGGGGAATGACACATACTGGGGATAAGTACTTGTAAAAAAAAAAAAATCCTGGATTTGACATGGAATGACCCACACATGATACACCCACATATGCAAGAGGCTAAGAACATGTAACAAACTGTTACATGAACGGGTATTACATCAGTGTGTCTAATGCTGAATGACAAACATTTTCACCTACCAAAGTTCAACATGACTTGTATAGCATGTAGTTAATATTGCCAAAGGATACAGCAGTCTATGGCTTCAGTTTACATATTACAAGTTTTAATTGCTAGAAAGGAGGGGGGGGAAACAGCATTACAGGTAACTGTATACTATAGGTAATACTATGTAACTGAGCCAATTTCATGAAGGTAAATATTATAATTATAAAACATTTGAACTGTATCTTTCTAATCCTGAAATTTAAGTTAAATTCCAGGAGTACTGTGACCCCCCCTTTAAAAATGACCAAAATCCTGTAGTCTAAGGATTGTATTCACTATGTGCAATGCATTTTGTGCTTTTACACAGTGGTCTGATCCAGTTTTCCAAGCAGTATCACATATTTTCATTTTCACAGCCTTTAAAACTATGAAAATTCATTATATACTGATCTATTTTGTGTATCTCTCTCCGTTTCAATGCTGACCCTACACTTGCTTCTGTCTCACCAATAGCAAGTAACAAATAGCCTCTTGCACAAATGTTAATCCTGTCTTTGCTCACTGTCAGGCGGCATATCATTCTGCACAGATACCAATGTCCAAATTTGCCTTTTGGCATTCATTTCTTATACAATTGGTAATATCTTCAATATTGGCATAATGTACATGAGCCTAAGATATATATATATTTTTTTTTTTTTTTTTTTTGCATGGGCAGTCGCTAATTTAATACCTTAAGTAATTAGGGGTGTCTTTAATAATTTTACCTCACCGAATCCAAATTTGGAAGCTGTGAAAATGATAACAGAAGAAGCAAGAAACGAGTAATAACACAATGAAATGCAGACTTTAAATTACAGTTGCATTATAACACAACAAAATGAAACTTTGCAAACTATTTATTTTCTATAAGGGATTTTGTACATGTATTATTGTCTGTCCTGATAATTGCTTTAAAACATAATTACTGAAGTATCAAAGTTGTACACCTAATAAGTGACTTTGGGACACAGTGTAGACCAATAAAAGAAAAACAGAAAGCACTATTCACACTATTGACTCTGACACATGAAACATTAGTCAAACCTCTTTCCACAGAAAATATGGATAATGAATTCTTGTACTGCTGTGATAATGACACATCATATTACAGGCTGGTGAGGTGACAACAGAAAATATTTAGGGGCACATAGGCAAACTGTTAAACATGCAGTTAAAGTGAATACAGAAGGTTTTGCCATGAATACGTGTCAACATCAATTCACTCATACTGGATGTCCCATGGGAAATGTCAAGAGACTTCTTTTAACTGTAAAATAAAATGTTTTCTCATATTACAGTAAGATGAACCACTAAAGGCAATGTTCATGATGGTGAAATTTTATGACATTACAATAATGTAAAGAGCAAACAACACTTTATCGCATATCTTTGTTTACAAGAATATACATGCTCCTAAAGCAAGAGAAACATGTTTTCTATCATGGGTATGCTGAAACAGTTTTGCATGCAAACAAATGTGACACAGGTTCTGATCTTGTGGAATAAGACTACAACGATGTTTTGGGAGGGTAAGTTTTTTCATACTTTAAGAGTACTTGTTTTAAAAAAGTTAGTAGCTGAATTTTTTGTAAACCTGCCTATTGCTTGCTTGAATCTGAGACATGGTCATGCTATAACCATCATGCAAGAACTGTGTAAATCACTACAAATATGTGGATCTGCTTATATAAGTGAATTTTTAACCACTAACCAGACATTTTGAGCAGATGTTTCTACAAGGAAGTTTTAAAAAGCTAAATGCATTAGACGTATGTTCTCACAGAATCACTGCCCACTAGCCCAATTACTTGTTCTTCCATCTTGGTGCAAATACTGTTCGTACAGTGCAAATACTGTACGTACAGTTAACTTGTCTCAAAGTTTCAGATTTGTGTTGTGTGTGATTTCTGGTTTCTTCATCATACAATTGGTTCTTTGATTCTTCTACTAGATGTCTTGCAGCTCAGTCGGCTAGTTGCCTCTTGGATTTTGGTAAGAATGCTGCTGCTTCTGCCTCATTGATGCTAGTGTGTGTTAGACAACAATTAAGAGGAAGCTGTAATTAAGTTGAATGATGGAATCTTGATAGGAATTTTGCAGTTGGAATAATTAGTGAAATTTTATTCAGAAATAGTAATTTTGGATCAAATCAACCAAGTAGACTAACTGTGATTAACATAAATCAGGTTGGCCATATTTTTGAAATTCTTAAAAGTACGTAGTCTGCTATATCTATTTTGCAAATTGTAGTACACATAAATAAATCTATGAACGCACACTTGCAAGATGAAACTACGGCTAAATCTGCAGTTGGAAGTTGGAAACATGGCTGAATTAGCAAAGGCAATGTGTACCAAGAATCAAAGGAAGCTGCAATTAGGCTTTCCTTGAATGCATTTTGATGAATTTCACATCCAGAAATCTAAATAAATTACAAAAAAAAAAAAAAAAAAAAGAAAGAAACCTTTAGAGGCAACCAACCTGTTTGGTTATTTTTTTATTAGTTATGCCACATTCAAAATGAATGACCTGGAAACAGCATATTTATGATAATTCTTTTTTTCTTTTGTAAATATGTAAACATGAAAATGGATACACACTTCCAAGATTCGTATGCGTTTTAATTTCAAATCTGTCTATTAGGTCAAGCAGTCCTTAAATAACTAGCAGCTGTAATCTGGCTCTGTAAGAATGAATGCAATTATATCTGGCATCCTATGTGTACTGTTTGTCAAAAATGATCATTTTAATTCAGATTGTCATCCTATTAAAATATGCATAGTGAATAGACCTGAGGAGTGAAACTTATCTAGAATTAGAATATTTTTTATCAATACTTTTATGACATTTCATTTTCAAATTAGTTTATCCAAATGACTGCAGATAAAGATTTCCAAAAGAAGAAATATGTTTAAAATTTAAATAATCAGAAATCCATTAGGGAAGGCAGACAATGTCTGGGAGTTGTAAATATGTTTCTTGGAAATGAATTTTGATGAAATTTTATAACGTTTATCATACTGAAATTTTAATGAAAAATTATTATTCATATCAGTCTACTGCTTTTGGCCTACCATCACAAAAGTGGCCATACAGCAAAATTTTAAATGATGTGTGTGTGTGCATACATTTCAAAGATATCTGCTATCTGTGCAATATTTAGAGAAAATATATATACTGTAGCAAATAAATTAATCTGAACAAGTGAACCAAAACCAAAACTTTGTCAAGTTTTTGGTTCACAACAATGTTAGTTTTGGTTTCAGTTTACAATTGTCAGTTGTGGCTTTACAATGTTTAACTAAAACCTACATTTCTTAATAGCATTTTCCATGTTTTCTAGTGTGTACACAAAATGGATACATCTCCAAGACAAATTGCCAATGAGTGGTTTAGCCTTTACGTACTGTTAATGAAATTTAAAAGAGGTTAGACAAATACCTTTTCTCCCTGACAGAAAAAGAAAATGTGGGTGAAAAAGGAATATTATACATACTCAAGACTGGTTACTAGTTAGAAGAAGTAACGTGAATCCAAGATTGTCTGCTATAGACTTAAAGACTTGGCAGCTACTGGGTTTAATGTTTCTGACGTGACAGTCTATCGAAGATTGTTGGAAGCTGAGAGGACTGCCAGCAGACCAAATAGAACAACTGTTGATGGAAGCTATGCAAAAGGGGCTCCAGTGAACAAAGGTGCACAAAGATTGTACTGTTGAGAAATGGAAGGTCACATTCTCAGATGATAGCCATTTCTTTGTCCAAGGAGAGCGAGTACCCTATGTCTTCTACACACCCAGCTGATGTTCTGGGTTGTATTAGACGTGGCAGTCCAGGATAACTGTTGACAGTATGATAAAAAGTGACTATTAGATAAAAATATTGGAAAAAAAAAAAAACCTTTTACCCACAGATCTAGAAATACAAAGAACTTGTCTTCCAAGAGGATCTCACACCATGCCACACTTCGAAAAAAGTGAGGATTCTTCAAAAATCACAACATCCAAATGCTAGAGTACCCATATAACTCTCCTGTCATTAACCTAATAGAAAACTTGTGGTCCATAATGAAAAAGATACTTGGAAAACTTAATTGTGATACAAAGGATTACATACAATCCATATAAAGGTATGGTTTAGAGATGCAGAAATAAAAATGAATTCTATGTTGATAGAGTCCATACCTAAGGAATTAATGAACTTATTAGGAACAGAGTAGCACACATATAAATTATTAGGAAAGTTGAAGTTTAATTTTTGTACTTATTTTCTTGCAAAATTACAACTTTTCTTTAATATTAGTGCTTGGATTAACTTGTTCACTACTGTATACAGTATATGTAGGATTGAAATTCCATATACACATTCATTCTTGAACATTACTTTTGAAATAAAGTTTGAAATTTCCACTTACCAAATTTTTATAAGAAAAAAAAAGAGTATTTCTTTATTTGTTTCTTCATGAAATATTTTTGATAAAGGATACATTTTTGAGCAGTGATTGTGTAAGTTTTAAATTTGCAAGTGTTTTGGACATCATTTTTTTTTTAATTTAAAGCAGCACATTATCTGAAAGCAAATAGTTAAGCTGAATACATACATGGTATATCTAAATGGTCTGGCCACATGCTACAGACATGTTTTACATGTCAAAATAAGGTAAAAAATCCATATAAAAGTGCTGATGCAGCAGAGCTAGGAATAATGCCAATTACAGTTCTGTATCAATGTTGTGTATTTCACTGAGCTGTGATTTGCAAGCAGGTTAGATGCAAGCATGGTTCATACATTCTTTCAATCGTATAATTGAAAAACTTTTCCAGGACATATGATCTAAATGCTCCTACTTAAAATATAGAGAAACCATAGGTCTGTTCAACCTGTAACCTACAACAAACAGCTCCCTACCGGCTTGAGCAAATTTAATACAACAGAATGTTGAAAACTGATGTCTGCTGCAGCTAATAAGAAACTTAGAATCACAGATAAATACTGAAATACCAAAAGTGTCGCTGAACATGTAACTAGTTTAATTTCTACAAAACTTTTATGTACATTATGCTATACTAAATTTGAGAAAAATTAATTTTTACTTTGGCTTTTAGTTCAATCATTGAAGAAAATTATAAAATAAAAAAACCCCCCATAAAACTCAAAAATATATAGGTATAAAATCCATAGTTAGAACATAAACGCGTCATTACTTTCGTAATGCTATCATATACCACAAAATCAATGTATAAACTAAATACTATTTATATTTAATTATTTTGAAAGAATGCTGACATTGGAAATTTAAGGATAAGGAAGGTGAAATATTTGAAGAAAGACAACACTGAATTTTTCGGTTGAAATGAGCACTTCTTTTGAATCTCTCCGATGAGAATGAAATTTATCAAAGTTACTCAAAGTCAATGCAACTGGCTAAAAAAAAATAATCAACTGGAGTTGCAATCAATAAAACATCCAGAAATAGAAACAGCTACTCACTTCCACCAGTGACTAAAAAGTACAGTATGTTACGAAAATTAAGAAATGGCACACAAAAAGTTTCTCATAGCAGAAGGAAAGTATCAGCGACAAAAAGATTTCCAAATCAGACACTTCAAAGAAGAAATACGATATGACTCTACACCTTGTAGCAGAAGAATTTTGCATAATGGAAAAGTTGAAAGTAGGCAAAAAGTAGTCTTCATGGTAAAAGCTATGCTAAGGAAAAAGGACTTTTCAAATACCTGGTGGGAAAACTATGCGCTATTTTACGCAGGAGGTATTTTTGAAAGGTTTTCCGAGGTGAGAGATATCGGTTCATGAAATAATTTTTCCAAGAGTTTTCAGAAGAGCTCTGATTTTGCTGTGAATACATCAAAGCAGAAATAAACACTTACACCTCCTGGTGGCCAAAAAGCATTCTTTAACAGAAATTAGGAATTATGTGCAAAACATTTCCCATCAGGAGCTGTATCCGATGCGGGGAGAATTTTTGAAATAGGACTTTCATAAGCAGAGATATTAGAGAAAACACAATTTACCTTTACGCCCTCCCTAGAGCAAAATCTATGCATTACTTGAAGAAGTGACTGTACCTATAACAGTCTTTGATATAAATGGCATTGAAAGGAAAAATAATTATTTCAACTATATATTTAGAAGCAAAGATATGAAATAAAATATATTTTGAATTCGTAGAATCTGCATTTACGCCTTCTAGCGGAGGAAACGTGCATCAGAAAAAAAAAAAAAAAAAAAAGGTGCGGAATGCAAAGATCATCATTCTCACATTTCAAGCTTCCCAATGCAAAAGAAATTTTTCTGGTCAGACTGATAGTTGCAGAGATATGCTGTACACTGATGGATGGACAAAGTGATAACATAGGCACAATCTTTGTTTTACAAATGACGTGCTAATAACACAACTTCAGTACTGTTAACAGACAAGAAAACTAACAGCCTCCCTCATTTTGACAGAGGTGGGGAAGGAAATTTGTCAGACATAAGTTATATCAGTAGAAAAATTCTTAACTATGAAACATTGTGCAGGGACAAAAAGGCAGGAATGGATAGAATTCCAGGACATGTAACAGAATTTTAGGATATTTCCAGGGCAATTTGGAATTCCAGGACTTTTCCAGGATGCGTACGAAACATCTGCTAAGCACATATTGTGCTACACTAATCTCCTTCTGTTTTCACATGAGCATGGAAGGTTATTCATTTCATGAATTGACACAGACACATCTTTTGTATTGAAATCACTTGGTAAAAGTTGGGAGGTTAGGCATATCTACGTACCATAAAACATTATCACATTAGCACCTTACACACAGGGAAACATTTGTCACTGTTTACAGTCACATAAATGAGAGAGAGAGAGAGAGAGAGAGCCCATTACTGCAGACACTTGCTTTAGAGGAGAGAATCCTGGTGCCCAGAATAAAGATATAGCTGCAATAGAAAATATCTCAATAGCATGACCTTGCCGAGAGTTCTGTATGAACAGAGCTTGTACCCGTACTACGTGTAGCATGTGCAGGATTTCACATCTCCTGATTATCCATCACAAACAACTGGCTAATGGAGTATGCAGAAATGGGCGGGTGACCCATTCATTTCATCAGTGCTCTTTACAGATGAGGCCAGATTCACCAGTGAGAGCATCATAAATTTTCACAACAATCACTTATGGGCAGAGAAAAACATGCATGGTGACATCTGAAGTAGAGAATGCACCATTGATACTTCCCACAATGAATATGGTTTATGTATGTATAAATGTATATGGTTCACAATGTATATAGTCCATGAGCCCCAAGTCATTTTAGCTATATGATACAAGAACTCTTGGACAATAACTACCCTGCCCAGTGAATAGGTCACTGAGGACATTCAGCTTGGCACTAGTGCTTTCCAGATTTTCCAATGGATTTCTACTTGTGGGGACATTTAAAAACTCTCATTTACTCCACTCCATTCACTGACACGGTTCAGAAGCAAGTTCCAAACAACTGTCAGACAAACCACAACACCTTCACTAAATTTTAATGAGTTCAACAGTCAATAAAAACATATGCCCAGGCTGTGTTGAGTCTCATATCAGAAATTGCAAGCACTTTTCTTCCTGTAAACATACCAATTCACTGTGTCTTCAAAATCATTTCAACAGGCATTTTTATAGCTAACACTGGCAAGAAATTTACATATAAAAAAAAAAAAAAGGCTATAAAGGGTAAGCAAAATTGTTCCTCATTAATGTTTATATAGAGTATATGTCTTATTTTGGGGTGTAGAACATGTCCTGGGAAATTGAACAAGGTCATTTATTTTTATTACATAATATAAAGTGGACACACACACACACATATATCATCATCATCATCATTGTCAACCATTATCAATCCACTGCTGGACGAAGGTCTCCCCAAGTTTCCTCCACAACGGTCTGTCTTGCGCCAGTCTCCTCCATGTCACCCCTGTATACTTTCGAATTTCATCCACCCATCTCCCATGTGGTCTTCTTCTGGGTCTTTTCCTGTCCCTTGGAATCCAATCTAAAATTTCGGCTGCCCATCGATGATCTGTCCTTCTGGCAGTATGTCCAGCCCATTGCCATTTCAGGGATTTAACTCTGATCATGATGTCTTCCACTCTTGTCATTTTTCGGATCCACGAGTTCCTCTTCTTATCTCTCCTGGTTACACCAAGTATGCACCTTTCCATGCTTCTTTGAGTTGTCTGCAGCCTTTGTATGTCTCTTTTAGTTAAGGTCCACGTCTCTGCACCATACGTAAGCACTGGAAGGATGCATTGATCAAACACTTTTCTTTTAAGACATAATGGCATATTGCTCTTGAAAATTATGCTGTTTCTTCCAAAAGCTCTCCAGGCAAGTTTTGTACGCCGATTAATTTCTTCATCAATGTGACCCTCACTTGATATCTGCTGTCCAAGATAAACGTACGTGTCTGTTATCTCTAGCTTTTCTCCATCAATCGATAAATCTTCATTTCTTGTAAAAGCATTGAACATCACTTTTGTCTTCTGAAAGTTCATTTTTAATCCCACTTCTTTACTTTTGTCAGCAAGTTCCTGGATCATACTCTGCAGCTCTGATGGGGTAGTTGCAAAAATGACTACGTCATCAGAAAAACGAAGGTGGGTTAGATAATCTCCATTAATCTTTATCCCCTTGTTTTCCCAGCTCAGCGACTGAAAAACACCCTCCAATGTGGCATTAAAGAGCTTCGGAGATATGGTGTCACCTTGTCTCACTCCCTTTCCAATTTTTACGTGTGTTGTATTTTCAAACAGCCTAATCTTTGCACTTGCATTTTCATAGATGTTATTAATAATATTAATGTATGCATCTTCAATACCGCAGGTTTTCAGAGCCATTGAAACTGCTGATGGTTTCACTGAATCAAAGGCTTTTTCATAATCGATAAAAGCCATGCACAATGGAAGTTCATATTCCCTCGCTCTTTCAATTAGTTCTCTCAACACGTGGATATGATCTATTGTGCTGTAGCCACTCCTGAATCCAGCTTGTTCTCTCGGTTGAGCCATGTCCAGTGTTACCTTCAAGCGGTGTGAAAGAACTTTAGTGAAGATTTTATAAACTACTGATAGGAGGCTGATAGGTCTGTAGTTTCCAAGATCCTCAATGTCACCTTTCTTATGTAGCAGGATCATTGTAGCGGTGTTCCAATCCTCAGGAATCTTTCCTTCATTAAGGCATCGAGTGAAAATTTGGGCGAGTACTGTTTCGATTTCTCCACTTGCTTCTTGTATGATGTCTACAGTAATTCCATCTTCTCCTGGAGCTTTTCCCCGCTTCATGTTCTTGATTGCATTTGCAACTTCTGCTGGAAGGACTGGAGGAACTCTGGTACTGGTATCTTTCATGATGTCTGGAGTGCATGTATCATCCCTTTCATATAATTTGGAGTAGAAATCTTTCACTCTTGTCAAAATTTCGCCTGTATTTCTTGTTACAGAACCATCTTCTTTTCTCAGTGCCATAATCTGTTTTCTTCCCTTACTGAGATGTCCCTTTGCTATCTTTAGGCTTTGGTTGTTTTCAATTGCTTTCCTCACTAGTTCACAGTTTAATTTTCTTACGTCTTCAGTGATACTTTTTCTTACTGTCTTGCATAGCTCTATATATTCCACTTTGGAAGTCACATCATCTTTAGTTGTCCTCATCTCTCTTCTTTTTGCATCAACATTTTCGTTTTTCCTGATAATTTATTTACATGCAACTTGTTCTTAGACCCAGCTAATTTTGTTGCTGTTTCCATAAGAGCTTTGGTTACTTTTCTGTTAACTTCAGAGATGTCCACTTCTTCCGATGTTAGGCCTTCTAAAGCAGAGAACCTGTTCTTCAGTTCCAACTTGAAGGTATTATGGTGTTTTTTAAGGTTGGTTATGTCAATAGATTTTGTTTGTCTTATGAGCTTGCCACGTTCAAGTTTAGTGTTGAGGTGCATCTTACATCTCACCAATCTATGGTCCCTACCTGTGTTGAACTTGTTTAGCACACTGCAGTCTTCTATGACGAATTTTTTGTTACACACACACACACACATATATATATATATATATATATATATATATATATATATATATATATATATACATGCACACAGCTGCATTGGCAAACAGAAGCTTCACATCCTTAGATGTGGAACCAACGGGATCAGGAAATGTGCCAGGGGGCAGATCCAATAAGCTTGACTGTAGTGCACCTGGTAGCAAATCTGGGAAGCTAGTACCCCAAAATCTGAAAAAATGTAAATTGCAAAGTTGGGGAGCATCATGTGTTTGCTAAAATTGGTAATAAAATGTGTAGGTCAATAGGTAAAAATTAGGCTGTACATTGAGGAGGCAAATGTATGAGTGCATTTAGGTAACCATGAAAGTAAATGCCATGACGAGCTGATGAAGAAACAGCACCTCTATGGCAGTGTAATATGAACACAAGATCTGAAAATAATACTCAGAATAAGTTGTAGACATTTAATAGTACACACCACACAATCAACTTACACAAATCATTAAGTGCAGCCATGTGTTGTTGACATAGAGGCCCTCAGCTATTACATTACTAGAAAGAAACATATCTATCAAAGTTAAGAGTATTCCAAATGTCCATCATTTGTTACAATGTGTTCCTGGATGTGACTTACATAGTAGGTATCAAGAATATCAGTTAACTTTCAGCACTGGTAACTATCCTGCAAGAACCTGCTCTTGCAGCACACCTGCAGGGGTTGATGTATCATATACCTTAGATTTCAAGTAACCTCAACAGGAAAAAATCCAGTGGGTTAGGTCTGGTGACTCGGGCTGCCATAGCCCTAGATGTGTCAGTGGAACATGGCGGTGAGAAAGTTGCTGACCGATGCTGTGCAATGTGTGCCATTGCTTTGAAACCACATATGAGACTGTACATGAAACATCATCCAAAAAGTCTGGTATGGTACCATGGAGCAGTTGTAGATATTGTAGTCCAGTGAGAGAACCTTGGAAGAACACTGATCTGGGAAATGTTTTTCCAGATGCCACACCAGACATTAAACCACCAACATACCTGGACTTACTTGTAACCACCATTGCTCATCCATGCTCCTGTGATAGTGATTGTGCCTGTTGTGATTGTGGTAATGTGTGAATGTGAATACATCTGTCCACAAAATGTTCGCTAGAAACTATAATAGGTTCATTGACTTTTGATTGAGGACATAATTACACCGGTCTGTATGGAACTGATGATCACCAGTATACATGGCCTGCTGGGGTACTCTGTCGTATGGGTAAAACCCATGATTCACAGTATCTTCCATGCACATCTAGCTATCAGGCCACAGCGAGTTCTCGTACACTATATTACGGGTGGGCAAGTGCAAAGGACACAACACTCACAGCGTTCAACCTATTCAAGGATTGATGTGATTGACTCTAACTTACACTGTAGATGCTTTTTGGAAGGTATTGAAACACGGGGGATCAGAGCACCCCCCCCCCCCCCATACAACATTTTCGTATAATCTACAGTTTTCAATTTAGAACCACCAAATTTGGTATACTATCTCACGAAACTCTAACTTACACTGTAGATGCTTTTTGGAAGGGATTGAAACATGGGGGTCAGAGCACCCCCCATACAACATTTTCGTAAAATCTACAGTTTTCAATGTAGAACCACCAAATTTGGTATACTATCTCATGAAACTCTAACTTACACTGTAGATGCTTTTTGGAAGGGATTGAAACACGGGGAGGGGGGGTCAGAGCCCCCATACAACATTTTCGTATAATCTACAGTTTTCAATTTAGAACCACCAAATTTGGTATACTATCTCACGAAACTCTAACTTACACTGTTGATGCTTTTTGGAAGGGATTGAAACACGGGGGTCAGAGCACCCCCCCCCATACAACATTTTCGTAAAATCTACAGTTTTCAATTTAGAACCACCAAATTTGGTATACTATCTCACGAAACTCTAACTTACACTGTAGATGCTTTTTGGAAGCGATTGAAACACGGGGGTCTGGGCACCCCTCCCCCCATACAGCATTTTCGTAAAATCTACAGTTTTCAATGTAGAACCACCAAATTTGGTATACTATCTCATGAAACTCTAACTTACACTGTAGATGCTTTTTGGAAGGGATTGAAACACGGGGAGGGGGGGTCAGAGCCCCATACAACATTTTCGTAAAATTTACAGTTTTCAATACAGAACCACCAAATTTGGTTTACTATCTCACGGAACTCTAACTTACACTGTAGATGCTTTTTGGAAGGGATTGAAACACGGGGGTCAGAGCACCCCCCCATACAACATTTTCGTAAAATCTACAGTTTTCAATGTAGAACCACCAAATTTGGTATACTATCTCATGAAACTCTAACTTACACTGTAGATGCTTTTTTTTTTTTTTTTGGAAGGCATTGAAACACGGGAGGTCATAGCCCCCCCCCCTACAACATTTTCGTAAAATCTACAGTTTTCAATGTAGAACCACCAAATTTGTATACTATCTCACGAAACTCCATCTTAGACTGTAGACGGTTTTTGGGAGGCGTCGAATCACGGGGGATGAAAGATCCCCCATACAAAATGTTCGTAAAATCTACAGTTTTTAATTTAGACCCACCATAGTTGGTATACTATCTCACGAAACTCTATCTTAGACTGTAGACGGTTTTTGGAAGGCATCGGAATCTGGGGGTCAGAGCCCCCCCCATATGATATTTTCGTAAAATCTACAGTTTTCAATTTAGAACCACCGAATTTGGTATACTATCTCACGAAACTCGAACTTTGACTGTAGACTGTTTTTGGAAGGCGTCGGAGACCGGGGAGTCAGAGTCCCCCTCATAAATTTTTTTTCGTAAAATCTACAGTTTTCAATTTAGAACCACCAAATTTGGTATACTATCTCATGGTAGTCTAACTTAGACGGTAGACGGTTTTTGAATGTTTCGGCGAAATTGTGTTAAAATCTACAGTTTTCAATTTAGAACCACCAAACTTGGTATACTATCTCATGAAACTCTAACTTAAACTGTAGACGGTTTTTGAAAGGGATCGGATCCCAGGGGGTGTGAGCCTTCCTCATAAAAGTTTTTTGTAAAATCTATAGATTTCAATTTAGGACCACCAAATTTGGTATACTATCCCCTTTTACTCTAACTTGGTTATACGTCAATTCGTCGCACGTCAATTTTATCGCGGACAAATACGTCGACTACGTCAATTTGTCGCGGACAAAATAATTCGTCGCGTTTACAAATTTTGGTTACATACAAAACGCATGCAAGAAAACATACGATTTCTAACGTCTCCCTCCGTCATCATATTTATAAGGTTTCGACACTCAGACAGGTTAGGAATATTGCGCTTTTTCTTTGGCACTAAAAGCAAATTAATGTGTCTATATATAACACCTAAGCTTGGGCCTTTTTAACAGGTTTTATTCCATCGTGCTCATATTCATAAAGTTTACACACCAAGTCAAGTTAGTATTATTGCCACTTTGCTTAGGCATTTAATATTAATATCTTGGCCTAGGCCTTTTCAACAGTTTTTATTCCATCGTGCTCACATTCATACCGTTTACACACCAAGTCAAGTTAGTATTATTGTGCTTTTAGTTAAGCATTAAATATTAATATCTTGGCCCAGGCCTAGGCCTTTTTAGCAGCTTCTATTGCATCGTGTTCATATCTATAAGGTTTAGACACCATGTCAAGTTAGTATTTTTGCACTTTTACTCAGGCATTTAATATTAATACCTTGGCCTAGGCCTTTTTAACAGTTTTTATTCCATCGTGTTCATATTTATAAGGTTTAGACACCAAGTCAAGTTATTATTATTGCGATTTTACTTAGGCATTTAATATTAATACCTTGGCCTAGGCCTTTTTAATAGCTTATCTCAAATAGTTTTCATATTCCTAAGGTTTAGATATTAAATCAAGTTAGTATTATTGCGCTTTTACTTTTTCATTAAATATTAATACCTTGGCCTTTTTAACAGTTTTTATTCCATCGTGTTCATATCTATAAAGTTTACACTCCAAGTCAAGTTAGTATTATTGTGATTTTGCTTAGGCATTAAATATTAATTCTTTGGCCTAGGCCAAGGCCTTTTTAACAGTTTTTATTCCAGGTGTCGCGTCAATTCGTCGCGTTTACAAATTTTGGTTGCATACAGATCGCATGCAGGAAAACGTAAGATTTCGGTTGTCTTCCGCCGTGATAATATTTATAAGGTTTGGACACCCAGACTGGTTAGTAACAAAACGCCTTTTCTTTGGCACTAAAAATAAATTAATATGCCTAAGCTTAGGCCTTTTTAGCAGTTTTTTTTCCATCATGCTCATATTCATAAGGTTTAGACAGCAAGTCAAGTTAAATTACATTTTTCTGGACACCTACATTTGTGAAGACGGAAATACGTCCCTGGTAGCACAGCCTTGCAATCTAACGTAGGTCCAACGTCTTTTAGAAATAGAAGCCGTTGTCTCAGTTTTGAGTTTTGGGCCTACGTTAAATTACCCGTACAGCATGATTCCTACCGACTACACACACAATATGCACACATATGTTCTGTAGATATTGCAGCAAAAAAAAAAAAAAATAGGACGTCATAAGATATTTTTTGTACTAAGAGAAAAAAAGTTCATTTAGCAGAAAAATAGTGGTTTTCAGCCTCAAAGACAGCATAAAATGTTAATATTTAATTTTAAATAAATTGCGGTATCTTCCGTTGTCCTAAAAGCAGAGTTTATGTGAGAAAATGTGTCGTAAAAATTCATTCATATTTGCTTAATCAAAATAAACAGTTTGAGGGCATATTTTGTACAACAAAGAATAAGAAAAGGGGAAAGTAAACGAGATTTTCCAGGTGTTACCACTCCCGTCTGTCTTAGGCTCTCAGTGGGGCACGGTTGATTGTGGTCCGGATATTTTTGCCGATTAAACCCAGAGTTTCTGGAGAAAATGAGAAGTCTGTATATTTTGTAACTATTAATATCATCTTTAGACTTTTAATTTAAAGTAAAAAAATATATAGTTCTTTCAGGATAAACCAGTTTGTAAAAGTATAAAAAAATCTGAAATTTTAATCTCGTAATCTAGAAATAATGCCCTTATCGACAAATATTCGTCGATCACGCGCGCGATAGACAATGATACAGAGATAGTAAAACTGGTTTAAAATATGGTAATTAGTTGGGACAATTACAAGGATATGCAAAGTAGTAGTAAAAATTCTAGTAGCATTGTTGAAAACATGTGCGACTACAAAAAAAGAAAGAACAAAGTACATTGTAAGATTAAAACATTTGTAGAAATTGCAGAATTTAGTAAGTAAAAGAAAGTCTGCTTGTGCTGATGTATGTAGGAGGGGAAAAACAGAAAAAATTGATGGGTTTTTCCAAAAAGGATGAACTTTTAGAATTCATCAACCTATACTTTTATTAAACCGGTTAGTTGTTTTCAGATTTTATTGTGTAAAAGGAAAATGCTAACAGAAATTGCTTTTAAGCTGTTTGATTTTAAATTCATGATTGCGTTACTTATTTCAGGGCAATTTATTTCTCCACAGAATATGTAAGTTAGAATATTTATGAAAAAATGTTTTATAAGTAACACATATCGTGCAAAATAATCAGTTTGTTTACTAAATGAACTCAGCATACAGGTTACTTTTGTCTCGCTGTTTTCAGGAATTTTGATTTGACATCAGAATCACCCATGGTAGAAGAATGCATTGATTGCCCCAGGAAAACTTGAACCAGCACTAATCCTTTTTTGGCTAACTTGACAAATGGAGCTGAATGAAATTCGAAAAGAAGCAGCAGCATATTCGGCGCTGTGGTATTCTGAGTTACAAAACATGTTAGTATCATTGTGGCGAAAGGGTTAACATGGAATATCTTTTTATTGAACTTTATGTTTTACAACGTTAATCGGGAGAAGTTCTGAAAATCCACGAGATTTTTTTGGTAAAAAGGATTTCACAGAGTGGGAAACCTTTTAGACAAAGCGTTGTCACGAAAGTTTCATCGCTCTTGTTTACATTTGACTGTGGAGAAGTCCGAATGTGTTTGCCACTCAGTGGCAAAAGGCGCAATCTATACTTAAATTCATTGGGCAAAGGTTAATCATACACATGTCCCATACCTTTGATTTATGAAAATAAATTCTCCAGGCAATTTTGGTTTAATCAAGTGGTGAGGAAAAACGAATACCTACACCACTTTCATTTATATGCTCATAAAGGTTGATTAAAGATGTTTTGGAAACAATAAAACCTTGCTGAAATGGCAAAAGATGTTTTTTCCGCACACTCGCCTTTGCGTTATCGAATCTTTCATGCTTTCGAGAATATTTTTCTGTTCCTGTATATTTGTACCATAAGGTCGCCTGAGACGAACACCGTCCGACGAACAACGAGAATTTAGTACGTCAAATGAGTCATTCATATGTTGAATGAAGTTTGCTACTTCTGTTTCGTTCGGGAAAATGTACCTAACCGCTGAGGTATGTCATACGAAAAAAGTTGGGCGGCAAGTGAAACTTTCATTCGTTCAGCACCTATAACATTGACATGATCGAGTAATACTGAATTTAGGCCACAGTTTCAGTTCTCCCTTTTCTTTCTCAAGGAGAGTTTGGAAAATATTTTTATTGATGACACTTCCCGTTTTAAGCTTTAGCCCGCTGTCGAGTAAGTGGTTTCTTAACAGCTTTAAAAGATGAGGCACATCAGCAAATACAAATATAGGTCTTCCACTGGGTTCAGAAAAGAAATTTTGTATAAGTTGATGCCAAGTGTTTTCCACAGTGACTGGTTACCGCCAGCCAAATCCAATGTCATGGCTACAATCTGGAATGCATTTTTTTTATTTCTGTAATGATGTGAAATAAGAGATCTTCCGGCATTCTGCAGTCAAAATCATGAAAAAACAAGTTGTTTCCATGAATATGTCAAGCCCCTTATCATGACAACTTGAACACATTTATGAGGACCCATGACCGCATGTTCAGCATGATCGTACACCATCTTTCCATCAATGCTCATTTCATCTATTAATAAAACGCAAAATATTTCAAATCGAGTTAGATTTTTGGCATTCTCAGCCATTATTTGGAGGACCTAGCAGAAAAGTCCTGGAGCAAACTTAACGTGAGACACCCATTTTTTTAAAGTACAGGCAGCGAAATATGCATTTGGCACCCAATAGAAAAATATCAACGCTTTGATAAGCCGCGCAGAGTGAGAGCCGTAACTATATCTTCTGGTGCCCAGTTAGTTCTTTTTTCGTTAAAAGTGCTCGCACTTCGGTTTCAGAAAAAACTCCCCGTAACATGGCATTTACTTCATTTGAAATCTTTTTCTTTTCTTCTGCTGTGTTATTTTTCATGGCTTTTATCTTTTACAATTTGGAAATTCTAGAAGACATCGTATGAATCTTCATATATAAATGTTGTGCCCTATTTTGCCAAAATAAACACTGCTTCCTTAAACTTTAGTGAGATCATTTACTCGGGCATTCAGTTCAGCAATTTCCTGGTTTTTCATTTCAATATCATCTGTTGGTAAAAATGGCAGATGATTACTGTGATCTATTTCAGGACGTACATCTTCTGTAGGTTAACATAACTTTAGTCTTTTTGGAGAAATATTCTCAGTAACTTCTATTACATTACGTTTTAGTTCTCTATTGTAAGCCACTTCATTCATTTCTTGCATTCGGGTACAAGCGGTGATGTCGTTTTGCAACTACTTTCATGAGGTACAACACCTTTATTCAGTCGTTTCGTACTATTACCTCCCAATAACTCACTTTTCAGATCTCTTATAAAGCCTTCATCCGCGAATTGCAATGAACATATTCTTGCATTTTCAACATTGAAAACATCTTAACGACCACACGCGTTCAACCATGCCTTTCTTTGTAGCACAACTTTCGGAAAACGTTGTCGTGGTTTTTACAACTTGCAACGGCGCAGTCTGGCATGTTTAAAAAACATTTATTTTGTTATTTAAGCAAATACGTACTTACACTATACGTAAGATAACTAAGTATATTTTAACTACACGTTAAGATAACTATTTACAATATTTACTAAGATGTACAAAGAAAATGTAAGCAAAATTCACATGCAATATGTGCGTATTAGCAAATAATGAACACGGTAAAAAGCCAAACAACGAGCGCCGGATATGAGATATGACTAACCGGAATGAAACACCAATGGCGCCAGCGCGCCGTTGACGTCACAACAACAGCGCTCCCTCACCACAAGTTGCCACTGCATCCTGAAAGCCGGTTCTCTTGCCTACCTCTATCTCTACATACATTGAGCGCAATGGATATCAGTTTTTTTTTCTCTTGTACTTAACAAACAGCTAGTCGTCGTTCTCTGGTTTGCTATTCAGTGTTCTGTTTCTTTCAAGTAACAAACACTGTTCATGTCTATGTGTTTGAGCTTAAACTGAAAGTTTTCAATTGAAATAATTATTTTTACTTCCTGTTGCCGAAGAAGCGGAATTAGTGAAACATTTGTTTGAACTACTTTACTTCGTCATATCACTTTGAGTATATCCTGTGTGAAAATAAGCAATGGAATATTGCAAGACTGAACGTGGAACAGAAATGTTGGTTTTGAAAGGATATCTTTATATTAAGGAGAAATATATTGGAGTCAAAATTATTTGGAAATGTCAAGAGTGGTACAAGAGAAAGTGCAAAGGACGAGTTCATGTTTTGGAAGGTAATGTTGTGAAATCTGTCGATCACAATCACGTTGCTGACGCTGGAAAAATGCATGTTATAAAAGTAATGAGCAGTTTAAAAGACATAGCTGTCACGACACATTTACCAACATCGGTTGTTGCCGCAGATTCATATTTGTTGATTCCAGAATCGGCTGTGAGTCAAGCTCCAAATTTAAAAAACCTGAAGCGAACAATTCAAAGGTGCCGTAGTCAAGCTTCTGGACACCCTAACAATCCTAGACACCTATCTGAAATTGTGCTTGATGAGTCTTACACTCTAACATGCAACGGCCAGCCCTTCCTTTTGTACGATAGTGGTATGTTATCAGGAGATAACAGAATATTGATTTTCGGAACCAGAACTGCTCTAGATTTACTAGCCTCTAGTCCCCATTGGTTTGCCGATGGAACCTTCAAAACTGTGCCGCCATTGTTCAACCAGTTACATACAATACATGCAATGAAGTATGGTCAAGTGTTCCCTGCAGTTTACGCGCTGATGACAAATAGGAGACAGGAGACATACACTAAAATAATGACTGAACTGAAGGCTCTGCACCCTGGTCTGAATCCATCATCAGTAATGATGGACTTTGAAAAGCCTGCAATGATTGCTATGAAAAGGGAATTTCCGGACATTATGCTTCGCGGATGTTTTTTCCACTTCACACAGTGTTTGTGGAGAAAGGTTCAAGAAAATGGATTGCAGATCAAATATGCACAAGACGTTGAATTCGCCGTACAAGTCAGAATGCTAAGTTCAATAGCTTTTGTCCCCCAAGTAGACGTTATAAATGCATTTGAAACTCTCACAGCTTCAGATTATTACCAACATCATGAGGAAGATTTGAAGAACATTGTGAACTATTTTGAAGACATCTGGATTGGAAGGGTAAATCGGAGAGGTGGTAGGCAACGACCTATGTTTGAACATGGCATGTGGAACGTATTCAATGCTGTAAAGGATGGTCTTCCCAAAACCAACAATGCTGTGGAAGGCTGGCACACATCGTTCAGTTCCATGATTGCCGCTCATCACGTGTCAATTTTTGCATTCATCGAAATGCTGAAAAAAGACGAAGTTCTAACTCGACAAAAAATACAAGAGTTACAATGTGGAGGGCAGTCAAGCTTACAAAAAGATTTACCGTGACTCTGCTGAAATAATAAAAAACATTGTTGAAAACTACGCAGAACGAGATGTTATCGAATTCCTCCGGGCACTTGCTAGAAACTTCCAGCTGCAAGTTTAGAATTTGTACCTATTCCTATTCTTGCGTACATGTGAACCTATTTTCTTCTCATTAGTCTTTGGGAAAAAAATGATGATAGAGAAAGGTCCAGTAACATATTCAAGTAATTGTGTAGTGTTCATTGGAAAATTAAGATTTTTTTGTTTGTTATATCTATCGAATTCGCCAATGTAGATATGCGTACATATACTTGACCGTCATTTAAATGTTCAAAACTGATCTAACATTTTTTAGTTTACGTACGTTTATATAATTTCGTTCTTGAAAATTATTTTCCAGTGTTCCTAATCACTTTTTATGTTCATAGGTGTTTTCTTTCATGAATTCTCAATGAGCTCAGCTTTTTAATTTGTTGTTTAAAGCACTTAGTGTTTAGACAAATCGATCCAGCGGTCTCAGGAAAAATTTACCTTATCAAAAGTCTCAAAGTTTTGAACAACCTAATTGTAAGTACAAGTTTCTAAATGCCGGTATTTCGTTACGTGAAGATAGCAAGATACACCGATATTATGAGTAAATGATTAAATGTTTTCAATGGGTGCGAGGCACCCATTTAAAACATTTAATGGTGCGCAGGCCCCGGAGCACGCACACACAGTCGGCGCCCCTGCATGCCAGGCATAAACACCGACTACAAGCATGCTAGGTTGCTTAAGCATGCCCCCTCATTTATCAGGGGTTGCTCAGCATGACCAGATTTCTGCGAGGGCAGCCTAAATTATCTTTCGGGAACTATTTGTATACTGCAATTAGAGCTTATGGAATAAGATGTTTCCATCAGTTAATATCAGCCAAATATTATTAAAAATCAAAATTAATATATTCCACACACATTTCTGAAATGGTGTGTTGAGTATATTATTTTTATATAAATACATTCTGTGATATGTTATATCAGAATTATGTGTTGAGTTCGATATAAAAAAAATTAAATCTACTGGGAAATGAAGCAATCATTAAAAAAAAATGTGAAGGAAAATAATTTATTTCCTAACAAACATTTTTCAAATCTGCTGGATAGTGAAAAGAAAACGAGAATATTTTTTGCTGGTAATATATCGAATTTACTCACAAGCATGAGTATTGAACCAAAAATGGCCTCTATATGAAAAGTTTGCTACTGGGTAGCGATTAAAAATAACATATTTTTATTTATTTTCTTATTCACTTTAAAAAAAATTAGTGCAGCTCTTGTGTTTTTTTTTTCTTTTTAATCATGCCCTGCAATTTACAAAACTCTACGCCTATGAAGCCAGCTATTGCAGCAATACTTTCTCCTTCACTTTTAGAGACAAGTCTTTTAAAAGTACGTTAATGCCTTTTAAATTTCGTTTTCGTTGAGTTTTCACTTCGGTAAATTTTGATTGTTTTATCTCAATGTTTTCCATACAGAATGTTACATTTGAACTCCTATGAGTTTTCTCCTTTTGGCTTGTGACTGTCCGTCAGTCAAATTTTCCGAACTAATATGAATACAGGTAACAACGGACGATGGAACTTGAGAAATGTGACTGATTATGCACGTCACATGCTGCTCTGGTTAGTGTTTACTACGTCTACACAGTCTACCAGTGTGTTATATTCAATGATATTACGACTTCGATATGTGTATTATTATTCTAAGCTGTCAAGTCAGCGATTATGTGGCTAAGGTTCAATAATGTTACGTTTTCGCCTGTACTACGCGTAAAATAAATTTTATGACATGGAGGACCTAATTTTAGATTACTTCAGTAACTGATTTATTTCACAGTAGTGTGCTCAAGTACCTTAGTTCACCATATTCAATACAGTCTCTTTTTTACTTTCTATAGTGCGGTACGTTGCTTCTGAAATGCAACGCACGGTGGAAATTAAAAAAAGAAGTCAGCATTTTTTTGTATATAACAATGAAAACACCAAAGGTTTCATGAGAAAACTTCCTCCCCTTTTACCTTTCCCAACACGGAAATTCTTGTACATCGCCCAGTAATCACTAATAGCTTTTGTTGCAGGCATGTCGATTCCCTTTTGATAAAGACCAGCAAAGTAAAACATAGATCTTTCGTTAGTCCCTCCGGAAATTTCTCGATTCCACGAAATACCCACAGCCATAAAGTAAAAAGATATTTGTTAAATTTCCGCTAAATAATTTAGCATGCAGCTTTTTCGCTGTTTCATCAGGCTTACCATGGAATATGTTTTATCTGGTATTTGTATACTTACTTATACAATGGAGGACGAGCACTTAACAGTTGTGCAGTTATATGCTGTCCTTGCACAGCCAGTAAATTGCGAATTCCATAATGATTGCAGATTATGATAAGTGCATTTTCAAAGTGCTCTTGAAATTAATTTGTGCATTCTGAAGCCGTCATTTATTTGGACGAACCTTTATTTAATTGGATGTAACGAAAGGAAAGTTCCATTTATTGGCATAAAACTACTTTTCACACGGAAAACAGTTTATAATCGGGTACGGAGAACTGACCACATTGCAATTTCAGGGCCATAAAATTGTTCTGAGCAAATAAATATGGTGTGGCGATATTTCTCACTACTTGAGCAACTAATGTTCACAAAACATTTTTTTTAATATTTGATTTTTAAAAAGAAATTTAGCCATTTCCGTGATTTTCGGGCCAAAGACAAAGCGGAGAACGCACCCAGAGAATTGGCACCCAGAGAACTGGCCACAAAAATTTTAAGGGGCCATATAAAAATAACGTTTTCGACCACTTTGTGGCCACGTCCCTAGAGGTTGGTTATTTGAATCACATAAAGTTTCCGTAATTTCGTATTTTCTTGAATGTAATTCTTTATAAAAGAATGTTCATAATCTAGAACTCAACAAAAGAATTTCACGATTTAAAACTACAAACTACAGCTCGACAAATTCTCTTTGGGCATGTGCAAACTCAGGAAACCTGTCGGGGGATGTGGGGGGAGTGGGGGGCTTAAGATCGAAAATATAAAACATAAAGAATTTGTATCCTAATCGGGAGATTTTCAGCGTTTACATACACTACGACTTAACATATTCTCTGCGGGCATATGCTGAGGAAGGAAACCTGTCAGGGAGGGATGGTGGTTAATACTAAAAATAAACTATAAATAATTTCTGGGCCCATTGGAAGATTTTCAGCGTTTGCAAATTGCAGCTCAACAAATTCTCTGAGGGCATGTGCGAAGAATGAAACCTGTTGGTGAGGGAAGGGGGGCTTAACATCGCGAAAATAAAATGTAAATAATTTGAAGCCCAATCGAAAGATTTTCGGCGTTTACAAAATGCAACCCAACAAATTATCTGACGGCGCGCGCAAACGCAGAAAACCTGTCGGGCACTAAGCCGGCACCACACAGACACCAGCACATGCCCATAGAGAATGTTTTGACCTGTAGTTATTAAACGCTGAAAACCTACGGATCGGACACGATGGAATAAAAGCTGTTAAAAAGGCTTAGGGCAAGGTATTAATATTTATTGCCTAAGTAAAGGCGCAAAAATACTAACTTGACACGGTGTTTAAACCTTATATATATGAACACGATGGAATAAAAACTGTTGAAAAGGCTTAGGAATTAATATTTAATGCCTAAGCAAAATCCAATAACACTAACTTGACTTAGTGTCTAAACTTTATGAATATGAGCACGATGGAACAAAAACTGGTAAAACGGCTTAGGCCTAGGCCAAGTTATTAATATTTACTGCGTAAGTATAAAGGCGTAATAATACTAGCTTGACATGGTGTTTAAATGGGTGTGGTACAAAATGTCGACACCAAAATGTCTAGGGTCATAAATTCGATAGGGTCAAAATGTCGACGCGGCCATAATGTCGACCGGGTCAAAATGTCGACAAAAAAAAAAAAAAAAAAAAAACGTCGACAGTCAAAATCTCGACAGGGTCCAGAAAATGTCCGCATTTCACTCTAACTTAGAAGTTACACGGATTTTGGAAGAAGTCAGAGCCAGGGGTCACACGGCCCCCATACACAATTTTCGTAAAATCTACGCTTCAAAATTGCCTTTATTCTTCAGTAAAATAACATTTCTATGTACATGACAGTTTCCAATTTAGAACGACCAAATTTGGTATACTACCTCACTGTACTTTAACTTAGACCGCAGGCGGAAAGGGTCGGGGTCCAGAGTGAAGGGCCGCATTCAAAATTTTCGTAAAACTTACATTTTTTACTCTTAAGAACAGCAGCTCAATTCAGCACACCAATACCCCACCTACGGTCTAAGTTAGAGGCCTTAGATAACAATAAAGTGCAAAAATATCCGGTTAATGGTGTATTAAAAACACAAATTAATAAACGTTAGCTTTCGCCACCAACGGGTGTCTTATCAGGTAGAAATACAACGCAATGTAAATAACGTAAATTAATTTTGGTTTCGTATAATTTAATTAACTAAATCAAAAAATGTAAAATAAATTTACTGGAAATTTACAGAAATATCTTTTTCATTCATTAACTTTCACCTGCTGAACTTGGTGATCCTACAAATAGTTAACATTTACCCATGAAATACCGGGTACCCCTGTTAGTAGGAACTAAAGATAATGTTACACTTTTAGTCAGGAACAGGGTCTTTTAGCAATTTTCAGTCCGCCGTGCTAATTTTCAAAAGTTTTGCATAGCAAGTCAAGATTTTAGCAATGTGCTTTGCTGAGGTACCTACTATTTAGAAGACCCCTAGGCCTAGGGCTTTTTGATAGTTTTCAGTCCACCGAGCTGATGATTTTATAGTTGTCATAGAAAATCAAATAAATTCTGTTGAAATTTTACTACATCACAAAACATTAAAGATACACCCGAGGCCTAGGAATGCGCATTTTAGTAATTTTTATAATACCGTGATCATATCAGGTTTGCATGACAAATCAATTTAAGAGTGTTACGCTTATTAAAAATTCTTTAAAACGCCTAGGCCTAGCGGCCAATAATTAATACTTGGTGCCTAAGTGAAAGCGCCACATTATTAACTTGATTTGTTATGCAAACCTTATAAATATGATCACAGCGATTAAAAGTTACTAAAGAGTAAGGCGGAGCGTAAAAAACTTTTTTTCGAATTTCGATATGCCCAAGTTCGGAAAAGTTGTGTATTGCTATGTAAACCACGTGCAAAAATTTTAACGAAATTTAAATAATAACTTACGGTTCCACTTTACCTCCAAAATTTCGACATGTGTGCAAAATCGTCACATTTTCATGTCTGTTGTGAGAAAAGTACAGCGTTCGTTACAGACTTTCCCTAGTGCGCAAAAACTATCTGTTGGTACCTACAAGATGTGCACAATTTTTTCAGGCAAAGCAACTAATATCTTATGGTTCCATTTCAATGCAACAATACTCCATGTTTAAGGAAAATTGCAATACTTTTACACATAGTGTTCACCATCTGATTTGTTTTCAAGATGTGTTAGTGTGGGCATTATTGCACTGAAAGCATACCATATTGTGCAAATGTGTACACTGTACACGGTGCAGCTCTTCACATTTTTCATGTTTCAGAAAAATTCCAGAACTCATCATGAGGAGGTGGTTGCACAGCGAGTTCCACCTGTGCCCAACCGAACCACCCTTCCATTATGGCAACTTAATTTTCTGTTCTTCTTTTTCAATCTTCAATTTCCTATTCTTTATAAATTTTTACCCAAAAATCTGATTTACTTTCGAAGGCTGGCATTATTTACCGTGCTTCCAACCGTACTCTAATAAATCCATCCCTTTGTTCTTCTTCGCAAACAGCAGCAGATGCTTCTGTTATCAACTTAACGCATCGCTCCACTCCATGATTGCGACAAGGGAAATTTTGTGTGCAAAATCGCACAGTCACTGTTGCGTAAGTTCATTATTTCATCGCTGGTTAAATGAGCAGTCAGTGGCGGTTTGCTTAAGACGTATGATTGCCAGTCAATTAGGACAAAATAATTCTCCCCGTGGAAGCTGAACTGAGAAATTTCAGATACACGGATTGCATCGCAGTTTTATGTCCTTGCTCGAAGGATTCTGCGGAAGCCAAGTTCTCTGAAATGTTTCCTCTCGTCCGTGATCATACACAGAGTATTGATTCTGGATGGCCAAAATAGGCATTCATTTTAATTACGCGGTCCAGAACGTTCTTCACATCCTGGGTGAGATATCTGGATGTATGGAGCCATCCTTGCAAGTGCACTTTTGGAAGATGTGGTAATGATAACTAAATCTGACACTTCAAGTGTTATTGATAGGCACAAAATTAGAAGGCATACGGACGAAGCCCCTGCACAAATTATTCAAACCGTGACAACGTCAATGGCTACAGCAATTGTAGCTTACATGCCTAATATGGATGCACTAAGACAAGTTGTAAAACGTATACGAAAAGAAGACATGCCTGCGGAGCCTACGACTTTAGAAGGGATCGATGTCCCAATAGATTTACAGGAAAGAGATGGTGCAAAATTTCTTGACAGAGACAGCGCATTTGGAGATCAAAGAATTATTTTATTTTTAACAGAAAATTATTTACGAAAGCTTAAAAAAGCACCCCTCTGGATTATGAATGGAACATTTAAAACTTGTCCAACCCTATTTAGGCAATTATATACCATTCATGCTATGGTTGGAACGAAACCAGAGATGCAAAAATTTGTCCCACTAGTTTATGGGCTGCTTTCCAGCAAGAATGAAGAATATTATATACAATATTTACAAGCTTTTTGCAGGATTAAAAAGACTATGCATCAGACTATGATATTCAGCTTGCACCACAATATACGTATAATGATAGATTTTGAAATAGCTACCATTATAATGCTGCTAAAAAGGAATTTGGAAGCAGCACACACAATTGTTGTTGGTTTCATCTCGGAAAAAATGTGCGGAGGAATATCCATTTTCTGGCATAGCCTCGGAATATGGGGAAAACAGTGAGTTTGCTCTCAAAGTCAGACATTTGCAAGCACTCATATTTCTTTCATCTTATGAAATCGCAGCTGCTTTTGAAGAAGTGAAATCAATATTACTAGAACATGCAGATTCTGTATTCCAGTGGTTTGGGAAAAATTATCTTCTTGGAAGATTTCGTGGAAGCAGAAGGTAGAATCCGAGCTGAAGCCCTCCACTTTTCCCACCAACAATTTGGTCAGTAAGTGAAAACAATTTACTTGGCTTTCCCAGAACACAGAACAAACTTCAAGAACGGGACAGACGCTGGACTAAAATACTTGGAGAGAAAAAACTGTGACTGTATAAAATAATCAGTGAAATTGCGAAAGAGCAGAGAACAACTATGGCTAAAACTGAAAGAGTGATAGCACAGATTCCAACAAATTCACCCAGAAGAGGAACGCTGGCAAGAGAAAAAGGAATTCGAACTTCTTTGGCGCACAGAGACAATGTTAACGTGCTATACTTTTTAAGAGGAATTTCTTATAATTCTACCCGTTACTAAATTGTGCTGGTATTTTTCACTAACTGAATTATACTTTTTACCAACTTGTATTTGATTTTTTGAAGAATGCAATTCTGCCGAAGATGAAAGAATGTAAAAAACAACGCAAAATAAAAAAGAAAATTTTCAAAATAGCATATCAAAAACACAAAATGTCAAAAAGTAATCCAAAATATAAAGCAAATAAAAATTCAAAATGCAATCACAGTCACAAGCATAACAAAAATGTGAAACGCTATGTAACAAGTACAGCATAAAATAAAAGAAATGCCAAAAACATACAAAAAAATATGCACACGCTATGTAAAATGTACAAAATAAAATAAATGCCAAAACAAAGAAAAATACAGGATATGTAAAATGTGAAATACAAAATAAAATAAAGGCCATATTCATAAGGACTGCACGACAAGTCAAGTTAATAATGTGCTTTTACTTAGGCTTCAAACAGTAATTATTAGTTTATATACCTTTTTGAAAATCTTTAATAAACGCAACATTATTAACCTGACTTGTCATCAAACCTTATCAATATGACCATGGCATAAAATTACTTAAAAGACTTGTGCCTAAGCCTAACGGCTATTAATAGTTTTGTACTCGAGTAAAAGCGCAACTCAATAAACTTGACTTTCTGTGAAAATTTTATGCATATGAGCACGGTTAATTGAAAACTGATAAAAAGGCTTAAGGCCTGTTTATTAATTTTTGTGCCTTTGTCAAAACGCAGTACCATAACCTTGGCATAATATCGAAACCTTATGAATACGTCGGACTAAAAATTCCTTGAAAAAGGTTGCACCTAAAGTCTTGTAATTAAGGTTTTGTGACAGAGTAAAACTACAGCATTAATAACTTGACATGTTATATTAACTTTGTGAATATGAGCACGGCGGATTAAAGATTTCAAGAAATAGCCTTCGGTATTAATGTGTTGTAGCAGAGTAAAAGTGTAACATTATCCTTATTTTCTATATAAACCAAACTACGTACTGAAATGGCCCAACTATATATACGTATACTTCAAACATATACCGATCCGCGGACACAAAAGTGCGATAACAAAAGTGCGATTTTGTACGGTCCTATAAAATTTTATGGCCAGCCTACATGGAAGTGGACACGTTGATATCAAAAACGTACTTTTCATACGACTCCATAACAAATAGCAATGAACATGTCGCAATCTTTCTTGTTTTTTTGTTTGTTGGGGGATTAACGACCACCGTGATCAATTCAGTGGGCTATAAGTAGTCGACCGTTCCTAATTTTGGGCCACTGGTTCCTGGGAAGGGGGACAGCCAGTGCCAGAAGTCAATCACAACGTCCATAACTCACCGGAATTTGAACCAGGATCCTTCTCGACGAATTGTCAGAAGACAGCGTCTAGACCACTGCGCCACCGTAGCGGCTCACGTTGAAATGTATTTTTCATACGGCCTCAAACGCTCTTATGGACATACTAGATTGAACTGGACGCAAAGAAATCATTAATATAATCTGTACTAGCAGGGATACCAGGTATTTGCCAGGTACATGTTACTATTTGTGGAATCACCAAGTTCAGCGGGTGAAAGTTAATGAATGAAACAGATATTCCTGTAATTTTCCAGTAAACTTATTTTATATTTTTGATTCAGTAAATTTAATTTTACGAAACAAAAAAGAAAGCAAAAGGAATGGAATTACTTACCTTCGAGGAGACATCTATAGAACTGCTGTACATCTGGCGTGAGCTCCTGAGAATCACGCGACACAGAAATGCAATGTAGTTATGCAATGTCGAATGCATACGACTTGACACTGGCATTGATAATCTTTTTCTTACCGTTTTAAATTTCAAATATCTGGAACTCTCTATTTACATTACATTATATTTCTGCCAGAAGCCGCCCGTTGGTAGTGAAAGCTAAACTATAGTAATTTGTGTTTTTAATACACCATTAACCGCATATTTTTGCACTTTACTGTTATCTACGGTCTCTAACTTAGACCGTAGGTTGGTTAGTTGGTTGGTTGGTCAGTTGGTGTCTTATGGTGCAATGGCCTCAAAGGGCCAAAGAGTGCCTTAGACCGTAGATCGGGTATTGGAGAGCTGAACGCTGTTGCAGATCTTAAGAGTAAAAAATGGAACGTTTTACAAAATTTTTTATGGGGACCCCTGGTTCTCAGGCTCAGACCCCTTTCAAAAACTGTCTACCGTCTAAGTTAGAATACCATGAGATAGTATACCAAATTTGGTAGTTCGAAATTAAAAACTGTACATTTTACGAAAATTTTGTATGGGGGCCCCGACCAGTTCCAAAAATCACATAAGGTCTAAGGTACAGTTCCATGAGATAGTATACTAAATTTGGTGGTTCAAAATTGAAAACTGCAGAATTTACAAAACTTCTCTATGGGGAATCTTTGATTCGGGGCACAAACCTCTTCCAAAAATCATCTACAGTCTAAGTTAGAGTACCATGAGATAGTAAATCAAATTTGCTGGTTCTAAATTAAATACTGTAGATCTTAAGCACATTTTGTATGGGGGCTCCTGTCCCCGGGCCCAGACGCCTTCTAAAAACCACCTACGGTCTAAGATAGAGTTCCATGAGATAGTATACCAAATTTGGTGGTTCTAAATTGAAAACTGCAGATTATACGAAAATTTTATGTGTGTGTGTGTGTGTGGGGGGGGGCTCTGACTCCCCGTGTTTCAATCCCTTCCAAAAAGCATCTACAGTGTAAGTTAGAGTTCCGTGAGATAGTAAACCAAATTTGGTGGTTCTGTATTGAAAACTGTAAATTTTACGAAAATGTTGTATGGGGCTCTGACCCCCCCCCCGCGTTTCAATCCCTTCCAAAAAGCATCTACAGTGCAATTTAGAGTTTCATGAGATAGTATACCAAATTTGGTGGTTCTGTATTGAAAACTGTAGATTTTACGAAAATGTTGTATGGGGGGGGGGGGGGGGGCTATGACCTCCCGTGTTTCAATCCCTTCCAAAAAGCATTGACAGTGTAAGTTAAAGTTTCGTGAGATAGTATACCAAATTTGGTGGATCCCTACTGAAAACCAGATTTTACGAAACTGTTGTAGGGGGGGTATGATCTCCCGTGTTTCAATCCCTTCCAAAAAGCATCTACAGTGTAAGTTAGAGTTTCGTGAGATAGTATACCAAATTTGATGGCTCTACGTTGAAAACTGCAGATTTTACGAAAATGTTGTGTGTCGGGGGGGGGGCTCTGACCCCCGTGTTTCAATCCCTTCCAAAAGCATCTACAGTGTAAGTTAGAGTTTCGTGAGATAGTATACCAAATTTGGTGCTTCTAAATTGAAAACTGTAGATTTTACGAAAATGTTGTTGGGGGGGCTCTACCCCCACGTGTTTCAATCCCTTCCAAAAAGCATCTACAGTGTAAATCAGGATTTCGTGAGATAGTATACCAAATTTGGAGGTTCTGTATTGAAAACTGTAGATTATACGAAAATGTTGTAGGGGGGCTCTACCCCACGTGTTCCAATCCCTTCCAAAAAGCATCTACAGTGTAAATTAGGGTTTCTTTAGTTAGTATACTAAATTTGGAGGTTCTGTATTGAAAACTGTAGATTATACGAAAATGTTGTATGGGGCTCTGACCCCCCCCCCCGTGTTTCAATCCCTTCCAAAAGCATCTACAGTGTAAGTTAGAGTTTCATGAGATAGTATACCAAATTTGGTGGTTCTACATGGAAAACTGTAGATTTTACGAAAATGATGTATGGGGGGGTGCTCTGACCCCCCGTGTTTCAATCCCTTCCAAAAAGCATCTACAGTGTAAGTTAGAGTTTCGTGAGACAGTATACCAAATTTGGTGGTTCTAAATCGAAAACTGTAGATTATACGAAAATGTTGTATGGGGGCTCTGACCCCCCCGTGTTTCAATCCCTTCCAAAAAGCATCTACAGTGTAAGTTAGAGTTCCGTGAGATAGTATACCAAATTTGGTGGTTCTGTATTGAAAACTGTAGAGTTTACGAAATTGTTGTAGGGGGGGCTCTGACCCCCGTGTTTCAATCCCTTCCAAAAAGCATCTACAGTGTAAGTTAGAGTTTCGTGAGATAGTATACCAAATTTGGTGGTTCTATATTGAAAACTGTAGATTTTACGAAAATGTTGTATGGGGGGCTCTGACCCCCGTGTTTCAATCCCTTCCAAAAAGCATCTACAGTGTAAGTTAGAGTTTCGTGAGATAGTATACCAAATTTGGTGGTTCTATATTGAAAACTGTAGATTTTACGAAAATGTTGTTGGGGGGGGGCTCTGACCCCCGTGTTTCAATCCCTTCCAAAAAGCATCTACAGTGTAAGTTAGAGTTTCGTGAGATAGTATACCAAATTTGGTGCTTCTAAATTGAAAACTGTAGATTTTACGAAAATGTTGTTTGGGGGGGGGGGGGGGGGGGCTCTACCCCCACGTGTTTCAATCCCTTCCAAAAAGCATCTACAGTGAAATTAGGATTTCGTGAGATAGTATACCAAATTTGGAGGTTCTGTATTGAAAACTGTAGATTATACGAAAATGTTGTATGGGGGCCCTGCCCCCGTGTTTCAATCCCTTCCAAAAACCATCTACAGTGTAAGTTAGAGTTTCGTGAGATAGTATACCAAATTTGGTGGTTCTAAATTGAAAACTGTAAAAATTTTGTAGGGGGGCTTCGACCCCCGTACCCCGTCCCGTTCCAAAAACCGCCTACCGTCTAATATTTTTAGTGCCAAAGAAAAAGCGAATTATTCCTATCCTGTCTGAGTGTCCAAACCTTATATAAATTTGATCAGGGCGGAAGACGTTCGAAATCAGCGACGAATTGACGCTCGACGAATCGTCGTGGTCGACGAATTGACGCGCGACGAATTGACGCGCGACGAATTGTCGTAGTCGACGAATTGACGCGCGACGAATTGACGCGCGACGAATCGTCGCACTCGACGAATTGACGCAGTCGACGAATTGACGCACGCGACGAATTGACGTAGAACCGATTTTTTAATAACGCTGCTCTTTTACTTACTTAAGCACTAAATATTTACGTAACATGTCAAGTTATTAATAAATATTTCTCTTTCACTTGATTCATAGGCCTTAGACCTAGTTCAGTTCTACTTTAATACCCCCCTTCAGGGCTTAGCTTGTTGAAATTATATCGAAGTGGTAACGGACAAAACAATATGATCCAAACATCATGATTCAAACGAATTCTTAATGTATGAAAATTTCTCCCAATTACAGATGTGTACAAAAAAACATCTGAAATGCTTTCGAAAGATTTGAGGATGGACTGGGGGTGACTATACCTTTTGCGGACTCCTCCTGAAAAAGGGGAAAGAAATAAAAAAAAATCACAAGGTAGTTTATTATTGTTTTCGCTGCGCTATCTGAAAATTTTTTTGTAGAATATCAATTCTTCAAGCATCCTGCATAATTCTGGGCCCCTTCAGAATGCGAGGCCGGGGGCTTCAGCCCCCCATAAGCCCCCTTAGTAAATGGGCTCTTCTAATGTACACCGGTGAGCCATTACATTATGACCACCTATCTAATAAGCTGTAGGACCTCCTTTAGGCCACAAAACAGCGGCCCCTCGGCGAGGCATCGATTCAATGAGGTGGCAATAGGCATCCATGTTCGATTAGGTTCATGTCAGGAGAATTTGGAGGCCAGGGCATTAACAGAAAGCCACCACAGCATGTCCCCCCCCTTGACGATTCTGACAGTTACCATGAATAGATGAACTTGGGCCGCACCGATGTTCAGATAACTGACAGCTGTCACGGATTGTGCTATTGGGATAATGGTGCCTAAAGTGTGCCAAGAAAACACCGCCCCCGACGGCCTGTTTCCTCACAACAGTGCTGCAGGTGTCATATAGCCTCCGTTGGCAATCGGCGTATCAGCGCTCGGCCGTCTACGTGATGCACCAGGAATCTTGATTCGTCAGACCAGGCCACTTTCTTCCAATCACCCACGGTCCAATCTCGATGATCTTTGGCCCATTTCATGCATTGTTGGCGATGACGTGCAGTAAGCATGGGGACCCGTCTGGGTTTTCGGCTACGCAGGCTCATGAGCAGAAGGCTGCGATGAACTGTATATTGTGACACATTGTCCTGATCACCACTGTTGAGGCTGAGGGGGATTTGTCGCACTGTGGACTTGCGGTCTCTTTGAACAAAAAACAAAACAAAAAAACCGGCCCTTTTAAGGGCAGAGCAAAATGTTGCCTGAAAGATTTATCTCTTTTGTACTGAATAATTCTCCCCCTGACAAACAAGGTGTTGTTTGTCTTGTCTTTTCTCTCCCCTTGACAAACAAGGTGTTGTTTGTCTTGTCTTTTATATTATTTATTTTTTCTTACGCCTTAGTTCTGACTAAAAAACAAATAAATAAATAAAAACAGGACTTAGTTTCTTCCGCTGTAGCAGACAAGTAGCGAAGAAAAAAACTGATTGGCCCTTATACTACCGGCTCCTTAATTAAGGAATGAAAAAAATAAATTATAATAATATAATAACCCTGATCGTGGCCGTTTTTATACTTTTGTTTTTCTGTTATTTACTCAAAATGAGTAACTCAAACCTCGATCGGTGTAATCTTGTGATCACACCACCTCAGCTATGGTTACTCTGACATGTCAGGCAAGAATCAGCAAAAGTAAACCTGAGAAAAAAAATTTTAACCAATGGGGAAAAATCTTTTCTCTCATTGGCTGACGAGTAACGAAGCAATTGTGGACCCGTGAGGAACACTGAGCAAATGGCCAGTTTTTGTTTTATCCGGTGTTGAACGTCGATTTTCCTCTGGGAAACTTATTCTGTGTGTGATGTTTTTTTTTTTTTTTTTTTTCAGGTTCTACCTTTTCCGTGTCCACTTCGTTCCTCCCTGTGCTCATCTGTGGCAGCGGTGTACCGGGCATTTTTCTGCAGAGAGAAATATCGCTCAGAACGGCTTGCTGTTGCAGGTAAGTATGTAGGGCAGCTTACAACTTCCCTACTTAACGGGAAACCGTTTACTCCTTGTGCTCTAATATTTCCATAATTTTCTTTCGTGCCATTCTATCAAGGCAATCTGCTCCTAACTCTCTTAGATTCTCTTTCACCTGCCAAAAGGCGCAAAGCGCTGTGGATTCGGGGGTCTCTCAACCTAGATTAGGAACTCCTTGTTGCTAGAGAGGCATTTTGCGTTTCACTATAGCGTGCGTCGGATGGGGACCGTCAGCCCCCCGTAACAAATAAGGGCGTCTTTCTCCCCCTTTATATCTCACTTCCGTGTCGCTTCCCCATCGGGCACTCTAGCCCAAATCTCCTAGCTTCCTAGACCTGGGGTCAGTTACTTCCTGCTTAAAATCCTCTACATATGATCTATTAAGCGTTTCACCTTCCACGGAGTTGGACGTCGTGTTTTACGCAGAGAGTGTCGGTTAGACCTCTCTGGTTTTTTCGTTTTCACTGACGGAGTTGTCAGGGTTTTTCGGCGATAAGAGATCGGCCGGGGTTTTAGACGGAACGACTCAAGTCCACGTGGCGGAGGGTTTACCGGGATATCGGTGAGATAGTGAAGTGTTCTCTAGCTGGAAACCTGTTGGCACGTGGAGATAGCCAATCGAACGGAACTCATTCTTTCATCTATTAAATTGTGTCTCGTCTAACCAAGGACTTGTTATTGGAGTGCCTCATTATCGTAGATATTAAGAATTGCTGACTACACGTTCCAGTATTTCAGCTGTCGAGTTCAACTCATCGACACTCAAAAGAACCTACGTCAGGCCCGTTTGAGAAATTCGGATTCTGTAAGGCCTAGTGGCAGATCGAACTCAGCGGGACTTGTCACAAACATTCAAGTTTATTTGTTCCAGAAAGATCTGGTACGCTCTTTAAACAAAAAATAATTATATAGTAGCAAATTAATGTAAATATAGTACTTAAAAATTATATACAGCATATGCACAATCGTATCGGAATAATATGACCACTTACCTAATAACGGGAATAACCACCCTCGGCCCGGATGACAGGTGCGAGACATGGACGCAATGAGGCCCTGGAAGGTTTCCCGAGGCACACGTACCCATTCGGACTGCAGCAGAGCACGAAGGTCCCGGAGATGACATGGTTGTGGGTCAGCACGTCGAACCTGTCGATCCATAAGTGCTCTATGGGATTGAGGTCGGGCGACTCGCCGGCCAAAGGAGAACGGAGACATCGCTGTCATGTTCCTGGAACCAGTTACGCAGCTCCTTAGCTACGTGGCACGGTGCATTGTCTTGTTGGTAGACACCATCACCGCCAGGGTAAACGACCAACACTAAGGGATGCATGTGGTCAGCGAGGATGGACAGGTAGCCATTGGCGTTCAGGGACCCATCAAGTGGTATCAGTGGTTCCAGATCATACCAGGAAGATGTCCCCCAGACATGCATACTGCCACCGCCGGCCTGAACTTGACCGACAAACGTGTCCGTATGTTGGTTCTCGTGTGTCTGACGCCATATCCGCCACCGCCCGTCACATCTGTGGAGTAGAAGCCTCGATTCGTCGAAGAGGGCAACTTTTCCCACTCTTCCACTGTCCAATGACGGTAGTCCCATGCGAACTGCAGGTGTCATTGCCGATGGACCTGAGTCAACATGGGCGCCTTGACGCAGCGTCGACTCCGGAGACCATGCGTAACATGGTTCGCTCTACTATTATCTGGGATCCGTACCTGTGTGCCCTATAGCATTCATTTGCGTGGTCAATTTGTGATGTATACAAAGGTTAAAGCACATGTGAAGAGGACAAATCTGCAGCAATTCATTCCGTCCGTGTAGCTTAGTTGGGAGAGCAACTTACTGAGGAACGAGGGGGCGCGGTTATGATCCTGTCACGGACAAACTTGTGTTTTCACATTGGCGTACGAACGTAAAAATGAATGTACTGTCAGTTGGGTTCTACGAAAAATGTGTGATGTTTGTTCTACACATCGGCTAGAATTAATAAAAATTCGTTCTTCGCTTAAAAAAAAAACAGATTAAGAAAGAGATTATGTGACGTACTACAGAGGTTAAAGCATGTACCAAGACGACAAATCTGCAGCGATACATTGCGTCCGTGTCGCTTAGTTGAGAGAGCAACGTACTCCGGAGTGAGGGGGCGCGTTTTCGATCTCCGTCAAGGACAAATTTGTGTTTTCACAAATTGCTGCACTATTGCTCGTCGATTGCTCTTTACCAGTCGACAGAGGCGACGTTCTCCTTTGGGGCTTCACAGTTATGATGTCAGAAGGTACTCGGTGTGCCAGCGGTTCATTCTTAGTACAGCACCTCGTGAACAGCACACGAAGTCTGCTGTTTCTGAGATGCTTCCACCATTGGCGGGGTAGCCGATGATCATTCCTTTTTGAACGTCCATCAAATCACTACCTCTGCCCATTGTGCTCACGTAACGCACTGCGGCTCATCTGTCCTGGCTGGCTGCTTACATCTCCGTGTGGCCGACCTTGTCACGTGCACTCTGAGACGCGCCTGGGCGGGTAAAGTGTGATTCCAGGAATGGTCATATTATTTTGACACGACCGTGTATATGGCAAATGGAAAACTTGCCCCAACTAAGGTTCCATCTCCCCCCACCCCCACGGTCAAAAAGTTCTGAAAGAAACACCGGGCCTTGCACGCGGGAGGCAAATGCCCTTTTAGCACCCTTGCATTGAAGTATCAGGAAACATTATTTTCCGACTGTGGACACAATTCCAAAATACGGGAAGTGTTCGAAGAAACCAAGGCCAAGGCCGTCCACGTGAAACTATAACCAGGAACGACCGTTATCTTTTGTCAATAGTCCGTCAAAACAGACGGCAAAATGCTACTCAGCACCAGCGAGAGCTTCTTTTGTCAACAGGGTACAGGTTGTCAACAGGCCGTCGAAACAGACGGGAAAATGATACTCAACTCCAGCGAAAGATCTTCGTGTCAACAGGTCACAGGTTGTCAACTCAAACTATTAACAATCACCTTAACCAATGTGTCCTTTATGCACGTAGGCTAATGGCGTGAGTTCCTTTAACCGGACGATGACATGCGGTTCGTAGAAACTGAGCTGCGGAACTTCGTGGTTGGAGTCACGACGAGTGGAGTCAAGTCCCCTTTTCTGAAGAGTCCAGATTTAGTCTGGAGTCCAACAATCGACGAGTTCTTATCTGAAGAGAAACTTGCACGCGAAATAATCTAGCTTCTATGCAAAACACATCACATTGCGGCAGACATGGATTGATTGTCTGGAAAAGCCTAAGTATTGGTGGACGTACGGCCCTGTATGTCATCCGAAACGGTAGTCTGGCGGCTCAGCGATAGAGAGACGAGATTTTCAGACCTGATGTCATTCTGTATGCTGCAGCCGTCGATGATTCGTTCCTTTTCGTGGACGATAACGCTCGACCTCATACAGCTCGGCTAGTGAACAGCATACTTAAAGAGGAGGGAATCCAGCGTATGGGGTTGCCAGTATACTCAACTGACAAATCCAATTGAACATGCCTAGGACGCACTTGGAAGACGTATTGCAGCTTGGCCGGCGGTACTTCCGTTGACTCTTTGTAGATTGGAGGCTGCCCTGGTTAAGGATTGGCGAAGATACCCCCAAAATCTCATCAGGTCCATGCCCCACAGGTGTGCAGTGGTCTTAGCCGTTCGAGTGGAACACACACATTGCAATAGGTCAGTTACCACCTTCAACAAGTCATTTTTCTTGTTGTGCAGATATGCGTATTGTTCTATACGTATAACATATCGCATGATGTGCATTAAATGATAATATTACATAAAAATTCACTAATGCGCTTTTTCTTGCCTATATCATTGAATATTCTACGGTATCTTACATAAAAATAATATTTTGCGTTCAAGAACGTGAGTCGCACACATGACTTTCCTAACAATATCTCTTGGTCTCCTAATTCTTTTGAGTAGGGTATTTATTTTTTTCAGTTTACTCTTTTGGTCCTTTCTTTGGATCATCGTAACAGCATCGGAGTTACTGATGTCGTATTTTGAATCTTTCAACTCCCTTTCTTCGGTTCTAATTTTTTCTCCACTTTTTCCACGCGTTCTCCTTCACTGGTGCTCTGAGATATCCTCTTCTTACGGTGGTAACAACTAAAAGTTGTTAGAAACGAAGAGCCCTCAGAAACGAAGAGCCCTCAGAAACGAAGAGCCCTCAGATTCACGCCATCAAACCATTTTTCTCCCTCACACGCATCGTAAAACCCTCCTACTGACCGCAAAACAATAAATACGAAGAAGTTGAAAGATCTCCCTTTCTTACATAAAGAATTCCTTTATCACTATTTTCTAACCCCTAGAGAAATGTATACGCAGGTAAATAAAAAAGTAACTGAAATTTGGAAGTTACATGTATCCGCAACGGATAGAAGCTGACGGAATACAACATCTTCACAATGGCTTATGGGTAGTTCAAACACACACAGCGCAACGCTCTGCCGTTAGTCCAGTTGAGACCAAGGTGAAATAAATATGGATGCTCTACTGCGGGATTGCACCAGTGTTGAACAAAGCGCCGTAGTGAGATTTTTTCGGGCAGAGGGAGTGAAACCTGTTGAAATTCACCTAAGTATATTAGCTCAATACGAAAGTGAAAACACCATGACTTAATGAACAGATTTTGAATGGGTAGAAAGGTTTAAAGCGGGAAGTACAAGTTCAACCGATGAAGCTCGATTTTGTTGGCCGTCAACATCGTGCACACCAAAAGAACAAATTCAAACGACAGCCCTCCGGCAAGAAAATCATACCGACCTTCTTCTGGGACATTAAGTGTCTTATCCTGACGCATTTTCAGGAACACGGAAAAACAGTGATCAGTGCAACGTACTGTGCTGTGCTTAGAGAGAAACGGAAACCTCCAATTTGCAGAAAAATAAGATGAATGCTGTCAAAATCAGCCTTGCTGCACCATAACAATGCACGTGCCCATTTAGTGGCCGCAACAGCGGAGGCAATGCAACAACTGCGGTTTGAACGTCTTCCACATCTCGTTTACAGTCCTGATCTGGAACCATGCGATCATCACGCTTTCAATCCACTTAAAGAGGCCCTACGCTGTCGCAGGTTCACCTATGATTATGAGGTTAAGGAAGCGGTGCAGACCTGGATTTGGCAGCAGCCGAAAAGTTTCTTCTTCCAAGGAATGAAGAATCTAGTTGGACGTTCAAAGAAGTGCATCGACCTGCAGGGGGACTATGTGGAGAAGTGAGATAACCGTTAAGTTCATTTGGTCCCAGTTATCGCTATTAAAGACTATGTGGTCTTAACTTTCTGATTATCCCTCATATTCAGCTCTTCCCTCAACATTACTTGCAGGCAATTAACTACATAGAAGTTTCATGACAGCAGCTTTGCATCTCATAGTCACTTGAGTTATATCCTTCTGTGCAACTACTTATCCATCTTCTATCTCCGCCTCTGCTTACCCCCCCAACCCTCCTGTCTATCTTTTTTTCCCGGGGGTTGGGTGGGTGGAATGGTCACGTTCTTCGATATTTTACGTTTCTTCGAAAAAGAAAGGGGCATTTCTCTCTCTTATTACCTTTAACACCGACAAGTCATGTGCCTCAGAATCATTGGCGCATCTCTTCCTACAGATTCAGCCCGAGAAGCTTTTTTCGGTCATTCATCGTTCGTAAAGCCGTACCGTATCACTTCGATTTTGCTTTTACAAAAATGTTCAATACACGAATAAATAAGGTATGTATGCTTGTAATGGAACACAAGAGTAATTTTTACAAACCACCAAAAATAAAAGTTCAGAGAATTTACAACAACGTCCATCTTCCATGAGTTCTTGCTTGCCTTTCAGGGGGATGAGCCCCACCTGCCCCCTAAAAATTTTTTAATTTTGCAAAACCTCTTCAGAGTTGCAGGTAGAATATTTTAGTCAAAATTTTTGCATGCATCTATAACTTTCCTGGCCCAACCCACACTCGATAAAATCTTTAATCTATTGTTTCTTTTTTTATGGCATTTTAGGTAAAACTTTTGTTCACCACAAAGAATAAGACTTAGTAGTGCATTTAGTACTGTTCTTAAAGTTTAAATTCTCTCTCAGATGACTTTGTTGCTCAGCAACGTGTTATAACTGAATAATTCTGATGATTTGTTCAGACCCTCTCACAACTTGTGATTTTGTAATCGTTATTCTGGTTTTTGTGACGGATGACGAGTGTTAGTTGGGCCAGGAAAGTTATAGATGCATGCAAAAACTTTGACTAAAATATTCTACCTGCAACTCTGAAGAGGTTTTGCAAAATTTAAAAATGTTTGATGGGCTTAATTCTTGCATCTATGGCTTTGCAGAAACCCATTTCCAACTAGGTCTTTGTGGAAGTGAGAAAATGCAGAGTTTTTGCTGGTCCTTGATAAAGCCAAGGCTTGGCATTCTCGACACTTTATACATTCAGTTTTGCTATTTCTTTAATTTATTGTTTACTCATGCCTGTTGGGTTTTGAAGTTTTTCTTTACTTTTTTGTTCTTGTTAAATATTTTTTTTATTTTTTAACAGTCTATACTTGGTCGTGTATATATATATATATACCCAAGAGCAGAGTCAAAGACTAAATTTTACACCAAAGAATTTAAAACTAAATTTGCTTAAAAACAACCTGAAGATCATGACGCGCAACGCAGCAGTTATGAATATTCAGAACTCACACACTACTAAGTAGAGACATTAAAAAAAATATTTAACAAGAACTAAAACAATATAGAAAACTTCAAAGCCCAACAGGCATGAGTAAACAATAAAATAAAGTAATAGCAAACCTGAATGTAGAAAGTGTCGAGAATGCCGAGCCTTGGCTTTACCAAGGAAAAGCAAAACTCTGCATTTTCTCACCTCCACAAAGACCTAGTTGGAAATGGGAGTATGATCCAGGAACTTGCCGACAAGAGTAAAAATGTGGGATTAAAAATGAACTTTCAGAAGACAAAAGTGATGTACAATGCTTTTACAAGAAATGAAGATTTATCGATTGATGGAGAAAAGCTGGAGATAACAGACACGTACGTTTATCTTGGACAGCAGATATCAAGTGAGGGTCACATTGATGAAGAAATTAATCGGCGTACAGAACTTGCCTGGAGAGCTTTTGGAAGAAACAGCATAATTTTCAAGAGCAATATGCCATTTTGTCTAAAGGCTGCAGACAACTCAAAGCAGCATGGAGAGGTGCATGCTTGGTGTACGAGGAAAGATAAGAAAAGGAACTCGTGGATCCGAAAAATGACAAGAGTGGAAGACATCATGATCAGAGTTAAATCCCTGAAATGGCAATGGGTTGGACATACTGCCAGAAGGACAGCCGAAATTTTAGATTGGATTCCAAGGGACAGGAAAAGACCAAGAAGAAGACCACATGGGAGATGGATGGATGAAATTCGAAAGTATGCGGGAGCGACATGGAGGAGACTGGCACAAGACAGACCGTTGTGGGGAGACCTTCGTCCAGCAGTGGATTGATAATGGTTGACAATGAGGATATATATATAAAGGTGGCTGTATATATATATACAGCCACCTCCAACAAAAATTCTTGTTATATAAACTATATATACAGCCCCCACCAACAAAAATTCATGGGTGCGCCACTGCAAGGGACTGTTATTCATTACGGGAATACTATAAAAAGTTCTCATTTTCTTAGTCTTCGGATGTGAAATGTTTTATTTTTTGTTAAATTGCTTTGGCACTTCATGTTTGGAAATTTCAATAGCCATTGACTGTATAATTTGTTGAAGTAAGTTTCTAAGCTATCATTTTTGTTGAAAGGATATGCTCTGAAATTATTAAAACTTTAGCGTACTTTTAGTTTCTTTTCTAGGAGGAAAGCAAAGAGTTTTTTTTTCCTTTTTTTTTCGCAGTAGGTGTTTCGAATAGCCTTTTAATTTCATGACTAAACTTAACAAATTGATACGGATGTATACGTATTTTTTAATGGCAGGAGATAATTCCTTGAATTTTAAAATGAGATCTTAATGTACTCGAGATTTTTTTTTTTTTATTGGAGGTTTAACGACCACCGTGAGCAACTCAATGGGCTATAAGCAGTCGCCCGTCCCTAATTTAGGGTCACTGGTTCCAGTGAAGGGAGAGAGCCAGTGCCGTAAGACAAACACAACATCCATGCCTGACCGGGATTCGAACCCGGACCCCTGACGGACGAATGATCATAGGCCAGCGCCTTAGACCACTGCGCCACCGGGGCGGCATACTCGAGATCACACACAATTATTGGGTTCGTCAATGTGTAAACTTATTTATTGTTGATTTTTAAAACTTATTAAATAAAAGACTTTAATGTTTCTTATCGATATTCCTGCTCATTATGAATTAACAAAAATGTGAATATTTCGTCAGGAGATATTTTTCAAAGAAGCTAAATGCTTCAAATCCAAATTTTTTTGCATCAGATTTTTTTGCATCAGGTAAGCTCTGATAATGGAAGCAACTGTGATGCTCAGAAACATTATGCATGGCAAATATTACAAACTAGTGATGAATAGCGTACTATCGAATCACCAGTTTGTCATTGTCGTCTAATAAAAACAGAACCGACTTTTGTCATTGTCGCCTAATAAAAACAGAACCGACCTTTGTCATTGTTGCCTAATAAAAACAGAACCTACCGCCGATCGTATTATGTGTATGTTTAATTCAAATGGTCTTCCTCATTCAATTTTTTCCATTCCAGTTTTTTCGTAGAACTCTTGCTTCAAAAATTTACCTTCAGATTCACCTTCTCAATTTTATACACAAAAATATTCAGTTCAAATTAATTAACAAATAACGTCGCTCGCGAAAGTATAAGCAAGTCTATAAGTGAACTACGACAGTTTGTTTTGGGCGAGAAACAGGCTCAATGCGCCATCTAACGACGTGAATTTAAAAAAAAAATTTGGAAATGTCAGAATTCAAGCGGGACCGGTATTGGTTAATGCGCCAAAGCAGGAACCGCCCAGACCACGCCTGCGAGATCACAGTGACCAATCACAGAAGGAGCGTGAACCTAGTCTGTGGGCTAAATTCACGCATAGCGTGAATATAGCCTCAGCCGTGGCGCAGTGGTCTAAGACGCTGGCCTCTGATCATTCGTCCGTAAGGGGTCCGGGTTCGAATCCTGGCCAGGCATGGATGTTGTGTTTGTCTTACGGCACTGGTTCTCTCCCTTCCCTGGAACCAGTGACTCTAAATTAGGGACGGGCGACTGCTTATAGCCGATTGAGTTGCTCATGGTGGTCGTTAAACCTCCAATCAAAAAAAAAAAAATTCTCAAGAACTCCTGCGCCCCGCCCCCAACTCACTTCCAGGGAGGATAAAGCTTTGTAGCCATTTAAAGTGACCTCTACATACTTCGGCAGATTTGTATTATTTCATGGGTCCAGGGTAGTGAGAAAATTTTCAGTGGGAATGATGACTCGGACAAAGTATTTTTTCTGCAGTGGTCCTTAAGCAAAGATGGTCGTTAAGAGGGAGAGGACTGTCTTTTAATAGGGGTAAGCCGGATTCTCAGTAATTTTAGCTATGCGGAAACATTGGTCGTGTAAGAGTTACTTTAAAATTTATAAAAGTCTGGGAATCGCTAGGGGGTTTCTGAGAACCGCTAGAGGGGGCTTATCCCCTCTCCCCCTTCTGGTTACGGGCCTGGTTTAAACGCCTCTCGGTTTTTCTTATGGGCAACCCACTAATATAACGCCCAACAATCTTTCCTTTCTCAAAGTCAGTTCTCTCCCGCCACGACAGTTTCACCCAACCACACAGTGAGATATAATCGTGGTCAGCTGCAGGCTTGTTTTTATACCGTTTGCAGCTGTACTGCGCATCTTAACAACGCAGCGGATATGTTCATTTGCTTTTGAAGGGCTGTCCGGGGGCGCAGTGGTCTAAGCGATGGCCTCTGATCATTCGTCCGAAAGGGGTCCGGGTTCAAATCCCGGTGAGGCATGGATGTTGTATTTGTCTTACGGCACTGGCTCTCTCCCTTCCCTGGAACCAGTGACCCTAAATTAGGGACGGGCGACTGCTTATAGCCCATTGAGTTGCTCACAGTGGTCGTTAAACCTCCAATCAAAAAAAAAAAAAATACTTTTGTCAATGTAGGGTATTATGAAAAGACGGAAATAAGGAAACAGTTTGTTTTGGGTTTGAAGAAGAGTAAGATGGCATCACTAAAGTGTGTGCGGTGTCTGCTGTGAGGTTGGACGCATCGTCAGCATTAAGTACAAATTGCTTGAAGTTTGTGTAGTGCTTGTAAGAATAAATATACCGCGTATTGATAGGAGGCTACATGCTGTTTTTACGCGTGGTAACATTATTCTGTGTTTTTTTCCCACAATATGTTCAGTGTTTCATCGAAGGTTTGTATTGTGGGAAAGAAGACTGTTACTCAGGTAATTGTTTTTTAATGTATGAAGATTGTCCGTTTTTGAAATGACATTGTAGTTGGTAAATTTCGAACGTTTTTAATTCAGTACGTCGAATTATTTCTGTTTGAGTTCCGATCGTGTACCCTGGCGCTAACATATTTTAACAGACTATACACATATAAGTCCATGTATGGCTTCTCTTTGGGTTATACCTACAATGAAAATACTTACATAGTAAACAACGTTTTGAATTTTTCGACATGGATTGGATCTGAAATTTGCATACATGAACCCGCCCCCCAAATTGTATTTTGAAATGCCACATAATTTGTAAATGTGAGCCTGTGTACAGAAGCAGACTATGTTGGCAGTTGTTCAGCATGTATGCATTCTCTGTATAACTTTCGTATTCAGTTCAATTGGTTTAGAAACTACGTCCGGCAAGAAGCCGTGATCCAGCCCAAGGTAAGGAACGCCTCCTACGCCGTCCCGGTGACGCAGTGGTCTAAGCGATATCCTCTGATCATTCGTCTGAACGGGGTCCGGGTTCGAATCCCGGTGAGGCATGGATGTTGTGTTTGTCTTACGTCACTGGCTCACAGGATGAAACTGATATTCGCCGCCACGGTGGCGCAATGGTCTAAGGCGTTGGCCTCTGATCATTCGTCCGTAAGGGTCCGGGTTCGAATCCCGGTCAGGCATGGATGTTGTGTTTGTCTTACGGCACTGGCTCTCTCCCTTCCCTGGAACCAGTGACCCTAAATTAGGGACGGGCGACTGCTTATAGCCCATTGAGTTGCTCACGGTGGTCGTTAAACCTCCAATCAAAAAAAAAAAAAAAAAAAACTGATATTCTAATATTTGGTGAACATTCCTTTACTCTTTAATAGACATTTTACTGTAGGTTTTGCACTTTTCTTTGATCTCGTTGTTGTGCCACATTCTGATGAGTTCTTCAATCAAACTTTGCTGGGCAGAAATCTTTTTTTCTTCAATTCCTTTTTGACAATGGACCACAGGTTTTCAAGGGGATTCACATCCGTGCTGTTTCCTGGCCATAGCAGCACTGGAATATTTTTTGGATGCTTAACGGTCTGCGCCACACATTCTGGCTGAAACGCTTCTCCTGGTCTTCTGCCTGCATGCTGGCTACATTCATCAGAAACTTGAAATATTGATTCATCGCTAAAACATACTTGAAACAATTCCATGCATTATTGGTTAAATATTTTTAAATACTGTACAGTACAACCGAGTTTGTTTTGAAATAAAAGTGATACAAAAGAAAAAATCCCACATTCAAGATAACCCATTCAAAGTGGTACTTAAACTGAATTGAAAAAAGAAATTCTGTAATGATTTAGTGCTTACCTTTTCCCAGTCAGTTGTAAACATGTGTTTAACACTCTTTGCCCACAGAGTTCTTGATTTTGCCATCCTTGGAGTAATTTTTGCCTTAATTGTCTTGGACGTTGTGCAGGTAGTACTGCTTTGATAAGGGCTTTCCTGACGGAACTTTGTGCGATGTCTATTCCATCTTGCTTCATTTGGTTACTCAGGTCCTTTAAAGTGAGTTTTCTATTTCACGAACTCAGAGAAACCAATTTCCTTTTGGATCTGGGGGTCAAAATTGGCTTGGCCCCACATTTTCTTGCTCTGTTGTTGCCATAAGTTCCATTTTCTTGCAAGGATACCTTGATTCTCCTGACTGATTTTTGTGATATTTTCAATTTACTGGCTATTATTACCTTTGAGAATAATCAGTTTCCTTCAGAAGAAGCTGAACTTCCACCACTTTTTGGGGAGACAAGTCACTTTTCTTCCCCATAACCTCCAAATTTCAACGCTTGTCCAAAAAACACTCTTTGCACGTGTTACGCGCTTAACCAACTTTTAAAACTTTCAGTAATTGTCCATAGTACACACCTATTCACATTTATACTAAATTATCACAACAAACTAACGTAAGATGCAAATAATGTACCATCGAAATTAATGTGCAAACTGACGCAAATGACACTCAACAGCTCGTGATTTGCTACAATCTTGGTTGCCAACACAAAATATACTTTCTCACCAGTGTTGCCATATCACTAAATCAAAGTTCAACATTGCCATCTATGAAATAGAAAATAATTATGTTGATAAAACATTAATTAAACTAAAAAAATCTTATTGTAAGACTCATGTTATATACACATTAGCGTTTGAGTCTAATAATGTGCATACGTCTGTAGTTCTGGGACTTTGCATTTTTAACAGAGATTACTGACCATCTATCTCAGTCAACCCATTTTGAATTTGCAAGGGAAAGATAAACTCTCAGATAAGTTTTTTTTTATCTGAAGTCTTTCCAGTCCAAGTTGGAACTGTTCAAGTGACAGTTAGCAATGCAAAGATTTTTACACTTTCTATCTTGTAAAATATATGAGGGACTGATAAGTTTGTTTTTGATATTGAGCACTGTGTCACAAATATTAATTTGTCGAAAGCTGAGTTTGAAAGACATTTTGGTGATTTTTACAAGCATGGAAAACCATTCCAGCTATTGTAGGACCCATTTAGTTTTACAGTTGATGATGCCGAGGAGAATTTGTTGTTGGAACTGTTAGATTTACAATCTAATAATAATTTGAAGTCATTGAAGAGCCGCCCCGGTGGCACAGTGGTCTAGGGCGTTGGCCTCTGATCATTCGTCCAAAAGGGGTCCGGGTTCGAATCCCGGTGAGGCATGGATGTTGTGTTTCTCTTACGGCACTAGCTCTCTCCCTTCCCTGGAACCAGTGACCCTAAATTAGGGACGGGCGACTGCTTATAGCCCATTGAGTTGCTCACGGTGGTCGTTAAACCTCCAATCAAAAAAAAAAAAAAAAAAAAGTCATTGAAGAGTGAAAGTTTGATAACCTTATATTTTCTTTTGCCTTGAAATATAGTTTTACAAATCTGAAATGTTTTGCCAGGAAAATGTTTTCACTGTTTGGTAGCACATATGTTATGTGGACAGCTTTATCCAAAATTAAATATGTGGAATTTAAGCTTCATTCACAATTGACTGACAACTACTTGTCAGACTTTTAAAAAATTAGGTTTTCCAAGCTGAAACCAAATATCAAAAGAATGGTTAAATCATTCTAGAATAAACAATACCATTCTTCTCATTGATTTTTTTTTTCCAGTTTTAGAAGTCATAAAGTCAATTTGTTTATGTCGTGAAGTCAACTTACTAAATACTAAACTTTAGTCTTTAGTAAGTTTAGTTTTGTATTTGTTTTAGATGTGTATAAAATATCTTTAAATATTTATTTCAAAACTTTCATGTTAAACTACAGACCATATAAAATTAGTTAGACCTTGACAGATATTAATTCATTGAAAATTTACAATATCTGCATTGATTGATCTTAGGTTTACCAATTTTTTTTTTCAATCCGGCCCTTCAAGTTTTATCCAAGTTCCCATTTGGCCCTTCTCCAAAAGTTTGGTGACCTCTGGTTTAGTGTCTGAAATAACATAATGATTTGTGGGCTTGTGTTTAATCTCCATGTGCAGCATGTTTGGAACAAGTAACCATAAATCAGAGACCACACCATCTGATATTACGAAGAAGTGATCATTTGATTCGTTGGTGGCATCCTCATATCTTAAGCTGTCCACGTACTTCTAGTCTTTCATTGCAGAACGTGACCTTACCTGGCATTTGCACCATAAAACTGTATAAGTTTTCACTCATTGGCTTTGAATCGTCAGTGCATGTGATGGTTGTTAAAGTATTAATTCTGTACAGCAGAATTCTAGGAGTGGGAGCAAATATTTTGGCTAAAATTTTTGGGCAGGAGCATAAAATATAAAATTCAATTTAGTGATTATGCAAACTCTCCTAGCAGAATAGCTTGCGATTTACATATGCCATTGTGAGCCTTTAAACTGGGCATTATTAATCTTGGAAAACAACATAATTATTGAAATTGTATATTCATTACAGCAATTAAAAACAACCCAGGTACAATTTTCAGGCTCAGCAAACTTGGTCAACACAGCTGCAAGACCACTGTACAGATAAATTTTTGGAAGGGTGTTATATTGCTGTTGTAACATATTGAAAAAAAAAAAAATTCTAAACTTGATGTTTTTAATAATTTTACATGAGATTTTTCAAATGAGTTATTGCTTGTGTAGTAGTATTCTGTAATGATAGTATTGCTGATGAGGCACTTTGAGATGTAGACCAGAGTACATTGCTTTCACCTGGTTCTGTATTCAGCAGTCAAAATATACTCTTGGTAATAATATGTATACAGGGTGCATAGGAAAGTTCCTTTAGCCTGGAATAACTTGCTAACGGAGAAAGGTACAGTTATGCAAGTGAGATAACGGTATAGTAAAGTGACTACGCCCGATCGGATGCAACCGATAGCAGCACCCCTAGTGGCGAAATGCGGAAGTTAGCCATTGCAAATCGAAAACGAAAAGAGATAGAGCAAAATTTCCAATTACAAAGTTGTAGAACATCAATTAATTAGTACAAAACAACATTTGTTTCACACGGATGAAATCAATTGTCGCCTGAATACCCCACAATGTCCGAAATCGATGCGCGACGATTCGAATCTCCATATTCACATTTCGCAAATGTAGCCATATGCAAATGCAGATTGTGACGTTGTACCGTACCTACGATATAAGAACCGGTAGCAGGATGTACCGTGATCAGAAGTTTAGGTCTACGTACGCTATATGAGAATGGCGAGCTTGGATTTCTGGGGTTACGTAAAACATCAGGTGTATGCAACAGCGCCTAAAAGTCTGCTGGATCTACGTCGTCATGTTACAGATGCTTGCAATAGTGTGACACCTTCCATGCTGAGGAATGTGCATGCAGAGTTACTTTCACTAATACAAATGTGTATCGTGGGCTATGGCGAACTCTTCGAACATACTCGACATTAACTTTTTATCACTGTGCACCAGTTTGCCTTTTTTGTTTTTGTTTTGTCTGACATCATCAAACTGTATTGACATATGCATTTATGCAATAAATTGTGTGTATTTGCTCATACCTACCTATGCATGTTCCCTTCAAACGTTCACACAAAATGTCGCACATCGATTTTGGACATTTTAGGGTATTCAGGTGACAATTTATCTTATCCGTGTGAAACAAATGTCGTTTTGTACTAATGAATTGATGCTCTATAACTTTGTAATTGGAAATTTTGCTCTATCTCTTTTCGTTTTCGATTTGCAATGGCTAACTTCCGCATTTCGCCACTAGGGATGCTGCTATCAGTTGCAATTGATTGGGCGTAGTCACTTTACCGTTATCGCACTTGCATAACTGTACCTCTCTCCATTCTCGCAAGTTATTCCAGGGTAAACAAACTTTCCTATTGCATATACAGCACATTTCTTGTAAGAAAACAAAGGGTAGCTGTTTATAAGTTGGATGCACATGTTTCATGCAATTTCTTGTGCATGAGAGTTCTTTTTAATGACAATAGTCAGTGCTTTTTTTTATTCACATTTATTCATTATATTGATATATCTGTGACATGCTCAGAAAAAAGCAAAGATCCAGTTTATCTATGCAACTACTGAAACCACTGAGTATCATACACGACGGTTTCCATCCATCTATAGCTCTGCTTACAGTAATAACATGCTGGTGATAGTTCACAAAACTATCACGTTTGCAAAGCAAAGCCTAGGAACTGGCAGATTCTTATACAAAACACGTTACTGTGAATAGCTAAGCCTAACATGGCTACAGATGCAGTAATAAGCAATGGAACAAGTCTGACTCATTCAAAAAGCAAAACTATACAACAATTTGTTATCTTTTGCAAATTACATTATAGCCGCATCCACACACCCTCACTGAATTGAAAAAGGTGATACCCGACTCGGTCTCTCCATTTTCAACTTCTTTCAGCCAACAGGCAGAGTGGTGCAGCTATGAATCATAAATGTCTACAAATAGTCAATGGTTTTGGCTGGACTTCTGATTTTTAGCACTGTAAGTAATTCTGGGTGACTTTGTTTACTTGAGGCCTACACACTAGGGTGGGCCGAAAAAAACTTTCTTTTGAAATCGATCTTGGTATAGTGCGGAAAAGTTGCCTAATGCGTCAGTTAGAACCCACAAAAAATTTAATAAATTTTGCTCAATATCTAGCCGCGCCGCTCCGGCATTGAAAAAGTAAAAAAAAAAGACAAAAAATAGACTTTGAAGCCTTTTTCGGGAAATTTCTTTTCGGAAATTATTTTTCGAATTCGATCTTGGCATAATGCGGAAAAGTTGCTTAATTAATCAGTTAGAATCCCCCGAAAAATTCTTCAATTTTGCTCAATATTTAGCCGCGCCCCTCCGGCATTGAAAAAGTAAAAAAAAAAAAAAGACGAAAAATCAACTTTGAAGCCTTTTTCGGGAAATTTCTTTTCGGAAATTATTTTTCGAAATCGATCTTGGCATAGCGCGGAAAAGTTGCTTAATGGGTCAGTTGGAACCCCCCAAAAAATTTCTTCAATTTTGCTCAATATTTAACCATCCCCTCTTGCCTTCAAAATATATACGTGATTAATACCGCAAAATAATTGTTGTGCCATTCCCTTCCCTTCCCTCCCTCAACGCTAGGCTGCAGTGTGCACCTGCACCTTTCATTATCTTCGAAGGTCACTAGTATGTTTAGAAACACGTTCCTTGGGTTTTGTGTTAGACATTTATGTTGTTTTGCTATGAGTAATGGTAATGGAGAAACAAGTTGCTAAGCAGAAGATGACTCGGGCAAGCACAAACTGTCCATTATTTGGTACAGGAAAAGATTTATTTCCCCACGATGCAGTTCTACTCCCAACTTACAAAGACATGATTAGATGTTACCACAGCACCCGTTTGCAGATAAAGAGAGAAGGAACTAAGGAGCCTTCTTCTCGAAGTGTGGCAGATGTAATTGCCAGGAAAATTATTGACATCTGGGTACGTGCCTTCATTTCTGTTGTATCTTTAAAATGTGTGACTGCCATGATTTTATTCTACAGCCATACGTACAAAACTGTAGTGAAACCTGTAAAAAGTAGATGTACACCATTCCTGAATTCTAAAATACAGAAATTTAAAACAGACGCTGGAAATTTATTCGACATTTGTGTTTGCAAGTGCCACAATCTAGGATTGTGTACCTGCGAAAAAAAATTCAAAGTTCCGGACAGGGAATGGCAATTTTTGAATGACCAAAGGACTGTAAGACAGATGGCCATCAGAAATGTTGATACCGCAACAATACAGCAATTGCAAAGAAGGGAGGAAAGATTACTCCAAAAACCAATAAATCTATTGTTCCAGATAAAAAGTCGCGTCCGAGTACGAGTGTACTAGAGACTTCCAGTGGACCTATCCTTTAAAGAAAAGTTAAAAGAAAGAAGTCTGACCATCACCAAGTCAAATGAGGATTAGCATGTCTCGTACTGCATTGGCTACAGATTTAACAGGCGCCTCAAGTAGAGCCGTGGCCAAAATTACTACAGCAGTTCTTGCTGATGTAGTCTAGTTCTGCCAGAAAACCCAACGTATATCGTTGAAAAGAACAAGATCAGAAGGGAAGTAGAAAAGAAAAGAATTTAAATCCGAGAAAATGAGTTGTGGGTAGTAAAAAAGAACCCCCATTAAAAGCTTGTATTTTGATGGGCGCAAAGATCCGTATCTTAAGCTAATAATGATAGGTCCTCGAGAGATAAAATCTGAAGCGCACATAGCACTGATAGAGGAGCCCTAAGGCAAGTACATAGGACATATCACGCTAAATTCTGATGGAAATGCAAAAGAAATAGTCAAAAGCATAATCGCCTTTACGGAAACGCATAATGTCAATCTCCAGAGCCTAATGACTATCGGATGTGGTGGAACAAATGTTAATACGGGTTGGAAGGGTGGAGTAATACGTTTGCTTGAAACCCACTGTGGAAGACCTCTGCAATGGAGCATATGTTTGCTACATAACAATAAGTTGCCACTAAGCCATCTCATTCAGGAACTCGATGGCCACACAAAAGGGCCATATTCCTACTCTGGACCTGTTGGTTCACTTCTAAAAGACTGTGAAAACAAGACAGTGGTCAAATTTGACAAAATTTATGCTACCCTCCCTCCCACATTTAGACCCTAAAGACATCAGCAATCTAAGCACTGAACAGCAATACTTGTATTGCATATGCATTGCTGTTGAAGATGGCAGTTGTCCCCCAAATTTGGCTAAGACCAATCCAGGCAAAATCAGTCGTGCATGCTGGCTGAATACTGCAAACCGTCTGTTACAATTATACATTAGTACCCAAAATCCATCTGATAATCTTTGTATAATCATAGAGTTTGTGATGCTGGTTTATGCACCAATGTGGTTTGAGATAAAAATAAAACCACAGTGCCAAGATGGAGCCCGACGTATCTGGAAGATGATATCTCTCGCAAGGCAGTTAGTTGCCTGACCATGTAAAGGAAATTACTGACTAAGTAATTTTAAGCAATGCATACTTTGCGCATCCCGAAAACATACTACTAACAATGCTAACAGATTTTCGAAGCTACATCCGGGAATTAGCAGTAAGGTGAATCCTGAACACCAAGAATGAGAAATTCGAAAGCATACACTTTTTCAAACCTCCTGAACTCAACTTTAAAGCCATTGATTACATTTATGTAATAAACTGGTCAAACTGCACCATAACAGAGCCACGTCTTACAATGCATATAACAGATGAAGAGTTAAAAGATATATGCAAACAAGAACAGGTTCTAGCACTAAGTTTCCATGTCACACCAAATCAGTCGAGAGATGTGTTAAACTCATATCTGAAGTTGCAACGAAAGTTTGTGGCGATTCTGCAAGAGACTGTTACGGCTGAGATTCAAGCAAGATGAGAACTGCCAACCTTTGACAACAAGGGACAGTATTATTCTAAAGCCTAACCTTTGTAAATATTCCCCTTTTTTTGCTTTATTATACTTCCAGTTTCTAGATTTCTATATTGCAAGAAGTAATATACTAGTAATTGCACTTTTGACTTTTTTTTAATTTTTTCATATTGTTTATACTTTTCCAATGCCAGAGAGGCGCTGCTAGATATTGACCAAAATTGAAAAAAACATTTTTTGGGTTCTAACTGACCCATTAAGCAACTTTTCCGCGCTATGCCAAAATCGATTTCGAGAAAAAAATTCTGAAAAGAAATTTCCCGAAAAAGGCTTCAAAGTGGATTTTTCATCTTTTTTTAACTTTTTCAATGCCGGAGAAGCGCGGCTAGGTATTGAGCAAAATTGATTAAATTTCTTGTGGGTTCTAACTGACGCATTAGGCAACTTTTCCATGCTATACCAAGATCGATTTCGAAAAAAAAGTTTTTTTGGCCCACCCTACTACACAGACACACGCCATCATCACAGGGCAAAGAAACCAACTCCACCACTAAAGAAATACAATAAAAACATATGACAAAAATTAAATATGATTTGCTCTGTTTTGACATAGGACTAACTCTGTGGATAGTATGGGGTGACTTACGGCCGACTGCCTGTGACAAAAATAGGTCCCAATTGAAATCATTAAAGCTTTAAAAATACGTGCTGCATACTAATTGTGTTAGAATATTCGTAAACAGCATGGAGGCCAATACGCGTACTTCGCAATACATTGTGCGTGTGACGCTCCCTGTGTGTGGGGGAGATGATGCAATATTTCTGGGTGTGCTACCTCGTTTGACTCAGTCTATCTTGACAACTGTGTGTGCAACAACTGTGTGTGGTATTGTTTTAAAGCTCTCAACAAGATCTATTCAAATATATGAAGAATATTTCACAGTGGTTTGAACTGAACATTTAAAAAAATTGTTTTCTTGGGAACCAGTGAACACTTTTGACAATATTGCAGTTTATCTGGACAACCACGAGTGCAAAATGACTGTGCGTAAAGCTCTCGACGAGATCTATTCCAATATACAGTATAAAGAACATATCACAGTGGTTTAACCTAAAATAAAAAAAAATGTTTTCTTGTTAATGGGTTAACATTTTTGATGGCTGTGCTTCCTCTGTTGGACTGGGTACAAGTTCGATTGGTGTATTTTGTTTATTTGCTGTCTGCTGCTCGTGCTCTGAAGTAATTTCTGTCGATTTATGCTTCTTTGCGTGAGCTCAAGGTAGACCAGGTCCGGGTTTGATCGGTGTGTTAAATTTTTGATTTTTATTTTGCTTAGCTTTTCATATCATAGACCTGTGTTGGCTATAACATTAAATAAACACTTTGAAATCATACTTGACTAGCTCATTTCAACTCTTCAATCTGCAAGTCGTAGTCCTACGTTTGAAACTGATGGCTCAATCAGAACTGAGCCTACCTGTTTTTAGCACGTCTTTTGTTAAAAAAAGATCGTGCTTATGTTACGGTCTGTCCGTCCGTCCGTCCCCACGATATCTCTGCAACTATTAGTCCGATTTGAAAAATTCGTTTTGCATTGGGAAGCTTGAAATATGCGAATGATAATCCTTCATTTCATTTTTTTACGATGTACAGTTTCGCCACTGGAGGGCATAAATGCATATGATGTCGAATTCAAAAATTCTTTTTATTCCACATATTTGCTTCTAAACATCCGATTGAAAAAATTCTTTTATCTTTAGATTCTGTTTATGTCGAACAGTATTTTAGATATAGTTACTTTTTCAAATTACGCATAGATTTTCCGCTAGGTGCGTAAAGGTAAATTACCTTTTTCCCCGATAACTCTTTTTCTAAAACTCCGATTTGAAATTTTTTTTCTTCAGCGGATACACCTCCTGATGGAAAATCTTTTGCATATAATTTAAAATTTTTGGTAAAGAATACTTTAGCCACCAGGAGGCGTAAGTGTTATTAATTTTTGCTTCTGATGTATTTGCCATAAAATCTGAGCTTCTAAAATATCTATTGAAAAAATTCTTTCGTGGACTGATGCCACTCACATCGATAAACCTTTTCGGAATATTTTTTTCAAAATATTCCACAGTTTCTCCGCCTGGGGACGTAGATGTATATCTTATTTTTGTCAATATCTCTACTTCTAGGAGTCCGATTTGAAAAATTCCGTCTTTGTTGGAAAGTGTTTTCAGTGTGACACGTTTTTCATATCATTTCAAAATTTTCAAATAATCCATAGACTTTCCGCTAGGGAGCGTAGAGGTAAATTGCCCCCCCCAATATCTCTGCTTCTAAATCTCCGATTTTTTGAAAAATTCTTTCTGCACTGGATATAGCTCCTGATGGGAAATGCTTTGCACATAATTTCTAATTTTTGAAAAAAATAATGGTTTGGCCACCAGGGGCATAATCTTAATTTCCGCTTCTGATGTATTTGCAGCAAAATATGAGCTTCTAAATTCTGGATTGAATAAAACGTCGTTTGTGGACCGATACTACTCATGTTGACAAACCTTTTAGAAACATTTTCTTCTTAAAATAATGCATGGTTTCTACACCAGGAGGCGTAGATGTATATCTTATTTTTGTCAATATCTCTACTTCTAGGAGTCTGATTTGAAAAATTCCTTCTTTGTTGGATAGTGTTTCCGATGCGAAATGTTTTCCCTATAAATTCAAAATTTTCGAGTAAATTATAGGACTTTCCGCTAGGGGGCACAAAGGTAAATTGCATTTTCTGCGTTATTTCTGCTTCTAAAACTATGATTTGAAAATTTTTTCCTGTATCGCATACAAGACCTGATGGAAAATATTTTTCACATAATTTCTAATGTTTGGTAAGGAATGGTTTGGCCACCAGGGGGCATAAGTGTTAATTTCTGCTTCTGATGTATTTGTAGCAAAATCTGGGCTCCTGAAAACTCGACTAAATTTTTTTAATTCTTGGACCGATACCGCTCATATGGAAAAACCTTTTGAGAATACTTTCTGCCTAAAAGAATGCATGGTTTTCCCACCAGGGGACGTAAAGTCACATCTTATTTTTGTCGATATCTCTGTTTCTAAGAGTCCGAATTGAAAAATTCTTTCTGTGTTGGAGAGCGTTTCCGGTGCGAAATGTTTCTCATATAAATTCATGTTTTTCGTAATGCACAAGTCTTCAACCAGAGGGCGTAAGGTCATGATTCCGTTTACAGCAATATCTGAGGGATTAAAAACCTGATTGAAAAACTTCTTTCTTTCGTCAGATACTATTGTTTTCCAAACCGGTTCCATTGACTTTGAATAGCTTTGATAAATTTAATTTGCGTCAGAACGGATTCAAAAGATGACACCCGAAAATTTGGTGTCATCTTTCTTGTTTTTTTTTTCTAATAGAATATATTTAAAATACAAAAGCTGCCCCAGTGGCGCAACGGTCTAAGTTATGGGTTCTGATAATTCGTTTGAGATGGGTCCGAGTTCTAATCCCGGTGAGGCATGGATGTTGTGTTTGTCTTACAGCGCTGGCTCTCTCTCTTACCTGCAGCCAGTGACCGTAAATTACAGACAGGGTGACTGCTTATAGCCTACTGAGTTGCTTGCTGTGGTCATTAAACCTCGAATAAAAAACAAAAATAAAATAAAATACGAAATGGAGAACCATTCAATACCTGAGGAACAGAAATTAGCAGCTTAACAAAAGATGAATGATGATATTTATTGTACATATAGTTTATTATTTGTTAAATAATGTCCTGTATCATTTCTTCCATTCTGTTGACTGAATTACTTTGATTAATACTTGAAAGGGATATGAACACCTCATTCTTCACCTACGTCAGGACAAAAATTCCATGAGCCTGTTGAAAGTGTGAAGATACTCAGCGTTTGCTTCTGTTTCCCTTAATGATAATATAAATAGCTCTAAAATTACCAAATTACTGTATTTTTTGGAATATAAGAGACATTTTTTCCCCCAAAAAAATTGGTGTGAAAATCCCCCTGCGTCTTATGTACCGAAGGTCATTGCTATTGCCCTGCATATATGCTGCTATGAAGACTGCTAAGTGAGTTTAAAATGTTATCGCTTTATCTGAGGTACAGTAATTGTTATTCTTTTGCACTTTTTCTGCAATGTTACTGTATCATGAACGCTTGTAGATACTATACTTTTAGAAATATTGTATTAACTCAACAATCAGACATTGCTGAATTGCAGGTATTTACTGTTCATCACATAACGGTAATCACATCCAAATGCTTGAAAATTACATCGCCCTGGAGCAGAAATTCAACCCACATCACCCAATTTTCGTTCAAGCATGCTATCCATTACATGAACAAAAATTGGGAAGATTTCTGTTTGGAGGAATTGCATGAACGGAAAACGGGCAACACAAGTTTGATTGGCCCTCCAGGGCGATGTAATTTTCAAGTTTTCTAATGTGATTAATGTTACGCGATGAACAGTAAATACAGGCAATTCAGCAATGTCTGATTGCTGAGTTAATATTTCTGACATACTTCCACATATTAAGAGGATATTTCTTCCACAAAATTTATACAATAGTTTTATGTTTATACATTATTAACTATACATATGTTTTTTTATGAGCCAGGCCTGCTAGTATGCTAGACATGTGTATTGTGCACAGTGCATACCTGTGCATTTATGAATTAATAATATAAAAGCACATACCTCAGATGTTGTACATGGTGATCTGAAACGGACATAAAAGGACTCGTGATTCTTTTAAATAGCAAAGTGATAAAAAAAGAAGGGAAAAAAATCGTATCTCAATATGAAACATCACAACAGACGCTTAAGACAGCCTCTAGTAAACTGAAGGGGGGCGGGGGTGGGGGATTGTGTCAGCAGAACTTTCACTGACAAACAAAAAAATCTTATCCTTTCACAGGAACATAAAAACTGTGGAATTGTACTTTTAAGAAATTTTTAGAAAAATTCGTTTGTGAAACCTACACATTAACTGGGGTAACATACTGTTATTTGCAGTTTACGATGGGGGAGATGCCACTATGTCAGACAATCTCACTTCCTTGCTGTTCGCAAACTATGTGCAGAGGGTAGCAGCTAGTTCACTTCTTTAACTATGATTTTTATTCTTTGAATAAAGCTCATGCTGAGAAATGGCTTCCTAGTTTCTTAATTCAATTACTAATCAAAAACAACTATTACGGGAATTTTACTTGGGAACTTTTTATTAGAAGAGTTTTCTCTGAAAATTTGCAATTTAAATAAAAAATTTCCTAGTAAAATTCCCATAATAGTTGTTTTTGATTAATAATATAATTTTTATTTTGAGCAGTTCCTGGGAAGCTGTATATTAAAAAAGAAAACAATTCCCTGTTCCCAGGAATTGTTAGTATGCCACAGAATACCTATAGACTTCAACCAAGCCCATCTTACTTTGACACATCACTCATACAGCAACGGCGAGCATCTGAACTATTGATGAAGGCCATTGGCTGTATGAAGGTGTGACATCGCAGGCAAATCCTGCAGCGCATGTATGTCATTGGCTGATGAACTGAGTGGCATTTCTCTACATTGTTTTTCATCAACGATATCACACATTGCTAATTTCATAAATCGCAATAATTCATAAGCAGCTGTTTTTACACATAAAATCTAATTTTTTTTCTTAATAAAAAATCTTTGGAATGCCATTTTTTTTTTGTAAATTCTTCTCGAAAAATAAGTGTGTCATATTCAGAAAAATACGGTATATATTTTAAAGAATTTTTTATTTGATATTTATTTGACCTATAACATATTTATAAATTACATAATTATGCCCAAGCACTTCTTATTAAAAGCCATACAAAATCTTTTGAGATAAGTGTAATGATTCCTGAAAGGAAAAAAAAAGCCGTTTAAGTATTATTCTACATTTCCATTATACTTTTATGTGGAGGAAAGCTGGTTTTTTTGGTTATAAAAGTCCATGTTATTATCATGTAAATTATTGTTGTTCTAACATATCATCATAATAATTGGCAGTTTTAAAGATGGTAGAAAGTGCTACAAACGTTGCGTGCAGTACCATGCCTTGAACGTTATGTGTAGGCATGCAAAAATTATTAAAACCAAAAAAAAAAAAAAAAAAAAAAACTAAAAAAAAACCCAAAAAAAAAAAAAACATGTCATTTATAGCAAAATTCCATCCTGCTACTTTTTTTTTTTATTCTTCTGTTACTTTGTCTTAAAATATAGGCTTCGACATCAAAATCTTCAGTAGAACTTTTTCAGTTATTAAATTATTTTTAGATAATATGTCTTGTCTTTGCATATATTGCATAAAAATTTAATGACACAAGATATTAGTTCCTTCAAGCATTTATCCAAACCAAGTTCGTGCAAAGCTTTGAACAATTTGTACATTAAATTGTATATATCTGTAAACTATATAGTTGTGATAGTTTGTACTGTTTCTCACGTATGAAAAAAAATATATGTGAGAAACATTACAAAATATCACAACTATATAGTTGACAGATATATACAATAAAATCTTCAAACCACGTAATGAAGTTCAACACGGAAGTGTGTTAGAAGAACTGGTTTAAATTTGTACATTGTTTTACTGCTTAATCCAGGGAAAGGAGTAAAAAAACAATGTACTTTTTAACTTACAATGAAATCAAAATGAGTGGGATGTTTCTTTGAGTGAATTCAGGCTTTCTTTGGGAAACCAGATGCTTTTTGTATCACAATTTTTTGAGCCCATAAGCTTTCCATATAGGATAGTTACGGGGGATAATTATGATTTAAAAACTACCAGGCAGAAAGACTTTAGCCTTTGGGAGAAAGTCATCTAGTTGATGTGGGAAAGCTTGGAACCTTTGATTTTTGTTTTATGGCAATAAATTTGTATTACTAGTACATTTTCACAGTTTTAAATCTGAATTTTAGCAATTTTTGAGTTTTACATATTTTCCTTTAGGAAAGGGTAAAACAGTTTCATTACAAAATAATAAACATGGCCAACGAAACAGCATTGGAGATTTGAAACACTGCAAATCGTCTGTTTGGTAAATAGAAGCATCGAAATATGTAATAAGTTTGTATGTTCAACCTGCATACTTAATGACGATGTTAAGAGACTCAGGTTTGCAATTGGTCTTTAGTTGCTTACACATTCGTTTTTTTCTGTAAAACTTAGGGAATCGAAAGATATTAATTTTGCATCATCTGTTTCTTTATTCCACTTTTGCGGTTTGCTTAAATTATCTTGAAGCATTTTAGTGCTTCAGAAAGGCAAGAAATATACAAAAATTTAGCCGTACAATTTTCCAACTTTCCTCTGAAATTACGTACAACACAGCAAATACTCACCGGCAAAAGAAAACAAGCTTTCCATTGGTTGATGCAACTCTCTGTTTTGCATTTCACTGGCAGATAATGAAGGCTCCAGCCTGAGTGGGAATAAACAGAGGAAACAGACTCTGGTTCTCTGATTGGTTGACTGCCCAAGCTCTGAATGCAACAGAAATTTTGCATACAATGGATTTCTTCGTTGCTGCTCTTACTTACCTGGCAAGGATACGCTCCCTCCAATGGCACAATCTCACATGAGTACGGGTATATGAAGTTAGGTTCACATTCTCGCTTTCAGTTCCTGCTAAAATGCACACAAATACGAGAATTTGGTTTTAAATAAAACTCTTCTAAAATCAGCATTTTTTAAAAATTTTCCCATAAAAAAACTGCAGTGCAAAGCTTTTCTTTGTATAATTCTTTTTTTTTTTTCAGAGAGTAATTTTTGAACTTTATTGGGGCATGCAATGCATGCAATGACCACACACCACTGATTGGATCTGTATATGGCATAGAAAAAACAATAGTGAATGATAGTAAGCATGATTGTATGAATATTGAAAACTGTGTGTCTAAAGTGGAAACCACCAATGGCAGTATCAAGGAGAATACAGCCATGACATTTGCCAGAAATAAAATAGGTGGATGCTGTGATGTTTCAGTGGTTTGTTCAGAAATGCAGCCAGAGAATTCCACTTTTTGACCAATAATTATAAAGAAAGCCATTTAGATGAATAAAAAAGATTGATGGAAATCTTTCATTCAAGGCATGCATAGGATGGCTGGAGAAATTGAAATCATGTTACAGTATTTAACAGTTATCAGTTGAAGGAGAAAAAAAATCATGCAGATAGCAGCACAATTTCTGTTTATGCGAAAAATTGCCAAAGGAAATAGGGGATTCACATTAATTTGTATTTTCCCTTAATTTTTTCCTAAAATCATATAAGGATGTGTTAATTTACAGTTAAACACAGAACTAAAACTCCTCAGGTATTTTTTTTTTTTTTGCCTTTTTTAAGAAGGAACGCAAGGGTAGTTTTTCAAAAAGTCAAGACCAATAATGAAAAAAAAAATAAAAGGAAAATCCCACCACCAGTTTGGATGAAAAAATAAGACATCATTTTTGAATGAAAATGTGCCAAATTAGTTCATTTCACTTTGTTTCAAAGGTACAGTGTGTTAAAAAATGCTCAAAATACCAGTGGCGTTGGAACTTCGGAGGCCTCTGAGGGGGCAGTTACCCCCCCCCCATACTCATTTGCGTGTAGGGGCAAAACATCATATTCACCCTCACTTTTTCTTCTTTTTAATTATGTCCGTAATCGGAAATCGGGTAAACATTTGCATTTTTTTATTTCCTGCCATTTAAAGTTCCTAAAACTAAATATTATTTTCTATTTTAATTATTGACCATCTAGAACTCTGAATTTTTTTTAATGCTATTTCTGAGATGCAGGTTGAACTTATCCTGGCTTGTCCAGTATGATAAAAAAGTTTCACAAAGTATTAGCATTATAGTTATCAGCAGGATAAAAAAAAAAAAAGAAAAGTATCTCACAGAGTACCTTATCGAAAAATAGTTATCCTGAAATTCCTGAAAATTATTGTTTTTTTTAAAAGAGCAGGAATGTTTTTTATTTCCTTGAAGTATAACAAAATGTCTTTCTTTTAAAAAAAAGAATAGAAGGGGGGGGGAGAAAGGAATGAGATATTTTTACACTTACGTTTTTTGATGTAATAACGTAAGATTGTGGAATTTATACTAATGTGTGTCCAAAATCAGTGCCGTTTAACACCCATTATAACACAAGTAAAATGTTTTGTATCAATAAAATCCTATCATATACAGGGCTCAACAAATCCCAGGTGTCCCAGGCACCTAGAAATCTGGCACTGGAGACTGATTTTTTGCCTTCAGATTTTGTACTTTGTAGTAAATACCGTAATTTCTGTCATATAATCTGTAGTTATCTGTTTAAAAGCTATATAAATGTTAGTTCTGTGGATAATACACCGGTAATGGGGGGGGGGAAAGAACATTTGTTTGGCATTTAAAAAAATTCTACATGGTAATTGTCAGGAGAGGTGGTGGTATTGGAAAAGTACTGAAAATGTGGTAACAGAATTAACAACAAAAAATGAAATGCAACATAGAGATAGAGGACTACAAAGGGATTAAAAGATTTTTTCTTATTTATGAGGATTCTGTTGGAAAATATGATTTAACGAAGGCTCGCAGATGCCTTCGTGCTGTGAGAAGCACACAGAGCTATTCCATGGAGCGTAATCATTTTGCGAATTGCATTCCTTTATGCTGCTGCACTTGTTTGCTATTCAGTTGAAACACATTCAGAAAATAGACAAATACTATGGATTGTTGTAATTTATGTGGATTTTTAGGTCAAACTAATGAACTGGGATAAAGCTGCAAAAGCCAGGGATTTTAGTTCTTATTTACTTAAAAGTATCAGAGAAATACTTAAAAATGACTGTTTTTTTTTTTTTTTTTTTTTTTTTAGCATAATAATTTCTTTTTTACTTCCTTGGACTTTTGGGTCAGTCATCCTGTGAATTGCTGCATTTCTGTCGGAAATTATGGTTCAGTACAACATAAGGGCAGATTATAGCCGATCTTTTTGGTTCTGAATTTCATGGTCTGCAGACCCCACCAACCAGAGGTTAAGCTACGTTCGCTATTTTTGCGAAATGCGACTAGTTCATCCAAAATGCGAGAGAAAAATTAGTGTCAGCCGGGTCATTCCATAAAATATCACATGGTGGTGATTGCTGACACATTTTAGAAATTTTTTATATTTTTATCATGGAATAGCCGTTATATGTAGATTTCAGAAATGTGTTTAGGCCACTATGTTTAAGATAAAAACAAAATGGCCGCCACCAACAAGCAAAATTGAGTCCTGCAGTCGTGTTTGCTTTTTATATCTCCCAAACTATTAAAGATAACAGCTTCAAATAAAATCCAGTAACTTAATCATAGTTTGAGCTATAAAATGAAGTATTAACATTGCATTTAATATTTTATTCAGTACCAGAAAATAGACACGAGTTTTAGTGCAAAATTGAATATTTCACTAACTTTAAGGTTTTTTAACTTATGAAGGAATTACATACACAAAATGAAACTCTGAAATAAAGTGCATGCAGTTAGACAATTTAAAAATGTTAAACTCAATATTAACACCCTCCTTATTAAAAAAGTTGTATAAAAACTACATTTTGCAAATTTCGGCCATATTTGGCAAGCTGTATCTAAAAAGGGAGTAGACGAAAAAATCTGAAAATTTTTCAAAATGTAAAATATTGAAGATCATAAAAAATGGCAAATTACGGAATATTAATTTTGCACATCGTAATAACTTCTTTCGGGTATTTATTCTATTATTTGTATCCTATTAAATTTTAGGGCATTGTCATGTGAAATAAATATTTATAGGCATATAGGATTTAGAAAATATAATAATGATTTCTATAACATTATTTCTATAACATTGGCACTGAGAAAAGAAGATGGTTCTGTAACAAGAAATAGAGGCGAAATTTTGACAAGAGTGAAAGATTTCTACTCCAAATTATATGAAAGGGATGATATATGCACTCCAGACATCATGAAAGATACCAGTACCAGAGTTCCTCCAGTCCTTCCAGCAGAAGTTGCACATGCCATCAAGAACATGAAGCGAGGAAAAGCTCCAGGAGAAGATGGAATTACTGTGGACATCATACAAGAAGCAAGCGGAGAAATCGAAACAGTACTCGCCCAAATTTTCACTCGATGCCTTAATGAAGGAAAGATTCCTGAGGATTGGAACACCGCTACAATGATCCTGCTACATAAGAAAGGTGACATTGAGGATCTCGGAAACTACAGACCTATCAGCCTCCTATCAGTAGTTTATAAAATCTTCACTAAAGTTCTTTCACACCGCTTGAAGGTAACACTGGACATGGCTCAACCGAGAGAACAAGCTGGATTCAGGAGTGGCTACAGCACAATAGATCATATCCACGTGCTGAGAGAACTAATTGAAAGAGCGAGGGAATATGAACTTCCATTGTGCATGGCTTTTATCGATTATGAAAAAGCCTTTGATTCGGTGAAACCATCAGCAGTTACAATGGCTCTGAAAACCTGCGGTATTGATGATGCATACATTAATATTATTAATAACATCTATGAAAATGCAAGTGCAAAGATTAGGCTGTTTGAAAATACAACACACGTAAAAATTGGAAAGGGAGTGAGACAAGGTGACACCATATCTCCGAAGCTCTTTAATGCCACATTGGAGGGTGTTTTTCAGTCGCTGAGCTGGGAAAACAAGGGGATAAAGATTAATGGAGATTATCTAACCCACCTTCGTTTTGCCGATGACGTAGTCATTTCTGCAACTACCCCATCAGAGCTGCAGAGTATGATCCAGGAACTTGCTGACAAGAGTAAAGAAGTGGGATTAAAAATGAACTTTCAGAAGACAAAAGTGATGTTCAATGCTTTTACAAGAAATGAAGATTTATCGATTGATGGAGAAAAGCTGGAGATAACAGACACGTACGTTTATCTTGGACAGCAGATATCAAGTGAGGGTCACATTGGTGAAGAAATTAATCGGCGTACAAAACTTGCCTGGAGAGCTTTTGGAAGAAACAGCATAATTTTCAAGAGCAATATGCCATTATGTCTTAAAAGAAAAGTGTTTGATCAATGCATCCTTCCAGTGCTTACGTATGGTGCAGAGACGTGGACCTTAACTAAAAGAGACATACAAAGGCTGCAGACAACTCAAAGAAGCATGGAGAGGTGCATGCTTGGTGTAACCAGGAGAGATAAGAAGAGGAACTCGTGGATCCGAAAAATGACAAGAGTGGAAGACATCATGATCAGAGTTAAATCCTTGAAATGGCAATGGGCTGGACATACTGCCAGAAGGACAGATCATCGATGGACAGCCGAAATTTTAGATTGGATTCCAAGGGACAGGAAAAGACCCAGAAGAAGACCACATGGGAGATGGGTGGATGAAATTCGAAAGTATGCAGGGGTGACATGGAGGAGACTGGCACAAGACAGACCGTTGTGGAGGAAACTTGGGGAGACCTTCGTCCAGCAGTGGATTGATAATGGTTGACAATGATGATGATGATAACATTATCTGAAAAAAGTTGGGTTTTCAAAACAAAGTTTGCTGCATACATTTTATTTATAGTTGATGTGATTGATTAAGATTGTTTTATTTAGAAAAATTTTCCTTGACAATCTTGAAGTTAATCTTGAGCATTAAATGTTGTTTTTAAGCCACAAACAACATTTAGGTCACTTTTTCTGCAGCAACAATGACAACTTTGTGTTCAGATCACAGTTAATGTTATGAATCCATCCTGTTGCTGTATTGAGTTCCAATGGTGAGATTTTCCTTAATAAATTTTCAGCTTTCACCTAAACTTTGTCATCCCTTGATGGTGTAAAACAAATGCTTGCACTACTAGAATAAAAAAAAAAAATGAATGGAAAAGTCATTTGTGCTGACAGATACATTTTCAACTACACTTAGCCACCATTTATTGTCATAAACACAACATACAAAGTCATTAATTTTTATATCACATGCTAAAAAGTCATTTTTTAAAAATATTTTCTTCTGTGCATTTTGCTGATCTAGAAATAATACCCACTTTTTAATGTAAATTTATTTTTTGGGATGAAACAGTGATATTCTCTTGTGTGCTTAATTGTAAGAGCTTTATTGTATCTATCTTCCAGAAGATTTTGTATTTAAAGTATGTCTGTAATAGATAAAAATTTAAATGTGATTCCAGTAATATTTTCATTACAAAATTAATACACATCTTCAGCAGTTAAAATTTGATTTTCAAATGAGGTTTGGAGACTTGCTTTTCTAACCAACCGTTTAATAGTGCCTCCAATACTGTCACATGACCCTTTTCTATGCGCAGTAGTGAAAAAGTGCCACTCAGCAGATATTCCAAAATCATCTTCATGGTAGCATAAATTCAAAAAGTTTTTGCAATTTTCATATTGTCCTTGCACACCTATCCAAAAAGTAATATATTTTTGTAATATGATTAAAGCTTTTTTGTAATTCTAAAACAAGTTATTTTTTGAAACAGTAAAATGATGTAGTACTATGGCTCTAAATAATCACTGATTACACAAAAACTGTAAGATTTTACTTCATTCTTCTCATTTTTGAAATACACAACAAATGGGTGAAGGGTTATCTGATGATTCACCCAGTGAAGTGATTGAACTCCATCCTGCACCACTACAGAATAATTTTCAGAAAAATCAGCAACTGCAATTGCTTCTGTCTGTAATAATTTGGCTTTTAAGTGTCTTAAAAATTCAGACTGAGACTTTGAAATGAAATGATGCTTCCTCAAAATTTATAATTTATCTAAAAGTTTTGTTTTGAAGTCTGAAAATTGCTCACATACTGTTACTAAGTCATATCTATTAGTTGAAATTCATTGTTTATATTTCACTTCACCAATAATCAAGTCGTAGTCTTCTTTCTCATCAAGAAATTCTAAAACTGCTGAAGAACCTGGACACAGAGGACGATCACCAACATACATGCTTCTTGTTTTAAGTCACATACCATCATTTTAAGTAATTCTTTGTAGTCTTAACTTTTGATCAACAGCACAGACCATCAACTTAACATTTGGATGTATGATACAAACACATATAGAATGTGTTCCTGAAACACCTGTGAGAATGCACCATTTTGGCCTAACCTCTACAGATTTACGAAATTCAAAAATTTCTATTATGGGAATTCTTACTAGGAAATTTTTATTTTAATTGCAAATTTTTGGAGAAAACTCTCCTTCTGGCTATCTTTTGTTGTCGCTTTTTCTCCCGTCACTATCGCGGTTACAATTATTTTTCATCAAATCCAGCCAGATGCTAGGCAGGGATAATCCTCTGCAGTCATTAATGACGGAATTCTGATTTTTCTCGGATTCTATTCCTTCTTTTAGCTTTCTTTTTTGAAAATTGCTTTGGAAACTGATGACTTTAAGGGAATTCCAATCCATGCTGTGACCAGTTTCTCTAACATGCCTATCTAAACCAGTCTTGTTGGTGCAATTTTTTTATAGTAGCTTTATGCTCTGCTGTATGAGTTTCTAGTATGTGACCTGTCTCACCTATGTAAGATAGTCCACAACTACATTTTACTTCATAGACAACACCTTGCATTTAAAAAAAATCTTTTTCTATGTGAACTATTTTAGGGAAAATTTTCTTAACCTTGTTCTCTAAACTTGGAGCTAGCCTAATACTATACTTCTTACTAATTCTCTTTAAAGACTCAAATAAACCTTTGTGATAAGAATTTTTTTTAGTGATTTCTCCTTACCAGTAAAATTTAGAAGCTTCTCAGTTTCTCCTTTAGGATAGTTATTTTCAGCAAGGATGACTTTAAGTTCTTCTTTATAGGCTTCTTTCTTATCTGCTGTAGATACTATTTTAAAATATTAAATTTTTCTAAAAACTGACTTGCCACATTCTTCTTAATAGGAACTGGATGATAGGAATTGAAATCCAATAGTTTATTAGTATTCATTGGTCTTTTATACCAACTAATGAGGAATTTTCCATCTTCATAATAGATAGTAATATCTAAGAAGTTAATTCTTCTTTCTTTTTGAAGTTCAATATCGAACTTAAGAGAATAATCTAATTCATTGAATGAGTCTAGAATTCTTTCTGGAACAATTTCTGAGCTATCTATTATAAATAAGATGTCATCCATGTACCTGCTATATAGGCAGAAGCATGTGGGTTGTACTAGTATCTTCTCTTCTAGTTTTCCCACATAATAGTTAGCTAAGAGTGGGGAGAGTGGAGAGCCCATGGTGAGTCCAGATTTTTGAATGAAATTTTTTTCTCAAATTGAAAGTAGTTATTCTGCAAAGAGAAGGTAAGCATTTCAAAAAATTCAACTAATATCTTTCTATCTTTGTTTTGAAAAACTATTAGGTTTGCCAAGTCTTCTGCTATAAAGTCTATAAGTTGATCTATGTTGATGTGAGTATACATAGACACTATGTCTAAACTACCCATAATAGGAGAATCTAATTTAGGAAGAACTAATTTTTCTTTTAGCTGCATTGAATTTTTAATCAAGATAGTTGGCTCTTTTAACAGATTCTGAAGGTGTGACTTTAAAAAGTAGTTTAGATTTGAAAGAATTGAGTTTTTTTAGTCATTATAATTGGTTTAATTGGTTGGTGTTCTTCATGTAATTTGACTATTCCATAGATTTGAGGCAATCTGAACTGTAATTTTGAGAACTGTTTATAGTTTTCTGGAGGCTGGTTTTTTGTTTTTTTAAGTGAAATAAGCTTTGAGACTTTTTTAATCAAATCTGGCAGTGTATTTTCTCTTACTTCTTCATAGATTGGCTTTTTTAGTTCTTCTTCCATCTTTTCTTGATAATCATTCTTATCCATAATAGTAATCAACTTACTTTTGCCTGTTTTCAAAGCAACTACACTTTCATTTTTTCTGAAATCTTTAAGTGCTTTTAATTGGCTGCTCTCAATTTTTTCTTGAGGTTTCTTTTCTAGCTTCAGGAATTTTGTAAGGCCATTGTGGTAATCTTTTCTGAGGAGGTCTGCTTTAATTTGGTCCTCTTTTTCTAAAGTACTGCAGATGCTTTCAAATTCAATTACCAGTTTTTCTGTATTTATTTTTTCCATGGATAGATTGAAATTACTTCTTTTATTTATCACTTGCAATAATTCTTGGCTAACTCCTGTAGCAGTATTGTCCTTTACATGAATAAGAACGGCTGCTTCTTTGTTCTTACTGGAATAGTTTTTCTTAAAAAAAATTCTTTTCTTATTTAAGTTTCAGCTTTTTAACAAATTTTTTATTTTTGTTTTTTATTTCCGATTTTTAGCCAGTCCTCCAATTCTGCTTTTACAGCATCACTTAAGATTCCAGAAAATTTCATTTCATTTTCTACTTTTACTTTCTGATAATAAGCAACGCTTTTATATTTTGCTTCAATACTTCGTTTTAACGTTTTTTCTCTATTGTTGGAGTGAGTGTTTATGAACATTTCATGTACTTTCAAATTACATAAAATTAAGTGTTTTTGTTTCATTTCTTTTATTCCATTTTCATTTCTGATAGGCAATTTTTTTCCAGGACATATTCAATTAATATCATTTATGTAATAATTCTTGATAGTGTCAATGATACTTTGTTTTAAAGAAGGCCTTCCACTTCGCTCTCTTGACCTGGAGGAAAAACACCATACTTTTTTACTAGTTTTCTAGTACAATTAAATATTCAGAGACATGAATTCAGTCATAATCTTTTGTTTAGATCAGGATTTTACTAATAAACTTAGTATATTAATTTTTTCTTGTGCTGTAGTTGCATCCTTTATTGTATCTTTAAGATTATTTATTAAAATATAATAATCATCTTCCTGATTAAGAATTGAATCATTATAATCATGTTCTGAGGATAGACCTAATTCTAATTTTCTTTTCATTTCAGTTTTTACTTTATTAACTTTGACATTTACAGCTTTATTTCTTTTTTCTGAACTTATGTGCTTACTTCTTTTTACAGGAGAAATTCCTAAAGATGTACATAACAAATCTACAGATTCCAAAATTTCTCCTGGATTTCTCCTGATATTCAGCATATTCACTTTCTTCAACACTTTGAAACTTGACAACTTTATTCCAACAGTTAGAACATAATGACTTACCAGGAATTATTTGGAATCTGTGGCCTAACTTTTCATACAAATCTACAGTTATTTCTCTCAAGCAAGCACACACTCCCTTTTTATGACTCTGAAAAGGGTCACTACATGTTTGCCCAAAAATATGATTTTGACAAATGACCATTTCCATCTCAATTCAGACAGGCATGACCAACATGTGCCAGTTGACCACCTCCAATTTTTTTGAAAAAATTATGGTAGCTACTCCTAATAGAGATATAAAGTACTGCAAAAGGATTTTTCATAAAAAAATTTCTTGGTCGAGCTACAGCATTTTGAAAATAGGCAAAAAATACACTCGTGACGAAAATCATGTGAAACGCCAAATTTTTAAGTGCACACTGCTCCTGAACTAATAAACAGGTAGAGACTCGAATTTTTTTATTTTGAAGTTATTGAATTGGCCTTTCTTCAAATTCACAGAAATTGGTCAAACGAATGTTATCAGATGGCAAAACAAAATTATATTTATTACAAAAATTGTTAATTTTCCACAAATTTAGGATTTTTTTTTTTTAAGAAAAAGACATCAGGTGGGTAAGTGTGCCAACCTGCACCCCTACTAGGGTTGTCTTGGCAGCAATTTTATTTTTATCCTGTGATGCTTGTAATTCATAAAATTAATTTTTAAAATACACAAAATGAAAAAAAATCAACATTTTTGAATTGCAATATCTCAAAACCCCCATTTTTTAAAAATTCTGAAATTTTGTCCAAACAATGTCCTAATGGTAGGTAGTTTACTGGGGGAGTCAGGTTACTAGATTTTTGCCTTGAAAATTTCTTACATATTTTTGAAAATGACACTTTTTTATCAATTTCTTTTTTTTTCCAATTTTGGAAAAATGGCACTTTTTTTCAAATTGTTGAATTAAGTGAAAAAATGAGAACTGTAAGCATTATTTAATAAATTTTTAATAGCAGGAGAACACAATTACCGGCAGGGCTCGCACTAAGCAATTCACCAAGTAGTCAAATGTGACTAAATCCGAAAATGGCAAGAAAAAATTAGTGACAGTGAAAATGGTGGTGAATGATTTTATGAAACTTGGGCAATTTTTGGCTCATGGGTAAACTGCAATTTGCAGTAATTTCTGGGCTAAACTGCAGCTGATATGATTTCAAAGTTTGATTTTCCAAAGCTGTGGTGCTGAAAATGGTACTGCCCAGTGCAATTTTTATGGAGTATTGTGAAACACCTATTAAGGCTGCTTGAGAGTCATTGGGGGAGTCAATGAAAATAAGAGCTACTGAAGGTGGGGGATATTGAGAAAAAAAAACCACTTCCGTAATTTATAATGAGCGGATCCAGAGAAATGGGATAGCAGAGGTTAAACAGTCTGCAGCACATAGTCCAGTGTTGGTGTTGCACTTTGACTTTGCTCAGAACTGATCTGTAATTCTACCTGATGAAGTGCAAAGTTACTACTGGCAAACAATGTCCAGATCTCACTCTTTATATGCATTGTATACTTTCCAAATGAGACTAAGTCTTTTGTGGTAGCATGCAATGATATAAGCCATGACACAGCACATGCTCTGTGTGCCATTCTGCTCATAAAAAGTGAAATTGCTAAGACTTGCCCTTTGGAAGAATTTAAAACAATTGTTTACATCTCAGATGGAGCTGCCGGGCACTTCACTTCAAAAACAAATATCAGTTCTATGAACTTATGAAGGGGTACCCAAATGTAACAAGGAAGTGGATCTTCTCAGCCACATGCCAATGCAAGAGTGCATGTGATGGTGTGGGTGGCCTGTGCAAACATTTTGCTACTAAATTCAACTTACAGAAAGAAGCTTCACAAGCTATAAGAGATGATGCACCTTCATTTGTTAAAACCAGGGCAAGATTTGATCTTTTTGCTCACTAGCAAATTTTGCTAGTGACCAAATAGTTTGCTAGCAAAACATTTGCATGACTAGCAAGTAAAACTAAATCACATCGTAACTTATTTTCTAATAAAGTTACACAGAAATTTAAATATGTGTATAAATATTTTGACTTACCTTTCTGAATAATGAATAGAATCTTAAATAAGTTTAGTGACTATCTTTATTATTAATTTCTAACAAATTCTCATACCACATGAATATATTTCAGACATTCTAATTCAGATTTCTTCCCATATGGTTTACGCTCAGGGTGTCTAACTTTGTCATCATACTACTTTATAACTGCTGACCGTGGATTAAAAATCTGTTCTTGTGGCCCTTCTGTTTCAATTGTCATCAGAGCGTTTAAAGTTTCCACAGACAAATTGTACCTCCAATCCCCTTGTATTCTTTTTAAAAAACTGAATCCCACCTCACAACATGCAGTACTAAGTGGAAGTATCGCACAAATTTCTGCTAAACTTTTACACACTTCATACCTGCCAACTACCACACAATGCCATAGTTTCTATGGAATTAGTTGTCTGACTACGGAACTCACTATCAAAACTGCGGATTCTACAAATTTTCATTTTGTTTCAAATTTTTCTTTTGCTATTATTTTTATGATATACACGAGATTCTTACAGGGATTCGCGGAATCCCGCTTTTATTTTTGTCATCAGTTAGATCATTCTAACTGATGACAAAAAAAGAGGGGGAGAGTCGTTTTCCATCTGGAGACGAAATTTTGTGCTTCAAAACTTTTGAACACAGTAGTGAAACGGAGTAAGAAAATTTTGCCGTAATCGCAAATTTTTCTCCCAATGTTGTCTTTGTGTCCGCTTTTCTTGTTAAATATCATTTTATTGCATAAATGTTTGCATTTTAGCTTGAAACTGTGGAGAACAATATGCAAAAACGGAAGTTGGCTGCTGCAAAACTTTTCTGTAATCTTCAGGCATGAGATTCTTCCGCGAATTCAAGGAATTCCGTCTTTACGAAACTAGAAAACGAAAGGTCGACGGAATTCGGATTTTTTCCGTAATCATAATTTTTTTTTCTCACGATGTTGCCTCTGTCAAGTATTATTGCTCATTAACATTTTACTGGATAAATATTTGTATTTCAGCTTGAAAATACAAGGAAAATTTCCAAAACCAGAAGTCAGATGAAGCAAAAGTTTCTTCCGTAATCGTTTACCCCTCCACGAACACGTTTCGTAAAAAAGCGTCTATCTATGCCACGCAATAAGGCTAGTTACTATGGATAAGACTTTTGCCAGTGTTGGCAGGCTATTTTCCAGTAACATTTTGGTTTGCTTCTTTTGGTTTTGTCTACCATCCGAATAAGTGGAATTATTCTTGCTTATTCATCACTGATCATTAGAGCGCAGTATTTGATGCATGCACGACTATCAAGACTTGTGGAAGTAGAAGATCGCTTCGCTTAGGGTATGACAGGAGTTGAGGACAAAGTTCGTGGGGCAAAAAGAAGGGAGGGTGGCAGAGCAGGTGGTCAAACAACCGATCCATCCCAGAGCTCTGGGTCGCCACATCAACCATTGCCGACATCACGTTCAGTTTCTGTAATAGACCAATGAGGGCATGATGGAGAGGAGTTTCAATGCTTCTACGACAGTTTGGAAGGGATGAAAGATATGGGGAGGATGGGTATTAAGTGTCGAAAGGAAATTGGCGAAAGAGAATCGCTGATCGTCGCTGTTTTAACAAGTGATAATAGAAACTTATGTAAACTTCGTGGATTAATAATGATTTTTGGTTACTTTAAATAAAGAAATCACCTTACTAGCAATATTTGCTACTGCGATTTTTTTTCACTAGCAAATTTGATTTTTCACTAGCTATTTGCTAGTTGCTAATCGGTGAAATCGCGCCCTGGTTAAAACTGTATCCCTCTTGATCCCAAAGACTAAACTTCTACTCCTCACAACTTGTGAAGTTCAATCCTATCAAACCAGCAAAGCAGAAGAGTGGGCTACAGTAAAATCTGTTCAATGGCCAGAACAGTCTGGCACCCACATAAAGCAGTGCAATTTTGAAGCCAACAAAAAAAGAACCCATTTTCTGTTAATGATTTTCAAATAGGAGAATTTATAGGATGCATTTATGACTATAAATGGTGGATAGATGGGACAGATTACAAACATTTCTAAAGAATTCGAGGACATAACAGTATCTTTCATGCCAGAGGTTTTTGGTAGCCAGAAGAATGTGGCAAGAAAACAGGTCAAGTGTCCAGTACCCTTAAAAAATGTACTTCTAAAGGTGAAGCCCCAACTCCTGTTGGATGTTCTGCACGACTTCATACCTTTGATGAGAAGGAAATTGATAAAATCCAGCAGCTTTTCTCAGTTTGAATAATTTGTAATGATGGTAAGCTCATAATGTTTTTTTTTTTTTTTTTTTTTGAGGCTTTTTTTCTTATGTAAATAGAAATTGAATCTTAACTGTAACTGAGATAAAGTATTGTATGTGTAAAGACTATGGATTAAAAAAAAATTAAACATGTACATAGGTGACAATTATTGAAAATCATAAAAATGACTTTAAAATATAGATTGACTCTGCAATTTGGAATATATACTCAGTTAAACTTTTCAGAAATATCCTTCAAAGTTTTTTGTTTTTAATAATAACCCAACCGTGAGGTTCAAGCAGGAGAGAAGTGCATTTTCAAAAATTTGTAGGAAATTTTCAAAGCAAAAATCCAGTAATCTGATTCCCCCAGTTAACTACCTACCATTAGGACATTGCTTGGACAAAATTTCAGAATAAAAAAAAATGGGGTTTTTGAGACATTGCAATTCAAAAATGTTGATTTTTTAAAAATTAATTTTATGAGTTACAAGCATCACAAGATAAAAATAAAATTACTGCTAAGACAACCCTAGTAGGGGTGCAGATTGGCACACTTACCCACTTGATAAGTCTTTTTCTTAAAAAAAAAAAAAATCCTAAATTTGTGGAAAATAATTTTTTTTTGTAATAAATATAATTTTTTTTGCCATCTGGTAACATTCATTTGACCAATTTCTGTAAATTTGAAGAAAGGCCAATTCAATAGCTTTAAAAAAAAAAAAAAAGAGTCTCTGCCTGTTATAGTTCAGGAGCAGTGTGCACTTAAAAATTTGGCGTTTCACATGATTTTCGTCACGAGTGTATTTTTTGCCTATTTTCAAAATGCTGTAGCTCGACCCAAATTTTTTTATAAAAAATCCTTTTGTAATAAGTACTTTATATCTCTATTAGGAGTAACTACCATAATTTTTTCAAAAAAATTGGAGGTGGTTAACTGACACCCCCTGCCTGAATTGAGATGGAAAGGGTCAAATACTTCTTTTCATGATATGTACAAATAGTTGTAGTATCCTTACTTGTCCTTATATTAACAAGAAACTGTTCCTTTTTATCATAAGAGGAAAAAACTTTAATTTCAGTGAAGTTCCTATAGCATAAGTTATTACAGTCTTCACTCAACACCTTTCCCACACTACAACTCACAATGCTAAGCCAACTATTGCCACACTCCATTTTTTGTTATGAAAAGAAGTAGGCACTAGAAATAAGTCACTAAATACTGAACACTTAAACTACAGTACTTGGCTTTATAACAACTTTACATCACCTCTCAAGGTAAAAGCAAACTTCAGGACTCACTAGTCTCAAGTGTACACTGTACAATAATAAATTGGGAGGTGAATGTTAAATATTTGTGTTGCAATTGGTTCTCACGCACGTCCAATGAAGAATGATAAATGAAGGAACATTGGAAAAGAGAGCATTAAGAAATGCTTTTTTTGTCCTGGAGGTTACAGATGCAGAATCACGTAGTACTCAAAGAATAGTGTGAAAATTTTTCCGATGCTCACTTGCCTGGCGCCACATTTATGAACGTTGTTGCTGCGGTTGCTAGGTTTAGGAGGACCTAAAAGCAGGATTCACAGGTATTTATTTGTCTTTGTTTACCACTTTCCAACCATATAGGTTGAAGAAGCGTTTATGCTCTGGCTCTGTCTGTCATCACGATAACTCACATAAAAATGCTTCGATTTTGACGAAATTTTATTTTGTTAAGGAACGCCTGGGGATATCTACCCTATTGACAATTGTTAAAATCGGGCTGCAATTTATTTAGATATTGGACCGCAATGAAATTTTCATTGACCAGGAAAACTCGCATTAAATTACTTCGATTAAAGTTTAGCATGTTTCTAAGCTACACCTGGGGATCAACCTTATTGAAAATTGTTAAAATTAGTGGGATATTTCTACCGAAATCAGCCCACAATTATTTGCTCACGGAATAGCATTGTAATTCTGAATGTTAAATATTTGTGTTACAATTGGTTCTTACCAACTGTAAAACCAGAGTTAGTTGTGACATTTACGTCATCCCTTCACCCCCCAAGGCCATAAACACTTTATTGTAAGTGCTTTCGTGACATTTTCTGCAGATGTGGAGAATAGATGCAGGTAACTGAATTATGCCCATAAATAATATTATTTCGCATGACAATGCCCTAAAATTTAATAGGATACAAATAATAGTATAAATACGAGAAATAAGTTATATATATATATGTGCCAAATTGATATTCGTGATTTGTCATATTTTATGATCTTCAATATTTTACAGTAGCTATACAGATCAAAAACACAATATGAGAATTAAACAATGCTAACTCCTCTGCTAGGAGTATATTCTTTAAAATTTTCAGACTTTTTCGTGAACTTCCTTTTTAGGCACAGCTTGCCAAATATGGCTGAAATTTGCAAAATGTAGTTTTTAAAAAACATTTTTAATAAGAAAGAGGGTGTTAATATTGAGTTTAACAGTTTTAAATTGTCTAACTACATGCACTTTATTTAATTGCAGAGTTTCATTTTGTGTATGCAATTCCTTCATAAGTTAAAATATCTTAAAGTAGTGAAATATTCAATTTTACAATGCATGTCAAATTTTCTGGTACTGAATAAAATATTAAATGCAATGTTAATACTTCATTTTATAGCTCAGACTATGCTTAAGTTATTGGATTTTATTTAAAACTGATATCTTTAATAGTTTGGGAGATACTGTAAAAAGCAAACATGACTGCAGGACTCAATTTTGCTTGTTGGAGGCGGCCATTTTGATTTTTCTCTTCAACATGGCAGCCTATGAAAAATTCAGAAACACATTTCTGAAATCTACTTATAACGGCTATTCCATGGTAAAAATGTAAAATTTTTCTAAAATGTGTCGGCAACCAATTTAATTGAAATCATGTGATATTTTATGGAATGACCTAGCTGCAAAATGGTGCCAGCCATTTAATTATCAACCAATCAGCAGATTTTCTGGTCTGGCTCTTTTCTTTCACTGAACTCTACAGTTTTCGAAATTCTGGCAGTGATTTGCACTCTGCTGTTATTTTCTTAATCCTTAAGGTGTGTTCCTACAGCACTTGTTGCCCCCCCTCCATTACATTCCAGAGCACTCTCTAAAGGTTAGGACAGGGTAAGATTATAGAGGCTAGAGGCATTAGACCCCTTCCCCCATTCAAAGTTCAAGTTTAAACCAGAGTTAGCTGTGACATTTACGTCATCCCTTCACCCCCCAAGGCCATAAACACTTTATCTTAAGTGCTTTCGTGACCTTTCAAACTCTTGCAAACTGCACTGAGACGGAACATGGATTAGGAAAGAAAAAGTGCATGCTAGAGGCTGCTCTCCACCCCCAGTACTGTCTGTTATACACATGCCACCACTGCTTATGGATAAATTCATTGTTAAGAAATGCAAAGATTACAAAGACAGTGCTCATAAATCAACTGAAAAAAATTGTGAATTAAAAAAAAAAGAAGTAAAATAGCTACTGAATCTATACCTTCTGAGCAATTTGCGCAAAAATGGTGCTCCCTTTACAAATGGGTTTAAGTAAAGTGGATGGATAAAATACCATATTTGAACTGCAAATTGTATGTTGCAGCAAAGAAAAGCAATGTCCTTGCAAGTGATAAAGATTTGGATTTTAAGCTTGTTTAATCATGATTTTAGAAATAAGTCCTTATCTGTTACCATTACTTACCTGTTAGCTGTATATCAATTTATACTGCCCAGTACAATTTTCTTTTAAATATTAGTATCTTCCAAAATAATTACTTTCTACTGATGCCCAAAGTGTTGTTGGTGCAAATGATTAAATTGATGTTACGATTTACCGAGTGACAAAACTGCTAACTTTCTGAAGCATTTTGCTACAATTTTTTTCCCCATTTTACCATTTTTGTTACAGCATTTTTTGGGCCAGCTTATACTCTTATACGAAGTAAAAAGTTTTTTTTTCTGAACATTTTATGATCTACGGATTATACGCAGCAGCAAATTACGTGTCAGATTTTTTTCACGGTCTGTGGATTGCACACTGCCGCAGATCTTATAAAGGATTTTTTTCTGTATTTTATGGTCTGCAGATTATACGTAGGAAAATATGTTACTATAAATTAAAGTGTACAAAATTTGACCACAGCAAATTGTGTTTTATTGAAATCAAAATCTAAAATTTTAATTTGTTGAGAGCAGCAACTGGAAGAACCAAAAGAAAATCATGGAGCAATTGAAACTTTATTTTGTAATAAGTGGTTTGAGTAAAAAGAAAAATTTTGCAGCACATATCAGGGCTTGAAAAAATACCATGCCGGGATGCCTGGGGCATGTAAATTATTGGCCTGGGCAAGTAAAAATGAAATCTAGTTGCCCGGTCGGGCAACTAGATTTAAAGAAGAAAAAAAAAAGAAGTTTGGAATGGAGAATTTTTTGCTCCAGAAAAAAAGACGGTCATCACATGTTTTTCATTTTACTGCAGTTGTATTATTGTTACAGAATAAGTGCCAAGGCCAGGAGAATAGCGCTTCTTTAATTATATTATGCTCTACGTCCAGAAATTGGGGCCATACGTAGTTTTGCTCCAATGTTATTTACAGTTAACGACAGGTGTTTAGCTGAACTTCACTGGGACCCCTGGTACGTCTACAAATGTCTGTGACTGGCCAACACTATGTGCACATCCTTTCTGATAAGGTACACCCGTTCATGTCCTGCATTCATGCTGATGGGTTGGGCCTGTTCCAATAGGACAATGCACCTCCACACAAGTGTCGGGACGCCTCATTATGGTTAGAAGAGCATTCATCTGAGTTTGGGGTGTTGCCTTTCCAACCCAAGTCCCCAGATCTGAACGTGATAGAACACATTTGGGATGCCATGCAATGCACTATCAAACACAGGAATCCGAGACCTCGGAATACACCCGAATTGTGGAACGCTCTGCAGGAAGTATGATGTGCATTGCTTACAGCATATTTCCAGAAGCTAGTGGAGTCCATGCCTCGCCATATTTCTGCAGTCCTGCGCTTCCGTGGGGGACCTACCAAGTATTAGACTGGTGTACCAGGTTTTCTGGCACTTCATTGTGTGTATATATATATATACTGACAGAAAAAAAAATCCCAACACCATGAAAAAATAGTTGTAGAGGAATGAAATGGCGGCAATACATTTGTATAGGTAACATATTTAATCGATTAAGATTTCAAGAACACAGCTTAATGTAAGCGCGAGAAGAGCCATTTTACATGTGAAATGCTGGTACATTAATAACCGGTGTAACCGCCAGAATGTTGAATGCAAGCATGCAAACGTTCATGCATTGTGTCGTACAGGTGCTGGATGTCAATTTGTGGGATGGAGTTCCATGCCTGTTGCACTTAGTCGGTCAATACAGGGACGGTTAATGCTGGTTGGGGGTGACGCTGGAGTTGTCGTCCAATGATGTCCCATACGTGCTCGATTGGTGAAATATCTGGGGATCTAGCAGGCCACGGCAACATGTCAACACTCTGTAGAGCATGTTGGGTTACAACAGCGGCATGCGGGCGAGCGTTATCCTGTTGGAAAACACCCCCTGGAATGCTGTTCATGAATGGCAGCGCAGCAGGTTGAATCACCAGACTGACGTACAACTGTGCCGTCAGGGTGCGTGGGATAACCACGAGAGTGCTCCTGCTGTCATAGGAAATTGCTCCCCAGACCATAACTCCAGGTGTAGGTCCAGTGTGTCTTGGCCGCAGACAGGTTGGTTGCAGGCGCTCACCTGTCCTCTTTCTAACCAACACACGGCCATCACTGGCACCCAGGCAGAACCAGCTTTCATCAGAAAACACAACAGATCTCCTCTCCGTCCTCCAATGAGCTCTAGCTTGACACCACTGACGTCGTAAACGGCAGTGGTTTGGAGTAAGTGGAATGCACGCTACAGGGCGTCTGGCTCGGAGCTGTCCTTCAAGTAACCGATTTGTAACAGTTCGTTGTGTCACTGTGGTGGCAACTGCAGCTCGAATTACTGCCGCAGATGCAGTACGATGCGCCACGGCCATATGCCGTAACGGCGGTCTTCCCTCTCAGTAGTGCCACATGGCCGGCCGGAACCCGGTGTTCTTGAGGCAGTACCTTCCCTTGACCACTGCTGCCAACAATCGTGCATAGTGGCTACATTCCTGCCAAGTCGTTCTGCAATATTGCGGAAAGAAAATCCACCTTCTCATAGCCCTATTACACGACCTTGTTCAAACTCTGTGAGCTGTTGATAATGGCTTCTTCGTCTTCTTAAAGGCATTCTTGACTAACATGAACACACTACGTCGAATCTCAACGATAACTAACGCTCACGAACGTTACAGCGCGTATTTACAGCAAACCTGCTTTGCATGTTCCGAGGCGCTACTAGCGCCACACGTATGCGCCGAGCGCGAAATTTGCATAGATGTCATCTTACAGATGTACTCTCACCGCCTACCAACTGTCGTTTATCTAACGCAACCCCTTCTTGGTGTTGGGATTTTTTTTCCGTCAGTGTATATATATATATATATAACTTAAGGGATACAATGTCAAGTGATGCGCAACATATCACCTCTCCTTGACAAATGTCAACCCCGCCTTCTCACGGTGCATCCTGTTCCCACTAAAGGGGCTCTGACGACCGCCAGTAGCGGTATAACTATACCATCAGGACTAGAGGAAATGCTATCCCACACTCACCAACCCACTTGGCCAGCGTGGTGAGTTATGGCCAAACCCTCCAAAATGATTACACAACTTAAATCTTGGTCCTAAGTCTCCGGCAGCTGGAATGTACATGGCCAAGGCAGCGGCCAGTGCGACATGAAGGCGCAGAGGGTGCTAAGAATCACCGGAGGACCGGACTAGGCTGCCATTTAATGCTGACCTTGGCTACTTAAAATGGATGCTCCCTATCTTCTGATTCAAGGCTTCTTGAATTGGAAGAGGAACTACAAAGGATCAAGTGGGACATCGTTGGGCTAAGTGAGGTAAGGAGAAAAGGAGAAGATCTCATTGAACTTAAAAGTTGACATCTCTTCTACTATCGTGGTACAGATACTGGCAGAACTAGTGGTGTTGGATTTATAATAAACAAGAAACTCAAGGATAAAGTTGTAGAAGTTGAAAGTTCCTCTGACAGAGCTGCACGACTCGTTATCCAACTCTCGAGAAGATACGAGGCCCAGATTATTCAAGCTTATGCACCCACCACAAGTCACCCTGAAGAAGAAATTGAAGAATTTTATGTGGAAATTCAGAATCTAAATAACAAAGAAAAACAGCACTTGAAGATCATTATGGGTGATTTCAATGCAAAAGTAGGGCAACAGAATGAAACTTCGGTTACAGGAACAGAAATCAACGTGGAAATACTCTCGTAGAATTTGCAGAAGCAGAAAGGTTTTTCATCATGAACTCCTTTTCAAGAAAAAGCCACACAGGAAATGGACATGGAGACATCCAAATGGGACAACAAGTGAAATTGATTTTATTATGTGTAACAAAAAATTGTCATCGAAGACTGCAGTGTGCTAAACAAGTTCAAGATTGGTGAGATGTAAGATGCACCTCAACACTAAACTCGAACGTGACAAGCTCATAGGACAAACAAAATGTATTGACATAACCAACCTTAAAAAACACCATAATACCTTCAAGTTGGAACTGAAGAACAGATTCTCTGCTTTAGAAGGCCTAACATCGGAAGAAGTGGATATTTCTGAAGTTAACAGAGAACTCACCAAGGCTCTTATGGAAACAGCAACAAAAATAGGTGGTACTAAGAACAAGTTACATATGAAGAAAATTTCAGGAAAAACCAAAATGTTGATGGAAAAGAGAAGGGAGATGAGGGCAAATAAAAACACAACTTCTAACGTGGAATATATAGAGCTATGCAAGACAGTGCGAAAAGGTATCACTGAGGACCTAAGGAAATTCAATTGTGAACTAGTGAGGAAAGCAATTGAAAACAACGAGAGCCTGAAGAGAACAAAAGGACATCTCAGTAAGGGAAGAAAACAGATTATGGCTCTGAGAAAAGAAGATGGTACTGTAACAAGAAATAGAAGCAAAATTTTGACAAGGGTGAAATATTTTTATTCAAAACTATATGAAAGGGATGATACATCTATTCCAGACATTATGACAGGTACCAGTGCCAAAGTCCCTCCAATCTTCCTGCAGAAGCTACAGATGCAATTAAGAACCTAAAATGGGGAAGAGCTCCAGAAGAAGATGGAATTACTGTGAACATTATAGAAGAAGCAAATGGAGAAATTGAAACTACACTCGCCCAAGTTTTCACCAGATGTCTTAATGAAGGGAAGATTCCTGAGGATTGGAACAATGCTACAATGATCTTGCTCCATAAAAAGGTGACATTGAGGATCTCAGGAACTACAGGCCCATCAGCCTCCTTTCAGTGGTATATAAAATCTTCACTAAGGTTCTTTTACATCGCTTGAAAGTAACACTAGACGTGGCCCAACCAAGAGAACAAGCTGGATTCAGGAGTAGCTACAGTACTATAGATCATATCCATGTACTGAGAGAACTAACTGAAAGAACAAGAGAATATGAACTCCCATTATGCATGACTTTTATTCACTGTGAAAAGGCCTTCGATTCCGTGAAACCATCAGCAGTAACAATGGCTTTGAAATCCTGTGGTATTGAAGATGCATACATTAGCATTATTAATAACATCTATGAAAATGCAAGTGCAAAGGTTCGGATATTTGAGGATACAGCACAAATAAGAATTGGAAAGGGAGTGAGACAAGGTGACACTTTATCTCCCAAGCTCTTTAATGCCACATTGCAAAATGTCTTTCAATCTTTGAACTGGGAAAAAAAGGGATAAAGATTAATGGAGATTACTTAGCTCACTTAAGTTTTGCTGATGACGTTGTCATCTTTGCAACTACCCCTTCAGCGCTACATTTTAATCCCACTTCTTTACTCTTGTTAGCAAGTCCAAGAACTTGCTGACAAGAGTAAAGAAGTGGGATTAAAAATGAACTTTCAGAAAACAGAAGTGATGTACAATGCTTTTACAAGAAACGAAGATTTGTCGATTGATGGAGAAAAGCTTGAGACAACCGATTTCTACATTTATCTTGGGCAGCAGATATCGAGTGAGGGTCACATTGATGAAGAAATTAATCGGCATATAAAACTTGGATGGAGAGCTTTTGGAAGAAACAGTACAATTTTTAAGAACAGTATGCCATTATGTCTCAAGAGAAAAGTATTCAATCAATGCATCCTGCCAGTGCTTACGTATGGAGCAGAGACATGGATCTTAACTAAAAAAGATATACAAAGACTGCAGACAACTCAAAAAAGCATGGAGAGATGCATGCTTGGTGTAATCAGGAAAGATAAGAAGAGGAACTTGTGGATAAGGAAAATGACAGGAGTGGATGACATCATAACCAGAGTGGATGACATCATGACCAGAGTGAAATCACTGAAATGGCAATGGGCTGGACATGTTGCCAGAAGAACGGACCACCGATGGACAACCAAAATTTTAGAGTGGATTCCGAGGGACAGGAAAAGACCCAGGAGAAGACTCCATGGGAGATGGAAGGATAAAATTCTAAAGTATGCTGGAGTGACATGGAGAAGAAAGGCCCAAGACAGACAATTGTGGAAGAAATTTTGGGAGACTTTCATCCAGCAGTGGATTGATAATGGCTGATGATATAACTTAAACCAAACTAGAGCTAAAACCAAATCTTATAAAAAAAAAAAAAAAAAAAAAAAAAAAAAAAATTCCAAACTTACGTTCTGAAGACCAAAACGTGCAAAAGCAACAGTGAAGAATTCTTAGAAACAACAACCTACAAAGCAGAAACTACAACAACAAAAAATAATAACAAAATAAAAAATCATATATTCATACAGCATTGCAAATGTCATCTAGCTGCTTAATTATTCATGTGCTATTTAGAGAATCTATATTTTGAGGTTACTCACCTTTAATCCCTAACTCTTTCAGGAGGTTTTCGTCTCTACACATTTCCAACACGTATTTTTCTCATTTACATCGTGGTTCAAGGCCGCAAAATAAACACACACACAAAGAAAAAAAAAATCTTTTTCAACTCACGCAAATTTCACTCCCTTCCTTTCTTTTCATAATGACCCAAATTCCGATTCAAAACAATCTACCACAAATATATACAATTAAACTCCCTACAAACACATTAATCTAATTAAAACTTCAATCAATAAAAACCTATTTACATATTTCCTAAAACGTCAACCCAAAATTATCTACAATTGCACATCAGTGCCAAATTAAATTAAACCCAAATGCCTGACACAACCACAATATTCAACAGTTAAGGGCCTCTCTCCCCTCAGAAAACAAGCTTAACATTCTAGCACTTTCAGCCTCTTCCCCGGCCATTTTCAAGGAGCGGACGCAACAGATGTACCACCCGTCACCTATGCGAAACATAGCGAATGTTCCAGTGCTTGCGTGGCTCGTCTGATTTCCCGTTCTCCGTCATTCAGGCGCAGTGGCGCCATCTATCAGAAAAAAACGATAGCAAAAGAAGGCTATTAGATCATCTGATAGATGGCGCCACTGCGCCTGAACGACAGAGAACCGGAAATCAGACGAGCCACGCAAGCACTGGAACATTCGCTACGTTTCGCAGAGGTGACGGGTGTTACATCTGTTGCGTCCACTCCTTGAAAATGGCCGGGGCAGAGGCTGAAAGTGCTAGGATGTTAAGCTTGTTTTCTGAGGGGAGAGAGGCCCTTAACTGTTGAATATTGTGGTTGTGTCAGGCATTTGGGTTTAATTTAATTTGGCTGCTGTGCAATTGTAGATAATTTTGGGTTACAGCTTTTTAACTTTGACGTTTTAGGAAATATGTAAATAGGTTTTTATTGATTGAAGTTTTAATTAGATTAATGTGTTTGTAGGGAGTTCAATTGTATATATTTGTGGTAGATTGTGTTGAATCGGAATTTGGGTCATTGTGAAAAGAAAGGAAGGGAGTGAAATTTGCGTGAGTTGAAAAATATTATTATTTTTTTTTTTTTGTGTGTTTATTTTGCGGCCTCGAACCACGATGTAAATGAGAAAAATGCGTGTTAGAAATGTGTAGAGACGAAAACCTCGTGAAAGAGTTAGGTATTAAAGGTGAGTAACCTCAAAATATAGAAAATAAAAAATAAAAAAGCTCAAAAGCCAACAAGCAGGGAGAAATAAATATAACCGAGATGCAGATGGATTTGACACTTGAGGTGAAAATTGAGGTTTTGCATATCATCCCTGACCTTTTTGCTAGGCTGGAAACAAAATCACTTGAAGTTCTGTGACACCAGTCTCTATATCACTATGGACTTAATTCCACTCTCTCTGAAAACAAGCTCACTTATCATAAATTTTCTATTCGTGAACTTTTCTTTCTTGTTAATAGCAAGTTCTGCTCTAGAAGTAAAAGAGGGCAGAGACTTTTTCGTACTGCTAGCAAGGTAGATTTTGCAAATTTACAGCAAGCTCTGTGTGGTTTTAAAAATAATTCAAATTTTGTTAAAAATGCTTGCAGTCTTCTTAAATCTTTTAAGCACTCTGTCCTAAAAAGCTTTTTCAAATTCTGGAATAGTTCTGCTAATCTTGTTGATAAGCATGTTTTTGGTTTAGTGTTGAATATTATTAAACATATTCTTAAAGAAAAAATTTCTCTAAAAGGGTTTTCTAGGAATTTTGTGACAATCAGGTTTCTCAATAAAAGCTATGATCATCTCAGTGTCAGGAATTTGTTCTACAATAATGCTGTTTATTTTCCTATTCCTAGGCACCAGTCTGTTGTTAGTTTTAAGTATGTCAGGACCTTAGGGTCCACTGTTAAAAACTACAAGTTAGGTTCTTTGTGTTTCTTACCAGCATTTTTTTAGTGTTCTTGTGAAAAATATAAGGATACAGTTCACCAGAGATGCCAACATCTGAAGGGAGTCATCAGTAGTCCGTATGCGCGGCGCCCGTAGTTCCTCCGTAGTGACGTCAAGTCAAGTCCCCACATTAAAATTTGCAGGGTGGCATGTGTATTTCCCAGAATATACTGCTACATTTTTAGCAATATATTAATCTTGATCGGGGAAAATACTTGATAAATTTTGCAACATATTTAAGTCCCCTTAAAATGGGGGAAAAAAAACTTGAGTAAATACACAAAAAATACATACCATTTCAACTCCATCTTTTAATAAATATGTTATGTTAATAAATATGTCATAAGTGTGTGATGCCACACACTTATGGTTATTCCTCCTGGTTTTTAGGGTGAAAATGCCGACCGCAATCGTCTTTTCCGCCGTGTGCGATTGAAAAATCAACAGCACACGGGGAACAAAACCCATGGTTTTCGGATACCCGAGATGATTTTAGACACGGAAATTTTTGCAAATAACTCCTTGAATTTTTGACAACTTTTTGCGTTTTAGATCCAAGAATATTAGTAGAGACAGGTGGCCCTTTATCCGACGCTATTGCAAGTAAATTCGTACACGACAAACACAATGGGAGCAAAAAAAGAACAATTAACTTTGAAAGATTTCATAGCTTTATTATGCGGATAAATAGAAAATTAGCATTAAATGCTTATGATACAAAATAACTAATCAAAAAGGTATTTTAAATTGCATAAATCAATCAATTCTGGAAAAAAAGGATAAAATAAAACATCCCTTTGTTTAGCAGAACATTTTTACAAGAGAAAAAAAGAAAAAAGAACTGCACTTCACAAATCTGTCAAAGTAACATAAACAATTAAGCTCTCTACCGACAGCGAGGAGCGTGGGAAAATAGGTCACGACTGTGCGCACACACCCAGCAGCTAAGAAACGTCTCATTGCAACTGCTGCTAGACGTTTTCTTTGGCTGGTTGCCAAAGACACATGGAGAGACTTTCTCTTGCTCTGGGCAGAACATACTGGGCGCGAAGAACAAACTCCCGGGGAGGTAACATAAAAACAGGCAATAACAGTGTCCACACATCCAGGTAGCTTAGTTATGTGATCTGCCGGAAAAAACAAACATCCAGGATTTCTTTGATCCACAATTGTTTCCTTCGATCTGTGACTATTTGCTCAGAGCATTTTTTTTTTTCTGATACCCCGTCCGCCCCTTACTTTGGTGAAACAAATATGCAATAGCAATTAACTATTTAAACTACATTTTAGCAAAAAAAAACAAAAAAAAACATGATTCACGGAAACACGCGACCGCTGCAAACATGGAAATTCCAACGAATAACATTCCTTGTACTGCTGCGAATTTTTATTTTTTTCACACCACTGGAACTGGAAGCCACTGAAGCACACTTCATAACTACAGCAATTCACGTCGCACCACAATTAATCAACTTAACAACAAGAACAGAAAACGTGGAATAGACTCTACCTCCATCCTCCGACAACTTACGTTAGTTCAGGACGCGGTTAAGGTTTTCCCGAAGTTAACAGACGTCGTGCATTACGAACGCCTTTCCACGGCAAGCCAGGTACAAAGTCACGTGATCATACAGAACGATCTCCACTGCAACATTTCCGCTTGCTTGTCGGCCAGCCAAACATGCTTGCTGTGTAACGGCTTCGTGACGTTACCGCAAAAAACACTACATTTGACTATGCTTGACTTTTTTTTTTTCAAATAATTAAAAAAAAAAGTTTTCCGGAAATATCCGAGATTTCTGGAAAAATCCGTAGTTTTTCACACCTTCTCTGTAGTCCGTAGTTTGAACATGATATCCGTAGAAACGACGGACAATCCGTAGTACTTGGCATCTCTGAGTTCACTATAATAGTTATTACAAACACATTATCACTGGTAACTTAAGTTTTGTTGAGGATGTCAGGCTTAGGAAGTCATTAGAATATGGTACTAAATTCAGGCCTTCTTTCAATTTTTCTAAAAAGCAAATTCTTGAAAACTTTACTCAAGATATTAATAGGTACATTATTAAGACTAGTTTGGCTTACAATCAGCCTTTTTGAGGCCTTTGCAGAATGGAAGTTTAATGTTATCCGTAGCTTCTCTGAAAAGTTGGCTGGTCTTGATTTATGTTCAGACAGCAACCTGTATTTTTCTGGTGCTTCAAAAAATTCTCTCTCTAAACTTCAAGAACAATATATTTTTACTACAACTGATAAAGCTAGCAATAATCTTGCAATTATCTGTAAAAAATTCTATTTTAAATTGATTAATCAGGAACTTAATAATAGAGAACAGTCAGTTACTGCACCAAACAGCTTGAAAATAATTTTAAAGCCTTCTTTAAGAAGCTTAAAATTCCCTCATTTAGGGGCTATGAGCCTGAATTTCCCTTTCTTTTTGCTACTGCAAAGTTTCACAAAGATCCAGTGAAATTTAGGTTCATAGCTAGTGGCATTAGGAGTCATAAAAAGAAAACAGACCAGGCTTTTAAAGCACTTTTGAAAAAAGTTTTAGAACTTATTAGCCACAGTAGTAATGTGCAGAACAGGGATTTTTGGATTATAAATAACAATTCTGAAGTCATAACAAGGAACAGTACACCAATTAAGTAGTAAATAGTAACACTGTACTAGTGGTCCGATTTATTGGCGTAGAAAGTAGACACATTAGCGTTTCCAAGCTTTCGCACATCAACCAGATGGCTTTTTCAAGGAAGTTAGACAGAAACTAACTTCCTTGAAAAAGCCGTCTGGTTGATGTGCGAAAGCTTGGGAACGCTAATGTGTCTACTTTCTATGCCAATAAATCAGACCACTAGTACAGTGTTTCTATTTACTAATTCTGAAGTGATTTCCACCATTCTTTGCTTAAAGCCCATAGATATTAATAGTTATGATTTCGTGAACCTATGTACTAATCTGCCTCTTTCAGATATTATTTCCACCTTTAAGGAGCTGTATGTAGAATTAAAACTCAACCAATTCGTTAATGCTAATGCTTGGAATAATTTTCTTAACTGTTGTATCAATAATAACCATATTTTGTATAATAAAACTCTGTAAGCAAATAAACCGTATTCCAAGGGGCTGTTCCCATTCTACTAGTGTATGCAACCTCTTTTTGTTCTATAAAGAATATAAATTTATTAAATATAGGTCCTCAAACTCAAATAACTATCTATACACTTATAGATACATTGATGATTTGCTATGTATTAATAACTCTGAAATTATCGAAAATGATTTTTCAGATATCTACCCTAGCTGTCTTAAATTGAATAAAACAAACCAAAATAACCAAGAGCTTGATTTCTTAGACTTAAGCATTAAACTTAACAAAGGTAACCCTTCCATTAGCCTATTTGATAAAAGAAAGAATTTTCCTTTCAAAGTAATTAAATATTTACACTGGAATAATAATATCTCAACCAAAGTAATAGAGAATGTACTTATTTCACAGGTACTTAGAATTTCCAGAATATGCAGCAATAATTTGGATTTCCATGATCACATCAGTATCGTATTAAATAGTTTTCTAGACAACCAAATTCCAGCTTATTTCATTAAAACAGTTTTAAGAAAAATAGTTTGAAAAATAGAGTTAGGTTAGCAGATCTGTGTTAATTTCTTCACAGTTAATAAAATGATTCTGGCCAATGAAAGCCTTCTTGGAAGTTGGTCTAGAGGATGTATATTTACTAACTATATGAAACCTTTAGTGCTATGGACAGGACAGTCTTATTAAAAATAAAAATAATAAAATATTAAAAATCACAAGAAAAGCTTATAATTTATATATATAAAAATTTACAAAAAAAATGTAAAATTTAAACTGGATATTCTATTTCAAGAATAGCTAACATAAAAATGGTAACACTTGCATTAAACTAAATAAGTAACTGTTTTTGTCTGTAGATGTACACTAAGGTGTTTTAATACAGGTAAAAATTATTAAATACATATCAGGTGTATTTGATAATTTTTGTGTATTCTGGTGAGTTTTTCTACTCTTACTAAGGAAACAGGTCATCATTCTCAGTTTTGGAATTTTTGATTGGAGGAATTACGTGTGCGGCATTTTTTTTGTGCGGGACAGTCTTAAAGCTGTCTCCTCCTTGCCTGCTGGATTTCGGTCAGCCATTTTGTCCGTGTAGCAGTAGAGGTTGGCAGCATTGCAGGTAGGCTCTTTTAATTTGTTCATATGGAGGATCTTTGTATACTTTTTGTCGTTCCTGTGCCTACTAAAACACATTTTTTTCTTGTTTGGCTTTGGTTTAGCTTGTGTTTTTTTCTTAAAAAATATTTTTTTCTTTTATTTATTTGGCCATGCGCTTGTGTTGTGCTCCATGTGGGAGTGCATGCTGGTCTTTTGACCTCGTGGTTGTTCATCGAATTTTGTTGTTGGGTGGAATTTTTAAGTAGTTTTACTCAACATAAAGCATTCCTAGAATACTGTGTAAATATTGCAACTTTTATTTTTAATTTTTAAGTACATTTACCAATGCTTTATATTACGTGTTTTTGTCTTATCGCATTCCATGTTTCGTAGGAACTGTCTGATCTATTATTGATCTATTATTTGCTCCTGTGCTTTCCGCTTTATATTTTTATTTTTATTTTTTATTTCTTTCCCTTTTTTTGGAAGTTCTTTTACACGGGGACTGACACATTTTAATTGCTTTTTTACTTTGGTTCCTGGTTGGGAACTTCCCGCGGGAGTAGCTCGCCACGTATCGACCATGTTGTTTTGCTGTGGGTATTTTTTTGGAACTTCTGTCTTCAAATTAAATCCTTGTATGGTGTTTTAGTTATTCAGTTTATTATTGTAGTCGTACAAGTTGGACATTTTAAAAATTTAAGTGTTCCTCTATAAAATATATTTTTTTGCAGTTGGTTTTCCCACGTAACTTCCTGGGTCGAATGTTCTAACCCTTTTCACAATATTTGTGAGCTCTGTGCAAAAGTTTTTCTGTTTTTTGTGGGAGATGATGAGTATGGGTCGGGCCAGTTAGTTTATGGATCCGAGCTAAACACTTTTTTAAAAAATATATGCTATTTCCGCACCTTTGTGGGTGGTTATGTTAATTTGGAATTTTTTTGGGGACTTGTATTTACATCCATGACTTAGCAGAAACCCATTTTCAACTAGGTCTTTGTGGAAGTGAGTAAATGCAGAATTTTGCTGGTCCTTGAGAAAGCCAAGACTCAGCATTTTCAACACTTTCTGCATCTCGGTTTTATTTATTTCTCCCTGCTTGTTGGCTTTAGAGTTTTTTATTTTGTTATTATTTTTTGTTGTTGTAGTTTTTGCTTTGTTGGTTTATATATATACACTGACGGGAAAAAAATCCCAACACCACGAAAAAATAGTTGTAGAGGAATGAAATGGAGGCAATACATTTGTATAGGTAACATTTAATCGATTAAGGTTTCAAGATCACAGCTTATTGTAAGCGCAAGAAGAGCCATTTTAAATGTGAAATGCTGGTACATTAATAACCGGTGTAACCACCAGAATGTTGAATGCAAGCATGCAAACGTTCATGCATTATGTCGTACAGGTGCTGGATGTCAGTTTGTGGGATGGAGTTCCATGCCTGTTGCACTTGGTCGATCAATACAGGGATGGTTAATGCTGGTTGGGGGTGATACTGGAGTTGTCGTCCAGTGATGTCTCATACGTGCTCGATTGGTGAAATATCTGGTGATCTAGCAGGCCACGGCAACATGTCGACACTTTGTAGAGCATGTTGGGTTACAACAGCGGCATGCGGGCGAGCGTTATCCTGTTGGGAAACACCCCCTGGAATGCTGTTCATGAATGGCAGCGCAGCAGGTTGAATCACCAGACCAACGTACAACTGTGCCATCAGGGTGCGTGGGATAACCACGAGAGTGCTCCTGCTGTCATAGGAAATTGCTCCCCAGACCATAACTCCAAGTGTAGGTCCAGTTTGTCTCGGCCGCAGACAGGTTGGTTTCAGGCGCTCACCTGGCCTCCTTCTAACCAACACACGGCCACCACTGGCACCCAGGCAGAACCGGCTTTCATCAGAAAACACAACAGATCTCCACTCCGTCCTCCAATGAGCTCTAGCTTGACACCACTGATGTCGCAAACGGCAGTGGTTTGGAGTAAGTGGAATGCACGCTACAGGGCGTCTGGCTCGGAGCTGTCCTTCAAGTAACCGATTTGTAACAGTTCATTGTGTCACTGTGGTGGCAACTGCAGCTCGAATTGCTGCCGAAGACGTGGTACGATGCGCCACGGCCATATGCTGTAACGGCGGTCATCCCTCTCAGTAGTGCCACGTGGCCGGCCGGAACCCGGTCTTCTTGAGGCAGTACCTTCCCTTGACCACCGCTGCCAACAATCATGCACATTGCCTATATTCCTGCCAAGTCGTTCTGCAGTATTGCGGAAAGAAAATCCACCTTCTCGTAGCCCTATTACACGACCTTGTTCAAACTCCGTGAGCTGTTGATAATGGCTTCTTTGTCGTCTTAAAGGCATTCTTGACTAACATCAACACCCTACGTCAAATCTCAATGGTAACTGACGTTCACGAAGGTTACAGCGCGTATTTACAGCAAACCTGCTTTGCATGTTCCTAGGGGCGCTACTAGGGCCATACGTATGCGCCGAGCGCGAAATTTGCATAGACGTCATCTTACAGATGTACTCTCACCGCCTACCAACTGTCGTTTATCTAACACAACCCCTTCTTGGTGTTGGGATTTTTTTCCGTCAGTGTATATATATATATATATATATATATATATATATATATATATATATAGATAGAGAGAGAGTTTAATTGGGACACATCAGGGCTAGAACACTTTGGCCCCCAATTATGTGAAGCTTTATCCCAAAGAGCTAATTTAGGATGTTCAATAATTGTCTCAAATGAACAGCTACCACAATTAACCAATGCCCCAATTAACTGGAATCTATTTGTGTGTGTGTGTGTGTGTGTGTGTGTGTGTGTGTGTGTGTGTGTGTGTGTGTGTGTGTGTGTGTGTGTAAGTGTGTGTACAAGTGTGTGTACAAATGTGTGAACAAATGAGACCTTAGAAATGCAGAAACCAAGGAGCCATTTTAATATGGCTTCTTCAGGTGTAATAGTAGTACTGATGAAGATATTTGCTGTGACATGCCTCTGTAGAAGCTATTAAAAATCAAAAGACAAAAAGAAATATTAAGAATGACTCAAGTGTGGGATATGGTGGACCTACCACACTTGAGAAGGGCGGTCCACCACAGAATCGACCTGGACTTTCTAAACGGCGTATGAGAAAGAGATCTCGGCTGAGTGAATGTAAGATTGGTGTATGGAATACTAGAGGTATAAATGGCAAGATGAGTGAGGTGATTGAGGAGATGAGTAAGTATAGACTGGATGTGCTGTGTGTAAGTGAAACCAAAAAGAAGGAAATTGGGGTAGAAGAAGTGAATGGCACGGTGAGTGTGTGGTCTGGAGTATTGGATAATATGAGAGGACAGGCTGGTGTAGGTGTGATTTTAAGTGAAAAGATGAAGAACAACTTGATTCACTATAGTTGCGTAAGTGAGAGAATTCTCTGGATTCGTTTGAAAGTGAAACTTCAGAGAATTGTAATTGTTGTAGTGTATGCTCCTTGTGACTCGGAACCTTCTGATAAGAAGGAAGATTTCTGGAATGAGCTAAAAGCTGTTTTGAGCCAGTTTGGTGCTAAAGAAAAAGTTATAATAGCAGGAGATTTCAATGCTAGAGTAGGTGTGCAGAATGCAATTTCTGACAATGTTCTGGGTAAGTTTAATGATCCTTGTGTAAATGATAATGGTGAAAGATTAATTGAACTCTGCATTGAGAATGGTTTGTGTGTATCTAATACATTTGTGTGTGGTCTGGAGTATTGGATAATATCCACACATATTCTTGGGAAAATCGTACTATTGGTCAAAAGAGTGTGATAGATTTTGTTGTCTAGGATCAGCGTTTGAAACACTTAGTTGTTGACACCCGTGTGATGAGAGGTGCAGGTGTTGGTTCTGATCATTACTTGATAGTGTCACGAGTGAAACCTAATTTTGGTTGGAGGAAAAGGAATAGGAAGAGACCCAGGATAGAAAGAATAAAGGTTGATAGGCTCCTTGAAGATCATCATCAGTATTCTGACTTACTCAGAGAATGACTGAAGGATCTGAAGTCTGGTGAGAGGGATGTAGAAAAGAAGTGGGAATGTTTTAAGAACTGTGTTGTCACTGCTGCTAAAGAGGTCTGTGGCACCACAATAGTGGGTAACAATAGAGGTGATGTTTGGTGGAATAGTGAGATTGAAGAGGCAGTAAAGAGAAAGAAGGAAGCCTATTTGGGGATGTTGCAAGGTAGAGTCTCTGTGGATGAATATCGCTGTAAGAAGCGTGAAGTTGCTAAGCTGGTTTACCACAGTAAGGCAAAAGATAGGAAGGAGAAAGTGGAAAGGCATGAACTGGCTTTTTGGAAAGATAGAAAGTCCTTCTGGAAGTACGTGAGACTCAGGAAAAATAGGGGAAACAATGTTGTAAGTTGTGTGAAGAATGAGATTGGGGAAATGATATGGGAGCCCAATGAGTTAAGTGACAGATGTGGTGAATACTTCTGTGAGTTATTAGATCAGGAAAGCAAAGATGATTCTGATACAGATGCAGATGATGTCACAATGAGGGAGGGATGAAAGCACAGGAGAGATCTCAAGAGAAGAAGTGTGTAAAGCTCTAAAATCTCTTCAGAATGGTAATGGCATAACTGCAGAGATATTGAAATATGGTGGTGACTCTATAATTGACTGGTTAACTGAGATTTGCCAGTTGTGCTGGGAGTTAGGAATGGTCCTTCGGGATTGGAAGGATGCTATCATTGTTCCCTTGTATAAGGGAAAAGGTGATCATACTGAATGCAAGAACTATCATGGTATTAGCCTACTGAGTGTGCCAGGGAAAGTGTTTGGTAAGGTTGTTATTGAAAAAGTACGGGGTCTTACATCATTGAAAGTGTGGGATGTTCAGCGTGGTTTTATGCTTGGTAAAGGCTGCACTCACCAGATTTTTGCATTACACACGATGATTGAAAAGTATCTGGCTGTTGGGAAGACAGTTTTTCCTGCCTTCATAGATTTAGAGAAAGCTTATGACCGAGTGAATAAGACACTTTTGTGGAAGGTATTGAATGAATATGGTGTTACTGGGAATCTACTTAATAGTGTAAAAGCCATGTATGCTGGTAGTAGAGCTTGTGTACGAGTGAATGGTGTTTTATCAAAATGGTTTTTAGGAGTTAGAGAAGGTTGTGGAATGTCACCATGGCTGTTTAATATATTTATGGATGCATGCATGCGTGATGCCAAAATAGATAATAGTGGTTTATGTCTTGGTGATATCCGTGTGTGCAGATTGCTGTATGCTGATGACACTGTCCTGTTGGCAGAGAGCAAAAGTGAGTTGCAGAGTATGTTGACTCGAATGCACAAAGTTTGCATGAAATTCAAACTGAGTATAAATAAGGAAAAACCAAAGTTATGGTGTTTGAGAGAGGAACTAGTAGCACTGAATGTAATGTAAGTATAAATGGCACTGTGATTGACCAGGTATGTGAGTTTGCGTATTTAGGAAGCATGTTTGACAGAGAGAACGAGCTCATGTTGAGAAATGGCTTCCTAGTTTAATTGAATTAATAATCTAAAGCAACTTATGGGATTTTACTAGGAAATTTTTTCATTAATAGCAAATTTTCGGAGAAAACTCTTCTTCTTCAGGCTGTCTTGTTGTTGTCACTTTTTACTTGTCACTATCACGGTTACGGTTTACCTTGACGGTTACGGTTAACCTTGACGGTTTAGGTTATTTTTCAACAAATCCTGCCAGATGTTAGGCAGGGAAAATCCTTTGCAGTCATTGATGATGGAATTTTGATTTTTCTCAATCTCTATTCCTTCTTTCAGTTTTCTTTTTTGGAAATTGCTTTGGAAACTGATTACTTTAAGGGAATTCCAATCCATGCTGTGCCCAGTTTCTCTAACATGCCTATCTAATCCAGTCTTGTTGGAGCAATTTTTTATAGCTGCTTTATGCTCAGCTATACGAGTTTCTAGTCTGCGACCTGTTTCACCTATGTAAGATAGTCCACAACTACAATTTACTTCATAACTTCAAAAAGAAAGAAGAATAAACTTCTTAGATATTACTATCTATTATGAAGATGAAAAATTCCTCACTAGTTGGTATAAAAAACCAATGAATACTAAAAGACTACTGGATTTCAATTCATATCATCCAGTTTCTATTAAGAAAAATGTAGCAAGTCAGTTTTTAGAAAAAATTAATAAAATAGTTTCTACTGCACATAAAAAAGAAGCCCAAAAAGAAGAGCTTAAAGTCATACTTGCAGAGAATAACTATCCTAAAGAAGAAATTGAGAAGCTTCTGAATTTTAATGGTACGAAGAACCCACAAAAGCAACAAGTAAAATTCACTAGAAAAATTTCTTATCACAAAGGTTTATTTGAGGCTTTAAAGAGAATTAGTAAAAAATACAATATTAGGCTAGCTCCAAGTTTAGAGAACAAAGTTAAAAATTTTTTCCCTAAAATAGTTCAAAGAGAAGAAGATATTTTAAAAATGCAAGGAGTAGTTTATGAAGTAAATTGTAGTTGTGGACTATCTTACATAGGTGAAACAGGTCGCAGACTAGAAACTCGTATAGCTGAGCATAAAGCAGCTATAAAAAATTGCTCCAACAAGACTGGATTAGATAGGCATGTTAGAGAAACTGGGCACAGCATGGATTGGAATTCCCTTAAAGTAATCAGTTTCCAAAGCAATTTCCAAAAAGAAAACTGAAAGAAGGAATAGAGATTGAGAAAAATCAAAATTCCATCATCAATGACTGCAAAGGATTTTCCCTGCCTAACATCTGGCAGGATTTGTTGAAAAATAACCTAAACCGTCAAGGTTAACCGTCACCGTCAAGGTAAACCGTAACCGTGATAGTGACAAGTAAAAAGTGACAACAACAAGACAGCCTGAAGAAGGAGAAGAGTTTTCTCCGAAAATTTGCTATTAATGAAAAAATTTCCTAGTAAAATCCCATAAGTTGCTTTAGATTATTAAGAGAGAACAAGTTGGATGGTGAAATCAGTAGGCGAGTGAATTCTTCTTTGAAAGTCATAGCTGCTCTGGGAGGTTTTCACAGGAATGATGGGCTCTCTAGAGAGTCCCGCATGGCTGTGTATGAAACTAATTGTTCCTACTCTGATGTATGGCAGTGAAACCTGGTTACTGCAGAAGAAACATAGGAGTTGTTTGTGTGCTGGAGAAATGCGTTACTTTCGTGGGGTTTGTGGCAAGACACGATATGCTTGTGTGAGAAATGAAGATGTATTGCAGTTGTGTGATGTGAAGCAAAATGTTGTTAGCAAGGTGGAGACCAATATGATTCGGTGGTTTGGCCATGTTGAAAAAATGAGTGATGAAATACTTACTAAAAAAAATCTTTTCAGCCCAAGTGGCAGGAAGGAAAGGAAAGGAAGAGGAAGGCCAAGGAAGACATGGGTGGATCGGATTCAGGAGTGTCTGCATGAGAAAAAGATCATGAGTATGAAGTATAAAAAATCTTGTGTACGGCTTGTAATGGATATTAGTGAAGCACGAGTTGTATGTCAAGATCGCTGTAAATGGAGAAGTTTGATACGACAACAATAAGTAAAAATATCTGGAAGTTTGTATTTCTTTTTGGAGCTAACCTCTGAATCTCAGAGAACAGCTTAGTGATATGTATGTATGTATGTATTTTCACATTAGGGGTTCTCAGCTTTTAATGTAACTCCCTGTTTTCAGCTCATTGCTTTTCATAATTATTTGGTATCTGGAGTTTCCTGATTCAGGAAAAAGACAAATTTTAACAGGTTCCTCAACTTCCAGATTTACATTTCTAATTTTTACTGCAATAGCAAAATCAGGGCAATGTACATCACAGAGTTTACTTTGGTCCTGCAAATAAAAATGATGTTCCCAGAACTCTCCTATCCTGCAGACTCCTGATTATGGGTGCAATTTTTGTTATGGTGATGGAATTAAGTCTTTCAAAACTTACAGATTGAAGGTTTCTCCCGTAATCATAATTTCTTTTTGCTCCTTTAATATGTGATGAATTCTACATACCTTAATCTACTTTTCAACATATTCTGCTTGGATGTTAAAGCATTTTACATATTGTGACACAAGTTTCTGGATACCCTCCTCATACAAGTGTGCTGCCTGAGTCTTGAACCACTGCTCAACCATCGTCTTCAGGTCATCATCATCGAACTGCTGGCCAGCAAGAAATCGTTTTAAGTGGAGAAACAAATGATAGTCACTGGGTGTTTTGAACTGCATGACTTAAGTTTCTCAGTGTCTCGTAATAAACAGCCACATACACTGTCATGCCTTTAGGCAGGAATTCCACCAACAAAATTCTTTTCCTGTCCTAAAAGACAGTGCACATAACCTTCCTCGTCGACATAGTCTGTTCGAATTTTTGGCCGTAGCTGAGCCCATGTGTTTCAATTGTAGGCGCTGCTGTTCTGATTAAAGATGTGAGAAACCCAAGTCTCATCTTCCATCACTATACGGTTTAAAAAAATTGCCTTCCTTCGCGTACCTCTCCAAAACTTCCAAAGCAGACCCCATTCACTTCGTTTTGTACTCTTCTGTTAATATCTTTGGCATCCATCATGCACACACTTTGTGGTACTGAAGCTTTTCTATAATGATTTTGTGCAGTAATGATTTCAAAATTTCAGGGAAATGATCTGAAAGATCAGAAATTGTGAAGTGTTGGTTCTCCCTAATGTTTTCTTTCACACTCTTCACCAAGTCTTCCATGACCAGAGAAGGCCCACCACTGTGCAATTCGTCATGAGTGCTCTGTCATCCTTCATTAAACATTCAAACCCACTTCGGCACCATTCCTGCACTCTTTGCACTTAGTCCATGAAATTTGCAAATTTACTGATGAATCTCGCTTGGTCTGACATTTCTCGCATTTGGAAACCTTATCACAGACTGGCAGACTTCACAGTCAGCAGGCCGTTCTTCTATTAACTTAAACATTATTAACACACAGCATGACTTTAACAAAAGCACAACCACACAAAATGGTGTCAGGGCATGGCTAATGGATGAGGCAACACAACTGCGCATGCGTGACTCTGAAGTGAATACTTGTGTGGGAGTGGTGCATGAACGATACTTACTTTCTGGATGGCCGTCGTACATTTTATTGTTATCATGATAACAAAGGATAATAATAAGTCTTGATAACAATCGTTATTTTCATTTTCAGTGAGAGTAATTTCTCATATGAATGCATTTAATACGTGGCAAAATTAATTCATGATACACTATCTACCAACAAGTAATTGGACACCTGTGATAGCAAAGGAAAACAAAGTTTATTTACCTTCAATAGTTGGTGGAGCCTCCATGAGCGGCGATTACAGCTGCGACCCTCTGGGGCACACTCTCAACCAGGCCCTGTGCGACGGCTAGCGGTATTTTCTTTCACTCTGCTTGGAGAAGACAGGTCAGTTCCCTCACCGATTTCGGACGGTGGGGGCACCCCTTAAGTTGACGCTCCAACTCGTCTCAGAGGTGCTCGATAGGGTTAAGGTCCGGGCTCTGCGCAGGCCAGTCTATTTGATTAACCCCATTGTGACCATACCAAGCCATGGTGGACCTCGCAACATGACAGGTGGCATTGTCATCCTGAAAGTAGCTTGGGTCCACCCCGTAAAACTGCCACAACGTAGGAAGCGCATGGTCATCCAAAATGGTGCAGTAGGTCTCGGCGTTGAGTCTACCAGGAATTGCGACCAAGGGTCCTGTGCCATACCACGAGAAACACCCCATAGCATAATTCCACCGCCGCCGAACTTCACAGTTGGCACAATACATTCCGGCAGGAGGCGTTCTCTAGGCAGACACCAAACCCAGATCCTGCCATCCGAACGGTAGAGGGCGAACCTTGATTTGTCACTCCAGATAACCTGTTTCCACTATTCAATGGTCCACTGTCGGCGTCCTTTGCACCACGTTAGCCGAGCAGCGCTATTGGACTTGGTGATCAAAGGCTTGTGGGCGGCAGCACGTCCATGATAACCGAGCAGATGGGCTTCCTTATGGATGGTATTAATCAAAAGAGCACTCCTGGATGCCTGTTAAAACTCCTCGCGGATGTGGCCCATCGATTTGGTGCGGTTTTTCCGAATTTCTCTGGTCAGCACTCGTCGGTCAGTAACTCCCAGTTTTGTGGGTCTGCCGGGTCGGGGCACATTCCGACAGTCACCTCTCATCTTTCACTTGCCAATCACGTAGGCCACTGTTGATTTTGGGTACTTAAACTCGCTGGATATGTCACATATGGATCGGCCATTTCTGTGATACCCGACGATTACACCTTTCTTGAAATCAGAGAGCTCCGAACTGCGTGGCATCTTGCATGCGACTGGTTGCGTTGTTGTTTCCCACACGATATTTAACGACGGTGGCCGTGACGTGTATCAGGAGCGCAGATATTGTCGATTGCAGGGGTGTCCAAATTCTTGTTGTTTAGATAGTGTGTAATAGCAGATTTACGACTGCCCGTAACTTCTGTTCAACACATTAGAATTTACCCTCGTCCAATGTGCATGTGCCTACCCGCACAGTTATTTCCGGCAGTTCCTGGCTGCCTCTATATGTGTTGACTCAAATAATATATCGATAATATTAAAATTCTTACCTTTTTTATTTCTATGAAGAAAAAAAAAAAAAGAGGACAATTTGTCTATAATACACAGCAATGAACCAGGGACGTGGTGCATAGAAATAAAAAAAGGTAAGAATTTCAATATTATCGATATGTTATTTGAGTCAACATATATAGAGACAGCTGGGTACTAGCGGAAAGAACTTTGCGGGTAGGTACATGCACGCCGGGCAAGGGTGAATTATAATGTGTTGAACAGAAGTCATGGGCAGTCGTAAGTCTGCTATTATATCATGAGTCTTGATAACAAGGTTATGAAATGTATGCTGCTCATAATTTTAGTGCATATGATGAGTCCTGATGATTAATGACAAAATAATGGTACTTGAACATTGGTTTCCGAAAAAATGCCTTTTTAACACAGTAATTTTACGCAAGTCTAGTTTCTTCTAGGAAAAATTATGGTTTCAGTTGTACATTTGCAATTAATTATTTGCTCTTATTACAATTTATGTGCAGGGTGAATGAAGCAAAATTATTGACACTGTCTTCAGCAGAGTACTACCCCCAATCCAACAAAGAAATTCTAGATTCATAGGGCAGTGTATTCTTGATACTAGTTATCAAGTTGCAATTGCTGTAGTACCTAGACTAGGGCCTTTTTGGTAGAAGGAATATAAGGCCATTAATTCCTTTTCTCTCGTTTTTTTTTAATTTTTTGCGTGTGCAAGTTTTTATTGTTTTTTTGCACTTAGTAGTGGTCTTTCCTAGTGACCACCCCGCAGATTATTTTGTGGCACTGCAGTATGTCACAGACTGATCGCAAACTTTTTGCTCTGAGGATTCTTACATGTTGTTTCTTTGAAAAATCCTCCTCTGAAGCAATTTCTGCACATTCAGGTTTTGTAAATGTCAGAGAATAATTATTCAATTCTTGGTGCATTTATTAACATTTAGAAAATTCTACTTTTGATTTTGTATGTACACTATGTGGAAAAAAGTCTCAGGACACCAGTGCTTTATATACAGTACTGCATTTATAGTAAATCAATAAGCAGTTGGCCCACCTTTGGCCACAATTACATTGTGCATTCTCCGGGGCACACTTTCAATGAGATTCTGGTATTTGCATTCCTCCCGCAAAGCAGTGGTTAGTTCAGAAACAGAAGTTGGACATGTCGTTCTAGTCCGAATCCAACGTTCAAGTTCATTCCAAAAGGCCTCTACAGGACTGAGGTCAGGACTTTGAGCTGGCTACTCTAAATTCTGTATACTCATATCCTCAAACCATGACGAAATGAAGCATGTTTTATGGCACAGCACATTGTGTTGCTGAAATAAGAATGGCCTGTCTTCGTAAAACTGGTAAAGAGTAGGCAGTGTGGCCTTGTCTAGCATGTCCTGGTGCTTCGTGGCATTCATGTTTCCATCCACAGCCACTAATGGTCTGAGTCCATACCATGGGAAAAACCCGAGACCATGCCACTGCCACTACCAAATCTAACAGTTGAGATGACACATTTTGGAAGATACCGTTCACCTGGCATATACCACACCCAGCAATGACCATCAAATTTAAAAATGGTGTAGTGTGATTCGTCACTCCATTACACTAATTTCCACTGGACTAGGGTCCATGGATGATGTGCTTTGCACCAAGAAAGTTGCTTACTTTGATTCTTACGAGTTATTAACTGCTTGTACGCAGCAGCTCTGCCATGTAAATTTAACTTGTGCAGTTTCTTACAAACTGTCATAGTGCACACACTTCGCCCCCTGTTGAATCCTAAAATTCTTCGGTGATGATTTGTGCAGAGGAATGACAGTACCCATGGACAACACATTTCAGAGTTCTGTTGTCCCTTTCCGTCAATTTACTTGGAACTTTCTGAACATTTCTTGGCAGTTGTAAGCCCTTCACATTTCCATTTACAAAAAACAGCTTGAACAGTTGTCCATGAATGTTGCAGTCATTCTGCAATCGCACGCACAGACAGGTTGCTGATATGGAACCCTATAATAACACCCCATTGGAAGTCAGTAAGCTCAACAGGCATGGCCCCTGTCTCACGAGTAGATGATATATGACTTCTGAGGAACTTACCTACAGTTTTAAAGGAAATATGGTGGCATATGTGATCAATTGGAATGTTCCATTTTTTGTTGTGGAAGGGAGTGTCCCGAGACTTTTTCCGCATGGGGTATATACCCCGCACAGATACAGAGAGAGAGAGAGAGAGAGAGAGAGAGAGAGAGAGAGAGAGAGAGAGAGAGAGTAAAGAAGTGGAATTAAAGATAAACACACAGAACACCAAAATGATGTACAAAAACTAAAGATTTAGAGGTTGATGGGATAACTTTAGAAGTAACTGATGGCTACCTCTTCCTTGGATATCAAGCATCAAGTGAACACCACATTGAAGGAGAAATTAATAGACCTATACAACTTGACCGGAGTGCATTTGGAAGAAATAGTACAATTTTAAAGAACAATTTGCCAAATATCTTAAAAGAAAAGTTTAATCAATGTATCTTTCTCCAGTTCTTACTTATGGATCCAAGGTCAAAAAGTTAAATCAAAAAGTTATACAGAGGGTGCATACAACTCAAAGAAACATGGTGATTCGCATGCTTGGTGTAAGCAGAAAAGGTAGAAAGAACTCGTGGATCAGGAAAATCACAAGAGTTGATGGCATCACAATCAAAGTAAATATCCTCAAGTGTAGGTGGACATATTTCTAAAAGAACTGACCACCATTAGACAACTGAAATACGACATAGATTAGATGCCAAGGGACAGAAAAAGACAGCAGGAGAGATGAGTGAATGAAATTTGAAAGCATGTAGGAGTCTCGTGGAAGAGAATTGTCAGGACAGAAAGTTTTTGAAGAGATTTGGGGAGACTCATCTAGCTGTGGATTGATAATGGTTGATGATGTATATACAATCAGTGGGCAAAACATTAGATATACCTACCTAATAGCATGTTGATCCTCTTCTTGTGTGAATAACAGCCTGTACATGCCAAGGGATTGACTCCACCAGATGCCTTAGGGTTTCCAGAGGTAATGCTAACCATGCCTGTTGTAGCATTGTCCACAACTCTGCCTGAGACGTCAGTCCAGGATCCATGGATCTGATGTTCTGCTCCACGTCATCCCAGAGAGCTTCCAGGGATCTAGGAAGCCACTGGATGGTTCCAAACTCATATGAGTGTTCCTCGATCCTCGAGCCATGCCTGGGTGGTTGCGGCCCAGTAGGATGGCGCATTGTCCTGCTGAAACAGATCATCGGCTGCAGGATGTGCAAAGGCAGTGAAAGCATGTAGGTGATCAGCCACATGCACTAGTAGCACACAGCAGTTAAGGACCTCTCCAGGCACATTAAGGGACCTAATGTGTCCCATAAAAGCTCCCCAAACCATCACAGAGTCGACCTGGCACACCGGGGCCATTGCCTCATGCTGTCGATGCCACACCTGCACTCTCCCATCAGCTTGGTACAGCCGAAAATGGGATTCATCTAACTACACGACGTGGTGCCATTCTGCAGATGTCTATTTTTGATGTTCCCTGCAACAGGCGAGGCATTTCCAATGACGAGCAGTCAGCAGTGGCACATGAATAGGGCGTTGGCTTATTCATGGTATGCAGCATGTGCCATACTGTTCACTTGCTGATGCTGCTTGGGCCTCTGACATTTAATCTGGATGTGATTTGCACTGCCATTGCTAAGCAGTCAGTCTGTATGGGACTGGATAGTCTCCGTCGAATCTGGTCATCAGTGTCATGTGGTTGGCCACTGCTTGCTCTCTGGGCGCTGATACATTCGTCGATGGTTGTCCTCGGGAACCCTAGGGTTCTTACCACTTAGCGATAGAATGACCCATCTGTCTTGTGCCAACAATGCATCCACCATCAAGGTTGATCAGCTAATCATGTTTACCCATGTAATCAGGGCGCGATTTCACCGATTAGCAACTAGCAAATAGCTAGTGAAAAATTAAATCTACTAGTGAAAAAAAATTGCAGTAGCAAATATTGCTAGTAAGGTAATTTCTTTATTTAAAGTAACCAAAAATCATTATCAATCCACAAAGTTTACATAACAGTTTCTATTATCACTTGTTAAAACAGCGACGATCAGTGATTCTCTTTCGCCAATTTCCTTTCGACACTTAATACCCATCCTCCCCATATCTTTCATCACTTCCAGTGGGAACTGTCGTAGAAGCGCATTGAAACTCCTATCATGCCCTCATTGGTCTATTACAGAAACTGAACGTGACGTCGGCAATGGTTGCTGTGGCAACCCAGAGCTCTGGGATGGATCGGTTGTTTGACCACCTGCTCTGCCACCCTCCCTTCTTTTGCCCCACGAACTTTGTCCTCAACTCCTGTCGTAACCTAAGCCAAGCGATCGCCCACTTCCACAAGTCTTGATAGTCGTGCATGCATCAAATACTGCGCTCTAATGATCAGTGATGAATAAGCAAGAATAATTCCACTTATTAGGATGGTAGACAAAACAGAAAGAAGCAAACCAAAATGTTACTGGAAAATAGCCTGCCAACACTGGCAAAAGTCTTATCCATAGTAACTAGCCTTATTGTGTGGCATAGATAGACGCTTTTTTACGAAACGTGTTCGTGGAGGGGGTAAACGATTGCGGAAGAAACTTTTACTTCGTCTGACTGCAAGTTTTGGAAATTTTCCTTGTATTTTCAAGCTGAAATACAAATATTTATCCAGTAAAATGTTAATGAGCAATAATACTTGACAGAGGCAACATCGTGAGAAAAAAAAAAAAAATATGATTACGGAAAAAATCCGAATTCCGTCGACCTTTTGTTTTCTAGTTTCGTAAAGACGGAATTTCAATAATAATGAAAAAAGCCGGAATTCCTTGAATTCGCGGAAGAATCTCATGCCTGAAGATTACTGGAAAATTTTGCAGCATCCAACTTATGTTTTTGCAAATTGTTCTCCACAGTTTCAAGCTAAAATACAAACATTTATGCAATAAAATGATATTTAACAAGAAAAGCGGACACAAAGACAACATTGGGAGAAAAGTTTGCGATTACGGCAAAATTTTCTTACTCCATTTCACTACTGTGTTCGAAAGTTTTGAAGCACGAAATTTCGTCTCCAGATAGAAAACGACCCCCCACTCTCAAGTATCGATCTTCAGAATGATCTAACTGATGACAAAAAAGAAAAAAGCGAGATTCCCCGAATCCATGTAAGAATCTCGTGTATATCATAAAAATAATAGCAAAAGAAAAATTTGTAGAATTCGTAGTTTTGATAGTGAGTTCCGTAGTCGGAAAACTAATTCCATAGAAACTACGGCATTGTGTGGTAGTTGGCAGATATGCAGTGTGTATGAATTCAAATATTTGTCTTTCACTTTAGCAATAGTTCAAATGGAAGAAATCACATGATTCCTGCTGGGCTGTTAATCAACGGCTAGTTTTGTTAGTTTTACTTGCTAGTCATGCAAATGTTTTGCTAGCAAACTATTTGGTCACTAGCAAGAGCAAAAAAGATGAAATCTTGCCCTGCCCATGTTCATTGATTGCGATACACTGTTCGGAAGCCCTGCTAGCCACCAATTTATCGTCTGCATCTGGTTTGGGTCTGTTCCACTCTGAGTGGGAGATGACCATGTCAACTGCCCATCCATCACCCTTATCCGTAATGTTTTGTCTACTGTGTGTGTGTGTGTGTGTGTGTGTGTGTGTGTGTGTGTGTGTGTGTGTGTGTGTGTGTGTGTGTGTGTGTGTGTGTGTGTGTGTGTGTGTACATACGAGGCTTGTACCAAAAGTAATGCAAAAGTGGGCATAACTGTTTTATTAACTGATAGAGGTCGTTCAAATTGCACATGTTGGTAGAATAACTCTTCCTCTATACGAAGGTACTACTCAACATCGTCTCCATCACAAGCGATGCATTTGTGTCATCATTGAACCTAACTCTCGAATCCTCTTTGAAAAAATTCAGGTATGGACTGTTGTACCCACTTCTTCACAGCCACTTTTACCTCATCTGTGCCATCAAATCATTGTCCCTGAAGACTGTCCTTCATTGGACCGGACAGGTGAAAGTTAGAGGGTGCCAAATCTGGGCTGTATGGTGGATTAGGGACCACCTACCAGCCTAATTTGCTAATTGCCCGATTTGTTGCCAAAGATGTGTGTGGTCTCGCATTGTCATGGTGAATGTGGACCCTTTTTAGATTCTTGTTCGGTCTCTTCCTCCTTATGGCTTCTCTAAGCTTCTTGAGTGTCTCAATGTACTGTTTGCTGGTCATGGTATGGCCATGTTCCAGAAAATCAATGAGAATGACCAGGGGCGCACCCAAATATTCGGAGAGGGTTCTGGCTCTTCAAGTAAAAATGCTCATGTATGTGTACTCACGTGACAGTGACTGTTATAATAAATGTTTTGATCTGTGAAAGAATTTAATACAGGATATTCATGAATTATCCAGCTGCAAATGCTGTTTTCATTGTTGATTTTTTTTAATAAAAATACATATTTCAGAAAAGACAAACCACAAATGTAACTATTTTATCTATTGCTATATTATAGCTTCAGAGAACATATTTTAGAACAAATTCTATAATGCATGATTTCAGCAATTAGGATTAAGTCAGAACCCTTCATATAACACAAATAAAAGTAATTTAAAAAAATAAAAAATAAAAAAAATCACAATATAAGTTCTAGTTTAAGCTTCTTGGATTTTTAGCAAGTTCATCAGTAAGTTCCTTTACATTTGTAGAAAATGTTTGATGAATGTAGAGCAGAGCTAAACCCTTTAGTCTGTCATTTTACATAGTGTTTCTGAGGTATGATTTTAACCTCTTGAGTGTGGAAAAGGAACGTTCATTCGAGCACGGTGTTATTGGTAGGGACACTAAAATTTTCAAAAGGATCTTTATATGAGGAAAAAATCCGCATCACACTTAATATACACATCTAAGGAAGAAACACAGTTTTCTTTCCTTATTTGCTTTAATCATAAATGTAATTCAAACACCAAAATTGTGGTACTGTCGAGCAAACAGAGTTCTGCAGTTGAATAAAAGGTACACATTTCTAAAAATGAGGATTTGTTGATAAAAGAGATGAAAACTTTTGTAACAAATTGTTGCTCTTAGAAAATCGTTCTTTAATTTGCATTTGCAAAGTGGATTAAAAGGGCAAAAACATAGTGCGCCTGTAATATTCTTCTGGGCTATTAGCAGAAACATTATTTCTATATTCGGACTTTTGTCATATTGACAGCGTGGTATTTTCATTTCCACTTCGTAAGCATCTAAGATTTCAGAGACAATTTGAAAAATACGTTCAAATGCCTTTTCAGCTTCATCTTCATTGCTAATATTGCTTAATTCTTCTAGAACAATATCCACATGTCTTGAAGGCTTTTTTCAAATCCATATGTATGCTTTGCAAATATTCACTTAAATGTTTGGTAACTGAAAGAAGCAAATTCGTAACATGTAAGCTAATCATAAATTCAGGCTTCAAGACAGAATTATATAATAAACATGCTTGAAGTGAAGCGTCTCTATCATTCCATTGAATAATATATTTTAAAGAAGGTATTATTGCATCTTGCAGCTCAACAAATACGATAACTGAATCATGTCATTCAACCCAGAGAGTTGGACACATCTGAATTAGTTTCTTTTTTCGAACGTCCTTACAATGATTTGAAGTATGTTCTATTCTGTCTTTTAGGGGTGTTAAAAAAGTTGTAATTTTTTTGTATGATGCCAACACAATTTCTAATCTCTGGAAGATTACAGGAATCGGATATAGTGAAATTTAACGAATGTGACCCACAATGTACATATATTGCTGATTTGCACTCTTTTTCTTTGTGGGCACGAGCACCTTGTAGATAACCGCTCATGGCTGCTGCCCCTCGTACCCTTGTCCCCTCAGGTAACTAAGATTAATTCCGAAATTTCAGAGGCTCTGCAAGATCTTATCGGCAATATCTTCACCAGTTGCTGTTTCTAGGGGAATAAACTGAAGAAAATCCTCTCTCACCATATATCACCTTCAACAGAGCTGACCACTAGTGACATTTGTTCAATACCACTAACATCACTACTTTCATCATCAGCCAAAATGGAAAAACACTTAGCTGCATTGACCCTCCTAACTACACTATATTGATAAGTCACTGGACACCCCTTCAAAAGCAAATGAACGGATCCGCTGCATTGTTAAGATGCGCGGTACAGCTGCAAACAGTATAAAAACAAGCCTGCAGCTGACCACGATCATATCGCACTGTGAGGTTGAGTGAAAATGTCGCTGCGGGAGAGAACTGACTTTGAGAAAGGAAAGATTGTTGGGTGTTATATTAGTGGGTTGTGCATAAGAGAAACCGAGAGGCGTTTAAACATACCCAAGTCAACTGTTTTGGATGTACTGAATAAGTGGAAGGCACATGGCGTGCCTGAAGCAGCAAAACGTGCCAGCAGACCAAAGAAAATCAGTGATAGAGGACGTCAAAGCCTCAGGAGAGTCGTTACAGCTAATTGACGGAGTACTTCACAAGATTTCAGTGTACAGGTGAGCAAAAATGCTGAAACCTCGGTATGTACAGGTACCACTCGCAGAGAACTTCATTCCATGGATTATTGTGGTCGTGCGGCTGCTCATAAGCCTTTCATCTCCACTAGGAATGCTACTTGTCGTTTAGCATGGTGTAAAGAACATTTATCGTGGACCTAAGGTCAATGGAAACAGGTCCTATGGACTGATGAATCCAAATACACGATCCACCAGTCTGATGTCCATGTGTGGGTATGGCGGCAGGCAGGGAAACTCTATTTACCACGGTGTACTGTTCCTATGTTCAAGTTTGGAGTGGCAGTGTACTCGTGTGAGGGTGTTTTTCATGGTATGGTCCCGGCCCATTGGTTATTGTGGACAAACCTGTTAACCAGCACATCTACCTCGATATTCTGGACAATTATGTCCCACCAACTCTGTGACAATACTATGGAACCGAGCCTGGTTGGTACTAGCAGGATAATCCATACATACATATCACTAAGCTGTTCTCTGAAATTCAGAGGTTAGCTCCAAAAAGAAATGCAAACTTCCAGATATTTTTACTTATTGTTGTCGTATCAAACTTCTCCATTTACAGCGATCTTGACATACAACTCGTGCTTCACTGATATCCATTACACACCGTACACAAGATCTTTTATACTTCATACTCATAATCTTTTTCATGCAGACACTCCTGAATCTGATCCACCCATGTCTTCCTAGGCCTTCCTCTGCCTTTCCTTCCTGCCACTTGGGTTGAAAATATTTTCTTAGTAAGCATTTCATCACTCATTCTTTCAACATGGCCAAACCACCGAAGCATATTGGTCTCCACCTTGCTAACAACATTTTGCTTCACATCACACAACTGCAATACATCTTCATTCCTCACACAATCAGATCGTGTCTTGCCACAAACCCCACATAAGTAACGCATTTCTCCAGCACACAAACGTCTCCTATGCTTCTTCTGCAGTACCCAGGTTTCACTGCCATACATCAGAGTAGGAACAATTACTGTTTCATACACAGCCATATGGGACTCTCTAGAGAACCCATTATTCCTGTGAAAACCTCCCAGAGCAGCTATGACTTTCAAAGAAGAATTCACTCGCCTACTGATTTCACCATCCAACTTGTTCTCTCTGTCAAACATGCTTCCTAAATACACAACTCACTCACCTGGTCAATCACAGTGCCATTTATACTTACATTACATTCAGTGCTACCCATTCCTCTCTCAAACACCATAACTTTGGTTTTTCCCTTATTTATACTCAGTTTGAATTTCATGCAAACTTCGTGCATCCGAGTCAACATACTCTGCAACTCACTTTTGCTCTCTGCCAACAGGACAGTGTCATCAGCATACAGCAATCTGCACACATGGATATCACCACGACATAAACCACTATTATCTATTTTGGCCTCACGCATGCATGCGTCCATAAATATATTAAACAGCCATGGTGACATTACACAACCTTGTCTAACTCCTGCACCAATGGAAAACCATTTTGATAAAACACCATTCACTCGTACACAAGCTCTACTACCAGCATACATGGCTTTTACACTATTAAGTAGATTCCCAGTAACACTATATTCATTCAATACCTTCCACAAAAGTGTCTTATTCACTCGGTCATAAGCTTTCTCTAAATCTATGAAGGCAGTAAAAACTTTCTTCCCAACAGCCAGATACTTTTCAATCATCAAAATCTGGTTAGTGCAGCCTTTACCAGGCATAAAACCACTCTGAACATCCCACACTTTCAATGATGTAAGACCCCGTACTTTTTCAATAACAACCTTACCAAACACTTTCCCTGGCACACTCAGTAGGCTAATACCATGATAGTTCTTGCATTCAGTATGATCACCTTTTCCCTTATACAAGTTAACAATAATAGCATCCTTCCAATCCCGAGGGACCATTCCTAACTCCCAGCACAACTGGAAAATTTCAGTTAACCAGTCAATTATGGAGTCACTACCATACTTCAACATCTCTGCAGTTATGCCATCAACTCCCGGAGCCTTACCATTCTGAAGAGATTTTAGAGCTTTACACACTTCTTCTCTTGAGATCCCTCCTGTGCTTTCGTCCCTCATTGTGACATCTGCATCTGTCTCAGAATCATTTTTGCTCTCCTGATCTAATAACTCACAGAAGTATTCACTCCATCTCTCACTTAACTCATTGGGCTCCCATATCGTTTCCCCAATCTCATTCTTCACACAACTTACAACTTTGTTTCCCCTATTTTTCCTGAGTCTCATGTACTTCCAGAAGGACTTTCTATCTTTCCAGAAAGCCAGTTCATGCCTTTCCACTTTCTCCTTCCTATCTTTTGCCTTACTGTGGCGAACCAGCTCAGCAGCTTCACGCTTCTTACAGCGATATTCATCCACAGAGACTCTACCTTGCAACATCCCCAAATAGGCTTCCTTCTTTTTCTTTACTGCCTCATCAATCTCACTATTCCACCAAGCATCACCTCTATTGTTACCCACTATTGTGGTGCCACAGACCTCTTTAGCAGCAGTGACAACACAGTTCTTAAAACATTCCCACTTCTTTTCTACATCCCTCTCACAAGATTTCAGATCCTTCAATCGTTCTCTGAGTAAGTCAGAATACCGCTGATGATCTTCAAGGAGCCTATCAACCTTTATTTTTTCTATCCTGGGTCTCTTCCTATTCCTTTTCCTCCAACTAACATTAAGTTTCACTCGTGACACTACCAAGTAATGATCAGAACCATCATCTGCACCTCTCGTCGCACGGGTGTCAACAACTAAGTGTTTCAAATGCTGATCGTAAACAACAAAATCTATCACACTCTTTTGACCAAGAGTATGATTTTCCTAAGTATATGTGTGTATATACTTGTGGTTGAAAAATGTATTAGATACACACAAACCATTCTCAATGCAGAGTTCAATTAATCTTTCACCATTATCATTCACACAAGGATCATTAAACTTACCCAGAACATTGTCAGAAATTGCATTCTGCACACCTACTCTAGCATTGAAATCCCCTGCTTATATAACTTTTTCTTTAGCACTAAACTGGCTCAAAACAGCTTTTAGCTCATTCCAGAAATCTTCTTTCTTATCAGAAGGTTCCGAGTCACAAGGAGCATACACTACAACAATTACAATTCTCTGAAGTTTCACTTTCAAACGAATCCAGAGAATTCTCTCACTTATGCAACTATAGTGAATCAAGTTGTTCTTCATCTTTTCACTTAAAATCACACCTACACCAGCCTGTCCTCTCATATTATCCAATACTCCAGACCACACACTCACCGTGCCGTTCACTTCTTCTACCCCAATTTCCTTTTTTGGTTTCACTTACACACAGCACATCCAGTCTATACTTATTCATCTCCTTAATCACCTCACTCATCTTGCCATTTATACCTCTAGTATTTCATACACCAATCTTACATTCACTCAGCCGAGATCTCTTTCTCATACGCTGTTTAGAAAGTCCAGGTCGATTCCGTGGTCGACCGTCCTTCTCAAGTGTGGTAGGTCCACCATATCCCACACTTGAGTCATTCTTAATATTTCTTTTTGTCTTTTTAATCAGGTAAGTACATCAGTGTGGGGGATTAGCCCACAGCTGAGGGTTCCAGTTGGTCATTCAACCTAAGGATTCTGGAACAAAACCCAGTGAGTTGGGGTCTTTTCGCCAATGTCACACAGAACTAGCTTGGACCTCTCCAAGATTCACAGAGGCCTAGTTGCTGTTGTGTGTGCCATTGTTACTACGGAGCGCCCTGAGGAGGCAAACCCATCGCTCACTTATCCACCGAGCCATAAAGCATGGTTTGATGATAATTCCGTGTTGTGTGTGGACTGACCAGCACAGAGCCTTGATCTTAATTCTATAGAGCATTTATGGGATTAATTAGAGCACCGCATAAGTTTGGAACTAAGGCCTACTACTAAGCAACAGTTAGTGGCAGCATTATGTACGGAATGCAAGCGCATACCTATTGCTGTGTTCCAAAACCTTGTCGAAAGCATGTCTCTAAGGGTCAGTGCATGCATTAAGGCCAAAGGTGGAACGACACCGTACTAATGTATGTCAATAAATGCTGTGTTGTGTTTTTCTTCTAGGTGTCCGGTGACTTTTGTCAATATAGTGTATGTTTCTTAAAATTAAATCATTAGCTTAACTTATAATTTCATTCTGAGTTTTCCAACTAATGTAAGTTGAGTTTTTACTACATGTTTTCAAGTGTTTCTGTAACGTTTTATCACCTGCCTCTACACGTGTTCTCAGTAAGTTTCAAAAATTGCCTTCATTATTTTCTGGCTCATTATCCAAATCCAAATGCCAATAATCTTTTTTTTTCTCCCCACGAAGCGCTATTCCTTGTCGACCGCAAAATAGGATGGTTTTAAATATAGGCTTTAAGTTTTCTCTGTTAATTAAAATGCATTCATTTTTGAAATGTCTAATTGTCTGTCAATCAGTTACTGTTTTCCGAGGCAAAATGCTTTAACAGACATATAATTTTCAACACTATTTAGACGATATTTAGTTTTCTCAAGTTTATTAAACTGTTCACATGCATGCTTCCAGTTATTAAATGGCTCAGTCACTAATTTTCCTACTTTCTGTGATAATGTTAGACCAACTTCGGTGGGTGCAAACAACACACAATATTTACAAAATGCTCCATTCAGTTTTCGGGAGTATGCCAGCCAGTTCCAGTGTTTTAGCCAGTTATATTGAAAACATAACAATTTCCCATTAATTTCCTTTGTGTAGAAAGTATAGCGATGATCAGGACTCCATAATGCGAATATTGCGTCAATTCTTTTCGAGTTTTCAAAATTACCGCTAATGTAGTAACTGATATCGTTGTGAAAAGACGAAATCCCTGTTAATATATCCTTTTCCATTTCAACGGATTGACACAGAGTTTCATCGTTCTCAGCTGCTTGGTTCTGAGATATAACTGTTACAGTTTTTTTAAAATAATGCTGGTGTCCCTTTCGGTTTAGATGGAGACATTATTAAAATTAATGTTCGTATCTTAACGTTATTTTACTTTTACATTTCGTAAGAGGATATTTTTAACTACTACTACTATTGTATTGCAAGTTTGCAACATTAATAATATCTACCTGCTTCTTCTGATGCACTATCACTGGCATTAGTGAGAAATCGTTCAGTTAATGGGGAACAGCAAAAAAAAAAATGGCAGCAGATCAAATGGGAACACAGAATATACAGAAATGCACAAGTTCTTTAGATTAAACCTTTAAGCGTTGATCTAGTGATGGGACAGGGAAAATGTAACTGCATGGCACCACTGCTTCCAGCCTTCTAACACCGTGACTATACTGGTGTTGGTGTCGCTACCTTCCCACCAGTTTGTACCTGCCCCTGACGGGATTGGTTGCTCCCCTGCCTGCTCATGATTGTGGCTCACCTTGTCACCTAGGAGACGCTTCCGATATGAGCGTGAAGAAATCGCCCCAACCCCACCGAACGGGGAAACAGGTTTGAGACAGATGCCAAACATTCCTTTCCCTTTTTTTTAGTAATGCAATCAATTCTTCAAACACAATTTAGTGTTGAACTTTATTACGTGGTTATAAACATTATTTTACATATTTGTCAACTAGACAGGGTGCATAAGAAATTCCCTTTAGCCTGAAATAACTTGCAAACGGAGAGAGGTACAGTTATGCAAGTGAGATAACGGTATAGTAAAGCGACTACGCCTGATCGAATGCAACCGATAGCAGCGCCCCTAGTGGCGAAAAGCCGAAGTTAGCCATTGCAAATCGAAAACGAAAAGAGATAGAGCAAAATTTCCAATTACAAAGTTGTAGAGCATCAATTAATTAGTACAAAATGACATTTGTTTCACACGGATAAGATAAATTGTCGCCCGAATACCCCAAAATGTCTGAAATCGATGCGTGACGATTCGAATCTGCATATTCACATTTTACAAATGTAGCCGTATGCAAATACAGATTGTGACGTTGCACCATTCCTACGATATAAAAACCAGTAGCAGGATGTACCCTGATCAGAAGTTTAGGTCTACGTACGCTGTGTGACAATGGCAAGCTTGGATTTCTGGGGTTACGTAAAAAATTAGGTGTAAGCAACAGCACCTAAAAGTCTACTGGATCTACGTCGTCGTGTTACAGATGCTTGCAATAGTGTGACACCTTCCATGCTGAGGAATGTGCATGCAGAGATACTTTCACGAGTACAAATGTGTATCGTGGGCAATGGCGAACTCTTCGAACATACTCGACATTAACTTTTTATCACTGTGCGCCAGTTTGCCTTTTTTTTTGTCTGACGTCATCAAACTGTATTGACATAAGTACGCATTTATGCAATAAATTGTGTGTATTTGCTCATACCTATGCCTGTTCCCTTCAAACGTTTACACAAAAGGTTGCACATCGATTTCGGACATTTTAGGGTATTCAGGTGACAATTTATCTTATCCGTGTGAAACAAATGTCATTTTGTACTAATGAATTGATGCTCTACAACTTTGTAATTGGAAATTTTGCTCTATCTCTTTTCGTTTTCGATTTCCAATGGCTAACTTCCGCATTTTGCCCCCAGGGATGCTGCTATCAGTTGCATTCGATCGGGCGTAGTCGCTTTACTATACCGTTATCTCACTTGCATAACTGTTCCTCTCTCCGTTCGCAAGTTATTTGAGGCTAAAAGGACTTTCCTATGCACCCTGTATAGTTGTTATATTGTGTACTGTTTCTCACGTTACATGAACGTTATAGTGCTCGCGGGAAACATTCCCTCTTTGTCTAACATATGGGGCCTATTGTTGAATACAACCTAATATTATAAAATTGAGGTAAGAAAATATTATATGAATGAAAACAATTACTCACGTTCTGTTATCACGGAGTATTCAGGAACATTGAGCATTATTCTGCGATATTCTGAAATTTCTTGAATTCGTTGGAATCACTTCAAGCAGTCGCATCGTGATGATTTTAGGCTTGTCTAGTTTCAATAGTTGGGACAAAATTCAATAGTCAAGACAAAATATTTCTTACTTGATCGACTAAAGGTTTGATTGTTCAATATTTTAAAGTTTTTAAATGTCATTTTTAAAAGTACAACTCACTGAAATGGAATACTGGCTTATCAATTTTTTAACATATCAAATGAAAACAAAGTCTAGGAATGCTTTACGACTGAATATTTTACCAAATTGATTCCACTTCAAATTGAAAGTTAAACCATTCAATAGTTCATTGTTTTAGACATTGCAATGTTAGAATCACAAGACAATAAGAAGAAGGGTTACCCAACTATTGAAACTAGACAAGCCTAAAATCATCATGAAGTGATTGCTTTAAGTGATTCCGACGAATTCAAGAAATTTCAGAATATCGTAGAATAATGCTCAATGTTCCTGAATATTCCATGAAAACAGAACGTGAGTAATTGTTTTCATTCATATAATATTTTCTTACCTCAGTTTTATAATATTAGGTTGCATTCAACAATATTGGCCCCATATGTTAGACAAAGAGGGAATGTTTCCTGCGAGCACTATAACGTTCATATAACGTGAGAAACAGTACACAATATAACAACTATATAGTTGACAAATATGTACAGCATTCCTTTCCCATTTTCAACTGCTGACAAAGCAGAACGCCCCCCCCCGGTGGGTGGGAAAGGAAAAAGTATGTGTCCATTTCAAAAGCAATAGTTGTAAATCTAGCTAGTGAAAACAAAGTACACTTGGTGAAAATTGGAGAACAGTTAGAGCAGTGGAGGTGTAGACTGTCAACCTAACACAGACTACCAACCTCAGCACCTCTTCCATTCAAGTTCCAAAATGTAGGAATAAGGATTTAACAACTCATTAAAATGCATTATCATTATAAAAACTTGACATTAAAGTTATTTCATTGTAGAAAAGATAAAAACAGATTAATAAAGTACTGTTTTTTAAATTATGTTTTAAAATGCAAAGGAACATAGCAAATCACTGAACACAACATTAAACAGAAAAGAGCTAACTTACTGCATTATCAAGATTTAGAACTAGGCATCTCAAATCAATGAAAATACTTGATGGCACAAAAGTCTGTACAAAATGTAATGCAAAAGAATCAACACTGAACCACATTTTTCAATATATAGGTTTCAATAAGAAAATTATTCAAGATGATGAAAAAATTAATAAGTGAATTAAAAAAAAATATAACCTCATGAAACTGTTTAAAACCAAAAGATAAGAAACAATAACAGCATAATTATTTTTAGAATGAAAAGGGTATTAGCACATTTCAAGAAAGTAAATAAATGAATAAATTTTTTATTCTCCATTTCAATGTGAAGAATGGTGTTGCTTGCAGTTTTTGACCAGCTTGGTTACATCAGGTGCAATGGAAGTTAGTTTCAGTCTTAAGTCTGGCTCAACATTCAGCCTGTTTCTTTTCACACTTTTTAGTCCAAGTAGGGCAGAAAATCCTATTTCACAATTGTACGTTGTGGGAAACGGTAGCAGGTGCTTGATGGCACTGTTAGAGAGTTCAGGGTACTCTGATTTCACTTGGATCCAGCAGTTTGTGAGGGATTTTTCACTGAACGTGATAGTGCTCCATCAGACGCCAATTCAATAAGCAGATCATACACACGAGCTGAAAGGACGAAGGACTTAATCAGAGATGTAGCACTGAAAGGATTCGTAATCCATTCCTTTCTTTCATCAGGCTGTGGAAAATATTTTTTTATGCTATCTTGCAGAATTGTTATATGGTTATGAACAGGGCTCAACAAATATGTTGTAGATCTAGGAGCCAGGTGAAACAAAGTCAATAACGCATGAACACATGTTTTTTGGTTATGACGCTGGAACGAAAAGTGGTAAACCATATTTGTTGTCATTTTTTTCTTATTACCCAAACCAATTATTGCAAAATAAAGTTCCAATTTGCTTCACAATTTTTTATATTCTTTCAGTAGACGATCTGAAAAAATTTCAGATTTCGATTTTATTAAAATACTATTTGCGAAAGTCATATTTTGTACATATTAATTTAAAGTGCCATTTTTTTCCTTCGTATAATCTGTAAACCATAAAATTCAGAAAAAAAAAAATTGTTTGTGAGATCCACAAGTGTATATAATCCAAAGGCTGTGGAAAAAAAAAAATACCATGTATAATCTGCTGCGGCATATGATCTGTAGATCGTGAAATTCTGAGAAAAGCAAGTTTTTCCTTCACATAATCTGCAGCATGTCGCAGAACATGATATTTAAAAAAAAACAAAAAAAAAAACAGTCCATACTTGCCAGCAGCCTTGTTACTAATAACTAGTATTGCATGGCATACATGGATTATTTTATGAAATAATCCATCTCTTCTTTGTAAAAAACAAATATGCGCCTCAACAAAACATTACAACAAACAAGGACTCTAATGAAACAAACTTAACACGTGCGAAACACAAAGTTTTTTCCTCAGTGAGATTTGAAACTTCCACCAGTAAAAATCAGTAAGATGCGTTAAGGATTCCACGGTGCTTGACAGACAGGAAATCCAAGCAAGTGAACGCGCAGTGCACGAACCTCCACTTACCACATGATCATACTGCCCCTAAAATTGCAGTTTAAGGAGAAGATGAGACCAAAGAAGGGGGGAAGGAGCTGAATATTTTAACTGGTGAAAAATCAAAACAGAAAGCAAGAATGCGTACTACTGTCAGTTTGTCTTTTATTGACTCTGCAAATTCACAGCACCACTGCTTAATTTTTTTTTGTGTTGATATCATTCTCTCCCCCTTCTTCATTGTCACTTTTCTTTTCTTGTTTTTTTATGCCCTCTGAAAAAAACCATTAGTCTGAGGACCATGAGTGCATGATATCAAAGCTTCAACTATTTTAGATAAATGGTGTAACTTTGGGAATATTAATACTTTTGAACACCATGCATCAATTTTTAAAAATTTTCGTCACTTCCATTTTCGGGAATTTCCTTCTTCCTTTATCAAGATTTAACAGCGCTGGAGAGTGGTATCATCGCTGGGGGGGGATCCGTCCGACTTCCGGTTTTGGAAATCTTTCTCCTATTTTCAAGCTGAAATACAAAAATTTATGCAGTGAAATGATACTTAAAAATACTGAACAGAAGTAACATCGCGAGAAAAAAGAAATTATGATTACGGAAAAAATCTAAACTCTGTCGGCTTTCCGTTTTCGAAAGTTTCGTAAAGATGGAATTCTGTCCTCCTCCGACCCCCCCCCCTCTTCAAATTCTGTTTACTTGTGCATCGATCTCCTGAGTGGCCAACATAACGAAAAAGACGGAATTTCTCGAATTCGCGGAAGAACCTCAAGCCTGAAGATTAGGAGGCAATTTTCGCGGCGTCTAACTTCCGTTTCCACAAATTCTTGCTACAGTTTCAAGCTGAAATACGGAACATATATGCCATAAAATGATATTTAACAAGAATACTAGACACAAACGCATAATCGGGAGAAAAAAATTATGATTAGGGCAAATTCTTTTTACTCCATTTAACTACTGTTTTCGAAAGCTTTGAAACAAAATACCGTCCCCAGACGGAAAATGACCCCCCCCCCCCAAAAAAAAATTGTTTTTAAACAAAATGAAAATTCGTAGAATCCGTAGTTTCGAGCGTGAGTTCCGTAGTCAGACAACAAAATCCGTATAAACTAGACACTCCGTAATAATTGGCATGTACGACTGTCGTATATTCCGCACCTATCATGTTAATCGTGAATAGTAATTTCCAACATAAAACTGCGATTCACAGGACCACATCAGAAATCCAAAAATGTAAGAAAGAAATGATCGTCTTATTGAAAAAGTAACTGTCAATTTGAAGTACTTCTGTGCTACATTTAAGTAAATAAAGAACTAAAATCGCTAGCTGTTGCAGCATTACCGTTGTTCATTAGTTACACTAAAAAAATCCGTTGAAATTGCGGACAGTCCATAGCATTGTCTTATTTGTGGATACGTTTTAACTGAATACCGAAAGTAAAAAAAAATTAACTAACACAATTAGCGCACCAAAACTAGGCAATGCGATTCGCTGAAAGGTTACATGCTACGGAATAGCTTTGCAGGATTCCCGAGAGTAGCGGATTCTCACACCACGTAGGCTTACGCACGCGCGAATAGTAACGCTTTCCTTGCGCCATATTTTCTGTCAAAATGCTTCTAAAGTACAAATATATATCATCATTCATCATCATCATTGTCAACCATTATCAATCCACTGCTGGACGAAGGTCTCCCCAAGTTTCCTCCACAACGGTCTGTCTTGTGCCAGTCTCCTCCATGTCACTCCCGCATATTTACGAATTTCATCCACCCATCTCCCATGTGGTCTTTTTCTGGGTCTTTTCCTGTCCCTTGGAATCCAATCTAAAATTTCGGCTGTCCATCTATGGTCTGTCCTTCTGGCAGTATGTCCAGCCCATTGCCATTTCAGGGATTTAACTCTGATCATGATGTCTTCCACTCTTGTCATTTTTCGGATCCACGAGTTCCTCTTCTTATCTCTCCTGGTTATACCAAGCATGCACCTCTCCATGAATCTTTGAGTTGTCTGCAGCCTTTGTATGTCTCTTTTAGTTAAGGTCCACGTCTCGGCACCATACGTAAGCACTGGAAGGATGCATTGATCAAACACTTTTCTTTTAAGACATAATGGCATATTGCTCTTGAAAATTATGCTGTTTCTTCCAAAAGCTCTCCAGGCAAGTTTTGTACGCCGATTAATTTCTTCATCAATGTGACCCTCACTCGATATCTGCTGTCCAAGATAAACATACGTATCTGTTATCTCCAGTTTTTCTCCATCAATCGATAAATCTTCATTTCTTGTAAAAGCATTGAACATCACTTTTGTCTTCTGAAAGTTCATTTTTAATCCCACTTCTTTACTCTTGTCAGCAAGTTCCTGGATCATACTCTGCAGCTCTGATGGGGTAGTTGCAAAAATGACTACGTCATCAGCAAAACGAAGGTGGGTTAGATAATCTCCATTAATCTTTATCCCTTTGTTTTCCCAGTTCAGTGATTGAAAGACATTTTCCAATGTGGCATTAAAAAGCTTCGGAGATATGGTGTCACCTTGTCTCACTCCCTTTCCAATTTTTATGTGTGTTGTATTTTCAAACAGCCGAATCTTTGCACTTGATATATATATATATACTTACAATCTCCTCGCGGTCATTTATTTCGCTGTTACGTTACATTTTTCCTGTTACTGCATTTTTCAGTACTTTCCCAATAACACCACCTCTCCTGACAATTACCTCGCGGACTTTTTTAAACGCCGCATCGGTTTTTTTTTCCTTTAGCGGTGTCCGCGTACCTAAATTTATAACTTTTTATTAGATAATAATCTATGGATTATACAACAGAAATTACAGTATTTACTGCAAATTACGAAATTTCAAGGAAGACGAAAATTAGGCGCACAGTCCGAATTTTAGGCGCCTGGGCGACCTGGCATCCGGGATTTGTCGAGCCTTGGTTATGAAATAACTGCACTAATTCTTTCATCGATTAGTTCTCCTGAAGACTGCAAAAAATCATCAAGTGCAGAAAATGAATCATACTCCCCACGACCAAGCCATTTACTCCAAAGTTCACATTTCTGTAGAAGTGCTTTTATTTTATCTTGTACTTTAAAAATGGTTACATGATATGCCTCCTGCACTAGCCACTTTAAATTGTGGAAAAGAGATTTACTTGCTTCATCAGTGTCATGAAGGAAAATCTTGATCTCATCTCTCAGCTCGAAAACTCTTAAAAGCACTCCCCCCCCCCCCTTGACAACCACTGTACTTCGGTATGGAATAGTAAATTTTTGTGTACACTTGCCATTTCTTCGCAGAATACACTAAAAAGGTGAGATTTCAGTGGCGGGATTTAGTTAAATTAACCACTTTAACTACTTGTTTCAATACAAAATCCAGTTCAGAAGGCATTCCTTTTACCGCTAACTGTTCTCTGTGGATAAAGCAGTGAGTTGAACTACATTCAGACACTTAACTCTTTTACCTTTGCTGTAAAACCCTTTCTTTTCCCACCCAAAGCTGGCACACCGTCAGTACTGACTGACACATTTTTTCCAATCCAAATTGTGTGTTATGAAATAATCATTAACAATACCAAAAATATCATCTCCTGTACTTTGAATTTTTAACAGTAAATGAAACGTAAAGTCATCGTGAACTTCATTTCTGTAAATGTTTCTTGCATATGCTAAAAATTGACACAAGTTTTCTATGTCCGTGCTTTCGTCCAATTGTAAAGCAAAATAACTATTACCATGCACACGTGTGATTAATTGCTCCTCCACATTAGATGCCAAAGATAGGCGACACTGAATTGTATCATTCGACAAAGGAATCTTGTCTGTTGCTCGCTCTGCCTTTTCCCAAGCATAATATTCGCCATCAATTTAGACGCTGGCTTTACAAGTGTTTCAGTGATGGTATGCCCTTGACCAGTTTTTGCCACAAGTAAAGCCACTTGGAATGATACCTCTGTAGTTTTACTCTCTTCCTCACCCGTAGCAACAGAAATCATTCATTGATTTCTGTGATACAGCATCACTACGTTTGTTTCGAAAATATTCAACAGGTTTATGGGCTAAATCTGCTTGTTTTGTTTGAAAATGCCATGAAAGTTTTGAAGGTTTCATCACATCATTAGACAAAGTGTCATGGCACACAACACCAAGAGGGTTCGGTGCAAGTTGGTCACCGGTCCAATAAAATCCCATTTTCAGGTAATCATCATATTTTCTGTTTGCACATTTCTTTTGCTTTTTGGCAATCACAGAGCAACTGGTTTGAAAATCATCGTCAATGATTTTAGTTTTAGCAGGCCCATGTGGAGTCGTATTGATTTCACTTATATTCCGTTTCAATGAACCAGTGTTAAGCCACCGATCCGTTCTGAATATGAATTACAAATAACAATAAAAATGTCAATGGTATACAATATTTACGTAAACCCTACACACACACAAAACACACAAGAATAACTAACTGCCAAACACAAAGGGCTACTCAGTACTACAGATGGGTTTGAAATCACGTCACTGATATTTTGCAACTGATACGAGTATGTCACAGTCGCCGGCTGTGACTTGTTTACTGAAATATTAGTGACAAAATCACTGTCGGCGCCACTGTCACTGGCCGAAACCTCCAGCTCCGCAGTTCCTGCTCTTTGAAGACGGGTTTGGCGCCACTGAGCTGTGACAGTGATTTCCGTGGAGGATCCTTGTTTGCGTCACTGTAACTTCGTTCTGCAGCTACTGGGATTACAACATTACAGTAAGATAGCGACGTTGACAGCATATTTGACCTTGATGGCCTGAGCCGCATGGCTGTGGAGTAGGTACACTCCCATCTTAGTGCGACAGACGCTGCTTATCTTAAAGTTGCCTTACTTGTGTGTTACAAATACAGATTTTTTTTATTGGAGGTTTAACGACCACTGTGAGCAACTCAATGGACTATAAGCAGTCGCCCATCCCTAATTTAGGGTCACTGGTTCCAGGGAAGGGAGAGCGCCAGCACCGTAAGACAATCACAACATCCATGCCTCACCGGGATTCAAACCCGGACCCATTACGGACGAAGAATGATCAGAAGCCATAGCTCAGACCACTGCGCCACTAGGGTGGCACAGATTTTCCATAGAAAATTTTGCAGACCACAGTTTGAGAACCACTGAGTTAAAGGGTTAAGCATCTCTCGTGTCGGAATCATACTAAAAAACACACTTGGCCTCACAGGAGGGGTGGGGGAGGGTGTGTGTGTGTACGGACTCGGGGATCCCCCTTGTGCACCCCTGAGAATGACACCCCTGTCATCCCAAAAAATAGTCACCATGCCTTAATGTGCTGATCGCTGGCTCTTGAACTCCATAGGCCTTGGTGAAGAGCTGTGACACCATTCCATGGATTGATTCTTAGTTTCTGGGTCCAAAAAATACGCCCACGTTTCATTCCCTGTCACGAGATTGAAAACAAACGTGTCTCCAATGGCTTCAAATGCTTCCAGGAGATCAGAGCAGACTTCTACCCTTCTCTCCTTCAAATTGGGTGTGAACTGCCGAGGCACCCACTTTGCACACACTTTCCAATACCCTAGCACCATCTGTTGTATGGCATTGTGACCATAGTCCAATTGTGCAACAAGCTTATGGATTGTGACTCATCTCTCCGTGCAAATCAGTTCATCCACTCACTGACGATTCATTCAGTGGTTGCAGACGATGGTTTCCCACTGCGTGGTTTGTCTTCAATGCTGGTTTCGCCCAGGGGTGCAGAAAATGTTCAGGGCCCAATATTTCCCCAGAACACAATGTCTTTTGTCTGAAATTTCCCCCAAAACTGTAGCGGATTTTCAAACAAGTCTAAGCGATTATTAGAGTATATGTCGATGATTAAGAACTATCTTTAAAGCCTACTACTTAAAAATAAAAAAAAAACAACAACTAATGTGTATTCCAATGATTAAATAAAAAACAATCTTACATTGATGGGCGACATCAGTTGTCACCAAGAAATGGCAGCCTTCCCATCTCTTTGTGAAGCTTGTCAATCACCTTTGACGTCTTTGCACCTTGAGACGAGATGCTGAACAAAACCGTGTGAAATGGTATCTTCCACCATGGAAATGTTTGTCCAAGGATTCTTTTAAAAGTTGTGAAGCCTTATGAACAGGAGGTCCATTCCAAGAAATGAAGACTTAATTAAAAAGGGTGTTGAAGTGGATGTTCCGATTATGTAGGTGGTTGCCAATTACAGATCCAACTGATTCACAAACAGCTTCACTACAGATTTTTAAACAGTTTTCGAGTACGTAAATTATTTCAGGGATGTGGGCATACACTTCAGGGTTAGAAAATGTTTCTTTTATTACTGCGTTATCCTGGATGATAAAGTTTGGTTTTTGATTTTCTTCAGAAGAATCGAGTAGTTTTTAAAAAAAAGCTGTGTTTAAAAGGTTGTTTTTCATAATTTTCAACAGGGAAAAAAGAACTTTACTATCCAACTTGCACCCTCGGTTTTTGTTGACCCATGTTGTAAGTGTTTCTAAAGATTTCTTAACTGTATGCTCATATGTTGTACCTGGAGGGCTCGCTATGTATCTGCTACTGAAACACTGCCGCATATCTTCTATAATTGGAGGTTCAGAAATTCTAAGTGCTAGTTTTTCCAGTAATGTTACACAAAGATTTTCTAATTTTTTCTTGAACTTCTGAAACCTTCACTGGTTGTTTCTTCATCCTCAGCCTGCTGCTGCTGAGTCTGGGAATGGCTTAATCTTAGTCTTCATCAACCAATAGACAGTCTTGGTAAACATAATTTCTTAAAGACTCCATTTCCTTAAAAACTGATGGAAAGTTTTCTTCAGTTAATTTTCCACTTTTCATTTTGATTATCATGTTATTAAGTGTGCTTTTCACTGAAGCATAATAATCAAAGATTTTCCAAATACAAGCATTAACATTCTGAGAGGTACAGCTGAATTTTGTGATCAATTCTATTACGTCAATCATCCCAAGGAGTTGATATATAAATCAAGGTTTGGAAAATTTTTTGAGTTCCAATGAGTAATTTTTAGCATCAGTATTGATGCCTCGTCGGATGCATTCAGTGCGCTTCTTTTGTAAGTCAATAAAAAACAACTTAAAATCTTTTTGGAATGTTTTGTATACTCTTAGTTCACTGTGAACAAAACGGGTTTGTTGGAATGATTTCGGATCCAAAACACCCACTTGCATTTCATCTGCTAATGCAATCAATTCTTCATAGCCAATGCCCCAGTTGTAATTTTTCATTAGATTGCCTACAATTTGAGCTTGATTGTTGTTAATCCATGATAATGACTGAACTTTAAGAACATCATTTAAAACACACTCTAACCTATGAGCTAAGTCTCACATAGGAAGGAAGAAGTAATGATTGACATTTTCACAAAGACTTGCCAATTTTTTATCCACACCGAGATCAAAATATTGGCCATCAAAAGCCATTTCGTTTAGCTGTTTCTTTAACTTAATTTTAAAATTTTCAAGGGCACATTGCAGTTGATGAACAAGAACATCACCAGTGTGTGAGGTACCACATGGTGAAATGTCAATCACAATATATGTCTGAACCCCATCTACAAGCATAATCAGACAAGTTATTTGGTATGCCCGGTGCAATTTTGTGATTTTGTCAGCTGTGACTGACACAAGAGGTAGATGGTTTGTCACTGGATTTTTTGTGCATAAAAAATCACATATTTTGGTGTTCATAGTAAAGAATATGTTTTTTATAAATTCTGTGTAAAATTCTCAGGAGTGATTAAGTTCACCAACATCGGCATCATTTAAAACATTTAAACTTAATAAACGTTCAAAAAACTTGCCCCCCTTACCTTCTTTAACTGCACTGTAAGCAGCTCTGGCAACCTGCAGTCCCACCTTGTCATGTTCTTTCTTTACCAAGATCTCTTTCTTTTCCATGGCTTCAGTAAACTGTATACACCATTTATGTGCATTTGATTGCAAATTATCAATGACATGGGTTTTAAAATTTCGAAATTCAATACTTTGAGTTGGTTGCATTTACGGCTGTTCACTTGGAAGAGAAAAAATACCAAAAGTGCTGGTTTTAAGAACGACCACCTCCTTAGGAATGTTTTTATAGTTTTCTACACATGGAGAGCATTGCACTGTCTCTATTCCCCCTTCTAAACATTGCACCAGTTGACAAATTTCTGGAACCGATTTGCTGATTCTAATTAACTTAATTTTTACTTTAAATTCTTCTTCTTCCTGTGCTAAAGTGCTGGGACTGGATGAGCCTGGTACAGTTAACACATGTTCTATATTAAAAGGAAGAACCTTGGACTTGGTTACAAATTGATTCGGTTTCAATTACTTATCAACTTTATGGGAAAGACCAGATAACACTTGAGATATAGTTGATAACTGTTCATTGATATCGGTACACTTTTTGGCGTCAACACCAACATTGTCCACTGACTGTACTTCTGATGAGACTGACTGTAATTCTGGACTAAGTGGTCCGTCAAGTTTTCTTTGTTTGTTTGGAGGTTCACAACTACTACTGCAAGGCAAAACATTTTCAATTGCATTAACTTCAAGATCACGAGTTTTAGGTTTGAAAAATCCGAAAATACTACACTGATCCCTGGTTCTAGGTTTATCATCCGGATGTTTATTCGAAACATGACTCATGAGCTTATCACGCCTGCCATGCCAATCACAATAAGCGCAGTTCACTTCTTGTTTACTTTTAAAGGTTGACATAATAACAAATCACCCCGGTATTTTTGAGCACACACAACAAGGAGAAATATAGAGCGCCACACACTTTATAAGAAACTGCACGCAAACAAAGGTACAAATAATATTCATAACACATAAACAGCAACTGAAGAACAGCGTGTGTCCCGGGTGAATGACTGCCAATAGAACTCACTGTGACTGTGCTTGAAGTTGAAGCTTGGTGTTGCGCATCTAAACTTATAAATATAAATACAGCAAACCGTCCAAAATCAGAACTAATTGGGATCACTGGTAGTTCAGATTTCCGATGTGATCGGATGAGGACGATTTGTTTCTACTTTCCATCTCATCATTCCATAGTTCTGGCTTTTAGATCAAAGGACAGAGTTTGCTCGTGTTCACAAGGTCTTTGGGTCAACCTTTTAACGACACATTGGGGCACAACATTTCTGACCTCCCCTTTCTTCCAACCACTTAGCTCTGAGCGATTTATCGCTCCCCCCGTCTACAAATGGTGACACTGTTCCAAACAGTCTGTTCGGTATTTTAATCTGTTCTTTCGCATTCTTCCCCTTCCTCTCGGACAATGCAGGCAAAGAAAGAAGGCTGGGTGGATCCCCCATCCCTGTTATTCGAAACAAAAGTGATGCAGTCCTGGAAAACAGTGGCGGGGAAGAGAGGCTGAAAAATAAACAGCTAAAACATTCTGTAATTAACTATAATTTATTTCATTCTAGCATTCCTGGAGTCTAATTGTGGTAGATAATTTTACCGAATGAAATTTAAATTAGACTTAAATCCTTTGAAAAATGCATGGGTCATCATTCGCTTTAAAATGTCCGGAACCCCCAATAATTATTCAAATCGACGCCTATGACACATTCGCTGCCATTAGTTTTATTATTATTATTATTATTATTATTATTATTATTATTATTATTATTGGAGGTTTAACGATCACTGTGAGCAACTCAGGGGGCTATAAGCAGTCGCACGCTCCTAATTTAGGGCGACACGAGACAAACACAACATCCATGCTTCACCAGGATTCGAACCCGTACCCATCTCGGATGAATGATCAGAAGCCATCGCTTAGACCACTGTGCCACCGGGGTGGCACATTAGCACATAACCTCTTCACAGTGCTCATAACCTCTTGTATTCATAACGACACATTTTTCAAAATGATTACCTGATTACCGTGTTACAATGCTCAAGGTACGAGCTCATCACAATAAATATTAAAAGGGCGTGAGACAGTGGTTAGACCAAACAACAACTGTTAAGTAAATTACACTCCTATTTTTCACTTTATATTTGTTGTCAATAAGTCAATTTTTCGTTTTATTATTACTATTATTACAGAGTTGCCAACATTTGATAACACCTGTCAGGAGCACCACCCATATTCGACATTTAGTTGATGAAGCACGACAGAAAATTTTCAGTATGTTGCAAATTTACATATATGTGAAATGTTAAAAACTGCTTACTTCTAATTATATTAATACTTAAAAAATAAAAAGCCTTGGAGTGATTAATCTGCATCACTTTATATGATTCAATAATTTTTATGGAATTACTACCATCTGTAGCCAAACAAAACTTGTATATCTTTAGAACTTCCGTCAGTTGCTGCACTGAAGTGTCAGCAAAACTCCTTATAATTGCAGAGGTTTTTGTGGGTGCACTTCCATATTTTGTGGCAATTGCTGAATCTGGAAACATTTTTTTAAATTGCATGGTCAGAAATGGCAATTGGGAAGTTGTGCTCTATTAAAAAAATTGCAAATAATGCTTCTGCTCTAATAATAAAAAGGTCATCAGATTGCGCAAACATTTTTGTTAATGTTTGGTTTGATGCTTTTCTTTTTGCATTCTCAATATGACGGCGACATTCCACATGACGTCTACAGTAGTCTTTTCCACCATGTGCAACTGAGAAGGAAATATCACAACAGGTACAACAGGCATCATTTGCTGATTCTTCCGATCTTTTTAAAACAGGCAACGTTTTCTCATAAGCATCTTTAAAAACTTGGTTATGTTTTCGCTTTCCCTTAGAGAGAGACATGATAAAAAAAACAAAAAACCAGCAGACTAATTTTTTTAAGGAAAAAAAGGAGCAACCAAAATACGGAAATGAAAAAAACGAATGGACACATACGAATAACATCAACTTTTTATTCTCACGAAAGAGAAGAGCAGCGTAAAAAGGACCAACAGGCGTGCTCCATTCGTCAGTAGCATCCGATACACGTGGGGGGGGGGGGCATTGCGTGCTCACTTAATCTATTATGTCGGTGTGTGTCGCATCTCCCCTTTCATTCAAAATCCCGTTGGCAACCTGCTGAGTTATTCCTCCTCCCTAACTAAGGATAAAAATGCAAAAAAAAAAAAAAAAAAATTCAGAATTTTCATTTAATAGAGCTGAATTTTTGACAGATGCCATACTTGGTCTTATATGATTACCCTGCAAATTTCGGTTGAATCCAATGGAAACTTTTTAAATTACGCACTTTTCTTTTTTATTATTAAGACGTTCAGAGAAAAAAAGATCAATTTCACGGGAAAGCGCAGATGACCGAGAACTACGGGCTTGCAACATTCTTTTCCTTCCCCCTTTACTCTGAGCCACATTTGCCACCTGATGTTGTATTGCATCTTTGCTTAACTGAGGATAAAAATGTGAAAAATTAATTTTCCGAATTTTCATTTAAAAAAGCTGATTTTTTTATAGATGCTCTAACTTGGTCAAACAAAGTTACCCTGAAAATTTCGCCTGAATCCGGTGAAAACTTTTCTAAGTTATATACACACACACAAATTGGACACTTAGAGAAAGAGGTATTAATAAAAAAAATAGCGTTTCTAACTCAAAAAGTTTTTAAGTTATCAAGGTGACATTTTCAGGGCCACTTTGTTTTAATAAATGTTGGCATCTGTAAACAGTTCTGTACATTTAACTGAAAATTCAAGAAAAAGATAATCCGCAATTTTGTTTCCCAGTATGTAAAGCCATCATGCTGCCTGCACTGGGCGGGGATCCCTCACTTCAGTTCTTATCTTGGGGTCATTCATCTACTACGGACATTGCAACGTGCTTCCAACAGCTGCAAGCCGACCGAGTGACGCAACTTAAACAAAAACATCAGGTAGAATGCCAGCATGTAAAGCACGATTTCCTTCTTTCTCCCCCCCCCCTTTTTTTGTCAGATTTTAAGTTTAGGAGAAAAATAATTGTGCCAACCCTTGAATTTTTTAACAATACGCAACAATTATGAAATAAAATGCAGTAAACAAAAATTTTATCATATCTACACCAAGATTGGTCATTTTGTCCGGAGTTTTCAGAAAACTTCCGGGGTGTCCGGAGCAACTCCGGGCAAAAATTTCCCCAGAGCTACCTTAATTTCCCCCGAACCTTGTTCGCGCGTTCGGACATATTCTGCACCCCTGGATTCCCCTTCTTTAAACTTCTTCATCCATCTGTGCACATTGCTCTTGTCAACGGTGCCATTTCCGTGAACATTCTGTAGCCTTCTGTGGATGTCTGACAGTCTGCACTCTTCCTTCTTCAAGAATTCAATGACGGCATGTTGCTTCTGCTTGGAATCCATTATTTACCTGAAATGAAGAAGGGTTACTATAGAGGAAGCAGTTACTCTACCAACATGTGCAATTTGAACGACCTCTGTCAGTTAATAAAAAAGTTATGCCCACTTTTGCATTACTTTCGGTACAGCCCTTGTATATATGCGAGGGCGAATCAAATAGTTAGGTCAATGGCCCTCTCATTACGTAGGCAAGCAGAGCTGCGGCACATTGCTATTTGCGGAGGGGAGGGCACATGACGTTGACATGTGGCAGATGCAATCGCCAATCTTCTAACCGCAGTTACTCAGCGTCAGCAGTTGTAAGGGCGTAAATATGGCCACTCATTTGTCGGAATGCTCCATCGTCGAGCAGCAAAGTGTAGTTAGATTTTTATGGGCTGAGAGTGTGCTACTAACTGAAATTTATCATAAGATGCTTGTGTAATGTGGGGAGGACAAGTGTATGAGTCAAAGACATATTTACAAGTGGATAGAAAAGTTTCAAGCTGATAGAACGAATGTGTTTGATAAAGCTCGCTCGGGCCATCCGACGACCTCTCGCACAAAGGACAGTCTGGATGGCATCGATGTGCTCATTAATGATCACCGGGATACTCTGTCTGAGATCGCCCAAAATGTGCATTAGGTATGGTTCTGCATTCTCAATAGTGCATGACTATCTCAGATATCATAAAGTGTGTGCTAGATGGGTGCCACGGCAGTCATCTGTTGCGCACAAGCAGCAGTGCCTGGAAATTGGCAGAATTTTTTTACAGTGGTATCAGTCAGATCCCAGTATTCTGGAAAGGATTGTCACTGGGAACAAAACATGGGTCCATCATTGCGACCCCGAGAGCAAAAGGCAAATCATGGAATGGAAACATCTGAGCTCTCCATGCAAAAAGAAGTTCAAAGTTGTCCCTTCGGCATGAAAATTAATGCGGACTCTCTTTTTTGACATGATAGGATCCATATGTGAACACTATCAAGCACAGGGTTACTGAATTAACAGTCGGTCCTATTGTGACCTGCTGAAAGACAAATTCAAACCAGCAATTCACACAAAAAAATGGGGAATGTTATCCAAAAATGTGCTGTTGCTGCATGATAATGCTTGTCTACACACGGAATTAGCAACTCAACAAACAATGACCATGTTAAAGTTTGAGGTGTTGCCACATCCTGCTTACAGCCTTGATCTGGCGCCATGTGACTTTCATGTCTTCGGGCTTATGAAAGACGCTTTGCGAGGGTGCCGTTTTGAAAGTGATGTCCAGGTACAGGAAGTGATGCATTCCTGGCTGCAGGAACAACCCAAAACATTCTTCTCTGCAGGAATCTGGAAGCTTGTAGACAGATATAAAATATGCATTGAACGATAGGGGGACGGACTATGTTGAGAAATAAGGTAATTTTTTTCTGTATGCCTCTTAGTTTCTTTTTGATTTACCCCCACAAGCATCTTATGATGAATTTATTAACAAAAGTCACTGGACACCTAGAAGAGAAACACAACATAGCATTTATTGACAAACACTGGTACAGTGTCGGTCCATCTTTGACCTTAATGCATGCACTGACCCTTCGAGGCATGCTTTTGACAAGGTTTTGGAACACAGCAATAGGTATGCGCTTGCATTCCGTACATAATGCTGCCACTAACTGTTGCTTAGTAGTAGGCCTTAGTTCCAAACTTATGCGGTGCTCTAATTAATCCCATAGGTGCTCTATGGAGTTAAGATCAAGGCTCTGTGCTGGCCAGTCCACACACAATACGGAATTATCATCAAACCATGCTTTATGACTCGGTGGATTATCCTGCTAGTACCAACAAGGCTCGGTTCCATAGTATTGTCACAGGCCCGAGCTCGCTCTCCATGGCCCTGCTCCCAGATAAGAAACAGGAGATTTTATTGCATTGGGGCCCGAGCTCGCTCTCCATGGCCCTGCTCCCAGATAAGAAACAATTGCTCCGACCCTGCGTATAGTGATATCTTTCTCATTGATATTCTTTATTGCCATTTTATCTTCAAGTATCTTGAACATGAAGTTATGCTGGTCTGAAGAAGCTGAGGTTCTGCTGATATCCAAAGCAGTGCCATCGTTTGGCACAAAACAATGATTTTCTTATGCAACCTATAGCGGTTTATGAACCTTGTGCACCAACCTGGTGAGGCATGAAAAGTGTTACTTGCGGCTGCAAATTTTTCATCTTTTGCGAGCTTCATTGCTCGCAAACGTATACTAGTTCGTGTTACAATGTAACCATTTTGTCTGGAGCCCACAATCCAATCATTCAAGACACTTTCCAGCTCTGGAAAAGATGCTGACTGTTCTACGGTGCAGCACCTTTTGCGATTTTCACCAAGTCCGTTTTTTTTTACGTCAATCTTGAATCAGTTTTTCGCTAATGCCAAATTGACGTGAAGCAGCACAATTGTTAGTATTTTCTGCAAAAGAAACCACTTTAAACTTAAATCCTGCATAATAGAAGCGAGACAAAAACACGTGTGATTAAGAACAAGCAACACCTAGCAATGGCTGTCACATGGCTGCGTTAGGTCGTAGGTCAGCACAATAAACTGGTAGTCGGGAGGGCGGAGCTTTCGATTCACGGCTGCGAATGCGCTGTGGATACGCAAAGCCAGGAGAATTTTCAAAGCGCAGAGAAATTTGGAGGGTCGCGATTTCGTAATTACTACCGCATCAGTGTTTTTCCTTTCTTTCCTTTTTTTCGGAGGGTCGCAATTTCGTAATTAATACTGCATCGTCCTTTTTTTTTTCTTTTGGATGGATTGCCTTTTGCCTCACGGGAAGAACTTTTGGACTTACGATTTTTTAAGGCTCCACGTATAAGTCGACCCCCTTACTTTGAAGCTCCTTTTTTGTCCCAAATTTCTCGACTTATATGCGAGTATATACGGTAGAAGAAATTGAAGAATTTTATGAGGAAATTCGTCATCTAAATAATAAAGGTAAGCAGCACTTAAAGATAATTATGGGAGATTTCAATGCAAAAATAGGGCAACGGCAACAGAATGAAAGTTCAGTAGGTAAATTCGGTCACGGCAACAGAAACCAGCGTGGAAATACTCTCGTTGAGTTTGCAGAGGCAGAAGGATTTTTCATCTTGAACTCCTTTTTCAAGAAAAAGCCACACAGGAAATGGACATGGAGACATCCAATTGGGACGACAAGTGAAATTGATTTTATTATGTGTAACAAAAAATTCGTCATCGAAGACTGCAGTGTGCTGAACAAGTTCAACACAGGTAGTGACCATAGATTGGTGAGATGTAAGATGCACCTCAACACTAAACTGGAACGTGGCAAGCTCATAAGACAAACAAAATGTATTGACATAACCAACCTTAAAAAACACCATAATACTTTCAAGTTGGAACTGAAGAACAGATTCTCTGCTTTAGAAGGCCTAACATCGGAAGAAGTGGATATTTCGGAAGTTAACAGAAAAGTAACCAAAGCTCTAATGGAAACAGCAACAAAATTAGCTGGGTCTAAGAACAAGTTGCATGTGAACAAATTATCAGGAAAAACCAAAATGTTGATGCAAAAAGAAGAGAGATGAGGACAACTAAAGAAGATGTGACTTCCAAAGTGGAATATATAGAGCTATGCAAGACAACACGAAAAAGTATCACTGAAGACGTAAGGAAATTCAACTGTGAGCTAGTGAGGAAAGCAATTGAAAACAACCAAAGCCTTAAGATAGCAAAGGGACATCTCAGTAAGGGAAGAAAACAGATTATGGCTCTGAGAAAAGAAGATGGTTCTGTAACAAGAAATAGAGGCGAAATTTTGACAAGAGTGAAAGATTTCTACTCCAAATTATATGAAAGGGATGATACATGTACTCCAGACTTCATGAAAGGTACCAGAGTTCTTCCAGTCCTCCCAGCAGAAGTTGCTCATGCAATCAATAACATGAAGTGGGGGAAAGCTCCAGGAGAAGATGGAATTACTATAGACCTCATACAAGAAGCAAGTGGAGAAATTGAAACAGTACTCGCCCAAATTTTCACTCGATGCCTTAATGAAGGGAAGATTCCTGAGGATTGGAACAATGCTACAATGATCCTGCTACATAAAAAAGGTGACATTGAGGATCTCAGGAACTACAGACCTATCAGCCTCCTATCAGTGGTTTATAAAATCTTCACTAAAGTTCTTTCACACCGCTTGAAGGTAACACTGGACATGGCTCAACCGAGAGAACAAGCTGGATTCAGGAGTGGCTACAGCACAATAGATCATATCCATGTACTGAGAGAACTAATTGAAAGAGTGAGGGAATATGAACTTCCGTTGTGCATGGCTTTTATCGATTATGAAAAAGCCTTTGATTCGGTGAAACCATCAGCAGTTACCACGGCTCTGAAATCCTGCGGTATTGAAGATGCATACATTAATATTATTAATAACATCTATGAAAATGCAAGTGCAAAGATTCTGCTATTTGAAAATACAGCACACATAAAAATTGGAAAGGGAGTGAGACAAGGTGACACCATATCTCCCAAGCTCTTTAATGCCACATTGGAAAATGTCTTTCAATCACTGAACTGGGAAAACAAAGGGATAAAGATTAATGGAGATTATCTAACCCACCTTCGTTTTGCTGATGACGTAGTCATTTTTGCAACTACCCCATCAGAGCTGCAGAGTATGATCCAGGAACTTGCTGACAAGAGTAAAGAAGTGGGATTAAAAATGAACTTTCAGAAGACAAAAGTGATGTTCAATGCTTTTACAAGAAATGAAGATTTATCGATTGATGGAGAAAAACTGGAGATAACAGATACGTATGTTTATCTTGGACAGCAGATATCAAGTGAGGGTCATATTGATGAAGAAATTAATCGGCGTACAAAACTTGCCTGGAGAGCTTTTGGAAGAAACAGCATAATTTTCAAGAGCAATATGCCATTATGTCTTAAAAGAAAAGTGTTTGATCAATGCATCCTTCCAGTGCTTACGTATGGTGCAGAGACGTGGACCTTAACTAAAAGAGACATACAAAGGCTGCAGACAACTCAAAGAAGCATGGAGAGGTGCATGCTTGGTATAACCAGGAGAGATAAGAAGAGGAACTCGTGGATCCGAAAAATGACGAGAGTGGAAGACATCATGATCAGAGTTAAATCCCTGAAATGGCAATGGGCTGGACATACTGCCAGAAGGACAGACCATAGATGGACAGCCGAAATTTTAGATTGGATTCCAAGGGACAGGAAAAGACCCAGAAGAAGACCACATGGGAGATGGGTGGATGAAATTCGTAAATATGCGGGAGTGACATGGAGGAGACTGGCACAAGACAGACCGTTGTGGAGGAAACTTGGGGAGACCTTCGTCCAGCAGTGGATTGATAATGGTTGACGATGATGATGATGATGATATACGGTATTTCTTTTCTTTGAAGTTGTAGGTATTTCCTAAAATCATGAATCATGTCTTTTTTTATTCAGGAATGCAGGCAGGATTTCAGGTGGGGGCGGGGGGAGATCTAGCTGGAATCAAGTTTGCACCCAGGGAGGGTTGTCTAGGAGGGAGAGCTAAGGCCTCTCCCCTGAATATATATTCCATAAAACATTCAGAAAGTAGATTGTGGACTGAAAGAAAAGAAGCTTGTCATTTGTTTATTTAGCCTAGGTTTCAAGAAGTGACGACAGCCAAGAAATGTTTGAAATCCAAAAGAAAAATCATTAGAGTGTTAGTTTTTGTTCTTTTTTTACTATTCTTTCCCCTCTCCCTCTCTTAAGAAGCTGTCACTTATACATAACTGCCAATCCTTTCGATTTACCCGGAAAGCTTCCGATTTTGGGGCGTCTTTCCGACATTCCTATCGGAAAGTGGTTTCTTCCAATTTTTCCCAATTTTTCGTTTTCATACCAAAAAATTCCTATTTTTTTCTCCCCATTTCAAGAGCAAAAAAAAAAAAATCTTGATTCCACTTCAAAAAATCCTTAACACGAGATGATTAAAAAGAAAAAAATCTCCTTATTTCCGCTGTGAAGACAAAGTGCGAGCGGCATGGTTTTCTGTTTACATGTGAACTTTTGGATGGATTGGAGTACCTTCCCCTGCGCAAGCAGCACAATGCTGGTGACAATTTCCATGAAGCTATGCAGCTGCGTAACATAAGGTTACAATCGCGTTCTCTCTCTCTCTGTTCTCCCCTCCCCCGTTCTCCTTTTCAGATTACGCATTGTTCGTCCCTGGGTCGCAGCTTCTCAGAGGCCAGCGTGGGTGTGTCTTGCATTCCAGCACTCCCAGTTCGAAATGCTATTTCAGAATGTAGTTATCGTAGAAAAAAAATTCAAATGGATTTTAAATCTGTGGAATTTTTAAGCCCAGATCGATACCCAACATGACGAAATTAAGCAAAAGCTGGCAGCTTTTGCTGAAATTAAAAATGCATTAGGCATGGTTTCGTAACTTGTTCTGTGGCAATAAATTTGACCTAACAAAAGAATGCTACTGTAAGAGGAAGTTGAAAAAAAAAAGTCCAATGTTCATTCCAACCTGTGCTTCTCCAGCAATGATTTATTTTGCTGGTCCATTAGTCAGTAAGTTTTCTACGCTTTTCAACCGTGCTTTTTTTGTTCGTCGCTCGATAACGTGCATAAAAATGTCTTGGCTTGATTCAACGAAATTAATATGTTGGGGTACTATTTTTTTCCTCTGCAAATTGCATCTCTTTAAGCTGTTACTGTTTTACTACAGCAGTTTTACTCGCATTTTTTTTTCAAGTGTCAATAAATTTAGTATTAGTGATTCGCTATGAGCACCAATATGAAAGGGAGGGGGGGGTACTTTAAAATATTTTGTGATGCGTATTCTGCGGAATTCCCGTGTATTGCAAAATCTTCAAAAAATGAAAAATATGCATTTTGCACTGCATGTCATGTAATTTCAGCATTTCGCGTGGTGGAAGGACTGATATTACTAATCATATTTCTAGTGCCCAGATCCAATGTTGACTGAGTGGAAAAAAAAAATACGAAATTACCTTCCTTTGAAATTAAAAGTTTTAATGAACTGGATGCGATTCGTGCAAAATGTTTGTTCACTTCGTCTTTAGTTGAGCATACATACATACATATCACTAAGCTGTTCTCTGAGATTCAGAGGTTAGCTCCAAAAAGAAATACAAACTTTTAGATATTTTTACTTACTGTTGTCGTATCAAACTTCTCCATTTACAGCGATCTTGACATACAACTCGTGCTTCACTAATATCCATTATACGCCATACACAAGATCTTTTATACTTCATACTCATAATCTTTTTCTCATGCAGACACTCCTGAATCTGATCCACCCATGTCTTCCTTGGCCTTCCTCTGCCTTTCCTTCCTGCCACTTAGGCTGAAAATATTTTCTTAGTAAGCATTTCATCACTCATTCTTTCAACATGGCCAAACCACCAAAGCATATTGGTCTCCACCTTGCTAACAACATTTTGCTTCACATCACACAACTGCAATACATCTTCATTCCTCACACAATCAGATCGTGTCTTGCCACAAACCCCACGTAAGTAACACATTTCTCCAGCACACAAACAACTCCTATGTTTCTTCTGCAGTACCCAGGTTTCACTACCATACATCAGAGTAGGAACAATTACACTTTCAAACACAGCCATGCGGGACTCTCTAGAGAACCCATCATTCCTGTGAAAACCTCCAAGAGCAGCTATGACTTTCAAAGAAGAATTCACTCTCCTACTGATTTCGCCATCCAACTTGTTCTCTCTGTCAAACATGCTTCCTAAATACACAAACTCACTCACCTGGTCAATCACAGTGCCATTTATACTTACATTACATTCAGTGCTACCCGTTCCTCTCTCAAACACCATAACTTTAGTTTTTCCCTTATTTATACTCAGTTTGAATTTCATGCAAACTTCGTGCATCCGAGTCAACATAATCTGCAACTCACTTTTGCTCTCTGCCAACAGGACAGTGTCATCAGCATACAGCAATCTGCACACACGAATATCACCAAGACATATTTATGCATGCATGCATCCATAAATATATTAAATAGCTATGGTGACATTACACAACCTTGTCTAACTCCTGCACCAACGGAAAACCATTTTGATAACACACCATTCACTCATACACAAGCTCTACTACCAGCATACATGGCTTTTACACTATTAAGTAGATTCCCAGTAACACCATATTCATTCAATACCTTCCACAAAAGTGTCCTATTCACTCGGCCGTAAGCTTTCTCTAAATGTATGAAGGCAGCAAAAACTTTCTTACCAACAGCCAGATACTTTTCAATCATTATGCGTAATGCAAAAATTTGGTTAGTGCAGCCTTTACCAGGCATAAAACCACTCTGAACATCCCACACTTTCAATGATGTTAGACCCCGTACTTTTTCAATAACAACTTTACCAAACACTTTCCCTGGCACACTCAGTAGGCTAATACCATGATAGTTCTTGCATTCAGTCTGATCACCTTTTCCCTTATACAAGGGAACAATGATAGCATCCTTCCAATCGCAAGGGACCATTCCTAACTCCCAGCACAACTGGCAAATTTCAGTTAACCAGTCAATTATAGAGTCACCACCATATTTCAACATATCTGCAGTTATGCCATCAACTCCCAGAGCCTTACCATTCTGAAGAGATTTTAGAGCTTTACACACTTCTTCTCTTGAAATCCCTCCTGTGCTTTCATCCCTCATTGTGATATCATCTGCGTCTTTCTCAGAATCATCTTTGCTTTCCTGATCTAATAACTCACAGAAGTATTCACCCCATCTGTCACTTAACTCATTGGGCCAATGAGTTAAGTGACAGATGGGGTGAATACTTTCCCCAATCTCATTCTTCACACAACTTACAACTTTGTTTCCCCAAGTTTTCCTGAGTCTCATGTACTTCCAGAAGGACTTCCTATCTTTCCAAAAAGCCAGTTCATGCCTTTCCACTTTCTCCTTCCTATCTTTTGCCTTACTGTGGTGAACCAGTTTAGCAGCTTCACGCTTCTTACAGCGATATTCAATCTCACTATTCCACCAAGCATCACCTCTATTGTTACCCACTATTGTGGTGCCACAGACCTCTTTAGCAGCAGTGACAACACAGTTCTTAAAAAATTCCCACTTCTTTTCTACATCCCTCTCACCAGACTTCAGATCCTTCAGTTGTTCTCTGAGCAAGTCAGAATACTGCTGATGATCTTCAAGGAGCCTATCAACCTTTATTCTTTCTATCCTGGGTCTCTTCCTATTCCTTTTTCTCCAACCAACATTAAGTTTCACTTGTGACACTACCAAGTAATGATCAGAACCATCATCTGCACCTCTCGTCACACGGGTGTCAACAACTAAGTGTTTCAAACGCTGATCGTAGACAACAAAATCTATCGCACTGTTTTGACCAAGAGTACGATTTTCCCAAGTATATGTGTGGATATACTTGTGGTTGAAAAATGTATTAGATACACACATACCATTCTCAATGCAGAGTTCAATTAATCTTTCACCATTATCATTCACACAAGGATCATTAAACTTACCGAGAACATTGTCAGAAATTGCATTCTGCACACCTACTCTAGCATTGAAATGCCCTGCTATTATAACTTTTTCTTTAGCATCAAACTGGCTCAAAACAGGTTTTAGCTCATTCCAGAAATCTTCCTTCTTATCAGAAGATTCCGAGTCACAAGGAGCATACACTACAACAATTACAATTCTCTGAAGTTTCACTTTCGAATGAATCCAGAGAATTCTCTCACTTACGCAACTATAGTGAATCAAATTGTTCTTCATCTTTTCACTTAAAATCACACCTACACCAGCCTGTCCTCTCATATTATCCAATACTCCAGATCACACACTCACCGTGACATTCACTTCTTGTACCCGAATTTCCTTCTTTTTGGTTTCACTTACACACAGCACATCCAGTCTATACTTATTCATCTCCTGAGTCACCTCACTCATCTTGCCATTTATACCTCTAGTATTCCATACACCAATCTTACATTCACTCAGCCGAGATCTCTTTCTCATACGCCGTTTGGAAAGTCCAGGTCGATTCCGTGGTCGACCGTCCTTCTCAAGTGTGGTAGGTCCACCATATCCCACACTTGAGTCATTCTTAATATTTATTTTTGTCTTTTTAATCAGGTAAGTACATCAGTGTGGGGGATTAGCCCACAGCTGAGGGTTCCAGTTGGTCATTCAACCTAAGGATTCTGGAACATAACCCAGTGAGTTGGGGTCTTTTCGCCAATGTCACACAGAACTAGCTTGCACACAGAACTAGCTTGAGCATAATTTACCAATTAGTGTCATTCATTTATTTCATTTTTTTTATTTGACTGTCTCATCATTTGTCTCTCCGTAAGATAATCCTAGCATGAAAATGGTTTGTTTTTGAAAACATTTTGGTTTGTTCCGTGACGGCGTGGGATACGATCCTATTGGATTTGGATGTCAAAGGGTGTGGAACATTCTTCCCTTTAGATGCAAGCTTCCATAAAAATAAATTTTTATCTCTTTATAGATCATAATGATATAGCATACATAGTAATGAGAAATTCTGTATGGATAATAAAAATAAACGTGCCAATAAATTCAAACATCTGTAGTCATATCAATTAAAAGTTGATACTTGAGTTAGGTAACATATCATTTTTTAATCGATATGTTCAGTACATTTAATCAATATGCACGACAAGTAATTTCATTGGATATATCGATTAAAAATTTCATCGAATATATTGATTATTATTTTTACGATTTTTGGTTTCCGAAAGTTGGCAGGTATGCCTATATCATAAAATGGGGCCATTAGACATTAATCAACAACATCAACAAAATTCTCTCTTTGTTGTTACCATAATATTTTAGCTAAGGCTGAATTTGGTTGGGAAAAAACATCTCTGGAGAATGTCTGGACTCATTCTTGGCTGCAGCACTGCCTTCATTGAGTTGAAACCCTTTACATTCAGGAATGCAACTTCCTGATTTCTTCACTATGTAGTATATTTCCTTTTAGACTTTTTGGTTAGTTATTTGCATCTAACATGTTAGAACAGCTTGGAAGATCAACGTCTTCACTGGAAAGAAGGCTTTTCTGAATAGTCCTTTTGAGACTCACAAATGCACCTGGGCAGATTGGTGTGTTATGTATCTTATTTTTTCTTTGTAAAGAAACTCACTAAGTTCTTCTCTAAGATTCAGAGGTTAGTACCACAAAGAAATACAAACCAATAAATTGTTAACTGATTATTTTTTTACTGTTGCTGTATCAAACTTCTCCATTTACAGCGATCTTGACACACAACTCGGACTTCACTGTTGTCGTCCATTACTTGGTCGTAAGCTACGAAGGCAGCAAAAACTTTCTTACCAACAGCCAGATATTTTTCAATCATCATGTGTAATGCAAAAATTTGGTTAGTTCAGCCTTTACCAGGCATGAAACCACTCAGAGCATCCCACACTTTCACTGATGTAAGACCCCATACTTTTTTGCTTACATACAGCACATCCAATCTGTACTTCTTCAATCATCTCATTCATCTTGTCATTTATACCTCTAGTATTCCATACATAAATCTTACACTCACTCAGCTGTGATCTCTTTCTCATGCGCCTTTTAGAAATTCCAGGTCTATTCCATGGTGGACCGTCCTTCTCAAGTGTGGTAGGTCCACCATATCCCACACTAGAGTCCTTTAATTTATTTTGTCTTTGTGTCTTTTTAATCAGGTAGGTACATCAGTGTGGGGGATTAGCCCACAGCTGACGTTTCCAGTTGGCCATTCAACCTAAGGATTCTGGAACAAAATCCAGTGAGTTGGGCTCTTTTTGCCAATGTCACACAGAACCAGCTGGCATTTCTCCAAAATTCACAGAGGCCCTTGTTGATGTTCTGTGTGCCATTGCCCACGGAGTGCCCCGAGGAGGCAAACTCATCTCTCACTAAGACCACCCGCCTCTGTCAAACATGCTTCCTAAATACACAAAATCATTAACCTGGTCAATCACTGCCAGTTAGACTTATCTTGCATTCAGTACTAACAGTTCCTTGCTCAAAAACTATAACTTGTTTTTATCTTATTTATACTCAGTTTGAATTTCATACAAACTTTGTACATCCGGGACAACATACTCTGCAACTCACTTTTGCTCTCTGTCAACAGGACTGTGTCATCAACATACAGCAATCTGCACGCATGGATATTACCAAGACGTAAACCAATAGTGCCTCTAAATATATGAAAGAGCAAAAACCTTCTTACCAACAGCCAGATGCTTTTTGATCATCATGCATAATGCAAAAATTTGGTTAGTGCAGCCTTTACCAGGCATAAAACCACTCTAAACTTCCCACACTTTCTTTGGTGTAAGAGCTTTTACCTTTTCAATAATGACCTTACCAAACACTTTCCCTGGCATGCTCACTAAGCTAATACAATGATAGTTTTTGCCGTCAGTAGGATAACTTTTCCCCTCATACAAGGGAACAATGATAGCATCTCTCCAATCCCAAGGGACTATTTCTTACTGACCCGGAGGCAAATTTCAGTTAACCAGTCAATTACACAGTCACCACCATATTTTAACATTTCAGCAGTTAAGCCTTACCATTCTGAAGAAATTTTAGAGCTTTTCACACCTCTTCTCTTTAGATCCCTCCTGTGCTTCCATCTAAAGTATCATCTGCCTCAAGGGATTTTCTATAAAATAGACCTAGAGTATTTTACATTGATTCAAAAATGTTAACAAAGCCAACAATTCTGTTGTGTGCTCTGTTTAAATTAATGTCCCTTTCTTGTAGGTCTAAGCTTTGTTCAGACCATGCTTGGAAGGCATCACACATTAGTCCTAAATCTGAAATGAACTCAACAGATGTTATTTTTCCAAGCAAACCTTCGTAAGTGCATCTCTGCAGTGGTATAAGTTCTAAGTGCTGTCTTCTAACCATTCATCCGAGATGAGTCTGGGTTTGAATCTCGGGTGAAGCACGAGTGGTGACTTTGACTTACAGCACTGGCTCTCTCTCTCTTCCCTGAAACCAGTGGTCCCGAATTAGGGATAGGCAACTGATTATATAGCCCATTGTGTTGCTCATGGTAGTCATTTAGCCCCGAAACAAAAGAAAAAAAAATACAACCTTTTTTTGTGTCCCTGTTTTAATTTTTTGCTTCTTTGAAATGAAGCACCAATGCCTTGTAATACTGCCAAACAGCCATAACAGACTGAAGATTAGATGCAGCTCCAATGTGTACCCAGAACTCAATTTTTAAATTATCTCAAGTCCTGTATAGTTGTGCACAATTGTAGCTCTCTTGCATTTTTTGACAATACATGGCATGCAGCATATACCTTGTCTAGAAAACTTTTTAATCTGCCAGTTCCTGCCACATCTTTTGTGGAATCATGTACTGCCAACTCCGGTCTGTGATTGGCACAGTGCCTCTCAACAGTAGAAGGAGATTTATCTTTAAATAATTTTGAGACACTACCATGAGACCCAAACATCACAGCTGCTGCATTACAAGTTAGTGTACTAACTTCTATGTAAGAAATTATTATGTCATACCAGGGGCTCACAAACTCGAGGTTTGTGAGCCCCACTCCAGAAAATTTGTGTATTGCAGTACATTACTCCTAACTCCTTACCGCTTCAGAAAATTTGTTTAGAGTATTGTTATCTTCTGTCAACGAATTCAATTAAGCGGTGGATTAAACAGCTTAAAGAAACTGGCAATGTGGAACATCGTGGAGGAGCCGGTAGGCCTAGCGTCAGCGGTGATACGGTTGACCAAGTTAATGAAAGTTTCCGATGAAGCCCCAGGAAATCTGTTCGTAAAGCAAGCAGAGAACTGTGCATTCCGAAATCGACAGTTCACGATATCTTGCACAGGAAATTAAAGTTTCATGCTTATAAAATTCAAATAGTGCAAAAAGATGCATGTAAATGATCACATTCTGCGATAAGATTTCGCTGTGGATATGCTGAATCGAGTGGAAAATGACAAAAACTTTCTCAGTACTGTAATTTTTAGTGATGAATCCACATTTCATGTATCAGGTATTGTGAATCATCACAACTGTAGGATATGGGGCAGTGAACTGCCTCATGCTGCTATTGAACTGGAGCGTGATTCTCCAAAAGTTAATGTGTGGTGCGCCCTATCAAAAAGAGAAGTGATTGGCCCTTTCTTCTTCGAAAAAACCATAAATGGGGAGTATTTACTTGGATATGCTAGAAAATTTTGCTATACCCCAGATCAAAAGATATGACGTCATTTTCCAACAAGACGGCGTGCCTCCGCATTGGTCAACATGTGTACGTAAGTGCCTAAATGAGCATTTCCCCAACAGATGTATTGGGTGTGGTGGTCCCATTCCGTGGCCTCCTCGCTCTCCAGATCTAACTCTATTGGATTATTTCATGTGGGGTTACGTGAAGGATAGTGTCTATCAGATGCCTTGTACAGATTTACAAGAAGTGAAGCAGCATATCACAGCTGCTATTAATTCCATAACTCCTCGATGCTTGCCAATACATGGCATGAAATTGAGTATCACTTGGACATACTACGAGCAACCAAGGGATCTCACATAGAAATTTATTAACTTGTGTAGTTACATTGTAAGTTAGTACTGTCAGTTTCTTTCTATCTGTTTAATGTTTTGTTTTATATAATTTTGTAATGTGTCCAATGATTCTCGGACTCCCTGTAATGTACAATTTACCCTCTACGGGTTGCAAATGTATAATATGTTTTTCTCAATATCTCTGCTTCTAAAAGTCTGATTTGAAAAAAAATCTTTGAAGACCAGATGCCATTCGCTTTGTGGAACATTTTGCATCTACTCCTGGATTTTTTAAATTCTTAATTCTGATGCTAGGTGACATTAGCATATATTTCTGTTTGCAACTGTTGTCCACTTCTAGAACACCTATTTAAAAATTCATTTTCCACTGTATGCCATGTGCTGTGGTGATTGATGATTAAAAACATTACCCTCTTTAAATAATGCACAATTTCCCCACCAGGGAGCTTATATATAGGTTTTTATCTTGCTGTCTCTGCGTGCAGAAGTTGTATTTGAAAAATTACTTCTCCTTCATATAGCTTTTGCTATGAAGAATATGTTGTGCATATTTTCTGCATTTTTATTATTCACAATTCTGCTGCTGTTTTCATCAGCATGAATTTTTATTTGAAAGAGTGTCTTCAATTCTAAAAATTCCATGGAAAAATCCTCTCTTGGTAGAGTACTCTTCATTTTGAAGAATATTTTGCACTCATTTTGTGCTTTAAGTGACATGCAGCTTTCCCTGCTGGGGGCACAAAGTTATATAATTTTTTCTCCATATTTTTCTTCACATTGTTTGATTTGAAAAATCCATTTTACCTTGGATATCTTCAGTTATGAAAGAAACAATTTGTGCACATTTTATTTTTTATTTTTTTATAGCGCACATTTCAGCTGCTAATGGCAAAAAGTAGTCATTTCTGTGTGTGGATGTTTTACTGATTGTAGGAATCAGTTTTATTTCTTTTTCGTAACCAGTTCCATACACTGAACACTGCTGAAACTGCATAATTTAAATTACTTGTAGATTTTCTCTAGCTCTAGGGGGCACAAATATATTCTCCTTTTTGTTTTGTTTTTTCATTTAAAAATCTACTTTCACATTTTTTTTTCATGTCAGAAAGGATTAAAAACTTTTGCTAATTATGCCTGAAAATTCAGTGTCATCTTTCATGTTTATTATCAGTGTTTGTGTATTGGTTATCATATCAGTGATGTACAAATCAGATGTCTGGTAGATGTTTTTGATTATATTGTAAGTATTTTTTGTATATGGTAATTTTCTGTAGTACTGTTTACTTTCTTCTAATGCTGTTTTTTCAGTATTGCCTTGTCATAGTTTATCCATTAGTTGAAGATTTCGTGTTCTTGGTAACCAAAATTTTTTGCTCAAAAAGTTCTGTCTCTCTTTTTAATGTTTGATGAAAGAGTCATGGTCACCATATATGTTCAAGAGGTAGCTAGTTTTTATTTTCCTGGGTGGTGTCAGTTTTGTAGGTAATATTGAAGGTATGATGGTGGGTTTCCCCCCCCCAAATACTTGACATTTGATTTTCCTATGATTTATCAGTTGTATATTAAGAAGGTTAGTTTGCTATTTTGTTCTATTTCTTGCATGACTTTTATGTATGGGTATACATTGGAGTATGCTTGTGCAAAATATTGCAAAACTTTGATTTCATGTTGCCAAAAAATAAGGATGTTGTCAATATAGCTCAGAAAAAGTGCTAGTAAGTACACATGCATGCCTTAGAAAACTTGAAAATTACATCGTCCTGGAATGGGAAGTGAAAATTGAAAATTACGTCGTCTTGGAATGGGAAGTGAAAATTGAAAATTGCACCGTCCTGGAATGGGAAGTGAAAATTTAAAATTACATCATCCCATTCCAGAACGTTGTTATTTTCAAGTTTTCTGAGGCATGCATGTGTATTGCCTGATTAATTTGGAACCCATCTGCCTGTACATTTATTTGATTATCAAAAGTGCTGGTGTTTTGATATTGATGTTTTTTAATAATTTGCTTTTCAATATCTTGAAGTATCGCTTAACTGCTAATAAGTCATATTAATGAACCCATTAGTGCCCCTGTTTTCTGACAACTTTTCAGAGTTGTCAGTAAACAGGTCCACCTTTCAAGTTTTTTCTGATTCTAATTTAGTGGTTATTTTAAGCAGCAGCAGCAGCAGAAATGGTCTTATGCTGTGGCTATTTATTGGTGATTTTATTCTTCATGATACTAGTAGTTTAGTCAAAGACTGTACACTGAAGTGATAGAAAAACTGGTACAGACGAGCTTATGCAAAATACATAGCAGCACCACCTATGCGCATACTCGGTTGCGTCCGCCAGTGGTATGTAAAGTGATAGACATCCTTGCCAGCTGTCAGAGCTGTTTTCGGCATGAGAATGATAAGTAATAACGATTTAAGTGATTTTCAACGCAGTGTCATAGTTGGCACTCGTGAGATGTGCCATAGTATTTCGGAGGTAGAAACGAAGTTCAGATTTTCACGGACGACCATTGCAATGGTGTACCGTGACTACAAGAATTCCGGCAAAACCACCAACCTACGATACCAGTGTGGCCGTAAAAAGGCATTGGGTGAACGTGACCATCGTCGGCTGTCAAGAATCGTTTCACGCAATAGGCGTGCAACACTCTCGCAGGTATAATTGGAATTCAATAATAGAGCCTCAACAAGCATCAGCGTCCGGACTGTGCAAGGTACCCTGCACGATATGGGCTTTGGGTGCTGACGCCCAACTCGAGTCCCCTTGATGGGTGCACACACAGAGCTATGCACCTCACTTGGGCACGGCAACACCGCCACTGGACACTTGATGACTGGAAACAAGTAGCATGGTCTGACGAGTCGTGTTTCCAACTGTATCGGGCAGATGGGAGGATTCATGTGTGGCGCAAACCCCATGAAGCCATGAATCCCGCCTGTCAACAGGGAACTGTACCAGCTGGTGGGGGGGGTCCGTAATGGTATGGGGTGTGTTTAACTGAACTTCACTGAGACCCCTGGTATGTCTACAAACATCTGTGACCGGCCAATGCTATGTGCGCATGCTTTCTGACGAGGTACACCCGTTCACGTCCTGCATTCATGCTGATGGGTTGGGCCTGTTCCAACAGGACAACGCACCTCCACACAAGTGTCAGGATGACACATTATGGTTAGAGGATAATTCATCTGAGTTTGTGGTATTGGGGTATTGCCATTCCCACCCAAGTCCCCATATCTGAGCGTGATAAAACACATTTGGGATGTCATGTAACACACTTTCGAATACAAGAATCCGAGACCTCAGAATACACCTGAATTGTGGAACGCTCTGCAGGAAGCATGGTGCGCATTGCCTGCAGCATATTTCCAGAAGCTAGTGGAGTCCGTGCCCTATCGTATTTCTGCAGTCCTGCACTCCCGTGGGGGACCTACCAAGTATTAGACTGGTGTACCAGTTTTTCTGGCATTTCAGTGTACATGTATATATATATACAGTTGGATTCATTAATCAACGTGCATAAACAGTAAAATGAGTGTTAGGGATAAGAAGTATGCACCGTTTTCTGCATTTTTATTAATGTGTTCATGTTAAATTGATCTGTCGTGCTGTTTCACATCGCAAACACAGTAAATTTACTGTGAATTTAATTTATTTTTATATCTGGCATAACCAATTTACTTTACTTTGTTAGTTTGCTGTGCATATTTTATGAGGAGCAATTAGTATACGTGTGTGTTAAGAATTAATACATATGGCCATTCAGACTTTAATTACTACTACTGTTGCATAGTTAGTATAGGAAATTTTTTGAACTTCTAACTTAGTGACTTAAACAAAAAATCAGTATTTTATGTAAGTGCATGCCTTTTAATAAAATATTTTTGTAATCAGCCGTGTTTTAACCTGATTCATACACAACTGAATAAAAGTATATTTATTTCAGTTCTGGATGTTCCAAGGGATGCTTCAAAGGTATGCTTTTTTTCCACCTTTGTCTTTTGTTTATTTTGAACTTTTAACTGCAATTAAAAAGTCAAAAATGTCCTTATTAGGTTTTTGTATGTTTTGTGAGAGATAAAATATTGTATGCATTTTAGAAGCAAACTAGTGCTGTGAAAATTGCATGATTATCTAAGTGAAGCATATTATTAAAATTGCAGAATTACTGAAAGATCCTCTTAAACACATTGAGTAGTTGTAATTTAAACTTTGGTGAAGATATAAGGACGTTTGAACAGCGAGAAATCTATCAACAGATGTATTTTTTGAGTTTATTATGAACATTTGAACAGTGAGAATTCTATGAATAGACATAAACTAGCTGTGTTTATTTTGGCATCACGCTTGCATGCATTCATAAATATATTGAGCCGCCATAGTGGCATTACACGGCCTTATCTGACTCCTGCATGAATAGAAAACCATTTCAATAAAATGCTATTCACATGTACACATGCTCTACTTCAAGCAGACATAGCTTTACAAACCTCTTCCTTTGAGATCCCTGCTGTGCTTGCTTTTTTCTTTGTATAGCATGTGCTTCTATCCCTAATTCATCTTTGCTTCCATGTTCTAATGACTCAGTAATAATCATCCTATCTTTCGCATAACTCATTTGGCTTCTGTATCATTTCTTCTGTCCTGTTCTTCACACTTTTTAGAACTTTATTTTATTTTCCCTTTTCTTTCTACATCTCATGTACTGTACAAGGTCTGTCTAGAAAGTATCCAGCGATTAAATATTAAAAAAAAAAGTAGCTGACCTGGGAAAATGGCAATTTAGTCCTCTTAAAGTACTCTCCTTGGGACCTTACACATCTATCCCAGCGTCCCTTCCACTTTTCAAAACAGTCTGCAAGTCATTTCAGGATTTCCATCAGCTGCCTCACTGCTTTCTCCTTAATTTTGTCCACCGTCTGAAATCTACCTTTCAATGGTGATTTCAGTTTTGAGAAAGGCCAGAAGTCACAAGGAGCCAAATCTGGGCTGTAGGGGGAGCTGACAGACCTGGGTGATGCGATGTTTTGCCAAAAAACCCTGCACGAGATGTGAAGAATGGGCAGGTGTATTATCCTGATGAAACTGCCAGTCACCATTTGCCCACAACTGTCGTTGTTTTCTTCTTACTGCATCCCTCAGCCAGCGAAGAATTTGATGTAGTACTCCTTATTTATTGTCTGGCCTCAAGGAGCGTACTCATGGTGGACAACATCTTCATGATTAAAAAAACCTTGTCAACATTGCCTTAATGTTGCTGCGACTTTGCCGCGCTTTCTTTGGATGTGGAAACTTTGGTGACTTCGATTGGGAAGACTGGGCTTTTGTTTCAGGGTCATTGCCGTACACACAACTCATCTCCAGTTATGACCTTTTTGAGGAAATTTGGTTCATTGTTAATGGTTTCAAGCAAGTCCTGTGCAACTTCAGCACAAAATTGCTTTTGCTGTCATGATAGGAGCAACGGAACGAATTTTACTGACCCATGTTTCATGCCAAGACCCTCTGTCAAAATCTTTGAAACAATAGTTCGTGGAATCCCCAGATCTTCTAATTCTTGCACTATCAATCGCTAATTTTCATTGATTGCAGTTCGCACATGCTCAACATTTTCAGGTGTTCTGCTTGTTGCAGGCCTTCCAGAATGTGGATTGCTGTTAACAGATTCCTCGCCATCTTTGAAGTGTTAGCACCACAATTTTACCTAGGCTTCACTCATTGAATCATCCCCAAAAGCCTTCTTAATCATTCGAACAGTTTCCATGGATGAATGTTTGAGTTTGAAACAAAACTTGATGCAGGTTCGCTGATCTACTCACTCGGTCATTTGAATGTGACAGTCACACAGTACACAAGCTCACACAGTGGCTTCTCTCTGCTGACTGAATAGCCCCATGGGAAAGTGAGGTCCCCTGTGGTTGGCTGCCAGAGGGGACCTTGCTGCCAACTTACATCAAGGCAGCATGACTGGTTTTCGAGATATTCAAAATGGCTGGACACTTTCCAGACATACCTCATACTTCCAGAACGATATTATATCTTTCTGAAATGCTGATTCGTGCCTGTCTAAAAGTGGAGCGGGGTGGTGGTGGTGTGTGTGTGTGTGTGTGTGTGTGTGTGTGTGTGTGTGTGTGTGTGTGTGGGGGGGGGGGTTCCTTGGGTCTGGACCTCCCCCTTGAAGGTGGATTGAGTACGAATTTAAAGTAATATATACATTGAAGTGCCAGAAAAACTGGTGCAGACGAGCTTATGCAAAATACATAGCAATGTCACCTATGCGCATACTCTGTTGTGTCCGCCAGTGCGTATATAAAGCGATAGACATCCTTACCAGCTGTCAGAGCTGTTTTCGGCATGAGAATGACAAGTAATAACGATTTAAGCGATTTAAGCGATTTTCAATGTGGTGTCGTAGTTGGCGCTCGTGAGATGTGCCATAGTATTTCGGAGGTAAAAACGAAGTTCGGATTTTCACGGACGACCATTGCAAGGGTGTACCGTGACTACAAGAATTCCAGCAAAACCTCCAACCTACGATACCAGTGTGGCCGTAAAAAGACAATGGGGGAACATGACCATCATCGGCTGTCAAAAATTGTTTCACATGATAGGCATGCAACACTCTCGCAGGTATCATCAGAATTCAATGCTGGAGCCTCAACAAGCATCAGCGTCCGGACTGTGCAACGTATCCTGCACGATATAGGCTTTGGGAGCCGACGCCTAACTCGAGTCCCTTTGATGGGTGCCCGACACAGCCACCCAACACAGGGACAATGTAATTTTCAATTTTCACTTCCCAGCACTGCCACTGGACGACTGGAAACAAGTAGCCTGGCCTGACGAGTCGCGTTTCCAACTGTATCGGGCAGATGGAAGGATTTGTGTGTGGCACAAACCCCATGAAGCCATGGATCCCGCCTGTCAACAGGGAACTGTACCAGCTGGTGGGGGGTCCGTAATGGTATGGGGTGTGTTTAGCTGACCTTCACTGGGACCCCTGGTACGTCTACAAACGTCTATGACTGGCCAATGCTATGTGCGCATCCTTTCTGACGAGGTACACCCGTTCATGTCCTGCATTCATTCTGATGGGTTATGCCTGTTCCAACAGGACAATGCACCTCCACACAAGTGTTGGACGCCACATTATGGTTAGAGGATCATTCATCTGAGTTTGGGGTATTGGGGTATTGCCATTCCTACCCAAGTCCCCAAATTTGAGCGTGATAGAACACATTTGGGATGCCATGCAATGTGCTATCGAACACATGAATCCGAGACCTCAAAACACACCCGAATTGTGGAACGCTCTGCAAGAAGTATGGTGTGCATTGCCTACAGCATATTTCCAGAAGCTAGTGGAGTCCATGCCCCGTCGTATTTCTGCAGTCCTGCTCTCCCGTGGGGGACCTACCAAGTATTAGACTGGTGTACCAGTTTTCCTGGCACTTCAGCGTATGCATATATGAGGCTTTCACCAATGAACTAAATCCTTGAAAACCCGCCTTTAAAAAATTTCTGGCTACACCACTGTGCCTGTCTACCATATCTTTCCTATCTTTTGCCTTACTTGAATGAACCAGCTTTGCTGCTTCATGGTTTTTATAACAATATTCTGTCCTCAGTAACTCTACCTTGTAACCTCCTTGATATTCTTCTTCTTTACCACTTCTTTAATTTCACTGTTCCGCCAAGCATTGCATTTAATGCTACCCACTGTTGCAGTCGCACTAACCTCTTTAGCGACGGTGATAACACAGTTCTCAAAGCATGTCTGCTTCTTTTCCTTTTTCCTCTTGCACACCTTCAACTGATTCAAGCATTCACTCAGCATGTCAGAGCAATGCCAATGTTATTCAGAAAGTTTTTATTCTTTTCAGCACAGGCATCTTCCTATTCCTCTTCCTCCAACCAGCATTTGACTTCACTTGTGGCGCTAACCAGTGGGTGGCGGTCAAAACGCTTACAATCAAAACACCGACAGTTCAAAAGGCTGACAGTTCAAAACACTGACAGTTCAAAACACTGACAATCATAACACCAGCAATTATACGGACTAATATCATTGTATGGCGAGTACAGGAACTTTACTCTGAGCGATGACAACATCAGAGTGGGTGGGAAGGGGATGACTACACCCAATCGATGGATGTGCTTCCCCTAGCGGTGAACGATGGAACTTTATTAATTTCTAGTCCTACCGACGGGTACATAATTTTATTCTGAGTGATGGCAACATCTGAGTAGATGCATAGCTGTTGGGTATGGCGATGTTTTTGTGCTGCCCCTAGCGGTGAACGATGAAACTTTATTATTTTTATTCCGAGAGATGGTAACATCAGAGTGGATGCACAAATGGGCGGCTGATAGCAGAGGATGACAACAACCAAACCATGCTTACGTGCTGCCCCTAGCGATGAATGATGGAACTTTATTAATTTTTATTTCAAGCGATGGCAACATATTTTTATTCCGAGCGATGGCAACATCTGAGTGGATGGGTGTGAAGGGGGATGCATAGGTGTTGGATATGTCAATCCTTATGTGCTGCCCGTAGTGGTGAACAATGGAACTTTATTAATTTTTATTCCGAGTGTTGGCAACATATTTTTATTCTGAGCGATGGCAACGTCTGAGTGGATGGGTTCGAAGGGAGATGCATAGGTGTTGTATATGTCGATGCTTATGTGCTGTCCCTAGCGGTGAACGATGGAACTTTATTATTTTTATTCTGAGAGATGGCAACATCAGAGTGGATGCACAAATGGGGGGTGATAGTAAGCAATGGCAACAACCAAACAATGCTTATGTGCTGCTCCTAGCAGTGAACGATGGAATTGTAATAAATTCTATTCCGACCGACGGCAACATATTTTTATTCTGAGCGATGGCAACACCTGAGTTGATGGGTTGGAATGATATGCATAGCTGCTGGATATGTTGATGCCTATGTGCTGCCTCTAGTGGTGAACGATGGAATTTTATTATTTTTATTCCGAGAGATTTCTACATCAGAGTGGATGCACAAATGGATGGGTCATACAAGGGGATGACAACAACCGAGCGATGCTTATGTGCTGCCCCTAGCGGTGAATGACGGAACTTTATTAATTTTCAATCCTAGCAATGGCAACATATTTTTATTCCAAGCGATGACAATATCTGAGTGGATGGGTGGAAAAGGGATGCATAGGTGTTGGATATGTTGATGCTCATATGCTGCCCCTAGCAGTGAACGACGTAACTTTATTATTTTTATTCTGAGAGATGGCAACATCGGTGTATGTGCATAAATGGGTGAGTGATAGAAGGGGATGACAACAACCAAATGATGCTTATGTGCTGTCCCTAGCTATGAACTTTGTCATTTGAAGAGACAAATTCTTCAGTGAAACAGGAAGTGCTTCTGAAATGAACAACAGCGCTGCTTCTTTTCCTACCAATTTAGCTGTGCACATCCACTTCTCATGGTATATCTCTTGGCAATCTATCCGAACACCACTTTTTATTGGCAGGAAATAAGTTGGTAAAAGTGAGTGATTTCACAGGTACTGTTAGGGTTCGTATTTGAAATTGTACCATGAAAGACTTGGAACTATACCCTTCCCAATATGGCGTCCCTATGTCTGCTCAGACATTTAAGGAATTCATGGCCAACTGTTATATCTACGACGGAAGAAATGAAATCGCCGTATTCAACAAAGAGTTGTTTATGAACTGTTCCCCTTCTCCTCGAGAAATCGGTTACCGTTTCCAGCAACTTCACCTACAGTGTAATGACTCATTGGTGTTGAATCAGTCGTCAATGTCATTAACAAGTGCCCAATTTTGAACTCTGAGAGATGTGTGTGAAAAAATTATAGTTTGAACCCCTTTTCCAGGATATAGTGGTACAACATCAAGGAACTTTTGTTGCGTTTCCTGAAAACATCAAGCTAATCAATTCCATTCTCATGGATGTCATAAGAGTTCCGTCAAAGAAAATGTGGGAAAAGTATTGTAATGCATTGAATGCAGGGGTTGATCTTGTACTACAGCGTCCCTCCTTCAAACGGGAGCTCAGAACCATCTGATGTCACAATCTTGAAGCTGCGAGTGGAAACAACGCAGAAAATCTTTGACCCACCCATAGATATCATATAAGAGACTAGTTTGGCTGCCTGCTATTTCTGCAACACACTTACAATGTGGCATCAACTAGCCACATTGAGCGGGTCAATTGGAGAAAGGACTCTGTTATGTCTATGCATGTTACAAGATATACAAAATGGCAAGTGCATGTTCTGCAATAAATTGCAGTGTCAGGGATAATAAAAACAGCAAAAAAAAAAAAAAAAAAAAAAAAAAAATCTGGTGTCATTTCTCAGGAGAGTGTTTGTAGTCAGTTTTACGAATTTTAAGATTTCTGTCCAATATTAAGTTGACCCAATGGTAGTGTGTAAGATTTATCTGAGTGGAATATATCACCTGTTAATCTGTAATAGTGTTCAAGTATAGTTAATATTAATTACAGTTTGTGTTGAATAAAAATAATTCTAGGTTAATCACTTCATACTGTATTAGCTACATATCTCTACAAATAAATGTAAGTATCAAAAATTTTTTGAAATTGCATATTGTTTATTAATATTACTTAAAATGCTTTGAACTGCAAAATGTAAGTTGCTTATGTCCTATACCCTAGACGAAAGATATGTATGTCATATACACTGCTGGCCACCGAAAATGCAACACCAAGAAGGACACGAGATAGCAAAGCCAGATTTACTGGACACATAACAACAGATACAAAAATGAAACGATTGAGCTTACAGGCCCGGGCGATTTGCGGAACACCCAGACATCAGTAGTTCGTGTGGCCCCCATGGCTGGCAATAACGGCCGCTACATGCCGCAGCATCGAATGAAAGAGGCTTTGGATGTGGGCTTGGGGTATGTCGATCCAGGCTGCTTCCACATGTTTCCACAGTTCATCAGGCGTAGCCACGGGTGATGCTTGCTGGGCCACTCAGTTGTCGATCAGCGACGAGTCATGTTCGATGGGCGAAATATCGGGAAAACAGGCAGGCCACGGCAGCAATGACACCTGGTGGGCCGTGAAGAATTGTTGCACGATGCGTGCCACGTGCGGGCACGCATTGTCCTGTTGAAAGGTGGCCGCTGGCAGGTCTTGCAGGTAAGGGAGGACTACAGGCTCCAGAAAGTCGAAGATGTAGCGGTGGCTGTTAAATGTACCAGCGATGCGTACCAAAGGGGTGCGGGTGTCATATCCAATTGCGCCCCAAACCATAACGCCAGGCGACAGACCGGTATGGCAATGCATAATGCAGGCGTCATACAGTCTCTCGCCGCAGTGGTGCCACACGCGGATCCGACCATCGTGGTGTTGCAGGCAGAAGCGGGATTCGTCGGAGAAGACAATGTTGTGCCATCCGTAGTCCAGGTGCGGCGTTTAACGGCCCACTGTCGCCGCTCTCGCCGGTGGTTTAACGTCAATGGTAATCGGAGCAATGGGCGCCGTGCGACAAGTCCCCACTCCTGCAGACGACGTCGAACGGTACGTGCTGACACAGGTTGTTGCGCAACACACCCTAATTCCTGCGCTAACGTTCGTGATGTGGCGGTGCGAGCCGTCAATGCTCGCCGCACAACATGTGGGTCCTCTCGTTTGGTGGAGTGCCGCGGCTGCAGCAAACGCTCACGTCGGTCCGTCCGTCCCTCCTGCACCCACCGAATCCATACTCGCCTCACTGTGGCTGGATGTCATCCCACACGGGCGCCGTTGTCTCGGTACGATATACCGCTGTCGTGATTAGCCACTATTCGTCCTCTGTCGAACTCCGAAACGTGCTGGAATGACTGCCATATTCTGCGACGAGGCATCAGGAAGCTTCCCACGCACAGGTCCAGCAGCACAACACACTTCCACTACTTACACCCCGCCATCTGTGCACCCTTCTTATAGTGCTTCTTGGTGGCGTGCCGGGTGCACATGATTTGCATATGCCCCCCATAATCATTTTCAAGTGCTGCTCGTCTTTGTTTCTTAGAAGCCGTTTTTCCTCATAAAATACTTCAATGTCTTTATCAGGATGACTTGTGGTTGGTGCATATACTTGAGTTATCTGAATCATTTATCTTTTTGAGAGTTTGATAATGAGTCATGCATCTCTGTCCGGCGAACTTTCAATTTCTAGAACATTGTCCTTCAGTTTCTTGTTTATTATGAATCCAACAGCACTAGTTCTGCCAGTATCAGTTCCATCATAGTAGAAGAGATGTCCACTTTTTAGTTTAGTGAGATCTCCTTTTCTTCTTACTTTACTTAGCTCAATGATGTCCCACTTGATCCTTTTGAATTCCTCTTCCAATTCAAGGAGCCTTGAATCAGAAGATAGGGAGCGTCCATTATACGTAGCCAAGGTCACCATCAGATGGCAGCCTAGTTCAAATTTCCGGGGATTCTTAGCACCCTCTGCGTTCATGTCGCACTGGCCGCTGCCTTGGCCAGGTACGTTCTAGCTACCAGAGACTGAGGGCCAAGTTTAAAGTTGTGGAATCATTTTGGGAGTGTTTGGACATAAATCACTACTCTGTCCAGACGTGTTGGTGAGTGTGGGATAGTATTTCCTGTAATCTCGGTGGTACAGTTATACCACTATTTGGCGGTCGCCAGAGCCCTTTAGTGGGAACAGAATGAACCACGAGAAGACAGGATGACATTTATCAAGGACAGGCTTTAAAGTTTATATATATATATATATATATATGCACTCACGGCCAATGAAATGTGCACACCTAGAAGAAAACATGCTACAACCACGAGACTGTACAAATGACTAGAGTGCGTACTGGTATGCACATGATCCACGTTTGGTGCGATTGCGCATGACCGCACACCGTGTGGTGGCTCTGCAAGCACGAACCGGCAGCCTTGTAAACTGGCGTGTAGTCGGTGCCCCATGAAACAAAAAGCACCGGCCAACGCAAGCAAGAGTACAGAGTGATAAGAATGCCGGGTAGACGCCACAGACATCTATTTACGCAACTTACAGACTTTGAGAGAGGCTTGCTCTAGCCCGCCATGTGGATCATTCTGACCATACCATCTGACTGTGTTGGAAGCAGTGGACATGTGACAACACTGACACACGGCGGAGCGTCCCCGGACAGACCAGGACCACCACCGGTGTAGAGGATCGACGGATCGTGCGCCAGGCACGAACGGATCCCACTGGGACCCTGTACACTATACAGGCAGATGTAGTGGTTCCTGTGCACCCACAAACCATTTCCTGACCCCTCGTGGAAGTGAATCTGCGATCCTAGCGCCTCTCACTTGTGCTGCCATTAACACCGGATCATCGCCGGCTCCGTGTGCAGTGGTGCCAGGCCAGAGCGACGTGGAACGCCACAGATTGGTGACTTGTGGTGTTTAGCGATGAGTGCCGCTTCGTTTTGGGGACAGATGATCATCGTTTCCGGGTGTGGAGGTCCTCGGGTCAACGGCACAATCCCAACCTCGCTATCGAGCACCACACCCACCCCATTGAAGGCATTGTGGTCAGGGGAACCATAGCCTACGATAGCCGATCAGCTCTAGTAGTGGTATGTGAATCATTGAAGGGCCAGCGATATGTGGATGAGATCCTACGGCCCCATGTTCTCCCATTCCTGGCCTGGATTCCAGGTGCGCTATACCAGCAAGATTGTGCCCGCCCACATACGGGTCGGGTTTCCCAGGACTGCCTACGTCATTTCCAGACACTTCCATGGCCTGCCTGCTCCTCCGGACATGTCCCTATCGAGCATGTGTGAGACCAATTGAAACGCCAGCTGCCGCCTTGTCGCACTGTCCGAGATTTGGATCACACCATCCAACACGTGTGGGACAGTCCATGCCGGACCATATTGCAGCATGTATCACCGCGGTATTGAAGATGGCCGGACTGTGTGCCACAGATCCCTCTGTAATTGTCCTACAGCTCTGTTTTGCCATCATGTTTATCATTCATCTGTATCATTACGTCCATAAAATTTCAGTTCAATCCAATGCCTTGTTCTTGGTGTGCAAATTTCCCTGTCAGTGAGTGTATATATATATATTAGCTTTTATCGTGAACTTCAATGTCAAATCAAGGTCACTAATGCCATCTTTGAATTATCTCGAACGACTTACATCCAGTGTCATGACTTTGTCACTCTGCAAACAAATTGAAATAAAACTCTCAGAAAGTGAAACAAAAAGCATGAATTAGTGAACATTTAAATTCGAAACAAGACTTGGCTGCGTTTACATGCTTTTCAGGCCTCAACTTTGTCACCACTTTGGCTAAACATCAACAAGAATGAAACCGTGTAATCGTCAAGGCCTGAAATACAACCATCTTCCATCACTAGTAAACAAATAAGGTAGAAGAGTAAAGGCTTCTGAGAAATAAAAACACATATGTAAAAAATGAACTGGAGGTAATCAGGGAAAAATGCCTAGACCACATGCTAACATAACTGGGGCTGATCCTGTACTTTGGGATAGAATACTGGATTGTTTATTGTCAGGTGACAGCAAACAATAAATTTATATTACCAATTACAACTATTACTTCTGCAAATTAAGTGACAATAAATTTACTTCTTTATCAATACATACTATCCAATGGTACTGCCCATGGAAACATGATCTTTGTCGCATATATTTCCCATCAATCGGAGTAAAAATTAATGCAGTTCCATTCTTCACCGCTAGGGGCAGCACATGAGCATCCACATATCCAACAGCTATGCATCCCCCTTCCCACCCATCCACTGAGATGTTGCCATCACTCGGAATAAAAATTCATGCAGTTCCATCGTTCACCGCTAGGGGCAGCACATAGGCATCGACATATCCAACACCTATGCATCACCCATCCCCTCAGATGTTGCCATTGCTCGGAATAAAATTATGTTCCTATCGCTTGGAATAAAAATGAATAAAGTTCCGTTGTTTACTGCTAGGGGCAGCACATAAGCATCGTTTGGTTGTTATCATCCCCTTCTATCACCCACCAATTTGTGCATCCACTCTGATGTTGCCATCTCTCGGAATTAAAAAAAAATAAAGTTTCATCGTTCACCACCAGGAGCAGCACATAGGCATCGACATATGCAACACCTATGCATCCCCCTTCCCATCCATCCACTCAGATGTTACCATCGCTCAAAATAAAGTTATGTTGACATCGCTCAGAATAAATTTATATTGCCATCACTCGGAATAAAAATGAATGCAGTTCCATTGTTCACCGCTAGGGGCAGCACATAAGCATCAACATATCCAACACCTATGCATCTCCCTTCCCATCCATCCACTCAGATGTTGCCATCGCTCGGAATGAATTTATGTTGCCTTCACTCGGAATAAAAATGAATGCAGTTCCATCATTCACCGCTAGGGGCAGCACATAAGCATCGACATATCCAACACCTATGCATCCCCCTTCCCACCCATCCACTCAGATGTTTTCATCGCTCGGAATAAAAATTAGTAAATTTCCGTTGTTCACTGCTAGGGGCAACACATAAACATCGTTTGGTTGTTGTCTTCCCCTTCTATCACCTGCCCATTTGTGCATCCATTCCGATGTTGCCATCTCTCGGAATAAAAATTATGAAGTTCCATTGTTCACCACTAGAGGCAGCACATAAGCATCGACATATCCAACACCTATGCATCCCCCTTCCCACCCATCCACTGAGATGTAGCCATCGCTCGGAATAAAATTATGTTGCCATTGCTCGGAATAAAAATTAATAAAATTCTGTCATTCACCGCTAGGGATAGCTCATAAACATCGTTTGGTTGTTTTTATCCCCCTTCTATCACCCACTCATTTGTGCATCCACTCCGATGTTGCCATTAGCGGAATAAAAATGAATGAAGTTCCATTGTCCACCTTAGGGGGCAGCACATAAGTATCCATTTGGTGTTGTCATCCTCTATCACCTACCAATTTGTGCTCCGATGTTGCCATCACTTGGAATAAAAATATGGTGACATCGGTCAAAATAAAAATTTATGAAGTTCCATCGTTCACCGCTAGGGGGAAGCACATCCATCGATTGGGTGTTGTCATCCCCCTTCCCACCCACTCTGATGTTGCCGTCGCTCGGAGTAAAGTTCCTGCACTCGCCGTACAGTGATAATAGTCCATATAATTGTCGGTGTTATGATTGTCGGTGTTATGATTTGTCGGTGTTTTGATTGTCGGTGTTTTGACCTGTCGGTGTTTTGGCCTGTCGGTGTTATGATCGTCAGTGTTTTGAACTGTTGGTGTTTTGATCGTTAGTGTTTTGTATTTGAACCCTAACCAGTAATGATCAGACCCAACTTCTGCACCTCTCATTACATGAGTCTCAAATGTCTCGGGCACTCACCGTAAACAACAAAATCAATAACATTTCTGCCCCAGAGTACGATTCCTCCATTTATACATGTGAATGTGCTTGAGGATGAAAAACATATTCAATACACGCAACCCATTCTTAATGGAAAGTCCAATTTATCTTTCACTATTATCTTTTGCACTGGGATCATTAAATTTACTCAGAACACTCTCAAAAATGTCAATCTGAACTCCAACTCTTACACTGAAACCCCCTTTTGGAATAACTTTCTGTTTAACACCAAACTGAATTGAAACAGTTTTTAGCTCATTAAAAAAAATCGCCATTCCTACCAGAATGTTCAGAACCACTAGGGTTATATACTACAACAGCATCTATTCTTTGAAGTTTCACTTTCAAATGCACCCACAGAATTCTCTCACTTATGCGACTACAGTGAATCAAGTTAATTTTTTCACTTGAAATCACACCTGCACCAGCTTTTCTGCTTACATTATCCAGCACACCAGATTACACACTCACCATTCTCACCATTCACTTCTTTTATTCCAATTGTTTTCTTTTTAGTTTTGCTTACACATAGCACATCTATCCATACTTATTCATTTCTTCGATCATCTTATTTGTCTGTACATTTATTTCTGAAGTATTTCATACAACAATCTTACACTGGCTCTGCTTAGATCTCTTTCTCATTTGTCGTTTGTTAGAGTCAAGTCACTTCTGTGGTGGGCCAGCCTTCTCAGGTGAGGCAGGCCCACCATATCCCACCCTTGAATCCTTCAGTTTCTTTCATTGCGTCTTAAAAATCATAAAATGTACATCACAGTATGGGGGATTTATCACACGTGACATTTCCACTTGGCCATCCCATCTAAGGGTTCTGGAACAAAACCTAGTGAGTTGGAGTCCTTTGGCCAGTGGCAGGTTGGTTCAAAGAGTCACAAAAGAAACAAAGAAAATATGATATAACCAAACTTCCAAAAGAGTTAGAAAACCATTATTTTGTGTACAATAGGAGATTTCTCTGAAGTTAAAAATTATTGTACAAAGTGACATTTTCAGTCAGTAGTATAGGATTTCTTACTTTATTGTGGTATGTCTTAATGCCACTAGTCATAAACTGCCAGTACCAGAAACAGTTTGTACTAGAATGCCCATGGAGTATCAATGAATGCATATAACATATTCTTACTTCTTTTCCACTTTAATTTTTCTGGACAAATTGTTATAAATGATTGGTATTAAACATAACCAATGAGTTGTTATTGAGTTTCTGAAAAAAGAGGCTTTGCAGTACTTCCCAAATCCATACTAAGCTAAGAAATATCTGGGAATGTTTGATATCAGTGATGTCTGTAGATGGATGAATAAATGTCAAGGTGGGGAAACAAACATTGAAGTAAATCTCAGGGTAGTAGGCCATCAACCTCAAGCACAGATAAAACCAAAGACAGGTTGAAGAGTTGATTCATTCAGATGGGTGCACAACCATCAGAAAAACTGCTGATCACCTGAACTGTGATCAAATGTTATAGACAAGACTACCAAAATTGACTATAGAACTACTCTCTGATTTATACAATCTAAATGCATGTGCCAAACTGGTTCCTTATCAGCTAACACCCGATTTGAAAGAAAAGTGTGAGACATGTACAGAGTTGCTGCAGATGTTTGAAGAACAAGGCAACCAGTTCTTTCAAATTTTGTGTTAGAAGATTAAAGTGGATATACCTTTACGATCCAGATACAAAGAACAACTCATATTTCCCATCAGCAGTCAGCACAGAAGACTATGGTCACTGTTTTCTGGGACAACAAGGCTGTTATACCTTTTTTTTTTTTTCAGTTGTTACAACTGGAATAGTAACACAGTAATTAGTGTATTCTGAGCCTGAAAAAGATTTATGAGGCTATCCGAAAGAGGAGGCTGCTAAAAGACCTGAAATCCATTTAGCTACACCATTAGGCCACACACCTCATTTGTACTGGCATTTGCAAAGATGGGTTGGTCAGTTATGCCACATCCACCCAACAGTCCTGATGTAGCACTGTCAGGCTTCTGCAGGGGTCGAAAAATGCGGTCGCCTGGTTGCCCAGGGCGACCAAAATAATTGTCCAGGCCACCACGGAAAACATCACTGAAAAACATGTACTGTAATTTTCGTTATATAATCCCCGCATAAACGCCGATTAAAAACAAAAGTGCGGCCGCTTGATTTAAAAAACCGCAGGGTAATTGTGCAGGAGAGGGTGTTAATTGGAAAAGGAACTCCCTCGGAAAAATTTTCCTCAGTTCAAGAGTTTGTAAGGAGCGAAGCGGAGAGAAGGTGTGTGTGTGTGTGTGTGTGTGTGTGTGTGGGTAATAATGAAAGACCGCAAAAGTTGTAGGGAGGGACGGCGGGGAGTTACATTGTCTTTGTATTGTTGGGAAACACAAAACGCTGACTGTGCTTGTGCCCTCTCTTCGTCAATCGCCCAATAAAAATATACGCACAGCGCTCGCTGCACGAACCAATATACACATGCATGCCTCATTTCAAAGTTCCGTGTTCTGGATTTCGTGTGGCTTTGTATTTTAGTTCGTCCTTCACCATTTTGACCAGTCTTTGTTTGATATTTTCCTTCATCGCTTTTCGTGATGTCTCCGAAAAGGAAACATTTCAGTTACACTGCTGAATTTAAACTTAAAGTGGGGGCACAGCTGAGGATATGATCGTGTCACTACGCGATGGTTTTCAAAAGGTCAGAAAACTAGAGCACAGTGACAGGCGAAAAGCCGCTGTCTAAAATGTAAACATACCCGTCGGTAAATTCCGCGGGAGAATTCACGGAAGTCCAGACCTATTTTTTTTGTTTACCTGTGTGTAAGCAGACTCCCGTACTTTGAAAGCAAGATTTCTTCCAAAAACTTTCGATCTACATGCGAATATATACAGTATTTCTATGAATTGTTCTGTATCAGCGTTTCAGCATTGGCAATGTGTAATGCAATTAGAACTGCTGAATCGGCGTGATTAAAATTTGTGCTTTATGGATGCCACACCACTAAGCTTTTTTTGTATCCGAAGATAAAAATATATTAAAAAAATTCCTTTAAAAATGAATTTCTTTATTTAGCAAGACCGTTTTTTTTTTATTTCTTCGGACTCCGGGGTCTTTATGTAACCGACTTTTCTCTCGAAAATTTCCGCTTCTGGATCAGCATTTGTGATGAGCGGATTATACGGTGTTTTTTTTTTCTCTGAATGTCACAATCTGCAAGTTTATACACCTGCGCAGATAATACAAAGGTAAAGAAAATTGTGTGAAATCCAGGATCTGGGGATAAACGATGAAAATTACGGTATTTCAAGAATTTGCAAGCCCAGACAAAAAAAAAAAAAAAGAAAAGAGAGTACTTTTTTGTTTGTTGTTGTTGTTTTCTTTTTGCCAGGGAGAGATAAGCAGAGAGTAGAAAATCTTTTTCAACAGAAGTGTACATGACTTTGATATATATATATTGTGTCTCTTTGGTCTAATGAAGAACAGTGTCAGGGGACAAAGGTTTGGTGACACAATTGGGCATTAAAGCTTTTTTAACTTGGTGGGTCACACAGTGCTCTCTAGAATATGTCCAAAGAATATTTCAGTCCTGGGTTCTGAGATGGTGCAAATGTATTTCCTGTGGAGGACATTATTTTGAACAGTAACTTTTCATAGAGAAATACCGGGTGTTTCATTTGGTAGTGACAACTTTCCTGTGGAATAAATCGTTAAAGAATAACGAGAGGGCAATGTAAGTCCGAAACGTCGATCAGCGGGCGACAGGCATTCATGAGGAAGTAGTGGGACGGTGGAACGCGATTTCAGACATGCAGCGATATACCACGGAAGAAAGAGTTTTCTTGGTGAAAAATTGGTTTGCAGAGGGCGGAAACCCCGCAAAGGTGTTACAAAAGTGGGGTGCAGCTTTTAAGAATCGTCATAAGCCATCCCGTGCGTACCTGACAAAATTGGTAGCAAAATTAGAACAAACTGGCAGTGTCGCAGATGACGTGGCAAGCATGGTGACGAAGGGAACAGTGCGGACGGCAGAAAACATCGAAGCCACATGAGAACTCCTCCACGAAGAAGCTGGTACGTCAACATGAAGACTTGTGCAGCAATTAGACAGTAGCCCAGTGTCGGCATGGTGCATTGTGATGTCGGATTTGGACGTTTCCCTACAAAATCCAAGTGCATCAGCCTTTGAGCACAACAGCCGTCCAGCAGCATTATGAGTTTGCAAATGACACGTGTTCACTGATCGATGAGCACAACTTTGATGTGAAGAGCATTGTCTTCAGCGATGAGGCGCAGTTCTGGTTGAATGGCTGCATCAACTGGCAAAATTACCGCATCTGGGGAAGCGAGAAGCCGGCGGTCTGTGTTGTGAAGCCTCTCCATCCGCTGAAGCTAACCATTTGGTGTGCAATGAGTGGTGATGGCCTCATTGGGCCATTTTTCCTGGAGTTCACAGTTACTGTTACCACCTACAGTGGCCTTTTGAAGGATCGTTTTTTCCCTGCTGCAGTTCAGAAAAACTGGATTCACCACCACACGTTTCAACAGGACAGAGCATCGCCATACTCCACAAATGCTGTTCTTGATTTGTTTCACCAGCAGTATGGCCCATGGGCCATCGCCGGACGATTCCCTCAGCGTTTTTCAGCCGGTCTTTCTTGGCCTCCTTACAGCCCCGATTTAACGCCGCTCGACTTCTTGTGGGGCTATCTGAAAGATCAGGTGTACCATGACAACCTGCGAACACTGCCTGACCTCCGACGTGCCATCCAACAGAAAATTGCATGGATCTTGTCGAACATCTTCCCGTCGGTATTCCAGCACTTCAAACCACGTGTTCGCCATGTCGTGACAGCGGATGGTCATCATGTGGAACATGTCATCCATTGATTACCTTTTGCCTACTCTTACTCCTGTAAACATCTTTTTCTTCTTCTGATAAAGTAAGTTAACTTTATTGTCTTTTTCTTTTGTCACTACCCAGTGAAACACCCGGTTTGTATGTACATATATGTACCAATTCCTCTATCGGTTCTAACAAAAAAGTTATTAACTCAGAGGCATTACTTTTAAAATGCCCGTTGTATAACGAGTTGTCTATTTAGAATATGATGACCAGGAGATTCATTCATTTTTCGTTGGCAGACTTACTCTTCTTATGATGGTCATACACCAACGAGCCATTCCATTATGACTACCCCCAGCCTGGAGAAATGAGCATGCCTGGAGACTGAACGTTGGCGCAGGTGAAGTTCACAGAGCAGTATATATACAACCCGAGGACCGGCTTTCGGTTAGTAGAGTGTTCGGAGTCAGAATGGGAAAAGCTGCGGATTTATCGGAGTTTGATAAAGGACAAATTGTGGTGGCATGGCACCTCAGAACTACGATCTCAGAAAGGGTGCGGCTTGTGGGTTGTTCACGTGCCGCTGTAGTGACTACATATCAAAAGTGGTGCACAGATGGCCAAATGACGAACTGTCGTCCACAGCTCATTGATGCCAAAGGGGGAGGAGACTTGCGCATTGTTCATAGCGACCGCAGGACCACAGTGTGACAAATCACCTGCAGCTACAACAGTGGTGATCAGGGCAATGTGTCACAGCACACAGTTCATTGCAGCTTTCTGTGCATGGGCCTGTGTAACTGAAGACCCAGCCGTGTCCCCATGCTCACTGCACGTCATCGCCAACAATCCATGAAATGGGCCCAGGATTATCGAGGTTGGACTGTAGATGATTGGAAGAAAGTGGCCTGGTCTGACAAATCAAGATTCCTGGTGCATCACGTTAGATGGTCAAGCACAGATACGCTGATTACCAACAGAAGCTATGGCACCTGGACGCACTGTTGGGCGGAAACAGGCTGGCAGTGACGGTGTTATGCTGTGGGCTATGTTTTCTTGGGGCACTTTAGGCCCCCATTATTCCAATAGCACAATACCCCACAGCCGTCAGGTATCTGAACATCATTGCGAACCAAGTTCACGCATTCATGGCAACTGTGTTCTCTGCTGGTGATGGCCATTACCAGCAGAATAATGCGCCATGCCACACTGCTGGAATCATCAAGGAGTGGTTTGAGGAACATGCTGGTGGCTTCCTGTTAATGCCCTGTCCTCCAAATTCACCTGACATTTCACCCAATCGAACATTTGTGGTTCAACTTGGAAAAGCGGGTTCACGCTAAATCACTACCACCCCGAAATGTACGGGAACTGGAGGACCTGCTGTTGACATTATGGTACCAGATATCCCAGGATACCTATCGCCACCTCATAGAATCGATGCCTCACCGAGTGGTCGCTGCTTTATGGGCTAAAGGGATTTTTACAGCTTTTTAGGTAGGTGATCATAATGTAATGGCTCATCGGTATATGCAAGTTATAAGCTCAAGTGTGGGATCTTAGACAGTAGAGCTGATGCGAGTCCTTGTTATTGTAGACCCATAATTCCTAATTCATAATACCTCTGTGTGCAGTCTGGCTGGAGAGTCCCTGGTTGGTACCGTGCTGTGGTCAAACACCCACTATGGTTCAGAAACCATGTTAAGTCATTGTTTCAGGAGTAGTCAATCCTCTTACTTTGAGGCTTTGATCCAGGTTGGTTATCTCATTATGCAGCATAAATGGTATCTAGTTAGAAGTTAACAATCAACCACACAATCAATCTTTTTAGTGTTATTCTGAACATAGCACCGATTATTTAAAATTAACTCAAATCCAGGCAAACAGGCAGGAAACATCATGGCTTAAACTTAGTACATCAACACTGCATAAATTTAAGCTGTGCTTGTAGAGTTATCAGACATTAAAGAAAACTATTAAATGGTCACATACATATTTATTAGCTCACTCACTAGCTGACATCAATACTTCTTTGATTTTTTAATAATCAAATGATACTTTAAAAGGCTGAATATGTTTGCAACACCCGTAGTATTATAGGAAGTCGATTTATCGTGCTGAAAGGATATTAAAAACACAGTTTTGCCGTCTTTACACGATTTAAAAAAATTACGGTTAAAATGATATATACATGAGCACTTTCAAGTCCACTGTGGACCCGTCATCAGATGCTGTGGTTGCACTATGCCCTGGGAGGGTATATATTATGTAGTATGCGCACTGACGAAATAGTATGTTTTGGCATGCGCATGCTCACTACCCAATCATGTCGTTTCATTAGAGCAGCCGGTATTGTCTCGTTCGTTGTAATAGTTACAGAGTAGTTTCCATGGCAACGGTATAATGATAGGGGTATCGTCGTTACAGCATTCAGCCCTATGTTTATGTATCAATAGGCTTTCTAACAGGAGGATAGATGAACATGTAGTTGGCGTATGTAACATAGTAACATCGTCCCAGATAGGTTGGTGTTGATTGACCCTTCAGGCATAGTCTTGAAAGGGCGGCGGTGGAGGTGGAGCATGTTTTAACATTATATCTATGTTCAGAGACACGTAAATTAATATTGCGACGGGTCGAACCTATGTACATCTTGTCGGTTACGTCAGCATTCATAGCTTTTAGTGGGATTGCGTATACACCGAATTTGGAATCATGGGGAATCCGATCCCTGTCATTTTTAATATGGGCGAGAATGTTGCACGTTTTTATGCCAAAATCAAAATTAAGTGGACGACATACGTTTTTAGGATATTTGTGACAGCAGGGATGTATGGTAGCTTGCTGACATATGAAGTGCTTGGTATCGTTCTTGATAATGTTGAGTATGATACATTAAAGACACGGCACATTATGGAATTAACTGTGGTAGATGGATAATTGTATAATGCTGCAATATCCATAATTTTTGCAACTTCTAGGTCTCTTTGATCGGTTGAGGATGAATGTGTAACTGCTCGGTGAAACATAAAGTGAAGGGCTGAGAGTTTTTGCCTGAGTGGGTGGTAGGAGTTATAGGGAATCATAGGATATTGTTGCAGTTGGTTTTCTATAAACAGAGTGAGTTACTTCGTTCGTATTAGGGTTTCTTTCCAACAAGATGTCCAGATAGGGTAATGCATAATTGGTCTCGAATTCTGTAGAAAATTTTATGGAACTGTATTTTGTAGACAACAAGCTGGTGAATTCGGTAAGGCTTTCAAGGGTGGACTGCCAAAACAAAAGCACATCATCCACGTATCTCAGGTATAAAATAGGTTTCACATGAAAGTTTGCGAGGACTTCGTTTTCCAGGTCTTGTAACAACAACTCAGATAGAACTGCTGAGAGGGGTGACCCCATAGGGGCCCCTTCCCGTTGACGGTAAATAGTTTCATTAAACCGAAAAAATGTTCTGTTGTACACAAGTCTTAAGGCATTAACAATGCCTTGAATTTCATTATGGGTATAAGTTCCGTGGGCTGATAACATTTCTTCAATGATACGGTGGACAGCAGGTACAGGTACGTTAGGGTATAAGGAAATGATATCGAGTGAGACCATTATAAACTGCGAGGTAGACGGTGTAACAGAATGTATTTTATTTAATGCCTGAGCGGAACTGGTCACCGAGAATATGGATGAAGTGGTTAATGGAACTAGACATTTTGCCAATGCTCCCTCGAGGGGTCTAGTTGGACTTGCATAGGCCGAAACGAGGGCGTACGGGATTACCTGTTTTATGGGTTTTAAGTTTTCCAAATAATTCGGGAACATGGGGCCCAGGTGGTGGGTGCATAGCTTTAGTGATATTTGTAGGAAGTAGACCTGAAGATTTTAACCTGGAGAGGGACGAAATGGTAGCATTAGTGGGATCACGGGTGCAGATGGTATGTGGAATGTTTGCAATTGCCTGGTTCATTTTATCAATGTAGTCAGTTCTATTCATTATAATAACTTGGGAGGTCTTGTCCGCACTGATTATGGAAATATCGGGGTTCTGACGCAGCTGTCTAAGTTGGTTCAGCTCATATTTGAGTTTCTTATATACAGGATTATTGCTAGATTGGTTATGAATAGTCTTGATGGCTCCAGCTACTTGATGTCTAGTGTAGTCTTGAATAGAATAAGGGAGCGCTTTAACAATTTGTTCAATCTGTGGAATAAGCTGAATATCATTAACAACATTGATAGGGTAGGCATACTTAAGTCCTCTATCGAGCGCACTTTGCAGAACTGGGTGCAGTTGTATACCACTGAGGTTGATGTAGGATGTTGAGTTCAGGCACTGCAGATTAGGTAGTGTTCCACGTTTCACAACTCTATTGTCAACTTCTTGTGCGACCAGTTGTCAGAGCTTTTTAATATGTGTTTCCCGTGTTTTAGCGTCCTCAGATAGGCTAATGGCATTGGTAACTGTCAGGATTCTGTCCAGGACAACTGGGTGTGTCCATTTAGCTAAGTTCAAGTGGGCATCATATGTTTGTCGTTGTAAATAGTCCAAATATCCTCTTTTTGCCGAATAGTACTGCCGAGTCTTTAGCAGTCCACCCTTAAAAGCCTTACCGAATTCACCAGCTTGTTGTCTACAAAATACAGTTCCATAAAATTTTCTACAGAATTCGAGACCAATTATGCATTACCCTATCTGGACATCTTGTTGGAAAGAAACCCTAATACGAACGAAGTAACTCACTCTGTTTATAGAAAACCAACTGCAACAATATCTATGATTCCCTATAACTCCTACCACCCACTCAGGCAAAAACTCTCAGCCCTCCACTTTATGTTTCACCGAGCAGTTACACATTCATCCTCAACCGATCAAAGAGACCTAGAAGTTGCAAAAATTATGGATATTGCAGCATTATACAATTATCCATCTACCACAGTTAATTCCATAATGTGCCGTGTCTTTAATGCATCATACTCAACATTATCAAGAACGATACCAAGCACTTCATATGTCGGCAAGCTACCATACATCCCTGCTGTCACAAATATCCTAAAAAACGTATGTCGTCCACTTAATTTTGATTTTGGCATAAAAACGTGCAACATTCTCGCCCATATTAAAAATGACAGGGATCGGATTCCCCATGATTCCAAATTCGGTGTATATGCAATCCCACTAAAAGCTATGAATGCTGACGTAACCGACAAGATGTACATAGGTTCGACCCGTCGCAATATTAATTTACGTGTCTCTGAACATAGATATAATGTTAAAACATGCTCCACCTCCACCGCCCTTTCAAGACTATGCCTGAAGGGTCAACACCAACCTATCTGGGACGATGTTACTATGTTACATACGCCAACTACATGTTCATCTATCCTCCTGTTAGAAAGCCTATTGATACATAAACATAGGGCTGAATGCTGTAACGACGATACCCCTATCATTATACCGTTGCCATGGAAACTACTCTGTAACTATTACAACGAACGAGACAATACCGGCTGCTCTAATGAAACGACATGATTGGGTAGTGAGCATGCGCATGCCAAAACATACTATTTCGTCAGTGCGCATACTACATAATATATACCCTCCCAGGGCATAGTGCAACCACAGCATCTGATGACGGGTCCACAGTGGACTTGAAAGTGCTCATGTATATATCATTTTAACCGTAATTTTTTTAAATCTTGTAAAGACGGCAAAACTGTGTTTTTAATACCCGTAGTATTGTATCACATTGATATGCATCAGTTTTCTTAGTTTGAATTTTGCTTCTTGGTATTTTTTATGCATTTTCAAAATTGTAAACTTGTTAGATATTTCTGTTTTAGAAGTGTGAAACAATAAGAAGAACATGTCTCAGTATTATAACAGACAAATCATATGAGCTTAAAATCTTCTTTAATGGTGTAAATACAAACACACAATATTTACTGAGCTTCCGCAATCCGCTGGGAGGCTCCACTGGGCTTAATTCTTAGAGCTTAGAACGGTCACAAACAATGCTAAAACAATTCATATATATATATATATATATATAGTAGAATCCAGTTAATTCCCAATTATGTGAAGCTTTATCCCAAAGAATTGTTCCAAATAAATGGCTGTCCTGATTGACCAATGGCCCAATTAACTGGAATCTACTGTATAAGTATGAATTGTTTCAGCATTGTCTGTGACTGTTCTAAGCTCTGAGGACTAAGCCCAGAAGAAATCTCCAAGCAGAGGGTCACAGCTCGGCAAATATTGAGTGTTTGTATTTATGCTATTAAAGGAGATTTTAGTCTCATATGAATCATGTGTTATAATATATAGATGGTGTAGTGTATTCAGTAATGTCTCAATATGTTATACCAAGTTTATTTAAACAATTTTTGAGGTACCTCTCATGTACACAGTGTGCCCATTAAGTAATGAGACAAAAATTATTATGTCAAAACAACAAACTATATTTTGAATTGTCACTTACATAGATTCAAAATAATCTCCCTTCAACTTCACACAACAGTGAGATCTTTCGTACAGGTGTTTGAAGGGATGGTGGAAGTCCTGAACTGAAACCTCCTTCAGTCTGTTGGTCACACTTCATTGGATATTCTCAATGTGGTTGAAGTGCTTCCCTTTCAAGTCACACTTCTCCTTTATTGAAGAATAATAAGTCTGCAGGAGCCAAATATCTGGTGAGTAGGGTGGATGTTTGATCACACAGATCAACTTCGAAGCCAGAAACTGCTTCACAGGCAGCTCACAGTGTGCAGACATGTTGTCATGCAATAGAAACCAATTGTTTTTATGGAACAGTTCTTTCCTGACACGTCGCATGCAGGTATACAGACATTGCATTACTCCTAAATAATACTGACCGTGTGCACTGTGGTGCCCTCAGGAACAAAAATTCACGATGGGTAATTCCAAACAGAGTCGAAAAAAGCAGACGGTTTTGTCTTGACATGTGATTTTTGCAACTGAACTTTCTTCTGCCAGGGGGAAGACATTCCATGCTTTGGCATTTTGTTTCAGGATCAAACTGAAAACACCAGCTTTCATCACCGGTGACAATTCTTTACAACAAATCATGATCTTGACTAACTGCATGGATTAAATGTTGACAACATGCAGCCTGGTGCTCTTTCTGTTCATGTGTCAGTGTGTGTGGCACAAACCTGAAACAAATCTTCTTATGCACATCTTTTCCTAAAATTACCCTGGCCGTTTTCGTACCAACGCCCAAGCTGTTCAGCAAGTAGTCTAGTGGTGATCTGCCTGTCATGGGCAACAACTTTGCTAGCCTTCACCACATTTTCATTTGTCCGTGCAGAAACTGGATGTCCCGTGCATGTTTCATCTTCAAGGGATTCTCTCCCATCTTTAAACATTGAAAAACAGCAGAACACCTGTGCACTGCACAGACAGTCATCGTCATAAACTTTTTTTTAGGTCTTGGTATACTTCTGTGGCAATTTTTCCTAATTTACAGTAAAATTTTATCACAGCTCTTTGTTCCATTACTCAACTTCTGACACGCTTCACTCACACAGTCTTACTTCAATAGTGGCCACATGGAAACTACTGCATCACCCAACTTCTGACATGCTTCACTCACACAGTCTTACTTCAATAGTGGCCACATGGAAACTGCTGCATCATCCAACTTCTGACACGCTTCACTCACACAGTCTTACTTCAATAGTGGCCACATAGAAACTGCTGCATTACCCAACTTGAAAGTTGCTCCTGTGATTACAGCACACTCTAGTGGTCAAAAATATAAACACGTTTGTTACTTTTATTCAAAGGGCTGCCCCATGAAAAATTGGTCTCATTTCTTAACGGGCACACTCTGTATCAAATCCTGTCTTCAGTGCTATACAAAACAATTTTGAAAGTGAAGAGCAAAACAAGAAAGGTTGTTGTCAGACTCTCAAACTTAATGTTAAAAAATTCTGTGTTATGACTTGTAAAAACAAAACAACAACAAAAACATTTGTGAAAGTATCTACTAGCCTTTGTTCTTTTATTCGAGAGGTGAGTGAAAGGCGTGTGTTCTTTTTGCTCTGTTGTTTTAGGTTAGAGCTGTTGTCTCCCCAGTTTGTTTCGTGTCCCTTTTTTATTGAGTGTGTGCGTGACTGTGTGATTATACCAACTACTGCTTTTGGATAGAATTTGTCATCTGTGTGCTTCTGCAAGAGCGTTTGAATTCTTCATATTAGTCGCCTTCTAAAAGACTGACTGGCAGCCATTGCTTTTCGATCGTGCCTCCTGTTCCCAGAGTCTCCTTTGTTCTCAGGAACTTGTTACCTTAAGCGTCTTCTGTACCGCTCACTCCCTGATATAACTGGTTTGCTATTGACCGCCATTGTTGGCTAAGGGATGTCACCTCGCCGAGTATTTTCGGCGCTCGCCTGCTTGTTTACAATCTTTGCCCCCCCCCCTTTCCCTTCTGGCTGCTGGATCCTGCGAAGATTAATCCTTCTGGCTTCATAATGGGTGAATAATGCAAGGTATGTTGTGAAAATGTTAATATAACTACTGGCCTTCAGTGCAGTAATAAATGTAATGGCTATTTCCACTCCGGCTGTGCTGGATTCTCGAAAGTGCAATTTGGAAAGATAAGCAAAACAGCAAAAAAGAAGTGGATTTGTACCAATTGTAGACTGCTCTCTGAATCATCATGCCCTAATGTATCGCAGACTACTAGTGAATCTTTTAGATTAAACGCGTCTGACCATCTGTTGGGTGGAATCAGTGCAAACTTGGAAAAATCCGAATTGATTGCTGCCATTCTCGCTCTCCACGAAAGTGTAAAGATTATGAGTGACAAGTATGATGACATTCTCATTAAGCTAAACTACATCCATAAAGTAAATAATGATCTAAAATTAAATAATGAAGAATTAAGAAAAGAAGTTAGGATTCTGCAGAATAGGTTGGAAGAAACTGATTGATATCTCCGGCGTGAAAACCTTGAAATCAAAGGTGTGCCATATGAGCAAGGATCTAGTGCTGATGACATTATTTGTGAAGTGGCTAGTAAGGTGAGTGTTGATTTAGACATCATTCAGGAGACGCATGGAGTCCACTGGGTGTACACTCCTGGAAACCCATCATGAAAAAATATCATTGTGAGATTTGTCAATCGAAGAAGGCGTGATGCTTTCTTCATGGCTGCAAAAAATTTCAGGAAAAAACATGAAAACTTTACAGCCCGTGCCATTGGTTTTAATGACGACAGTCCAATCTATGTAAATGATCATCTTTGCCCTGCCAGTAAACGTCTTCTTGGTCTAGTGCAAACAAGGAAAAGAGCATGTGGGTGGAATTTTGTGTGGACAAATCGAAATGGTAGGATCTTTGTCCGCAAAGATAAGGACTCTCCTGCACCGCGTATTCAGTCTGTTAGTGACACGGAAAAAAATAACTAGATATTACAATGATATATACCCTCCATCTGCTCTGATTAATGTCTATCCTGGAACAAATCTATGACCCCTACCTGGATTATTACCATCCGGACTGTACTTGTGAAAATGTATTTTCATATGATCTCTGATGAAATCGTCAAATTTGGTATGTCATTCTTACATATCAATATTAAAAGCATTAACTCTAAATTTGATAAGCTTCAAATTTTTCTATCACAGTTGAATCATGATTTTTCTGTAATTGCACTTAGCGAAACTCATTTAATTGATGAGAAACAAAAGGAGTTTTTTAATCTCAGTAACTATAATTTTAAATGCAAAGTTAGAAATCAGAATAATTCATTACTGAATATAAGGGGTTCTGGTGGGGTAGGCCTATACCCGAAGTCTCACACCACCTACTTTATTCATGATGACTTGAATAATATGTCCCTTGTACTTGATTCCTGGGAAATGCTTTGGATTGAAATCAAAAGTCCCAAGTCCAAAAACCTAATTATTGGCGTTATCTACAGATCGCCCAGTAGTGATCGAAAAGCCTTTTGTGAATGCTTTGACAATATCTTAAACAAAATAAATAACGAAAATAAAAATTGCATTTTTTTGGGAGATATTAATATTAACATTAACAACCTATCTCTAAGTGAAATCTATCTTAATATGCTATCAGGCAATTTTTTTAAGATGTGCATTTCTTTACCTACTCGGGGCCAATACTCTAGACCATATTGGTACTAACTTACTTAATGCTGCTTTAGAGTCCGGAGTGATCGATTTTAGTATTAGTGATCACAACCTTGTCTTCATTCATGTTCCAGTTTTTTCAAATTACCATTACGCAGTTAACCACAAAACAATCTCCTATTGTGACTACACCATGTTAGCTGACCTAGTTTCTAATTTTGACTGGGACAAGTCGGGTATCTACGCTACAACTTGTCCAACTATAGCTACCAAAATTTTGCAAGGCATTTTGAATGATTTCCTTGAGATCACAACCATTCACACCCCGCACGGGGATAACTGGTTTTCCAGTTATTTGGGGAGCGGCGCCCCCACGGCCCGAGCTGACTTTGTGACTGGTCAACATCTGATGTCATGCCACCGCTTGTTTTTTATTTTGGTGTTTGCAGGGACGGCTGTTCATCCAGCTGTTGGGGAGTCGCGGCCCCACGATCCCGAGCTGGTCTTGTGTCTCGCTTTTTTTTTGTTTTTATTTATTTTCTCCACTGGCTAGTTGCCCATGTTGTATTCTCTACCTAATCGCTACCACGTTATGTACTAACACCCCGGTCTTGTGGTTTTGTTACCCTCCACCACTAACTGATTTATATTAACCGCTCAGTTCGTAGGTTGCTGAGATTCCGTTTAGGTTCCCTGCCAGGATTTGTCTTCTTTAGATTTCTTTTTTTTTTCCTTTTAGCTGGTTTGGGTGCTAGACCTACCTGCATGCTTGCCGCGTGCGGAGACCCGTGAGGCGGAAATGGGATGTCTGGCGGCTGAGGTCGCAGGAGACCGGATAAGTGCCTCCTGTGTACCAACACTCCTCTTCGACCCCGGCTTCGCTGTAAACGGGAGGCTAGAGACTAACCCACCTCTAGTCAGAAGTCATGTACCAAGTTGTGTACAGGGCTTTAGCGGCTTTTGTCGTATGGCACGGCAGGGTGAGCCCGGGGGCTGTGGGATCATGCCAAAGGCGTTGGCATGACGGTACCAGGAGGCCGAAGTGTCCGCCGAGTGCGTGTGATCACAGCCAACGGACTATATCTGCAACGTATAAGCTCCAGAACTGTGTCTAGCGTCATTTTCTTGGCTTGCGGACCTCCAGTTCTCCCTTGTAGGGCTCGGTGGTGGGTGGAGTAGTCTGCAGACGAATCTTCCTTCTTTTTTCCATGGGTAAACCCAAAATCAAACGCTCCAAATTTAAGTCGCCTGAGACAATGATAGTTGCCAACGACACTCCTTCATCTTCTCAATCTACCAAGTCTCAAAACCTTAAACGTTCTTTAGACCATGACCTGGACCAAGAATGTACAACCTCTTCTTCGGCAGCTGTACCAGTCGCTCCGAAGCGTCGTCTCCCTCGATTGCTGTGACTACGCATGCTACACACTTACTTGTAGAATCCATCGATCCGAATGAGAGACTGTCCACCAGATCTCCATTTTTCATTTCTAAAGCTTTGGACGCTGCGGTTGGCCCCTTGAAGTCTGTGAGGAAGCTTCGCTCTGGGGACCTGCTTGTCCAAACTTGCAGTGTTTCTCAGAGTAACACTTTTCTGCACCTTTCTAGTCTTCAAGGCATTCCTGTCAAAGTGACACCTCACCCGTTTCTTAACACCTCTCGGGGTGTTATTTCGGAGTTTGATCTCTTGCCATGCAGTGAAGACGAATTGGTGACTGAACTTGCAGATCAAGGTGTTATTGCTGCTCGTCGTATGATGTTCCGGCGCGATGGTTCTTTGATTAAGTCTAAAACTGTAATCTTGACTTTTAACTCCCCGAAAGTTCCGACCGAAATCAAGGCTGTCTACTTGGTCTGTGGAGTTCGCCCGTACATTCCCAGTCCTCTGCGCTGTTTCCGGTGCCAGAGGTACGGGCATTCCCAACGTTTCTGTAAGAGTTCCGCTCGTTGCGCAAATTGTGGCTCTAGTGAACATGACGGGGATGGTTGCACCTCTGCGGCCTGCTGTGTTAACTGCGGTGAGGCCCATGCAGCTTACTCCCGCAACTGTATGAAATGGAAGGACGAGATGGCGATCCAGCGCCTCAAGACCCTGGAAGGCCTCTCGTACCCTGCTGCCAAGGCCAAGTTGGGTATTCCCAACAACCGACAGCGTACTTTTGCCGCAGTGGTTCAGTCTCTGCCGCAACCCGTGCAGCCCTTTGTTCCGCGCCCTGTAGCTCTCGCCGCACTTGCCAAGCGATCTACAGTTGAACAAGCGACACAGGTGGATTTCACCGAGCTCCAGCTTATTCGACCAGCTGAGTCTGCGCCTTCTCTTTTGAAGACGACCGACTCTTCCGGTTCCCAGCAGACAGCCTGCACGTGCGGAAGACCCGGCCCTCAATCCGCAAAGGTGTGCAGTGTCCATCCAACTGTCTCTGCCTCAGCGAGGTCCCCACCCTCCACCAACATTATAGAGGAACATGGGGGGAGGAGAGTGACAGTTCGTCCCCAGCCTCAACCAGCATTGCAGAGGAACATGGGGGGAGGAGAGTGACAGTTCGTCCCCGCCCTCTGCCAGCATTGCAGAGGAGTGTGGGGGGGGGGAGGAGAGTGACGGTTCGTCCCCCTCAATTAGTAAATTTTTTTATAAATCTGATTAACTACCTTGTCTTCACAGCTTTCATCATACTCTTTTTCAACTTTTACCAAGCCTGTCTGCTCTTACTCATTTTCCACGCTTTTACAACTCTGTGGCTGATAGTTCTTTGTCTGGCGCTCTTTGGCCAAACCTGGCCCTTGCGCCACTAAAATCCACTAACCAACCAACCAACAACCATTCACAAGGTAGTTAAGACTAAATATGACATTAAGATCCAACCTTGGATGACCAATGGAATCATTAGATCAATAAAAAAAAAAGGATAAGCTTCGTAAAAAAAGTAGAAAGAATCCTTATAACAGTCACTTACGTGATAAGTATAAAAGGTATAATTATGCCCTAAGAAATGTTATTCAGCATGAGAAAGTTGCTTATTACAACCTCACTATTTCAGATGCAGGAAACAACTCCTATCAGAGATGGGAAATAATCAAATCAGCTATTGACAAACTATCCGGTGCTACTGAAACTCCGCTGACGTTAAAAGGAAATTCTGGTAATTTTAATGTTGATTCAAAATCAGTCGCTGATGAATTCAACAATTACTTCATTAACATAGGTCATGATTTAGCATCTCAGCAAAACTTGCCCTCAAATACTAAAGGTTATGAGTCTTTATCCAAAATTAAGGGAGTTCCTTTTTCAATGCATCTCTTTCCTATCAATGTCCTAAAAACATTTTACTATGCTTTTATTTATACCCATCTCTCCTATTGTCTGAAATCCTGGTATTCAAATATAAGTGCAAACAATAAGTTATGCTTGCTCAAATTACAGAAGAAATCTGTTCGCTATATGCTGAACACAGATTACATGTCTCATTCAAAACCATTATTTCTAAAACTAAATATTCTAAAAATTCATAAAATTTTTACCTTGAAACTAGGTATCATGTTTTCTAAAATAATGCATCTTAATCTGCCTAATTTTCAATCTGACATCAAATATCTGGATTATTCTATCTTCACCAGATTTGTTGCTAACAACAAATTATGTCAGCCGTTTGTTGTTAGACTTAATTATGGTTTAAATAGCATACTGTATAAAGCCATTATCCTATGGAATAATCTTCCAGAGAGCATTATCAGATCTCTGGAAAATATCAAAAAGTTTTCTTTGTCTCTGCGAAATTACATTGTAAATCACCCTGATCTCCATAACGAATCTCAATCCTATCATTAAATTGTAGTTCCAAGCATGCTGCTAACAGTGGTGCTTCTGTTATAACAATATTACTTGCTTTCATATATGCCATATGTTTTATTCTTTTTCTTAACATCTGATAGGGGGAATCACCTTACAACCAATGTTTTCAGATTCCTCCTGTGTATTGCATTTTCATATAACTGTAAGTTTTAAAAGTGTGCAGTAAAATAATTGTATTGTATTGTATTCCAACTGGTATGTGTAAAAGATATAAAAAAAGGCATTAAATTTTTATTATCTGTGTTTATTAAGTGCTTCCATGTGCCATTAGGACTGAGTGTAAACAAATATCTACAAAGATATCCAGTACAAAATTCGGGACTGCCAGTTGTAAAATACATATTCACAGCCTAAAGCAATGTTATAAAGACATATTTACATTACAATTGATTGGAAACAAAGGGTATATTTATGTTTAAACATAGGTACTGTTATGCTTTAATACTTGTCTTTTATTGGAATTTTTGAAGGTATTATCTACATGCTTATTGCTAATTCAATAAGATTTGTTGTGTTTCCTTTTTTGAGCTTATGCTGCACTTATTAGGGATATGCAAAAGTTTCCGCCGCCTCCACTAGCGGGCACTGTAGGGGTCTAACCGACCAGCGACCTGTGCTGTCAGTTCGTACATGAAGTCAAGCATGGCGATCAATAAAGTTTATTTGTGGCACTCTATGTTATTCATGTTTAATTTAGGGAAAACTGCGAGTGAAGCATACGGTTCAACATGTCAGGTGTATGGTGAAATGGTTATGGGTTAGTGGACGTGTCTAGAATGGTTTGCCAGGTTTAAGAAAGGTGATCTAAGCTTGGAAGACAAGCCACATGCAGATAGACTGCAGGAACTCGCAGATGAGGAGCTGGAATCACTGTTACAAGAGGATGCCACTCAATCGACCACGCAACTGGCGAAACGTTTGAAAGTGGCTCAATCGACGGTGTTACAGCATCTACAGGCCTTGGGGAAGATTCAGAAGATTGGTAAGTGGATTCTGCATACTTTAACGGAGCGTAATATTGGTCAACGATTGGGCATCTGCATGTCGTTGCTGAAGAGGTTTCAAAGGAAGAATTTCTTGTGGAAGGTTGTCACGGGGGTGAAAAATGAATCTATTGCAACAACCCCGTACACAAGCGATACTTGGTCAACCCAGGCCAGTCATCAGCAACCACTGCAAAACAGGATATCCACGGGGAAAAAGGTGCTGTTGTGTGTGTGGTGGGATATGCGTGGAGTGCTGTACTTTGAATTATTGAAACCGGGTAAAACAATCACTGCACAACAATATAGTGATCAGTTGATGAAACTGAATGCTGCAACCAAGCAAAAACACCCATGGACAGGTAAAGGACACCACCCAGTCATCCTGTTACACGATAATGCCAGACCACATGTCGGTGCCACCACGAAATCAACCCTTGAACAGTTACACTGGGAGGTTTTACCATACCCTGCTTACTTCCCGGACATTGCACCCTCAGACTTTCATTTGTTTCGCTCTATGCAACATGCCCTAGCCCAACAGGAGTTCACCACAGTTCTAGAGGTAGAAAATGTCTTCACTGCGTTCTTCAGCTCAAAACCAGAGTCCTTCTATCACAGGGGCATTCATTTGTTGCCTGAAAAATGGCAAAAGATCATTGATGCTAACGGCCAATATTTCGTTAAATAAATGTGTACTGGTTTCCTGATTGTTCCTGTCTCCTTTCTCTTAAAATGGTGGAAACTTTTGCATACCCCTAATATATGCTGCAGAATAGTATAGCATTGGATTTGTACCAGGTGAATACCCGCCCTGGTGTCCGAGTGGGAAGAGGCAAAAGTTTATGGCTTTCTCTTGAGCTGTACCCAGGTTCATGTCCTGGATGAGGCATGGATGGTGGGTTTGTCTTATGGTTCTGGGTCTCTCCATTTCCTGAAACAAGTGGCCTTAAATTAAGGATGGGCTACTGCGTATAGTTCTTAAAGTTGCTGATAATGGTTGTTAAACTCTAAAACAAACAAAACAACAAAACAAACAAACAAAAAAACAACAGATGAATGATGTAGTCATCTATGTATTTTCAGAATATTCAAGTTTTCAAAATGCTTTCTGAATCTATTGTTGTTCTGTGTGTGTGACTGATATGTTTTCTTTTCCTGTCATTCAGATGGTCATTTCCAAGGCTTATCGACAGCTTGCAAAGAAATATCATCCAGATATGCATAAAACACCTGTAAGTTTGTCACATTTATATATTTCTAAAAGATTTAGTAGCGATGATATTTTTACTTATTTAGTACCAAATGAAATTGAAGAAAAAAAAATAATTTAGATTTTCATTACGTCTACCTGTAAAAATATCATAAATTACGTGTACCTGTAAAAATATCATAAGATTATATAGTTTTTTTAAGAATATCTATGTGATGGATTTGAGTTGTATTCTGTTTGCAAGCAAGTACCAAATTTCACTTCTGTTTTTCACTTGATACTAGACATTCAGATATGCCACTGTTTTAGACTTTCCAACTAAATAAGGAAGTTTTGAAATAATCCGGATGAAGAGGTAACACTGGTGTGGGTGTAATTTTGACTGAAAAGTGAAGAATAGTATAATTGACTCTAGTTGTATGAGAAAATTGTGCAGGTTATCAGAAACTTTTGTTGTTGGCATTGTTCAAGGTTTTTGCTGTTGAATGGCAGAAGACCGCACAGACATGAAAATAGGCAGTGCTAAGTACATCAAGTACTTGAACATAACTACAGTATAGAATTACATATGTTTATTAAAAACCTTTAGACCACTGGATATGTTGAAGTAGCAGGAACCATTTATTGATTGTACTGAAAATTTTGGCCTCTTGAATGTAGAAATTTCTAATTTCTTGGATGTAGGATATGGGTCATTGATTACCAAGTTCCGATTGTGAGCTCCGCAATGAACATATAGTACAAATGGATTTCTTATTTCCCTACTCCAGTCAATGAGCTAGCTGATCAAGTTTTTTTGCCACGTTACTGTAAAGCACATAAACATACAGCAACACTTGGTTTGGAATGAAATGCCCAGCAGGAATTACTTTCAGAACACTGTGAAATAGTATGCAAATCAGTTACGTATATATGTACTATGTATGTTCATCTTCATGAGAGTAGCAAATGCATCCATCAACTACCAAAAAGGAAATAAGGTACATCAAACTCTTATACTGATACATGTTTAAACAGATAATGGATATTAAATGAAAGAATGTCACTAATCATCATCATCATCAACAACCATGGGACAAATGCCTGTAGGAGCTGGCCACCAGACGGCAGCAGATTACAATCGTCTTGTATTTTTACTACCAGCGCATTGACACTCATTTGGTAAACCCTGTCAGGAAAGGAGATCAAGAGTGTCCGGGGTCGATTTCAGAGGGAACCATTGCACATTCGCGTACCCACACCCGGGGAGTCTGTGGAAAACCCAAGAAAAGCCATAAACTAGATGGCCAGCACGACTGGGCTTTGAACACCCATCAGAAACATCTGCCTCCCACACTAAGCACAACGCGTTAGCCAACTGCGCTATGACGGTGGTAACATCACTAAACTGCATTGTAAAATTTCCTGATAGTCTAATAGAATAAACCTAGAAATTTGAATGAAGTGGGTGTTTCTGAAGAGTACAAACACTACTTTTCCAGCATTGACACTTTAAATTGCATCACAAACATTTCTTTCTATTACTTTTAAATGACCATTTATTTTTGTGTGCATTGTAGCCATTCATATTCCTATTTTTAACTTTAAAATTCATTCCTTTCCTTTAACATGATTTGACGTGGTCTGTTAGAGACTAATTAAGTGGAATGATGGGAGAATAAAACTTTCAAGTTAACTATAATGTCAACAAATCGAGTTCAGTGTCCATTCAGTAGAATTTTTAAGGTTATTGAATTACATTCTGAATTACATTCAGAGACTCTTGAATTACATTCTGTCTCGTTAACCTTAGAATGGTGGCCTTTTTTTGGGTACATAGGTGTTTGATTTATTTACTTCACCTGTCTTTGTTTTTGAAGCTCATCAGTTAGTATTGAGATAAATTAGATTGTTTCACACCTGATTTGGGGTTTTTATATTAGGGTCTTCTCCTAATAGTGAAAGACATTAATGGCAGAAGTTTCTCTTGGAGTAACTAATCATCGTATGTTAGTTAGGAGGGGAATATAGCTGACAGGAAGGCATGTATGTGATACAGAACATATGTGTAAGGATATTCAAAAGTATCTGGGACTAGTTTATGAAACTTTTACTAATTTGCTATGAAAGGTTGTCAGCTATATAACAGAAAACCAACTTAGAGATGACAGAGACATTCAAAGTAATTCGCAACATTGCCCTCCTGATGAATCTGTGAAGTTTTGTTTTGAGTGAATAGTGTTCCATTGGTTGATTACTATTATTTTTAAACTCTTCAGGTCTCATATTGAAATTTTGTCTCTTGAACATTTTTCTTTGAATTTAAATGTAGAGCTCAGTTTATTGGAATAAGAACTTATTCAAATTGAGCTGAATAAAGGTTCAGTTAAAATAAGGTTGAATTTCTTTACCCTTTCTCCTATCTGTAACAGTGTTTTAGTTATATATGGGTCATTTCCATGTCAAATCAACACAGAAAAATAACATTTTCAACCTGACCCCTTTCGATTTTTATGAAATTTTGTAGATTCGTTGATACACACAAAAAATGAATGTGTGCTAATTTTTAGCACAATAGCTTTTAAATTTCCTGAGATATGAGGTCATAAAATTCAAGAAATTTGCCAAATTTCGGTGTTTTGTATGTCTTCAAAGTACTTATAACTAGAGTTCTTTTTAACATGGAGTGATGAGGTTTTTTTTTAAAACTCTTTTCACTGGCTTCAAAATGATATATTACTTAATGCATAATTAAAAAATAATAATTTCAAGGTCACAAAATTTAAAATTTGACCTTGAATTTCTCAAAAAGTGACATTTGGATTTAAAAAAATGATATGTGAAATTACATGACATCATGATAATGTGTTGTAAATTCGAGGGAGGCAATGGAAGGGCATCAATAGTTATGAGGAATAACAAATAATGTGGTTAGTTTTAACTAGCCATTTGGTTTACGTGGCCATTAAATATCTTAACAGTTCTATAACTATTATTTTAACTATTATATTTGCACTTTTAAGGTATTAACCTCCTGCAAAGTGCGCATAGTTTACGTGCAATTCATAAATGAAAAACTATTAGAAAGTACCAATCACTCACCCTAAAGATCATGGTAACCTCCATCGACAACACACTTCCAACACGTCAATCATCGTAATGTTTCTGGGCTTCCAAGGTTTACAGACATCTTGCTTACGATTCTTACTTCCGGGTGTGAAACATCGTATTTTTTTTTTTTTTTAGCCTTATGAGATGTTACAATAAAGCTTGTCAATTCCATAAAATACCACACATACTACTCATTCATACAATTCAATTAAAAACTATGTACATAATTTACATAACCTTACATTCCTAGGTGGTTAAACCTTTGTCAACTGTAAGTATCAAACTGCTCCTTCTGTTTCACAACCCCTGCCACTCCCACTGCAAGTGTCACACCCATTCAGCCCCTCACACACAATCCTCTAGTACTTTCAACAGACCTCTGTCGTCATCAAGAGGCAGGTGTGTCTCACCCGCCCACCACAGCTCAAGTGAGCAGAGCCATCAAGGCACGGGCCCCAGTCGCTATCTCTGAATCATTGTGTCTCTGGCGCCATCTATTGTCCCTGCTGCTCTTTTTTCCCTTTTTTTTTTTCTAAGCTGCTGTTCAATTTTTATTAGGGCTTTCCATTGTTCGTTTAAGTTACTAGGCTCATTAATGTTGCATAATCTTGATCTGTTTTTTTCAATTAACACTGATTCTGCAATTCTTAACTGCCTTTCGTTTTTACAGCTCTTAATAATTTTAATATCTTCAAACCTTGGGCATTGTTGATTTTCCATACAGTATTGGGTTAATGCTGTCTTAGCTTCTTTTTATTCCAATTATTTATATGCTGGTTCAATCTATACTTTAATTTATTCTTGGTGCTGCCTATATATGACACAGGTGGTTGCTGGTTTATTGGGATTTCATAAATTCCTGCTCTATCTAATTGCCTGATTTTTTCATTTTTAATCACTAAATGTTTTACAGTAAGTACCTGATTTCCTACCTGTATGTCATACTTGCCACAAACTTTATTAATTTCTGCTGAAACATTTTCTACATATGGTATTGCTCCTACATATTTTACAAGTTTTTTATCAGTCTTGACCTTATTGTAACCTTGAGTTACTTCATAAATCCATTTTTTTAATACCTGTTTAGGGTAACCAAAATCATATGCAATTTTTTCAATATATTCAATTTCCTCTTTTTTTATACTGTTCCATTGATGAGTGTGTTAAACTTCTTTTAATTAGTGTTTTAACACTATTTCTTTTATGTGTTAATGGATGCGATGACTGAAATGGTATAAGTACTGGGATATATGAAGATTTTCTATGCACTCTGAATTGCATATTATCATTTGTTTTAACAATCAAAATATCCAAAAATGCCAAAGTATTGTCATGTTCTTGTTCTACTGTCAGTTCAATAGATGGATAAATTTCACTATACTTTTTTGTCAAGTCCTCAAGTTCATCATTTTTTAGCCTGGACAACAGAAAAATGCCATCAACATATCTGCAGTATATCAGTGGTGGATCTTCGAGTTTACTTATTATTTTTTCCTCAATGTCACTCATTATAATTTCAGCAAATAAAGTTGACAGTGGTGACCCCATAGGTCCACCATGATTTTGTTTGTACATCTTGTTTTTAAATTTAAAAATGTTATTTTCATATATGTACAATAAAATTTCTCTTAACTCCTCTATTTGTATTGCATTCATTGTCTGTAGCACATATAATTTTTCAATAATTATTTCTATTGCCTGAGGTACTGGTGTGCTAGGAAAAAGAGCTCTCACATCCATACTAGCCATATGATATTCACTTAAATCTTGTTTAATTACTTTAATTTTCTCAATAAATTTGTATGTATTCTTCACAGTGGACCTTGTCTTCATGAACAAAGGTGCCAAAAATTTGTAGATATTTTTTTCCAGTTTTATTAGTGGGGAATTCCTTTTTGATATAATCACTCTCATAGGCGTATCAGGCTTATGAGTTTTTATTTTTGCAAACATTTTTGGTATTCCAGTACCCATTGGTGGGTATGCTTTCTTTATTTCATCAGGCAAGGTGCTGTGATTTCTTATTCTAGCTAAGTACCTTACTTGAGATTCGGTTGGGTCTTTTGCCAGAATGCTGCAATTCAGTTTCTCTATAGCTCTATTCATTTTTAGATCATATTCAGTTGTGTTTAATATTACAATTTTCCCTGTTTTATCAGCTTCACAGTATTTAATTGTTGGGTCATCTCTTAATTTAATCAGTTGTTCTTTCTCATACTGAATTTTATCTAAATGATATTTCTTTTTATTACTTTTTTCATTAAATTCTTTCAAAACAATTCTATACAGTTTACTTCTAAAATTTTCACGTTCTTCTGCTGGTACACTGCGTGCCATTTCTTCTAAGTTGGGTATTAATTCTTCCGTCTTCGGCAGGCTTCGTGGAAATGCAAATTTTTTACCTCTCTGCAAAACAGCTCTTTGCGTAAAGCTCAAGGTCAAGTTGGAGTTATTCTGATATACCTCATACATATTCTCCCGTTGTTCTTGTACACGTTGTCTGTCAATCATCACGTGCAACTTTTTTCCATGACTGCCCTTGAGCATTTCTTTTCGTATTCCACGATGTCAAAAATTTCCCTGAAGGTTACATCCAGAATCTGATCTTTCCAGTTACCGTCAAAATTTCTATACTCTTTATAACATATCAAATCGATTAAATGCAAACATTTCATATTCAAGTTAAAAATCAATTTCCTTTTATTGACAATTTCAGCTCTTAATCTCTTTTTTGGCACTCCTGGATTATTTTATTATCTTTAACAGTGACTGGGCAATTCCATATTTTTAAATACTTTGGTGTTATTTCTAGGTCACGGCACGTCACCAAAAGTTCTTCCTGATTTACTGACTTTACTAATTTAATTTTAGCTTTCTTAAACGCTGTAATATCTCTCATCTCGAAGTTGTGAAATTGATTTCTATAGTGCATAATCCCAGAGTATGATAGCGACTGCAAACCCCACACCTCAACTCTCCCAGCTCAGAATTTTGCGTGTAATTCTCAATTATTATATTTGCACTTTTAAGGTATTAACCTCCTGCAAAGTGTGCATAGTTTACGTGCAATTCATAAATGAAAAACTATTAGAAAGTACCAATCACTCACCCTAAAGATCATGGTAACCTCCATCGACAACACACTTCCAACACGTCAATCATCGTAATGTTTCTGGGCTTCCAAGGTTTACAGACATCTTGCTTACGATTCTTACTTCCGGGTGTGAAACATCGTATTTTTTTTTTTAGCCTTATGAGATGTTACAATAAAGCTTGTCAACAACTAATTAAATTAAGAGATGACCCAACAATTAAATTCTGTGAAGCTGATAAAACAGGGAAAATTGTAATATTAAACACAACTGAATATGATCTAAAAATGAATAGAGCTATAGAGAAACTGAATTGCAGCATTCTGGCAAAAGACCCAACCGAATCTCAAGCAAGGTACTTACCTAGAATAAGAAATCACAGCACCTTGCCTGATGAAATAAAGAAAGCATACCCACCAATGGGTACTGGAATACCAAAAATGTTTGCAAAAATAAAAACTCATAAGCCTGATACGCTTATGAGAGTGATTGTATCAAAAAGGAATTTCCCACTAATAAAACTGGAAAAAAATATCTACAAATTTTTGGCACCTTTGTTCATGAAGACAAGGTTCATTTACTGTGAAGAATACATGTGAATTTATTGAGAAAATTAAAGTAATTAAACAAGATTTAAGTGAATATCATATGGCTAGTATGGATGTGAGAGCTCTTTTTCCTAGCACACCAGTACCTCAGGCAATAGAAATAATTATTGAAAAATTATATGTGCTACAGACAATGAATGCAATACAAATAGAGGAGTTAAGAGAAATTTTATTGTACATATATGAAAATAACATTTTTAAGTTTAACAACAAGATGTACAAACAAAATCATGGTGGACCTATGGGGTCACCACTGTCAACTTTATTTGCTGAAATTATAATGAGTGACATTGAGGAAAAAATAATAAGTAAACTCGAAGATCCACCACTGATATACTGCAGATATGTTGATGGCATTTTTCTGTTGTCCAGGCTAAAAAATGATGAACTTGAGAACTTGACAAAAAAGTATAGTGAAATTTATCCATCTATTGAACTGACAGTAGAACAAGAACATGACAATACTTTGGCATTTTTGGATATTTTGATTGTTAAAACATATGATAATATGAAATTCAGAGTGCATAGAAAATCTTCATATATCCCAGTAGTACTTATACCATTTCAGTCATCGCATCCATTAACACATAAAAGAAATAGTGTTAAAACACTAATTAAAAGAAGTTTAACACACTCATCAATGGAACAGTATAAAAAAGAGGAAATTGAATATATTTAAAAAATTGCATATGATTTTGGTTACCCTAAACAGGTATTAAAAAAATGGATTTATGAAGTAACTCAAGGTTACAATAAGGTCAAGACTGATAAAAAACTTGTAAAATATGTGGGAGCAATACCATATGTAGAAAATGTTTCAGCAGAAATTAATAAAGTTTGTGGCAAGTATGACATACAGGTAGGAAATCAGGTACTTACTGTAAAAAATTTAGTGATTAAAAATGAAAAAATCAGTCAATTAGATAGAGCAGGAATTTATGAAATCCCAATAAACCAGCAACCACCTGTGTCATATATAGGCAGCACCAAGAATAAATTAAAGTATATATTGAACCAGCATATAAATAATTGGAATAAAAAAGAAGCTAAGACAGCATTAACCCAATACTGTATGGAAAATCAACAATGTCCAAGGTTTGAAGATATTAAAATTATTAAGAGCTGTAAAAACGAAAGGCAGTTAAGAATTGCAGAAATCAGTGTTAATTGAAAAACAGATCAAGATTATGCAACATTAATGAGCCTAGTAACTTAAACGAACAATGGAAAGCCCTAATAAAAATTGAACAGCAGCTTAGAAAAAAAAAAAAAAAGGGAAAAAAGAGCAGCAGGGACAATAGATGGCGCCAGAGACACAATGTTTCAGAGATAGCGACTGGGGCCCGTGCCTTGATGGCTCTGCTCACTTGAGCTGTGGTGGGCGGGTGAGACACACCTGCCTCCTGATGACGACAGAGGTCTGTTGAAAGTACTAGAGGATTGTGTGTGAGGGGCTGAATGGGTGTGACACTTGCAGTGGGAGTGGCAGGGGTTGTGAAGCAGAAGGAGCAGTTTGATACTTACAGTTGACAAAGGTTTAACCACCTAGGAATGTAAGGTTATGTAAATTATGTACATAGTTTTTAATTGAATTGTATGAATGAGTAGTATGTGTGGTTTTTTATGGAATTGACAAGCTTTATTGTAACATGTCATAAGGCTAAAAAAAAAAAAAATACGATGTTTCACACCCGGAAGTAAGAATCGTAAGCAAGATGTCTGTAAACCTTGGAAGCCCAGAAACATTACGATGATTGACGTGTTGGAAGTGTGTTGTCGATGGAGGTTACCATGATCTTTAGGGTGAGTGATTGGTACTTTCTAATAGTTTTTCATTTTTATTATTTTAACTGTTTCACACGTTATGACAGTTTTCGTGTTGAGTGCTCCTTTGTCTCGTAATTTCCGCTGTTATATGAAATTTTCAAGTTCAGTAGATCAACAGTCAATGAATTAAAGTTCAAGATATTGTAATAGGCACTTACCTACCACAATATAATCTGGAAAAACAATTGTAGGTCCCAATGTTTAGTACATTCCATTCGGTTATTTTATAGTTGATTGCAGAGCTGTCGTAGTTCGCTGAATTAGCTTTTTAAATGAACATAGGGTATTCAAGTCCAGTTTCAAATGAATATGATATTTGGAGTTCAAAACAGTCAGAATTAAAAAAAACTATCAACAAAAATTTTAAAAATCTTTATCATAACCTTTAAAATCCTTATCTTCAGAATTTAAGAGAATATCTATAAAAATTAAAATCCTTATCGTTATATGCAGTCGTCAGATTTGTAAAATTGCTCAGCAAACAAACAACAGAAGTCAAAAACAAAGACCTTTATGTTATGAAAGACAGGGCTGCCAGTCACGACTAAATAGGCGACTATTGCTACTATTTTTGATGACAGGCGACTATGGCTACTATTTCTTACAAAAAACAGCCAAAAGCAACTAGTTTAAAAAAAAACCTTGAACTATTTTAATTGTAAGGTTACTATTTTAAAAAAAACATGATTTGTGTTGCATATATCGATGTGCTTGTATAGCATCACTGTTAATATTGATACACGTGAATATCAACTTTGATATTGATATGTATATGTCAAATCCAGGGTTCATATGCATCCTGGAATTCCATTTTGTCCTGGAAAAGTCCTGGAAATGTCCTAAAATTCTGTTACACGTCCTGGAATTTTATCGATTTCTGCCTTTTTGTCCCTGCACGATGTTTTGTAGTTGAGGAGTTTTCTACTGACATAACTTATGTCTGACAAATTTCCCACCCCACTCCCTGCAAAATGTGTGTATGGGGCTATCAGCTTTCTTGTGTAAGAGGACTGAAGCTGCGTTATTAGCATCTTTTGCGTCGTGCTTATGTTATCACTTTGTCTGTCTGGCCGGGGAGACCATATCTTTGCAATTATTAGTTTGATTTGTAAAATTCTTTTTGTATTGGGAAGCTTTGAAGATGTGAGAATGATGATCCATTCGTTCCGCTTTGTTTTTCGATGCACAAACTTCACCGCTAGAGGGCGCAAATGGAGATCATATCGAATTTAAAATGCATTTCATATATTTGCTTCTAAATATCCAATTGAAAAAATTATTTTTCCTTTCAATGACATTTATATCAAAAACTATTTTAGTTACAGTCTCTTTTTTAAATAATGCATAAATTTTCCACTAGGGAGAGTAAAGGTAAATCGCGATTTTCCCAATATTTCCGCTTCTAAAAGTCCGATTTGAAAAGTTCTTCCTGAGTCGGATACAGCTCTTGAACCATTCTTTACCAGAAATGAGAATTGCATGCAAATTCTCATTTCTGGTAAAGAATGGTTTGGCCACTAAGGGCGTAAATGTTTATTTTGGCTTCTGATGTATTTGCAACAAAATCTGCGCTGGAAACTCGATTGAAAAACTCCTTCCGTGAGCCGTACTGCTCAACTTGGAAAACTTTTTGAGAATACTTCCTGCTTAAAATAGTGCACAATTTTTCCACCAGGGGCGTACACGTATATCTTATTTTTAGTCCATATCTCTGTTTCTAGGAGTCCGATTTGAAAAATTCTTTCTTTGTTGAACTTTTTCAGTGCGAAATGTTTCTCAAAATTTCAAATATTTTTTAATGCACATGTGTGCCACTAGAGGGTGTAAGCTCACATTTCCGTTTACAGCAATATCTGCGGACTAAAAACCCGACTGAAAAATATTCTCTTTCGATCAGATACCTAACTAAGAAAACTCCTTATTTGTATTTTCTTCACAAAATAATGCACAATTTTGCCGCTAGGGGGTGCAAATATTTAATCTATTTTTCTTAATATCTGTACTTCTAAATTTCCAATTAAAAAAATTATTCTAACACCAGATACCATTTACCTTATGGAACACTTTAGGTTTGTGTTTGAGGAGGTTTGTGGTTCACAATTCTGCCACTAGGTGGTGTTTGTGTGCTTCTGTTTACAGGCTATCTCTGCCTGTAAAAACCCTGTTGAGAAATTTCTTTTTTTACTGTATGCCATTCGCTATAATAAAGATGGAGAGTGAATAAGATTTTTGCTACAATAAGAAGATCCTCTTCAAATAATGTACAACTTTCCCCCTAGGGGTTGTATAGGTCAAAACATTTTTCTTGCAGGAGATGTATTTGAAAAGCTTTTTTTCCTTAGCATAGCTTTTGCTATGAAGAATGATTTTCTCCTGTTTTCAACTGTTCCATTATTCAAAATTCTTCCGCTGAAACACATAGTTATATCATGTTTCCTTCTATATCTCTCCTTTTAACTAATCGATTTAAAAATCTTATGGTCTCTAATACCTTCCTTCTGCTATCAGTGGAGAATGCTGCAGTATGGCTAGTAGTGCGCTGCCAGACCACTAAAACTGTCGAAATTAAAAAAAAAAAAATCTGTTTCACAAAAGCTGAAATATATGCAATTACATCTTATGTAAATGACAAAAAAAAAAAAATAAAAAAAATCCATTTCATAAAAAGCTGGAATGCTGAAATCAGCTGTATTACGCCAGAGTATGTGCTTAGCTTCATTCATTCCATGGCTGACGCTCACCTCTTGTTGTGGTTGGTAAGCCAATAGGAAGCTGGGAACTTAGGGATGCTGAGAGCAGCTCACAGCCTTACTGCGGTTCAGAATTATGCTTTAGCGCATGCGTGGGTTTCGACGGCTGAACCAAGAGACGGGAAGGGAAAACAGGTTCTGTTAGCTTATCAAGTCATGCGGCAGCAAGCACGCCATACATTTTCTCGAAAGTGTTTTTCGTTGAGTGCAGGCAGCAACCAAACGGCATTTTTATTCTTTGGGTAAGATTGTAGATTTTGAATTGTGTGTTATGCAGTAAATGGTGTTAGTGACTAGAGCAGTGATGATCCTTGTGTTTATTGCAAATTATGTAGTTTGTTTCTTTAAATCCTGAACAGTGTTTCTGGAATTTTAAAACTTTCTCACTGACCAAATGAGTTTAGGCAATGTCGATAAAAGTATTATTCAAGATTTGTTAGAAATACCTTTTTCAAGGAGGACTACAATGGAAAAGATGAAAATAATAAAGGACGGGAGAGTATGCCCACCTTTACCTCTCTTACATAAGGATAAAAAAAAATACTTATACTCAGAATTTTCAGGTTTCTCAGTATGATTTGTATCCATGGTTGGCAGACTGCAGAAATTTAAATAAACTATTTTGTTGGCCGTGTTTGTTGTTTTCTAAACGTGACAGTTCTTGGAGCTCGGGTGGATTTGACAACCTCTACACACAATTTTGCGTTGTTATTAAAACCCAAAAGGGGTTGTTATATGGTTCGGTTGGTATTAGGCAGAGAATTACTTACAATGTTGCATATTTCCGGCCCGCATGACCTCTATTCTATACCAGGATTCGCCACTGTCTGCTATGGGAAACGTTTTTTTGCGCCATTTATTAATTTTCGTAAAAAATTAACAAATGGTGCAAAAACGTGTGTGTGTGGGGGGGAAGGGTATTTTACCTTTACTAAATTTTGTAATGAATACTTTACATAAAAATTTGCCATAAAATCAGTATGCTTTCTAATATCAGAAACATAAATCTAGTTGTTTCTCAGTATTTTCTGAGCTTCTATAATTAGTTTTTTAATCATGCCCAGTTAAATTGCCATGATCACTAATGAATGCAATTGCACACAGCCCTTGGACATAAGGTTTTCCCGTTATTCTCTTTCATTTCACGTTGGAAATTTTTGTGCATACTTTGTTTGCTGGCGAGTAAAAATTTAAAACATAGCTACAGCATCGATATTATGTTGGAAATTCCTTCCCTAAATAAAATGTAACACGAATACTTGCTCCCATGATTATGTGTTTAAGAAATAATCCCTTTGGTCCTTTGAAAAAGTTCTAGATATTTCACCTTTCCTCACCCTTAAATTTCCAATGTAAGCATTTTTCAAAATAACTAAATATAAATAGTATTTTATGTATTGATTGTGTGGTATATGAAAGCATTTCAAGAGAAATGCCACATGCCTATGTATTTTTGAGTTTTATGGGGCTTTTTTTATTCTGTAATTTGCTTCAATAATTGAACTAAAAGCCAAAGTAGAAAAATAAAGTTTTCTCAAAATCAGTGTCATCATCATCATTGTCAACCATTATCAATCCACTGCTGGACGAAGGTCTCCCCAAGTTTCCTCCACAACGGTCTGTCTTGTGCCAGTCTCCTCTGTGTCACTCCCGCATACTTTCGAATTTCATCCACCCATCTCCCATGTGGTCTTCTTCTGGGTCTTTTCCTGTCCCTTGGAATCCAATCTAAAATTTCGGCTGTCCATCGATGGTCTGTCCTTCTGGCAGTATGTCCAACACATTGCCATTTCAGGGATTTAACTCTGATCATGATGTCTTCCACTCTTGTCATTTTTCGAATCCACGAGTTCCTCTTCTTATCTCTCCTGGTTACACCAAGCATGCACCTTTCCATGCTACTTTGAGTTGTCTGCAGCCTTTGTATGTCTCTTTTAGTTAAGGTCCACGTCTCTGCACCATACATAAGCACTGGAAGGATGCATTGATCAAACACTTTTCTTTTAAGACATAATGGCATATTGCTCTTGAAAATTATGCTGTTTCTTCCAAAAGCTCTCAAGGCAAGTTTTGTACGCCGATTAATTTCTTCATCAATGTGACCCTCACTTGATATCTGCTGTCCAAGATAAACATATGTGTCTGTTATCTCTAGCCTTTCTCCATCAATCGATAAATCTTCATTTCTTGTAAAAGCATTGAACATCACTTTTGTCTTCTGAAAGTTCATTTTTAATCCCACTTCTTTACTCTTGTCAGCAAGTTCCTGGATCATACTCTGCAGCTCTGATGGGGTAGTTGCAAAAATGACTATGTCATCAGCAAAACGAAGGTGGGTTAGATAATCTCCATTAATCTTTATCCCTTTGTTTTCCCAGTTCAGTGATTGAAAGACATTTTCCAATGTGGTATTAAAGAGCTTTGGAGATATTGTGTCACCTTGTCTCACACCCTTTCCAATTTTTATGTGTGCTGTATTCTCAAACAGCAGAATCTTTGCACTTGCATTTTCATAGATGTTATTAATAATATTAATGTATGTATCTTCAATACCGCAGGATTTCAGAGCCATTGTAACTGCTGATGGTTTCACCGAATCAAAGGCCTTTTTATAATCGACAAAAGGCATGCACAATGGAAGTTCATATTCCCTCGCTCTCTCAATCAGTTCTCTCAGTACATGGATATGATCTATTGTGCTGTAGCCACTCCTGAATCCAGCTTGTTCTCTCGGTTGAGCCATGACCAGTGTTACCTTCAAGCGGTGTGAAAGAACTTTAGTGAAGATTTTATAAACCACTGATAGGAGGCTGATAGGTCTGTAGTTCCTGAGATCCTCAATGTCACCTTTTTTATGTAGCAGGATCATTGTAGCGTTGTTCCAATCCTCAGGAATCTTCCCTTCATTAAGGCATCGAGTGAAAATTTGGGCGAGTACTGTTTCGATTTCTCCACTTGCTTCTTGTATGATGTCTACAGTAATTCCATTTCCCCCGCTTCATGGTCTTGATTGCATGTGCAACTTCTGATGGGAGGACTGGAAGAACTCTGGTACTGGTACCTTTCATGATGTCTGGAGTACATGTATCATTCCTTTCATATAATTTGGAGTAGAAATCTTTCACTCTTGTCAAAATTTCGCCTCTATTTCTTGTTACAGAACCATCTTCTTTTCTCAGTGCCATAATCTGTTTTCTTCCCCCTGCTATCTTTAGGCTTTGGTTGTTTTCAATTGCTTTCCTCACTAATTCACAGTTGAATGTCCTTACGTCTTCAGTGATACTTTTTCGTACTGTCTTGCATAGCTCTATATATTCCACTTTGGAAGCTACATCTTCTTTAGTTGTCCTCATCTCTCTTCTTTTTGCATCAACATTTTGGTTTTTCCTGATAATTTGTTCACATGCAACTTGTTCTTAGACCCAGCTAATTTTGTTGCTGTTTCCATATGAGCATTGGTTACTTTTCTGTTAACTTTAGAAATATCCACTTTTTCCGATGTTAGGCCTTCTAAAGCAGGAAATCTGTTCTTCAGTTCCAACTTGAAGGTATTATGATGTTTTTAAGGTTGGTTATGTCAATACATTTTGTTTGTCTTATGAGCTTGCCACGTTCAAGTTTAGTGTTGAGGTGCATCTTACATCTCACCAATCTATGGTCACTACCTGTGTTGAACTTGTTTAGCACACTGCAGTCTTCTATGACGAATTTTTTGTTACACATAATAAAATCAATTTCACTTGTCGTCTGATTTGGATGTCTCCATGTTCATTTCCTGTGTGGCTTTTTCTTGAAGAAGGAGTTCAAGATGAAAAACCCTTCTGCCTCTGCAAACTCAACGAGAGTATTTCCACGCTGGTTTCTGTTGCCGTGACCGAATTTACCTACTGAAGTTTCATTCTGTTGCCGTTGCCCTGTTTTTGCATTGAAATCTCTCATAATTATCTTCAAGTGCTGCTTACCTTTATGATTTAGATGACGAATTCCCTCATAAAATTCTTCAATTTCTTCTTTAGGATGACTTGTGGTGGGTGCATAAGTTTGAATAATCTGAGCCTTGTGTCTTCTCGAGAGTTGGATAACGAGTCGTGCCGCTCTGTCAGAGGAACTTTCAACTTCTACAACTTTATCCTTGAGTTTCTTGTTTATTATAAATCCAACACCACTAGTTCTGCCAGTATCTGTCCCACGATAGTAGAAGAGATGTCCACTTTTAAGTTCAATGAGATCTTGTGCTTTTCTCCTTAACTCACTTAGCCCGACGATGTCCCACTTGATCCTTTGTAGTTCCTCTTCCCATTCAAGAAGCCTTGAATCAGAAGATAGGGAGCGTCCATTATACGTAGCCAAGGTCAAAATCAGATGGCAGCCTAGTCCGGACCTCTGGTGATTCTTAACACTGTCTGCCTTCATGTCGCACTGGCTGCTGCCTTGGCCAGGTACATTCCAGCTACCGGAGACTGAGGGCCTAGATTTAAGTTGTGGAGTCATTTTGGAGGGGTATGGCTATAACTCGCCACGCTAGCCAAGCGGGTTGGTGAGTGTGGGATAGCATTTCCTTTAATCCCGATGGTATAGTTATACCACTATTGGCGGTCGTCAGAGCCCCTTTATTGGGAACAGGATGCACCACGAGAAGGCGGGGTTGACATTTGTCAAGGAGAGGCTGTGATGTTACGCATCACCTGACCTTACATCCCAACGGTATATAAAAGTTTAGTAGATATTTAACCTGGTCACATTTTCAGTGACAGTTTTGGTATTTCAGTATTTATCTGTGATTCTAAGTTTCTGATTAGCTGCTGCAGACATAATTTTTAACATTCTGTTTTAAGTTTGCCCAAGCGTGTCAGGAAGTTGTTTGTTGTAGGTTACAAATTGGACAGATGTATGGTTTCACTATATTTTAAGTAAGAGCATTTGGGTTGTAGTGTTCTCCCTAGAGTTTTTTTACAGCTGGGTGGCAAGAAATTTTAGCTGGGTGGTACTTTAAACGACCCCTTCCTTAATAAAAAAAAGAAAGGATGTTGTTTTGCTTAACATGATTGTACTTATTAAATACTTCTGATAAATCATGTTCAACACAGATTTCAGTCATTTTCACCAATATTTATGGTGTATGTGGAAGTAAGTTTTTCACTCTTACTATTATGTGTGTTGTGAAAACATTCATTACAGGAAATTTAGCTGGACGGCAGAGAAAATTAACTGGGCAGGCCGCCCAGTAAAAAGGCTCTAGGGAGAACACTAGGTCGTATGTCCTGGAAAAAAATCCAAAAGTCCTGAAAATGTCCTGGAAAAAAATCCAAAAGTCCTGGAATTTTGTGATTGAAAAAGCGTATGAACCATGCAAATCGTTATCAATATGTCTTGTTCAGTTTATTGCTTTCTGTTTTATTGCAAATATGATGGAGGAAAGTCAGTGGTAAGTATAGACTAGACCCACATGTGATTAAAGGAATGACCTACTCAAATCAAGATATTCCGCCGAAAAAGTGTCCGGTTTTTCTGTTTGGAATACGGCAGAGATTGCTGTACGGCAGTGCCAGGAGCGAGCACGTATCTTGCCTTCGCCATATTAATGACTGTTGTTTTCTGTGCTGACTGAAGTTTATTTTGCAGTTAAATGTATCAATTTCAAGTCGAAAATTTTGTACCTAGAATTTCATGAATGATATGTTCATTGAAATACATTTGTGTGATTGTTTTTACAGCTTTATTTTCGGAATGACACGGAAAATGCATGTTTTCGCCAACAGACATTTAATCTCACTTTACATTATCTGCAAATTGTTTAATATAAATTAGGAATTGTTCATAAGGAAAAATTAAGTGGTAATCGAAATAACACCTGGTGAGACATTTTTGCGTATCTGTTAAAAATAATGAGACAGTAGTTTTTGTCATTTGAGTAGGTCGTTCCTCTAATCACGTGGTTCTAGGTATAGATGTACTTGTATGTATAAGAATTTATTCCAAACAGCAAGGAAATTAGTTGATCATTTTTGGAGAGACATATTGTATCAAAAGACATTTGGAGACTGGACATATCCATCTTTGGCTAAAGTTGTGAAAGCATGCCTTGCTTTATCACATGGCAACTTCGATGTAGAGAGAGGTTCTTCTGTATCACGAACAGTTCTTTCAGATGAGAAGGCATCTATGTCTGAGAAGATGTTGAATGAGAGACTAACAATTCGAAATGCATTAAAAATGTATAACAACCAAGTTGCAAAGGTGAACATATCATTCATGAAATAATAACCAAAGAACTAATAAAATTAGCACTTAATGCACATAGGTCATATAGCAACCATTTGGAAGACAAGCAGAGATTAAAGGAACAGCAACTGAAAGCAGAGAAAGAAAGTACTGAGATATTGAAACAAGAATTGCCAAATAAAGGATTTGAAGAGCAGAAAGCAAACTATAGAAAACATGAAAAACAAGATAAAAATTCTTGTTCAAGAAAAAAAGAGAAGTACAAGAATCATTAAACTCTGTGCTTAAAGAAGCCAGTAAGAGACTACAGCAAGAATAAAAAAGAAAAAACACTGCAAATACGAGTTGCACATGGCATTCTAGAAAGAGCAGAGAAACTCCGACAAAAGGAAGGACAACATGAACTTGAAACATTAAAAATGAATAGGGTAGTTCATAAAAGAAAATCCTCCCTAATTGATGCGTTTATGCAGAAAACTTTAAAAAAGGAATAAATCTAAGGTTAATGAGGAAGCGCTTTTTGTTAAGCCTACCCACCCTTATATGCACTGATGGCAGTGGTATAAACTCTCACTCAATTTTTTGAAATAATTTACTACATATAACTCCTCCAAATTGCTACCATGGTATATGAATAATGTAAACTTTAAAGAGGACTCCCCCCCAAAAAAATTGCTAAATGATAAAAAAGTTTGTTTATACATATTGGGGGGGGGGCATCATATAAAAGTTTTTGATGTCTCATGACAGTAATTTTCAGAAGAGTTATGAAACAATCATTTCAAAAAATAAAAAAAATTTGAGCTTTGGTTTTATTATTGTCATCAGTGGGTGTAAGGATAATCTTAGTTTTACTGTTGTTAGAGCTTTGAAAATCGATTGTGGTTAACATCTAGGGATTTTTAACTGTCTGCTGTTAATAAAGTAACCCAAATTAGAAGAGTGAAGTTTTTTTTTATTTCTGTAATTATGAGTTGTAATAATTTTACAGGATAAAGTAATTTCTTTATATTTGTCTCAAAAGCATCAAGCACCCTGTGAAGAATGACTGTAACATTATCAAGGCAGGTGTATGTCATAGTAATGCTTCATATCAATTTTACCTGAGCTACACAGACTTGAGCTTGAATCGTAAGACAGTTGTCCATGCCTTAAAGAAATGAAGACGTTTCAGACAGGCTTTTCACGTTTAACTTTCAAATATGGGAATCAAAATAAAATGTACTCTTTTACAACATAATTCAAAATCATGTTACGTACCATTATTATTATTACTTATGAGTTAAAGAGTTTCCATTATTGAACAGGGAGATTACACTATACCCATTCCATTCCTGATGATAATAAACTGCAAGTTTTCATGTATTTAGTTCTAGGCCTCGTGTTTTTGTTCCATACTAAACACATTCACAGTGTTTGATATTTATTGTCATAGCTGCATACTTGCCAACTTTTATGGATTATCCGTAAAATTTACGGATTTCTGCTTAATTTTACTGATTTACGGATAGAAGTCTTTTTGTTTCCAGATATTTTAATATTTCAATTGCTCAATCGAAATATTTCAATCCTCTGCAACCACCTAGATTTTCTACCGGGCCTTACAAGCGCTGTGTTACGCAATGTCATCTTTGACTCGCCGGCATCGTGATGGCTCTGCTTTGTTACGTCGTGCAGTAGCTCTCTCTCCACGGGAGTACTCAAGCGACGTGTCGACCAGTGTTCTCCAAAATGCATAATTACGCGTCTAGTATGCATCTAAATTTTACCAACGGGTAAAGATACGCATCAGGAATTTTTCTTGGTGCGTAAAAATATGCATCGAGAATTTCTCTCGACGTGTAAAAATATGCATCTTTAATTTTTCTCGGCGCGTAAAACTACGCATCGAAGAATTTTACAAATTCGTAAAAATATGTATCAGAACAGTATTTCTTCTTTCAGAGACGGAAGTAAACGAAGTAAAGATTTTTTCCGTAATCATAATTTCTTTTTCCTGTGATGTTGCCTCTGTCCAGTATGATTGTTATATAGGATTTTATTCCATAAATATGTGTATTTCAGTTTAAAAATGAAGGAAAAATTTCTGAAAAGCGGAAATTCGACTGTGAAAACATTTTGCTGTGATCTTTAAGTATGAGAGTGTGACGGCTTCGAGGAATTTCTCCTTTTCCGTCATAATTTGGGTTATCCTAGAGATCGATGTATCATGGAACATAAATTTTGGGGCAATTAGTAGTGGTGGAGTATGTTTTCTGCCTGAAACTTTCTAAACTTTCGAAAGGGGAAGTTTCGTCTTTCAAAACTTTCGAAAACGTAAGTTAGACACAGTGAAGATTTCTTCCGTAATCGTAATTTTATTTTTCACGTGATGTTTCCTTGCCTAGTATTGTTATTAAATATCATTTTATTTCATAAATATTTGTATTTCAACTTGAAAATGGAAGGAAAATGTCCGAAAACGGAAATTGGACGTAGCAAAGTTTCCCCTGTAACTGTAATCCCCCCAACAATGATCAGAACATGTATCCTGTATTCTCAAATATCCCCCCCCAAAGTTTTGCATTTCAGCTTTATAAACAGGGGGGTCAGAAAAGGAAATTGACGAAGCTGAAAAATATGTAAAAATTGATGCATGGTGTTCAAAAGTATTTATATTTTCAAAGTTACACTATTCATCTTTTATCTAAAATAGTGAAAGCTGTCATGCTTTCATGATGGATAAAATTGCCATCCAAGGGAATTAAAAAAACAAGAAAGATGACACCGAATTTCTGGGTGTAATAAGCACGTCTTTTGAATCCGTTCTGATGCAAATTAAATTTATCAAAGCTATTCAAAGTCAATGGAACCGGTATGGAAAATAATAGTATCTGACGGAAGAAAGAAGTTTTTCAATTGGGTTTTTAATCCCTCAGATATTACTGTAAACGGAATCGTGAGCTTACACCCTCTGGTAGCAGACTTGTGCATTAAGGAAAACATTAATTTATATGAAAAACATTTCGCACCGGGAAACGCTCTCCAACACCGAAAGAAGTTTTCAAATCGGACTCTTAGAAACAGAGATATCGGCAAAAATAAGATGTGACTTTACGTCCGCTGGTGGGAGAACCATGCATTATTTTAGGAAGAAAGTATTCTCAAAAGGTTTTTCCATATGAGCGGTATCAGTCCAAGAAAAAAAAAAATTAGTCGAGTTTTCAGGATCCCAGATTTTGCTACAAATACATCAGAAGAAGAAATTAACACTTATGCCCTCTGGTGGCCAAACCATTCTTTACCAAACATTAGAAAGTATGTGAAAAATATTTTCCATCAGGTCTTGTATGCGATACAGGAAGAATGTTTCAAATTGTAGTTTTAGAAGTAGAAATAACGCAGAAAACAGGATTTACCTTTGTGCCCCCTAGCGGAAAAGTCTATGATTTACTTGAAAATTTTAAATTTATGGGAAAAACATTTCGCATCGGAAACACTATCCAAAAAAGAAGGAATTTTTCAAATTGGACTCCTAGAAGTAGAGATATTGACAAAAATAAGATCCTATATCTACACCCCTGGTGTAGAAACCATGCATTATTTTAAGAAGAAAATGTTTTTAAAAGGTTTGTCGACATGAGTAGTATCGGTCTACAAACAACGTTTTTCAATCGAGAATTTAGAAGCTCATATTTTGCTGCAAATACATCAGAAGCGGAAATTAAGATTTATTCCCCCTGGTGGCCAAACCATTTTTTTTACAAAAATTAAAATTTATGTGCAAACGATTTCCCCATCAGGAGCTGTATCCGGTGCAGAAAGAATTTTTCAAATCGGTGATTTAGAAGCAGAGATATAGGGGAAAACACAATTTACCTCTACGCCCCCTAGCGGAAAGTCTATGAATCCCAGTTGCAGAATTTTGCTAAGCTGTCTGCAACGCAGGTATTGGAAACCCAAAATTAGTCTGCAGACACTCGCCCCTACCCACCCCGCAGACCTTGAAGTATATATGTCTGTCTTTCATTCCTTGCCACAGTCAGCAAGCGTTGATCAGCTGTTGTTTTACTTTTGAGGGCTTATCTGGCCCAATTTTAGAATTAATATGCATTAAGATTTTTGCTGCTCAGTGAATCTCTAAATTTTGACTGAATTTTGTTTTCTGTGCTAAATGGTACGTTCACATGGTACGTTTCTTAAACGCAACATAAGACATTTAAAGCATAACCTTTTGACACTAATGAAAAAATGTGTGGCATGGTGTGCAGATGGTTGCTTATAAAACTCTTAGAAAACTTTGGACATTGGCACATATACTTTTCATTTTTTACAGCTATGTTTGAATAGTGAATATTCCATAACTGAATCTTCATTCATTTTGGAAAAAAAGAAAAAAAACTGGTCTGCCAAGCTTTTCGTTTACCAAAACTTGTGTGTGTGTGTATTGCTTCAGAGATTCAAGCTCTACACACTCAAACTTCAAAAAGAGTTGCATTGTGGAAGAAGGAAATGTGCAATCTATCTCAATCACAAAAGATAAAACAAACCTTCACTGGACATTGTGATGTGCAAGTTTAATACTACAAGGGTCAACTAATTTATTATTTTTGAACATGTTTCCCTTCAGCTCTGAAAAAAAAAATATTGGATTCTATGTATGAGATGTTTGCAGTTCACATAATTGAGATTTGGTTGATTCAACCATTCTTCTGATATGATGAATGTGCAGTTTTTCCGTTTGCAACTATTTATGGAGGGAAAATTACATTTGATTCAGGACCCTGGGAACATCGCAATAAAAAAAAAAAAAAAATACGATTACGAAAAATTCTTTCCTCCTTCCGCCTTCGGAAATTTTTCCTCCATTTTTAAGCTGAAACACAATCAATTAATGAACAAAATTATTTTACAACACTCAGCAGAGGGAATATCGTGAGAGAAAAAAATTACAATTACAGATTAAATCTGCAGTTCATCTAACTTCACTTTTCGAAAGTAATTATTTTGAGTTTTGAGAACGATGCAAATGATGACAACAAAGTCAGAGTTTCTCGAATCTGCGGAAGAAACTTGTACCTAAAGTTTACATGGAAACTTTTGCTCCGTCAGAGTTCCGATATCGGAAATTTTTGTCTACACTTTCAAGATGAAATACAAACATTTATGCAATAAATTTATATTTAATAACAATACTAGACACAGGAAACTTTGCGATAAAAAGAAATTACGATTGCGGGGAAAAATGTTCACTCCATTTAACTTTCGTTTTCGGAAGTTCTGTAAAACGGAATTCCATTCCCTAGACGGAAAACGACCCCCTCCCCCCACACACTAATCCTAAAAAAACCCCACACATTTTCAGTTGTTGTTTTTTGCCTCGATCTTGAGTATAACCAAAATGTGGCGAAAAAAGCGGAATTCCGCGAATCTGAAGAAGTATCTCGTTCTTGATTCCTAACAGTCCGCGATATGTAAAGTGAACTGCTCATGCGGCTACATATGGAAGCCAATTCATGTGTCTATAAACTGATTATGTTCCCGATATAAACGATGTATTTGATTGCATATTCGGAACTCTGAATGGTCGTTTTCTGACGCACATATTTTTATGGATACATTTTTAATGCATGAATTTTGCAAGTGGTCCAAAAACGGACCCAAGATTTTACCCATATACATATATTTTGTTTCTTAAAATTTCTTCAGGCGGGAGGCGGGTAACAACTTTATTTCGGTGGGAGTTAAAAAATTTCTGCGGGAATCCCGCCATCCCGCCCTAAATTTTAACCCCTGATACAATAATCAGGAAGTTTCTTCTAAAGAAAAAAAAATCCTTTTTAGAAATAAAATATTTCAGAAAAAACTTCGTGATTACAGTATTGTATTTATACTGTGCTGTAATCAGGAAGTTACAGGGCACAAAATTTTCTGTCGCCTACTTGCCACTGTCGATCGAAAAATAATTTCTGGCGAGGAAAAAATACATTTCAGGTGTTTTCTATTCAACTTTGTCAAAAATATGTTGCCGATGTTCGGCGGGTCCCATTTGTTTACGCTTGTACGACTATCGAATCCGCCGGCTGTCATAGGTGAGAGTTATTACCCATATCTATGCCCCGCCCCATATGGGAGAGAGCGCAGTTGAGGCCACAACTGGAAAAATGAAAGAACAGTATCCTATAGTTTATTTGCATTTTGACTGAAGCGCGAACTCAATCCAACACTTACTGTCGCATCGGTAATGATAAGAGATGTTAGGCTTATATAGTCGTGACGCATTTTGTAAAAAAATACGGTACCTGGGCTTTGCTATGCAAAATATGAAAGTTTTGTTACTTTTTCTCTGTTATATGTTGGACAGGGAAAGCTATGAATAAGTAACAGCCAAACAAGATAGCTGCAAAGATGTAAATAAACTGGAAGTGGCTTTCCCACTGAACATCGGCCACGTATCCTGATAGCTGCGCGTCGTGTCCCCTCGGGAGCTAACATTATAAGCATGTATTTTTGACAAAGTTGTATGAATAAAGAAAAAAAAAATGTGAAAAAATATAATTCCCGCTAAAAATACACTATTAGAAATGCTTAAGCAGTGGGGCGAGGAAGCTATGGATACTAACAGTCGCACACAAGAGCTGTGAAAGCAACAAACAGGAATGCACTTTCCCGCCGAACAGCGGCCACGTATTTTTGACGAAATTATATGACTGAAAAAACATGTGAATTACAATTTCTGCCATCAGAAATGTTTGTTTAAGCAGCAGAACAAAATAAAATTAGAAAACAGATTCACTCATTTGCTTAAAAATTCATAAAACTAGCCCGTTGATCTGGCTGATTTATCATGAAATAAGAATTGAGGGGTGTATATGGACTGGAGAAATATTTTTCTTTTTGCGAGCGAACAATTCTGAGGGAGCAGTTCGCTCTTTCCTGGAAATCTGATAGCTCCGCGTGGCGTCCCCTTGGGAGCTAACATTATAAGCCCTGCAATTCTACCCTCTAGAATGGAGTCCCCTCGTAATCCCCCCCCCCCGCTGTGGTTACGGCTGTGCCGAGATGTGCCTTGACCTCCCACCCACACGGCACTGACATTTCGTCTACAGGAGGAAGGCGGCGGCGGGGCTGGGGGAAATGGAAACGGTACTTGGATCCATTCATTTGTCTGCAGATTTGTTAAGCAAAGCTGCAGAAAAGAAAAAAAAGAACCTTTTTTTTTTTTGGTGCGAATTATATCGGAAAAGAAAAGAGAGTAAATTGATCTGCAAGATTCGTTGAGCGATCTGCGACAGCCGTCGCCACGTCACACTGTTTCTGCGACTGGGCTATGAATTACTTGAAAATTTTGAAATTATATGAAAACTTGTCACACTGAAAACACTATCCAACAAAGAAGGAATTTTTCAAATCAGACTCCTAGAAGTAGAGATATTGACAAAAATAAGATATACATCTACGCCCGCTGGCGGAGAAACTGTGGAATATTTTAAGAAGAAAATATTCTGAAAAGGTTTATCAATGTGAGTGGCATCAGTCCATGAAAGAATTTTTTTCAATCGATATTTTAGAAGCTCAGATTTTATGGCAAATACATCAGAAGCAAAAATTAACACTTACACCCCCGGTGGCCAAAGTATTCTTTACCAAAAATATGAAATTATATGCAAGAGATTTTTCATCTGGAGTTGTATCCGCTAAAGAAAGCATTTTTCAAATCGGAGTTTTAGAAGAGTTATCGGGAAAAATGTAATTTACTTTTATGCCTCCTAGCGGAAAATCAGTGCATAATTTGAAAAGTACTTATATCTAAAATACTCTTCGACATAAATGGAATCGAAAGATAAAAGAATTTTTCTATCGGATGTTTAGAAGCAAATATGAGGAATAAAATGTATTTTTGAATTCGACATCATCTGCATTTACGCCCTCTAGCGGCGAATTGTACATCGTAAAAAAACAAAAAAAAAAACAAACAAAAAAAAAAAACGAAATGAAGGATCATCATTCGCATATTTCAAGCTTCTCAAAGCAAAAATAATTTTTCAAATCAGACTGATAGTTGCAGAGATATCATGGGTACGGATGGACAGATGGACAGACAAACCGGTAACATAAGCACAATCTTTTTTTACAAAAGATGTGCTAAAAAATATTATGGTAAAGAAATGGGAAGGAAAACAAAGATATCAGCAAATGAAAATTTTAGTTTAGTATTGAAACACCACAGGTTTGCAAGGCTAACATTGAACAAAATTAAGATTTTACTTTATGGTTTTTTTAAATTATTATTTTAAACACAGGTAATACTAGTTTAGTTATTGTGGCATAATCAGAGATTTTTACTGCATATTTATTAATATAATTGTTTTGTTTTATGGTAAATGGCATTGGCGCAAAAGTTTTACTGATGCAGATTTTACAAAGTTGGCAAGTTTGTAGCTCTACAAAAGACAAGTTTGAAATATTTCCAAATGTTTATCTATTCGAATGAGATTCTTGATATACCTCATATCAGATAACTATGATTATTATGTGTACAGAATAAAACAAGAGATCATCAGAAAACTGAATGACTCCAACTATGGCCTTTGAAAGAAGAAATACACAACAATTTTTTGAACACAGTGTTGGAAGCCCGCTTGGAAAATCTTATATATTTTTACCAACCACAATGCAGAAGAAATCTCTCTGTACTGGCTTGATACAGGTGAGAACATCTGACCTCCAGAACAATGACAAAGAAGGAAGTGTTTTGTAATTCCAAAGTTTGTATCAGGTTAGTTTATGTAAGTAGTTTTTGATATGTAATTGAATAATTTGGGGGGGGGGGTAGTGTAATTTCCACTACCTTTATAGTTCTGAGTGTCTTGAGAAGCATTATATTGAAACTTAAGATGCCCTTTTTGCAGTGTATGGATGTGTGTGTGTGTGTGTCATCATCATTGTCAACCATTATCAATCCACTGCTGGACGAAGGTCTCCCCAAGTTTCCTCCACAACGGTCTGTCTTGTTAAAGTCTCCTCCATGTCACTCCCGCATATTTTCGAATTTCATCGACCCATCTCCCATGTGGTCTTCTTCTGGGTCTTTTCCTGTCCCTTGGAATCCAATCTAAAATTTCGGCTGTCCATCGATGGTCTGTCCTTCTGGCAGTATGTCCAGCCCATTGTCATTTCAGGGATTTAACTCTGATCATAATGTCTTCCACTCTTGTCATTTTTCGGATCCACGAGTTCCTCTTCTTATCTCTCCTGGTTACACCAAGCATGCACCTCTCCATGCTACTTTGAGTTGTCTGCAGCCTTTGTATGTCTCTTTTAGTTAAGGTCCACGTCTCTGCACCATACGTTAGCACTGGAAGGATGCATTGATCAAACACTTTTCTTTTAAGACATAATGGCATATTGCTCTTGAAAATTATACTGTTTCTTCCAAAAGCTCTCCAGGCAAGTTTTGTACGCCAATTAATTTCTTCATCAATGTGACCCTCACTTGATATCTGCTGTCCAATATAAATGTAGATATTGGTTATCTCCAGCTTTTCTTCATCAATCGATAAATCTTCATTTCTCGTAAAAGCATTGTACATCACTTTTGTCTTCTGAAATTTCATTTTGAATCCCACTTCTTTACTCTTGTCAGCAAGTTCCTGGATCATACTCTGCAGCTCTGATGGGGTAGTTACAAAAATGACTATGTCATCAGCAAAACGAAGGTGGGTTAGATAATCTCCATTAATCTTTATCCCTTTGTTTTCCCCGTTCAGTGATTGAAAGACATTTTCCAATGTTGCATTAAAGAGCTTCGGAGATATGGTGTCCCCTTGTCTCATTCCCTTTCCAATTTTTATGTGTGTTGTATTTTCAAACAGCCGAATCTTTGCACTTGCATTTTCATAGATGTTATTACTAATATTAATGTATGCATGTTCAATACTGCAGGATTTCAGAGCCATTCTAACTGCTGATGGTTTCACCAAATCAAAGGCTTTTTCATAATCGATAAAAGCTATGCACAGCGGAAGTTCATATTCTCTCGTTCTTTCAATTAGTTCTCTCAGTACGTGGATACGATCTATTGTGCTGTAGCCACTCCTGAATCCAGCTTGTTCTCTCGGTTGAGCCATCTCCAGTGTTACCTTCAAGCGGTGTGAAAGAACTTTAGTGAAGATTTTATAAACCACTGATAGGAGGCTGATAGGTCTGTAGTTCCTGAGATCCTCAATGTCACCTTTTTTATGTAGCAGGATCATTGTAGCATTGTTCCAATCCTCAGGAATCTTCTCTTCATTAAGGCATCGAGTGAAAATTTGGGCGAGTACTGTTTCGATTTCTCCACTTGCTTCTTGTATGATGTCTACAGTAATTCCATCTTCTCCTGGAGCTTTCCCCCCCGCTTCATGTTCGTGATTGCATGTGCGACTTCTTCTGGGAGGAATGGAATACCTCTGGTACTGGTACCTTTCATGATGTCTGAAGTACATGTATCACCCCTTTCATATAATTTGGAGTAGAAATCTTTCACTGTTGTCAAAATTTCACCTCTATTTTTTGTTACAGAATTTTTCTCAGTGCCATAACCTGTTTTTTTCCCTTACTGTGATGTCCCTTTGCTATCTTTAGGCTTTGGTTGTTTTCAATTGCTTTCCTCACTAGTTCACAGTTGAATTTCCTTACGTCTTCAGTGATACTTTTTCGTACTGTCTTGCATAGCTCTATATATTCCACTTTGGAAGCTACATCTTCTTTAGTTGTTCTCATCTCTCTTCTTTTTGCATCAACATTTTGGTTTTTCCTGATAATTTGTTCATATGAAACTTGTTCTTAGACCCAGCTAATTTTGTTGCTGTTTCCATAAGAGCTTTGGTTGTTAACTTCAGAAATATCCACTTCTTCCGATGTTAGGCCTTCTAAAGCAGAGAATCTGTTCTTCAGTTCCAACTTGAAGGTATTATGGTGTTTTTTAAGGTTGGTTATGTCAATACATTTTGTTTGTCTTATGAGCTTGCCACGTTCGAGTTTAGTGTTGAGGTGCATCTTACATCTCACCAATCTATGGTCACTACCTGTGTTGAACTTGTTTAGCACACTGCAGTCTTCTATGACAAATTTTTTGTTACACATAATAAAATCGATTTCACTTGTCATCCCATTTAGATGTCTCCATGTCCATTTCCTGTGTGGCTTTATCTTGAAAAAGGAGTGCAAGATGAAAAACCCCTCTGCAAACTCAACGAGAGTATATCCACGCTGTTTTCTGTTGCCGTGACCGAATTTACGTACTGAAGTTTCATTCTGTTGTCGTTGCCCTATTTTTGCATTGAAATCTCCCATAATTATCTTCAAGTGCTGATTACCTTTATTATTTAGATGACGAATTTCCTCATAAAATTCTTCAATTTCTTCTTCAGGATGACTTGTGGTGGGTGCATAAGTTTGAATAATCTGAGCCTTGTATCTTCTCGAGAGTTGGATAACGAGTCGTGCAGCTCTGTCAGAGGAACTTTCAACTTCTACAACTTTATCCTTGAGTTTCTTGTTTATTATAAATCCAACACCACTAGTTCTGCCAGTATCTGTCCCACGATAGTAGAAGAGATGTCCACTTTTAAGTTCAATGAGATCTTGTGCTTTTCTCCTTACCTCACTTAGCCCGACAATGTCCCACTTGGTCCTTTGTAGTTCCTCTTCCCATTCAAAGAAGCTTTGAATCAGAAAATAGGGAGCGTTCATTATACATAGCCAAGGTCAGCATCTGATGGCAGCCTAGTCCGGACCTCTGGTGATTCTTAACACCCTCTGCCTTCATGTCGCACTGGCCGCTGCCTTGGCCAGGTACATTCCAGCTGCCGGAGACTGAGGGCCAAGATTTAAGTTGTGGAGTCATTTTGGAGGGGTTTGGCCATAACTCGCCACGCTGGCCAAGCGGGTTGGTGAGTGTGGGATAGCATTTCCTCTAATCCCGATGGTGTAGTTATACTGCTATTGGCGGTCGTCAGAGCCCCTTTAGTGGAAACAGGATGCACCACGAGAAAGCGGGGTTGACATTTGTCAAGGAGAGGCTATGATGCTACGCATCACCTGACCTTACTTCCCACTGTATATATATATATATATATGTGAACATGTGCTAATTTTGTCACCATGGTGTGAAATAAATAAAAAAAAAATAATAATTTTTTTTTTTTTTTTTGGTTTAAATCACTTACATTCTAAAACTCATACACGTTTTTGGGCAACTATTTTAGTCATTTACATAAGTTGTTAAGGCTACTATTTTTACCATTAGTGGCTACTGTTTAGGCTACTATTTTTACCATTAGTGGCTACTAAAGCAACTATTTTCTTGGTTATGATAGGCTGGCAGCCCTGCAAAGATTTCCGATAAAGAGCAGAAAATTCTTAACAACGAGCACTCACAACACGAATAACATCCAGACTAGTTTCGACCCGTATTCCTCACTGTCATCTTCAGCGGCACAATATATGTTGTTCTTTGTTGAACTATGTTGTCACGTCTAGTTGACCCCTTTGTCTCATTTACAACTTGGGTGTTCCACGTCGACAAGTCTCGTTGTGATCACGTATACATGAGCCTATGTGTCTATGTAGCGACGCGCCATCTATCGATTTGGTAGTCCATTATTGTTGTTTCCTTAATACTCATGTTTGTATTTCTTCTTGGATTGATTTTTTATTATTTTTTCCTTTTTTCTTGTTCAATAAGGTATTTCCAGGGGTATGGCATTTCTTTGGGTGTGGAAGAATTGCAACTCTTCCCTTGGGTCTTCTCAATTGCGATGGCTTTGGACCATAGGATTTGATTATGTTTTTGGTGTGTTGTTAAAATTTTGCAATTTTCCCAATCTGGTATAACTTCATTATCAATGCAGTGCTGTATAAGTGATGTTTTCACTTCTTTTTATGTTCAGTTGCACAGCAAAACTTCTTTTGGTGCTGCCTATATAATATTTGTCATATCTACCATCTTTTGGATTGATAGTCAGAATCATGTATACACCTGCCTTGTGTAATTGGGTCTTGCCATAATCATCAGTTGTTAATAAGCGTGAATTGTCTATTACTTTTTCAGCAATATCAAAGTTGTTACTTTTGCATTCCTTTTTAGGATATTGCTGATGGGTGGTAAGTATGGTATGCTGCCGTAGAACTGTAATTATTTTTTGCAATCTATTAGAATTTTTGTTTTATGATATTCTGATATATTGAATTTATCAAACCATTAGTATATCCAAAACAGGTTGCAGTATCTTTGATCCACTACAATTCATCTTTTAGTGCTTTTTTAGTCGAAGAGTGTGTAATTGCTCGTGCTACGAAAGATCGGAATGCTGCAGTTTTGTATTTTCATGGGTGACAAGATTCTTTAGGTATAATGGCGGGAACATAAGTCGGTTTACAGTAAACGCTGAATTTAATCCTGTTCTGACCTTTAAATAAAGATATGTCTAAATAATTTAGTGTGTTGTTAATTTCTCGTTCACAAGTGACTTGAATTGTTGTATAGAAACTATTGAATTTATTTATGAATTGTTCCATTTTGTTTTTGGAGAAAGGCCAGAAAATCAAGATATCGTCCACATATCGTAAGTATAGTATTGGTAAGTCATTTGTATTGCTGCAAAATAATTTTTCTTTAATATCTTGCATTTACAACTTCTGCCAATAATCCGGAAATGGGCGATCCCATAAGAGCTTCGAAATTTTTTTTTGTAAATTGTTTTATTGTAGAGGAAGAAATTGTTGCCAGTAATAAAGTTAAGAGTGTAAGTAATACCTTCGATGGTGTTAGGTTCAGTTTCCTGTCTCCTCTGAGAAGACATTTCTGAAAAATTTTCTGTCTTCACTGATAAGACAGAAAATTGAACCTAACACCATTGAAGGTATTACTTATGCTCTTAACTTGATTACTGACAACAATTTTTTCCTCTACAATAAAACAATTTACAAACAAATTTTTGGAGCTTCTATGGGATCGCCCGTTTCCGGATTATTGACAGAAGTTATAATGGAAGATATTGAAGAAAAATTATTTTGCAGCAATATAAATGACTTACCAATACTATACTTGCGATGTGTAGATGATATCTTGATTTTCTGGCCTTTCTCTGAAAACAAAATGGAACAATTCATAAATAAATTCAATGGTTTCTATACAACAATTCATGTCACTTGTGAACGAGAAATTAACAACACACTCAATTATTTAGACATATCTTTATTTAAAGGTCAGAACAGGATTAAATTCAGCATTTACCGTAAACCGACTTATGTTCCCGTCATTATACCTAAAGAATCTTGTCATCCATGGAAATACAAAACTGCAGCATTCCGATCTTTCGTAGTGCGAGCCATTACAGACTCTTTGACTAAAAATGCTAAAAGATGAATTGCAATGGGTCAAAGATACTGCAACCTGTTTCGGATATACTAATGGTTTGATAAATTCAATATATCAGAATATAATAAAAGAAAGAAATTTCAATAAAGATAATAAAGATTGCGAAAAAGAATTACAGTTCTACAGCAGCATACCCATACTTACCACCCATCAGCAATATCCTAAAACAGGTTTTAAAACTCGGGCTTCACGCGACAATAACACAGAAACATATAAAACGAGTGAAACACACAGTCACGTATGGTAGAAGGTTCGTTTAGCGGTAGCTTTCGGTCATCCTACGACCTTGATCACCTGCGATCGACTGGATGGGCTGGTTGCCAGAACTACAATTTGTAGTTGGGGTGTTGGAAATGTTGCCAGATTTTAGAAGAGAGATTCTAATGAATGGGGTTTGGTGAGGGGTCTCTGAATTGCAGTTTTTGGTGAACAAAATTTCAATGCTCTCTTGGAAACGCAGAGATGCCTTGTTTATGAAAGGGGCAACTTTTTTGGTTTCTTTCCAAATGGGAACTGCAGAGGTGTCTTCAAGGGTTAGTGTAGATAAAGCTGTCTTTGGAAGACCATTGAAAACATCTTTTTTGTGTTCACCAAGTCTTGTTTTGATGCTTCGGTATGTGCTTCCAATATACACTGAGAGAACAGAGGAAGTTGAAATGGGCCGCCCCGGTGGCGCAGTGGTCTAAGGCGGTGGCCTCTGATCATTCGTCCGTAAGGGGTCCGGGTTCGAATCCCGGTCAGGCATGGATGTTGTGTTTGTCTTACGGCACTGGCTCTCTCCCTTCCCTGGAACCAGTGACCCTAAATTAGGGACGGGCGACTGCTTATAGCCCATTGAGTTGCTCACGGTGGTCGTTAAACCTCCAATCAAAAAAAAAAAAAAAAAAGAAGTTGAAATGGGAATAGCATAAACTCCAGGGGTATCCAAGGGTCAGACAGGATCCCTGTCTTTTAAGCAGGCACATTATTGCAGAATGGTTTGGTTTCACTGTGAGAGTGTAGCCCATAGTTTTGAAAAGTTTACACATCTTATAAGAGAAGGATCCATGGAAAGGGATGGAACCAATGAATGGTGTTTTTTCCATTATTATTGGTGAGAGAGCAGACAGATTTTTCAAGTGGGAATTTTGGAGGAATTTTTGAATTGTAGAAGGTGGGAACTGATGGGCTTTGGCAATTTTCTTTATGGTGTCACTTTCTTCACTGAAGGAAGATTCAGTGTTGCAAACAATCCTGGCATGATTGACATAAATTTTAAAGGCTGCAAATTTGTGAGCAGTTGGGGAGTGGGATGAAAATGGGATTATGTTTGCTATTGCAGAGGGTTTTCTGTAGACAGATCTGTTGAGATGATTCCCTTGCCTTGCCAGGTGGACATCCCAAAAGTCAATGCCTTGCTGTGATGCTTCATTGATGGTGAATTTTATTAATGGGAACTTTAAGGAAATCTTTTCAAGAAGAGATTCAAGGTCAGTTCTATTGTGTGGCCAAATTACAAAAATATCATCAACATATCGAAGCCAAATGGAAGGTTGTAGATTGTGTTCCATGACTATGTTTTTTTCGATATGTTGCATGAAAACTTCATCCAGAAGTGGAGAGAGAGGTGAACTCATCGGAAGTCCTTCTTGCTGACAGTAGTATTTGTTGTTGAACTTGAAACAATTAAGATCTCTCAGAGTTCGAAGGCAGTCATACAGGTCTTTTGTTAGTGGTCCAGAGAGTGATTGGTTTTCTTTTAGCAATTGTACTAGCAGCTTCAATGAAGAAATTGACACCATAAAGAAAATTGCTAAAGCCCATCAGTTCCCACCTTCTACAATTCAAAAATTCCTCCAAAATTCCCACTTGAAAAATCTGTCTGCTCTCTCACCAATAATAATGGAAAAACCACCATTCATTGGTTCCATCCCTTTCCATGGATCCTTCTCTTATAAGATGTGTAAACTTTTCAAAAATATGGGCTACACTCTCACAGTGAAACCAAACCCTTCTGCCATAATGTGCCTGCTTAAAGACAGGGATCCTGTCTCACCCTTGGATACCCCTGGAGTTTATGCTATTCCCATTTCAACTTCCTCTGGTCTCTCAGTGTATATTGGAAGCACATACCAAAGCATCAAAACAAGACTTGGTGAACACAAAAAAGATGTTTCCAATGGTCTTCCAAATACAGCTTTATCTGCACTAACCCTTGAAGACACCTCTGCAGTTCCCATTTGGAAAGAAACCAAAAAAGTTGCCCCTTTTATCAACAAGGTATCTTTGCGTTTCCAAGAGAGAATGGAAGTTTTGTTCACCAAAAACTGCAATTCAGAGACCCCTCACCAAATCCCATTTAGTTGGATCTCTCTTCTAAAATCTGGCAACATTTCCAGCACCCCAACTTCAAATTGTAGTTCTGGCTACCAGCCCATCCAGTCGATCGCGAGTGATCAAAGTCGTAGGATGACCGTTAGCTACAGCTAAACAAACCTTTTACCATACCTGACTCTGTGTTTTTCTCTCATTTTATATGTTTATCCTAAAAAAGGAATGCAAAAGTAATAACTTTGATATTGCTGAAAAAGTAATAGACAATTCACTCTTCTTAACAACTGATGATTATGGCAAAAACCCATTACACAAGGCAGGTGTATACACGATTCCGACTATCAATCCTAAAAATGGTAGATACGACAAATATTATATAGGCAGCACCAAAAGAAGATTTGCTGAGCTACTGAAGAAGCATATCAACAACTGGACACGAAACGAAGTTGAAACATCACTTATGCAGCACTGCATTGATAATGAACTTATACCAAATTGGGAAAATTGCAAAGTTTTAACAACACGCCAAAAACATAATCAAATCCTATGGTCCAAGGCCGTCGCAATTGAGAAGACCCAAGGGAAGAATTATAATTCTTCCACACCCAAAGAAATGCCATACCCCTGGAAATACCTTATTGAACAAGAAAAAAGAAAGAAAAAAGTAATAAAAAAAATCAATCCAAGAAGAAATACGAGCATGAATATTAAGGAAACAACAATAATGGACTACCAAATCGATAGATGGTGCGTTGCTACATAGACACTTAGGCTCACGTATACTTGAACACAACAAGACTTGTCGACGTGGAACACCCAAGACATGGGGGTCGACTAGACGTGACAACATAGTTCAACAAAGAACAACATGTATTGTGTCGCTGAAGATGACAGTGAGGAATACGGGTCGAAACTAGTCTGGATGTTATTCGTGTTGTGAGTGCTCGTTGTTAAGAATTTTCTGCTCTTTGTCTGCAATCTTTGATAACATAAAGGTCTTTGTTTTCGACTTCTGTCGTTTGTTTGCTGAGCAATTTTACAAATTTGACGACTGCATATAACGATAAAGATTTTAATTTTTATAGATATTCATTTAAATTCTGAAGATATGGATTTTAATGATTATGATAAGGATTTTAAATTTTTTGTTGATAGTATTTTAATTCTGACTGTTTTGAACTCCAAATATCATATTCATTTGAAACTGGACTTGAATATCCTATGTTCATTTAAAAAGCTAATTCAGCGAACTACAACAGCTCTGCAATCAACTATACAATGACCAAATGGAATGTACTAAACATTGGGACCTACAATTGTTCTTCCAGAGTATATCGTGGTAGGTAAGTGCATATTAGAATATCTTGAACTTTAATTCATTGACTGTTGATCTACTGAACTTGAAAATTTCATATAACAGCAGAAATTATGAGACAAAGGAGCACTCGACACGGAAACTGTCATAACGTGTGAAACAGTTAAAATAATAATTATACAACTATTAAGATAGTTATGAGGAATTGTTAAATTTACATGCTCGGTAAATTTACCATATGACTAAAATATGCATGTTCTACTGATCAATAGATAAGTTTTATAATCCAGCCAACCAGCAGAATAAAATGGAATGCATATGTACTACATTTGGTGATGGGTTACTCTTGTTTATGAATAATTGTATGTAATATTTTTAAAAATATGAAGACTTTCATACTAATATCTTAGCAGTTTAGCTTTAAACAAGGGTACATGTTATTAGCTGAAAAGAGTTTACTTAATGCATTTGAATTTGGCACTCATATCTAATTTTAAAATCTTCAAAAATTTATCTTCTTGTTCAGTGATGACAATTTTATATTGTAACCACCGAAGAAAACTTTTTCATGTAAAATAAAGAGCAAAGTTTGCATCAAGTGAAAATGTTTACTATGTGATGCTTTGTTATTTGGCATTTAGACTGCTCTCTTCAAACTAGGAAACAATTGCACTCTAGTGTAAATGCCATAATCAGCATGAGTTTTCTCTGTCATTTTAACTATGTTGGCAATATATATATATACTGTATATATATATATAATCAGCATGAGTTTTCTCTATTATATATATATAATTAGCATGAGTTTTCTCTGTCAGTTTTAACTATGCATATCATCATCATCATTGTCAACCATTATCAATCTACTGCTGGACGAAGGTCTCCCCAAGTTTCCTCCACAACGGTCTGTCTTGTGCCGGTCTCCTCCATATCACTCCCACATACTTTCGAATTTCATCCACCCATTTTCCATGTGGTCTTCTTCTGGGTCTTTTCCTGTCCCTTGGAATCCAATCTAAAATTTCGGCTGTCCATCGATGGTCGTCCTTCTGGCAGTATGTCCAGCCCATTGTCATTTCAGGGATTTAACTCTGATCATGATGTCTTCCACTCTTGTCATTTTTCTGATCCACGAGTTCCTTTTCTTATTTCTCCTGGTTACACCAAGCATGCACCTCTCCATGCTGCTTTGAGTTGTCTGCAGCCTTTGTATGTCTCTTTTAGTTAAGGTCCACGGCTCTGCACCATACGTAAGCACTGGAAGGATGCATTGATCAAACACTTTTCTTTTAAGACATAATGGCATATTGATCTTGAAAATTATGCTGTTTCTTCCAAAAGCTCTCCAGGCAAGTTTTGTACGCTGATTAATTTCTTCATCAATATGACCCTCACTTGATATCTGCTGTCCAAGATAAACGTACGTGTCTGTTATCTCCAGCTTTTCTCCATCAATCGATAAATCTTCATTTCGCATATATATATATATATATATGGCCGCCAATAGCGGTATAACTATACCATCGGTATTAGAGGAAATGCCATCCCACACTCACCAACCCGCTTGGCCAGCGTAGTGAGTTATGGCCAAACCCCTCCAAAAGGACTCCACAACTTAAATCTTGGCCCTCAGTCTCCGGCAGCTGGAATGTACCTGGCCAAGGCAGAGGGTGTTAAGAATCCCTGGAGGACCGGACTAGGCTGCCATCTGATGCTGACCTTGGCTACGTATAATGGAGGCTCCCTATCTTCTGATTCAAGGCTTCTTGAATTGGAAGAGGAATTACAAAGGATCAAGTGGGACATCGTCAGGCTAAGTGAGGTAAGGAGAAAAGGAGAAGATCTCATTGAACTTAAAAGTGGACATCTCTTCTACTATCGTGGGACAGATACTGGCAGAACTAGTGGTGTTGGATTTATAATAAACAAGAAACTCAAGGATAAAGTTGTAGAAGTTGAAAGTTCCTCTGACAGAGCTGCACGACTCGTTATCCAACTCTCGAGAAGATACCAGGCTCAGATTATTCAAACTTATGCACCCACTACAAGTCATCCTGAAAAGAAATTGAAGAATTTTATGAGGAAATTCGTCATCTAAATAATAAAGGTAATCAGCACTTGAAGATAATTATGGGAGATTTCAATGCAAAAATAGGGCAACAACAACAGAATGAAACTTCAGTACGTAAATTCGGTCACGGCAACAGAAACCAGCGTGGAATTACTCTTGTTGAGTTTGCAGAGGCAGAAGGGTTTTTCATCTTGAACTCCTTTTTCAAGATAAAGCCACACAGGAAATGGACAGGGAGGCATCCAAATGGGACGACAAGTGAAATTGACTTTATTATGTGTAACAAAAAATTTGTCATAGAAGACTGCAGTGTGCTAAACAAGTTCAACACAGGTAGTGACCATAGATTGGTGAGATGTAAGATGCACCTCAATACTAAACTTGAACGTGGCAAGCTCATAAGACAAGCAAAATGTATTGACATAACCAACCTTAGAAAACACCATAATACTTTCAAGTTGGAACTGAAGAACAGATTCTCTGCTTTAGAAGGTCTAACATCGGAAGAAGTGGATATTTCTGAAGTTAACAGAAAAGTAACCAAAGCTCTTATGGAAACAGCAACACAATTAGCTGGGTCTAAGAACAAGTTGCATGTGAACAAATTATCAGGAAAAACCAAAATGTTGATGCAAAAAAGAAGAGAGATGAGGACAACTAAAGAAGATGTGACTTCCAAAGTGGGATATATAGAGCTATGCAAAACAGTACAAAAAAGTATCACTGAAGATGTAAGGAAATTCAACTGTGAACTAGTGAGGAAAGCAATTGAAAACAACCAAAGCCTAAAGATAGCAAAAGGACATCTCAGTAAGGGAAGAAAACAGATTATGGCACTGAGAAAAGAAGATGGTTCTGTAACAAGAAACAGAGGCGAAATTTTGACAAGAGTGAAAGATTTCTACTCTAAATTATATGAAAGGGATGATACATGTACTCCAGACATCATGAAAGGTACCAGTACCAGAGTTCTTCCAGTCCTCACAGCAGAAGTTGCACATGCAATCAAGAACATGAAGCGGGGAAAAGCTCCAGGAGAAGATGGAATTCCTGTAGACATCATACAAGAAGCAAGTGGAGAAATCGAAACAGTACTCGCCCAAATTTTCACTCGATGCCTTAACCCTTTAACCGGCTGGAACGAATTAACTCGGGGTTAGGAAAATTCGCTGCAATCAGCTCGAACAAATATATTCGTTGTCTAAAAAAAGTGTGACGAACGCGTCTGGAATAAGTGAACTTGTTCATCTGAGAGTGATGCTTTCTCCTTAGCTTATCGAAGTGGTCAGGGGGAATGATTGACACTAAATGACCACCCCTAAATGACCACTTTGTTTTCCAAAGTGGTAATTTAGGAGGATAATTGGCACCTATCCTTTCTAACTTAATACCTGCCGAAAGGCCTTTAAGAATGTCGACAAACCTAAGAAAACAAAGAGAGAAGATATTTGAGACACTTGTTTCTATCCACTAGCACGTTGTCCTTATCTAGGAAACAAGCCCTTCTGGATCATGTCTAGGGTCCTGGAGCAGAAAACAGAACACAATAGAAGTCAAATTTCCCAGGTTTATGTTCGGTACTGCTGAAGTGAGAGGGGTAAAGATATTGTTTTTTCGTAGCTTTTGTAAAATCCAGTTGCTCTGTGAACAATTTCTGTTTGGGAAGCTCGGAAAAGTTTGGGCACCATTTGATTCAGAAACTTCGGCCGCTTAAAGGGTTAATGAAGGGAAGATTCCTGAGGATTGGAACAATGCTACAATGATCCTGCTACATAAAAAAGGTGACATTGAGGATCTCAGGAACTACAGACCTATCAGCCTCCTATCAGTGGTTTATAAAATCTTCAATAAAGTTCTTTCACACCGCTTGAAGGTAACACTGGACATTGCTCAACAGAGAGAACAAGCTGGATTCAGGAGTGGCTACAGCACAATAGATCATATCCACGTACTGAGAGAACTAGTTGAAAGAGCAAGGGAATATGAACTTCCATTATGCATGGCTTTTATCGATTATGAAAAAGCCTTTGATTCGGTGAAACCATCAGCAGTTACAATGACTCTGAAATCCTGCGGTATTGAAGATGCATACATTAATATTATTAATAACATCTATGAAAATGCAAGTGCAAAGATTTGGCTGTTTGAAAATACAACACACATAAAAATTGAAAAAGGGAGTGAGACAAGGTGACACCATATCTCCGAAGCTCTTTATTACCACATTGGAAAATGTCTTTCAATCACTGAACTGGGAAAACAAAGGGATAAAGATTAATAGAGATTATCTAACCCACCTTCATTTTGCTGATGACGTAGTCATTTTTGCAACTACCCCATCAGAGCTGCAGAGTATGATCCAGGAACTTGCTGACAAGAGTAAAGAAGTGGGATTCAAAATGAACTTTCAGAAGACAAAAGTGATGTTCAATGCTTTTACAAGAAATGAAGATTTATCGATTGATGGAGAAAAGCTGGAGATAACCAATACCTACATTTATATTGGACAGCAGATATGAAGTGAGGGTCACATTGATGAAGAAATTAATTGGCGTACAAAACTTGCCTGGAGAGCTTTTGGAAGAAACAGCATAATTTTCAAGAGCAGTATGCCATTATATCTTAAAAGAAAAGTTTTTGATCAATACATCCTTCCAGTGCTTACGTATGGTGCAGAGACGTGGACCTTAACTAAAAGAGACATACAAAGGCTGCAGACAACTCAAAGCAGCATGAAGAGGTGCATGCTTGGTGTAACCAGGAGAGATAAGAAGAGGAACTCGTGGGTCCGAAAAATGACAAGAGTGGAAGACATCATGATCAGAGTTAAATCCCTGAAATGGCAATGGGCTGGACATACTGCCAGAAGGACGACCATCGATGGACAGCCGAAATTTTAGATTGGATTCCAAGGGACAGGAAAAGACCCAGAGGAAGACCACATGAGAGATGGGTAGATGAAATTCGAGAGTATGCGGGAGTGACATGGAGGAAACTGGCACAAGACAGACCGTTGTGGAGGAAACTTGGGGAGACCTTTGTCCAGCAGTGGATTTGATAATGGTTGATGATGATGATCATGATGATAAATATATACAGGGTAATTCAAAAATGCTGGTCATAAATGAAAATATAGGTAGTACTCCTCGAAACAAACAAAAAAGTCTCAGTCAACATAGGTCCGGAAACGAACTGTTTCCGAGATAATTGACATTTTATTGCAGGGTTTCCAGAGGTAATGCAAAGTTGTTTTTCTCCCAGCTGTCAGCTATTTCGATAGTTTTTGCACTTCTGAGGAAGAAATCCGAAGAGCTGAATTGTTTGCGAGAACGGTTAGATTCCAAACTTGCCCCCTCGACTTCTCCCCAAGGTAAAAAACAAGCCACCCCAGTTCTTGGAGTAAAACACCACACACGGGAAATACTTGGAGCTCCTGGGAGACAGTGAAGGCGGTGATTTTTGGGAGGGGGTGGGTTGAGGGTCCCAACTTTCAGCCCAAGAACAAATGATTCTGAGATGTCTCCTGTAGGAGCTCCCCAAATACAACACAAATAAACTGTGAAGAGAAACCAATGTTACATCTGGTAACCCTGCATGATGTTAAAATGGCAAACAAAAATGAATGCCTGAGATGTCTCCTACGGGAGCTTGACAAATCAGTGGGACACCCAGGTGAATAGAAGTCTGCGGCGGGTGACACACAGACAGCGACCTGTTGTGTGATACTAACCAGGTTCACGCAAAAACCTTCACATCACTACAGCGAGCACCTCCTAACACATGACAGAAGACATGCAAATGCTGCCGTAATGGCATCTCGGTTTGACGAATGCACCACATCTGCATGGCATCAGTTAGCACATGGAGGCTCAAACGTGTATATTACAGTCAATACCAAAGTGTGTTCCGTACTGTTACTATTAAAGGCTGCTATGGCTAACACTTTCACAAATGCAGAGTTAGCTGATATGCGTTTCATGTATGGTCGGGCAAATGGAAATGCAGCACTCACAGCGCATATGCACACCGAGGCCTATCCAAACCAAAGGCATCCCGAACGTCGCATATTTGTGCAGATCCACCAGCGCCTAACAGAGAATGGGTCTTATCAGTTTGCTGCACCAGCGGGGAGGCCAAGAACTGCCCGAGATTCTGGATTGGATGAGTGACTGTTGTGAAGAATGGAACAAGACCCGGCAACGAGCACTAGAAGGATTGCTCTCACAGAGAATAGGAGTCAAAGCACCATCTGGAGCGTTCTGCATGACAATTGCCTACACCCTTGTCATATTCAGTGAGTGAAAGCCCTAGGTGTGAGGGACTTTCCACCGAGAGGTGCATTCTGCCGGTGGCTGCTACGTCGATGCGAGCGTAATCCATGCTTTTTTGCTAATGTTTTGTTCACCGATGAGGCCTCATTCACCAGACATGGCATTTTCAACTTCCACCAGTGGGCAGCTGAAAATCACCACTCCATCCAGCAATCATGTCACCAGGTTCGATTCGCATTTAACATGTGGGCTTGTGTTTTAGGTAGTTTCATAGGACCATTTGTGCTTTCCAACAGGCTTACAGGTGATTTGTATCTGCAGCATGACCTCCCGCAGCTACTGGAAGATGTCCCCCTTCGTACACGTGTAACAATGTGGTTCATACAGGATTCTTCACCAGTGCATTTTTGCCGCACAGTGAGGCAGCATCTCAATGCAATGTTTGGACAGGTTGGGGCGGGCCCCGCTAGTGGGCCTCCCCATTCACCTGACTGCAATCCATTGGATTTCTGCATCTGGGGCTATTTGAAAGGATGAGCGTATGCAGTCTCCGTGGGAAATGTCAACAAATTGCGGATAAGAGTGGAAATGCTTGTGCAGAAATCAGGCCCAACCCATGCATGTTTGAACGAATATGTGTCTCGCTCAGAAGGAGACAGGCTGGAGGTCTGTGTCGAAGCAAATGGAGGACATTTTGAACATTTGTTGTGAAGGTAAGCACCCTGCATGACGTTCCTGTCCTTATTTGTATGTGTTGTTTGCCATTTTAACATCATGCAGGGTTACCAGATGTAATGTTGGTTTCTCCCCACAGTTTATTTGTGTTCTATTGGTTGTATTTGTTGAGCTCCTGCGGAGACATTTCAGAATCATTTGTTCTTGGACTGAAAGTTGGGACCCTCAACCCACTCCCTCCCAAAAATCATCCCCTTCACTGTCCTGTAGGAGCTCAAAGTATTTCCTGTGTGTGGTGTTTCACTCCAAGAACTGGAGTGGTTTGTTTTTTACCTGAGGGGGGGGGGTCGAGAGGGCACTTTCCTTTCAGGGAGGAGCAAGTTTGGGGTCTAACCGTACCCTCAAGCGGTAGGGGTCTAACCGGCTCCTCAAACAATTCAGCCCTCCCGATGATTTCTTCCTCAGAAGTGCAAAAACTGTAGAAATAGCTGACAGCTGGAAAAAACAACAACTTTACATTACCTCTGGGAAACCCTGCAATAAAATGTCAATTTTCTCGGAAACGGCTCATTTCCAGACCTATGTTGACTAATTCTTGTTCGTTTCGATGAGTACTACCTATATTTTAATTTATGACCAACATTTCTGAATCGCCCTGTATGTATATATGAACAGGAAGAACCATGAAGATAATGAAACAAACATTTTTTCCTTCATCTGTATCTTCAAATACATTCAAGACTCAGCCAATCCACAAGTATTCTGCACAGAGACACGTCACTTAGACAGATATACATCTGTAAGTGCTGTCTCACATTTATCAGAAGTAATATATTCTATTTTGCTGACTGTAGAATTTGAATAAACTAACTCATATTCTCTTTTTGTCCACTGGGATAAAACAGTAAAGTTTATGAGTGTTAGATACTGTTCTTGATGTTTCAAAATGTGGCTGTAATAGCTTTTTCAGCTTCATACTGACTTTCACTGAGGTATTCAAAATCGCAAGCTGGCATGTATTTGGTTGTCCAGTTATATAATTCATAGGGTGTCATAATCTGCATTATGACATGGCCTTTGTAAACTTGCTTTAGCTGTTGTAAGACTTTTAAAATTGCCACGAACACCATCACAAAGCACTATTACTGTGGGATCTTGCATAAAAGTTCCACTGAGCAACTGTTCCAAAATCTATTAATTTCAGCAGAAATTGATCAATTTGCTTTTCTGTTCTGTTCTTATATTGTGCTGATCCATCCGAATAATGAAAAATTTCTTTTTTTTTTAACTTTTTTTTTTTATTGAAAAATGCAAGCAATGCTGAAAAGGGTGAACTGCTGCTGCATTGTGCTGCAATCTCTCCAAAATTATGCCATAATTTATGCATTCCATTTTCCCTCGGTTTTTGTAATATGCAACAAATGGGTGAATTATGGTTTAAACATTATTCCAATAAAATCTTTGAGCAGAATCTTGCAATAGAAATGAATAATGATGATATATGTATAAGGTGGATGGCCACGGTAAATTGTGTTTACCGGTTGTGGGCACAAGTCAGGGTTAAGGTAGGTCTATTTTGATTGTTTAAATTTGTTACTTAAGTTGATTTTAAAGTATATTTCCTGACAGGTAGGGAGGGAGGATGGGATGTCCAGTTTATTTTTATTCGGTCGGGGGTGCTAAATCAGGACGTCCGCATGAAACCTGTCAGAAGTTTAGCCGTTGGGTGCATCCTCCCCTGAAGATCGGCACCCTGTGGCTGACCTTATATTATTTATGATTGTCACATATTTAATTGAGTTCTATTGTGCTTGTAGTGTCTGCATTATTTATGTATTTTATATATATATATATGCAACGTGTTTTACTGAATAATTCTGATGACTTGTTCAGACCCTCTCACAACTTGTGATTTTTGTAATCGTTTTTCTGTTTTTTGTGGCAGATGACGAGTGTGGGTTGGGCCAGAAAAGTTATAGATGCATGCAAAAACTTTATTTAAATTATTCTTCATGCGACTCTGAGGAGGTTATGCTAATTAAAAATTTTAGTGGGCTTTAACTTGCATCTATGGCTTTGCAGAAACCCATTTCCAACTAGGTCTTTGTGGAAGTGAGAAAATGCAGAGTTTTGCTGGTCCTTGATAAAGCCAAGGCTCGGCATTCTCGACACTTTCTACATTCAGGTTTGTTATTCCTTTGTTTTCTTTTTTACTCATGCCTGTTGGGCTTTGAAGTTTTCTATGTTGTTTTAGTACTTGTTAAATAATTTTTTATTACTGTCTCTACTTAGTAGTGTGTGAGTTCTGAATATTCATAACTGCTGCGTTGCGCCATGATCTTCAGGTTGTTTTTTAAGCAAATTTAGTTTTAAATTCTTGGGTGTAAAATTTTGTCTTTGACTCTGCTCTTGGGTGTGTATATATATATATCATCATCATCATTGTCAACCATTATCAATCCACTGCTGGACAAAGGTCTCCCCAAGTTTCCTCCACAACGGTCTGTGTTGTGCCAGTCTCCTCCATGTCACTCCCGCATACTTTCGAATTTCATCCACCCATCTCCCATGTGGTCTTCTTCTGGGTCTTTTCCTGTCTCTTGGAATCCAATCTAAAATTTCGGCTGTCCATCGATGGTCTGTCCTTCTGGCAGTATGTCCAGCCCATTGCCATTTCAGGGATTTAACTCTGATCATGATGTCTTCCACTCTCGTCATTTTTCGGATCCACGAGTTCCTCTTCTTATCTCTCCTGGTTACACCAAGCATGCACCTCTTCATGCTGCTTTGAGTTGTCTGCAGCCTTTGTATGTCTCTTTTAGTTAAGGTCCACGTCTCTGCACCATACGTAAGCACTGGAAGGATGCATTGATCAAACACTTTTCTTTTAAGACATAATGGCATATTGATCTTGAAAATTATGCTGTTTCTTCCAAAAGCTCTCCAGGCAAGTTTTGTACGCCAATTAATTTCTTCATCAATGTGACCCTCACTTGATATCTGCTGTCCAATATAAATGTAGGTATTGGTTATCTCCAGCTTTTCTCCATCAAATTTATAACGAGGAACAATACACCAATTAAGTAGCAAATAGTAACGCTGTACTAGTGATCCGATTTATTGGTGTAGAACTTCAAATCAACAGTTAAAGGATCCTGGTTTGACAATAAAAAGGACAAATTTCTTCGTCAGACCCTGTCACGTATAGTGAACTTGAAAAGAAAGGACGTTATGTCATTGGAGACCAAGAGTTACTCCCTCTACATGAAATTGCACGGATTGTGCGACCCGATCACCTTCAACATCTTGACCCTCCGTGTAGATATGTTAGTTGATAAAATTAAACGTTCCTTATCCTCCACGCATAACAAAAAGCTGGATTACTTGAGATCTTCCCAGACTCCAAAGGCTAAAGATTTCACAATTCCATTCATCAATATTTCCAACCGGACGCTTTCCGAAGATGAAACAAAAGTTTTGGAGCTTGGACCAAAATTCTGCTTCCGAACCAGGTCGAACCCAAAAAGCGTCGTTTCCGAATTTGAAAGTGTAATATCGCGAGTTCCAAACGACTCAAAAGATGAACTACGCCAGCTCTGTTCTTCTAAATTACGATCTTGGTATGATCCTACTAAAACACCTAATACATTTATAATTCCAAGGCCAGTTTCGAACCTTAGAAATGATCCGTCCATAATATTGACTCTAACGGACAAATCTGGCCAGATAGCGATTATGGACGCAGAAGACTACAATACGAAAATTGAAGATTTTATCACTGACTCTGGTTCTATAGCCCTTCAAAGGAACCCTCTAAATTCTTGGATTGCGCAGGTGCAAAGAGCAGCCCGGTTACCCGCTATTCCAGACGATCTTAGGAAAGCCGCCAGATTACAACCAGGACCTCAGATCCCAAAGCTGTTCGGAAGACTTAAGCACCATAAGCCAGGAAACCCACTGAGACCCATCGTATCCAGGAAGTCTGCACCAACGTACCATTTAGAGAAAGCACTTTCCAAATTCCTACGTAGTTTTCTTCCTGAATCGGACTTAGTTATAAATTCCACTCTGGATTTTATAACGAAAGTCAAGAAACTCACTGTCCTGCCAAGCGACATTATCGGCAGCTTCGACGTGGTTTCCCTTTACCGCTCAATTCCCGTTCCAGAAGCCATCAGAACATTAAAGGATGCCATATCTAATTCAACATTTTATAAGCAGGAGGCATGCCTCAGCATCTTCAAATTAATAGACTTGGTCTCTAATACTAGCTTCTACAGTTTCCAAGGACAAGTATATAAACAGAATAATGGCGCTCTGATGGGATCCTCACTTTCACCCGTCCTTGCAGAAGCAATACTTCGCCCAATTGAGCGGAATATATTCTCCAGCATTACCCCACGGCCTACCACTTGGCTGCGTTATGCTGACAACATATTTTTGTATGGCCCCACGGAAAAGAGACTCTTCCAATTTTCCTTGATAAAATCAATGATATACATTCTATGATCAATTTCACGATGGAGCTGGAAAGCAACAACGCTTTACCTTATCTGGATGTTTTATTGAGGAAATCGTCTGACAACCGCCTCGGCACACAAGTCTACTATAAACCCACGTCCGTCCCCAACCTGATGCTCCGCAGCTCTTTCTGTCCCACAGAATACAAAGCAGCTATCTTCCGTTCTCGAATTCAAAGAGCCTTCGCCGTTTCTTCTGATACCCATTCTAGACAACACGAAATTGAAAGCGTCATCAAGCTAGCCACTGATGCAGGATATTCATTGAATCAGATACGTAGCTTTATCCAAAAAGCCAGAGCCAAACACTCCGGTCTTCCTGCGCCGCAGCTACGTTATATAGGCTCAATTCCCTACATTCCAAGTGTGTCTTACAAACTCAAAAACGCCCTCAAGAAGATGAACTACGGCGTCGGCATAAGGTCCCCTGCATCTTTACATACTATACTAAAGAGAAATAGTGAAAAACCACCTCTCTCCTGCGAAGCAGGCGTTTATGCGATCCCCCTACAATATCCGAATGGCTCTAAACGATACTACATTGGAATGACCAAGCGTTCGTTTGGAATCAGAGTCAACGAACATAAAAGGGACACAAAATACGGCAAAGTAGCCACGGCACTATCCAGAGAAGTAAAATTCAAGTCAGCTACTCCCATGTGGGATGATATAAAGAAATTAGCTAGCTACTCTACATCTAAATGTACAGCCATTCGGGAAACCTTGGAGATCATTACCAACAGCGATGCTTGCAATGATCATGTCTCGCTCGAGTTGCCACGAATTTGTAACCAATTCTTCAAGTAACACCTTTTCTCTACCAGGACCCCGCGTGCAACCAACGTGATGCCTCGTATCTTTAAATGAATATAACCTCGCATCTATTTATTGTCAAGTTCCCGCGTTCAAATTGTTAAGCATTCTATTTTTCAGTTTGCAGTTTCTGTCTAACTTCCTTGAAAAAGCCATCTGGTTGATGTGCGAAAGCTTGGAAACGCTTATGTGTTTATTTTCTACACCAATAAATCGGATCACTAGTACAGCGTTACTATTTTCTCCATCAATCGATAAATCTTCATTTCTTGTAAAAGCATTGAACATCACTTTTGTCTTCTGAAAGTTCATTTTTAATCCCACTTCTTTACTCTTGTCAGCAAGTTCCTGGATCATACTCTGAAGCTCTGATGGGGTAGTTGCAAAAATGACTACGTCATCAGCAAAACGAAGGTGGGTTAGATAATCTCTATTAATCTTTATCCCTTTGTTTTCCCAGTTCAGTGATTGAAAGACATTTTCCAATGTGGTATTAAAGAGCTTTGAAGATATGGTGTCACCTTGTCTCACTCCCTTTCCGATTTTTATGTGTGTTGTATTTTCAAACAGCCGAATCTTTGCACTTGCATTTTCATAGATATTATTAATAATATTAATGTATGCATCTTCAATACCGCAGGATTTCAGAGCCATTGTAACTGCTGATGGTTTCACCGAATCAAAGGCTTTTTCATAATCGATAAAAGCCATGCACAATAGAAGTTCATATTCCCTCGCTCTTTCAATTAGTTCTCTCAGTACGTGAATATGATCTATAGTGCTGTAGCCACTCCTGAATCCAGCTTGTTCTCTCGGTTGAGCCATTTTGCATCAACATTTTGGTTTTTCCTGATAATTTGTTCACATGCAACTTGTTCTTAGACCAAGCTATTTTTGTTGCTGTTTCCATAAGAGCTTTGGTTACTTTTCTGTTAACTTCAGAAATATCCACTTCTTCCGATGTTAGGCCTTCTAAAGCAGAGAATCTGTTCTTCAGTACCAACTTAAAGGTATTATGGTGTTTTTTAAGGTTGGTTATGTCAATACATTTTGTTTGTCTTATGATCTTGCCACGTTCGAGTTTAGTGTTGAGGTGCATCTTACATCTCACCAATCTATGGTCACTACCTGTGTTGAACTTGTTTAGCACACTGCAGTCTTCTATGACGAATTTTTTGTTACACATAATAAAATCAATTTCACTTGTCGTCCCATTTGGATGTCTCCATGTCCATTTCCTGTGTGGCTTTTTCTTTAGAAAGGAGTTCAAGATGAAAAACCCTTCTGCCTCTGCAAACTCAACAAGAGTATTTCCACGCTGGTTTCTGTTGCCATGACCGAATTTATCTACTGAAGTTTCATTCTGTTGCCGTTGCCCTATTTTTGCATTGAAATCTCCCATAATTATCTTCAAGTGCTGCTTACCTTTATTATTTAGATGACGAATTTCCTCATAAAATTCTTCAATTTCTTCTTCAGGATGACTTGTGGTGAGTGCATAAGTTTGAATAATCTGAGCCTTGTATCTTCTCGTGAGTTGGATAACGAGTCGTGCAGCTCTTTCAGAGGAACTTTCAACAACTTCTACAACTTTATCCTTGAGTTTCTTGTTTATTATAAATCCAACACCACTAGTTCTGCCAGTATCTGTCCCACAATAGTAGAAGAGATGTCCACTTTTCAGTTCAATGAGATCTTCTCCTTTTCTTCTTACCTCACTTAGCCCGACGATGTCCCACTTGGTCCTTTCTAGTTCCTCTTCCAATTCAAGAAGCCTTGAGTCGGAAGATAGGGAGCATCAATTATATGTAGCCAAGGTCAGCATCAGATGGCAGCCTAGTCCGGACCTCCGGGGATTCTTAGCACCCTCTGCCTTCATGTCGCACTGGCCGCTGCCTTGGCCAGGTACATTCCAGCTGCCGCAGACAGGGCCAAGATTTAAGTTGTGGAGTCATTTTGGAGGAGTTTGGCCATAACTCACCACGCTGGCCAAGCGGGTTGGTGAGTGTGGGATAGCATTTCTTCTAATCCCGATGGTATAGTTATACCGCTATTGGCGGTCGTATGAGCCCTTTTAGTGGGAACAGGATGCACCACGAGAAGGCGGGGTTGACATTTGTCAAGGAGAGGCTGTGATGTTACGCATCACCTGACCTTACATCCCTTATATATATATATTTATATGCATATATATATATATATTACCGAAAATTCACCAGCTTGCAAATTTACTTATAGTTCAATATGAAGAGCTATGTACTATTTAGCTATAAATAAATGTCTCAAATGAACAATAGTTTTTTCTATTAAAAGCTATAGTCTTCAATGGTTTTTGTTAGTGTAAGTGTTGAACAATTTGTGGATATTCACTGCTTGTAAGTTATATCATCAATTACATTAGAATCAAACAAATCATTAAAATTAGTTTCAAATTTTTCAGTTCCTGGGCATTTTTTTGTATTCACCCAAATTGCAAGCTGGTGAAGGTGATTCACACTGTGTAGTCTTTACATTTTGAAATTTTTGACCTGCATCACTCTTGGCAGATAACTGTTCCATTTTAATTAACACAGCAATCGGACACCGGTGAATTGGCTGTATTTACTGTTTCACACGTGAATCAAATCACTTCAGAAAACTTGAAAATTTCATCGGCGTGGAGCGGGAATCGAACCCACATCTCCCGATTACCATTCAAGCATGCTATCCGTTGCACCACCCATGACGGCGAATTCACAAGTTTCTGTGTGTTAAGAGCATCGGAATATTCTCCGACCATGTTCTTAACTAATGCAGATTCTGCTGCCATCTAGCATTGTAAAGTAAATCTCCAGTTGTCGAGGGTTCGATTCCTGCTCCACGGCGATGAAATTTTAAAGTTTTCTTGAAGTGATTTGATTCATGTGTGAAACAGTAATTACAGTCAATTCAGCAGTATCTGATTGCTGTGTTAATTATCATGACGTATTTGCCAGGTATTATGAGAAGAATATTTCTTCCACTCTTTATATCTTCCATTTTGTTATCTAATTAGCATTAATTTGGCATTTTGTTGAATAGTAGTACACACTACATAGATAATTCGAGTGCCACTTGTGCCAACAAGAGCACAGTTTTTTGGTATTCATTCACAAAACTTGGAAAATCCAATTTTCAGAGTGGGATATTTTGCCATGCAAAATAATATGTATGCTTCCTGCAAATTGAAACAATGCAAAAAAAAAAAAAAAAAAAATAAAAAAAAATGGAAGTTTTTGAAATCCACCAGGACAAATGAAAGTTAATGGAAAATAGAAGAATAAATGAAAGCATTTTTTTTAATGTAAGTTGATGCATTTTTATTAAATTAAAGCATTTTTTTCTTATGTTTACATTAGAAAAAATGCAACTTACAAGTCTCATTACAACAACAACAAAAAAAAAAAAAAAAAAACTTTGGGTGTGGGGTGATGCCCTCTAAGTTCCTGATTTTTAAATCTGAACTGTAACATTACACTTAAAACAAATCTGATTGGCTCTTAGAAGAAAAGACTATACTGTCACATTGGCTAAAGCAGAAGTTTTTATTTATTGTAAATAAAGCAATAATAAGGAATTTTATTTAACCATTATCAAGAAATTAAGCATTAAAAAGGTATCTTATATAAACATTGACCCCCCACCTAAATGTTACACAATGACCTTTAATCCATGCATTGTAATTAAAAAAAATACAGGTAGGAATATCTATGTGGTACATTCTGAAACTTGTCTTATTGAAAACAAAATGTCTTTGTAACTCTAGAAATTGTTAGATTGCCACTCCCAAAATTTGGTATGTCAAGGATATCAAGAAGTTCAACATATAATAAAAAAAAAAATGAAATATTACTTTTTGGCAAATTTAAATTTTAAAATAAATTTTTTTTAAAAATGAAATAGAAATTTTATGATGAAATTTTTATTATGTTAAAGCTTTTTAATAAGCTTTCTATTGACACCAGAATCAACTGAATAACATATTTTTATCTCAAGATATTAAAAGTTGAATGGTTACAAATTTTCAAAAATTGCACAGAAATTCAAAATATTGACCATTTTTATTTTCAAAACAATCCAAAGGAAAATTAAGAAAAAATTATTTTTACTTTACTATGTAAAAACTACCTTCTCACCAATTTTCGTTAAAATCGGAGATGTCAAGGTTGAGTGCTGTGTTGATTTGACATGGAATGACCCATATGTCAGTTCTAGATGAATCTATGGATTTCTACCAAGGGACAGACAAGTTCAGTAGGTGATAAACAGAGATACCTGACTGGTGGCATGGAAGTGCCGATGAGTTGTTGGTATTCTCAAGTGACGTAAGCAGTATATGATATGTGATCTTCCTGAAACATGATGCTACACACTGCTGTGACGAAGGAGTCTTCTGGGTGTTAAAAGATTGATGATTATTACTTAAAGATTAAAATATAAGAAATGCTCACCAGAGGTTGCTGACTGTTGTATTTTATCCTACACCAGACTAATGCATGATGCTTGGGCAGTCAGCCATTCAGTAGTAGCAGCCATTGACCACATGATCAAAGTGCCTGGGTTAAACACTTCAGATGATGGGTCACACTAGCAGTATCAGAGCATACACAAGGCTAGCATAACCACTGCTTATGGTTGCTAGCCTCACCATTGAGTCAGTCCTTTCATGATGATATGTTGTAGTGTGTTCTAGATATTTGCTTGTGTCCGTGTGAGTGTTTTTAAACCACTACTGCTAACATCAAACAACTGTTGTGTGACTCTGGCTGATATGTTCTGCTGTAGGCCAGCTCAAACCTCATGAAATCTAGTGAACTTTCCTTGAGTTAGTGATATGAGTGATCTACCCCATTTCCTTGGGATTCTGTGTATTTTGCTGTATATATAGGCTTTGTTCTGTGGGATCATGGAAGATTTGTGAATGTGAGTGGCATCTTCTGCTTTACATACATACATACATACATACATACATACATACATATATATATATATATATCACTAAGCTGTTCTGTGAGATTCAGAGGTTAGTTCCACAAAAAAATACAGACTATCAGATAAATTTCTAACTGATTATTTACTTACTGCTGCTGTATCAAACTTCTCCATTTACAGCAATCTTGACACACAACTCGAGCTTCACTGACATCCTCCATCACACGATGTACACAAGACCCTCTATACTCCATACTCATAATCTTTTTCTCATGTAGGCACTCCTGAATCTGATCCTCCCATGACTTCCTTGGCATAAAAATTCTTAGTAAGCATCTCATCACTCATTCTTTCAACATGGCCAAACTAACTAAGAATATTAGTCTCCACCTTGCTAACAACATTTTGCTTCTCATTACACAACTGCAACACATCTTGCATTCCTCACACAATCAAAATGTGTCTTGCTACAAACCACCCATAAGCAGTGGCGGCTCGTGGCTCCAGAAATAGGGTGTTGCACACATATATATCTTTGTCCTTAGAAGTGGTTTTGTTGTTGTTGTGTTTTTTTGGTGTACTTTGAGGGGGAGGATACTATGCAGGCAGAGTTTAACATTATTAAAAGCAACGTAATGTAGCAACAAGATTGTCTGCATAATTACCACATTCCAAAATTTGATATTATTTAATTGCAATTAATGGAAAAGAAAATATAAGCAGTTCTTACCATAAGTTATTTAAAGCAAAATCCATCCTTTTCTCTTTTTCAGTAGCAAATTTTGGGAATATCCATGACAAGATCCTTTTCAATAGAAAGCATGGCCTAGGCTGGCAACATTTCCTGTGTCATTGAGTTCCTTAAAAATGTTTTTATTCTTTTTAAAGTCGAAAAACACTGTTCTGTTTCTACTGTGATGTCATAGGAATTGTTAGGATAAGTTTCAGGGATGTGTAACATTCATTAGATGTTTTTCCTAAATTGTTCCCCATGATGAACCCGAATAAGCTAACAGCCCCTGAAGGTGATCTGAACTCTTCTGCACAGTAGATAGACAAAAGTTCATGGTGGAGTTCCATTTTATCGATAAATGAATGCACAGCACACACTGTTTTCAATGTCACCTCTGGGAATTTAATGGCATAATGAGGAAACATTTGTGGTACAAATAACAAAGCTGCAACTAGATGCCCTGTAAAAGTGAACCTTTCCTTAGCCTAAGAAATAATGCCATCATAGACTTCTTTTGCTTCCCTTATCCACTCAGAGTGGTCAATTTTCCGTTTTTTAAATGAAGCTGATGTACCGTGTGTCGTTGCACTGTTATCAGCATAAATTTGTTCCCTATTTGCTACTACATTTGCCTCAAGAGAAGTATTAGCTTTCTTCACTGTAGGTGGATCAAGGTCCCGTTTTTGAAGTTGACCGAACAAAGTTTCTACAAGAGGCATAATTTTAGCGAAAAATGAAAGCCAAAATCTGAAGCTGTAACTTGTGAAAACCTTTAAAATGACCATTAGCCTGGCAAATAGTACTTTCACTTTTAATGTCATTAGATTTGAAAATGGTTTTCAGGCATTCAATAATATCTTTTTTTTTTTTTATCAAAAACTGTACTTACACTGCGTGAGAGAAAATTTCATCTTGTAGTAGAAGCCCGGGGTAAACATTTTTTTACAACTTGATCAAGTACTGCAATTTGTTTTTATAGATTTAAACTTACTGATGTCTTGCAAACGAGAAAAAAATGCGTAAAATGCTATTATTGAAACAGCTTTCATCATAACTAAATTTATTTGATGAGCATAGCAATGTATGTATTCAGCAGCTGGATAAGATTCCTTCACAACTGCTTGCACGCTGTGGGAAGAACCAGCCAAAACTGATGCTCTGCCGTACGTTTGTGCAATTCATTTTTTAGGATTTTCATCAATTTTATGTTCCTTCAGCCCTTCTGGTAACCAAGAAGCCAAGTTTTGTGCATCATGTTGTGAAGGAATAATAAAATCCCAAAATCTTTCAACTGGTTTTCCTTTTACCATGTGCCGATAAACAATGGCCATTTGAAATATATGTGAAATGTCACTTGTTTCATCCACGGTAGTGGCTGAAAACTGTGTTTCTTTAATTTCATTTGTTATTTCGTCGTGACACACTTCTAACATCATTTGCAAAATTTAATTTTGAATTGTTTTTGATGTTCCTTTAAAGACAATTGCCTTTTCTGAATGAGTTTTTAATGCAGCATCTAGTTCAGAGCTAAAATCAAATCTTTAAATATTCCAGGGTTAAGTCATGTTTCAGTTTCATCATGACCTCTCAACACTAACTCTGAAACCCCGCAGAACCTAACACAATTTATTAAAATATTTAAAACACAACTGTTATGACTTTTTCATTGTACTCTAAAAAATTTTCTTCTTTACCTTTGGTTTAACTGTTCATCAAAACTAACGGCATCAAAAAGTAACAATTTAAAAGCGTTTTTAATGTGCGTCTCTGAAACCTCGTGTTTTCTAATGTGAGTGGTAAAATGATTAACATCTGTAATGCCCGATTTTGTCCACAAATCCTCGGCTTCAAGCAATAAACATGGGAAACAAAATACTGCATTTTTTACATCACATCCACACTATCACTTATTATTTATGTAGAATTCTCTTTAAAAAAATATTTTAAATTGTCGCTTACCAGTTATGTTCTGGGCAGTATTCAAGTCAGGTACTGGCCATCCAAGTTTACTTATATTTTGCTTTTCTTCATAGGAAAATCCACGACAAAGAATTTGATGAAAGAATTTCAACACTATCCATTTTAAATTTACAAAAAACACATTAATTTATCAATAAAAACGAAGCTAATTATGTATTTTTCATTGGCACAATAAAAGAATGACGGATTAAAAAATTAACAAACACTACACAGTACACACATAATTTCTCCTCAATGCAATCGTTCGATGTCAGACTATATTAAGTATACACATGGTGACTAAATCTTTTGAGGGGAAACAGCAATCGAAGACTGCTTTCAAAATTATTGAAGCTTTGCTTCAAAGTTTCGAAACTTCGATTCTTGGGATATCTATCTACAAGATAAGAACGCTGAATTCATCTGCGAGTTTCAGGTTACCTGTGGTCCCGAGAGCAATGGGTAACTTGTGCATACTCTTGCAGGAGAAAGGTGAAATGAGGTCATTGGTAGTAGGTGTTGCAGAGCGTTTGCAACAACCACGCATCTCACTGGTTGGGAATGCTACAACTGGGTCTAGCATTTCTCGTCATACTTAGAACATGCTGCACAGTTGTTGCAGCTCGACAGCAACCATCACTCAAGGGACACCTAGTTCATATGCTACTCCCAACATTGCATCGCTTATTGGAATGTTTGGGTTGACTGCACTACTTATTTTTGATAAATTTCAAGCTAAATAAACCAATTTCTCATAAAATAAAAATTGTTTTATTAACAAAATTTTATTGTTCTTTGTAATGAAACTGGTTGTTGCGCAACACTGCAACTTGATCACCAGCTGCCCCTGCCCGTAACATATTTCTTCAGAACACAAATGATTCCTATGCTTCTTCTGTAGTACCCAGGTTTCACTGCCATACATCAAAGTAGGAACAATTGCACTTTCATACACAGCTATGCTAGCCTTTCTTGAGAACCCATCTTTCCTGTGAAAACCTGCTAAAGCAGCTATGACTTTCAATGAAGAATTCACTCACTTACTAAATTCACCAACCAGTTTGTTCTCTCTGTCAAACATGTTTCCTAAATACACAAACTCATTCACCTGGCCAATCACTGTGCCATTTAGACTTATCTTGCATTCAGTACTAACCCATAACTTTGGTTTTCCCCTTATATATACTCAGTTTGAATTTCATACAAACTTTGTACGTCTGGGACAACATACTCGGCAACTCACTTTTGCTCTCTGCCAACAGTACTGTGTCATCAGCTTACAGCAATCTGCACACACGGATATTACCAAGACATAAACCAGTACTGTCCATCTTGGCATCATGCATGCACACATCCATAAATGTATTAAACCGCTATGGTGACATTACACAACCTTGTCCGACTCCTGCACCAATAGAAAACCATTTTGATAAAACACCATTCACTCGTACACAAGCTCTACTGCTAGCATACATTGCTTTTGCACTATTAATTAGATTACCAGTAACACCATATTCATTCAATACCTTCCACAAAAGTGTCCTATTTACTTGGTCGTAAGCTTTATCTAAATCAATGAAGGCAGCAGAAATTTTCTTACCAACAGCCAGATACTTTTCAATCATCATGCGTAATGCAAAAATTTGGTTAGTGCAGCCTTTACCAGGCATAAAACCACTCTGAACATCCCACACTTTCTCTGATGTAAGACCTCATACTTTTTCAATAATGACCTTACCAAACACTTTCCCTAGCACACTCAGTAGGCTAGGGAAAGTCTTCTGCTTTATAGAGCTGAGTTCGGGCTCAATTTTTGGTGCCCGAGCCCAAATTTTATATTGCAAGATAGAGCCAGGGCCCGAACGAGCCTGAAAACTTGCTAACCTGGTTGCAAATGAATTTATGGCACCTCTATTCATAGTGTACTGTGGAATTAACTTTTTTACGGGTCATATAGAGGTTATTATTAAAAAAAATTGGTGCTCAAATTTTTGAACTAAAGCCTAGTTTGTCATCAGGACTACGTCACTGGAGTAGTTGCTGCCACTCAGTTGGAAGAGTCCAACCGCAATTATCATTAATTGTGGTACTTCTTCTCCTTGCTGTTTTGATACCTTTTAAATTAAATCTAATACGGCGAGACAATTTTTGGAAAAAAATTGTTCCAAAAATTGAAGTCCTGGTCTCTCTTCAGATACTCAAAAGATCTTCACAGAGAAGAATTAAAAGAAATATTGGCAGAAAACAATTACCCCTCACCTTATGTTGAGAAATTATTTAGACAAGTGCCAAAAAAGAAGCATGAAATAAACAACTTCAAATTCACCAGCAAAATTATGTACCACAAGGAACTTTTCGAAAAACTGAAGAGGATCGGAGCAAAATACAGTATAATATCAGGCCTGCTCCAGATCTAAACAACAATTAAAAAAATTCCTGCCAGCTTTAAAGCAGAAAGAAGTGGACATCTAATTGCAAGAAGGAGTAATATATTGCATCAACTGTAACTGCAGACTCAGCTATATAGGAGAAACAGGGAGAAGTATTAAAGTCCGAATGAAAGAACACCAAGCAGCTATTAGAAACATTAGTAACAAAACAGGGCTAGACAGACATATGCAAGTAGGTAGACACTCCATAAATTGGGACTCAGTAATTATGGAGTGTCTACCTATGGAGTGTCTACATTATTATGTATTATGTAATTATGGAGTGTCTACCTATTGGTTGGACACTTCCAACTGAGTGGCAGCAACCACTCCAGTGACGTAGTCCTGATGATGAACTAGGCTTTAGTTCGAAAATTTGACCACCAAATTTTTTGGAATAATAACCTCTATAAGACCCGTAAAAAAGTTAATTCCACAGTTGCTAACCTGTTTAAGCATTAATAAAAAACATCTCCTTTTCTACAGCTCCACTGTCTCCTCCTCCTCCTGCAATTAGCCAATGCATTTCTCAAATGGGGAGTGGGGAAGGGACCTCTATCTATTTTTACAGTGTAACTGTACGATTTTCTTTGGCCATTCCTTTCCACCTGAAGTGCTTCAGGCGAACGGGCATCCAAAATGATCGGGGCGGTACTGCAATTGTATATTGCTCAAATAATGCTAATATTATCATGCCATAATGCTTTGCAATATGTACGTTGCTAAATAGAATTAGCAGGGAGCTACTGCGTGGAGATAGGGGTTAAATTATCGTCGGCATGCTATCAACTATCCAACATCTATAGTTCTTGAAAAGATTTTTCTTCTCTGCAGAAACACACTATTGCGTGGCCTATGGCACTTTCTACCCAAGCCCGGAATAAATAGCCATCTCGAATGCCCGCTCCCCAACCAGAACCAGTTGCCGAAGAATTCCCTTTACCAACTATAAAATGTCTCATTTGCTAAATCATATAAAATCACATTTATATGTATATAAAAAAAAAAAAAAAAATCTCTCGCTCTCCCCAAGAGCCCGAGCCCGAACTGCAGTCAATATTCTACAGTCCGAGCCCGATTCGGCCCCGGACTCTGCTTTGGGCTTTTGGGCTCGGGCTCAGCCCCTCTCAGCTCTGCTGCTTTACACTCTTCAGGTAATTAATATGTCATCTTCATGGCTATGGCAGTCAGTTGTTTTTCCTTTTTTTTGTAGTTGATTTATGACTTTATCTTGCATATCCTGCATGATGATTTCTGCTAGGAGTTTTCAGAGTGGATAACCCATGAGGGTTTCCGAGTTTTATTTCTCAATTTGTTGGGTGAATATAAAAGCTTTTTTTTTTTTGAGAAATGTCACATAACATCAATGATTTCAATATTAATATTTGGTACAATTTGTTTCTGTAATTGAGATTTATTGCTTCTTGCACCAGTTGGTGTGTTTGGGAGAAGTGGAATGGTGACTAGATGACTTGCCATTATACAGTTCAGGTTATGGGTTTTTATGTGATTTATGATGTCCTGAATGTTTTTGGCAGTGTATTTATTTTCCATAATCATGGGTGTGATATATTTTAATGTCAGATAGCCACACCATTTAGCAGCTTGTCCTGTTGGAAGTATGAATTTTGCCAAGGCAGTCCTGTGACAACTAAGGCAGTCCTGTGACAACTAACAAACTACTGACTTAGTTTTAATTCCACACTTGTAAGCAACTTTTTTATGTTAACATTGGTTTCAGCCTTCATCAGAAACAGAATTTTGATGTGAATTCCAAACCTTGAGTAAATTGATGATGAAACTCAGAAAATGTTCAGAAATGCTGATTCCAGAGAACATTTAGTTCAATCGTGACATTGTTCAATTTCTTGGAACATGGAAGAATTGAAGAAAGAAACACCCTAAACGTACACACAAGTGAGGTTTTTAAAAAATTATTTATGTTTCAAGACAATACAATCATTCATCATATTACAATTCAACACAAGAAATTTAAATACATTGTCTTATAGAGAATGACTATTAGGAGTCTACATGGTGGTTAGATTTTTAAGAAGGTTTTAATCTCATGTTTACGTGTAAAGCTTTGTTATGTATACAGTGATGGAAAGTTTGTGCCGAACTGCGGCGATTTCATTTTCTTGCGCCAAGCTGCTACAAATTACGAAAAAATTTAATATTTTCGCCCAACTGCGCCGAAACGGCAATCTACAGAAAAAACTGCCGAGCAAAAAAAATGTTTTCACGGCAAAAAATGCCATTTTAAATTGCGAATCAAATGACGCTTTTTAAGGTCTATGCGTAATTTGGTTAAACGTATAACGGCGCTTAATCAACACGTTCCGCCAATCCCAACATTTCGGAGTGTTTTTCACCTACCTTCTGATTCGTTGTTTTTTGGGCATAAGTATAGAACAGGTTTCGCGATGTATGTGAAGCTTATGGAGGAGGAGTTTTGTTGGAATCACGTGGTATGTAGGAGAAACGAGGCTGTATGTCATGAAATCCTGATGAAGATTGTTTACAGATAGTTTAGTGGTCTTTTGGAGTGTTGTGCAATTGAGATTGTTTATATGTAGTTCCCTGCTGTTTGGGATGGCGCAGTTATTTTGTTCCGGGTGAGGTGTGCGATTACGTAAATACAGCGTAAGGTCAGTTGTTAGCTATTTCGTTGACGCGGAGGACAACTGAAAATTGCTCTCCCGTCCCAGGATATGATGGTTCTGTTTCTAAAGGATTCATAGGTATTCAGAGATGCCAACTTTTACGGATTTTCCGTAGCTTGTATGCATTTTTGTTCCATCTTACGATTTTACGGAAGTCACACAAAAAACTACGGAAAAGCCCATGCAAGATCCCTGCACACAGTTTTCTATTTTTTACCGTCTTTTGGTCGAAGAAACACACTTTACAGATAGTCCCTTTACTCCTTCATTGTTCTGACTTCCCCTGCCAACGGAGACGAAGTTTTGTCACGTGATTCCCTGTACAGCCATTTGATAGAGCTGTGCCCAAAAGCCAAGAGGAAGCTCAGCTCAGCGCCTTTTGTGAACTCTACATTGATTACGTGTGGCTTTGTGCTTGTGAAAATTTCGGTGCAAACGTTTTAACCCTTTCCACTCGACTGTTGGGTGAAACCCGACATAAGGAAATCGCCGAATAGCGCACCCGCCACGCCGATGACGCCTCTATAGCTTGCATATCGGCGCTCACCAGACATTGTTTTTTCGTCGAATAGGTCGGGTGTCATGTCACTCACCACACTCCTATAGCTCGCATGTCGGGCTTGCGAGATATTTCTTTTTTTGCCGAATAGAGGAAACGTTATCGGCGTGTTGGTTGTCACCCGCTATGATGATTACGCCTCTATAGCACGCATGTCGGCGCTCACGAGACATTTCTTTTTTGCCAGATATCTCGGGTGTCACCCTCCATGCCAATGGGGTCTCTATAGCGCTCATGTCGGCGCTCACGAGACATTTGTTTTTCGCCGTATAGCTCGCATGTTGGTTGTCATCAGGCCACGCCCATGACCTCTCTATAGCTCGTGTGGTGGGGCTTGCGGGACAATTCTGTTTTGACGAATACCGCGCGTCCTGGGTGTCACCCTCCATGGTGATGACGCCTCTATAGCTCACATGTTGACGCATGCGAGACATTTCTTTTTCACTGAATATCTCTGGTGTCGCCCTCCATGCTTGATGTGGCCTCTATAGCGCACATGTCAGCGCTTGCGAGACATTTATTTTTCGCCGAGTAGCTCATGTGTCGGGTGTCACCCGCCATGCCGACGATGCCTCTATAGCTCGTATGTTGGGGCTGGCAAGCCAAAGCTGAGCTTTCACTGCTGAGTTGTGGCTTCTAACGCAGAAAAAAAAAAAAAAATCAAAATAGCATGCTGGGTGGTTACGGGTAAAAAGTTATTCGAGTGGAAAGGGTTAATTTAGATTAAAACAAAATGAAATATAGCAGTGAAACAGCTATGACAACAAAAAGAACGAAGTCAGATAAAACTTGTTGTCAAGTGTATTGTGATATATATAGTAAAGAATGGCCTTTTTATGAAGCAGCTAAAGTTTTGCTGTATCACGTTTTGTCAGCCATGTGGCTGCAATTTTAGCCTAGCGCATGGTGGCTGCGATGATTGTAGGCGTCATGCGGAGAGCAAGAAGCACAAAGATCATGTCAAGAGACTAAATGTAGATGTGAGTAAAATTAATGTAACAAAAACTTCTGACAGCTTATAAAGAATCCTGGAAAAAATATCAAGAGCAGATTAGTGCTGGAAAAATGCAGCCAAATAAGCGAAAAAGAGAAGAAGAAGTTGAATGTTCACAAGGTGATTTGAAACGAGAAGAAGCTGAACTTTTGCAGCAGTTGGATTACTCTCATAAAATTTTAAACAATGCTGAGATGAACATTGAATGTGGCATAAAAAAAAAAAAAGAAAAAAGATACATTAAGTGCAATAGAAAGTGGACAGGTACTATTAAAGATGCAAAACAAAACATAGCTAACTATCTTTAAAAAAAATAAAAATAGATGTGAACAATTAAATATTGAGAAAAGCAGCAAAAAATTAAACATTTTATGTAAAATAAATGATTAATAATAGAATCATTCTATGGTTACAATTTTTTTGATCTATTTGAAAACAAATCTTTGCATGTGTGTGTATTTCAGTGCAAGATGTTTTAAATTTGAGTAGGGTGCATCTAGTTCCAAAACATTTTTTGCTTAAGAGTTTGTTCTATCTACTAATATTTTACTTGCTCTGAAAAAATGTTTTCGTACACCAAAAATGTATTTTTACCTGCTCCAAAAACACATCGAACGTAAATTGGAGATGCAGCTGCTCCAAAAATGATTTTGCAACTTTCCATCACTGTGTACAAATAGTCTAAATAATTCAGAGTTGAAGAAATATTCTTCTCATAATAAGTGGTAAATACATCATGCTAATTAACTCAGCAATCGGATATAGCTGAATTGACTGTAATTACTGCTTCACACGTGAATCAAATCACATCAGAAAACTGGAAAATTTCGTCGCTGTGGAGCGGGAATCGAACCTGCATCTCCAATTTACGTTCGAGCGCGCTATCCGTTGCACCACCCACGACGGCAAATTCACAAGTAACAGAAACTTGTGAATTCGCCGTCGTGGGTGGTGCAACGGATAGCGCGCTCGAACGTAAATTGGAGATGCAGGTTCGATTCCCGCTCCACAGCGACGAAATTTTCCAGTTTTCTGATGTGATTTGATTCACGTGTGAAACAGTAATTACAGTCATTTCGGCGATGTCCGATTGCTGTGTTAATTATCATAGTCTAAATAACATTTTGTCATTCTTTAATATACATATGCATGTAAAGAAGCATGCTGTAAAAGGAAACCAGAGAAAAAGCATTTACCAATTTAAGTAGGCTGAATTTTTATGGATTAAATTGAGCTCAAAAAATGGTGTAAATCCAAGGTATTTTTTCTTACCAAATATCAATTAATGAAGTTTTGAAAACCTACATGTGTTTATTTTGCCACTAAATATTGCACAGATTAACAGTAAATGCAAGATTAATTCATCAACTAGATTCCTTCTTCTGTTGGAATACTCTTGGCAGCAACAGTGTAGGCTAATAATACTGTTAGAAGAATTTAGGCAATACTTCCTAGCATAACCCTGGAGAAAACTTTGAGTTATAGTTTATAGCCCCATAGCAGAAAGTTCCTGGTCAGTCTGCGACAGATATCATTGTGCCACAAAATAATCTGCGGGTGGTCACTGTGCAATATAACTACTAAATGTGAAAAACAATAAAAATTGTGCAGACATATTTTTCTACCTAAACAAATGTCTAACCTAGGTACTACAGCAATTGCAATGTTAATTAGAATCAAGAACATTCTGGTCCTCTGTATCTGGAATTTTACCAATATTTTCAAGCTGAAACACAAAGATTTAGGGAATAAAATTATATTTAACAACAATAAAGCGCAGAGGCATCACTAGGAAAAAAATGTCATAAGAGGAGAAATCTTCGTTCCATTCTACTTCCGTTTTCGGAACATTTTTCTCCATTTCCCATCTCAAGAGCAAACATTTATGTAATTAAATGATGATTAAGCAATAATACAGAAGCACAGTGGGTGGAGGGTTATTAGAGGGAGAAATTTTTGCTTCATACAACTTTGGTTTTCAGAAATTTTTTCTCCATTTTCAATTTTAAATACAAACATTTATCTAATAAAATGATATTTAATGACCATACAGGACTGAGGGAATATTGTAAGAAAAAGAATTCAAGATTACTGGGTTCCGTCAAACTTTCGTTTTTGGAAATTGTTGGCCTCCATTTTCAAAATAAACCACAAATATTTATGCAATAAAATGATATTTAGCAACAATATCGGATAATTCCCTCTTCAAGCATCGAGGGAACGTCAGGATAGAAAAAATTACGATTACGGGAGAAATCCTCACTCCGCCTAACTTCCGTTTTCGGAAATTTTGAAAGGCGGCAAAAATCGGTACTCTGTGATAGCACCTGCAAGGTGGTTTAATAGGGTTCTGGGGATATCATTTCTATCTGCAGGACCAAAATAAATCTGCAATGTGCGTCGGCCGTCGCCGCGATTCTGCTTCGAGGATGAGTAGGAAACGAATCTGCGATGTATGTTGGCCGTCGCCGCGATTCTGCTATAGGAATGAATACAAAATGAACCTGCGATGTACGTCGCCCATCGCCGCAATTCTTCTATGGGGATGAGTACAAAGAAATCTGTGATATCCTTTGCCCGTCGCCGCGATTCTTCTACGGAGTCAAGTGATAAATCTGCAATGTATGTCGGCCGTCGCCGTGATTCTGATACGGGGATGAGTACCAAATAATTCTGCACCCTACGTCGTCCTTCGCAAGAAAAAAAAAAAAAAAAAAAATTACGATTACGGGAGAAATCCTCACTACGCCTAACTTCCGAAAATTTTGGAAGGCGAAAAACTTGGATCTATGATAGGGAGTCTGCAAGATGGTTTTAATAGTGTTCTAGGGATATCATTTTTGTCAGCAGGACCAAAATAAATCTGCGACGTATGTCCCCCGTCGCCGTGATTCTGCTATGGGGGTTTATAGTACTTGGTATGGGAATGAAAACAAGTATTGATTTCTGCACTTAATAGATTATTGGGTGTAAAATTATCACTTGCTCGTTTTGTGTTGGAAGAACTGCATATTTTTGTGTAAAAATTAAAGCTGATGTGTATTTTTTTTTCTAGTTTTTGTTGATCATTTTGCCTCTTACTTATAGTTTGTCAGAACTGTACCCAGGTAAATGTTCATTTTACAACCATGTATAAATAGAGTATAATCAAATATAGAGTATAATCAAATGAGCACGTTTTTTGAGCACTTAAATAAAATTTTTCATATTTTGTATAGCTTAATAACATACTGATTTGATATTGTTTTGATAAAGCTGTTTGCAATAAAATGTGCAGTTGTCATATTTTTCGTGTTATATCACTAACTATTTCTTCATACAGGAAGCAAAAAAAGCTGCTGCTGAAAAATTTACAGCTGTTGCCACTGCTTATGAAGTAAGTCATATCAAGAAATTTTTCCCTTGTGTTAATATTATGAACTATAATGTTTGTATTGTTAACAAAAATTTTGATTTAATTTTTTATTCTGTTCATTCCGAATGCACAGAATTCTGATTTCACATGTGTGGTCAGAACTTCATCATGTACACTGGTGTGCAGAAATTAAGGATGAAGAGGAGAAATTAGCATAACAGTGGAACGAGCTGGCAGAACGGACCGAAAGCCCACTCAGGAGATAGACTAGAGTTCGGTACGGTAGGGCATGCGTATATGTGCAGCATGACGTGGGGAGTGTCTGAAGGGTATGTAGCACGGGCGGTGTACACTCAGCAATTCGGTGAAAGCTATTGCACAGTGTACATCGGTTTCAACGACATCGAGTTGCTGCCACCATGTGATATGGCCAACAGGCAGTCCAGTAGATGACATCTGGATGACTTTACCCGAGGTTGCGTCATTGGGAAGTTGGAAGAAGGTCCAAGTGTGACTAGTGTGGCCGAGGAGTTCGGGATCACTCACATCACGAGCTTGGAGAGTATTTCAAACTACAGGAACAGCTGTCCGAGAGTTTAGCAGTGGTCGTCCATGAGCAACCATGGTGGCGGACGACCGGTATATTGTCCTACAGGCGAGAAGAGACAGACGGCAGACAGTGGGACAAATCGTAAAGCACATGCAACAGACAACTGGACGTCCGTTATCACGGTTTACCGTGGCCAGGAGGCCGCACAAAGGTGGTCTATTTGAACGACGACCAGTACGGTGTGTGCCATTAACGCCTGCTCATCGGAGACTGCAGTTTCTGTGGTGCCAGGAACACAAGAACTGGACACATCAGCAATGGGGTCGAGTTCTCTTTACGGACAAGAGCCGATTTAGTCTGACGAGCGATTCTGGACGTATACACATCTGGAGAAAGCAGGGAACACGCAATCACACCTCCAACATCATCGAAAGGAACTGGTTTGGAGGTGGCGGAGTTCTCGTTTGGGGCAGTATCATGCTTGGTAGCCGTACTGACCTTCACATCTTCCAAGGAGGTTCAGTCACTGGTGTCCGCTATTGTACCGAGGTTCTCCTGCCTCACGTGCTTCTGTTTAGAGGTGCTGTTGGTCCTGAGTTCCTCTTCATGGACGACAATGCTGCACCTCATTGTACAGTGGCTATCGCTGAGCTGTTGGAGAGAAGATATTCAACGCATGGATTGGCCCGCAAGGTCCCCGGATCTAAATCCAATCGAACACGTGTGGGACCTTCTCGGGAGACGCTTGGCAGCACGTCACCAGCCGCCAGCAACGATTATGCAGCTGCGATTGGCGCTGCAAGAGGAATGGCCCGTGATGCCTCAACAGCTCCTTGACAACCTCGTCCTCAGCATGGACAGACATTGTAAGTCCTGCAACGCAGTCGGGGATCATATCTCCTACTAAAGACTGGATTTTTCTTGGCAGCCACCTGTCACATGGACGTTTTTGTTTTCTGTCCAGTTGTGCTCGAAGCTACCTTTTCAATAAAAGTGCCTTTGTATCCTTTGGATTCCTTGTTTGGTCGGTTTTGCTCACTTGTCCCATATTCTTACATCTTGGGGATCTTATGGTATGATTTGAGTCGATGTGGAGCACTTCTGCACGACGTTACATTCGAAAAACTGTCTCGTCCTTAATTTTTGCACGCCAGTGTATATCAGAAAATGGGATGAGTGAGTAAATGTTGTACATGCTATCAAAGTACTGTGAGTATTACTAGCTGGATATAGTACATACAATATTTGTGTGTAGTGTTTCCATTTAGCAGTATCAGCTGTTTTACTGGCTGCTTTTTGCTTATGAACCTCTATGGTTGTTAAACATGAATGTGATGTGAATTTTCATCACAAATAAACTCTGTTCAATAAGAAGAGTAAGGCATGTGAAACATTTGAGATGAAGATAAATGATGGGGAGCCTAAATCATTGATTGAACCATAAAAAATTGTGTTATACAGGGATGAGGCTAGAATAGGTAATGTATGTTTTAATTATCTCTGTGTATTTATTGAAGAGATTAGAAAGCTTGATAAGGAGTTTACACAACAGAACTGGCAAAGCAGGAAAAGTGTTTCTTGAACTTGGTAAAACTAAACCAGACAACCAAAGTGGCTGCATATAATGCAGTATTTAGATGTATCTACCTTATATGGCAGAAAGAGTAGGGTGTGAAGTAAAGGGCTCCTCAGGATGTTAGAAGGTACTGACATAAGAGTAATACATGGAATATCAGGAAACATTGGTGGATTGAGTGGCAGAACCAAGTTACTAATTCAGAAGTTGAAACTGAGCTAGTGAGCTAGGTATTTCTTTGGTAGAAGAAAGGTTAATGGGAATGTATTGAGGAGATTTGGACATGTGTGTCACATGAAGATGAAAGATTTCGTATACTGATGTTAAATTCTGTCTTGTTATGACATGGCCTGGTGGTTAAACCTAGAACAATTTGATTGAAGGTGAGAAATGAACTGTGAAAGATCGAAGCAGCAATATTGCAGTAAATTTATTTGTCTATGCACATGGTTTACTGCTATTGACAAAAGTTTTGATGATCATAATTCATGTTTTGTTTTTTGTTTGTTTTTATTGAAAAAGCATGTATATCAGTTGTCTTGTTAAGAGAATATTGATTCTTTTTTTCTATCCTTCGAAAATATGACTAAATTGAATTTTCCTTATGTTGACTATTTATTTTCATTTCTAGTTGCTGTTTTTGCCTGAACATTTATATGAGAAAAAATAAAATGCTTTCTACAGTTAATAAATTGCCTAGTTTGGGGTATTCATACTTTGATTGTCATAAGGGCCCCACAAAGCCTACACCGCACATTTAAAAATTTGTCATAATCAAAATGTAACATATGAAGTTTGAGTGCTGAATTTTATTTTTCCTTCATTTCTGCTGATTATTTTTTTGTGAATATTTCTAGTGTATGAAATAAATGGAAATGTTCTGTATGATTAAGGGCCTGATTTAAGTATGTGCTTTTGTGACTTTTGTCTGAAAGGAACTCATTTAAAAAGTTTTAAAAGATTAAATTAATAAAGAATTTGAAACACTTGCCTGTAACATCTGTGTGTAGTAAAATTTATGCAATCAATAAAAATGTTTAATTATGAGCGGATTAAAATATGTTTCCATGGTAAGAATTTAAGGAATCATGCCATCCATTTGATCTGGCACTAAGAGTGTCCCAGGATATGTACCATAAGTAAGTTGTGAAACATTAGAAACATATCAGTTGTGGCAATCTTAATCTTCAGAAAACTTGGTTGTAAACATCCCGTGCCACGAAACGGTAATAATTGGACCTGATATCATTGGTCATATGGGTTCATCAAATGAGCACTTCAAGGGTGGCCATGGATATAGAAATAGAAATGAAAGAAGACAAGAAATATTAGAATTTGTAGAAAACATAAGTGACAGTGTTATAAGTTGAAAGGTCTTAGAGAAATACTGTGAATTCCCATTAGAGCAAACTTGATGGGACCACCTAATGTCATTCATTATAATGAAATTTCGTAATAACAGGATTTCATTTTTTACCAAGAAATTTTAATCCAACAACAAATAAAAAAATAGACACATTTTTGCATGAAAACCTTTCCACTTTCAGATAAGCTTACAAAAACAAAAAGTAATACCTAAAGAAGAACTTCGAAACAAACCTTTACGTGTATGTATGCACTACAGTACGTATACATATTTATACCTCCTCTGTTTGCACAAATTCTTTAATTTTTTTTTTTTGTACATGTCCTTTTGTGTCTTTAGAACTCTGAAAGTTTTGCAGGGAATGCATACTTAAAAAACTATTCTCAGAGATGTTTGTCTGATAGAAAACGATATGGCTAACTTTTTTGAAGCATGAAAGTGCCTTTGATGCGTTGATGTTTGGCAACAGAGTCATGACAGCTTCACCATAATTACTTTCCTTAATAGCTCCTTCATTTCGTTTGTCTGCAATTGACTGGATGATGTTGTCATCAGTCAGTTTATAGGAGGTAAGTAAACAATCGTCTACTGACAAAAAATCTTCAAGTTTTACATCATTAGGGACAGAAGTCGACTGACTCTGCAACAGAGTTCCATGATGTTTCAAGCTCGATAGATGTTTCCCCTTGTCCAAATCTTTTTCTGCTGAATTCTTTTGATTGAAATCAATCAGTGTAGCATGTTTTCAACAGTTGGTGATAGTTTTTTGGTTAGCTTTGCTCCATGCACCTGAAATCATATCCATAGACTCTTTTACATTTGTTTGTCTTTGGTGAGTTCTTTCAATCCCATTAAGAATTTGCTTCCTTAACAATCTTCAATAGCGAGTATTCATAGTTCTTATGATTCCTTGATCTAAAGGATGTAAAACGGCAGTGCAGTTTAGTGGAAAATATTCAACACAAATGCAGTCTAAAGTTTGGGGCTCATTGTGAAGTGTACAATTATCAATGAAAAGAATAATTTTTCTGTTTTTTTTCTTTTTATTTCTGCATTAAATTTGACAAGTCAGTCATTAAAAATGTCTATCGAAATCCAGGCTTTCTTGCTTGATGCATGGTAGTGAGTGTACATTTTTCAAGCCGCAAGGCTTAGCAGATTTGCCAATAATTAAGACTTTCCTTTTTTCTGTTTCTGATTGATTGCAGCAGAAAAGTGCAGTAAGACATTGCTTTGATTTTTCTCTTCAACACATTTATCTCCTTTAAGAGCCAAAGTTTTATTTGGCTTGAGTTAAAAATATTCCCGCTTCATCTGCATTAAACACATCATCTGGACTGTAAGTGCTTATAAGTTTTGCCACATCCCTGGCTCCTTCATTCCATGACCCTTTCCATGGGTACATCACCTGCCTCACCGCAATTTTGACACAACAGTGTATCTTCCTCTAAATTGATTGAGCCATCCAACGCTGGCTGAAAATTATCATGTCCAAGAGTTTTGGCTCATTGTAAAGCTTTTTGACGAATTAGGGGCCCACTGATTGGTATATGCTGTGAACGTACATCTTGAAACCACGTAAACAAGGGTGAATCAGCATTTTGAAGTTGTGCTTGCCGAATTCTTTTCCTGTTGGGCCCGATAACCAACTTCTGCAGTTGAACTTCAATTTTCACATGACCTTTCGGAAACATTGAAAGAGTTGATGGACTGACGTCATATTTTTTGGCAACATCACCGTTTTTTACTTCCAGAATCTACTTCAGCAATGATTGTTTTCTTTTCTTCTGAAGAGAACTGTTTTCACTTCAATGAGTTCATTTTATGTATGAGAAGTCAAGGAACCCTGAGTGAAAGAGATACAGTGCATGAGAATGCTTGCTCCACTCCTCTTCCCAAATTGGTTCAGCAGCATTCCTTTCATGTTCTGAACCATAAAGTGAGGATGAGAGGACAGTTGCTGTTTTAAGATGAAACTCTGACATCATGAAAATTGACTGGAGCATGCTATTGGCTAGACACAGAAGTACCTGTTGATTGATAGCTGGCGGGCTTGTCATGGTCGTGTCAGCCATTCAACAGGAGCAGGTGATTGAGGATGGGGATATGTATGGGAAAAAGGAGGATTGTAGTGACAGAGAAGCCTGTCGCCCGATCCACTACTCCGCATGTGGATTCCCTTTGTAACCTTTTGCCTACATCATGAGCTACGTCACTTTCAGCTTATGTGTTATGTGTCGTCGTTATGTGATTTAACGTTCAGCTTATGGATGCGTCTCTAAACAGCTTTTGACCTAACGGAAAACCAGAAATAACTTGCATGTGGTTCAAAAAAGGGAACTGGGACACAGAAATCCAAGCTGAAAATTTTTGCAGAGGTTGCTTTCTTCCTTCTGTAATAGAAAAAAATGTGTTCATTGTAACAAATAGTTGTAAAAATTAATTTCGTCATAATGAAATCAGAAATACATTACTTTAGTGAAATATTTGCAGGGAATTCAAATAATTTCATTATCGGATTTTTCGTTATATCCGATTTTGTTCTAATGGGACTCCACTGTATAATTTAGGATATTAGAGTTTTCAGATGTTTTGAAATGGCAGTGATAACTTTTTAGTAGCATCGTAAGGTCAGATTTCAAGTAGATTACAGGCTAGCAAAGATATATAGATATATCAAGGTCAGCCAACTGAATGATATGGAGGTGAGCCAGAATTTTCAGAGTTGAGTTGAAGATTACATTAGAATATACACGTAGACAAAACATTAGAGATATAGGTAATGTGCAGTGTTGACATGGGCATACCCCACACAGAGTGGAACAGACCCAAGCTGAACGCAGGTGATAAATAAGTGGACAGCAGGGCTTTCCAGCAGTGTATTGCAATCAGCAAACATGGGTAAGCATAGTGATCTGAGCGACTTTGATCGTGGACGCGTTTTCAGCGTAAGACAGATACGTCAATCTATCGCCCAAGTGATGAAACTATAGGTATGCCAAGCCATACCTAGTTTAATAAAATACTAACAATTGGAAAAGCTACAATGTACAATAAAAACAATAAATAACACAACAATCATGTGTATAAGTTATTGATAAACATCTAGGATTTCTGACATCACAGGCCAGAGAAACATAGAAGGGTAACTTAACACAAGAATGCAAATAATTCAAGTTAGGTTGAAACATAAAGCTTGGCAGATAAAACAATCTAACATTCTAGACTGTAGTACTGCATCGTGCATAACTAATAAACATCTATGAAAGTGTAATAATGGAAACACAAAGCATATGACAGTTTGGCTATGACAATTTTATGAGTGTATGGAATTAGCATTTGCAGATACAAATCACACAGGCATTGATAGTAACAAACTAAAGAAAAAAGGATCATGAAAATAAAAGTGGATGAGAAGCCGCTATTAGCAAATGACAAGGTGATACAGGTCAGGCAACACTAATCTCTGAACAAACATGTTAACGAGTGAAGGTAAGCCTCTCTCGTTCATTGAGCACACACACTCGTCTGAACGACACTGAGGATACATGCATGGAATACACATAAAAAAAATTAAACTGAATTGATAGTGAAATGAAATTACGGCAATCAAATGAAGAACCACCAAAGTTAAAATATAGCATGAATGAGCAAGTTTGAATGTGCACATATACAAAAACATGGTAAGAATGCTTGGGTTCCCAAGGCAACCGTATCAAGGGTGTACCACGAGTATACCATTGACGGATGTACTGGCACACAGAGAGCAAGCGGTGGCCGACTACACATCCTTGATGACTGGGTTTGACGTAGACTATCCAGGCTCATAAAGGCCGACCACTTGGCAACAGTGATGCTAATCAGATCCAGGTTAATTATTGGAGGCTCAAGCACTGTCAATGAGTAAACAGTATTGTGTATGCTGCATACCCTGGACTGCAGGAGCGGATGCCCTACTTGTGTGCTACTGTTGACTGCTCATTATTGGAAATTACGCCTCGTCTGGTGCTGGAAACATCAAAACTGGACCTCTGCAGAGTGGCGCCACATTGTGTGGTCAGATGAATCCCGTTTTCAGCTGTACTGAACTGACGGGAGGGTGCAGGTGTGGCGGCGACAACATGAGGCCAAGGCCCCGTCATGCCAGGTTGGCTGTGTTTAAGGTGGTGATGGCTCTGCGATGATTTTGGGAGCCTTCTGGAACATATTAAGTCCCTTAGTGTATCTGGAGAGGTCCTTAACCACTGTGCTCTACCAGCAAGTGCTGGCTGATCACCTACATGCTTTCATGGCTTTTGCACATCCTGCGGCCAATAGTCTGTTTCAGCAGGACAATGTGCCGCTCCATATGGTAGAACTTTTATCTGGCTGCCATATACTGCGAGACTGAACAATACTACTAGCCTGGGATCGGGAATAATTGGCATTTAGTCAGGACAACAGGATGCATATTTGTATTTTTGTAGTAGGAAAGCAGTCTTGTTGATATGTACTTGTTTCATGATTGGTGCATTGTTTATTGCTGTTTCCCTCATATTGGAAGCTCATTGACTCTTCTGAATAGAATAGCTGGTCAGCAGAGCTTGTACTGTAACTGAAGCTCATTTAATTAAATACTTATAGGCTGGTGTGTTCTTTCTTTAAAATGCTTGTGGCTTTTGAAGCATAAGTAGTGACTGGATGTTTATTTTAATGATTATTGTTATACTAATCATCATGTTTACCTTTTTTTTTTAATGGATTGATGGGAGTTATTGTTAATGAAACAACTAGTTGCAAACAGATGATTCTCTAAAATTAATCATAGGCTCCAGACTCCAGATATCTTATTGAAAACTGACCAAAATAGGTTCATAAGCTGCAACTTTGCTTTGTCTTTTTTATATGTTATTTTCAAAATGTCTGAAGGAATATAAATTTCATCTGTTCAGTGATTTTTATTATTATCATGAAATTATTTTTGTAAATATACATGTGAATGAAACACACATGTCTTCTGAAACATCTGTAATTTATGTGTACAGTTTATCATGTTTAGGTGCTGAAAGATGATGAGTCAAGAAAGGACTATGATTATATGTTAGACCATCCAGGTAAAGATCTTTTAGTAATGCTTTTCATTTCTGTGTTATGAGTTACAATGTTCTGTTGAAATCTTAGTGACTCTAGTGATCAGCTTACATGAAGGCATGTATTAGAAAGTCAGTGCCTTTCCCTAAGTGTTGATGTAATTCATTAAAGGTATTGCTCAAATACTTTGTAGAAATATTGTTATTGATATGAGTCCTTTCCATGCAATGATTTTGTGTATGCTACTGATATAACCACTAAGAGAAAGCTTTTTTGTTTGCTTTATTTTGATTAATAAAAATGTCCTTTAATGTTTCTGACTAGACAGAGTTCCTTGACAGTTTGGTGACTTAATGTAACCCTTATCTCGCAGTCAATTTTCTAAGGCATTAGTCTAGACTGATGTTTCTCAAACTGGTTTCCACGAAGAAGTGTCAGGGGTTCCCACGAGAAAAATGTGTAATGGCGAAAAAGTTTTTGGCAGTCCTTAATTTGTATGTATGAATTAAAATTTATGTGGCGACATTCAAGAATAATCATTCCGTCCCTGCTGATAGTGTGTGGACAATCCACTACTGCTTCACTCCAGAAGATTCCTGATACCTAATACCGCCTCTGTTGGCTCCTCACCAAATGCTTCAAGGACAGTTCTTTGCCTCACTTCTTGAAGCTTCTATGCTGAATCCTCCTGACAGCATAGTATGAAAATAGGAGCAGCGCCATAGGAGGAGGGAGAGAGGAGTCAATGTGTCGCGCAATATGATCAGGTTATAGGCCAGTTTGAGGTTAGCCATTAGTGGTACTTGATTTGTTTTTTTTACGTCCTTGTTTTTGGGAATGTTTTGCCATGGATAACTACTCACCTCAGAGATATTTTCCCTTCTCCTCCCTACCTTCTAAAAAATTCTAAAAAATACTTACTCACCTCAGAAATATTTTCCCTTCTCCTCCCTACCTTCTAAAAATTCCATGCAGCTGAAAGAAAAACTAGACAACATCAACCTGGACCTCCTGCTGGAATTCATTGCGGATGACCTGGCAGAAAAAATAGTCTTCCATAATCACAATAGAGAAATACTACTTGGCATATATGAACTGCTTATGTTTTCTTTCAAGAATAATTTCTTCCAGTTTGGAAAGAAATATTACAGGCAAACTTCAGGACTTGCAACGGGTTTTCCACTAGCACCTCTGCTTGCCAATTATTATGTAAATAAACTAGAGGCAAAAATCCTTGTACAACCTTCAATATTTGCACTCTATGTAAGATACATGGATGATGTACTATTTATAGTAGATACTGAGGACCAATCTGTACCCTCTCAAATTCTACCAGAATTTAACTCGCTAGAAAGAGGTTAGCCATTAGTGGTACTTGATTTGTTTTTTTACGTCCTTGTTTTTGGGAATGTTTTGCCATGGATAACTACTCACCTCAGAGATATTTTCCCCTTCTCCTCCCTACCTTCTAAAAAATTCTAAAAAATACTCACCTCAGAGATATTTTCCCTTCTCCTCCCTACCTTCTAAAAAATTCCATGCAGCTGAAAGAAAAACTAGACAACATTAACCTGGACCTCCTGCTGGAATTCATTGCGGATGACCTGGCAGAAAAAATAGTCTTCCATAATCACAATAGAGAAATACTACTTGGCATATATGAACTGCTTATGTTTTCTTTCAAGAATAATTTCTTCCAGTTTGGAAAGAAATATTAGAGGCAAACTTCAGGACTTGCAATGGGTTCTCCAGTAGCACCTCTGCTTGCCAATTATTATGTAAATAAACTAGAGGCAAAAATCCTTGTACAACCTTCAATATTTGCTCTCTATGTAAGATACATGGATGATGTACTATTTATAGTAGATACTGAGGACCAATCTGTACCCTCTCAAATTCTACCAGAATTTAACTCGCTAGAAAATACCTTGCAGTACACCCTGGAACTGGAAAAAGACCATAGCATCAATTTCCTTGATTTAAACTTGACCTCAAGAGATGGGAGAATATTCACTCAGCTTTTTAGAAAACCCACTAACACAGGGTTGATGTTAGACTTCTACTCATTCCACCCTGATTATATTAAATCGAATATGGGTGAGACAATTTTTGGAAAAAATTGAAGTCCTGGTGTCTGTAGATGCTCAAAAAGATCTTCACAGAGAAGAATTGAAAGAAATATTGGCAGAAAACAATTACCCCTCCCCTTATGTTAAGAAATTATTCAGACAAGTGCCAAAAAGAAGCAGGAAATAAACAACTTCAAATTCACCAGCAAAATTACGTACCACAAGGGACTTTTCGAAAAACTGAAGAGGATCGGAGCAAAATATAATATCAGGCTTGCTCCAGATCTAAGTAACAAATTAAAGAAATTCCTGCCAGCTTTAAAGCAGAAAGAAGTGGACATCCAATTGCAAGAAGGAGTAATATATTGCGTCGACTGTAACTGCGGACTCAGCTATGTAGGAGAAACAGGGAGAAGTATTAAAGTCCGAATGAAAGAACACCAAGCAGCTATTAGGAACATTAGTAACAGAACAGGGCTAGACAGACATATACAAGCAAGTGGACACTCCATAAATTGGGACTCAGTAAAAATAATCGCCCACCAGTCAAACTTAGTAAAGAGGAAACTAGAAGGGATCAAAATAGCAAGAAGTAGTAGTACCACAATTAACGATAATTGCGGTTGGACTCTTCCAACTGAGTGGCAACAACTACTCCAGTGACGTAGTCCTGATGACAAACTAAGCTTTAGTTCAAAAATTTGACCACCAACTTTTTTGAATAATAACCTCTAAATATAAGACCCGTAAAAAAGTTAATTCCACCGTACAATATGAATAGAGGTGCCATAAATCCTTTTACAACATGGATAACTTGTTAAAAATGGTAGTGTAAAAAGGAAACAAGGAGGAGATATGCCTGATCTTAGTAAAAAACTGAGGATATTCCAGACAACTGTAATTTCTATTTAAGATTACAAATAAGAAAAACACTAAAATCAGGAAATATTACTTGTGATATTTGCCTTATGGTCTTGCATCCGTGGGAGATCTTAGTGTTTCAAATGGCCAGTGTGTAATTGTTTCAAAATGTTGAAGCTCCAGCAAAGCTGCTTGCAACAAATCATAGTGAATATAAAGACTAACCCATTGAATTTTTTCAATGTAGGTTGGAAAAGTTAAATGCAAGCAAGAAAAGTTTATCCTCTCCAGCTGGTGAAAATATCAATTAAAAGGTATGTGAAGCCTCATTTCAAGTTAGTTACCATGTAACTAAGGCTGAGAAGGTGCATACAGTTGCCAAGACTCTTATAATGCCATGCATAATAGACATTGTGGAAGCTATGATTGGTGAACATTTTAGAAACATTATGAAAACTTTGCCGCTCTCAAATGATACCTGTTTCTAGACAAATTCATGAATGGGCAGGGAGATTGAAAATGAAGTCACTGAGCATGTAAAAAGTAGTAAATGTTACTCATTGCAACTTTTAGAGACAAGGGACATCACTGGACTTGCAGTACTTCTTGCAGTTGTCCAGTACACAAATAATAACTCAGTTGAAGATGAACTGTTGTTTTGCAAGCCCTTGAAGACTCAGACTACTGGGGAGGATATTTTTAACTTGTAACAATACATTTTAAATTTACGTGATTTGATTTTTCCCATGTAACATACCAAAAAGGCAAATAAATGCTGGTATTTCATTTTATTTTTGACTTGCTCATTCTACCCCTATTACCGTATTTTTCCGAAAGTAAGACCTACCAGAAAATAAGCCCTAGCATGATTTTTCCGGATGCTCGTAATATAAGTCCTACCCCGAAAATAAGCCCCAGTTATGATACGTAGTACCATAGTCAGCCAGCCTATCACTGTTCAAAAAACTGAAGCTGGTGCCAAAATCTCTGGAGGATACCGTGTTCAGGAGTTTAATTTGCCTTGAATATCCAGAGTAAGAAAGAAAGCCGACTGACTTTGAACTCAGCCGAGGATATGATTTTTGTAATTATGGCGCATGCATTCAGTTCGGTTCAGAGAGCTAGCGAGAGATAAAAGAAGCTGTCTTTTGTTCGGCAGCTGTAACATCCAGTTCCGAAAAGGGAATCCGACGTGGGAAACTTTACCGGTGAATGCTATCTTTGCCGGAAAAGTTATTTATCAACAGGCGGTGTGTTTTTTTAGAAATGGGGGAGGGCACACATGCAAACTCAAAAAAACAGTAAGAAGTGTTCTAACCACCTTCAATGGATTATGAAAGGGGTTCATCCCTGTCCAAGTTACTGTGTTGCCAACGGTGACTGAAAGAATTCTTTAAAAATCAGAGTTAATATTTAGGGCCGAACGTACATTCTTAACTGTCATCATTTTTGTTGCCACTCTTGTGTCGATTGACAATTAACAGTCTTCAATTAACACTTGATTTAATAGTAGATTTAAAGGGAATAATATTTTGACCTCCAGACAAGAGAGTGCAAAAAGAAAAAGCTATTCCGTCGAGTACAAGAAAGGAATCATGGAGGACTCCCGGGGCAAGAATCTTACGGCTTTCTGCAAAGTGAAGAAGTTGGATCTCCGAATGGTCCGAAAATGACGAGCAGAGTACGATAACCTCAGTCAACAGGTGGACGAGGGAAATGCTTAGAAGCGCAAGTGTGGATTAGGTCGGCAACCATTATTTCCTGAGCTGGAATACATCTGTGAATGGATTGCTGACAGGAGAGCAAAGGCTTTGGTTGTGCACAGGGCTGATATTCAAGCATTTGCCCTTGCAATGGCACCACAGTTAGAAATATCTCCAGAAGAATTCAAAGCATCACAACATTGGCTGGATGGCTTCCTTCAGCGATATGAACTGTCTCTAAGAAGATCGACAACACTGTTCAAGCTGGAAGATACTGAAGTTATTAAACGTGCACTTGCATTCAAGTCCTTTGTTGATGGCATCGACTTTTCTAAATACCAACTCTCCAACATGATTGCTGTGAATGAAACTGTAGTGTTTATGGGCCAAATATCTCAAACGACAATTGATCAGAGGAGTGCCTCGTCAATCTACATTCCCTCCACTGGTTACAAAAGTGCACGTGTTACCTGTATTTTGGCAATTGGTCTGGATGGAAAGAAAGCCCCACCTCTAATCATCACTAAGGGCAAGAAAGATAAGATTGAACGTGTTTCAGGCATTTATGTTCTTGAAACCGAAAAAGCCTGGTGCACACAAGCAGTTATAAAGAAATGGGTCGATTTAATGCTGCCACTTGTTTTGCAAGGTGGTCAAAGAAGTCTGCTACTCTGGGATTCAGCCAGCACTCACCACACTAAAGACATGAAGAACTTCCTTGCAGAGAGAAGAATAGATCAAATAATGATTCCCGCAGGAATGACCGCCTATCTCCAGACTCTTGATATTGCAATAAACAAGCCATTCAAGGATCATTTGCGCATGGAAATCAATGACTACGGTGAAAATAGAATGGAGAGAAATCAGCGTGGAAACTTTGTGAAGCCTAGCCTGAAAGAGGTCGTGTCTTGGGTGAATAATTCATGGAATAAAATCACTGACAGCTGTGTTGCCAATGCACTACGAGCACGCTACATGAACAAGAAGTGCTCATTTAAGGAGAGCTTTATTGCTGGACATGAGAGATTGGGGTCAATGGTTCGACAGGAAATGAAGTCGCAAGAAATTCAGGCCGGAATTTGGGGTTTGGAGAGTTATGACGATGTTCCAGAAGATGACATGACTGTATTTGAATAAATGTAGATTTTTTTACATGAATAAATGAATAAATGTAGGTGAAAAAGAAAAAAAGTTGGTAGTACATGAAAAATAAAACATCCCCTGAAAATAAGCCCTAATGAGTCTTTTGGAGCAAAAATTAATATAGGACCCGGTCTTATTTTTGGGGAAACACTGTACTTATGTATATATATTTCTTAGTTGAGGTAACAAAATCCATTAGCCCAGCTTTGGTGGGGGTTGGGATATGGACAGGTAGGGATTCCACTGCAAGTTCTGTAGCTTCCTTAGGGTTCTGTGAGCTAAAATAGATTGAGAACCATTAGTCTAGACCAGGGGTCCCAAACTTTTAGAGTCGTGGAGCACCTTTCAGGAGAGAAATTTGTCACGGAGCAATATCTTCGCCGTTATGACAAAGACATTTTTGGCTGTTTTTACCTAACTGCATGTTTCAAGTTGTTAGTCGATATTTTATGGTGTAGCAAAAGCACAAATTATTTTTCAAATTCTAAATAGCTTAAATTTTGATCCAAACTTAATTTTTTCCATTGAATGTCTTTAAAAATTGTAACTTTAAATACCGTTTTCTCAAAACATCATTTTTGCACATGTGTCTTTGGTATAAGGGCGACAATATTTTCACCTAGCACCTACATAGGTACTAAACCGAATGACAGCAGTGTTGACAATGGAAGGTATTTTTAAGCATTTTGTGCATGTTAAACACCAAGTTTTATTTAATTCAAAATGCTATTTTCTCCACTAATTTCAGAGAAATAAAGAACTTTCTTACATAAATGAAAAATAAAAACAAAAAACATAAAGCAAGGCAACACATTTGAGAATGAATTCAAAGCAGGTATTGTAAATCCACAATAAGTTACTCACACTGGTATGGTATTCAGAATCATATTTACAGTTGTAAAACCAATTCAGATTCTAATGAGAGGGATGGGACTGTTTTGAATTTTTTTAATTGTGGCTATATCTGGTTAAATTTGGGACAGCTACAACTGAATATCTGGCTCTGCATTGAGGAAGGATCTGTATTTTGTTTTAGTAGCTACATAAGCAGAGAATCCTGGTACACATAAGTAAGTTGTTGCAAAGGGCAGAAGGATGATTTTTGCTTTATCTGACAAAACTTTAAATTCGTCTTTTAGCTGTCACCAAAATTTTGATAGTGACTTTTTAGTTGAAAAATTCTTTTTTATCACAGAAACTGATGTCAAATCAATCAAGCACTCATACTGCTGCATTGTCAGTCAGGCTGGCTTATCCTACACAGCAGAGTATGGGCTTACAACCCAAAAGTTTTCTTTAATTTTTTCGTGTTCTTCCAGAAAATAACAGTTGAAACTGTCAAGTAAGCTTAACAGGTGAACGTGAAACCCATTTAAGGTATCTCCAGGTATGTCGAAATCTAGTTCTCTAAATTCCTTTACCATTGGGAAGCTGTTTAGATTTCGATTTTTCATTGATTCCCCCAAAACTTGATTTTCTTTTTAAACGCTTGTACTTTATCGCTGGCATCGAAAACAGTTACTGCTTTTCCTTGAAGTAGGAGACTTAAGTCATTAACTTAAAAATTTTTTTTTTCTAAATACGTCAATTTCATGAGCCAACGCTCATCACACAACCTGTCTCCCAAAGTGAAGTCGTCGTCAGTCAGGAAGGTTCTGACTTCAGACCTCATTTTAAAGAGCCGAGTCAAAGTTTTGCCGCAAGAAAGCCACCTTACTTCTGTGTGAAGAAGTAAAGACGTATATAGACTCCCTATGTCATCACACAACATTTTAAATAGCCTTGTATTTTTGGTCGTGAGTTGATAACATTAATTATTTTCATGCTTTCATCCGAGACTTCTTTTAGGAGGGCAGCATTTTTTTTCACAGCAAGGGCATGGTGGTGGAGAACGCAGTGGCTACTGCTGCACTCCTTGACTTTTTGTTTTATTCTTGAGATAACACTGGATGTCTTCCCAGTCATGTCCTTTGTGCCATCTGTGCACACATGATCACAGTTATTCCATGGAATGTCCCTCACTATGAAAAATCCCTCTATTAATTTGAAAATTTCAGCGCCACTTGTGTTAGTCAGTAACGGCTTGCAGAGAAGCAGATCCTCTTCAAAAGACTCAAAGTGCTGTAGCACACAAATACTATTAAAATTGTCAACCAGGCCACATCTGCTGATTCATCCATTTGGAGTGAAAATTTAGTTTTAGTGCATTTTATTTGTGAAAATAAAGTGGCTTTCACGCCCTCTGCTAAGCTCCCAATTCGTTGTGAGATTGTGTTATTTGACAAAGGAACTGTGCCTACTATTTTCGTGGCTTTTTCATCCATACAATTTTTCAGTCGCTATGCGTTGTTTAAAAAATAACGTGGAAAGAGCGATGACATCGTCTATTTACATTATCTCCACGTATTTGATATATATATTAACTATTAATTAATATATATTAGCTTTTTCATCCAGCATACATTCAACAATGTCCTTTATGCAAGGCTTGATAAGGTTTTCAGCAATGGTGTGGGCTTCACCAGCTGGAAGTAGGACACTATCAAAGCCTTTTCGTTAACTGTTTTTGAATGATAGGATATAATTTTCTAGGCTTGTGTAAGTTCATTGTACTTCTTTCTGAAGAAATCAGTCAGTTTGCCCTTGAATTCTGGATGGACCCCCTCAAAATGGTGGCACATTCTTGCTGGGAACATCTCATTGTTTGGCAACACGTTATGCAAATTACACTCTGTGGTTTGTTGTCACTGGTCTCAATGAACCCAATATCCAAGTAGGAATCGTGGTACTACTTTTTTCTTTTATTTTTACTGTGGAACTGGTCTCCAAAGAACTAGGCAGTTGGTTTAACACTTCAGGAGGTTCTGAAGCAAGCACCCTCTGTCACTGATTCGTCCAAAAACCTTCATCCTGTCCAGCAATTCTGGCACTAGCAACTGCTCCATTTTCTTCCACACTACAATTGAAAAATAATATTCATATCAGCTGGGTAAATAATAATTATAAGGGTCAGGTACATAATAAAGAAATAACATAAATTTAGACACGCCTGTTAGCTGTTGATGCTTCCGCAGCTACTGGAGGTACTGTGACAGAGGTTTTGTCATTTTTTTAAGGATCCATTGAAAGAAAATCGATGATATTTTCTGAATCACTACGCAGGTGCTCCAAAACCTGCAATGGGCAGGTGTTTCGTCCTCAAGATCGAAGATCCAAAAAGTTATATTAACGTAACTGTTTACAATAAAAATACGTCAATTGAAAAGCATGCACTAAAAGCTCTCATAAATAAATAACACTGCACTGTGACTAGATTTGTTTCGACTGTCAACTGACTGAAAGTGCAAAGAAACACGAGGGTTTAATATGCAAAAGAAACTTCCCAGATAATTCTGGAATGGTGTTGAAACTGGCAATCAGATCTGAAAATGTGGCGAAGTACTCACAGAGGAGACGGGGTTAGAGTGGCGCTGTTCGCCACATGCAGTCTGTATGCTTCGCCGATGTTCATGATGTTTTGTGTGGTTCCAAGAATGTGCGGCTGACTGAAGTTACGTGTGCGTAAATGAACTTCAGTCTTATAATACTTGTTGTCTGCACTGCTTCACAGCACGCTGCTGGAGCTAAATAATTTCTACCCAATACTTACTTATACACAGTTCATGGCTGCTAAAATTCACAATTTTGAGTTCTTGTCATGTTTATTTTATTTATTTTTCTTTCCAATCTCTTCGCAGAGCACAGTTTGCGAACTAATGGTCTAGACTAACAGCCAGTGTTGTCTGAGTACTGACACAAAACACTGGCTGTTAGTCTAGACCAATGGTTCTCAATCTGTTTTTCTTTAAATATATTTCAATATAATGAACTTTGGTTGGAATATGATGATGATGGGCAAAACACGTGACAATAATAACAAATAAAGGTAACTTGATCACACTAGTTACGTTACATGAAAAAACTTTTACAAGAAAGTTCGTAAGTTGGGAGCTTTCGACCATATCTTAGGTCTTCATTACGCCAATGACGTGATGAAGACCTAAGATATGTTCGAAAGCTCCCAACTTACCTTGTAAAAGTTTTTTCATGTAACATAAGTAGCGTGATCAAGTTACCTTTATTTGTTTGGTTGGAATATCTACCATATTCCACATGGATTGCACACAAAGGAATATAATAATTATTGTAGAGGGTGTTTTGTGTTGTAAAAGTGTGGGTATTTCTGTCATGTGCAAATCAACTTTGAAAAGTCATATCAAGAGTGAACAGTATATTTCACTTTTACAAAATACTTCTAGAAAGATGTATATTCCTTTTTTGGAATAAATATAAAGGAGAATTTTGGACATTTGACTGAGTAGTGAGTTTACATTATATTTTCATTTTTCATATTTTGTATTGTTATTTACATTTTTTTCCTAAATATTAAAATTTATATTCAGATTGCTACCCAATTATTAACAAACAGTTGTACTGTGATTATTATTAATTTCATATTAGTTATTAAATTTGTAATTTATCTGTATGGAGTAAATATCCTAGGAACTACATTTTCTTCCTTTGGTTAACTATTGACAAAAAGACAAATTTTCTTCCTTTGGTTAACTATTGACCAAAAGAAGAAAAAGTATTAAAAAAGTTGGAAAATTGTTTAAGGGCAGATATTTCACTAAATGTCTGATTTTTTTTGTTTAACATTCCCCACACCTTGTTTAAGAAGCTTTGACTATAACAGTACTGAAAATAAAAGATTTTCCAAGTTATACAGATTTGTAAAAATGATTAATATTTACTTTAGAATGATATTTCCTTTCTTTTTGTTGTGAAGTGAAATGTTTTTCTTTTCTTTGTTTAGAGGAAGTTTATGGACACTATTATCGATACTACAGACGCCAAATGGCACCAAAAGTTGATGTACGCATAGTTATTGCTGTCACTATTACAGTTATCTCAGCTATTCAGGTACGTGCTTCAGTATTGGAAAAAAAATAAAACAAACATAAGTTCAATTTAGTTGTGTGTGCGTGCACTTTATTTTTATATTTCATGCAAAACTTTTTACTTGATAGTGGGATAATTTTGTGTCTTTATGATGAAAAAATTTAATATAATTTCTTGTGGAATTTAATTACTGTGCACATGAAAGATGACTGAATTATGTTGTCATGTGGTACATGTATTTTTTTTTTCATTTTGGCATACACGGTCGTATCAGAATAATATGACCACCCCCAGAATCACAGGGTACCCGCCCAGGTGTGTCACAAAGTGCACGTGACAAGGTCAACCACACAGAGATATAAGTGGCTGGCCAGAACAGATGAGCCATAGTGCAAAACATGAGCACAACTGGCAGAGGTAGTGATTTCACAGACATTCAGAAAGGAATGATCATCGGATACTGCGCCAAGGGTGGAAGCATCTCAAAAACAGCAGACTTCGTTGGCTGTTCGCAAGGTGCTGTAGTAAGAGTCTAAAAATAAATGAGTGGTAGGCAATGCACGTTACTAACAAACAAATTAAGAATGTAGTGTAGAACATGCTAAGCTACGTATAAAAAAGTTTAAGGTAAATATATTTCAGCCATTACTATGGCCTTCATCAGTGCGACTACGATTGGTTTACGTTGCCAGATTGGAAAGGTAAGTTTTGTAATGGTAACTCCGGGTGATGTGATGCAATGAGGGATTTCCAGATGTAAGGAACAAAAATGGGAAGCTCAGAGTTGCAATTTTTGGAAAATAAAATTTCCAAACTTTCTCTAAACCTCAGAGCATACCGATTTTGGAAGGAAGCCAACTTTTTAGTATTGGACCAAAGTGGAATAGCATAAGTGTCAGCCATGGTAAGAAGAGACAAGGAAGATGAAGGTTTTCCAAATTTCACATCAGATTGTACCAAGAATGGACCGCTAGCACACTGAATACCTCCTGGCATCATAACTATGGAGCCCCAAAGGCCATCGAACCCAGAGCAGAACGTTGCCTCCATCGACTGGTAAAGGGCAATCGACGTGCAACAGTGCAGCAAATGAACGTTGGGGCACCCAGGTATGTGTCCTGCTAACAGTAGTGCCAACCCTGTTACGCATGGGTATCCAGCGTTGACTCTGCGTCAAGGTGCCCATGTTAACCCAGGTCCATTGGCAATGACGCCTGCAGCACTCGTGGGACTACTGTCATTGGACAATAGAACAGTGGAAAAAGGTTGCCTTCTCCGATGAATTAAGGTTTCTACTCCACAGAAGAGACAGGCAGTGGCGGGTATGGCGTCAGACACAGAAGAACCAACAGCCGGACATGCTTGTTGGTCAAGTGCAGGCCAGCGGTAGCAGTGTGCATGTCTGGGGGAGGTTTTCTTGGTATGACCTGGGACTGCTGGTAACACTGGATGGGTCCCTAAACACCAATGGCTACCTGTCCATCCTCACTGACTATATGTATCCCTCCATGTTGGACCCTGGTGGCGATGGTGTCTACCAACAGGACAATACGACATACCACGTCACTAAGGGGTGCGTGACTGGTTCCTGAAACACGACAGCGATGACAGCGTTCATTCTTGGCCGGCAAAATTGCCTGACCTCAATCCCATAGAGCACTTTTGTCCGACTATTTGGATCGACAGGTTCAACGTGCCGACCCACAGCCACGTCATATCCGGGACCTCCGTGCTCTGCTGCAGTTTGAATGGGCACGTGTGCTTCGGGCGACCTTCCAGTACCTCATTGTGTCCATGCCACACCGTCTCACCTCTGTCATCTGGACCAAGGGTGGTTATTCCACTATTAGGTAGGTGGTCATATTATTCGAATACGACTGTGTAGTTTAGATCTTTGCTGTTCATATGACTTTTCGTTTTCAGTATCTTTGCTGTTCATATGACTTTTTGTTTTCAGTATCTTTGCCGTAAGACATAGACATCCTCAAGTTAATTTATATTGTGATTAGAACTACACTGCTGTCCAAAACTTAAAAACAAGGTATGCTTTTACCAAAAAAAGGAAAAAGTGGTTTTACACCTGTATGTGGTATTGCTGAAAGTAACAACAGTAAGATGAAAAGCACATCATCATAAAATCATGTCTAATGTGTAATAAAGATCAAAACAGAACAAAGTCTTATGAAGGAGGTACAGGCTCACCTGTCATCTAGTGACACTACCATCAGCACTGCATAAACAGACTACAGGATGAAGCTCCCAGTAGGGGATATGTCCACCCTGCACTGCAATGCATGTTTGGTGCTGGTGTGTCATACTTAGCATCAAGTGGTTTAGGAGCTCTTCAGGTAACATTGTCTCACTCCTGCTGGAAAGCCCTGATAAGTGCTGAGATGGTTTCTGGTAGGGGATTCCTTTGCACAATACATCTTCCCAGAGCATCCCACACATGTTCGATTGGACTGAAGTCAAAGGAGCATGATGGCCATTCCATATGATGGATATCCTTACTTGTTAATATTTCATCTACAGCTACTGTGTGGTGAGGATGAGCATTATTGCCCATAAAAATGAAAATCTGGGCCCACAGCACCACAGAACAGGTGAACGTGGCAAAGAAGCACATTGTTGTGGTACTGCTCCCCAGTGATCTATCATCTGCAGTTCAGTACAACCATTGACCATTATACTGGCCACACCACAATACCATCACTATCTTATCCGTCCTGTTCAAGGATGTTGCTGACATCATATGCAGTCCCATGTCTCCTCCAAATCAATTGCTTCTTGGAATCTGATGAAAGACTAAAGCGGCCGTCATCTGTGAGCATTACCTTGGCCCATTGTTCTAAAGAATAGTCAATGTGAGATATACATCACTGATAGCAGGCTGTATGATTTCACATTGAGTTTCACATTGAACACCTGAATCAAGGAACATGTGTACAGTGTTCATGTTGGAGGTATGACAACTACACTCACTAGATTGGTTCACTCAGGAACGCATTTTCCCATGTGGAAGAAAGCAACGATCCTTGTTACCCCAGGTAAGAGGTCACATTTAATTTTTGCCAAAAGTTTATTCATTATTTGGAGGGGACATTTATGCTGCAATGACTATGTTCCACATGTTGTACAGAGACCTTGGACATTCTTGTTTTCGGACAATGCTTTTCATAATTCGACAGGTCAACCTGATACAGTTTAATCATTAATAATGTATTTTAATCATGCATTTTGTCAGTTGCTCCTATTCCACACTAGGTGGCATTTTGTAATTACATCATATACAACATTTATGCATATGTTTGGGGTTAGCCCATCTTTTTTTTTCTTTTTTTTTCTTTAGTGTATCTGATGATGGATCCCGGTGCGAGTGTCCGAAAGGTCTTATGATTTTAATCTTTTACTTTTGTGTCTTGGTGTTCCAGTATGGACCCCGGAGTATACCATGAACAGACGACATTGTTTCATTATTGTATTGTATGATACCCAGGCATATAGTACTGCTGCATTTAGTCGTCTTGACATAGTTTGGCACAAAATTCGCACAGCTGTGCTTGCTTGAAGACCATTAGTCAACTGGCTCGCTTACTTTTCTGACTCCATTTTGCCATCTTTACTGAGTAATACTCATCTTGCTGGCTCGTATGATGGGGACAACCTCCAGCAAAGTATCTGACTGCAGTTTTGTGACTCCTGAACACTGACCAAAACCATGACAATATGCAGTGTACTACTACAAATTCTCTGGCGACATCAGTCGCAGTCTGGTCTTCTTCAAGCTTGCCGTTAATAATTCAGCCTCAGGTAAAATCATCTGTGAAAGCTGGAACATTATCAATGCACGACACATAATTAATGGAACATTATGCCTGTGTAATCAGGAGGTCACTCGTTAAATGAACTGGTAATAAGGACATTATGTTTTATAATGTAATACCAAAATTAATGTATGTTGTATGGGCATACGATGGAAGCATCCATATATGTATTTTTTTTAGTAGAACTTGGAATGTATTCCACGAAGACAAAGAACTTTTGAAAGTTCTAGAACATTTCTTAAAGGTATTTGGAGGCTACAAAGAAAGCCAGAAGTTCTCACGCCCAGCAAAGGAGACACCTTTCTCGGGTATGATAAAGATCGACCCATTAAGATAATGTTATCCGGCAAACATTGTATAACGAAGGACAGGCAATGAGAAGTCTGGCTGTCTGCCCATCAGTATTGTATGCATGCAGGAAAGTGTATTGTATTCAATGTGCTGGTATCTTTTGTGGTAAGTTAAGCCAGTTTAAGGAAAGTCACCGATGCGGTACATCAAAACAGTTCGACTATCCAGTGGAAAGACCAAGCACCAGCTGACTGGATAGGTGTGTCGAGCTGACAAGGGGGGGGCAAACGCGCTGGTCATGATGACGTAGCTTGCCAATGAAGAGAGGAGGGTAAGAGGCCCTCAGGCCAAGGAAGCGGAAGTGACGTACGCGAGGCGAGGAGGCGAAAGAGGGGAGAGCCCCAAGCGAGGAAGGTAGTCTGTTGTTCCCAGAATGAAAGGGAGCAGGAGAAGCTCCAGCAGACGTGGCTCGAAAGTTTTTGGGTGCATGTGTACCCATAGTAGGGATACGGGATGGTTCAGTCATACCATGGACGGTGACAGAACTATTATTTTCATACATGAGATTCTTCCGCGAATTCGCGGAATTCCACTTTTTTTGTCATCATTTGGGTCATTCTCAAGATCGATGCAGAACTGAAAAGAAATGGGGGGTCATTTTCTTCAGTCTGGGGACGGTATTTCGTTTTTCAAAACTCGCGAAAATGGAAGTTAAAAGCAGTGAAGATTTTTCCCGTAATCGTAATTTCTTTTTATTTATGATGTTGCCTGTGTCTAGTATTGTTAAATATCATTTTAGTGTGTGATTTTTTTTGTATTTCACCATGAAATTGTGGGCAACGATTTCCGAAAACGGAAGTTTAGGACCGCGCGAAGATTTCCTTCAGACACGAGTTTCTTCTGTGGATTCGAAGAATTCCGCCATTTCCGTTGTCATTTAGGATATTTTCGAGATCAATGCACAAATGAACGGCAATTTTTTTGGATGGGGAGGGGATTCGTTTTCCTTTTGAAGCCGAAATTTCGCCTTCGAAACTCTTTAAAACAGAAGTTAGACAAAGTGAAGATTTCTCCCGTAATCGTTTATTATTATTATTATTATTATTATTATTTTTTTTTTTTGTGATTTTCCTCCTGCCCAGTATTTGTTCTTACATATGGTTTTATTCCCCAAAACACTGCATTTCAGCTTAATAATGGAGGAAAAAGTTTCCGAAAACGGAAGTCGGTCGAAGTGAAGATTTCTCCCCGTAATTGCATTTTTTTCTTCCCGCGATGTTCTTACAATATCCAGTGTTGTTTTTAAATGTTACTTTCTCCCATAAATGTTTGCCCTTAACCTTGATAAGGGAGGGGAAATTTTCCAAAAACGGAAGTGACGAAGTTTGAAAATTGATAGAATCAATCATGGTGTTCGAAAGTATTCATATTCTGTAAGTTACACCATTTATTTAAAGTAGTGAAGGTTTTGATCATGCGTTCATGGTCCTCAGGCCAATAGCTCTTTCAGCATGATGGCTAAATTTATTATCATCTGAGGGAATAAAATGGAAAAAAATAATAAGAAAAGTGATGGAGAAATGGGAAGAGAATGATATCATCAGAAAGGAAAATTAAGCAAGGATTGCAGTGCAGCTGCAGAGTCAACAAAAGACAAATATGGCCATGTAACTTGCTGAGAAGAAAGCAACACAAGAGGATAATCGAGCTGATATTCTAGCAAGTACAAAAATAAATAAATAAATAAATAAATAAATAAATAAATAAAAAGAACAGTGGTGTGCTATTAATATCTACATAAATAATTTTGAGTGAACAACTCCATCTTGCTCATGCTGTGTCATATACACACTTTCTCATCTCATGTTCTGATTTTTCTTCACCCGGTTAAAAAGTTCAGCTTTTTTATTCCTTGGTCGGTCTCATGTATGTATTTTCTAAGTTAGCGGAAATCGGTGACACAGGTCTTAGGAACTGAGAGTCTCACGATTTCTTCCGTTAGCCGGAGAGTGTAACTTAGGCATCTGTGAAACAGGTCCCATGACGGGGATTCTCACAGATTGCATCGGTCATCGGATAGATAGAAAATACAGAGAGACACAGGTCTTGTGCGCTATCGAGAAAGACTCTCTCTCTAGTTCAAGAGTATCGGTAGATGATAGGCGCCAATTTGTATGTTGGCCGATTACAAATTTTTCTTTTTCCACTGGACGAAGGATTTTTGATTTACTACTACGGAGAGCATTTTCTTTTTCTACGGACAAACTTACCTGCAAGAACCTCCTATATTATTCATTAAATTTTGTTAAGTTTTAATCAAGTCTTTCTGCATTACTTTGTGGACATTAGTAGTTTTTTTTATCTGGAGTTTTCAGCACTCTCGATCCATCCTCCTGGTTTGCAGATTTTCCTAATAGTAAAGTGGGGAGGAGTCGTCCGTTCACTCAATATTAATATTGGGGTAAGTTCTTAGGAACGAACCTTGTGCTTCTATTGGCTGTGAGGGGGTCCTATAACGTGGACGACAGCGAAACATTATTCAGGGCGTGCCCACATAATTAGCTGGGTACGTTTGCCCCTACATCATCCATATGATGTCTGTGAGAAATCCTTCTGGTAACTCAGACACGCAGTTTTTCGCTCTGTCACTAAAACACGTAAAAAACAGAATGAACTCATATGAGGCATGGCTTTTCTGCCTGTGTACACCCTCAGCAGCTGTTACATGCTAACAGCAAATGTGCATATGAGCTGCTCATCATGAATTGTTTTCCACACCACACTCGTGTGCATATGTTAGCAAGCTCCTTTAGACCAGTGACACTGTAATAATCAAATTTGATGTCCATTATTAAGTTTTGGACAGCAGTGTATATTTATCTTTTTATCTTTGTACCAGAGGTGGCAAACTTATGGCATGTGAAAAATATTTTGTTGGCATTTGGCATGCAGTGCCGCCCCTTGATTTTTCAAACTACACCCATAATGAGTAAGCATAAATATAATGAATATCATTACTGCCAAATAAAGTAGCTGCTAGTGTGGGATATTTTCCAGTTTTGAAGGTCAGGGATAGCTTAGGAAATTTCAGTAAGGGCTGAGGAAGAGGATTTGTTTCAGTTTAATGCATCTTTGGTCAGAAGTGCCCCAAAAGAGGGCCTCCAACCAGACGGAAAATATGACAGCTCTCTGGGTTCACCTGAAAAGGAGCAGTAAAGGATTCTTCTAGTCATAACTCGAAGAGACATTGGTGGACACGCGCAGAGTGGAGGGTTCAGTGACCATGGTACCACACCCGATCACCTTCCTCTCCAAACCTAGAGAAAGGGGGACCTGCTGTTTTACCCCCGCTACTTTTGAGTGCTGATGAGAGTAATGAGAAGTGTTTACAGAGGATATCTCATGCTAGCTTGGTGCCAGCTGGACAATTGCCAGAGCATGTAACGTCATATGACACAGTTTAAAATCCTTGCAGATCCAGTGTACGTAATATTAGTAATAAAAGAAATAAACGCTTGGCATTGGCTTTGCTCTGCTTATATTTTTCTTCTGTCATTCGTGAGTTAACAGTGGATAAAATAGAAAATGATAATCTGCAGCTCAAAATTGCCATGGAAGAGAATATTTTAGGCAATTATTGCCTAATTGGGCACACACTCTCAAAAAGGTTCACCACCCTGCTTTATACCATCTCAGTAAATTGTATTTTTTTTATTTTCAGTTTATTTACACTGTGTAACCTAGCATAATGTTACATATCTGTACTGCATTTTGGAAAAGATATGACAGCTCACAAAATGTTTATTTTTTCTTCAATTTAATACTTCCAATTTGAATGCATGCAAAACCAGGAGGAAATTTACTCTCTTAGCTTATTTATTCAATTCAGTTGATGTTTTTCTCTGTTTATAGAAGTCATAACACATTGAATCAAATTTTTTTTCACATTTATTCTTGACTTATGGGTAGAAATGCTGACAACTATTTATCTGTGGCCTATGAAGCACAAATAGTTGTGATAACTGTATTTATTCATTTGCATTTTATTATTAAACTGAGTGTGGGGTAATTTTGTACATTTATAAAAAAATGCAAAAAAAAAAAAAAAAAAACAGACTTGTAGAAACACCACAGTCAACAGAAAAAAAAAATCAGCTTATATATACAACAATAACTGAAGAAAGAATGTCATTAAGCTGGATATGAGAAGTTATTTTTTTAATGCTACATTCTTTGGTGATGCATCATATTTAATTCCTGTTCATCTGCATTCAGGATAATACTATTCCTTTTGCTTTTTTTTTTTAATATACAAAGCCACATTTTAAGAGAAAAAAAAGTATTCTTAATGTTGAGAGATGTGTTCTTTCACTTTTGCTTCTGTACTTTCTACATCACTTAGTGATTAAATGTGGTTTTCTGAATTAGCAGTTTTGTATGAGAAAATGTGTAAGCTTTTGGCTTTTCTTACTACTAGGCATGGGTTGAAATTCCTGGTAAGCCATGGATGCTGTATTAATTCTCATTGTACTGCCTGTTTTCCTTTCCTGGAACCCTAACTTAGAAATAGGTGAGGGAGAAAAAAACAACAACAACTATTTTCTGAATTAGCAGTTTTGTATGAGAAACTGTTTCTTATCATTTTATGTTGTCTACTGTTTGAAATTCTAGGAACAATCTCTATATTAACATTTACACTTTGACTGCTACTCCACTAGCATAAACTGCAGTCAGACAGGGAATAAATCCCCTTGTGACATTCCTTGCTGTTATGTGAGCATGCCACACAATGGTACATAATTAGGAATATTTTTTTCGTACATAATTGGCTAAAAGTGATTGGTCAACAGAATTGATTTTTGTATGCTAAATTTTTATAATATTGCTTTTAAGCTTCAAACAGCAATCAGTTTGCTCTTGCTCAGCACTGCATCAAAGTATTTTTCTTGTCACAATTTGCTCCTGAAATCATGAAATCTCTGTAACTGGTAATGTTGTAAACCTTGTAGCCAAAATCAGAATCATTTTTTGTAGATGTTATTAAGTGCACAAGATTTATCTAAAAAGTCACTTCAATTTTAATTGCATGTAATTGCCTAACTATGTTGCAGACATTACTGTAATTGGTGTTAGGGAGTTAATGGGGCAGAGTTGGTTAGCAGCTGTTTCGTGAAATCAGAAAGACATTTGGCTTATTGCTTTCAGTGTTCTATAGTTAAAGCAGTAATTCTGTCACAGCATGAATTTCCACGATTTTTTCGCGAATTTTAGGGTTTTTTCTGTAATTTCGCGAATATCAAATATATCCGCGAATTTCAGATTCTTTTACCTATTTTTGCCTAATTTCTATTACAATTTTTTGTTTACTGTATTTTTCATAATTAAATAATTTTAATACTGCTTTCGTTAGAATTTACGCGAAAAATATACCGCAAAGTAATCCAACTCGAAAGTCCAAACCAGAGCTCTAAACCTTGAATTACCTCTCAAGATGGTTTGTTACGAACAATCTTGAGAGGTAATTCAAGGTTTAGAGCTGTGGTTTCGAACAAGCTTGACAGGTAATTCAAGGTCACACGCACTCTGCTGAAGTACACGTGGTCATTCGTGATTTCCTCCCGCTACTGTTGAATGACCTTTGTGACTTGCCGGACTAGTAAACCGTAAACCGGGTGTCATCAGTTGTGTTAGTAATTTTAGCTGGGAAAGCAGCTCGCAGAAAAGTGTTTCGCAGGTGCTTAGCTTAGAAAATTTGTGCTTTCGTGTGAGTAGCTCATGAAGTTTCTAGATATTGTTTTTTAATTTTGAGAATGAGCCACGTGAGTAAAATGAGTGCATCTGAAAGATGCAAGCAGTACAGCAAGGGAATGTTTCATGTGAACAAAAATCTGTTGTTCTGTTCGTGTTGCAACATACCAGTGGATTTTAAAAGAAAGGACAGTTGTGAAAAGCATTTAGCAAGCAAACTGCATAAAAAAAAGGTGTGTCTGAACAGTCAATCGAAAATAATGCAGAAATGTGTCAATGAATTAATTGAGAAAAGAACTGCACAAGAACAACATAAATCAATGGAACTTTCAAAATTAACTGGTGCTTTTTATGCAGCTAACATCCCACTTTCCAAACTGGATAACCCTACATTAAAAAATTACTTGGGAAATTCATTGAAAGATATTGGTTTATTCCAAATGCAAATTGGATGCGGAAATGTTATTTGCTGAAAATATATTATATTCACAAGCAACAAGTGAAAGATTTTTTAAAAATCAGTATCCGGTGTAAGCATCGTAGCAGACGAAACAACTGATTCAGAAAATTGATACATTTTGAATATTCTTGCTATTCCATCAGCTGAACTGAATGTTGAAAGCTGCAATGATGAAACCTCTTTAAATGCAATCTTCCTTGAGTGCATCACTTTGAAATCCGTAAATTTTAAAGCAGTCAGCGAGGCAATACTTCAGCGCGTTAGTAAGTATCAAATACCTTTTGCTAATATAACTGCTTTTGTGACAGACAATGAATTTTACATGTCCAAAGCATGGGGAAAGAGCCTGAAAGCCATATTTTTGAATGGTGTTTACGTGATTTGCAATGCGCACCTTTTAAATTTTTTGGGCAAAATTTGGCAGAATGAATTTTAAAATGTTAACTCTTTAGTAGTTTGACAATTATGGGCAAAACACGTAACAATATTAACAAAGAAAGGTGACTTGATCACGCTAGTTACGTTAACTAAAACTTTTACAAAAAGTTCGTAAGTTGGAAGCTTTCGACCTTATCTTAGGTCTTCATCACGCCAATGGAGGACTAAGATTGTTGCCAGATTCTAAAAAAAAAATCACTGGGTATAGTTTTGGCAACAAAAATAGGAAAAATTCAAATGTAGAATCTGGCAACAATCTTAGTCCTCCATTGGCGTGATGAAGACCTAAGATAAGGTCGAAAGCTTCCAACTTACGAACTTTTTGTAAAAGTTTTAGTTAACGTAACTAGCGTGATCAAGTCACCTTTCTTTGTCTTTAGTAGTTGCTGTTAAACGTGTCTTCATGGCTTGTCCCTCCCGTAAAGGACGTTTTCCACTATTTTTGCAAGAAGGGCAAAATACCTTGCTTACCACCAGTACCTGTGCAGACTAAGTGGAACAGTTGGTTTGAGGCTGTGCTTTTTCACTGCAAACATTTAGAAGACTACGCAGAGTTTTTGAAAAAGAAAAAGACAACAGTAGCAGTTGTGTTGTGGAAAAAATCACTGGGTATTTTCAAGATAGGGATTTAAAAGAAAATCTGAAGCAGGTTAGTGTTCATGCACCGTATATTTCCGGACAGCTCACTTTATTTGAAAAACAGCGAATTTCCGCACACAAGATATATAATGAAATGTCGGACATCGCCAACAGTCTTCTTAGCAAGAGTCAAGACTGATCACGTCGCTGTAAAAAGATCTCTATCCACTTGTTATGAAAAAATTAAGCATTTTTTTTGAAGATAAAAAGCATTGATTTTGTCAGCCAGCCGCAAATTTTTTCAAAGCATGTAGGGTGTTTGAACCCGATCAAGTCCTTGGACCATTTAGACGACGGAGATTTGTTTGTTTTCAGCCACATTCCTATGTTCGAAGATGAGGACCAACTAAATTTTAAATTTCGTTCATATAAAGCGAGTGTAAAAGAATTTCATGTCAACAAAGGTTTACTAGACTTCTGGAATACGAAAAAAAGGTCGTTTTCTACATAAGGTCACCATCCGTTGTCTGTCAGTACCCACAAACAGTGTCGATGCTGAATGATCCTTTTCTAAATTTAAAAATGTGTTACAGGAAAACAGACACTGCATTAAAGAAGAAAATCTCAGTATGTACAATATAATGTATCAAAATGTTGTCTACTTAAAGGGAAATCTTGATCTCGTGTAACGGTGTGGGTAACATTGCCAGAATTTGAATGGTTTATAAATGTAAGTGTCAATTTTAAAAACTTGTAAAGTTATAATACTTATTTAGTCATGTACCAGTCATTTGTATTACTGCTTGTAACTTGGTAGACTTTTTTTTTTTTTTTTTGGAAATGTTAGTGTATAACATTTCCAAGAAAGAACTGGAACAAAAAGAAGAAAAAACTGCACTTATCCAACACTGCATTAAACATAAACAATATCCTGATTTTGAAAATATTAAATTACTAAACACCCACACAAACGAAAAAGAATTAAGGATTTCTGAAAGCGTTATAATTGAACAAAAAAAAAAAAAATAGATGCAACTTACAAAACCCTACCAACCTAAATACAGCCTAGCCTGGAAGTCACTTATAAAAAGCAAAAAAATCCATAAAAAAAGAAAAAAAAAAAAGGAACATCACAAAAAGTCACAGCATTTAATAAAGGACTAAAAATAATACACCTGTTTCTACAAATAAATAACAATAGCTCAAAAATAGCTACACAAAAAAATAAAAAATTGTATTTACGACGATATACTTACCAACTCGTCCAATAGACGGCGACACATGTGAAGCAATCACTTAACACATACAACCCATAAAACTTTTCCTTCGTTTCCCAACATGCAACTCCAGCGGTTACACACACATGAGGAAACCCTCATGTAGATGTAGAAGGCCTGACGATGACACACAGGTTGTGTCGAAAGGGCTCGCCATAACGTGGTTTCGACGAACCCCTTGTGAGATGTCTCCTGACCCGATGAGTATAACTCTTTCTACTAAAATATTTTAATTAATAGTAAATTTAAAACGTTTGATTGTACGAATGAATGAATGTAGAACTGAAAATATATAACCTAATTGTTTTATTTCAAATTTTTTTTATAACTAACCAAAAAACCCGGAACATAAAAAGACCTCTCGGGCCGGGAGCACGTGCCTCACAGAGCAACAACGTGCAAAATGCTTTGACAATATCAGGTAAACAATACCTTAGATATTATGTATAAAAAGTCTACCAAGTCAGCTGTCGCGGGGTAATTATGAAATTTCTACCGCGGGGCTGTCGCAGGGTAATTATAAAATTTCGCAAAATTTCATAATTTACCCCGCGACAGCCCCACAAATTTTGCCTTTTTTCCCGCGATAAAATTCGTGCCTTATCTATAGTTCATAGGTGGTCAGGTGATTTGAGAATTCAGATTGCAAGTTTGACACTTGCTGCTTTCAAAAATTAAATTTTTTTTTTTTTGCCATTATTTATTTTTGTTGGTGTCATGCCAATATGAGGAGGCCTTCTCTTCTGGAATAGCAAAAGCATAAAACAAAACAGTGAAAATATTGTATTCGAATGATGAAAACAAAATAAGCGATCATCACTTTTCACGAAGTATTTTCAACAGTAATGCAATAGAGCAGCAGTGCTGGAGATGGTGTGAATAACAAAATGGCACATGTTTTTAGTGAAACAGCACCTGCTACATGCTGCGGTATTATGGTTTAGTATGAATTCAATGTGAAATTTGAATGCATGAAAGCAGTAAGCTGGTCTGTGATAAACAAATTAGTCAAAAAGTTTGGAGTGATGTGAAGTATATTGGACAGTGAGAAGGCAGTTGTTAAAATGTCTGTCAAAACACCAAAACCTTAAATAAATGTTCATTGCATGTAGCAGGTGCTGTCCTATTTTTTATGGGATTTCCAATTGATTGCGATATATGTATATAAACAGTCTGCACATAAATGAATTTCAAGAAATAATGACAACAGTAGTCAGTGTTCTGTGTTAGCTGCAGTTGTACAAAAATTGTGTTGACAACTTCTAGTGGTTTTAGACACTGATGGTGTTTGCACATGTTGAAATTATTTTTCTATTGTTGTCAATCTCTTAGGATCACTGTATTCAGATATATCAAATCAAGGAATGTTTGATATTTAATTAAGCAATTAAAGCTAGAGAATCTTTATAGAAAGGCCATGTATAAATACTGGCTGAAGGTCCATATGATTTGTTTGTCTGTTTTCTGGCATTAGATGCAAACAGGATCATTTTTGAGTAAGTAGTCTGTTGTGCAGAGTAGATATCTGCACTTTGCAACTCAGAAATCACATAAGTGCCACAATCCCATTGTTATTTTTTTTTAACTAAAATGAAAATAAAATTGCACCTTTTCTTTCTACTCACAATTGCATTGCTTCAGTTATAAGAATGTATTTTCCCACTGTAGTCAGTGTTCACAACTACAGTTGTCCTTTATTCAGGTTAAGTTGTATTTGAACTTGAAGTAATTAATTTTGTGACATAATTCCACCATAAGTTAAATTTCAGTACTGAAAACTTTTACAATTATAGCAAATGCTGTATGAACAGCATAGCAACTTTGTTACTAGAATACATCAATATCATTCACTTTACACACCCATGCACAATTATAGCATTTGTTGTTTGAATATTACCATTGTAGCAAATGTTGTGTGAACAGCATAACAACTTGGAGACTAGAATACATCAGTGTCATTTACTTTAAACACACATGCAATGATCTGTTGGAAATATGTTTTACTAAAATAGTGCAAACAGAAATGGAACTGTTGGGAACATGTTTTTTTTAATCAAAATAGAAACCAAAGTTAGCTTTTTTAGTTACCATACATAAGATTAGTCCTTTTTCATTAAAAAACTGTTTTGTGTTTTCACCTGTCCCAAAGAATACTTTACAAAATCTATTTGGTTGTGATTTTATTTTCAGGTCTGTGTGTAGTCAGTCTTGTGAAGTGGAGCTATATTATATCCACAAGTTTGTTCTTTGTTCATCTCCAAATGCTGGGTTGTTGAAAACATTAAACATGTTTTGTTGAATATATTTACTCTTTTTTTTTTCCTATGTACAATGAAAATCCAGTATAACTGGATTTAGTGCAGTGATGGAAAATGGTCAATATAGCAAATACACATTATATAGTAGCAGGGTTTTTTTTACTGGCAGAATGCACAGGAATGGCATTCCAGCACCTTTTTTAACATAGATTTTTGGTTTTGAGTTTTGGAATAGTTATTTACTTAAAATAACCTATGAACTGTAACAATTGGGGGTGAGAGATGGCAGGAGTTTAGTGTAACAAAAAAGTCAATAAAAAAAAGCATTTCAGTGGTATAGTACACAGCAGGAAATGCCGAGATGTTGAAATATGGTGGTGACTCTATAATTGACTGGTTAACTGAAATTTGCCAGTTGTGCTGGGAGTTAGGAATGGTCCCTCGGGATTGGAAGGATGCTTATTATTGTTCCCTTGTATAAGGGAAAAGGTGATCAGACTGAATGCAAGAACTGTCGTGGTATTAGCCTACTGAGTGTGCCAGGGAAAGTGTTTGGTAAGGTTGTTATTGAAAAAGTACGGGGTCTTACATCATTGAAAGTGTGGGATGTTCAGAGTGGTTTTATGCCTGGTAAAGGCTGCACTAACCAGATTTTTGCATTATGCACGGTGATTGAAAAGTATCTGGCTGTTGGGAAGAAAGTTTGTACTGCCTTCATAGATTTAGAAAAGCTTACGACCAAGTGAATAGGACACTTTTGTGGAAGGTATTGAAGGAATATGGTGTTACTGGGAATCTACTTAATAGTGTAAAAGCCATGTATGCTGGTAGTAGAGCTTGTGTACGAGTGAATGGTGTTTTATCAAAATGGTTTTCCATTGGTGCAGGAGTTAGACAAGGTTGTGTAATGTCACCATGGCTGTTTAATATATTTATGGAAGCATGCATGCGTGATGCCAAAATTGATAATAGTGGTTTATGTCTTGGTGATATCCGTGTGTGCAGATTGCTGAATGCTGATGACACTGTCCTGTTGGCAGAGAGCAAAAGTGAGTTGCAGAGTATGTTGACTCGGATGCACGAAGTTTGCATGAAATTCAAACTGAGTATAAATAAGGGAAAAACCAAAGTTATGGTGTTTGAGAGGGGAATGGGTAGCACTAAATGTAATGTAAGTATAAATGGCACTGTGATTGACCAGGTGAGTAAGTTTGTGTATTTAGGAAGCATGTTTGACAGAGAGAACAAGTTGGATGGTGAAATCAGTAGGCGAGTGAATTCTTCTTTGAAAGTCATAGCTGCTCTGGGAGGTTTTCACAGGAATGATGGGTTCTTTAGAGAGTCCCGCATGGCTGTGTATGAAACAGTAATTGTTCCTACTCTGATGTATGGCAGTGAAACCTGGGTACTGCAGAAGAAACATAGGAGTCGTTTGTGTGCTGGAGGACAGTCGTTGTTTACTTTGTGCTCGTATTTTGTTCCATTTGTGATAATTTCCGAGTCTACAGCTCCTAATTTTGTGTGTGCAGCATATGTGAAGGTGCCGTCCTACTTCTGATCCATTTACCAGGTCGGTAAGTGCCCTTTCTGTGTTGCATTCCTCATTTTCCTGCTTTGGTCGAGTTGGCCAAAGCTCGTAATCTTATCGCCATTGCAAATGGCGACTTCCGGGGGTAGCGGAGCTTCTATCCTCACTTCCGGAAGTGACTCTTTATCCCTATCAGCTGCTCAGCAGCAATCCGCCAGTGGAGTGCTTCCTTTGATAAGCCCCTCCTCTCCGCAGCGTGACAAAGTTGCCTTGCCCATGGAGTCATCTCCTTCCCATCTGACGAAGAGTGGTGAACCATTGCCTTCCCCTGTGCCTTCTGGACGACACCATGGACGTCACACTTCCACCAGCCACAACACGTGCCAGGTGTGACGTATGCTGCCGTCACCTCAGGTGCGTCAACTTCTTCTCACCAGCCCCATTCTTCAAAGTGCCCTTATCAGATGACGTATGGTACAGACCAGATCTACGTGGATGTTCTGACTACTTGCCCTCAAGGTCAGCTTTTTCTTGATAAAATCGGGCTGGGTGTATTTTTCCGCAGCCTCCCCAACACAAAGCTGACGGCGTACAGCGCTGCCCTTCGACAAATTGTTCCAAAAGAGGCAGTTACTCACGTGGGTAGAAGAACCAGTCAAGTAATTGCTTACCTTACGACTCCAGCCTTCGCTCTTCGAGTTCTGACTGAAGGCATTTCCATCGGCGATCGCCATCTCCTTGCGACCCCACTCACACAAGCACCTACTACAGTCAGTTTCGCCTCTGTTCCTCCGGAAGTATCCGACGACCTATTGCTCTCCGTCGCTCAGAATTATGGACGTACTGTCGGATCGGTCATTGCGTACTCCTCCTTTCCGGGAGTCACTGAGGACCGTTATCTCTTAGGATTTCGCCGTAACGTACGTGTGATCTTTCCCTCAGAGGAAGCCATGTTACTTGTTCCATCGGTACTCAATGTACGCTGTGACACTCATATTAGGTGCATTGACATCACTGTGGGCACCCTTTGTTCGGTATGTAAGAGCACTGGTCACCCTAGTGCACTATGCCCTCATCGTGCCTAGTGCACTATGCCCTCATCGTGCCTAGTGCACTATGCCCTCATCGTGCCTAGTGCACTATGCCCTCATCGTGCAGCTACTGCCTCCAAATCTTCAGTACAGCCTTCTCAATGGTCAACTGGACCCCCGGCATCCTCATCTGGCGCCTCTCACCAGCGGCAGTCGAGTTATTCCGAAAGTATCCATAAAGCTGTTGGTCAACGCATTACCTCGTCGCAACCTTCCACTTCCAACTCAGCTTCTACACTCCAGACATGCCCACAGCAGGAGAATTCTTCGACCGGAGATCCGCTGAACTTTTCTCTACTTTCTACAATTACTCCACAGCACCCTTCAGAGCACGATAATGAGGTCGCTATGCCCGATGCCTTCACAGAACCAGACCCTCCAGCCTTTCGTCCCGAGCAACAGAGGGTACGCTCGAAGCGCCTTCCGACTACTCGTCGTCGCAATAAGAAGACACGCACTTCTTCCACCTTTCAAGGAAGACGTGATCGCTCAGGAAGTTGTTCACTCCCATTTGACGCTTCTAGCATCTCCATCTCCGACGACAGCACACTGGTCCCACTTACTCTATAGGATTTCATACAGCAATTGGAAGATTCCTCACTACCACAGACACCAATTTCTGGTGCCGACTTATACTCCTATCTCATCGGTCCTCGTAGTAAAACCATGTCTAATGATTTTCTCCAATCCTATCTCACGGAGCTTGCAGCAACTATGACGCAAGTGGCGGTTGTTCGATCTCACCTCCAAGCCTTACCATCCACATCGTTCGGCGAAAGCGGTTGTCTCAAGAAAGTCTGTGATCGTCTCTCTCGGCTCCAACGAGCCGCTGACAAGCTCCTTGAACCGCCGTCGGACATTTCCGTTCAAGATAACGACACTGAACTGTAGGGGGTTTGGGTCCCCTCTGGTGAACTCGTTTGCTCGTGAGGATCTCCATCACCTCACAGCAGACATTCTTCTGCTCCAACAGACAAATTGCCTGTCTACAACGTCCTTCAATCGATGGCGTACCTGGAACTATCAGTTTCACCACGCTTTCCGACACTCTACAATCGGCGGTCTGGCCATCGGCATCCGCACTCAGTTCCGTCAAGTTCTATCTTCAGTGATGGTGCAGATTCTCTGCCGTGACTTGCTTCAGCGCCTTACCTTTGTTCTGGACGAGCGTCGTTATGTCGTTTTCAACATCTACGTTCCGTGCACACCTCAACATTACACCCTACTTTTCATGGCGCTCCGTTCAGCTCTTCAGTCAGCGTTGCCGTCGGATCACATGTTGATCGGCGGCGATTTTAATTACACGCTTGATCTTGATTGTGCTCCAATTCATAAGGAAACTCGCTTACGTCTTGTGGAGCAATTACACTCTCTCATCACGGAGTTTGATCTTCGGGACGTCTTTTGTCAAATTTATCCTACAACGGTCTCCCATACATGGAGGTCCTCAGCTGACACCTTGTCATCTTCCTCTAGTCTTGACCGTTTCTATGCAACCACTGCACTTCTACCCGTGGTCACGGACTGTCAGCATCTACCAACCGCCTCTTCTGACCATTGTGCCGTTGTGGCCACCTTCCCCTCTTCTTTCCGTCAATGCTCCGAGTTTCACTCCTGCACATTAGATACCTCTCTCCTGGATGACCAGGCTTTGTGTTCGAACGTCCGGAATCTCCTTCACTCTTATCACCCTGGATTGTCCACTGCATCCTGTGCGCTAAGTTACTGGCTGGATGTCAAGTCACATCTACTCACTTTCTCAAGAGCCACTCGTTCACAGTCTCCAATCTGCGCACCATGGAAGAACGCAATCTCCGAAAAGTTCTCGCCCAGCTTGGAGCCACTCACCCCCTCTGTCCAGCATATTTGGCAGACCTCCGTGCTCTTCTGGAACCTCGAGCCCGGCAGACCATTTTACGACTTCGTCTCCAGCACTTGTCTCCAGAAGACTGTCTTTTGAGTTCTTGTCTTCGTTAGAGGATCAGCGCCATTCTTCTCATCGACTCCGGGTGCTGCGTCTTCCTGACGGTCATGTGGCTTTGGACCCAGATGTGCTTTGCTCCCATGTTCGTCAATACTTCTTCGATAAATACAGTGATACCCCTCCACCTTCTGCTTTGGCGTGTAATACTTTACTTTCTTTTGTCCTTCAAGTCCCCTCTCACCTTTCCGCTTCTCTTCTACAGCCTATCTCTCCATCTGAACTCTGGACTGCACTTTCCTCTCTCAATCCCCGAGCCGTCCCTGGTCCTGACAGCCTCCCTCTATAATTTTATCTTATCTTTTTACCTTCTCTCCTTCCTTTCCTTCTCGCTGCTTACTCTTCTGCCTTTGCATCTATCTCCCTTCCGAGGGGCTTCACTGTTGTTCACATGGTACTTTTCCCTAAGAAGGGCGACCTCCTTGACCTGGAGAACTGGATTTCACTAATAAATCTTGATTACAAACTGTTCACTAAAATTCTCTCTCGCCGCCTAAATCAAGTTCTTCCGTATCTTCTCTTTTCCGACTAGTCCTACACGGTACCTGGTCGTTCTATCACTACTAACCTTCACCTCCTTCGTGATCTTCTGTATCTTGCCCAAACTAATTCTGAATCTCTTGCCCTACTAAATTTAGACCAACGTGCAGCTTTTGATAATATCTCCCATTCATTTCTCTCAACTACTTTACACGCTTTTAACTTTCCTTCTGTCTTCGTTACCACTATTCTTGCTCTCTATCGCGACGCCGTCTTTCAGGTCAAAACAGCCGCCTTTCTGACAGCACCCATTTCTTTCCGTCGTGGAATACGACAGGGGTGTCTACTTTCTGGGCAATTATTCGCTCTGGTGTTTGAGCCTTTCCTACGCACAGTACATCGTGCATTTCTTGCGGCTCTTCCTCCTCCCACGGCAAGCACCAGGCACTTCTCTATAATCCACTCCGCCTACGCTGACGACGCGACTCTCTGCGTCCGATGGAGTCACAATTTAATACCCTCGCTCATGTATATGCACTCTACTCTTCTTGCTAATCAGCGATGCTCAACACTACCAAGCGTGCCGGCCTGTGGTGTGGTGCCTGGGAGTCCAGGACGGACTCCCCATGGGGCACCTCCTGGACTGCTTCTCAAAAATTTCTTGGTGTACACCTGGGAGCTCCCATAGCTGCCCGAAACAACACGTGGGCTGCTCTTCGTCATCGCCTTGCTCGATTGGCTGCCTTCCTGCGGAAAGCTCAGTTCAGCGCCTCTTACGTCACCCGGGCACACCTTGCTCGTACATATCTTCTGTCTCCTTGTCTTCATGTGTGGGCAGCTGCTCGCATACCAGCTTACTATCTTGCTGAAGTCACACGGATCATTTTTACTATGATCTGGTCAGCTCATCATTGGATACAAGTCTCAACTCTAAGTCGTCCGATATCTCCACTGGTGGTATTGCGCTCCTGGATGTTCGCCAGTTCTACAAAGCACACCGGATAGTATCCCTTCTGCGTCTACTCAGCGAACCAAGATCCGCAGCCTCTCTTCTCTGAGACTTGATGATTTCTCCCCGGAACCCCCGCTTCAAATTCACAACTTTTCTACTGATGGATCGCTTTTCTCTCCTCCGCTCCTGTCTTTCCCTCGTTTATTCAGAGGCGCTTTCCTTTCTTCGCTCTCTGCCACTACTCCGTGCCCCACCCGCTACCACCTCAGAACTTCTAACTGAACCCCTCTTCTACTCCTCCATCCTCCTAACGCACCGTATTTCACTGAACTTTCCTGGCTCCCCGCTGGGATCGTATCCGTCCGAGACTTACTTTCCTCCAATCTAACATGGAAACCCTTTTTCGACCTCTTAACTTTCCTTCCACGCACCTCTGCCTCTCTTGCACTCTACAATTCTCTCCACTCCTCGATCATTACTCTTTTTCTGCTCTCGCTTCTCCGGCTGGCCTCTTTCTCGTTTCTTCTGCTTCTCTTCCCCTTCCTTTTTTCTTCCTGTTCGTGGCTCTTTTCTTCCGATCTCCAGTTTCACTATCCGTACTCTCTATCATTTTCTCCTTCTGGATCCATCGCCACCCGCACCCCATCTCATTTTAGGAGTGCCGCCCGCCGCTCTTCGAAGTGTGTGGTCGGCAACAGCTTCACCCATCTCGACACCAGACGAAAGGAATATTCACTGGCTCTTCCTTCACCGCTGCCTGCCAGTGCCGGCCATGTTATTTCGGATGACGCTGGCAGCCGCACCCACCTGCATCTTCTGTTCTGAGCATGCTGATGTTCTACACATCTACCAGTACTGCCCGGCGATCCTTCCTTTACTACACCTAGCCTTTACCGTTGCCAAGTGTCTCTGTGCCAAAGAGCTGCCTTTTTCTTCATACAGTATGTTGCTGGTTTCTTGTTCACCACCGGTGCCTTTATCTGAGCCATGCACATACATCTTTGTACTCGCAAAGCATGTGATTTACTGCTTCTATCTGCAACTCCGTCATACCTCTAATGTGCCTACGCTCCTTCAAGCAGGAGATACCCTCTGTGCGCAATTCCGCAACCGGCTGACCTCCAGGCTCCGATTGGCGTTTACCGCTGCCAGGGCCACTGACCAGATCCTGCAGTTCCTGAGTGTATGGTCACCATTACACCGCTGATTTTCCGGGCCTTCTGCAGACCTACATCTTCTGATTTGACTTCCATTCTCTACGTCGGGACCTTCCCCGCTTTGATCTTTGTGATGAACCCTGGACTGGCTCACCGGATACAGAGAGCGTCTCCCTAAGCTTGTCAGACTTAGTTCTTCTGTACATTCTTCTTATTCCCATCTCCAGTTTATCTTTTTACTGTTAGTGTTTGCAGGTTATTCACGTGCACTTACTTTGTGGTGCGCTCTTCTGAATGAGTGATCTTTGTAGTGATTTTTTTTTCTGTGTGCCTCACATTGTACCTGTATATTCAATGTTTTTATTTCATCATATATCTTCTGCTCATTCGTTCGTCATATTGCTCATATAAATTGTACATACACATCCTGTATATATTTCGCTGTTCATTCTGTACATATACATATTCCTTGGTACTGTGTATGCTCCGTTTTGGAGCCGTCCTACAAGCTAATTCTCTACTGTCTGCATCTTATATATCTTAGTCATGCACTTTTTGTACACATCTGTATATAGTACACATTTCAATTGCATCATTATGTTCTACGTCATTTGTAGTTATATTTTCGTTGAATTACATGTATATCTCACTTGCTGCACATAGTTCGTTCCCTGTTTCTATATGGCTTCACGCACATCTGTATATACTTCGCCTAAATTGTACATTTATTCAGTCTCAAGTATATCTTTTCCATTATCACACCCTGCACTGTTGCACTTCTGTTGTATCATCGCTCATCTATCTCATTAGCACTGTATTATATATACACCTTTCATACTGTAACTTGCGCATTCGCTGCATATATACAACTCTCATACTGTAAATAGCGCACTTCTTGAATACATACTACGGTTGTTATGTTTTGTAGTCTGCTCATCTATTTCACTTGCATTGTATATACCCCTTGCATAATGTAAATTGCACACACTTTGTATATATCTGACTCCTGTTATTATGATTTCAGGCATTGAAAAGGCACATGCCGCCTACCGCCTTCATTCCCTGTAAATTTCGCTCAGAATAAAACATTTTGAAAGTTTGTGTGCTGGAGAAATGCGTTACTTACGTGGGGTTTGTGGCAAGACACGATCTGATTGTGTGAGGAATGAAGATGTATTGCAGTTGTGTGATGTGAAGCAAAATGTTGTTAGCAAGGTGGAGACCAATATGCTTCGGTGGTTTGGCCATGTTCAAAGAATGAGTGATAAAATGCTTACTAAGGAAACCTTTTCAGCCCAAGTGGCAGGAAGGAAATGCAGAGGAAGGCCAAGGAAGACATGGGCGGATCAGATTCAGGAGTGTCTGCATGAGAAAAAGATTATGAGTATGAAGTATAAAAGATCTTGTGTACGGCGTGTAATGGATATAAGTGAAGCACGAGTTGTATGTCAAGATCGCTGTAAATGGAGAAGTTTGATACGACAACAATAAGTAAAAATATCTGGAAGTTTGTATTTCTTTTTGGAGCTAACCTCTGAATCTCAAATCTTCCTCCTGCGGTTTCGGCTACTGTGTATGTTGATGACTTGCACATCTTCTGCTCGTCATCGAGCATGCGTTTTATTGAAAGGCAGTTGCAGTCTGCAATTAATCAGATTTTTAAAGCGGCGAATAGCAATGGTTTAGTTCTTTCTCCCGACTAGACAGCGTGTGTTCATTTCTGCCGGAGGCGTGGCCTCCATCCTGACCCCGAGCTGTATTTAGACCGTGCAGCCATTCCAGTTTTGCCGGAGACCAAGTTCCTTGGACTGACCATCGACCGTGCGCTTACGTTCCGTGCGCACGTTCGGCGGTTCAAGATTTCCTGTCTGCGTGCTCTTTCTATTCTAAAAATCCTTTCGAGAGTTTCATGGGGCACAGACAGGATCTCTTTGTTTCGCATTTACCACTCCTTAATTCAGTCGAAACTGGATTATGGCTGTATCGTGTATGGCTCGGCTCGTCCTTCCGTTCTCCGGCCTTTGGACGCTGTTCATCATCAGGCGCTGCGTCTTTGTACGGGAGCATTTCGAACATCTCCGATTCCCAGCCTTTACGCTGATGCGAACGAACCATCGCTTGAATTACGCCGTCTGCAGCTGTCTGTTCACTTTTACGTAAAACTTTGGTCTCTTCCAGACCATCTTTTGTACGGTGCAGTTTTCCACCCTCAGCATGCTCGTTTATTTGAGAACCGGCCCTCGTGCATTCCAACCTTCGGTCTTCGTATGGCGGCCGTAGCTCGTGATGCAGGGCTCGACTTGTCACTTGTTGCTGCGACCAGGGGCTTTGGGGATCCTCCATGGCACCCACTTGGTGTCATGGTTGATACCACCTTTACGTCTTTCGACAAATCCTCAACCCCTGCGTCAGTGTACCAGCAGCTCTTCGCTGAGCACCGTGCCCTCAATACTGAATACACTCCCATTTTCACTGATGGCTCCAAAATGCATGGAGTCGTTAGATCCGCAGCTGTCTGTGTTGATGACGTATCAGTAGCGCGAATTCCAGCTGGGGCCACAGTGTTTTCATCGGAGATGCTTGCTGTGTATCTTGCACTTCTTCATGTTCAGTCGAGTTCTCATCATAGTGCTGTGGTCTATACGGATTCCTTAAGTGTCCTGCAGTCTTTGTCATCGCTGGACTATTGTAATCATCCATTTCTTTTGAACGTACGAAGGCTTCTTCGTTCCTTGCTCGAGGCCGGTGTCCAGATTAAATTCTGCTAGATTCCTGGGCATGTTAGAATCACGGGTAACGAGTGTGCTGATGCGGCCGCTAGATCTGCTTCCTCTTTCGTCGTCACACCCTTTCCACTCTTTCATCGCGATTTTCGATTTCTTGTTCGTGATCATATCAAACGAACGTGGCAGGGTCTGTGGGACCAACAGGCGGAAAATAAACTGCATCATATAAAACCTATTCTTGAAATCTGGAACTCCTCATCTCGTCGGAACCGCAGGGAGGAAGTGGTGCTTGCGCGTCTCTGCATTGGGCATTGTCGTTTCACTCACCGCTTTTTGCTGTATGGCGACACTGCACCGATGTGTGAGACGTGCAATTGCCGACTCACTGTCATTCATCTTTTGTGTAGCTGTGTTCGTTTTCGTCGTGTACGTTTTCACTATTTTCATTCTCATTTGTTGACCGAGGACGCTGCTACTCTGCAGCGGGTCCTGGGTGACCACTGCGATACTGTCGCTGTGATTTCCTTTTAAAAGAAATTGACTTTTTAAAACGCATTTAGATTTTAGCTCTTCCATCATCCTCATTTTTCAGTTTTAATAAATCAGCTGAATTTTAAACATTGTATCATGTTTTGAATGCTGTTTGTTTCATTGTCTTTTCGCCTTTCCATCACTCTCATTTTTCACTTTTACTTCATCAGCCAGATTTAAAGTTTTCTACCATATTTTTAATACTGTTTGTCTGTCCTGTGTCTTGTCTTGTGTTTGGCGCTCTTTAGCCAGGCATGGCCCTTGCGCCATAAAAACTAACCAACCAACCAACCTCTGAATCTCAGAGAACAGCTTAGTGATATGTATGTATGTATGTAGGAACAAACTGTTATGACCTCTCTTATCTGACTCTCGACCATTTTGTTGTGGAGGTGCAAATGTGTCAAGATTAAGGGTGATATTGTGTAGCCGTTGGGCATCCAGCAGTTAGCTTTGTATTCAGATTGACTGTTTTTGCATGTACTACTTACTCTGCGATTTGTATATGCAATTTGAAATCTACATTTTGAAAATGAATAAAAAATATCACCTTTCATTGTGGTACCAGCTAAAAAAAACTAAAAAAAAACAAACAAAACCCGAAGAAAGTTGAAAGTAAATTGCAAATCACTTCATTTGGGTACAAGTATTTCAAGACTTTTATGCTGCCCCTGTGGTGCAGTGTGGTCTAAGCGATGGCTTCTGATCATTCGTTCGAGAAGGGTCTGGGCTCGAATCCCGGTGAGGCATAAATGTTGTGTTTGTCTTACGGCTCTGGCTCTCTCCCTTCCCTGGAACCAGTGGCCCTAAATTAGGGATGGGAGACTTTTTGTAACCCATTGAGTTGCTCACGATGGTCGTTAAACTATTTTTTTTTTTTTTTTTTTTTGTTTTAGAAATTTTATTTTGTAGCCACTGGCAAGGCCTGTCACTGTCCTTTACCTGTTTTCCCTTGGTTGGTGGCTAAAGCAAAACTCAATTCCACTGGGAGTTGGGAAATCCGACTGCCAATCTACCCCCACAGAGGAGAAGAGAAACAAGTCCAATCTGTGCCTACCCAATTCAGCTGGGAGAGATCCCCTCCCACCCCCACCCTCACCCCCACCTGATGTTATATTTGTCTTCTAAAAGTGTTTTAACTGTTTGCTTTCCTTTGTGGTTTGGTGCTGGGTTTCCCCAGAGCTACCCCAAACAGAAATTTCTCACCCCTTTCTTTTCCTGGCAGTGCCCCTTTGCTCCTGCCCCACCCCAGGGCTTAGTGGCCCACCCCAGGGCTTAGTGGCCCACCCACTCTGCCTGTTGCTTTTGACCTTCAATACTTCTCATCTCATCATCACAGAGATCTAGGGAGGGTCTCCGTGCTGACATTTTGTTCACCCCTCCCCTTCCCTTTGGGATGCCTGCTGGTTGCTGCTCAGAAAATCTTTGTCATTGGTTTCAACGCACTCTTTGACCTTCTGGCTTTCTTAAAATGCAGAGAAATCTGAGTCCAGGATGTGGCTGACTGTCCCCTCTTCATCCGTCCCCCACCCTGCTTTAGTAGTATGGTAACTTGAGTTTACTGCACTCCTAAGTACTTCAACTTGTTCCTGCTCCATTGGACTGCTGCTGCACTGGGGACCACTGGTTATCCTTGCTGCTGCTGCTGCTCCTCCTCCCGGTGAAGTGCTATTCTACAGAATAGTTTCTGTTCCTGACATCGCGTGTAATTTATGATAATGAAGTTTTTGAAAGATTCTGATGCTGAGCTCATAAAAGTTTTGGAAAAAGATATCCGCAATAAATATCGCTGGGATTGGCTTCAGAAGCAAGATGCCAACGCTGACGCCATTGGGATATGGCGTCGGAAAACTTATTCTCCTGGGGAATGTTTCTTCATTTGGTGCAACAAAAGCATTCAATATGAAAAGGATGATGTAAAAGCATTGGTAAGCCATTCAAATTCTTCACAACACAAATCTTCAAAAACATCTGTAAAGAGTTCAATGAACTTGTATTCTTATATGTCTGCAGAAAACTTTGCTAGTGATGAAAAGCCACTAGATCTAAGTACCCATACAGTTAGATCAGAGGCAATTTTATGTTCATTCATGGTGGAACACTCTCTTCCCTATACACTTGGGCCTCAACTTATAAAACTGGCCCAGATATTGTCAAAGGACCCAAAGGCATTACAGGTGTTAAGTATGAATAAGCCAACTGTTACATACAAAATGAGAGATGGCCTTGCTCATACAATAAAAAAACAAATTGTCGATACCCTCAGACAGACTCCCTTCTCATTAAATATTGATGAGAGCACAAGTCAGGCGAATTGTAGTGTCTTAACTATTCTTGCACAATATTTTTGCCCTGAGCAACAAGAAGTCGTAATACAACATTTATCATCAATTCGACTTCAGGTTTGTACTGCAGCCAATATTTACTCAAAAATAGTAAATTTAATAGAAAGAAATGGTATTCCTTGGAGTAACCTAATTAGTCCCCTGATGGACTTGTGCAACACTATGAGGGGTAAAAAATGGTGTAGAAACATTATTTTGTAACAACAAAGCTCCACATCTACTTCATATTGATGGTGATAGCTGCCATACTGTTAACAGCAGTATAAAAAGATTCACTGCTCCTTTTAAAATGCACATTGAATCATTGTGTGACAACATTCACTTTGACTGGCTAAGTGTTGACAAAAAAGAACTGTTTTTCAAAATCTGTACGATTTTGGGAATTCAAAAGCTCTCCCCGCTTTCACGACCAAATCATAAATGGCTGTGTGTGCTCCCAGCAGTTGAACGCATGATTTTGTTGTGGGATGCTTTGCTAGTCTTCTACTATTCTTGTATTAAAGATTCAGACAGAAATTTGTATAAGTCTGATTTGGATAAAGTGTATGAGGAAAGAAAAATTATTAATTCTTGTGTGTCCAAACTTGTGAAAATCCAAGATTCTTTGAAATCAAAAAGCTTAACAGGAATGGCAAAAGAAAGGAAGAATAAAATGATCGAAAGCCTTTTTGTGGTGCAAAAGAAAATATTACTTGAAATCCATCTGTACAAAGCTGTTCTGCCTATATTCAATGAATACATAAAGCTGTTTCAGACCAAAAAACCTATGTTGCATAGATTGCATGTTGAACTTTTTTGTGTTGATAAAGAAAATTTTATCATTTTTCATTAAACATGAAATAATCTCAAAGTGCAAAACTCACAAGGATCTTTTGAAGAGTGGCGATAATCACCTGCCAGACAAATTTATTTATGTTGGAGGAGAAGCCAAAAAACTTATTGCTGCAAGTACATCAAATGATTATATGGTATCTTCATTTAAGAAAGAGCTAAAGGAATGTTATCTGGCATGCTCCTTATACATGATCCAAAAACTTCCTGTGGGAAATTCTACTCTGATTAGTTTTTCAGGGTTAGAACACTCACTTAGGGGCCAAACTACTACCTATATAGCTCTTTCAAAATTGACTGATGCATGTAGCTCAGTGCTATCTGCTAAAGAAATGCTTGTTATCGATGAAGAAATCAGATCATATCAAATCGATACAGCAATTAGTGATATCTTTAATTACTCAGCCAATGAGAAATGTGAAAAACATAAAATTCCCAAAGGCATTGATGAATACTGGGCTGCAGTGTCAAAAATGTGCTCACATGATGGAATACAAAAGTACTCCACATTGGGTAAACTTGTAAAAGCCCTCTTCTCGTGCTTTCATGGGCCAATTGTGGAAAGCTCATTTAATTTCATGGATAATATCATCACACAGCACAGAACTAGTTTAGATGCAAAAAGCTTGGATAGTTATCATACCATCAAATATAACCTCTTAGCAAAGAAATGTTAAACATTTGAAATGTTTGGTGTTGAAAATCCGATCACCACTGCAGTTGACAAAATTTTGTTACAGAAAATGTTGCAAAGCTGGAAAATTCATCACAAATCAACTAAGGAAAAGTGTGATAGAAGGCATGAAGTAATTGGAGATCATTTTTCTGGAATAAATAAATCATCAGCAGCTAGCTCTGTAAGTACAAAGATTGTGGTGAGCCCTAAAATTCCAACACAAAATCTGTCAACACCAAAGCAGGAATCTGGGTGCAGTAAACGTAAATCTCACACAAAGGATTTGCAGCAAAATAAATACAAAATAACCAAATTTTTTTCTAAAGCATTATGAAGTATGAAGTTTTGCCTCCATCAGCAGCATTGATGTGTTCAACAGAGATGAATACAGTTCTGCATTCATTAAAACATTATATTTAACTGCAACTACTAGTTTATTCCATAGTTTTACTTACACCAAAAAATGACTTATTACGTGAATATACAAATCGTTTAAAGTATAAACTGAACAAACTTTGTCATATACATTTCAGTCTTTTCTGCACAAGAAAATACACCATTGACACAGGCAGGCAAGGCATCAATTATGTAAGTTGCCTTTTTAATTTCATTTTCTCAGTATTTTACTTTTTAAAAGTATTATTTATAGTTTTGAAGGGCCAAACACTGGAAATTTGCAATTAGTAAAATTTTATAAAGGCCACTGTTCTTTAAAAAAATACCAGAACTGGGAAATAAATTACGAATGTAACATATATATATTCTGATTTTTTTTTTTTTTGTAAATATTGACCTACGTTAATTTCAGGAAATTTGGGTTTGGTTTCAGGAAATTTGATTTCACAGAATAAGCACCCCTGTTTCTGCGACGGAGCACAGATGATAAATTAGCTCTTCATCCCAACAACATGTTCAGAAAGGTCATGAAGGTTAGGCATATCAGCATATTGTTTTTTATGACTCCCTTCACTGTTTTGGAAAAATTGCCTTTATGAATATGAGATGTTCACACCTCATAGTGTATAGGTTACTCTGTACCCTGGTTGTTAGCATAAATTACTGTATGAGACTAACCAAAGTCTTTAAAAAGAAAATACTCAAGGGTGTAATTTTCTTTTTTTTTTAGTTACAATTTCTATGTTTTACATCCCCCAGACCATGAATTTACACCCCTAGAACTAGGGGGTCCCTCCCTCCCTCCCTCCCTCCCACCCAATAGACCTCCCTCCCACCCCTTTACTGACTTAATAAAATTGAATGATGTTACAGCCAATGGAATATTCACTGCTCTTAATCACTTGGTGTAACAGAAGAATTTTGCAGAGATAATTTAATGTAATTTAATATCACTAACATGTGACGGAACTACTGTGATATTTGGGTATTCTGGAGGTGTCTCAAAAATTATTCAAAGATAAGTTTCCTTCAATTATTGCATGGCACTGTGCCTATCACAGACTGAAGTTGGCAGTACATAATTCCTTAAGACCTTAGCAGGAACTAACAAATTCAAAAGTTTTTTGACAAGCTGTATGTTCTATTCCATGTACAAGAACAACAACAAAATCAAGAGAACTTCAGCTGTGCACAATTATATGGGACATGCAGATTTTAAAACTTGGGAGAGTTATAGGTACATGATGGGTTGCATCTAGCTCTCAGTCTGTTATGGCTGTTTGACAGGATTATAAAGCATTCGTGTTTCATTTTGAACAAGCAAAAAATGACAGAAACAGGGACAAAAATGAGAGATGTAATTTTTCTAAACCAACCTTCATAAGTGCATCGGCTGAATTCATTTTAGATTTTATGACTTATGTGTGATTTACTCCAAGAATTATTTGAACTGAGCTTAGACATACAAAAAAGGAAACTGATTTAAACAAAGTACACAACAAAATTGTTAGCCTTGTTAACGTTTTTTAATCCAGGTGAAATACTTCAGGTTAATTTATAGGAAATCACTTAAGCCAGCCGATACCCTTATATTTGAAGGTGTTTATGTACAGTAGATTAATAGATTACCACTAATCTACTCAAATGCATTTAACGAATGGTCTCAAAAGGTCTATTGAGAAAAAGCTGCTTTATCGTGAAGCTGTTGATCTGTGAAGCTGTTCCAAAGTATTAGATGCAAATAATTGTTAAAAAAATGTAAAGAGAAATATGCTATATAGTGAAGAAGAAATCAGGAAGTTATCTAACAGGTTTGATTTCATGGATTTAGTGAATACCTGCAATTTCAAGGAAAGGAAATACCTAAGCAGCTTCTCAGCTGAAAGGAACTCTGCAAACCATTGCTGTATCTTCTCTTTCAATCACAATGATTAACTTATTCATAAAAACTGTTGGGCCTCAGCTAACCCAGTTCGATCCTACAAATGTGTCAGGATGAATGACACATATCCTATTTAATGAAGGATAGATAATTTAAATCATATCATATGAATCTGATCTGATTTCAATAGTTTAATTTTCTGAAATGTAATTGGCAAATGTACATTTTTAAACTGATTCCTTACCACTGGAGATTATTAGTTGAATGGGAAATGTTATGCCAGAAACCAGAATGTTTGTAAATGGAAAAGAAGTATCTGTAACAAATCACACATCTGATGCCTCCCCTCACTCTCTTCATCATCTACTTCAGCAAATACTTGACATCTATTCATTCTCACCTGTGGTTAGTTACATGACCTTGAAAATAGTGAATCATGCTAGCTAGCATCTGCTGTTGTGTCACCTGTGGTTAAAGAAAAGCCAGAGTTTGAAATTACTCATAGTAATAGAAGTATTAGTATACAGGCACTCATTACCAAATATTTTACTGTATTTTGTGTGCATTGTGAAACTAGTAATGGCAGACTTCTTGCAATAAACTTTACTAAAAGTGATGGGATTTCATTGTATATTTTGTTCTGCATTTATTGTCTCCATTATTAAGCTGAAATTATTTCTGGTATAAGTATATAACTCTGTTGGTACCTATTTATATGTTTAATCTTCTGTTTTTAAATCCTTTAGTATTTTGGTGCCTGGTCACGTTACAAATCAGCAATTGATCACCTCATTACTGTTCCAAAATATCGTTTAAAAGTAAGTTCTGCTTTCCTATTTTCACATTCCATTACTGAGAAAGCTTATGCATAAGCAATCATCAGGACATGTACAAACAACATAATCTCTTAGAGTATCAAACATAATATAATCCTTTATATTATAAGATACCCCATCACATAAATTAAAGTACAGAAAATTAATGAGATTGGCTGGACATCCCACACTTTTGTGTGATTTGATAATCATTCTTTACACTTTTATTGGTACACTTAGTAAGCTTATTTTCCTATAACTAGCTCATAGCCCATGCCATGCACGGGTGAAAAAGCTGTGACTGAATCAAAACTATGCCTGCAGTTACATTCTTATGATTTTACTTATTAAATAACAAGGAACTGTACTCCAACAGTACTTAAGTAGTATAACTATACTGGTAATCCGAATTTCTTGGTGTAGAATAGAAAATCACAGTTTCCAAGCTTTCGCACATCAACCAGATGGCTTTTTCAAGGAAGGTAGACAGCAAACTGAATAACAGAATGCTTAAACAATTTGAATGTGGTGACTTGACTTGACAGTAAACAAACAGTGGTGGAAGAGCTGCGCCGAAGTGCGCACATTTTTAAGTTCTGTGCAGTGCTGCTTCGAAATGCATAATTTTCATTGAATTGCATCAAAATATAGCAAGTTTTAATTTTTTTTTAAATGGCTATGATTAACTCATCATACATTTGTAGATTTTTTTTCCCAGCAGAATCCGTCTGCATCTGCTCTGTTCTGCATAAAACGGTCACCTACGTACATTCTCACCGTCTATTTTTAGCATGTCTTTTGTAAAAAGATCGTGCTTAAGTTATTGGTTTGTCCATCTGTCTGTGGACACCATATATCTGCAGCTATTAGTCCTATTTAAAAAATTCATTTTGAATTTGGAAGCGTGAAATGTGTGAATGTCGATCCTTTATTTTGTTTTTTATACGATGCACAATTTCGCCACTAGAGGGCGTAAATGCAGATGATGTCGAATTGAAAATACATTTTACTCCATGTATTTGCTTCTAAACATTCAATTGAAAAATCTTTTTTCCTTTTGATTCCATTTATGTTGAAGACTATTTTAGGTATAGTCACTTTTTCAAGTTACACATAAATTTTCCGCTAGGGAGCGTAAAGGTAAATTACGTTTTCCCCAATATCTCTGCTTCTAAAACTCGGATTTGAAAAATTCTCTCCACAGCGGATACAGCTCTTGATTGGAGATTGTTTGCATATATTTTCTAATTTTTGGTAAAAATGGTTTGGCCACCAGGGGGCGTAAGTGTTAATTTCTGCTTCTGATGCATTTGCAGCAAAATCTGAGCTGCTAAAGTCTCGATTGAAAAAATTCTTCCGTGGACCAATACCACTCACGGCGATAAACATTTTCCAAATATTTCCTTCTTAAAGTAATAATTTTTGTGTTATTTGCATGTTTCTCCACCAGGGGGCATAGATGTATATCTTATTTTTGTCAATATGTCTGCTTCTATGAGTCCAATTCGAAAAATTCCTTCTTTGTTTGATAGTTTCCAGTGGGAAATGTTTTTCATATAATTTCAAAATTTTCAAGCAATTCATGGACTTCCCGCTAGGGAATGTAAAGGTAAATTGCGTTTTCTTCGATATCTCTGCTTCTAAATTTTTTCTGTATGGGATACGGCTCCCAGGGATGCCAACCCCTACGCATTTCTTTAGCTTTACTACGCACTATGCATCATAAGCCTAATGCTACGCTTTTTTTTTTTTTGCTATGACACACCATTTTTCCCCCACTAACTTTATTTAGCATAATTTTTGTGTTATTTGCGGACCTCCTTAGCGTTTGTCATGGACCCAAGTGCTTTAGCGTATCCAGACAACTCAATAACAGGTTGCATATAAAAATAGTCAAAAAGCGCAATGCAGAATCTCCATCAATGTTTTACTAGCTATACTTCGCTATTGGCTACCTCAATGGACTATAGGGCGCTGCGCAAACGTAAACAAACTTCTTTTAGTACGGATAAAGTAGCAAGTGTTCCCATGAAGTCACATGTAGGAATGGCTGGTTTAACACTCTCAATCCTTGATATACTGAAATTTGTGGACGCTACAAAAAATTCACGATGCATCAAACCAGAGGAAGGGATTCTTAATGCAGGTCATATAATTTCATGTGCAATTAAGAAGGAAGATAGGAAAGAAATCCACATAGTTTCGCATTGCATTCAATCCACCGCAGTAACGTTGTCGCCACATTCGATCAACAGTGTTTTAGACAGAAATAATATAAATACCTATATAATTTAGTCTTCATAAGATTAAATATGGGCAAGTGTTCCGCATATGAGATTTCACTGAAATACACGGTTTTAGAGTAGTACTAATATTTGAGGAATTAGGAGACAAATCTGTGGATGAGATCGACATTAAGTTGCATCTCGCAAAAATAAATAAATTTGAGTTTTAAATTAAAAAAATATTGCCTTTCGATTGAAATCAGCAGCTGGTTAAAACGATCTTTCAATGAAGTGAACATTCGACGAAGTGATCTTTCGGCAAAACGACCTTTTGGTGAAATGACCTTTCGGTAAAATGAATGTTTCAATGAAACAAGCTTTTGGTGAAGTGATTTTTGATGAAGTGACCCTTTGGTCAAGTGATTTTTGGTGAAATGGACCAAACCCTTCTTACAGCTATATTCATCCACAGAAACTCTACCTTGCAACATCCCCAAATAGGCTTCCTTCTTTCTCTTTACTGCCTCTTCAATCTCACTTTTCCACCAAGCATCACTTCTATTGTTACCCACTATTGTGGTGCCACAGCAGCAGTGACAACACAGTTCTTAAAACATTCCCACTTCTTTTCTACATCCCTCTCACATGACTTCAGCTCCTTCAGTCATTCTCTGAGTAAGTTAGAATAATGCTGATGATCTTCAGGGAGCCTTTCAACTTTTATTCTTTCCATCCTAGGCCTATTCCTTTTCCTATAACCAACATTCAGTTTCACTTGTGACACTACCAAGTAATGATCAGAACCAACATCCGCACCTCTCATCTCATGAGTGTGAATAACTAAGTGTTTCAGACGCTGATCATAAACAACAAAATCTATTACACTCTTTTGACCAAGAGTACGATTTTCCCAAGTATATGTGTGGATATACGTACTTGTGGCTGAAAAATGTATTAGATGCACACAAACCATTCTCAGTGAAGAGTTCAATTAATCTTTCACCATTATCATTCACACAAGGATCATTAAGCTTACTCAGAACATTGTCAGAAATCGCATTGTGCACACCCATCTAGCATTGAAATCCCCTGCTATTATAACTTTCTCTTTAGCACCAAACTGATTCAAAACAGCTTTTAGCTCATTCCAGAAATCTTCTTTCCTATCAGAAGGTTCCGAGTCACAAGGAGCATACACTACAACAATTACTATTCTCTGAAGTTTCGCTTTCAAACGAATCCAAAGAATTCTCTCACTTATGCAGCTATAGTGGATCAAGTTGTTCTTCATCTGTTCACTTAAAATCACACCTACACCAGCCTGTCCACACTCACCGTTCCATTCACTTCTATCCCAATTTCCTTCCTTTTGGTTTCACTTCCACACAGCACATCCAATCTATACTTATTCATCTCTTCAATCACCTCATTCATCTTGCCATTTATACCTCTAGTATTCCATACACCAATCTTACACCCACTCAGTTGAAATCTCTTCCTCGTTCTCTGTTTTCTGTGTCCAAATTGTTTCCTGGTGGACTGTCCTTCTCAAGTGTGGTAGGTCCACCATATCCCACACGAGAGTCCTGGATAGTAATTCTTTGAGTCTTTTTAATCAGGAAAGTACACCAGTGTGTTGGATTAGCCCACAGCTGGCAATTCCAGTTAGTTATTCAACCTAAGGATTTTGGAACAAAACCCAGTGAGTTGAGGTCTTTTCGCCCAGTGGTGGTCATAATGTCGACAGTGTCAAAATGTCGACAGGGTCAAAATGTCGACAGTTTAAAATGTTGACAGTTCAAAATGTTGACACGGTCATAATATCGACAGGGTCCAGAAAGTGTTCACATGGTACAATAACTGAGACTGTAGACATTTTTTTGAAGGGGTCGGGGCCCGGGGTCAAGGAAAACCATAACAAAATTTTCGTAAGATCTACAGTTTTCCATTTAGAACAACCAAATGTTGTATACCTATCTCATGGTACTCTACTTAGTCTGCAGACGGTTTTTTGAAGGGGTCGGGGCCCGGGGTCAAGGCCCCCCCATTACAAAATTTTCGTAAGATCTATAGTTTTCCATTTAGAACCACCAAATTTGGTATACTATAACATGGTACTCTAACTTAGACCATAGATGGAAGGGGTCAGGGCCCGGGGTCAAGGGACCTCCACACAAAATTTTCGTAAAATCTACAGTTTTCAATTTAGAACAATCAAATTTGGTGTACCAGTATGTTAAAAAAGTTCCGGAACTTTTTGAATATTTCTGGAACTTTTTGAATATTTGCCAAATGTCAGTGAATTACGTCATTCCCCACTGAGCAAGCGAAGAGCATCATGTGACTAACCAGCCAGAACCGGTTTGATCCAGATCACAATACGTAAGCATATGTGCATAGTTCGTGATTACACAGAGATGCCAAGTACTACGGATCCTCCGTAGTTTCTACGGATATCATGTTCGTACTACGGACCTACGGAGAAGATGTGAAAAACTACGGATTTTCCCAAAAATCTCTCATATCTCCGGAAAACTTTTTTTTTTTTTAATTATTAAAAAAAAAAGTCAGGCATAGTCAAATGTGATTTTTGTGATAACATCACGAAGCCAGCCCCCGTCACACAGCAAGCATGTTTGGCTGGCCAAACATGCTTGCTGTGAGGGGCTGGCGGGATATCAGAAAAAAAAACTGCTCTGAGATCAAAGGAATCCTGAATGTTTTTTTTTTTTTTTTTCCGGCAGAGCACATAACTGAGCTACCAGGATGTGTGGACGTTGTTATTGCCTGTTTATGTTACCTCCACGGGAGTTGGGGGAGTGGGAGTTGTTTGTTCTTGGCGCGCAGTATATTTGCCCAGAGCAAGAAAAAATCTCTCCCTGTGTCTTTGGCAACCAGCCAAAGAAAACGTCTAGCAGCTGCTGGGTGTGTGCCCAGTTGTGACCTACTTTCCCACGCTCCTAGCTGTCCACTGTCAGCAAAGAGCTTAATTGTTTATGTTACTTTGACAGATTTGCAAAGCGCAGTTTTTTTTTTTTCTCTTGTAAAAATATTCTGCTAAACAAAGGGATGTTTTATTTTATCTTGTCTGATTCACAAGAACTTTCTTTCTTCTTTAAAAGATTGTTTTCCCCAGATCATTCTTCGTTGGGAATCTTAATTTCATTTTTTTTTTAATTTTTTTTTTTGTTACTCACTTGCGTTTTAAGTTGTGACATTTTACTTCCCCGCATCTTAGCAGAAAACTTCTATTGTGTTAATGAAATGTTGCATGGATTTTTATTGTAATTTATTTTATTTGCATTGCCTTTTTGTTTTATCCTTTTTTTTCCAGAATTGATTTATTTATGCAATTTAAAATACCTTTTTGATTATTTTTTTCATATAAGCATTTAATGCTAATTTTCTATTTCATCATCATCATCATCAGTAACCATTATCAATCCACTGCTGGACGAAGGTCTCCCCAAGTTTCCTCCACAACGGTCTGTCTTGTGCCAGTCTCCTCCATGTCACTCCCGCATACTTTCGAATTTCATCCACCCATCTTCCATGTGGTCTTCTTCTGGGTCTTTTCCTGTCCCTTGGAATCCAATCTAAAATTTCGGCTGTCCATCGATGGTCTGTTCTTCTGGCAGTATGTCCAGCCCATTGCCATTTCAGGGATTTAACTCTGATCATGATGTCTTCCACTCTTGTCATTTTTCGGATCCACGTGTTCCTCTTCTTATCTCTCCTGGTTACACCAAGCATGCACCTCTCCATGCTTTTTTGAGTTGTCTGCAGCCTTTGTATGTCTCTTTTAGCTAAGGTCCACGTCTCTGCGCCATACGTAAGCACTGGAAGGATGCATTGATCAAACACTTTTCTTTTAAGACATAATGGCATATTGCTCTTGAAAATTATGCTGTTTCTTCCAAAAGCTCTCCAGGCAAGTTTTGTACGCCGATTAATTTCTTCACCAATGTGACCCTCACTTGATATCTGCTGTCCAAGATAAACGTACGTGTCTGTTATCTCCAGCTTTTCTCCATCAATCGATAAATCTTCATTTCTTGTAAAAGCATTGTACATCACTTTTGTCTTCTGAAAGTTCATTTTTAATCCCACTTCTTTACTCTTGTCAGCAAGTTCCTGGATCATACTCTGTAGCTCTGATGGGGTAGTTGCAAAAATGACTATGTCATCAGCAAAACGAAGGTGGGTTAGATAATCTCCATTAATCTTTATCCCTTTGTTTTCCCAGTTCAGTGATTGAAAGACATTTTCCAATGTGGCATTAAAGAGCTTCAGAGATATGGTGTCACCTTGTCTCACTCCTTTTCCAATTTTTATGTGTGTTGTATTTTCAAACAGCCAAATCTTTGCACTTGCATTTTCATAGATGTTATTAATAATATTAATGTATGCATCTTCAATACCGCAGGATTTCAGGGCCATTGTAACTGCTGATGGTTTCACCGAATCAAAGGCTTTTTCATAATCGATAAAAGCCATGCACAATGGAAGTTCATATTCCCTCGCTCTTTCAATTAGTTCTCTCAGTACGTGGATATGATCTATTGTGCTGTAGCCACTCCTGAATCCAGCTTGTTCTTTCGGTTGAGCCATGTCCAGTGTCACCTTCAAGCGGTGTGAAAGAACTTTAGTGAAGATTTTATAAACCACTGATAGGAGGCTGATAGGTCTGTAGTTCCTGAGATCCTCAATGTCACCTTTTTTATGTAGCAAGATCATTGTAGCGTTGTTCCAATCCTCAGGAATTTTCCCTTCATTAAGGCATCGAGTGAAAATTTGGGCGAGTACTGTTTCGATTTCTCCACTTGCTTCTTGTATGATGTCTACAGTAATTCCATCTTCTCCTGGAGCTTTTCCCCGCTTCATGTTCTTGATTGCATGTGCAACTTCTGCTGGAAGGACTGGAAGAACTCTGGTACTGGTACCTTTCATGATGTCTGGAGTACATGTATCATCCCTTTCATATAATTTGGAGTAGAAATCTTTCACTCTTGTCAAAATTTCGCCTCTATTTCTTGTTACAGAACCATCTTCTTTTCTCAGTGCCATAATCTGTTTTTTCCCTTTACTGAGATGTCCCTTTGCTATCTTTAGGCTTTGGTTGTTTTCAATTGCTTTCCTTACTAGTTCACAGTTGAATTTCCTTACGTCTTCAGTGATACTTTTGCGTACTGTCTTGCATAGCTCTATATATTCCACTTTGGAAGTCACATCTTCTTTAGTTGTCCTCATCACTCTTCTTTTTTGCATCAACATTTTGGTTTTTCCTGATAATTTGTTCACATGCAATTTGTTCTTAGACCCAGCTAATTTTTTTGCTGTTTCCATAAGAGCTTTGGTTACTTTTCCGTTAACTTCAGAAATACCCACTTCTTCCGATGTTAGGCCTTCTAAAGCAGAGAATCTGTTCTTCAGTCCCAACTTAAAGGTATTATGGTGTTTTTTAAGGTTGGTTATGTCAATACATTTTGTTTGTCTTATGAGCTTGCTACGTTCGAGTTTAGTGTTGAGGTGCATCTTACATCTCACCAATCTATGGTCACTGCCTGTGTTGAACTTGTTTAGCACACTGCAGTCTTCTATGACGAATTTTTTGTTACACATAATAAAATCAATTTCACTTGTCGTTCCATTTGGATGTCTCCATGTCCATTTCCTGTGTGGCTTTTTCTTGAAAAAGGAGTTCAAGATGAAAAACCCTTCTGCCTCTGCAAACTCTACGAGAGTATTTCCACGCTGGTTTCTGTTGCTGTTGCCCTATTTTTGCATTGAAATCTCCCATAATTATCTTCAAGTGCTGCTTACCTTTATTATTTAGATCACGAATTTCCTCATAAAATTCTTCAATTTCTTCTTCAGCATGACTTGTGGTGGGTGCATAAGTTTGAATAATCTGAGCCTGGTATCTTTTCGAGAGTTGGATAACGAGTCGTGCAGCTCTGTCAGAGGAACTTTCAACTTCTACACCTTTATCCTTCAGTTTCTTGTTTATTATAAATCCAACACCACTAGTTCTGCCAGTATCTGTCCCACGATAGTAGAAGAGATGTCCACTTTTCAGTTCAATGAGATCTTCTCCTTTTCTCCTTACCTCACTTAGCCCGACGATGTCCCACTTGATCCTTTGTAGTTCCTCTTCCAATTCAAGAAGCCTTGAATCAGAAGATTGGGAGCGTCCGTTGTACGTAGCCAAGGTCAGCATCAGATGGCAGCCTAGTCCGGTCCTCCGGGGATTCTTAGCACCCTCTGCCTTCATGTCGCACTGGCCGCTGCCTTGGCCAGGTACATTCCAGCTGCCGGAGACTGAGGGCCAAGATTTAAGTTGTGGAGTCATTTTCTATGAAACCTTTCAAAGTTAATTGTTCTGTGCGTCGGTCTTTGCTCCCATTGTGTTTGTCGTGTACAAATTTACTTGCAATAGCGTTGGGTAAATGGCCACCTGCCTCTACTAATATTCTTGGATCTAAAAAGCAAAAAAGTTGTCAAAAATTCATGGAGAGTTATTCGCAAGAATTTCCGTGTCTAAAATCGTCTCGGGTATCCGAAAACCATGGGTTTTGTTCCCCGTGTGCTGTTGATTTTTCAATCTCACACGGCGGAAAAGACAATTGCGATTGGCATTTTCACTCTAAAAAACAGGAGGAATAACCATAAGTGTGTGGCATCACACATTTATGATATAACATATTTATTAAAAGCTGGAGTTGCAATGGTATGTATTTTTTGTGTATTTGCTAATTTTTTTCCCCCCCCATTTTAAGGGGACTTAGGTATGTTGCAAAATTTATCCAAGTATTGTCCCCGATCCAGATTAACATGTTGCTAAAAATGTAGCAGTGTACTCTGGGAAATAGTCATGCCTGCAAATTTTAATGTGGGGGCTTGACTTGACTTGACCTCACTACGGAAAAACTACGAGCGCCGCGCACGTGGACTACTGATGACTTCCTTCAGATGTTGGCATCTCTGATTACAGGCATTCGAGGCTCTCCATCGCAAGGACAATGATGTCGAATTTTGAACAGCGTTCAAGTGTTAAATTTTGTATTCTGCTCGGAAAATCTTTTGCTGAGATTTTTCAAATGATTAAGTCAGCGTACGGTTAGAGGGCAATGAGTCGAAGTAGAGTTTATGAGTGGCATCTACGATTTGAAAACGGGTGACAGAGTATCAAGAATTATGAGAGGTCAGGATGACCAGTGTAATGGATGAGCAAATCGCCATCCATTACACTGGTCATCCATAATGGATGACCAGTGACATCCATAATGATATCTACAATGGATGAGCAAATCGCCATTGTCAAAGAAATTGTGAAAAATGACCGTCGAAAAACTGTTGCAGCGATTGCAGAAGTTACCGGCATCTCAGTTGGAAGTTGCCATGCCATTTTAACAGAGAAACTGGGCATGCATCATGTGTGTCAACAAATTGTTCCCAAAAACCTGACACAAGAAAAAATGGATGAGCGCATGCAAGTTTCCGGGGATAACACTGATGCATTGTATTCAGATCCTGATCTCTTGAATCGATTGATCACTGGCAATGAGACTTGGTGCTTTCTGTAAGACCCCCAATCCAACCGGCAGTCAAAAGTGTGGAAATCACCGCCGTCACCAAGACCATAAAAGTGACCGCACCAAAGGAAAGGTCTTGTTACAGTTTTCTTCGATTCCAAGGGGGTCGGTCGTACACAAGGAATTCCTTCAACATGGCCGTACAGTCACCAAAGAAGAGAACGTTGACGTCCTGAAACGTCTCCAAAAATCAGTGAGACACAAACGACCCGATCTTTTGAAGACCAACTCGTGGGTGCTCCATCACGATAATGTGCCGGCTCACAGATCCCTCCTGGTGTCCGATTACCTGTCCAAACATCACATTCCCGTTCTACCACAACCAGCTTATTCCCCTGATCTTGCCCCCATGTGACTTTCTCCTTTTCCCCCGGATGAAGAATTTGCTTAAGGGGTTACGCTTCTCAAGTTCCCAAGAAGTGCAATGATCTGTAATGGAGGCACTGGAGGATGTGGCAAAAGAAGGCTTGCAATCTGCATTTAAATTTTTGTATGAGCACTGGCAAAAATGCATAGTTGCACAGGGTAACTACTTCGAAGGAAACACCACATAAGCAGGTATTATCTGTACTCATTCGTTTTTAATATAAAAAAGTTCCGGAACTTTTTGAACGTACTGGTACTATCTCACGGTACTCTAAGACCGTAGACAGTTTTTGGAAGGGGCCCGGGGTCAAGGGGGTCACCATACAAAATGTTTGTAAAATCTACAGTTTTCAGTTTAGAGCCACCAAATTTGGAATACTCTCTTATGGTAACTTAACTTGGACTGTAGACCGCTATTGGAATGGGTCGGGGCCAGCAGTCAAAAGGGGACCCCCCATACAGAATTTTCGTAGCATCTGCAGTTTTCAATGCAGAACCACCAAATTTGGTATACTATCTCAAGGTACTCTAACATAGTCTGTAGACAGTTTTTGGAAGGGGTCAGGGTCAAGGGGCCCCCATACAAAATTTTCCTAAAATCTACGGTTTTCTATTTAGAACCACCAAATTTGGTATACTATCTCATGGTACTCTAACTTAGACCGTAGATGGTTTTTGGAAGTGTCCGAGGTCAAGGGGCCCTTATACAGAATTTTCCTAAAATCTACAGTTTTCAATTTAGAACCACCGAATTTGGTATACAGTCTCATGGTACTCTAACTTAGACTGTAGATGGCTATTAGAATGGGTTGGGGCCCAGGGTCAAGGGACTCCCCATACAAAATTTGCGTAACATCTGCGGTTTTCTATTTAGAACCACCAAATTTGGTATACTATCTCATGCAGTGGCGTATCTTGGGTCCAAGACCTGGGCTATCTTACCTGCCCCCAGTACTATTTTTTTTTAAATTGCGAAGTTTATTTTTCAGTTGTTAACTAATAGAAGTAATTTTTTTTTCTTAATTTTAGGTACATGCTATTGCTATCATAATACCAAATTATTATGAGGATTAGGATTTTAACACTTATTTGTACATGAACTCCATTCTTCTTCTGTACACTTTATTTGTACATGCACTCCATTTTTCTTTCCTTTTGGTGAAGTTGAGTGTTACATTTCCATGAAAAGTTTCTTCCCAGTACTTTATCACATTTAAAAAGAATGTTTTTCTCTATTGACAAAACAGCCAATTTGCTCAAGTGTACATGCCCTTGTGTTTCCTTAAAGTATAGTATGTCTTGATTCTTTTTAATGCAGAAAAACTTCTTTCGCCAGTTGCAGTTGTTGATGGAAATTTTAATATTAGGTCTGCTAATTTTTACACCTCAATAAACACAATGTCACCCTTATTAAATTTCACGTAACTAGTAATGTCTCTTACTAATTTATTTTTGTATTCATCAAGGGAATAAGAAATGCCTTCACACACACACACACAGCGGTGCCGACTGCATGGGTGCTCCGGGGCCTGTGCACCCATTGAAAATTAAGTTTTTTTCCCCTTTTTTATTTATTTATTTATTTTTATATATTATAATTTTTTTTTCTTGTTAATGGAAAACATTGGGGGAGCTGACTGTGAACAAAGAAGGAGTAGCAAAATGTCATGTTTGGGCTGCCAGTAGGGAAAAAATATTGCTTCATTTCTTTTACCCCGCTGATGGTCGGAAACTAGAAATGACTGGGAAACGATTTTTGGTGGCTAAGTCTCTCGCTAATCGCCTCAAGAAACCATTAGCGAGGGTGACCGAGAGGGACAAACTAGTAACAGCCTGTTACTAGTTTTGGGATGGGGCTCCGGATTAACGTTGTCGCGTCAGTAAGTCTGTGGGATGAAAGGACAGTCTACTGAGGACCTCCCATTTCGTCTTGAATAGGGGTTTGATTAGTGGCTCAAAGTCAGAACCGAGCTTCACTGTCCGGCCGGGTTCGGGCTTGTTCAAAGCTGCCCGGTCAGTGCAGACTTATACAGCACATCTGTCTTCGAAGGTTGTGGGGGATGAGGAGAGGTACTTAGGTGGAGGGTCAACTGTTACTATTGTGGCATTTCATTAGGGGAGAGAGTGTATGGGACGGGAGATCTGAAAGAGTAAAGTCGTTTCGATGAACATTTAGTATTGTTCATTGCTTTCCGTTGTTATATTCTTGACTAGGAGCTCTAGACATTCAATCAATGCTCCATGATTTCCCTTTCCCATTTTTAAAAGTGTTGAAAATGGAGAAATTTGTTATAAAGTTACCCAAATGTAATATGCCTGTTTTTGCCAAAAGTAATGGAGGGAGGAGTAGTATTACAACCACAACTTGCCCAACCACGAGTACTTTGCCTAATTCTTTGCTCAGCGAAAAACAAATGGAAAGACAAAAGGGAAGATGTTTTCAACAAAAGTGGAAGGTTATATATGCATGGATTGCTTATAATTCACACGTAGACAGAGTGTTTTGGTCTGTTTGTACGCTCGTGTTTTGGTCTGTTTGTACGCTCGTGTTTTGCTCTGTTTGTACGCTCGCTGTTGAACAAAAGGCGAGTCTTCCAGTGTCAGCAAAAGATCAAAATGTATTTCGCGCCTTCGTTACTGGTGGATTTTCCGCTTGGCAAAAAGCAATCGAACGGTTCAAGATTCAGGAGAAAAGTTCACTACATAAAACAGCAGCTTTATTGTGCTCTTCCGTGAAAATAAGAGTAAATATTGCAGCGTCCCTGTCAAACAGTAAGCTAAACGAAATGAAAGAGGCAAGGCAGGCACTCATGAAAATTATTTCATCTCTGCAATTTCTGGCTCAGCAAGGTTTAGCCATTCGTGGTCATGATGACGCAAGTTCAAATCTTGTGCAGTTACTCAACCTTCGATCAGATGATGTCCCAGAGCTGAAATCTTGGCTCCTCCATACTAAATTTAAATGGATATCGCACATCACCAATGAAATTCTTTGCCTTATGTCGAATCATGCCCAAAAAGCTGCTGCTGGAGATAAAAAATGTTGCCATTTATTCTTTGGTCATCGACAAAACTTGTGATATTTCAACTAAAGAACAGGTATCCATTTGTTTTCATATAGTGGACACCAGGTTAAAAGTGAAATAACTTTTCTTTGGATTTTATGAAACACCAAACACAACCGCAGATGTTCTATTTTCTGTTATTCAGGATATATTATAGCACGATTTGATCTTGATATACAGAACTGTTGTGGGCAATGTTACGATGGAGCAGCTCATGTAAGTGGACACTTGATAAGTTTGCAAAGTCGGCTGTTAAAAATAGAATCAAAGGCCATATTTGTACACGTGTAGCCCACATGTTAAATTTGGCTGTATAAGATGCCTTGCAGAACATCAATTGTATTCGAGATTTTTTAGCTCTTGTGCGTGAACTCATATCTTTTATCGGAAATTCGCCTAAACGACTTGCAATATTCAAGCCACTTCAAGATGCAAGTGAGACGTCTTTGAGGCCTTTTTGCTCCACAAGGTGATATCTACGAGTAAATTCGCTGAAACCCCTTGAAGCAAATTATGACACCGTATTACTTTTTCTGGGAGATCTTTCAACAGAAAGAAATGAAGTGGGGGCAAAGGCGAGCGGGTGTCTCCACAAATTGAAGGAATTTCAATTATTTTTTCAACTTGAAATGGTAACTGTCATTTTTCAGAGAATCGAATCATTTAATTCAGCAATTCAGAAAACGTCTCTCCACCTTCAGGAAGCAAAATCAAGTATAGAGACTCTGACGAGTTCTCTTATAGCTCAAAGAGAGAGTGGGTTTGGTTCGCTAGGGGACGATTCAGTACAAAAGGCAAAAGAACTAGACATAGATGAGCCAAAGTTACCATGACGCATTGATGATTGAAGTGAACCCCAAGTTTTCCAGTCTCCCCAAGAAAAATACAGGAAGCTGTTCTTCTAAACTATTGGCACTACTGTAAACTCGTTGCAAAGCAGGTTTCAAAAGCAAGTGATAAATCATCTCGCCAAGATGGAGCCATTTGCTACGGTTAAAAATAGCACAAGGACAATTATAGCCTTTTATAGATCTGATTTTGATGAAGATAAACTGATTCTGCATCGGGTTATGTTTTTAGACGTGTTCAAGACTGAAAAGATTTCAATGCACACTACCAGAGATGTTGTAAACCTCTTCAGCAGTGATGACCGCGCTCCTCTCCGTCTTTTGCTTTCGGAATACGTGAAGTTTGTAAAAGTAATTCTAACGGTTCCCGTATCCACATGTTCCACAGAACGATCTTTTTCAGCTCTTTGGCGCTTTAAAAATTTTTTGAGGTCAACGATAGGACAACGACAACTAAATATTTTGGCTACTTTACACGTAAACAAGGAGCTATAACTTGTGATTTAGACCTCGTCAACGTCGCAAGAGAATTTATTCAGAGAGCCATTGTAGGCAAAACACAGTGATGTAGAAGGGGCTTAGCATACTTTAGCAGTGCTAAGGCACTTTTTTTCTAGGCATAGCGCTGCTAAGTCACTTTTCGCGGTTACATGGCAAGATAATCTTGGCAAAGAAACTATTAAAATGATCATGTATGTAAAAATAGGGAATGTGTCCTGTATGCAAACATACTCGTATCTTAGCCAAATGTTCACACTACAGAAATGGCCGCCCTAGTGGAACAGTGGTCTGAAGTCTGATAATTTTTTCGAACTGAGTCCCAACCCCGGATGAGTCATGGGTGGGGAATGCATAGCCAAAGGTGCTGGATCTGTCTCTTCCCTGGAATAAGTGACCCCAACTTTGGGACGGGCGGCTGCTTTATAGGTATACGAGTTTCCCATGGTGGTTGTTAAACCCAAAAATAAACAAACAAAAAATACTGTGCAGATTGATATACACAGTTGGATCACGCAGTATGGTGTCTCACAAATCATAAGATTCTATCACAAAGAGAATGTGAACTCCTTTGTCCAGACGGCAGCCAAAATAAATTTGCAGGTGATGGCTACTTGGTGGGGTTGCAGTGTTTGTAGAGAAAACGGTACTGACGGACATTGACATTATACAATTCGCCACTGATATCGGTTCCAATAAAAGTAATTCCCTGAGCTCATTCTCTGCCTCCTTACGGTAAGACCAGATATTGGAACACTAATTTGAGGACAAAAGGGTGTGGCGTCCCCAAATCAGTTCATTTGGGGACACATATGTATCCAATATAAATATGCAAATATTTTTGTCACAAAACTGCATTGCTTCAATAAGTGTGATTTGCATATGAAAATTTGTGTCTTAAAAGGATATATCTTGTAGAATGTTGGTAATTTTTATTGACAAAGTAGAACTATGATGATGAGAGCATATTAGCAAAAGTAAAATGCTTTACCTTAGGTATATGTGCCGAATTAAAATCAAGCTGCACACCAAAGTAATTGCATGGCGAATTTTTGATTTTGCCAAAGTTCTTCAAGGAACTCAAAACAAGTGCAATCGAAATTTGACTGTGCCAGTGGTGCAGCGTCTTAGTGCTGGTCACTGACGATGATTCGTACAAGTTGGCACAGGTTCGAGTCCCGAATGAGGCATGTGTGGTGTGTTTGTCTTACAGCACTTGCTCTCTCCCTTCCCTAGAACGAATCTCTCTAAATTAGAGACCGGTGACTACTTATAGTCCTCTGAGTTGCTCGCAGTGGTCGTTAAACTCGGAAAGAAGAAAAACAAAAATAGGTAAAATTTGTTTTCAGAAGAAGCATGTAGGAAAACTAGTACAACAAAAACTACTTTTAAGAAAATTTTTCATTAGAAATCTAATCTGATTGTGTAAATTCAAGAACACTTGAGGACAAACATCAAAATTTGAGGACAATTTGCGTCCCCAAATCCCCAAAAGCATCAGGCGTTTTTGGGGACAGTAAACTAAATTCGAGGACTGTCCTCAAGAATAGGGGACTTCTGGTCAGCTTACCTTACGGGCAACACAAAAATCTTGCGTATGTACCACATAATCTTAGTAAAAATGGCGCATTAGTCATATTGAATTGATGTTACTCTGTTAGTTCACAAATATTCCCAAATATTTAAAATCGTATAGAATAATATTTAAAATCGCTAAGATCATAAAATGATTATTTAAATACCCAGAGCCGTATTTAAATAATCATTTTATGATCTTAGCACATGTCTCTCACATTACATTCTTCCATACACATACATACATATCACTAAGCTGTTCTCTGAGATTCAGAGGTTAGCTCCAAAAAGAAATACAAACTTCCAGATACTTTTACTTAATGTTGTCGTATCAAACTTCGCCATTTACAGCGATCTTGACATACAACTCGTGCTTCACTGATATCCATTACACGCCATACACAAGATCGTTTATACTTCATACTCATAATCTTTTTCTCATGCAGACACTCCTGAATCTGATCCACCCATGTCTTCCTTGGCCTTCCTCTGCCTTTCCTTCCTGCCACTTGGGCTGAAAATATTTTCTTAGTAAGCATTTCATCACTCATTCTTTCAACATGGCCAAACCACCAAAGCATATTGGTCTCCACCTTGCTAACAACATTTTGCTTTACATCACACAACTGCAATACATCTTTATTCCTCACACAATCAGATCGTGTCTTGCCACAAACCCCACATAAGTAACGCATTTCTCCAGCACACAAACGACTCCTATGTTTCTTCTGCAGTACCCAGGTTTCACTGCCATATATCAGAGTAGGAACAATTACTGTTTCATACACAGCCATGCGGGACTCTCTAGAGAACCCATCATTCCTGTGAAAACCTCCCAGAGCAGCTATGACTTTCAAAGAAGAATTCACTCGCCTACTGATTTCCCCATCCAACTTGTTTTCTCTGTCAAACATGCTTCCTAAATACACAAACTCACTCACCTGGTCAATCACAGGGCCATTTATACTTACATTACATTCAGTGCTACCCATTCCTCTCTCAAACACCATAACTTTGGTTTTTCCCTTATTTATACTCAGTTTGAATTTCATGCAAACTTCGTGCATCCGAGTCAACATACTCTGCAACTCACTTTTGCTCTCTGCCAACAGGACAGTGTCATCAGCATACAGTAATCTGCACACATGGATATCACCAAGACATGAGCCGCTATTATCTATTTTGGCCTCACGCATGCATGCGTCCATAAATATATTAAACAGCCATGGTGACATTGCACAACCTTGTCTAACTCCTGCACCAATGGAAAACCATTTTGATAAAACACCATTCACTCGTACACAAGCTCTACTACCAGCATACATGGCTTTTACACTATTAAGTAGATTCCCAGTAACACCATACTCATTCAATACCTTCCACAAAAGTGTCTTATTGACTCGGTCATAAGCTTTCTCTAAATCTATGAAGGCAGTAAAATTTTTTTTCCCAACAGCCAAATACTTTTCAATCATCATGCGTAATGCAAAAATCTGGTTAGTGCAGCCTTTACTAGGCATAAAACCCTTCTGAACATCCCACACTTTCTCTGATGTAAGACCCCATACTTTTTCAATAACAACCTTACCAAACACTTTCCCTGGCACACTCAGTAGGCTAATACAACGATAGTTCTTGCATTCAGTCTGATCACCTTTTCCCTTATACAAGGGAACAATGATAGCATCCTTCCAATCCCGAGGGACCATTCCTAACTCCCAGCACAACTGGCAAATTTCAGTTAACCAGTCAATTATAGAGTCACCACCATACTTCAACATCTCTGCAGTTATGCCATCAACTCCTGGAGCCTTACCATTCTGAAGAGATTTTAGAGCTTTACACACTTCTTCTCTTGAGATCCCTCCTGTGCTTTCATCTCTCATTGTGACATCATCTGCATTTGTCTCAGAATCATTTTTGCTCTCCTGATCTAATAACTCACAGAAGTATTCACCCCATCTGTCACTTAACTCATTGGGCTCCCATATCATTTCCCCAATCTCATTCTTCACACAACTTACAACTTTGTTTCCCCTATTTTTCCTGAGTCTCATGTACTTCCAGAAGGACTTTCTATCTTTCCAAAAAGCCAGTTCATGCCTTTCCACTTTCTCCTTCCTATCTTTTACCTTACTGTGGCGAACCAGCTTAGCAGCTTCATGCTTCTTACAGCGATATTCATCCACAGAGACTCTACCTTGCAACATCCCCAAATAGGCTTCCTTCTTTTTCTTTACTGCCTCATCAATCTCACTATTCCACCAAGCATCACCTTTATTGTTACCCACTATTGTGGTGCCACAGACCTCTTTAGCAGCAGTAACAACACAGTTCTTAAAACATTCCCACTTCTTTTCTACATCCCTCTCACAAGATTTCAGATCCTTCAGTCGTTCTCTGAGTAAGTCAGAATACCTCTGATGATCTTCAAGGAGCCTATCAACCTTTATTCTTTCTATCCTGGGTCTCTTCCTATTCCTTTTCCTCCAACCAGCATTAAGTTTCACTCGTGACACTACCAAGTAATGATCAGAACCAACATCCGTACCTCTCATCACACGGGTGTCAACAACTAAGTGTTTCAAACACTGATCGTAAACAACAAAATCTATCGCACTCTTTTGACCAAGAGTACGATTTTCCCACGTATATGTGTGTATATACTTGTGGTTGAAAAATGTATTTGATACGCAGAAATCATTCTCAATGCAGAGTTCAATTAATCTTTCACCATTATCATTCACACAAGGATCATTAAACTTACCCAGAACATTGTCAGAAATTGCATTCTGCACACCTAATCTAGCATTGAAATCCCCTGCTATATTATAACTTTTTCTTTAGCACCAAACTGGCTCAAAACAGCTTTTAGCTCATTCCAGAAATCTTCTTTCTTATCAGAAGGTTCCGAGTCACAAGGAGCATACACTACAACAATTACAATTCTCTGAAGTTTCACTTTCAAACGAATCCAGAGAATTCTCTCACTTATGCAACTATAGTGAATCAAGTTGTTCTTCATCTTTTCACTTAAAATCACACCTACACCCGCCTGTCCTCTCATATTATCCAATACTCCTGACCACACACTCACCATGCCATTCACAGGGATCACATTCCTCCTAAAATTCCTAATATTTTGTGACCCTCCTTAAATTCTTAAAATTATACCTAAAATTTGCTATTCTTCCTAAAATTTTCGTAAGCTTATTTATTAAAAATACAACCGTTATTAACGCCAATAAATTTACCATTACGGTAAGGTAAAAAGACCTGTTATTGTAGAAACACAGCCTATATGCTGTGCTGCTGAAGGGAGGGGAAATGACGCCATCGAGATGCAATTGCTTCGGGGCGGGCGCTCCACTTTTGTGCCTTCGGACAGTTTTCGAGAGTAACAAGAGATCTAAGGGAAAAGGGGAGGGGTCATTTTCACCCCTGGTTTGCGCTTTGCAGACGAACTCCATGGCACGCAGAAGATCGTGCTTTATTTTTGGACATGCCTCGTGGAACCTCCTCTTTCTGCTGATGTTTTGTTATTGTAAACCGCAGGTTGGTGGAAGCAAAGAGGAAACGTGGTCTCCTTCCGTAACCTCCGGTAATGACGATGGGATGGTAGCTGAGTGTTATCGTGGCAGGCAGTAGAGCATGTGATCATTGACCTTCGATGCGCAATATATCTCGGCTCCGACTCGCTTTGACTGAACTTGCGTGAGATGCGTATGATAGTTTCTGGTTTTGCGTCTTTTATGGTGTTCTCTGTGCTGTGTGCAGGTTCAGTTCTCTAGTGGTGACTTGCTTTTTTTTTTTTTTTTTTCCTATCTTCTGACATCCTCGCAGCCAAACTTCAGGAAGTTGTCTGGTTTTGCAATATTGGAACGTGTTTTTGTATTTCCCTTTCATTTTCTGGTTAGTAATACAAGTGTTTAAGATGCCTAAATCCAAAACGAAATTTCAAGATGCGTGGCTCGCCAAAGAATTGGACGGAGTGAAGTTGAAAGAATGGTGTTCTGCAACTGAAACAATATTTTCTGCTAAGTGTATATTGTGTTCAGAAATTTTCAATATTTTTAATAGTGGCTTTTCAGTAAAAGCGCATCATAAAGGGAAAAAACATTTGCAGAAATTTCAAAGTAAATTTCAAAATAAGTCCATCCTTGAAAGCCTTTGGAGGACGGGATCTTCAGCCCAAAACAAATATTAGTGAAGTACTGAGTCATGATTTACAGTTGGCTAAAGCCGAAGCATTATGGGCCATGAAAGTTGCTAAGGACAATATGTCTTTTGTTTCATGCACTGAAACAGTTGAACTTTTCAAAGAAATGTTTCCTGATTCTGTTATTGCAGCCAAAATGCAACTTAAAGAAAAAAGTTGCTTATGTGATATCACATGGATTGTCAAAATATTTTGAAGAGGATTTGAAAAAAGACATTGCATCTAGTAGCCCAGGAAAGGTTACTATAGCATTTGATGAAACTGCAAATACACAAGTGAAACGGCAGTTGGATGTGTATCTCAGGTACTGGTCTTCAGAAATAAATTCAGTTTCTTGCCGATACCTAACAAGCGTTTTTCTGGGTCATGCAACAGCAGATATTTTGCTAAAAGAAATTCTTGATGTGTTATCATCCTTCAATATTTCGTTGAACAGAATTATTTGTGTATCCATGGACAGCCCAAATGTAAATAAGTGCTTTTTACGCAAATTCAATGAAGTTGTAAAACAAGAAACAGGCCAGAAATCTTTGGAACTAGGTTTTTGCAACCTGCATGTTGTTAGTAATGCATTTAAAATTTTTTTGTCAAGCTTAAATATAGATTTTGACGAATTTGCTACTGATATGCATTACTTTTTAAAGAGTAGTGCTGCAAGACGAGAGGATTATAAATCTGTCGAGGATATAACATTGGTCACAGCCAAATTTCTTTTGCGTCATGTCAGCAACAGATGGTTAACCATTGGTTCTGTAGCCCAGAGGCTCTTGGATCAATGGCTAAATATTACAGAATATTTTTAAACTTCTTGCCATCTCAAAAAATATTTGAAAAACAACTACGCAATTCGGCAAGGTATAAAATAATTCACTGTTTCCTGAAAAATGAGCTAACTCCTTGCTATTTAGCATTAATTTCATTTTCACACCAAAATTTTGAAAAGTTTTCATTATGTTATCAGAGTGAAAAACCAAAAATACACCAGTTATATTCTGATTTAAATACTTTAATGAGGAATGTTATGGCTCAGTTTATCCAAGATGATGTTATTGCAGGGAAATTTGGAGAAGACCTAAAGAATGTAGATTTTGAAAACAAAAATTCATGGAAAAAACTAGGGAGTTAGAAGTTGGTATGAAGACAAAAAATCTCCTCAGGAATGTTCAGGAGACCAGGCAGAAATTATTTCTCTTAGATGTAAGATCATCACTAATTGCAACCACAAAATATTTAAAGTCAAATTTGCCATTCTGCAATCAAAAGCTAAGAGACATAGAAGTTTTAAAGGTAAAAGAACCAAAGAAAGAGTCAACTCAACTTTCAGTCACTGAAGGACTTTCGGAAATAACCAGAATTTCAAGTGTTTTGCATCTTTCTGAGGAACAAATTGATAGAGTAAGAGAAGAGTGGAAACTTTTAAATTGCGATAAGCCAACTCTAGATGAACTAGTGAAATTTTCAGAGGAAGGGCATATTCCAGTGCAGATTGATCATTACTGGCGTAATATATTTAGTATTAAAGACTCTAGCGGAAAAGAAAAATACTCAAATCTTGCTAAACTCATCAAGTCAATTTTAGTTTTACCTCATGGTAATGCTGATGCAGAAAGGGGATTTTCGGTTAACACTGCTCTGTTAAGGAAGGACAAGGCTAACTTAAAAGACTCAACTATAACATCATTAAGAATAGTTAAAGGGGCCATTAAACACTATGGATGTGTAAGTAAAGTTCCCATAACAAGAAATTTGTTAAATAGTGTTCGTGATTCACATAAATTTTATAAAGAGTATGTTGATAAGCTGAAGGAAGAAGAATAAAAAAAGGTAAAAGAAAGGAAGCAGAAAGAGAGGGAAAATAAGGAAAAGCAGCTAGAGAAAAAAAGAAAAGCTGAGTTTGATGACAAAATAAAAGAAAATGATGCAGAAATAAATAGGCTTAAAAAAGATAAAGAAGCCTCCGTAGCAGTAATTCAAGAGGGAACAGAAAGAATGAGAAAAGCTGTAGAAAAACAAAATACTGTTGAAATAGCAGTTGCCTCTAACTTGATCATACATGGTTCAGCTGAAATAAAGAAAAGTGAAAGTAAATTAGTTGTGGTGGAAGCAGAAAAAGATAGGCTTATCAGGAAAAGGTTAAAACAATAATATGAAAAAAGTAATTCAGTGAACAATTGTACATAGTTCTTGGTTTTCAATTACCTTTTTAGGATATTATAATTTAATGTGAAACCTGAAAACTTTACTGTGAAAATCGTGAATTGCTTCTGGTTCAACAGCATATTAATGTTCAAAGTGAAACTTGAATGTGGTAAATATACTTGCATATGATAATAACACGTGAAAAGATAAGAACTGAACATTAGAAGTAAATCATACTTAAACTTTAGACATTAGACGTTATGCAAAAAATTTGGGTGTGAACTTCGACCATATATACTAATGGACTGCGCATTGGCAATAGCTGCATCAAAGCCGCCATGGCTCCAACATTGGGCACGTCATCATCAGACTCCAAATTTCGTGTGAAAATGCTGTTATGATTACTAATTTACGCTGCAGAACTTCAGTGTTTTCGGTGTATTATGTGAATGCGCCTGGTATATAATGAAAACTCTTCAGGTAAGTTTACTTATGAGCTATATACATGCATGATCGGGTTGTTTACATTTCGTGATTTATAATGTGATGAACATTTGCGAAGAATTTAGAACATGCATTCCATTTTTTTTTTCTTAAGTCACTATATTTTTATATCAATAGCTGCACGTTTCTGGTTAAGTAATTGAACTTTATTGACTTAGGTATTTAATTCGTTTCTTACCCATGAAAAATCATAGAACTTCCTTTACTATATCGCACAGAGCAACCATAAGCACAGCAGGTGTAACCCATCTTTTTGACTGATGTCATGTGATTTTATGTTGGAGCCAGAAATTTTGATGTCATGCGCAGTCTATCAGTATATATGGTTGAAGGGTGTGAAGCAAACTCTTTACAATGTATACAAAGTTGTTTTACTAGATGTATACAAATATACATCTAGTTTTTATTGAAATACACCCCTAAAATTTTCCTAAAATTTTTCTAAAAATTCCTAAAATTCCTACCTAAAATTTTCCGGAAGTATGCTATGATCCCTGCATTCAATTCTTCTACCCCAATTTCCTTCTTTTTGGTTTCACTTACACACAGTGCATCCAGTCTATACTTATTCATCTCCTCAATCACCTCACTCATCTTGCCATTTATACCTCTAGTATTCCATACACCAATCTTACATTCACTCAGCCGAGATCGCTTTCTCATTCGCCGTTTAGCAAGTCCAGGCCGATTCTGTGGTGGACCGTCCTTCTCAAGTGTGGTAGGTCCACCATATCCCACACTTGAGTCATTCTTAATATTTCTTTTTGTCTTTTTAATCAGGTAAGTTTAATCCTGTATTACATTCTTCCTGTTCTTTAAAGTTGCTCAGATTACACAGTTTTAATATAAATTGATATTGGTAATTTGTAATGAAATTTAAGAAATAATAAATAATAAAAACAATGAATCAGATTTAGAAAATTTCGAGGGTAACTTTTCCTGGTCTGTTCACTGCTAAGGCACTTTTTTATTTAGAACTGCATCACTGGCAAAACATACACTGACGGAAAAAAAATCCCAACACCATGAAAAAATAGTTGTAGAGGAATGAAATGGCGGCAATACATTTGTGTAGGTAACATATTTAATCGAATCAGGTTTCAAGATCACAGCTTAATGTAAGCGTGAGAAGAGCCATTTTAAATGTGAAATGCTGGTACATTAATAACTGGTGTAACCACCAGAATGTTGAATGCAAGCATGCAAACGTTCATGCACTGTGTCATACAGGTGCTGGATGCCAGTTTGTGGGATGGAGTTCCATGCCTGTTGCACTTGGTCGGTCAATACAGGGACGGTTAATGCTGGTTGGGGGTGACGCTGGAGTTGTCGTCCAATGATGTCCCATACGTGCTCGATTGGAGAAAGTTCTGGTGATCTAGCAGGCCACGGCAGCATGTCGACACTCTGTAGAGCATGTTGGGTTACAACAGCGGTATGCGGGTGAGCGTTATCCTGTTGGAAAACTGTTCATGAATGGCAGCACAACAGGTTGAATCACCAGACTGACATACAACTGTGCCGTCAGGGTGCGTGGGATAACCACAAGAGTGCTCCTGCTGTCATAGGAAATTGCTCCCCAGACCATAACTCCAGGTGTAGGTCCAGTGTGTCTCCGCCGCAGACAGGTTGGTTGCAGGCGCTCACCTGGCCTCCTTCTAACCAACACACGGCCATCACTGGCACCCAGGCAGAACCGGCTTTCATCAGAAAACACAACAGATCTCCACTCCGTCCTCCAATGAGCTCTAGCTTGACACCACTGATGTCGCAAATGGCAGTGGTTTGGAGTAAGTGGAATGCACGCTACAGGGCGTCTGGCTCGGAGCTGTCCTTCAAGTAACCGATTTATAACAGTTCGTTGTGTCACTGTGGTGGCAACTGCAGGTTGAATTGCTGCCGCAGACACAGTATGATGCACTACGGCCATACGCCGTACACGGCGGTCTTCTCTCTCAGTAGTGCCACGTGGCCGGCTGGAACCCGGTGTTCTTGAGGCAGTACCTTCCCTTGACCACCGCTGCCAACAATCATGCACAGTGGCTACATTCCTGCCAAGTCGTTCTGCAATATTGCGGAAAGAAAATCCACTTTCTCGTAGCCCTATTACATGACCTCCTTCAAACTCCGTGAGCTGTTGATAATGGCTTCTTCGTCTTCTTAAAGGCATTCTTGACTAACATCAACACACTACGTCGAATCTCAACGATAACTAACGCTCACGAACGTTACAGCGTGTATTTACAGCAAACCTGCTTTGCATGTTCCGAGGGGCGCTACTAGCGCCACACGTATGCGCCGAGCGCGAAATTTGCATAGACGTCATCTTACAGATGTACTCTCACCGCCTACCAACTGTCCTTTATCTAACACAACCCCTTCTTGGTGTTGGGATTTTTTTTTCCGTCAGTGTATTTTACATCAATAATGCGAACGGATTTCTCCTGGCAAGGTATAATTTTTGTTTTAGCACTATTTCTTAGCAACCCTATTTTCTTGTTCAGTTTTTTAAAATCTAAGGGAAAATTTGTCTTCATTTGCCACTTATTTTTAATGAAACTAAAATTTCATCTCTTATTATTTTTTAGGCGTCTAGTGATAGTTTGAAGTTTGTCCGGGAAGAATTTATTTAGCTGTCATAAAAAAATTATTTAACACTTTAATTGCCATTCTTTTTTGGTTACTGAAACAAAAATAGAAAATTTCTTAAAAAGTGCATAAACCTGGGTAAAGTCTACGGGGGACATCACTAGAAGCTCTGTATCTGGAGGAAAGAACGATTTGATGAAAATGCCTTGCAAGAGTAAAAGTGTACAGTTCAGCAAATTTTTAAAGCAGACAATTTTTTTCGTAACTTATTACTGGAATAGGGAAGCTCAACCGTACGAAGGGTGTTTAAAGAAATCAGTACTTCCATGTAAATGATACCTCACTGTTCAGTTTCAGTGTTTGGAAACCAGCCAACATAAGTGTCAAATGATGCAGTGAAACATTTTTATAGAAATGTATTACTTTTTGATTGAGTCTAGTAACTTTGAGCTCCCACATTCCTGTAATATCATAAAGAAGTTATGACCAAATTGAGCTTTTTAGTTATCTGTTGTACCAATAAATTGCTCAAAAACAGTACAGTGTTCTAAGACTTTGAGAGAAAAGCACTATTTAATGTTTTCTGTACAAAGTTCTTTGAGAGAAAAACACCTTTTTTTTCAGTTCTTTCACTTTTTTATTAATGTGTTTTACATTAAATGCACTGTATGTTTAACACAAATACTTGAATTTAGGGAAAATTAAATGTTAGGGAGCCCTGAATGTTAAACAGCGTTACCTCGCGACATTTACTGCAGATGTTCTCTTTTAATTCATCCTGCGTTCGAGTCCCATTTCGACCCAAACTGAAAATGAGAACTGCTGTGGTTCCATAGGAAAATCCAGGGGAGTCAAATTATAGTAATTTTACTTATGACTATACCATGTATACGAACATATTAGATACTATAGGAGTAAATAAATCCTTTTTTTTTTTTTAAATTCGTATTGGGGGGTGGGGGGGGGGGGGGGTGGAACACTGGAAAGTGCCCAAGACATGCATCAGTGCAAATTTTTAACCTAAAGGGCTCCAGGGGTGTTGAAATTTGAAAAAAAAAAAAAAAGTTTTGCGTCTTTTACAAGAATTTTTTATTCACATTATTTTTACAAATTTGAACTGCCCTGGGACTAGAGAACGCAAATAATAATTCAGAAAAAAAAAAAAAAATAAAAAAATTTTGATTTCATGTTCAGGTGTTTTGAAAACCCACTGGTTTTCCAAAATTCATGGGGGAAGGCGGGGGCAGGGGACAAAATAACTGCTGAAAATGTTATGGTCTTCGACAACAGGTTGTCGCATTTGGGACAGATATGTATCTAACAGCATCAGAATTTAGGTTAAATAGACACTTCTTGAAAAAAAGTTAATCTGCATTGTATTTCCATACGCCCCCCCTTTCACTGCTTGTGCTCCATAACATTGTTATCGACTTGAACACCCATTGGATCTCTGGAAAGTTGGGGCCTATGCGCGCGCACACACACACACACACACACACACACACACACACACACACACACACACACACTCTGTTCATTTTTGAGTCGAACTGTGCCAAAATTTGAAGCATAGGGTTCTTTTAAGTTCTGACAGTAGATGATCAGGAAAGCTTTCACAAAAAAAAAAAAAAATTCGGAAACAATTCCAATCCGACAAAAGCCACAAATTTAAGATATAATATCACTAATTTTAATTCATTGACACTTCATACAGCTGAAACAACTCTCGCAAAACATGGGCATTTACGGGCGGGAGCATGCTAGTGACAAAGGTAGTCAAAGTCTTCTCTTTTCTGAGCGAACCATTGCCTAAAGCAACGGCCCATTCACACTTCATCTGCTCCTCCGTGTTGTCACGGAAACCCTAGCCAGCGAACATATCCAAAGTCTTCAAATCACACAGCGAAGACCTCAGGCAAAAACTGGTAGAGTGATTGGTTGCGTCAGGATGACACCATCCCTCCACTAGGAGGCTCGTTGGTCTTTGATCGCCAGACTGATTACACTGGTCGGCAAAAATTTTTTTTTTTTCGAGCCCTGACACCATTCCTGCTGATTCTTATGTAAAACGACCTCCTGAAGCCGAATATGACCCCCGTTTTCCCCCATCGCCCACCGTTTTCGGGGGAGGCCCCCACCTAATTTTATCACTTTCCGATAATTTGGAGGGATAAAAAGGATTATTTCAGCCTTTACATTTCTTCTGAGGGGCTACAGAGGTGAAACGTTATAAAACATGAACATCTGTAGCAAGGATGTAGATTTGGGAGATTCCCCCCCCCCTCCAATTTTAAAGAAATCATTAAAAATGATCGATTTTTTATGATATTTTTATCAATTTTCGGTAATATGTTATGGACATGAATTTTATTTGGAGGGGTGAAAAGGATTATTTATTTTAGCTGTAAAGAATAATATATAAAAAGTAAAATACAAATGTAAAGTATAATAAATAAATAAGATAAGTACCTTCATTTGGTGCCTGCTTTCCTTTTGTACCCTGAGGTAGAAGTTTCTCGTACCAAACACCAGCAGTACTCTGCTAACATGCTCGTATTCCACTTCCCTGAAAATCTCCTCTCGATCTTATTGATGTCTTGATGGAATTGTTCCCCGTATTCATCAGAAACTGCTCCTAAATTTTCAGGGAAGAAGTCCAGGTGTGAGTGCAGGAAATGCACTTTAAGAGACATGTTACACCCCATGGCCTTGTACGCTGACAGCAATTCCTCGACATGAGCGGCATAATCATCACTTTTGTTGTTACCCAAAAAGTTCTTACACACGTTTTGGAATGCAAGCCAAGCTCTTTTTTTTTTTTCGATTCAGGTGTTCAATAAACGTCGAATCTTTGAAAAGTTGTCTAATCTAGGGGCGCACGAAAACTCCTTCCTTGATTTTAGTCTCACTAAGACGAGGAAATGTATTTTGAATAAAGCTCATGTTGAGAAATGGCTTCCTAGTTTAATTGAATTAATAATCTAAAGTAACTTATGGGATTTTACTAGGAAATTTTTTCTTTAATAGCAAATTTTCGGAGAAAAACTCTTCTCCTTCTTCAGGCTGACTTGTTGTTGTCACTTTTTCCTTGTCACTATCACGGTTACGGTTTACCTTGACGGTTACGGTTAACCTTGACGGTTTAGGTTATTTTTCAACAAATCCTGCCAGATGTTAGGCAGGGAAAATCCTTTGCAGTCATTGATGATGGAATTTTGATTTTTCTCAATCTCTATTCCTTCTTTCAGTTTTCTTTTTTGGAAATTGCTTTGGAAACTGATTACTTTAAGGGAATTCCAATCCATGCTGTGCCCAGTTTCTCTAACATGCCTATCTAATCCAGTCTTGTTGGAGCAATTTTTTATAGCTGCTTTATGCTCAGCTATACGAGTTTCTAGTCTGCGACCTGTTTCCCCTATGTAAGATAGTCCACAACTACAATTTACTTCATAAACTACTCCTTGCATTTTTAAAATATCTTCTTCTCTTTGAACTATTTTAGGGAAAAAATTTTTAACTTTATTCTCTAAACTTCGAGCTAGCCTAATATTGTATTTTTTACTAATTCTCTTTAAAGCCTCAAATAAACCTTTGTGATAAGAAATTTTTCTAGTGAATTTTACTTGTTGCTTTTGTGGGTTCTTCGTACCATTAAAATTCAGAAGCTTCTCAATTTCTTCTTTAGGATAGTTATTCTCTGCAAGTATGACTTTAAGCTCTTCTTTTTGGGCTTCTTTTTTATCTGCTGTAGAAACTATTTTATTAATTTTTTCTAAAAACTGACTTGCTACATTCTTCTTAATAGAAACTGGGTGATACGAATTGAAATCCAGTAGTCTTTTAGTATTCATTGGTTTTTTATACCAACTAGTGAGGAATTTTTCATCTTCATAATAGATAGTAATATCTAAGAAGTTTATTCTTCTTTCTTTTGAAGTTCAATAGTGAACTTAAGGGAATCATCTAATTCATTGAATGAGTCTAGAATTCTTTCTGGAATAATTTCTGAGCTATCTATTATAAATAAGATGTCATCCATGTATCTGCTATATAAGCAGAAGTAAAGGGATAAAGATTAATGGAGATTGTCTAACCCACCTTCGTTTTGCTGATGACGTAGTCATTTTTGCAACTACCCCATCAGAGCTGCAGAGTATGATCCAGGAACTTGCTGACAAGAGTAAAGAAGTGGGATTAAAAATGAACTTTCAGAAGACAAAAGTGATGTTCAATGCTTTTACAAGAAATGAAAATTTATCGATTGATGGAGAAAAGCTGGAGATAACAGACACGTACGTTTATCTTGGACAGCAGATATCAAGTGAGGGTCACATTGATGAAGAAATTAATCGGCGTACAAAACTTGCCTGGAGAGCTTTTGGAAGAAACAGCATAATTTTCAAGAGCAATATGCCATTATGTCTTAAAAGAAAAGTGTTTGATCAATGCATCCTTCCAGTGCTTACGTATGGTGCAGAGACGTGGACCTTAACTAAAAGAGACATACAAAGGCTGCAGACAACTCAAAGAAGCATGGAGAGGTGCATGCTTGGTGTAACCAGGAGAGATAAGAAGAGGAACTCGTGGATCCGAAAAATGACAAGAGTGGAAGACATCATGATCAGAGTTAAATCCCTGAAATGGCAATGGGCTGGACATACTGCCAGAAGGACAGATCATCGATGGACAGCCGAAATTTTAGATTGGATTCCAAGGGACAGGAAAAGACCCAGAAGAAGACCACATAGGAGATGGGTGGATGAAATTCGAAAGTATGCAGGGGTGACATGGAGGAGACTGGCACAAGACAGACCGTTGTGGAGGAAACTTGGGGAGACCTTCGTCCAGCAGTGGATTGATAATGGTTGACGATGATGATGATGATGATGATGTGGGTTGTACTAGTATCTTTTCTTCTAGTTTTCCCACATAATAGTTAGCTAAGAGTGGGGAGAGTGGGGAGCCCATTGCTAGCCCCGATTTTTGAATGAAAAAAGTTTTCCCAAATTGAAAGTAGTTGTTCTGCAAAGAGAAAGTAAGCATTTCAAAAATTCCAACTAATATGTTTTTTTCCTTGTTGTGAAAAACTATTAGGTCTGCCAAGTCTTCCGCTATAAAGTCTATAAGTTTATCTATATTAATGTGAACTCACATTAAAGTCATACTTGCAGAGAATAACTATCCTAAAGAAGAAATTGAGAAGCTTCTGAATTTTAATGGTACGAAGAACCCACAAAAGCAACAAGTAAAATTCACTAGAAAAATTTCTTATCACAAAGGTTTATTTGAGGCTTTAAAGAGAATTAGTAAAAAATACAATATTAGGCTAGCTCCAAGTTTAGAGAATAAAGTTAAAATTTTTTTTCCCTAAAATAGTTCAAAGAGAAGAAGATATTTTAAAAATGCAAGGAGTAGTTTATGAAGTAAATTGTAGTTGTGGACTATCTTACATAGGGGAAACAGGTCGCAGACTAGAAACTCGTATAGCTGAGCATAAAGCAGCTATAAAAAATTGCTCCAACAAGACTGGATTAGATAGGCATGTTAGAGAAACTGGGCACAGCATGGATTGGAATTCCCTTAAAGTAATCAGTTTCCAAAGCAATTTCCAAAAAAGAAAACTGAAAGAAGGAATAGAGATTGAGAAAAATCAAAATTCCATCATCAATGACTGCAAAGGATTTTCCCTGCCTAACATCTGGCAGGATTTGTTGAAAAATAACCTAAACCGTCAAGGTTAACCGTAACCGTCAAGGTAAACCGTAACCGTGATAGTGACAAGGAAAAAGTGACAACAACAAGTCAGCCTGAAGAAGGAGAAGAGTTTTTCTCCGAAAATTTGCTATTAAAGAAAAAAATTTCCTAGTAAAATCCCATAAGTTACTTTAGATTATTAAGAGGAAATGTATTTTTCAAAAATTGAAATGCATCACCTGTCTTGTCCATTGCTTCCACAAACTGTTTGATCAATCCCAGTTAGATGTGCAAAGGCGGCAAGTAAATATTTTCCCTCGGGACCAGAGGATCATGAACGACATTTTTCTGACCGGGAGTAAAACTCTCTCGCAGAGGCCAGTTCCGTACGATGTAATGTTTGTCTCGTGCTCAGCTGTCCTATTCGCATAGAAAGCAGCAGTATTTTGTGAAGCCTGATTGCAGGCCCGCGAGTACAGCAACAACTTTTAAGTCAGTGCAAAGTTTCCAATTATAATCGTGATAACAGATTTTATCAAGGATTCGGCTGATGTTTTCGTACGTCTCCTTCATATCCACAGGTATGCAACCGGGACTGATGGTAACTCATTCCCATTGGCCAACAGGACAACTTTCAAGCTTGTCTTTGATGAGTCTATAAACAGTCGCTATTTGTCTGGGTCACATGTCATCTTCAGTTCTATCACCAATGCATTTGAATTAGGGCAGAACACTAAGCCTTCATCTTCCGAAAAAGTAATTGCAGGGTTGACTGTCTGGTCCTGTAAAAAGAGATTTTTACGCCCTTTTCTAAGAGATTCCACTGCTGAAGTCGAGATCCAAGAAGTTGAGATTTAGTCCTAGGTAACTCCAAATCCCTGACGAGATCATTCAGTTCCGACTGAGTAACGAGGTGGGATTTTCGATGAGCTGAATCAGCAGAACACTCTTCATCATCGGTGGACGTATCATGTGATGGTCCAAGCTGTGGCTGAAAGTATGTCACATCCGTTTCTGGCTCTAGAGTATAGGTTTTTGGGGGCACTGGGATTGGCAATGATTCGTTGTGAGGAACTGGTCTTAGAGCAGAAGGGATATTAGGATACTGAATTATATGCTTACTTTTGTTGCTAGAGATAACCCGACGGTGGAAGTCATACAAGTAACAATCTGTGAGATGACAGCGAGGTTCGCGCCAAACCATGGGCACAGCAAATGGCATTGATTTATGGGTACCTTTGAGCCATGTGGTCAAGCTACTGTAACAAGTAGTGCAGCAAACTGTGGGAGCCCAATTCTTGTCCTGATTGCCAACTTTGCAATCAAAGTAAAATTTATAAGCAGTTTTAAGAAGCGCCAAAAAATAAAAAAAACCGAAAAAATCGATCATTTGTAATGATTTCTTTACAATGGGGGGGGGGGCAAATCCCCCCAAATATACCTCCTTTATACAGATGTTCATGTTTTATAACTTTTCACCTCTGTAGCTTCTCAGAAGAAATGCAAAGGCTGAAATAATCCTTTTCATCCCTCCAAATTATCGGAAAGTGATAAAATTAGGTGGGGGCCTCCCCCGAAAACGGTGGGTAATGGGGGGAAAACGGGGGTCATATTCGGCTTCAGGAGGTCGTTTTACATAAGAATCAGCAGGAATGGTGTCAGGGCTGATTTTCATGCCGACCAGTGTTATCTTAGTCAAAAGAAGTGAATCAGCACATGTTTTTTTGCAGTGAAACATCAACATAGCTTAATAGCGTTGATAATTGACTTATTTGTGTACATCTAATTTACTTTTATTTGTGCATTGTACCTCACCCCTTTTTGCCAATATCACACAGAACTAGCTGGCACCTCTCCAAGATTCACAGAGACCATAGTTGCTGTTCTGTGTGCCATTGTTGCCCACGGAGCACCCCGAGGAGCATACCCATTTCTCACTAAAACTGCCCGCTCTAACTGTATGCAATGAAGTATTTTTAGGGCTGCGAGTGGCGACTAAATAGCCGACTGTTGCTACTATTTTTGATGGCAGGCGACTATGGCTACTATTTCTTACAAAAAGCAGCCGAAAGCAACTATTTTCAGAAAAACTTGAACTATTTTAATTGTAAGGCTACTATTTAAAAAAACGTAATTTGTGTTGCGTATATCGATGTGCTTGTATAACATCAGTTTTAATATTGATACACGTGAATATCAACTTTGATATAGATATGTACCATATATACTCGTGTATAGGTCTACCCCCCCCCCTCGATTTTTATCTGAATATTTGCAGCTTTTGTATATCCCGTGTATACACGGGATATACAAAAACTGCAACCCCCGATTTGTATGTGAATATCTGCAGTTTTTGTATACCTACCTATCTTGTGTATAAATTAAAAAAAAAAGAAATATTTTCCAAGGATGCGCCTGCATGAGGAAATGTGAACCTACTATTTATTGTTGTAGCTGCTCTCGCAATGTTGCTTGCGGCAGTTTCCCACAAAATGTGGGTGGAATTGAGGCACAATTCTAGGAAGATGGTAGGGCTCAACACACCGGTTAGAGAGTTTTCTGGGAAAGGTTACACACTTTCACAGTATATGAGCTCACTTTTGCACATTGCCCCCCCTCTCCCACTTTTTGCGAGCAAGTTTTCTGCAGTTACTTCATTCATGGAGAGTAAAGCATTTGCTGCCGTAGCAGACAAATCGTGATGCCAAACGTCGTAAGCCACATCGTTATTTAAAAAAAAAAAAAAAAAAAACTTCCTCAATTATATTTGGAAAGCATAAATAGGTCTTGATGTCAACCTGATAGTTTCGTAGATAGGTCTTGATGTCAACCTGATGCCAAACGTCGTAAGGCACATCATTATTTAAAAAAACAACAAAAAAAACTTCCTCAATTATATTTGGAAAGCGTAAATAGGTCTTGATGTCAACCTGATAGTTTTTTTCTCAAAAAATATGCATGCCATAAAAAAATAAATGTAACTTTTGAAGTTTTCAATAGATTTCTTCAAACTTTAAAATGAATCTTTATTTTGATGTATTGTGGACACTGTAAAATTTGCACGCAACTATTTAAAAAATTGAAGAAAATTTGTTCTATAAATACAAATTTTGAAGATGACAATCCGATTTTTGGCATAAATGTGACAAGGATGGTAAGTCAGATAATATCTGAAAACTTGAAAATTTTCATCATCCTGGAGCGGGACTCGAACCCGCGTCTCCCAGAAAACGCCCGGGTATGCTAACCACTACACCACCCAGAACGACCAAGTTTCAAGTTTCCGATCAATTTGAATTTAACCATCAGAGGATTCGCTAGTCGAAGCAACCGACATTCATGTTTAGCGAATCTGGAGGTTAAGAATCTTATCCCGTGTTTCGCTCGGAGAAGCAGATAAATCATGAAAGAAATACGGGATTACGCCATATAATAAAAATTTTGAAGATGACAATCCGATTTTTGGGTTAAATGTGACAAGGATGGTAAGTCAGATAATATCCGAAAACTTGAAAAATTCAAATTGATCGGAAACTTGAAACTTGGTCGTTCTGGGTGGTGTAGTGGTTAGCATACCCGGGCGTTTTCTGGGAGACGCAGGTTCGAGTCCCGCTCCAGGACGATGAACATTTTCAAGTTTTCAGATATTATCTGACTTACCATCCTTGTCACATTTATGCCAAAAATCGGATTGTCATCTTCAAAATTTGTATTATATGGCGTAATCCCGTATTTCTTTCATGATTACTCTATAAAATTTTCTCCCACTACCCTGTGCAGACTAGCAGCTGTCGGTCAACTGCTGAGCTGGACGAGTGTGTGATCGACAGAGAGGTGGCTTTATCTACTCCCGAGTTTCATCCTCCCTCTCCACCGTGTTTGTGACAAACAATCGGCTTTAGTGACAAAACCAAACATCGACCCATCCAGTAAAGATGCAATCCTTTTTGCTTGCTCTTATAGTCTTCAGAAAAGGTTACTGTTTGTTTGATTTTTAGAGCTGGGGCACACTCAATTTAATAACAAACGTAAGTAGGTTGTTAAACTAATGCACTTTTTTACTATCAGTGGCAATGTTATTCTGAGCGATCGGCCAAGTTTAAACACTTTCGTTTTCAGGATGCATTGATCAAATTACCGCTGTTCTGTAGATTGTTACGCCTCTGGGCAGCGGTCTCCTTTTGCAATAGTCTGTTCTTTTCCCTCTTCATCCCCCCGTCGAGAATTGAGCACGGTTGTAGGTCATGGCACGATGCAACTTAAACTACTGGCTGGCACGTTCACCTCTTTCCTCTGGGTGATTTACCAGCGGGGCAGTCAAGGCCATATCGACAGATCTAAAACAGACTTTGAAACATCCTTGCGAAATTAGTTTTTCTATTAGTGCATAAAAAAAACTCATACATATAAAATCAAGAAAATTCTTAGCAATAACTTTCTTCTGTACCAGTAACACCCGGAAAATGACTAAATATACAACTGCAAATGAACTCAATCATAAAAGTTACATGCTAAAAATATCAAGAAGAATAAAATGGCAGCTGTCTAAGCATGTAGAAAACTACCCAAAACGTACAATTAGAACTTTACTACTAAAAGGCATATTAGGTAAAAACAAGATCTTTCGCAACAGGCGCCCTGTGCGTCATCAGGTTAAAAGAACTGGCGCTAAGAGAAAACACACACTTAATATATAGATAGTCCCGAAGACAACAGCGATCCCGGTGAGTGACATGATATCCGCGTCACAACTCGGTTACAGCGAGAAACAAAGCAAAGAAAGAAAACGCCAAATAGATTACAAATACGTATTCACCGAAGTGAAAAATAAGCACAGGGTCCGTTATCAACCCCCGCAGTAGGGTACTTCGCACGACATAAAAAATTAAATAAGCGAATCCACGGTGCATGTACATGTGCAGGTAAGTCATCGTTACAGCATACGTCCTTAAAAACGTCAATATAAGAAAAACGTCAATATAGTGAAGGCAATTCGTCTGAAATATTGCCTTTGGATGCATTGCATCGTCGTACATATTTGGCGTACCGTTTTCTAGGTCATTTGGCCCACCCCTATCTGTTTGAGAGACTTATGATTGTCCACAACTCTATGTTGAACACTGAGCTGCAAATAATTCAAAGTAGACATATTCATAAGCTAAGAATACTTGTATCTCGAGCCACTGATGGTACCACACGAGGTGGTGCCTCCCTCCCCCAGAATTTGTCTTCAGCACCTAGATTAAAATTTCACAATTTTAGTGATGTTTCGTTGAATCCAGTTCTGGTCCGGCATTAAATAGGGGGTCGAAATTCAACTACCCCACCGATGGTGTTAATGCTTTCCGTGTCATTACAGAGACCGAGAACATTATTCATGCTTTGCCTTTGGAAGACCAGGATTCTGCTAGGCAAAAAATTGCGAAGATTTGCAGTCAAATTGGGCCTCAGGTGCCCTCGGCGATGACAGTGTATTACAGTGAAGAGAAGAAACAGTTGTGTGAATTGAGAAATAACCCTAACATTGTTATCACGGTTGCAGACAAGGCTCACGACATCGTTATTTTAAATCGGGAGGATTATATTCAGAAGATGAACAATGTGATTAATACTATTCCTCACTCAATTGTCCTTTCTGACCCAACTTCGGCCACTATAAGACAAATTTCAGCCCTTAAAAGAGAGGGTTTGTTGCCTAGTGAGATTCATTCTATGTTAAGGAGTGTTGTTGGCCCTGCCATTCCCAATATATTTGGCACCGTTAAGACTCACAAGCCTGGTTTGCCTCTTCGCCCGCCTCGTTTCTAGTTGTAACAGTCCTTTAAGACCATTAGAGAGGCGTTGGCACGTTACCTTCGGCCTTTTGTCCAATCCTCACCTTATTCCATCACCAGTTCCCTCCAGGCCATTGCCCGTATTCGAGAATTCAGAGGCTTGGGCTCCTCTTTCATTTTGGCATCATTGGATGTGGAATCGTTATATCCGAGTGTTCCATTGAACGTAGCTCACGATTTGATTATTTCTAAGTTGTCCGACTTGGGAACTATTCCCCTAATGCAAGTTCAGGCAATTTCCGATGCTTTAAATATTATTGCAAAAAGATCCTTTTTCGCTTCAATGGGACCATTTATCGTCAGGGAGGTGGCACTCCCTATGGGCTCGCCTCTCTGCTATTTTGGCAGAGGTGATCATGCAAGATTTGGAGGACGATATTTTAGCCAGGGCAGACAAGGTTCCAGCACTGTACTTGCGTTACATTGATGATATTTTTGTCGTTTGGCCACATTCTGGTGATGCTTTGCTTTCTTTTAGAAGCCTTTTGTCGTCTAAATATCCTACTATTAACCTGACGATAGAATGGGAGGAAAATTTTAAGATCCCTTTCTTGGACCTTCTAATCACCAGACATGTTAATAAGGATTTTTTGACTTTTGAAGTGTATCGGAAGGCCGTTGGTTCTTTTGATATCATTCCATACGCCTCTTTCCACCCGGCTAGATATAAACTTGCAGCTATTCGGGCTTTGGTGAATAGAGCGTATACCCATTCCTCGTGCATTGCTGCTCGGAATAAAGAACTTCTTTTATTAAAACCATTGTGATGGAACATGGGTATGGTGTTGGTATTGTGAAAAAGTTGTGTGCTCGGCATAGGAGAAGTAATTCGTCTTCGTTGTGTGTTGAGCGCGAGCAGATTACTTATGTGGGATCAATGTCTTTCTTTCCACCGGTTACAAATGCATTACGGAGAGTGTGTAAAAAACACAAAAAAGATTTTGGTGATGTGGCCTCTAACCTTCGGAGCATGCTTAGGAAGGATCGTGAGCCCAAACCCATCCAAGAACAGTGGGGCGTGTACTGTGTGCCCTTGAAGACCGACGTTGCTGCTGCTCCTAATTCATGGTACATAGGATCCACTCTTCGTAATTTAGGAGTTAGAGTGACTGAACATCAGTACACTGTAAAGACTGGATCTACTACTACTGCCCTTGCACGCCTGGTTAAGTCTGGAACTCATCTGCCCTCATGGTCTGAGACTTATTTATTACTTAGGACCAGAGGTAGGTATATGACTCTCTTCGCCGAAAGTTTGTATATTGACGTTTTTAAGGACGTATGCTGTAACGATGACTTACCTGCACATGTACATGCACCGTGGATTCGCTTATTTAATTTTTTATGTCGTGCGAAGTACCCTACTGCGGGGGTTGATAACGGACCCTGTGCTTATTTTTCACTTCGGTGAATACGTATTTGTAATCTATTTGGCGTTTTCTTTTCTTTGCTTTGTTTCTCGCTGTAACCGAGTTGTGACGCGGATATCATGTCACTCACCGGGATCGCTGTTGTCTTCGGGACTATCTATATATTAAGTGTGTGTTTTCTCTTAGCGCCAGTTCTTTTAACCTGATGACGCACAGGGCGCCTGTTGCGAAAGATCTTGTTTTTACCTAATATGCCTTTTAGTAGTAAAGTTCTAATTGTACGTTTTGGGTAGTTTTCACATGCTTAGACAGCTGCCATTTTATTCTTCCTGCAAATGAACTGATGGCGCAAAGGGCTGAGTATGTGCATTTCCATAAGGCATCAAAATTTTGGTTTTCAACCTATCAGAAATATTTTCAGTGTATAGTTCGACCCCCTAATTTCGACCTAAATATTTCATTAAAAAAAGTCGACCTATACATGAGTATAAACGGTATATGTCGAATCCATGGTTCATACAAATCCTGGAATTCCATTTTGTACTGGAAATGTCCTAAAATTATGTTACATGCCCTGGAATTTTATCCATTCCTGCCTTTTTGTCCCTGCACGATGTTTTGTAGTTGAGGATTTTTCTACTGACATAACTTATGTCTGATAAATTTCACTCCCCACCCCCTGCAAAATGTGTGTGTGTGTGGGGGGGGAGGCAGGGTGGCTCTTGGTTTTTTTGTCACTTTGTCTGTCCTGCCGGGGAGACAATATCTCCGCAATTATTAAATTATTAGTTTGATTTGTAAAATTCTTTTTGTATTGGGAAGCTTAAAATGTGAGAATGGTGATCCGTTTTTTTTTTCGATGCACAACTTCACCTATAGAGGGTGCAAATGGAGATTGTATCAAATTTAAAATGCATTTCATTTCATATATTTGCTTCTAAATATCCAATTGAAAAAATTAGTTTTCCTTTCAATGACATTTATAGCAAAGACTATTTTAGTTATAGTCCCTTTTTCAAATAATGCATAAATTTTCCCGCTAGGGGTGTAAAGGTAAATCGTGATTTTCCCAATATCTCCGCTTCTAAAAGTCCGATTTGAAAAATTCTTCCTGAGTCGGATACAGCTCTTGAGGTTGAAATGTTTTGCATACAAATTCTCATTTCTGGTAAAGAATGGTTTGGCCACAAGGGGGTGTATAAATGTTTATTTTGGCTTCTGATGTATTTGCAACAAAATCTGAGCCGGAAAATCGATTGAAAAAATTCTTCTGTGAACCGATACCGCTCAACTTGGAAAGCTTTTTGAGAATACTTCCTGCTTAAAATAGTGCAAAATTTTCCACCAGGGGACGTACACGTATATCTTATTTTTGTCCATATCTCTGTTTCTAGAAGTCCGATTTGAAAAATTCTTCCTGCGTTGGACACAGCTCTTGAGAGGGTAAATGTTTTGCATATAATTTCTCATTTTAAGCAATGAATGGTTTATCCACCAGAGGGGCATAAGTGTTTATTTTTGCTTCTGATGTATTTGCAAAAAAATCTGAGCTGGAAACTCGATTGAAAAAATTCATCCGTGGCCCGATACCGCTCACCTCGGAAAACTTTTTGAGAATACCTCCTGCTTAAAATAGTGCATTTAGCAGGAGGTATTCTCAAAAAGTTTTTTTCCACCAGCGGGCGTTCATGTATAACTTATTTTTGTCCATATCTCTATTTCTAGGGGTCCGATTTGAAAAATTCTTTCTTTGTTGGAGAACATTTTTGGAGCGAAATGTTTCCCATAAAATTTCAAATATTTCTTAACACACAAGTGTGCCACTAGAGGGCGTAAGCTAAAATTTTCGTTTACAGCAATATCTTCGGACTAAACACCCGACTGAAAAATATTCTTTTTCGATCCGATACCTAACTATGAAAACTCCTTATTTGTATTTTCTTCACAAAATAATGCACAATTTCGCTGCTAGGGGCACAAATATTTAATCTATTTTTCCTAATATCTATACTTCTAAATGTGCGATTTAAAAAAATATTTTAACACCAGATACCATTTACCTTATGGAACACTTTAGGTTTGTTCTTCAGGAAGACGCTTTGACGCCTGTAAGTTCTGTTTTACACGTTCTGTAAAGTGAATACAGTCTGTGGTGGTGCATAAACTTATTGAATTAAAATATAAATCGGTTAAAAGTCCTAAAAAAGTTACTCGCAGAAGTGCGTGTTCAGTCCAACGTCAGCAGTTATTGAGTTTCTTTGTCCAAAGTTGCATCCTGCTTCAACATGGTCAGCTGTTAGAGTTAGTTCGAGAGCCATTTTCGTCATAAGTTTTACCCTACTTCGGATATGTCCAGTTGTTAGGGTTAGCTCCGTTCTGGCTGTCAACATCATATTGAATGGGTAAAGGTTTCCAGATAATAATTAAAGATTCTTGAGTTAAGAGTTACTATTTACATACTACTTGAAGTTTCACGTCGTACTTGGCCTTTAGGGCTATCTCGTCAATGTTGCACTCTCTTGGAATCCTTCAAGTTTGGTCAGGTTCATAAAAAAATTTAAAAGCTTTAAATTTTTTTATGAACCTGACCAAACTTGAAGACTTGCTCAGCAATTCCAAGAGAGTGCAACATTGACGAGATAGCCCTAAAGGCCAAGTACGACGTGAAACTTCAAGTAGTATGTAAATAGTAACTCTTAACTCATGAATCTTTAATTATTATCTGGAAACCTTTACCCATTCAATATGATGTTGACACAGCCAGAACGGAGCTAACCCTAACAACTGGACATATCCGAAGTAGGGTAAAACTTATGACCTCGCACGGGGATAACTGGTTTTCCAGTTATCTGGGGAGCGGCGCCCCACGGCCCGAGTTCACCTTGTGACGGAGTACTTTTCGTTTACTCATGAACGATAACATCACTGAAGGGATAGCTGTTCATCCAGCTGATGGGGGGATGGCGTCCCCACGGCCCGAGCCGATTTTCTCTTATTGTTTTGCTTTTTTTGTCTTTAGTTCATATATTGACATGTACCCGCCTCAGTTGTAGGCTGCTGAGGTTGTGATGAGGCGCCAGCTCCGGGTTTTTGTTCCTCGTTCCCTTCCCAGTCTTTTCTCTTTTATGTTACATTTTCTGTTTTTCCGGAGCTGGTTAGCTTAGACCTACCTGCACGTTTGCCGTGTGCGGTGACCCGTACAGGTGGAAACGGGGATGCTGGAGGCTGCGGTATCTGGGGGCCGGGTTGTAGTTGTCTCCAGATGCCAACACTCCTCTTTGCCCTCTGCTTCACCCTAAATGGGAGGCTGGGAGCTAACCCACTCCTAGTCAGGAAGTCTGTGGCCGAGTGGCGTCCAGGCTTCTAGTGGCTTGTCATTTTGTTCGGCAGGGTGAGTTTGGGGGTAGGGTGGGCATGCCAAAGGGGTGTTCCCCGGGCATGGGAAAGTCTGGGTGCACGCCGAGCGTATGTCTGCCCTACCAACTTGCTATATCCGCTGACTATCCTTAGAGCTGTGTCCTGCATCCTCTTGAGCTTGCGGACTTCCGGCTCTCCCTCGTTGGGCTCGGTAGTGGGTGGGGAGGTCGGCGGACGATTTTTTTTTCTCTTCTTCATGGCAAACCAAAGTGTTTCCCATGCTACAACTTTAAAGCACCCAGTGGAGGAAGGTCCACCTTCCTCAACAAAGAAACTTGTCTCAACTAGCTGCAATGCTCTGTTTCTGGGAATCAAATCTGGTGACTCTTCACAGTCCCTCAGTAGCACGAGTCCTTTCTGGATCAACAAGGCTCTGCAGGCCGTTGCTGGCTCTCCAAAGAGTGTCAAGAAGCTCCCTTCAGGGGATCTTCTCGTGGAAACCTCTAATCCACGCCACAGTGTCACCTTGTTGGAGACGACCGTTTTGCTTGGCATTCCTGTTCAGGTTTCTCCCCACGGTTACCTCAATTCCTCTCACGGTGTAGTCAACTCCCGCGACCTGCTTGACTGCAGCGATGAGGAATTGCTGGAGGAACTTGGTGAGCAGCATGTCATTGGGGTTCGGCGGATTCTTTTTAGGCGGGATGGGAAATCTATTCCCTCCCGTAACACCATCCTCACTTTTGACTCCCCAACCCTGCCTACTTCCATCAAGGCAGGTTATTTACGGCTTGATGTTCGGCCGTATATCCCGAACCCCTTGCGATGTTTCAGGTGCCAGCATTATGGTCACTCTCAGCAGTCTTGCCGTAATGTTGCAAAGTGTGGTCGCTGTGGTTCCACAGAACACTCTTTGGCGGAATGCTCTGCAGAGTCTGATCATTGTGTCAACTGTGAAGGGTCTCATCCTGCTTCTTCTAAGCAGTGTCCAAAGTGGATAGAGGAACAGGCTATCCAATGCCTAAAGACAACTGAGCATCTCTCTTATCCCGAGGCTAGACGGCGGATCGCCCCTTTACAACCAGGCCGGCGGTCCTATGCTTCAGTTGTGGTGCAGAAGGCTTCAGTGGCGGTTCAGACTGAGGTGACCATCGCAGCGTGGTGTCCTTATGATTTTGAGGACATCGTTGCTGCTGGATTGGAGGCGCTGAAGTCTCGCCGCATTGCATCCAAGGCGACATCAACATCGTCGCCTAAACCTCCCTCTATGGCGATAGCATCTCCGGCCATCACAGGGACCCAGGTCCAGGGCACTGGAAAGAAGAAGCCGGAAAAGGTAAAACCAGGTTCATCCTCCCCGAAACAGAGCAAGCAAAAACCACCTCTCAACACGGGGTAAACACAGCCCTGTGTTACCTCCAGACCCTGCGGATGGATTGGAGGTGATGGACGACATTGAGACTTTCTAGTCGTCTGTCTTTTTCTTTCTTTCATTTCATTTTTCATTATGGCCACACTCATTCAGTGGAATTGCCGAGGTCTGCGATCACGCATTGATGATTTGAAAGGCTTACTGTCTTCGCACACACCTGTGTGCGTTTGTCTCCAGGAGACAAAGCTTCGCACGATGGACACTCCTTCGCTGCGGAGGCATTCCCTTTTCCGTAAAGATCACCAGAACGGCGTTATCGCCTGCGGAGGAGTGGCCGTCGTTGTTCCTCGTGGCGTTCCTGTCACTGCAGTTGCCCTTCGGACGACTTTGAAGGCAGTGGCTGTGAGACTATCTGTGCACACTGTTCACGGTGTGTTCCATCTACATACCACCAAATGAAGCTGTAAGCCTTTCGGATCTGGAAGATTTAGTTGACCAGCTGCCGCCTCCTTTCTTCATCTTAGGAGATTTCAATGCACACAATCCGTTGTGGGGTTCTACCACTCATGACTCCAGGGGCCGTGTTGTTGAGTCCCTTCTCTCCAACATGTCCCTCTGTCTCCACAACACCGGGGCAGTCACTTATTTTCATGAACCCACCCGCTCGTACTCAGCCATTGATTTGTCTCTGAGTTCACCATCATTATATCCTGCCTGGTCCTGGAGCGTGTCTGGTGATCCCCTTGGCAGCGATCACTTTCCCATCTTTCTCCATCTAGCGAGTGGCGGGTACTGTTACCCTACTCGCCCTGCTAGATGGAATATTGATCGAGCCAAGTGGGACACATTCACCGCTTTGGCAATTCTTACTCCAGCTATGGTGACCTCAGGAACGGTCAATGATGCTGTTGCGGCGGTAACGGATTGTATTGTGCAAGCGGCGGAACTTACCATCCCCAGGACGTCGACTAATTTTCCACTTTGCCCGAGACCTTAGTGGAATTCCACTTGCATGGCAGCTCGTCAGGCCCAACATCGGGCTTGGGGTAGGTTTCGTCGGTACCCCACCGACGCGAACCTACTTGCTTTCAAGAAAGCCAAGTCCTACGCGCTATTGGTTCGTAGGCGTAGTCAACGGGAGTCCTGGATACAATATGTATCCGGGATTAACACCAATACTAGCCCTAAGATCATTTGGGACAGGATCCGTAAGATTCGGGGACAGTACCCATCTGGGGAAATCTCCATTCTTGAGAGTGCTGGAGGAATGGTTGCTGACGCTCAGGGTATTGCTGACTGTCTGGGCGCTGCTTTTTCTTCGGTGTCCAGTAGCAGCAATTACATTGCTTCGTTCCGGCAGTTACAGCCGCGGCTTGAACGGTCCAAGATTTCTTTTGGACCGTTTTCTTCCGCAGATTACAACAGCCCGCTGACTGCCGTGGAGCTGAAGATCGCTCTGAATAGGTCCGGCCGGACATCTGTCGGACCAGATAACATCCATTACGAGATGCTCAAGCACCTTTCTCCGTCCTCTCTTGAATGTCTGCTAATCCTGTTTAACAGGATTTGGCAAGAGCATGTTTTTCCCGAATCTTGGCACACTGCCATTGTCGTTCCTGTTCCCAAACCTGGTAAAGATCCCACCAACCCGTTGAACTACCGGCCAATTGCTATGACGAGCTGCCTTTGCAAAGTCCTCGAGCGTATAATTAATTTTCTCCTTATTTTTTATTTAGAGTTTCATCACATTTTTTCACCTCATCAGAGTGGATTTCGGAAATTCCGATCCACCTCAGATCATCATCTTCGCCTTGAGACATCTGTCAGGGAGGCGTTTGTCCGGCATCAGCACATGGTCTCCGTGTTCTTCGACATGGAAAAGGCCTACGATCGAACCTGGAGATACGGCATTCTCCATGATCTGCGTGACTGCGGATTGCGGGGAAATTTGCCTACCTTCATTGCCGGATTTCTCCAGAAACGGATGTTCCGTGTGCGCGTCGGATCGACCCTCTCTGCGTTATACCCACAAGAGCAGGGTGTCCCTCAAAGCTCCATTCTTTCTGTGACATTGTTCATCCTTCGTGTCAACCATGTTTTCCAACTACTTCCTCCGATGGTTCGTGGAACCATGTACGTGGATGATCTGCAGATCTCTTGAACCTCTGTTAACATGCGCACCATTGAGAGACAGCTCCAGTCTGCCATTACCAAGATCTCTCACTGGGCTTCCCAAAATGGATTTGGCTTCTCGACGCAGAAGACCGTTTGCGTGCATTTTTGCCACAAACGGGGTCTTCACCCAGACCCCAGCCTCCGTCTGGGGTGTTCTACCATCCCCGTGGTGTCCGAAGCCAAGTTCCTTGGGCTAACTTTTGACCGCGCGCTCACCTTCCGGCCTCACATTCAGTCTTTGAAGGTGAAGTGCACGAAGTTATTGAGTATCCTGAAGGTCTTCTCCCGAACATCTTGGGGGGCTGACAGGTGCTCAGTGCTTCGCATTTACCACTCTCTCATTCGGTCAAAGTTGGACTTCGGATGCATTACGTACGGTTCAGCGCGTCCATCGATTTTAAAACCTTTGGACCCCGTCCATCACCAGGCATTGTGGCTATGTACTGGTGCTTTCTGTACCTCTCCCGTGCATAGCCTGTATGCGGAGGCTCATGAGCCGCCGTTATGCATCCGTTGTAAGCAGCTGTCTCTTCAGTTTTATACAAAATTGAAATCTCTTCCTGATCATCCACTGTATGGTTCCATCTTCCAACCGGACTGTGTCCGCTTGTTTTCCAACCGCCCCTCCTGTGTTCCGACGTTCGGGATTTGGATGACTGCCATAGTGCGCGATGCTGGTCTAAATTTGTCCAGGATTGGTTTGACCACCTTTTTCAACCAACCTCCTTGGCAGCCCGTTCAAGCAACGGCTGACCTTTCTCCTTGTGTGTGGCCAAAGTCGTCCACTCCTGCTCTGGTGTACCAGCAGCTCTTTGTTGAATTACAGTCTGTCTACCCGGATTTCGTGCCTGTGTTCACCGATGGCTCGAAATCCGGGGATGTCGTTGGATCCGCTTTTGTGTGTGGCGATGCCTCACATGCTGAGAGGCTTCCGCCTGAATCCACCGTCTTTTCGGCAGAGATGCGTGCGGTACACCTCGCTTTGTGCCACATACAGTCTCGATCACATCGTCGCGCTATGGTTTGCTCTGATTCCCAGTCCGTCATCCAAGTTTTATCTTCTCCAGAGGACATGGACTCACCTGTCATCCGTGATATCCGTCATCTTCTTGGAACTTTGGAGGGTGATGGCTTCCTGGTCCGATTCTGTTGGGTTCCTGGCCATGTTGGGATCCGGGTAACGAGCTGGCAGATCTCTCTGCCAGGCCTGTTTCCTCCATATCGCCAGCTCGGCTGCCACTGTCTTTCCGCGATTTTAGACCTTTGATCCGGACATTTCTCCTGGACGAGTGGCAGTCCCTGTGGTCTCAGCAGGGCAGCAATAAGCTGCTTTCTATCAAACCACAGATCGAACTATGGAAGTCCAGTTTGCGGAAGAACCGTCATGAGGAAGTTGTTCTTGCACGTCTCCGCATTGGGCATTGTCGTTTTACTCACCGCTTTTTGCTGTGTGGCGAGAGTGTCCTGGTGTGTGGGGCGTGCAACTGTCATCTCACTGTCCTTCATGTTTTGTGTACTTGTGTTCGGTTTTGTGATCATCGTTTTCGTCATTTTCACTCTCATCTGTTAGACGAAGGAGCAGCTACGCTGCAAACTATTATTGGCGAAGCCTGCGACATGAAAGCAGTGTTTTCGTTTTTACAAGAAATTGACTTTTTTAAATTTATCTAGATTTTACCTTGTTCACTATCATATTTCATTTTTACCTCATCAGCCTGTTTTTAACCTTGTGTACGTTTTTTATTGGTTTTGTTTTGTTTTGATGTCTTTTGTTTGGCGCTCTTTGGCCAACCATGGCCCTTGCGCCATTAAAATAAATTAACCAACCAACCAAAACTTATGACGAAATGGCTCTCAAACTAACCCTAACGGCTGACCATGTTGAAGCAGGATACAACTTTGGACAAAGAAACTCAATAACTGCTGACGTTGGACTGAACACCCACTTCTGTGAGTAACGTTTTTAGGACTTTTAACCGATTTATATTTTAATTGAATAAGTTAATGCACCACCACAGACTGTATTCACTTTACAGAATGTGTAAAACAGAACGTACAGGCGTCAAAGCGTCTTCCTGAAGAACAAACCTAAAGTGTTCCATAAGGTAAATGGTATCTGGTGTTAAAATATTTTTTTAAATCGCACATTTAGAAGTATAGATATTAGGAAAAATAGATTAAATATTTGTGCCCCTAGCAGCGAAATTGTGCATTATTTTGTGAAGAAAATACAAATAAGGAGTTTTCATAGTTAGGTATCGGATCGAAAAAGAATATTTTTCAGTCGGGTGTTTAGTCCGAAGATATTGCTGTAAACGAAAATTTTAGCTTACGCCCTCTAGTGGCACACTTGTGTGTTAAGAAATATTTGAAATTTTATGGGAAACATTTCGCTCCAAAAATGTTCTCCAACAAAGAAAGAATTTTTCAAATCGGACCCCTAGAAATAGAGATATGGACAAAAATAAGTTATACATGAACGCCCCCTGGTGGAAAAAACTTTTGAGAATACCTCCTGCTAAATGCACTATTTTAAGCAGGAGGTATTCTCAAAAAGTTTTCCGAGGTGAGCGGTATCGGTCCACGGAGGAATTTTTTCAATCGAGTTTCCAGCTCAGATTTTTTTGCAAATACATCAGAAGCAAAAATAAACACTTATGCCCCTCTGGTGGATAAACCATTCATTGCTTAAAATGAGAAATTATATGCAAAACATTTACCCTCAAGAGCTGTGTCCAACGCAGGAAGAATTTTTCAAATCGGACTTCTAGAAACAGAGATATGGACAAAAATAAGATATACGTGTACGTCCCCTGGTGGAAAAATTTTGCACTATTTTAAGCAGGAAGTATTCTCAAAAAGCTTTCCGAGTTGAGCGGTATCGGTTCACAGAAGAATTTTTTCAATCGATTTTCCGGCTCAGATTTTGTTGCAAATACATCAGAAGCCAAAATAAACATTTACACCCCCTTGTGGCCAAACCATTCTTTACCAGAAATGAGAATTTGTATGCAAAACATTTCCACCTCAAGAGCTGTATCCGACTCAGGAAGAATTTTTCAAATCGGACTTTTAGAAGCGGAGATATTGGGAAAATCACGTTTTACCTTTACGCCCCTAGCGGAAAATTTATGCATATTTGAAAAAGGGACTATAACTAAAATAGTCTTTGCTATAAATGTCATTGAAAGGAAAACTAATTTTTTCAATTGGATATTTAGAAGCAAATATATGAAATGAAATGCATTTTAAATTTGATACAATCTCCATTTGCGCCCTCTATGGGTGAATTTGTGCATAGAAAAAAAAACAAAAACAGAAAAAAACGGATCACCATTCTCACATTTTAAGCTTCCCAATACAAAAAGAATTTTACAAATCGAACTAATAATTGCGGAGATATTGTCTCCCCGGCGGGACAGACAAAGTGACAACATAAGCATGACACAAAAGATGCTAATAACGCAGCTTCAATCCTCCTAAACAAGAAAACCAAGAGCCACCCCCCCACACACGCATTTGGCAGGGGGTGGGGAGGGAAATTTGTCAGACATAAGTTATGTCAGTAGAAAAATCCTCAACTACAAAACATCGTGCAGGGACAAAAAGGCAGGAATGGATAAAATTCCAGGGCATGTAACATAATTTTAGGACATTTCCAGTACAAAATGGAATTCCAGGATTTGTATGAACCATGGATTCGACATATACCGTTTATACTCATGTATAGGTCGACTTTTTTTAATGAAATATTTAGGTCGAAATTAGGGGGTCGAACTATACACTGAAAATATTTCTGATAGGTTGAAAACCAAAATTTTGATGCCTTATGGAAATGCACATACTCAGCCCTTTGCACCATCAGTTCATTTGCAGTTGTATATTTAGTCATTTTCCGGGTGTTACTGGTACAGAAGAAAGTTATTGCTAAGAATTTTCTTGATTTTATATGTATGAGTTTTTTTTATGCACTAATAGAAAAACTAATTTTGCAAGGATGTTTCAAAGTCTGTTTTAGATCTGTCGATGTGGCCTTGACTGCCCCGCTGGTAAATCACCCAGAGGAAAGAGGTGAACGTGCCAGCCAGTAGTTTAAGTTGCATCGTGCCATGACCTACGACCGTGCTCAATTCTCGACGGGGGGATGAAGAGGGAAAAGAACAGACTATTGCAAAAGGAGACTGCTGCCCCTGCTTAGTGATGGCGCAGAAGAGAGGCGTAACAATCTACAGAACAGCGATAATTTGATCAATGCTTCCTGAAAACGAAAGTGTTTAAACTTGGCCGATCGCTCAGAATAACATTGCCACTGATAGTAAAAAAGTGCATTAGTTTAACAACCTACTTACATTTGTTATTAAATTGAGTGTGCCCCAGTTCTAAAAATCAAACAAACAGTAACCTTTTCTGAAGACTATTAGAGCAAGCAAAAAGGATTGCATCTTTACTGGATGGGTCGATGTTTGGTTTTGTCACTAAAGCCGATTGTTTGTCACAAACACGGTGGAGAGGGAGGATGAAACTCGGGAGTAGATAAAGCCACCTCTCTGTCGATCACACACTCGTCCAGCTCAGCAGTTGACCGACAGCTGCTACGCTGCACAGGGTAGTGGGAGAAAATTTTATAGAACAAATTTTCTTCAATTTTTTTAAATAGTTGCGTGCAAATTTTACAGTGTCCACAATACATCAAAATAAAGATTCATTTTAAATTTTGAAGAAATCCATTGAAAACTTCAAAAGTTACATTTATTTTTTATGGCATGCATATTTTTTGAGAAAAAAACTATCAGGTTGACATCAAGACCTATTTACGCTTTCCAAATATAATTGAGGAAGTTTTTTTTTGTTTTTTTAAGTAACGATGTGCCTTACGACGTTTGGCATCAGGTTGACATCAAGACCTATCTACGAAACTATCAGGTCGACATCAACCTATTTATGCTTTCCAAATATAATTGAGGAAGTTTTTTTTTTTTTTTTTTTTTTAAATAACGATGTGGCTTACGACGTTTGGCATCACGATTTGTCTGCTACGGCAGCAAATGCTTTACTCTCCATGAATGAAGTAACTGCAGAAAACTTGCTCGCAAAAAGTGGGAGAGGGGGAGGGGGCAATGTGCAAAAGTGGGCTCATATACTGTGAAAGTGTGTAACTTTCCCCTGAAAACTCTCTAACCGGTGTGTTGAGCCCTACCATCTTCCTAGAATTGTGTCTCAATTCCACCCACATTTTGCGGGAAACTGCCGCAAGCAACATTGCGAAAGCAGCTACAACACTAAATAGTAGGTTCACATTTCCTCATGCAGGTGCATCCTTGGAAAATATATATATATATTTTTTGTTTATACACAAGATAGGTAGGTATACAAAAACTGCAGATATTCACATAAAAATCGGGGGTCGACTTATACGCGGGATATACAAAAACTGCAAATATTCAGGTAAAAATTGAGGGGGTGGTCGATCTACACATGAGTATATATGGTACATATCTATATCAAAGTTGATATTCATGTGTATCAATATTAAAACTGATGTTATACAAGCACATCGATATACGCAACACAAATTACGTTTTTTAAGTTTTTCTGAAAATAGTTGCTTTTGGCTGCTTTTTGTACGAAATAGTAGCCATAGTCGCCTGCCATAAAAAATAGTAGCAACAGTCGCCTATTTAGTTGCCACTGGCAGCCCTGAAAATACTACATTGTATACAGTTAGAGCGGACAGTTTTAGTGAGAAATGGGTATGCTCCTTGATGTGCTCCGTGGGCAACAATGGCACACAGAACAGCAGCTAGGGTCTCTGTGAATCTTGGAGAGGTGCCAGCTAGTTCTGTGTGATACTGGCAAAAAGGGGTGAGGTACAAATGTCGACAGTTAAAATGTCGACAAGGTCAAAATGTCGACACGGTCAAAATGTCAACAATCATAATGTCGACAGTAAAAATGTCAACAATCAAAATATCGACAATCAAAATGTCGACATTTTGATAATTTTCAAATTTCATTAATGATTTTTTGCATTAGTTCCATTTACAAATTTCATTAATGATTTCTTTGCATTCAGTTCCATCTAGTATGTCCATAAGAACGTTTAGGGCCGTATGAAAAATAGATTTTTTATTTCGACGTGAGCCGCCCCGGTGGCGCAGTGGTCTAGGCGCTGCCTTTTGACCACTCATCCGAGAATTGTCCGGGTTCGAATCCCGGTGAGTCATGGACGTTGTGTTTGACTTCTGGCACTGGCTGTAAATTGAAAACTGTAGATTTTACGAAAATTTTGTATGGGGGCCCCTTGATCCCGGGCCCCGACCCATTCGAATAGCCATCTACGGTCTAAGTAAGAGTACCATGAGACTGTATACCAAATGTGGGTTCTAAATTGAAAACTGTAGATTTTAGGAAAAATTTGTATGGGGGCCCCGACCCTTCCAAAAACCGTCTACGGTCTAAGTTAGAGTACCATGAGATCAGTGGCGTATATTCAAGGCTAGCTGCGAAGCCCGGACAATGCACAAATAAAAGTAAATTAGATGTACAAGTCAATTATCAACGCTAATAAGCTATGTCGATGCTTCGCTGCGAAAAAAAAACACACGTGCTGATTTACTTCTTTTGACTAAGATAATTAGTCTGGCGATCAAAGACCAACGAGCCTCCTAGTGGAGGGATGGTGTCATCGTGACGCAACCAATCACTCTACCAGTCTTCGCCTGAGGTCTTCGCTGTGTGATTTGAAGACTTTGGATATGTTCGCTGGCTAGGGTTTCCATGACAACATGGAGGAGCAGATGAAGTGTGAATGGGCCGTTGCTTTAGGCAACGGTTCGCTCAGAAAAGAGAAGACTTTGACTACCTTCGTCACTAGCATGCTCCCGCCCGTAAATGCCCATGTTTTGCGAGAGTTGTTTCAGCTGTATGAAGTGTCAATGAATTAAAATTAGGGATATTATATCTTAAATTTGTGGCTTTTCCTGAAGAACCTTGTGGTCACATAATTATATGTGAACTTTATGATAGAATCAATGAGATATAACTTTAGGTTTGTGTTTGAGGAGGTTTGTGGTTCACAATTCTGCCGCTAAGTGGTGTTTGTGTAATTCTGTTTGCAGGCTATCTCTGCCTGTAAAAACCCTATTGAGAAATTTCTTTTTTTACTGTATGCCATGCACTATAATAAAGATGGAGAGTGAATAAAATTTTTGCTACAATAAGAAGATCTTCAAATAATGTACAACTTTCCCCCTAGGGGTTGTAAAGGTCAAAACGTTTTTCTTGCTGTCTCTGCTTCTGGCAGGTGTATTTGAAAAGTTATTTTTCCTTAGCATAGCTTTTGCTATGAAGAATGCTTTTCTCCTGTTTCCATTATGCAAAATTTTTCTGCTGAAATGCATAGTTATATCCTGTTTCCTTCTATATCTCTCCTTTTAACTGATCTATTTAAAAATCTTTTTGTCTCTAATATCTACCTTCCTTCTGCTATGGGAAACGTTTTTTGCACCATATGTTAATTTTCACAACATATTTTTTAGCCACTGGTGGAAATAAATAGCTGATTTTGTGTGTGTGTGTGAGAGAGGGGGGGGGTATTTTACCTTTACTGAAATTTTGTAATGAATACTTTATATAAAAATTTGCCATAAAATCAGATTGCTTACTAATATCAGGAACTTAAATCTAGTTTTTTTTTTTTTAGTACTTTCTGAGCTTCTATAATTAGTTTTTTAATCATGCCCAGTTAAATTGCCATGATGACTAATGACTATAATTGCACACAGCCCTTGGACATAAGGTTTTCCCATTATTCTCTTTCATTTCACGTTGGAAATTTTTGTGCATACTTTGTTTGCTGGTGAGTAAAAATTTAAAACATAGCTACAGCATCGATATTATGTTGAAAATTCTTTCCATAAATAAAATGTAACACAAATACTTGCTACCATGATAATGTGTTTAAGAAATAACAATCCCTTTGGTCCTTTGAAAAAGTTCTAGATATTTCACCTTTCCTTACCCTTAAATTTCCAATGTAAGCATTATTTCAAAATAATTAAATACAAATAGTACTTTGTGTATTGATTGTGTGGTATATGAAAGCATTTCAAAAGAAATGCCACATATTTATGTATTTTTGAGTTTTATGGGTGTTTTTTTATTCTGTAATTTGCTTCAATAATTGAACTAAAGCCAAAGTACAAAAATAAAGTTTTCTCAAAATCAGTGTAGTATACTGTTTATAAAAGTTTAGTAGATATTAAACCTGGTCACATTTTCAGTGACAGTTTTGGTATTTATCTGTGATTCTAAGTTTCTGATTAGCTGCAGCAGACATCATTTTTAACATTCTGCATTAAGTTTGCCCAAGCGTGTAGGAAGTTCTTTGTTGTAGGTTACAAATTGAACAGACATATGATTTCACTATATTTTAAGTAAGAGCATTTGGATCGTATGTCCTGGAAAAGTTCTGGAATTTTGTGATTGAAAAAGCGTATGAACCATGTGAATTGTTATCGATATGTCTTGTTCAGTTTATTGCTTTATGCTTTATTGCAAATATGATGGAGGAAAGTCAATGGCAGGTATAGACTAGAAACATATGTGATTAAAGAAACGACCTACTCAAATCAAGATATTCCGCCGAAAAGGTGTCCTGTTTTTCTGTTTGGAATACGGCAGTGCCAGGAGCGAGCACGTATCTTGCCTTCGCCATATTAAAGACTGTTGTTTTCTGTGCTTACTGAAGTTTATTTGCAGTTAAATGTATCAATTTCAAGTCGAAAATTTTGTACCTAGAATTTCATGAATGATACATGATTGTTTTTACAGCTTTATTTTCTGAATGACACGGAAAATGCATGTTTTCACCAACAGACATTTAAACTCACTTTACATTATCTACAAACTGATTAATATAAATTAGGAATTGTTCATAACGAAAAAATTAAGTGGTAATCGAAAAAGCACCTGGTGAGACATTTCTGCTTATCAGTTAAAAATAACGAGACAGTACTTTTTGTCATTTGGGTAGGTCGTTCCTCTAGTCATGTGGGTCTAGGTATAGATGTACTTGTATGTATAAGAATTTATTCCAAACAGCAAAATTAGGATTGATCATTTTTGGAGAGACATATTGTATCAAAAGACATTTGGAGACTGGAAATATCCATCTTTGGCTAAAGTTGTGAAAGCATGTCTTGCTTCATCACATGGCAACTTCGATGTAGAGAGAGGCTCTTCTGTATCACGAAGAGTTCTTTCAGATGAGAAGGCATCTATGTCCGAGAAGATGTTTAATGAGAGACTAACAATTCGAGATGCACTAAAAATGTACGACAACCAAGTTGCAAATGTGCTAATAACCAAAGAACTAATAAAATTAGCACTTAATGCACATAGGTCATATAGCAACCATTTGGAAGAGGAGCAGAGATTAAAGGAACAGCAACTGAAAGCAGAGAAAGAAAGTGCTGAGAGATTGAAACAAGAATTGCTAAATAAAGGATTTGAAGAGCAGAAAGCAAACTATAGAAAACATAAAAAACAAGATAAAAATTCTTGTTCAAGAAAAAAGAGAAGTACAAGATTCATCAAACTCTGTGCTTAAAAAAGCCAGTGAGAGACTAAAGCAAGCATTAATTAAAAAAAAAAAAACATATCTGCAATACGAGTTGCACATGACATTCTAGAAGGATCAGAGAAACTCCGACAAAAGGAAAGACATGAACTTGAAGCGTTAAAAATGAATAGGGTAATTCATAAAAGAAAATCCTCCCTAATTGATGCATTTATGCAGATAACCTCAAAAAAGGAATAAATCTAAGGTTAATGAGGAGGTGTTTTTTTCAAGCCTACCCTTATATGCACTGATGGCAGTGGTATAAATTCACACTCAATTTTTTGAAATAATTTACTGCATATAACTCCTCCAAATTGGTACCATGGTATAAGAATAATGTAAACGTTAAAGAGAACTCCCCCCCCAAAAAAATTACTGAATGATAAAAACAGTTTGTTTATACATATTGGGGGGGGGGATGGGGGGATCATGTAAAAGTTTTTGATGTTCCGTGACAATTTTCAGAAGAGTTCTAATCATTTCAAAAAATTTTAGCTTTAGTTTTATTATTGTCATCAGTGGGTATAAGAATAATCTTAGTTTTACTGTTGTTAGAGCTTTGAAAATTGATCATGGTTAACATCTAGAGATTTTAACTGTCTGCTGTTATAAAAAAAAACCCAAATTAAAAGGAAGTAAAGTTTTTTGTTTTCTTATTTCTGTAATTATGAGTTGGAATAATTTTACAGGATAAAGTAATTTCTTTATATTTGTCTCAAAAACATCAAGGACACTGTGAAGAATGACTAACATTATCAAGGCAGGTGTATATCCATGAGTGCCAACATGGGGGGGGGGGTCACAGGGGTCACTTGACCCACCCCTGTAGAATTATTTTCCCTTTATTTTTAAATTGTTTAAATTTTATTTATTACTTTTTTTTTACACTCACAGAACTGGACCACAAGGAAAGATGGAGTTTGGGGCGTTTAATTTAATATCCTAATTTTATTGGAAATTTGGAATTGGAAACCGATAACATGAAAGCAGAAAACCTAGCAAACCGTAAGGTAGTACGCCTAAACAAGTTCCGCTCAGGGTGGTGTGTGCTGAACTTAAGGCTTGGCGTGGGCCTGCTCGACACTGTTCATTATTTTGAAAACAGTTACCAATGTACATGATAATACATGACTATTACTAACATACCCTTTCTTCAAGAGCAGAATCAAATAATAATAGTAGTAGTAGTGTTCTAGTCATACATGAGATTCTTCCGCGAATTCGCGGAATTCCGCTTTTTTGGCATCATTTTGGTCATCCTCTAGGTCATTGCAAAAATGAAGAGAAAATTTTCAGAATTTTTAGGGGGGGGTCGTTCTATAGAAAAATCCTTGAAAAAGCAGAATTCCGCGATTCCGCTTTTTTGTGGTGTAAAAGAACTAAGCGCTTTCTAGCTGAAAGCGTTGTTTTTGGAGCAGGCGCTGGGGGCAAGAAGAAATGTTGGAGGGTGGAGTCAGGAGCTCAATTCGTTTACTGCTGTCAACAATGGATAGGGTCAGTCACTTGAGCATCGCATTGCGAAGGGTGGAAGCTCCGCCTACTTCGTGCTTTAGGGAAACTGCCGCAGCCCACGAGCCATTCCGTGTCTTGCGGGAAATCGCCACTCTGCATTCTATCCGTGACCTCATCGCCAGGAACTCTCTCTCTTGTAATTTTCGATGTATCCGAATGCGTTCCCGCTTTTCTGAGATCGTTCGAGAATCGAAGCTCTTGTGAATCCTCTTTCTACAAAGGACGCACATAAATTATGGAATCTCCGTAATTATTACGGATTTCCCCGGGATTACGGGTGACTAACAAAAAATTATGGATATTCAGATTTTCGCTGTTATTAAGAAAGTTTTAATGGTTTTGTAAATAATCGATGTAAATGCCTCTGAACAAAGTTCGTAACACAGCCCTTTGTACCCTTTTTTTTTTTTTTTTTTTTTTTTGTTCTTCTTCTGAGGTGGCGGAATTTGTTTTGCTTTTTCGAAAGTGTAAAAAAAAAAAAAAAAAAAAAAAGCACGGCACTAGGATTGCATACACCCGGCGTGCTTCTTTCGGCATGGCCCGTTATTACGTGCTTCTTTCGCTGTGGCCTGAGATTACGTCGGCCTGAAGCATCTGAATAAAGTTCGTGACGCAGCTTTCTTTTCTTAAATTCCCCCCCCATCCCGAAGAGAAGGAATTTATTTTGCTTGTTTGAAAGCCAAGTGGAAAGGAAGCACGGCGCCGCGCCTGTATTACGTATAGGCATGGCGTGCTTCTTTTGCCGTGATCCGGAATTACGTTGGCTCGGACGTGCTTCTTTCGCTGTGGCCCGGACTTGCGTCAGCCCGCTGCCTCTGAAACAAGTTCGTGACGCACCTCTTTGTTTTCTTTTTTTCTAATGAGGAGGAATGTGTTTTGCTTGCTTGAAAACTTAGTGGAAAGAAAGCACGGCGCCCGGCCAGTATTATGTCGGCCTGAAGCTTCTAAACAAAGTTCGTGACACAGCTTTCCGTTGTTGTTTTTTTTCTTTCTGAGGAGGAGGAATTGTTTTGCTTGTTTGAAAGCTAAGTGGAAAGGAAGCATGGCGCCACGCCGGAATTACGTAGGCCTGGCGTGCTTCTTTTGCCGTGATCCGGAATTACGTTGGCTCGGACGTGCTTCTTTCGCTGTGGCCCGGAATTGCGTCGGCCCGATGCCTCTGAACCAAGTTCGTGACGCACCTCTGTGTTTTTTCTTTTTTCTGAGGAGGAGGAATGTGTTTTGCTTGTTTGAAAACTTGGTGAAAAGAAAGCACCGCGCCCGGCTAGGATAACGTCGGCCCGTAGCCTCTGAACAAAGTTCGTGACGCAACCCTGTTTCTCTCCTTTCTTTCGTTTTTTCCTAAGGAAAAATGTGTTTTGCATGTTTGAAAGCTAAGTGGGAAAAAAAGCACGGCTTCGGGCCAGTATTACGTCGGCCCGAACCCTCTAAACAAAGTTCGTGGCGCAGCTTTCCGTTTTTTTCTTCTTTCTTTCTGAGGAGGAATTTGTTTTGCTTGTTTGAAAGCTAAATGGAAAGAATGTGTCATGAGTGGCCCAAAAACATGGTTAAAAACAAGAATTCGGCAGAGAAAATCTCCCCACTTGCTTGACATTGATGGAGATTCATGTCACCATATTCACAATGCAAGTAAAAATTTTTGCAAGCCATTTTAAGCTAACATTGAGAAATACTTTATTGACTTCTTCAATTACTTTAAATGGTCAGCAGATCAACATGAAGCCCTTGCTGAAATTTGTGAAATTATAGGGCTAAAATTCACTGAAATTAAGAACATGGTGCAATGCAGGTGGTTGTCATTCTATCATGTGGCATTAAACAGTTTACATATCCATGATGCCCTTTTGCTCCTGTATTATGGATTAGTGCAGCCTAATGAAAGACCAATATACATGGATGTGATAAATAAAATATGTAAAGATTAGAAAGAAAAAGTTAAAATTCCAGGAGCTTTGGAAGAAATTACGGGGGAAAAATATAACAGAAGATGGAAGAAAATGGAAATCTAGAATTGTTGCAAAATTATTTGAAAGCTCAAAAAAAAAAAAGAAACCTTGCTTATATTAAATTTTTATGTCGCAGCTCTACCTCTTTTGAAAAAATATATATGCTTATTTCAAACAAAGGAGCCATTAATTCATAAAGTTTTTGATGAGCAGAAGCAACTATTCTTAGATTTCTTAGCTTGTTTCTTAAAACAAGAGATACTGAAAGGCAAACCTATGAAATATTTGATAAGGCAAACCTGTGAAAGATTCTTGGATCAGGAACATTATTTTAAAAAGCAAATCAAATGACATTGTGGGGAATTTTTTTTAAGCCAGGCTGCTGAAGCTTATATTCAGCATGCAAAAAATACATGCAAAAGACACTACCATTATGTAGTGATCTTTTAATGTACATATCAGCTATTGAGCCTTCTACAAGGGGACATAATCTAACTTTAAAAAGACTGAAAAACTTCCACAGTTTCTTTGAAATATATTGAATTCAGAGGAAATGGAAAGCTATGCTCTAGAAATTCACCAGTATCAGTTTGAATCACGACTTCCATCTCCTGACTTTGTAAAAATTGATGCGTGGTGGGCAAAGGTGTTTGACCTCTACAAGTACACTATGTTATCTAAAGTAGTAAAAGCCTTGATATCATGCTTTCATGGTCCACAGGTTGAAAGTTCTTTCAGCATGATGGCTGAAACCATAGATATAAAATCAGGAAGAATGAACATTGAAACCTATTCAGCTATACAAACTGTAGTATAAACTTAAAGCACAGGGTAAGTCTGCAGTTAATTTCTTCAGTAAAGAAATTTTTTTCCAAGAAGCAGTTGATGCCAACCTCTGCCAAAATCTTAGGACATCAGAAACAAGTTATACCAAAGAAATGGAGAGGAAAAGAAAAGGAATTATCAGCAAAAAGAAAAAGTTAGCAATGGATGCTGTTCAGCTGCAGTCAACGTAAAATAAATATGGCCGTGCAGCTTGCTGAGAAGAAAGCCAGGCTTGCTCAGAAGAGGAAATTCGAATTGTTGTGCAAGCAAGTACAACAAAAAAGGGGCAAAATATCTTTGAAGCAATCTGTTTAAAAACCATAACTTCTAGTCATGTTTTTTTTAAATTTGTACATATTCAAATACATATTCCAATTATCATTTAGTAAGAATCTGTGAATTTAACTTATTTCCACACACATTTCATTTTTGAAAAATTTGGTACATTAGAGTGCTATTAAGCCAACAAGACTGACTTATCTCTTGTACTATGATGTTTGACCAAAACTAATCTGTGGATATGCTTCTAATTGCTTGACTAAATGCAAAAACTTTCCTAGACAAATACTTTTCACCTCAGGATTGAGCTAGTAAAGATTTACATGTATGTTTTAAATCTGATTTTTTAAAATATCTCATTTTATTTTGTTCTTGATTCCCTACTTTTCTATTGTGAATATAATAATGTGCTTCACTTTAATATTTACTTACATAATTTACAGAAAATAATTCCATATGGCTTGTGCAATCTTAAATATTGTATATGCTGTATTTGAATTTGCTCACACCGCGCGTTCGCGTGTCCCAATTTTCGACCCAGTTAAAAAGTTCAGCTTTTTTTGTCATCGGCCGGTGTCATGTATGTCTAGTGTAGTAAGTAGTAGTAATAGTATTAATCTTTCATTTTCACGAATTACTGTTTTCTACATATTAGCCAAATCTTAATTAATTACACTTGACCTCCTTGAAAAATTTTCTGCAGGTGCCCATGTGTATATCAGTGTAATACTTCATATCAATTATACCTGACCTACACAGACTTGAGCTTGAATAGTAAGATAGTTGTCCATGCCCTAATGAAATGAAAACATTTCAGACAGGTTTTTCACATTTACCTTTCAAATATGGGAATCAAAATAAAATGTACTCTTTTACAACGTAATTCAAAATGATGTTAAGCACCATTATTATTATTACTTATGAGTTAGTTTCCATTATTGAAAAGAGAGATTACACCATACCCATTCCATTCCTGATGATAATAAATAATTTTTTTAGTTCTAGGCTTGTGTTTTTGTTCCATGGTAAACACATTCACAGTGCTTGATATTTATTGTCATAGCTGTACAAAAGGCAAGTTTGAAATATTTCCAAATATTCATCTATTCGAATGAGATTCTTGATATACCTCATATCAGATAACTATGATTATTATGTGTACAGAACAAAACAAGTGATCATCATAACACTAAATGACCACAACTATGGCCTTTCAAAAAAGAAATCCTCAACAATGTTTTCAACGGAGTGTATGAAGCACACTTGTAAAATCTTATATTTTTTTACCAACCACAAACGCAGAAGAAAGCTCTCCGTACTCGCTTGATACAGATGAGAACATCTGACCTCCAGAACAATGACAAAGAAGGAAGTGTTTTGTAATTCCAAAGTTTGTATCAGGGTAGTTTTTGATATTTATAATTGAATAATTTTGGGAGGGGGGTGGGTGATTTCCATTACCTTTATAGTTCTGAGTGTCTTGAGTAGCATTATTTTGAAACTTAAGATGCCCTTTTTGTAGTGAATGGATGTGTGTGTGTGTGTAGGGTGCATAGGAAATTCCCTTTAGCCTGGAATAACTTGCGAACGGAGAGAGGTACAGTTATGCAAGTGAGATAACGGTAAAGTAAAACGACTATGCCCGATCGAATGCAACCGATAGCAGCGCCCCTAGTGGCAAAATGCAAAAGTTAGCCATTGCAAATCGAAAACGAAAAGAGATAGAGCAAAATTTCCAATTACAAAGTTGTAGAGCATAAATTAAGTAGTACAAAATGACATTTGTTTTACACAAATAAAATAAATTGTCACCTGAATACTCTAAAATGTCCAAAATCGATGCACAACCTTTTGTGTGAATGTTTAAAGGGAACAGGCATAGGTATGAGCAAATACACACAATTTATTGCATAAATGCGTAATACAGTTTGATGACATCAGACAGAACAAAAACAAAAAAGGCAAACTGGCGCACAGTTATAAAAAGTTAATGTCTAGTATGTTCGAAGAGTTCGCCATTGCCCATGATACACATTTGTATTCGTGAAAGTAACTCTGCATGCACATTCCTCAGCATGGAAGGTGTCACACTATTGCAAGAATAACACGATGATGTAGATCCAGCAGACTTGTAGGGGCTGTTGCATACACCTGATTTTTTACATAACCCCAGAAATCCAAGCTCGCCATTCTCACACAGCGTACGTATACCTAAACTTCTGATCAGGGTACATCCTGCTACTGGTTTTTATATCATAGGTATGGTACAACGTCACAATCTGCATTTGCGTACGGCTAAATTTGCGAAATGTGAATATGCAGATTCGAATCGGCGCGCATCAATTTCGGACATTTTAAGGTATTCAGGTGACAATTTATAGTATCTGTGTGAAACAAATGTTGTTTTGTACTAATTAATTGATACTCTACAACTTTGTAATTGGAAATTTTGCTCTATCTCTTTTCGTTTTCGATTTGCAATGGCTAACTTCCGCATTTTGCCACTAGGGGCGCTGCTATTGGTTGCATTCAATCGGGCGTAGTCGCTTTACTATACTGTTATCTCACTTGCATAACTGTACCTCTCTCCGTTCGCAAGTTATTCCAGGCTAAAGGGAATTTCCTATGAACCCTGTATCATCATCATCATCATCATCATCCATTATCAATCCACTGCTGGATGAAGGTCTCCCCAAGTTTCCTCCACAAAGGTCTGTCTTGTGCCAGTCTCCTCTCCTCCATGTCACTCCTGCATACTTTCGAATTTCATCCACCCATCTCTCATGTGGTCTTCCTCTGGGTCTTTTCCTGTCCCTTGGAATCCAATCTAAAATTTCGGCTGTCCATTGATGGTCGTCCTTCTGGCAGTATGTCCAGCCCATTGCCATTTCAGGGATTTAACTCTGATCATGATGTCTTCCACTCTTGTCATTTTTCGGACCCACGAGTTCCTCTTCTTATCTCTCCTGGTTACACCAAGCATGCACCTCTCCATGCTTCTTTGAATTGCCTGCAGCCTTTGTATGTCTCTTTTAGTTAAGGTCCACGTCTATATATATATCTTCTTAACAGACGCTCCCTATCTTCTGATTCAAGGCTCCTTGAATTGGAAGAAGAACTACAAAGGATCAAGTGGGACATCGTCGGGCTAAGTGAGGTGAGGAGAAAAGGAGAAGATCTCATTGAATTGAAAAGTGGACATCTCTTCTATTATCGTGGGACAGATACTGGCAGAATTAGTGGTGTTGGATTTATAATAAACAACAAACTGAAAGATAAGTTGTTCCTCTGACAGAGCTGCACGACTTGCTATCCAACTCTCGAGAAGATACCAGGCTCAGATTATTCAAGCTTATGCACCCACCACAAGTCATCCCGAAGAAGAGATTGAAGCATTTTATGAGGAAATTTCTCATCTAAATAATAAAGGCAAGCAGCACTTAAAGATCATTATGGGAGATTTCAATGTGAAAATAGGGCAACGGCAACAGAATGAAACTTCAGTAGGTAAATTCAGTCACGGCAACAGAAACCAGCGTGGAAATACTCTTGTAGAATTTGCAGCGGCAGAAGGGTTTTTCATCATGAACTCCTTTTTCAAGAAAAAGCCGCAAAGGAAATGGACATGGAGGCATCCCAATGGATTGACAATGAAATTGATTTTATTATGTGTAACAAGAAATTTGTCATGGAAGACTGCAGTGTGCTAAACAAGTTCAACACAGGTGGAGACCATAGAATGGTAAGATGCACCTCAATGCTAAACTCGAGCGTGGCAAGCTCATAAAACAAACAAAGTGTATTGACATAACCAACCTTAAAAAACATCATAATACCTTCAAATTGGAACTGAGGAACAGATTCTCTGCTCTAGAAGGTCTAACGTTGGAAAAAGTGGACATCTCTGAAGTTAACAGAAAACTAACCAAGGCTCTTATGCAAACAGCAACAAAAATAGCTGGTACTAAGAACAAGTTGCATACGAACAAATTATCAGGAAAAACCAAAATTCTGATGCAAAAAGAAGAGAGATTAGGACAACTAAAGGAGATGTGACTTCCAAAGTGGAATATATAGAGCTATGCAAGACGGTACGAAAAAGTATCACTGAAGACGTAAGGAAATTCAACTGTGAACTAGTGAGGAAAGCAATTGAAAACAACCAAAGCCTGAAGAGAGCAAAGGGACATCTGAGTAAGGGAAGAAAACAGATTATGGCTCTGAGAAAAGAAGATAGTTCTGTTCCAAGAAATAGAGGTGACATTTTGACAAGAGTGAAAGATTTCTACTCCAAATTATATGAAAGGGATGATACATGTACTCCAGACATTATGAAAGGTACAAGAGTTCTTCCAGTCCTCCCAGCAGATGTTGCACATGCAATCAAGAACATGAAGCGGGAAAAAGCTCCAGGAGAAGATGGAATTACCGTAGACATCATACAAGAAGCAAGTGGAGAAATTGAAACAGTACTCGCCCAAGTTTTCACTCGATGCCTTAATGAAGGGAAGATTCCTGAGGATTGGAACAATGCTACAATGATCCTGCTACATAAAAAAGGTGACATTGAGGATCTCAGGAACTACAGACCTATCAGCCTCCTATGAGTGGTTTATAAAATCTTCACTAAAGTTCTTTCACACCGCTTAAAGGTAACACTGGAAATGGCTCAACTGAGAGAACAAGCTGGATTCAGGAGTGGCTACAGCACTATAGATCATATCCACGTACTGAGAGAACTAATTGAAAGAGCGAGGGAATATGAACTTCCATTATGCATGGCTTTTATCGATTATGAAAAGGCCTTTGATTCGGTGAAACCATCAGCAGTTACAATGGCTTTGAAATCCTGCGGTATTGAAGATGCATACATTAATATTATTAATAAGATCTATGAAAGTGCAAGTGCAAAGATTCGGCTATTTGAGAATACAGCACCCATAAAAATTGGAAAGGGAGTGAGACAAAGTGACACTATATCTCCCAAACTCTTTAATATCACATTGGAAAATGTCTTTCAATCACTGAACTGGGAAAACAAAGGGATAAAGATTAACGGATATTATGTAACTCACCTTCGTTTTGCTGATGACGTAGTCATTTTTGCAACTACCCCATCAGAGCTGCAGAGTATGATCTAGGAACTTGCTGACAAGAGTAAAGAAGTGGGATTAAAAATGAACTTTCAGAAGACAAAAGTGATGTTCAATGCTTTTACAAGAAATAAAGACTTATCGATTGATGGAGAAAAGCTGGAGATAACAGACATGTACGTTTATCTTGGACAGCAGATATCAAGTGAGGGTCACATTGATGAAGAAATTAATCGGCGTATAAAACTTGCCTGGAGAGCTTTTGGAAGAAACAGCATAATTTTCAAGAGCAATATGCCATTATGTCTTAAAAGAAAAGTGTTTGATCAATGTATCCTTCCAGTGCTTACATATGGTGCAGAGATGTGGACATTAATTAAAAGAGACATACAAAGACTGCAGTCAACTCAAAGAAGCATGGAGAGGTGCATGCTTGGTGTAACCAAGAGAGATAAGAAGAGAAACTCGTGGATCAGAAAAATGACAAGAGTGGAAGACATCATGATCAGAGTTAAATCCCTGAAATGGCAATGGGCTGGACATATTGTCAGAAGGACAGACCATCGATGGACAGCTGAAATTTTAGACTGGATTCCAAGGGACAGGAAAAGACCCAGAAGAAGACCACATGGGAGATGGGTGGATGAAATTCGAAAGTATGCGGGAGTGACATGGAGGAGACTGGCACAAGACAGACCGTTGTGGAAGAAACTTTGGGAGACCTTCATCCAGCAGTGGATTGATAATGGTTGACAATGATGATATATTTATAATTCCCCCCCCCCCCCCCCACCAAAATGTGAACATGTGCTAATTTTGTCACTGTGGTTTGAAATAAATAAAAAAAAATTAGCAAAAATTTTTTTTTCGGTGTGGAGCACTTACATTTTAAAACGTATACACTTTTTTGGGCAACTATTGTAGTCATTAACATAAGTTGTTAAGGCTATTATTTAGGCTACTATTTTCACCATTAGTGGCTACTATTTAGGCTATTTTTACCATTAGTGGCTACTAAAGCAACTATTTTCTTGGGTGTGGTAGGCTGGCAGCCCTGTATTTTGACCTATCCTCTTTTGAAGCAGTTGGTGTAAAGGGCTCTTCACATGGTTAAAATTTGTTGAAATGAGCAGTTAGAATAACAACGTGGAAATATAAGTAGATCCAGTGGCAGAACATAGTTAGTAATGCAGATGTTAAAAGTAAATTGGGTACAGAATAAAAAGTGATAAGAAAATCTTTAGGTGGTTTTTGAAATTTTGTGCCTCATGGGAGGTAAAAATGTTTCTAGATCAGTGTGCTTCTCAAACTTTTTTGGAACTGCTTCCCGATTTTCAGAACAAACCTTTTTGACTCACCTAGCATTAATGAACAAATGACAGGTATTTTTTAATACAATTATTTTTGTACTACTGTTTTTTTTTAATTTATTGTCACATATAACTTCACAAAAAAAAACTGATAATTTTTAATTTAATTATTTTTTACTACAGTTTTTCAAATTTATCATTGAATGTAATTTTTCCAAAAACTGATGTATTTTTGGGATGTCACGAGTTGTCTATCCTGCTTCGGGAGACACCACAGGCATGAACATGAAACCCAATTTCCATTCCATATGTTATGCTCCTTATTTCCTCCCTTTTTTCATTCTTTTTCACTTTTTTTTTTGTGATTTTCTATTTTCAAATAATTACCAAATTTTCACATTTCAAAATCTTTTTGCACTCTACCAAGTGGGTTCTGACCCATAGTTTGAGAAATGCTGACTTAGATATTTGTTAAATTGCATGCAATGAGGCTGCAGAATAAGGATCTAGCATCCTTAGTGTGTTGAAGGTCAAAATCAGCCATTAGGGATTGAGCTAGCAATATGTTAGAAGTAGAAAAACTTGCAGCAGACTCGGAAAACAGAAATTTGTTGTAAAGCAAGATTAATTTTTTTAGGGGGAGTAAATATTCCTTAAAACTGTGTTAATGTGCAAGTGTGATATTGTGAATTTTGTTTTTTTCATGTGAGTGCTTACATGAATATGACAGCTGGTTCCGTGTCTATATGGCTTCCTTTGCCACTCTTTGGAAGTTCCAGACTACTATATCTTTTGCTCAGGATAGCTTGTGTTCATTGTGTCTGAACATCTTGTACATCCCACCATGACTAAATATTTTTGTACCCACGTTGTGGGGGTGGGGGAAGAAGCTCAGTGTATGGACTGCTTCAGTTTCTGGGTCCTGTTGTTCTTTACCTTCAGGTACAGTGTCATTTTTTTTAGTTATTCTTGTATCTTACTTCTCATAACTTGCATTAAGTTTGTAGTAATTTCTCCAGAAAATTGCTCACCATGAAAAGTGTATCTTAATACTATGTATATATACAAAAAAAAAAAAATAGTAAAGGGTAGACATAAGGCTTACACCAAGTTTTAATGACAAAGTAAGAAAACAATTTCCACAGATCAAACAATTTGAAAAAGATGACTTATTAACCCCGTAATGTACCTATTTTTTTTCACAGATCTGTTTAAAATTGACTTATCTTTTTACAATGGTTTTTAGATCTATGTGAAGAAATGGTACTCTGGCCAATACTAAATACCATTTTTTTGGAAATCTAAGGAGATAATTGAGGTAGGAATGGGGCTATATTACTATCCCAAGTTAACTCAGACACAGTAGTAAAATATGGAAATGTTGACTTACCAAATGTTGTTTATTGAAAACATCGTAATGTTCTTACTAAACACTGATAAAGAAAATTTGAAGTTCCACACATGTTGAGGGAATGACTTCAGAACTTGAGGTAGAAGCACACTGATCAATGAATGTATTTTGCAGTTTCATTTTGTATGGTATTCAGCAAGTCTTTATAAAAAATGTGCTCAAATATTTGCGGCACATCATTACTATAATCAGTAGTAGGACCAGGATTGGCAGAAAATGGAAACCTTGGTAGAGTGGGTGAAACAACAGTAGTGTTGATATCATGCTACACTCTCACCTGAGACAAATCGGTGTCACGTTCATCTTCACTTTCCTCTTCGTTTGATGACAGTTCAAAAGAATTGCTGCCAGATTCTGACACAGATAGGTCTGTTTCACTAGAGAAATCAAAATCATCTTCACTGTCCATCTTTACATACTTCGAACTCAGCATGAGACAAATCGGAACGTACTGCTTCTGTGTGCTGCAGAAACACCAATGTACTTGTCGTGAACACCCACGTCATATTCCAAGAAATGTGCCGTGTAATGTTAAGGTACAGCAAATGCAGCCTAATGGCCATAGGAGGTACTATGGCAAATATACATGGGATAGTAGGCAAGGAACATGCAGAACTCTGAATCCCGAGTTAACTTGGGATGGTAATTTTGAGCAGACTGGTTAAGCCTAAGATAACTCAGGATAGTACGTTAGGGGTTAATGAAAGGGGTTACTTGCAGTGTGGAATGTACCTGTGTGGATTTCTTACATCAGAGTGACAGGCCATCAACTGAAAATTTTTGTGCTTGTGTGGCAGAGCATAAATAGCAACAATAAAAAAAGCTTCTCTTATAAAACAAGTTGAGTAGACATGTAAGAAAAAGAAATATATCGTTCAATTTTCGCCAATTTGCGATGAACATACTTTTTACGTGGCTACGATATTTTAATTTGATTGACATTAAATGTCTGTAATTACTGTTTCACACGTTATGCAAGTTCAGTAATCGGAAGATTACTAAATGATGTTAACATAGTATTGGCAATGGAAATCAAGAAAAATAATAAGTATCTGTACTTACAATATTCTTAGTGGCTGTCGGGGCTTCATATGTACGTCTTCAAAGAATGTGAACTTTTTTCAATTGTGAAGTTTGGATTAAAATTCATGATATTGTAAAATCTGCACCAGATAAAATTAAACAAGGTGAATTTTTACAATGCAGGTAAAACAATTTTTTTAACATCAACGAAATATGAAACTGAATTAAAACCTTGCTGAATTTTTTTAAAAATGAACTATAATCTCGAAGAGGAAATAATCTTGACTGCGAAGCACCTTGATAACAACGAAATATGAAGACGAATTATAATTTTGCTGAAATTTTAACAACGAACAGTCTTGAAAAAGAAAATAATCAAAAAAATATAAATCTCTCGACTGCGAAGCACCAAACTAGTTTCTGCTAACACTCGTAGCCGTCATCAGTGGTAGGTGCACGGACGAGGTATGCTGCTTAACCCTAATGTATGTTCAGCCCTGTCATGTAGATATTTGAGCATCATGATTTGGGTTCTACTGCGCACATCAATGGTGTCGCCATCTGTAGTTAAACAAAAATAAACAAGTAGCATTTATGTAGAAATATGCACCTGTATTTTTAAGTAATATTTGATGTCACTTGTTTTTTGTTAATGTTTTTCTTCTTGAAATGTTTTCTCTCCTGTTCAATAAGGTACCTCCATGCAAACTGAAGCTCTACTGCACTATTAACGTTACAGTTGTATCTTTTGGTTTTCTCAATGACTACAGCCTCGGAGGTTAGAATCTGAGCATGTGATCTATGCGATGTTAGAATTTTCGTGTTAGTCCAATCAGGAGTTTCATGATTTTTGATACAATGTTGTATTAATGAAGTTTTTTCATCTTTTCTTGTCCAATTCATAATATGTTCATTTAATCTAGTCAATAATCTTCTACGCGTACTTCCGATATATACTTTGTCTTTTTGGTTATCATCCTTAACTGTTGGAATGACATAAACGCCAGATTTATTTAGAATTGATCTATTATTAGTAGTAGTAAGTATGCTTCCTTTGTCAAAAACTGTTTCTGCAATGTTAATATTGTGGTTGTAACATTCTTTTTTTAAATAGTACTAATAGGAGGTAAGTATGGACATTTTCCATAGTATTGCTGTATTTCTTTTTCAATATTATTTTCGGAACGATGTATACTGGCTGTAATGTTGTTATATAAAGATTTGACTAATCCTTTATTATATCCAAATTCTTCTGCAGTTTTCTCAATCCATTTTAGCTCTTTGATCTCAGATTCTTTATTGGATGAGTGTGTCATGGCTCTTTTAATATAAAAGCGGAACGCTGCAGTCTTATATTTCCAAGGGTGTGTAGAATCCTTTGGGAATAATTGCCTGTACATATGACGGCTTCCGGTATACTGAATATTCTGTAATTCCGTTATCATTGTGTATAGATATATCCAAGAAGTTTAGCTGGCCATTAACTTCAATTTCTGTACTAACCTGTATAGATTGATAACAACTGTTAAATTTATTAATGAAGTTATCCATTTCAAGATTGGAGTGCTGCCAAAATAGTAAAATATCATCGACGTATCGGAGATATACATATGGTAAGTATATATTAGAATGATCTAATATACAGTTTTCAATATCTTGCAGAACGACTTCGGCCAGTAGCCCTGAAATTGGGGACCCCATTGGGGCACCATATTGCTGTTTATAAATTATCCCATTAAATGTGAAAAAATTATTATTTGTAACAAATAATAATGCAGATATAATACTGTTTCTGACTTTATCAGTAAGATTTTCATCTTCCAATCTGGAATTAATTAAGTCAATAGCGATATCGGTTGGAGTATTGGGATATAGAGAGATGACATCTAAACTGGCCATTGTGAAATTGGAGGTTTTAATTGTTTTTAACTTGTTGATAACTTCAGTAACATTAGTAATACTGGCTTCATGGCTATTGTAGAATAGTTTGATATAGTTAAATAGTGCCCTCTCCAAGTTAATGGTTGGAGATAAATTCTTATTAACAATAGGCCTAATAGGTTAATCAGTCTTATGCGTTTTTATTTTACCAAAAATATTTGGTGTACAGGCACCTACTGGTGGAATGCATTTGCTTTTAATAATTGTAGGCAAGTCACTGTGATTTTTTATATTAGCCAAGTTCCTAATTATACTGTCAACAGGGTCTTTATTGACGATGATGGCATTCAACTTATTGATTGCTTCTGTCATTTTGTTATTATATTCATCTGTATTTAAGATGACAATCTGCTTAGATTTGTCCGCCATAATACACTTAACTGTAGGGTTGTTTCTCAACTTCATTAGGGCTTCGCGCTCATATGTGATTCTTGTATTTTCATTGGTGTTGTACATGTTGTTGATGGCACGGACCATTTTAAATCTTGTAGGATTTTTATTTGCATTAGGCAATCTTTGGATGACATTCTCAATTTGCGGAATGAGGTATTCCGTTTTTGGCACTTTTTGCCGATGCGCAAACCTTATACCTCTTTCAAGTGCTTTCTTTTGCAGATTTGATAGTTCTAAACATGATTCATTAATATAAAGATTTTGGTTATTAATCTCTACTCTATGTTTTTTCTGGTGCTTGTCATTTATTAGATTTTCAATTTTACGAAAGTGTTTTAGTTTACACTTTCCTTGCTGTCTGTCCAAAATTGCATAAAATTTTATAAACTCAATCTCGATCTTCTTGTCCTTATCTTCATACTGTATACACTGATTGTACAGTTCGTAGTTTTTCACACTTAGTTTATCGATATCTTTGCATTTATTGCGAATTATAGCTCTCAATCTCTTCAGCTCGCATGTTTCGATGATATTACGATCTTTGTAGTTGATAGGGTTAACCCTAATTTGAAGAAATTTCGGCGTAATATCATTATTCTTACAAGTAGTTAGGAAGTTCAGATGTTCAGTTTCTTTGCAAAGTTTCATTCGATTCTTTTTAAAAATACGAATATCTTGCGCAATATATCGTGACAACATATTACTAATGGCTAGAACAAGACAAAGGGCGAAAACAACCTTACTAAGCATATATATTGTATCTCCAGTTATATATGAAATATATTGTTGTTCAATTTTCACCAATTTGCGATGAACATACTTTTTACGTGGCTACGATATTTTAATTTGATTGACATTAAATGTCTGTAATTACTGTTTCACACGTTATGCAAGTTCAGCAATCGGGAGATTGCTAAATGATGTTAACATAGTATTGGCAATTGAAATCAAGAAAAATAATAAGTATCTGTACTTACAATATTCTTAGTGGCTGTCGGGGCTTCATATGTACGTCTTCAAAGAATGTGAACTTTTTTCAATTGTGAAGTTTGGATTAAAATTCATGATATTGTAAAATCTGCACCAGGTAAAATTAAACAAGATGAATTTTTACAATGTAGGTAAAAAAATTTTTTAACATCAACGAAATATGAAACTGAATTAAAACCTTGTTGAATTTTTTTAAAAACGAACTATAATCTCGAAGAGGAAATAATCTTGACTGTGAAGCACCTTGATAACAATGAAATATGAAGACGAATTATAATTTTGCTGAAATTTTAACAACGAACAGTCTTGAAAAAGAAAATAATCCAAAAAATATAAATCTCTCGACTGCGAAGCACCAAACTAGTTTCTGCTAACTATCGTAGCCGTCATCAGTGGTAGGTGCACGTACATTGGAATTATCGCACTCACTCGCTCAGGTATGCTGCTTAACCCTAATGTATGTTCATGTTTTATAACTTTTCACCTCTGTAGCCCCTCAGAAGAAATGTAAAGGCTGAAATAATCCTTTTCATCCCTCCAAATTATCGGAAAGTGATAAAATTAGGGGGGGGCTCCCCGAAAACAGTGGGTGATGGGGGAAAACGGGGGTCATATTCGGATTCAGGAGGTTGTTTTACATAAGAATCAGCAGGAATGGTGTCAGGGCCAATTTTCATGCCGACCAGTGTTATTGGACATCAGCAAGACATCAAAAAAGTAAAATTAAAAGAAGGGCTTGAAACTGAAGAAAAAATGAAAAGGCCTCCATCATCAACAATAACATGATTTACTACCAGGTGTGGTCCCATGTGGTTAACTCAAACCATTACATACCCTCCCTGGTGGTAAAGTTATCACAGGCAAATGTTTCTGGCTAGTTGTCTGAGCTGGTTCCTGGATTGAGTTCCAGATGAGGAATGGTTGATGTATCTGTCCTTTGATGCTGGCTATCTTCGCTCCCTGGCCAGTAGCTCTAAATTAGGGATGGGCGACTACTTATAGCCCCAAGAGTTGCTCATGGTGGTAATTAAACCCCCAAACAGAGAAATGAACAAACCATTACAGAATCATAGTGAAGAAAGGCATGATAAAGAGGGCAGTTTGTCCTGAAATATTAAAACATTTTATTAAAATAAAAAGATTCAAGTGAAAGAAAAAAACCCCATTAAATTTGGACAACTTTTGATTTATCAGTAGAAATATAAAAAATATGACTTGTTGTTTTTCCTTGTTCTTCGGTGCCATTTCTATGGAAAAATTTTTTCTTCATCATTGGTTAATTTCCTATAATTCCTTTGTTAATGTTTGGGATGTTAGAAGGAGCATGGGCATTTTTTAAGGTTTCTGTAATATTAGTAAATCAGTAAATTTGAATTAGTATAAACCATATACAGTTTTAAAAATTAATGAGGGACCTTCAGTTTACTGTGAATTAGAAGGAAAGAATATGTTGTCCCTTGAAATTCTATTCAATGCATTGTTAATTGGTAATGACATATATATGACAGATAGCAGTTACTTTTATGCTTTTAAAATGATAGTATCTTAAAACATACCTGTTGTTCATGCAGTGGCTAGGATATTGTAGTGGGTAATGTATTTGGATTTTGTGAGAAAAAGGGCACAAAAGTAGCCTTCAAATAATGCAAAATCAAATTGTTAAAATGAGTGGGTGAAGGGTGAATAGCTAAAACTGGGATAAAAGCTTTGAGGACTAAAATCAATAAAAAATCAAAAGGATAAAATTCTATGAAACCAGAAACAGTAAAACATCTGAACAAATTAAAAACCCTTAAAAGCACAGAAGAGCTAATCCTCTATGTCTGCATATGCAATTTGGCCTAAAAGTACTTGGCCATCCTTGGTGCTGTTGTTGGTTCACATTGCAGGAATAGTCTCTGTGCTCCTGGTGAGCTTTTGTTGTTGACTTTTCAATGTTGTCAGACATTGAAAAGTCAACAACACATGTTTAGACTGGATTCCAAGGGATAGAAAAATACCCGGAATAAGGCCACATGGGAGATGGGTGGATGAAATTCAAAAACATGCAGAAGTGATATGGAGGAGACTGGCTCAGGACAGACTGTTGTGGAAGAAACTTTGAGAGACCTTCATCCAGCTGTGGATTGATAATGGTTGACGACGATGATGATGATGATATATATACGAGGGGTGTCCTATAAGTATCCGGATTTTTATTCCTATCAATACAAAATCATGTGTATATGATCGTATGTACACACGAAATTATTACAACTACTTTGCGTGAAGTGCCATAAAAGCGGAGTGGCTTGATACTAATCTTAGGTGGTGGTGTCGATCAAAAACAATGGTGGCTATGTTAAATGCTCAGTTCCAGCAGCGAGCAGTAGTGAAATTTTTAACGAAAAAAAGGCGTAAAGGCTGTGTACATTACGAGAAGATTTCGGACGGTGTATGGTGATGAGGCTATATCTCCTTCCAGTGTTTATGAATGGGTTATGAAGTTCAAAGCTGGTAACGAGGGCACAGTCAGGTAGGCCTAACATGGCGGTGACTGATGAAACGATTAAACGGGTTGTTGACTTGTTTAAAGGTGACAGATGCATTTGTGTTCGGGATATTGCCATGGAATTGGATACCAGTAAAGATTCTGTTAGATGAATTATTCATAAACATCTCAACTGTAGGAATATCTGTGCCAGATGGGTACTCCAAATGCTTACAGCTGTGCATAAACGCCAAAGGCTAGACATTTGCATTGAATTGGTACAGCACTATGGTGAGGAGGGTGATGCATTTCTGGGATGCATAATCACAGGCGATGAAACGTTAATTCATCAGCTCAAACCGGAGACAAAATGGCAAAGGGTGCAATGGCGTCATCCAAATTCGCCCCCATCAAATAAGTTCAAAGTTAGTTCGTTGGCATCCAAGGTCATGGCTGCTGTCTTCTGGGACAAACACAGTATCCTTCTGGTTGAGTACTTGGCAAAAAATGAAACAATAAATGTGAAGGCCTATGTGGAAACGCTGAGAAAACTTGCACAGCGTATCCGAACCAAACGCCAAACATTAAAAAACAATCAAGTGTTGCTTCAGTATGATAATGCTCGCCCACATATTGCTAAGCCAGTGAAAGTAGAAATCACAAAACAGAGGTGAAATGTCTTCTGCACCCGGTTGCTTACAGTCTGGACTGGGCACCTTCTGATTTTCATGTTTTTGGTCCCATGAAAGATAGTCTTCATGGCCACCACTATGAGAGCATAGATGATCTGTGAGCGGCTGTCTGTCAATGGATTTGCAACACCCCTGCTGATTTCTTCACTACTGGAATGAATTGACTTGTTGATTGGTGAAGGAAATGCGTTGTGCTGAACGGAGGATACGTGGAAAAGCGACTTTGACTGTTTATTCCACTGCATTACATATGTGAGTATCATATTTATGCATCCTGTATTTTTATTTCTCTCCTGTAATTGATAGGAATAAAAATCCAGATACTTATCAGACACTCCTCGTAGATGTGGGTGAATCGGTGTTACAATTGTAATTAGTTTTCTGAATCATTATTGCCTTGGCAAAAATTATTTGTTCCTGTTTTTGGTGGGAGCTTAATATTTTTGCAGTTGGAAATAGTATTATTGTCCAGACAATATATATTCAATCATTGATGAATTAGCTTTTCTTTACTCCAATCTCACTGGAATTCATTTAAATTAGTTTTCAAGTTTCTGTTTGTACTTTTTATGTACATTATAAATTCATTTTCATGTTGCTGATTTTTAATGGGAATTTTATGTACTCTTGCTTTTTTAATATATTAATTTACCATGTTCTTTTTCCTGAGCAGTTATTTAGGATATATCCTGTAGCTTTGCTTTGAATGCTAAATTATAGTTTAAGCATTCCTTTTTCAAAGTTCCAATGTCAGGTTTGTGATGTGGGACACAACCACAACATTTCATACTTATTTTTTCGTGTCACAAACTTTTGCATGATTTTTAGAGTTTATATTTTGATAAGTGACTGTTGTTAGATGATCTATAATTTTAGGGCTGTAGCCAAATTTCACAGCAAGATTTTTTTATCCAATATAATTCTTTATGTAAGGCTGGTTTGTTTTATGAATGTGTAAAATCTGCAAAAAGTAGAAGGCTACTGTGGGGAAAAAGAACATCCATTCTTACATAAACCAGGCTAGCTAGCATTGTTGAGACTGGTAGGATTTAACATGTCTCTGTTTGCATGGATAAATGAATGAAAAAAAAAAGGTAAGCTATGACGGTGTATGTGTTGCATGCAGTCTGGTATGGATTAGCAATGTTTTCCAAAAAGGATTTGGTTTGCTGATATCTTTAGAAAAATAGATATTTTGAAATTTTATTGCTTTATTTATTTAATTTTGTTAGTGATGCATGTTTTGATATTTTATTTTTGAGTATTGATGACAAAGCTAAATATTATAAATTTTTGTGTTTATGTTTTTATATTTTATTTGTTGCCTTTGTGAAATTTTTTGATAATTCAATTAATTGTTCTTCCAGTAAAGGAAAATAAATTGTTTTAATTGTGCTGTTCATGTTTTTGCCTTTCTCGATAGGCTATAGAAATTGCCAAACAAGATAAATTATTAGACACTGGTAAAAAACGTGACAGAAGGTCAAAGGTAAATTCTCTGCTTTTGTGTTTTTATCTGTTTGTTTGTTGCTTGTACTCATCTGAGTGTTTTTGAGTTCTCATTCTTACTCCTTTTTATTTATACTTCCTCATGTTTTCTGTTTCTTTCAGCTTATACAGAGATCAAAATAGCATTTTATCACTTGTTTGGGAAGGGACATATAACCAACTAGGCATTATTTGTTTTGTCATGTGTCATTTAAGTGTTATTTGCATTTTTGAACTTCCCTTTTTGTTGGTAAAGTTCGATTAACACTTACCGCACGTGGGGCTTGGCTTTCAATTCTTATTTCCGTTATGTGGATGCGGCAGGGGGTTTTTTCATTTAGTCGCGGGTCCACTTCATTTTTTTTTTTTTCCGTTGGTATTTATCTGGCCTCGTCACTAAATGAGTTTTTTTCCTTTGCTGCCTCCTCATTTACTTCAATAAATTTTCATAACCCGAGTACTTTCGGTAATAATCCATAACCGTCATCTAGGGGACGTTTTGCTCCGACTAGCACGGACCGTGTCAGCTGGGCATTTCGGTGGTTCTCGCGGGCTGCTTCTGTCATCGGCTATCGCTTCTTCTTGGGCGTTGTGGCACCATCTCTTGTTGGTCACTGATCTCATTTTTCTAACTTTTTCATTTTTCTTTGCTCAATTTTAATTAAATTTCTCCAGCTGTTTCTCAAAATATTAGGGTCATTATGGTTGCAAACTTGAAAAACCCCCATGCCGCATCCACATAACGGAAATAAGAATTGAAAGCCAAGCCCCACGTGCGGTAAGTGTTAATCGAACTTTACCAACAAAAAGGAAGTTCAAAAATGCAAATGCATTAATGCACGTTAAAAAATAACCTCCAATATCGGAAGTAAATTGAAACTTTTAAGTGTTATTGTTTGACCATAACTGGTACTTCTGAAAATTGATTAACATGTAGTATACAAAGAAAGGCATTAATGACATTAAATTTAATTTAGTTAGAATGGTAAGAGGGGGTCATTCAGAACTTTGTTAGTATTGGTAGGTTTTTCATACAATTTTTCCTCCTGAAGTCAAATGGGTTAAAGTACAGGAAGTTCAGGTTATTATCTTGCTGAAAATCTAAAGTGAATTTCAGAGAATCATCTAGCCTGTTAAACAGGTTGAGGATATTTTCTGGGGGAGCTTCATCATTGCTGTCAACTATTATGAGAATGTCATCCATATATTTCATGTACAGACAGAATAATGTAGTTGTAGCAGGACTACTTTATCTTCTAGTTTTCCCAAATAATAGGTTGCCACAAAGGAAGCCAAAAGAGAACCCATTGCTAAGCCTGAGGTCTGTAGAATTTGTTCTTAAACTGGAAGAAGTTATGTTTAAATATAAACAAAAGCAGTTCATAAAGTTCAGTGAGTTTTTCTTTGTGTCCAAGGGAAACTATTTTGTCTGCCAAATCTTCCAGGAGGAGATCTAGACTGATGTTGGTGTACAGACAGACTACATCTAGACTTGCTAGAATAAGTTGCTCTGTAACTGGGAGAACTTCCAATAAACTGACCAGTTCTTTTGAATTTTTTTTAATGTGGCTGGGTTGGGAAAAGGTTTTCTTAAGTGATCAAGGAAGTAGTAATAGCGGTTTAAAAGAAAAGAATGTTTGGTGTTTACAAAAAAAAAAAAAAAAAAAAAAAAAACAGTTGGTTCCGAATAATTGCGACACATCGGGGCTTAGAACACTTTGGCCCAATTAAGCGACTGCGCTAGTTATGTGAAGCTTTATTTCAGAGAGCTAATTTGTGATGTTCTGCAAGAATTGTCCCAAATAAATGGAATCTGCAATTAAACCCAATTAACCAGAATCTGCTGTAGCTGGTTTTCTCTCCTCAGTGACATGATTAATTTTGAGAAATTTCTTATAATTAGGTCCACTGGGTTTTGTTTGATGTCTTCGTATTTTCACATTTTCCTTTTTCTAATAAAACTATGGCTCTGCTTTTATCAATCAGCATCACAATATTCGAATGTCTTCTGTCACTCGTATAACAATATCTGGAAATTCTTTCAGAGATAGACACATTTGTGAGTGAACAAGTTATGGAATACCATTGTTTGCTTTGGCTTGCTTCAACATGTGCTGTTCGTGCTGTGGTTATTTAGTTTAATGTTTTCTTGTTTTTTTCCTTTAGTTCTGATGTGTAGCCATTTTCCAGCTTCTGAAAAGGAGACTGGCCATCTCGTTTTCAGAAAGGAAAACAGGCTCCCATCACACATCTTAATTCCCTTCGGAAAAAGATAAAGAAAAAAAAAAAAGAAAGAAAGAAAAAGAAAAGAATGATGCGCAGTTCTTTTTTTTTTTTTTTGCCATCGATGCCCGGAAGTTGTTAATAAGGAACTTGAATTAATTTTCTCCATCTTCAGAATTTTTCAGTTCATTTCCCCTTTCCCCGGTAAGTCAAGGAAAAAGTTATGAAATTCTTTAGTTTCCATTCTAACTTCAAATTCTCTTCCTCCCCCCTTTCCCTATCCTTTCCTCAACTTCTTTATAGAGTGTTAGAATATTGTTGTTAGGTGTGTGTATGTTGAATGAAGTGTGGGAATGTTTTGTACTTGTATGTTCTTTGGTTTGTTGTTCTGGGAGCGACATTTTTTTTTTTTTGGTGTGCCGAGATTAAAAACTTTAGATGTGATTCCTTGGATAATGTTGTAAATATTGTCAAGATTAGCGGAGAGTAGTGTTTATTTATTTGTTTCATTCAAAGAAGAAATTGCTTACAATAAAGGTTCGAGAGCTGCTGTTCTGATTGATGAGAAAAAAATCATTTTGTCTTTCTGTTGTTGTTGTCAACTTTGTTTCACAGTAATATTCATATGCATATCTTTATTTTTTGTTTCCTTCTTTCTGTGCTCCACGCAAAATGAGCTCAGTGTGTGCTTCAAGGAGAGGCAATTTTTATTACTAAGTATGAGGGTGTAAATTAAAGTTCGAGGTGTGTAATGGTGTTAACTTGTTGAGCAGGGAAGTTATTTTTAAAATATAAAAGCAAACAATTTCAGAATTTTTTTTTGCCTCTGTTCCGATCTATTTCCACTTGAAATGCTGGCTTTGTAAGATGATAATATTTTCATCTATCTTCTGGTGTATATATTTTAAAATTGTAAAGTATGTAAGAGCAGCTAGGCTCAATGCCAAAATCGAGAGGAAGGAAAAGTTTGTTGTTGAATAATTACACATTTTTTTTTTCTTTCCCTTTCTCCTCTTCACTCAAGGATCATTTTTAGGGAGAAAGTTCTGCCTCAAAATTCTATTTTTAGCGCAACTTTGGCTAGCGGGGTTACTTTGGGTAAAAAGGTCAAAGCAACGTATTTCGCTGACTTTGGGGGTTCTCAGAATTTTGGTGCGTGAGGTCAAGCACAAGTTATGTAATCTTTTATTGGTCAGGCCGTTGTTGCTGAGGTGTACTCCAGAGTTTTTGAGAGAGTTGTAAGACCCAGAGCACAGGAATCGAGCATGTTTATCAGAGTTTATGAGACCCAGAGCACAGGAATCGAACATGTGACTCTGTAGGAGCGTTCATTTTTTTTTTTTTACTAGGTCAGGCACTCTCTCGTCGAACCTCCTACATCTCAGACATTTAACTTTTCTGCTGCCTGATGCTATCTGAACCAGAAGCCTGCCCTCCAACCGCTTGGACAAAAGGTTTTCCCAGCTAAGCCTTGCCGTCTTGTCCTAGGGAGAGATAGACAAGGTAAAATTGTGTAGTAACTTATCGCCAGATATCCCAAATAGTATTCAGTGAACTGGATATACTGGCTGACTGCCCACTATCTGCCAAATTCGTCATGCAGCTCTCGCGAGTTTATTTTTTCAAAGGAGAGGAATTATCTGCCTTGCTGGCTTCGTGGCACAAATCACCTGGTGCCCCCCGACGATATGATAAGGATCCAACTTCGGCGCCTCCAGTAAAAGAAAAAAAAAAAAAAAACTTCACCTATTGGATGTGTCTCTCTCTCTCTCAAGGATACCCGCCATCTATGGCCGACAGCTGAGTCTAACCTAAGTGACCTTTCACCGAGATGTGCCTTTGAATGAACTGTGCCTAAAAGGGACTTATCCTTCCAGCGGTAAAGAAAAACAAAAGGTACGAAAGATCGATGACAGCGACTAAGATTCAAGGTAACTCCTTTCCTTTTTGTTTTGACGAACTTTCAACGTGGAAATTTGACGAACTTTCAACGTGGGATGATTGTAGGATCTTAGAGCCATGGAGTGAGTATCACCGAAACCACTGCATTCGTGAAATGTTGCAGAGCATCTGTTGTTAAAGTGTTTAAAGACTGGACTGTCAGCCAAAAAACTGGGTCCCTACGTGCAACGTGTGGTCGTCATCGACTAGTGACTGCTCAGGCGGAACGGAGAGTGTCCAGACTGGTAAAAGACAACAGAAGGGCAACAGTGCAGCAAATTACAGACCATCTTAATCAAGGATCCCCTCAAATGATCTCTGCACGTACTGTTCGCCGTACACTGCATCGGATGGAATATGGCAGCTGAACGCCTGTTCGAACACCTTTACTGTCTGCAGTTAACAAGAGAAAACGTCTCCAGTTCGCACAGGAGCACAAGGATTGGACAGTCGATAATTGGAAACAAATTATGTAGTCCGATGAATCATGTTTTCAGTTGCAGAGTGAAAACATGATTCATCGGACCAAATGCCGAGTGAGAATTTGGCGGAAATAGCACGAAAGCATGGACCCAAATGCATTGCTACAACCCTTCAAGCTGGTGGAGGCAACGTTATGGTTTGGGGAATGTTTTCTTAGCATGCTTTGGGCCCTTTAATTCGTGTTGATCAATGTCTGACTGGCACATCATATCTAAACATCATTGCGGACCAAGTGCATCCTGTCATGTGGATGGTTTATCCCAATGGCGATGGCTACTTTCAACAAGATAATACGTCCTGCCATAGTGCTCGTATTGCACAGGATTGGTTTCAGGAACATGCTGGGGAGTTTACTTTGCTTAGGTGGCCCCACAATCTCCAGATCTCAACCCCATTGAGAATTTGTGGGATGAAGTTGAACGAGCCATCAGACAGCTGGATCCACAACCCTGCAATCTCACACTCCTGGAAAGTGCTATTCATCAAGCATGGTCTCAGATTCCATAAACCACCTTATCAACATCTCGTGGAGTCCATGCCTCGAAGAATCGACACAGTATTAAAGGCAAAAGTTGGCCCAATGAAGTACTGAGGGTGGTCATAATAAAGTGGCCACTCAGTGTATATATATATATAAATGTGAAAGTGTGTACATATTTAATCAAGAAATGGGAAATGATAGTGTAGTGTCAATATGTAGTATATTAGTGTAACTTACCTTGTGCTTTGAATCCCAATGCTATATGAAATTGTCAGTTAAGCCTGAAGTGTACCTAGAAGGTTTTTTTTTTTTTTTTTGCCTCAAAGGGGGTAAATTGTGGCCAGCCGAGAAGAAATATTTTGGTTTATCCACTCACTTCTTTCATTTTTTTTTTTTTTTATTGTTGCTTAGTAGAAGTCAGACATGGTCAAGGAACATTATAATTTTTTTTTTGGTGTTACAAGTTCAAGCAGTTTTTTTTTTCGGGGTAAGGCATTTCTTTGAAATTTTTACTCCAAGAAGAAAAAAAGAGAAAAATAATAAATAAATAAATATTTTGGTTTTGCTTATCAGCACTGGTTTGTTCTTATATTCTTGTTTTGCCAAAGATGTAGAAGTGATGTTTATGTGTGCACTCAAAAATTCGGATTTTTTTTTTTTTTGCTAACATAGGAAAATTTGTTCTACCAAATTATAATTTCAGTAACATCTGGTGATTTTGACAATATTGTTTTGGCATTTGTGTATGTGTACAATTTTCACATAGCATTATACTTATCAGCAGTACATTTGTGAAAAGCCAATGTAAAATGGTTGGAAAAGAATTATGAGTGTTATTTGTTTAGTAAACTGTAATCTAAATATACATAATATCTAAGGTATTATGTATATTTGGTCTAAATTACATATTTCGTAAAACTGTAATCTGGTTAGGCTGAAAGTTGAAGTACACAGTCATATGTGATTCACCAATAAGGGCTGATATTTTTCAATTAGCCTAGCCTGAGGGTGGAATTGTTCCTGGTTTTATTGTAGCATAATTGCTGTGTCCTGAGATCACCACCAGAATTAGTTTATACGAGTACAATGTTACTTTGATTATCTAGTGTTACACATTTCATATACATGTAACAGAAATACCCTTTTGACACTTTCAGGCTGTCAACTCTGCAAACACAAACAATGCAAACAGTCAATAATTATTGTTGAACTTTAAGCTCACTATTGAAGAAGTTTATTTATGGTGTTTATGCATAACAATGTCATAACGTGTTGCCAATTTCATCCACCCATCACCCAAATTTAAAAACAGCAAAAATTATCTTTCATCGAACCACTTGTAAAACAGCATTAAATCATTTGGTGCCGTTCTTTCAGGATACTTGTTCTAAGAAAATCAACCCTTACTGCCACACATTTATTTTATGCATAATTTGTTTGTGAAAGCTGAAATTATTAGGAACAGAGGTGAAATAGTGACTTAATTGTATAGGTACTTGCTACTTGAGAAATTTTAAGGTTCTCTTGCATTGTGATAAATTGTGTACAGTAGTGTTTGCAATTTAGTACTTCTCGAAACTACATATGCTTAAAAAGTAGAATTTGAGGGGGGAAAAAAAAAAGAGAATGAAGGTTTTCTTTAGCTATAACTATAGTAGTGAGTGCATAATAACCTCAGGGACTGTTTTCACTGCAAATTTTAGTTAAATACTGTGTAGTGCTAGTTTTGTTACAAATATAGTTAAGTGAGGTATTAAGCACACTGAGCTCATAAATTTGAGGATTTTTACTTGAGGGTTTGTTTACGCATATTATAGTTCTTTGAGTTCCTACGTATCTTGTCTTTCGAATATTTTGAGTGATATTTTTACAAATATTGTGATATTTTCATTTGTTTACATTGTGTTCACATTGAGTAAGTTGAGTTACACTGGTTAGCTGCTGCAATTTGAGGAAACCTTTAGTCAATGTAGTGTTGATATAATTCTTGGTTCAGGTTAGGGTAGCATTTTCTTGATGAATGTAGCTTTTGGATAATTAACTGAGCTTGAATAATTTGTGCTTGAAATTTTTGTGCACTTATAGTGTTAGTTAGGATTGATTTAAATTCTAGTGTTAGTGAATATTTTAGATGACAAATGTTAGTGTTTCATTTAATATTTGAATAGTGCTAGTGTGAATTTTAAGATAGTTAAGTGTCATTATTTTGGTATTGAAGCATCATGGCTCCTCCCGGTCAATCAGGAAGTGGTGAAAATCAGCAAGAAGGGACAGATAGTGTACAGACAGAAAGTGCTATGGATTTGATGAGTCTAAATATGAATATCACTACTCTTATGGGGCTAGTGTCACAGTTCTCAGGTACCTGAGATAGTGTACCAGTAGCAGAGTTTTTTTGACAGTTTAGAGGAAACTGCTCACCTCAGTAGTTAAGGTGATGAGCAGAAACTTTTAGTAGTAAAGAGGAAGTGTACTGGAGAGGCTGGTCAGTTCATCAGTGACTTTGCTGTAAGAGAAAAGAGTTTGACCTACCAGAAGCTGAAGGATGCCCTGTTTGACAGATTCTCAGTTACAGACTCCCTTGCTGTTAAGATGGGCAAATTTAATTCCTGCAAACAGGCACCAGGTGAATCAGTCAAGCAATTTTCTGCATTACTTGAAGTGTTAGCCTGTGGGTATTTAAGAGACAAGGATGATTCTCCAGGAGTCAGAGCTGTTAGGGATATGAGCATGCTTCGGCAGTCCTTAGCAGGACTTAACCCTAAGCTAAGAAGACATGTCCTCTCACATGACCCTCAGAATTTCAAGCAGGCCAGGGAAAAGGTCATCCTTGAGGAGACAAACGAAACCTACATGCCACCTGCTCAAAGGGTGTGTCATTTGTAGGGGTGCAGCCTGAAACACAGAAACAGAAAGCAGGAGTAGGGACAAAGAAGTCTTCTCAGCCTTTGTCACCCAGATAAATGATCTTCAAGAGAAGTTCAGAAACATGCAGCTAGAGAGAGAAAGCAGGTCAAATACTCCTCCACGTAGGGATTCCAGGTCACAATATTCTCCTGCAGGTTGAGAAAGTCCTCCCAGCCGAGAATACAGGTACACGTCAAGTAGAGACAGCTACAGGGACCGAAATGGCCATAGAGATAGGGATAGCTATGGAAGCAGGGATAGCTTCAGTGACTCCAGGAGTAATCCTAGGTGTGAGTACAGTACAGACAGAAATAGGTCAGCCAGTTGTAATCCTAGAGACAAGTCCACAGTGACTTGCTACAGGCACAGAGGAATGGGTCATTATGCCAATGAGTGCAGGGATACTGGTTATCAGTCCAATCCAAGAGGTCATCAGCCGTCGAGAAGTTCAGACAGGGGCAGGCAACACCACCATCATAAGTCTCAGTCGAGGTACCGACCTCAGTCGTCTGAGGCAAGCAATAGAAATGACAGGGCTTTAAACTAGTATCTGGGAAAAGCAATGTGGAGTCGGTTTCCACAAAAACCCCTCTTGCTATGGAGGCTCCAATAGAATCTTGTCAGGCTGAACATGAGAAATTCTCCATGCCTGTGGTGAAAGGAACAGTTAGCAGGAAAGTACTCAGGTTGTTCGGTGGACACGGGCATCTATTAGTCTTATTTCAGAAAAATGTTTGGATTCCTTACCCGGTTGTAAAAAATTGGTTTTGGACAGCCCCAAATTGTCGTGAAAGGTCTGTCAGGGGAAACCCTTCCTATCAGCTCATGTGTTGAGTTGGAATTCCAAATTGATAGTGGAAATTTAGGCACAACATTTTTGTCACAAAAACTATACTATCACCAGCATATGACACAATAGTCGTTTTTTACTTACTTAAGGCCCAAGGATTTGTTTTTAGAGCTTTGGCATCTTGTGGCGAGAAACTTCACTCTCGGCCATTGGGCCAGTTTTGGAAAAGGAGCAAGCCATTGAATTGGTTAAGGAATTTTCCCAAATTCAGAGCCAGGGCTTGAACCCAGTCCAGATAGGAAGGGAAGACAAGATCAGACACAGTAGTGAGTTTACCGTTGGAGTTCCAGTGCCCTCGGCAGAGGAATCTGTCATTTCCAAATGTAAACAAACACACACCCTTGGTCGGGAAGTAAGAAAAGGTCCTATCAGTCTACAAACACACCCCAGTCCTAAAGTTTCTTCACCTGTTACCTCTTGTTGTCCCATGCCAACCTTATTTGGGAAGTTGGCCAATAAGGAAATTCTTCCGCCCAAGTCAGAAAAGTTAGTCAAAATTCATATTCCAGGGTGTGGAAAATTAGGAGAGTTCATGCTGCTGCAGCCACCCAATAGTTTTAAAAGAGAATCTGTGTGGGTTGCTAGGTCTGTAAATAGCACTCAGGATGAGGTCACTTTAGTTAAGGTTATTAATACCTCCACCTTACCCATTCATGTAAACAAGTACACCAAGCTCGTTTCGGCTCAGCCAGTTCAGGTCACCTCAGTTTCTTCAGTTGAGGCTCAACTGGAGGACTGTTTTTCATGGGAGAGTGATTTCGATTTATCCCACTCCCTTGGCAGCAGGAGAAAATGTTGACATTTTTGTCCAAGTATTAAGGAGTATTTGCAAAAGATGTTTCAGAATTAGGAGAGTGTGATACACTCCTCCACCAGGTTATCCTTACGGATGACATACCTGTTCGTCAGAGAGCCTACCGAACCCCTTATGCCATTAGGAATGAGTTGGACAGGCAGATCAATGAACTTCTTAATGCTGCATAATTAGGCCTAGCCGCTCCTATTTGCTGGTAAAAAAAAATCAGATGGCAGTTTTTGGTTATGTACAGACTTTCGACGGTTAAATGCCAAGACTGTACCAGATTCTTTCCCTGTTTCTAATTTGGTAGAGATGGTGGACTCTTTGGCAGGTGCCACTTTCTTCAGCTCTCTGGATTTGACCAGTGGGTTATTCCAGATGAAGCTTCATCCAGATGATGTCCACAGCTTTCGTTACCAACCCAGGGTTATACGAATGGTTGAGGGTACCTTTCGGCATGAGGAATAGCCCGAACAGTTTGCAGAGGCTCATGGAAATTGTTCTTTCAGGCCTAAAACCTCTCCAAATAGGTATTTACTTAGATGAGATTGTAGTTGCTAGTAAGACCTTTGATGAACACTTAGAAAAGCTGGAAATGGTCTTTGACCGCCTGCAGCAGCATAACTTAAAGCTGAAACTTAGCAAGTGTCATTTCCTGAAATCATCTATCAGGTATCCAGGCTTTGTTGTGAATAGAGATGGTGTCACCCCAGATCCCAGAAATCTGGAAGCAGTTAGGAATTTTAGGATTCCAAGCTCAGTCAAGCAAGTTAGAGCATTCCTTGGACTCACTGGGTTTTATCGACGTTTTATAGAGAACTATGCATATGTTGCACTCCCTCTTACCAATCTTATTAGGAAAGATAAGAAATTTCAATGGAATCCTGAAGCTCAGCAAGCATTTGAGGATCTACAGTAGGCCTTATTGAAAGCCTCATGTTTGAAGCTTCCAAATTTTGAGCAAGAGTTTATTTTATCTTGTGATGCCTCAAAGTATGCTATTGGTGCTGCCCTGCAGCAAAAAGTAGAGGGAAAATTACAGCCAGTTGCATATGTCAGCAGAAAATTGAAAGGGGTAGAATTGAATTATTCTGTGGTAGAGAAGGAGATGCTTAGTGTAGTCTTGCAGTTAACTATTGTAGGCAATATCTGTATGCAAGGCATTTCACAGTTATTACTGACCATGCTAGCCTTTCTTATGCATTCAAGTTGAGGGACCCTCCTCCAGAATTGCTAGATGGTGCATGTCCTTGCAACAGTTCGACTACACTATCATTCATAAACCAGGGAAATCCAATGTTGTTGCTGATTGCTTGTCTAGGAATGTGCAGACCACTTAGGTGGTGGAACAATCGGTTGATTCTCAGTTTGAGCGTATCAGGTTTAAGGACTTGGAGAGATAAGAGATGGGCAGGAATTATAGAGATTTTAGAAGGCAAGAACACACCAGGGAAAAAGATTTCTGATGAATTTTATTTACAAGATGGATTATTATGGCACTATTCAGTTTCTCAGTCAGGAGACACTAGAAGTCAGCCCCGTAAACAGTTGGTTATACCAGACAGCATGATTGAAGAAATTTTGGCACAATGTCATGATTCGGTAACCGTGGCGCATCATGGATTCCAAAAGACTGTTGAGAGTTAGATCACAATTCTATTTTCACAACATGTATCCTTTGGTAAAGCAATATGTGGATAATTGTCACTCCTGTTGGAGCAAGCGTGCTTACAAGCCAAACAAGAAGGGTCCTCTGGTCAGAACAGAGCTACCAAGCCGGCCCTTCGAGAAGATAGCAATGGATATAGTGGGCCCACTGGTAACCACTACCACAGGAAACAGGTTTATCCTGGTTATTGCATATTATTTTACTCATTGGCCCGAGGCTTATGCACTACCAGACACCAAGGCCGAAACTATAGCCAAGGTACTTGTTGAAGATTTTATAGCTTCTCATGGTGTTCCCTCAAAGATATTGACAGATAGAGGGTCTAACTTTCTCTCCAAGGTAATGAGGCTGGTATACAAGAGATTGGGAATTAAGAAGCTAAACACAACTAGTTATGATGCTAGCAGTAGTGGACTCTTCGAGAAGCTAAACCACTCACTGGTCAAGGCAATAAGCCACCTAATATCAGAAAGCCAAGAAGATTGGGATCAGTGCTTGAAACTAGCACTCCTTGCATTCAAAAGCTCCATGCATTCTAGTACAGGTGAGACTCCTGCATACCTAACGTATGGCAGAGACCTGGTGCTGCCATATCGCTTGATTGGAAATCCAACGGTGCAGACATATGCTTCTCACCAAGAGTATTGTGATGAAATGACAAACTGTCTGAATCAAGCTTTCAGTGCAGTACAACAGAATTTGGAACTGTCAGCAGAACTACAACAAAGGCAGCAAGCCAAGACTGCTGTGGATAAAAACACAGGACTGAATGATAAGGTTTACGTATGCACGCCATTAGTTAAGCCCGGCCGGAACAAGAAGCTGAGCAATCTGTGTTCGGGACCATACAGAGTCCTCCAGTCAATTATGAAATCACTTTCATTCCAGATCTGCGGAAGAAGGAATTGGTACATATGGACAGACTGACGAAGATACGTGACAGACCGATATTTCCATGCGACAGTGACAATACAAACGAAAATAATTCTACTGACAGTGAAGAAAGACATTCAGATGTGGCCTCCAATGTTGGTAAACAAACGTCTGTAAAGGAAGTTGACATCAACCTGCCATTACCATGGTGACATACTTGGGTATGATCTCAGCCAGGACAAGCAGCTCGCTCCTCCCACGTGACCCCTCCAAGCCAAGCTCAAACCAGTGCCGCAAGTGCACCTAGCCAATCAGGAAGAACGCGAACACGTGCTATCCACAATCAGCGACGACATTATGTGCCTACACAAACTATGTATCGCACCTTCCTGCATGATGTATGCTGCAGCATACATCATGCAGGAAGGTGCGATTCAACCAAGGGAAGGAATGTTGATTTTCACTGGGGTGGGGAGACCTGTTTGATGGGCACTTCCCTGAACAAAAGCTTAAGAACATGAACAATGCAAAAGCCTGCCCCAGAATGATTCCATTAGCAGTGACCCATTCCAAACAATACTGGCGGGACGGAAAGACAAATTCTGTTCCACTCTTCTTGGTCAATCTGGCATGCGATACAGATGTTTCTTGGCTCTGTGCTCCTAAGTTTTGCTTTGATTTTAATTTTAATTTTTTTTTTTTTATTGACTGATAGTGGAAGTTGAAGGCTTTGGCTGGAAATGCTTTCTCACTAATAAGCGCTGTAGCATTATCATCTGATGTTAACAATGGGTAATTAATTTAATATTTGGGTGAAGATAAAATCTTCACAAACACAAAAGAAAAAAGAAGGGAGAGCTTTCCCATTCATATAAAAGCGAAGCTCAATGCGAAGGCTCAGTGTGCAGTAAATGAAAGTAGGTCAAACCACTTGAAAGAAAAAAAGCGAGAAAGCAGAGACACCGCTGTTTCGAAGTGTTGGCGGGGAGATCTGTGAAAACGTGCGAGGCAGCTGGTAAAGGGGAGCGTAAAGCAGCTTCATTCTAATAAAAACATCTGTAGATGAGGAAAAAAAAGCATAACAAACATAGAAGGAACATATTATTAAAGAAAACATTAATCGAAAGCATTACAAGCGATAATTTACAAGTTAATTACTTCTAAGACGGATTCTATTGCGGTGAACAGAGAACCATCCTGTAGCAGACATCCACATTGAATGGAATTTAGACAATTGTGCAGTTTTATGAACAATGCAATTTTCTAACGGGAGTCTTAAAATTAACTGTGTTTTATATTGATTACATAAATGGTTTTGAGCATTTAATAAAGGCAAACAAATAACATCATTAGCATGATTAATAAAAAATGTATAAATAAAAGCTTTTGCCAGTATGAAAAAATAAGTGCATAAAGCAGATCGACACTGAGTTGCAGAATTAGCCTTTGAAGTATACATATAATCACGTTGGGTATGAGTTAATTCATGAAAATAAGGAAGATAATTTAGTTTTCTGAGCAGCACCACGACTTCACAGGTGCGGCCCTGACGGCAACTTTAGCTTCCAAGATCGCAAAATTTCTTACCTGCGGCCCTTACACTGATGTGGCTCTTAGTCTGAAAATTACGGTACTTTCTGTAGTTTGTTAACATTTTGTCTCTCTCCATGTGTTTAGTTGTGACTGCTTCTGTGTGTTTGGGTGTCCGAGTGTGGCATGGGTGTGTTCTGACTTGCTTGCTCGTCTTTTTCTCAGGACGGATGTGATGATGTGTCGCCATTTTTCAGCTTCTGAAAGGAGACTGGCCATCTCATTTTCAGAAAAGAAAATAGGCTCCCATCACGCATCTGAATTCCCTTCGGGAAAAGATAAAAAGAAAAGTAAAAAAGAATGATGTGTAATTCTTTCTTTATTATACCATCGACACCCGGAAGTTGTTGGTAAGGAACTTGAATTAATTTTCTCCATCTTCAGATTTTTTCAGTTCATTTCCACAGAAAGTCAAGAAAAAAGTTATGAAATTCTTTAGTTTCCATTTTGACTTCGAATTCTCTTTTTTCCCCCTACCCTATCCTTTCCTCAACTTCTTTATAGAGTGTTAGAATATTGTTGTTAGGTGTGTGTATGTTGAGTGAAGTGTGGGAATGTTATGTACTTGTATGTTCTTTGGATTGTTGTTCTGGGAGCAAAATTTTTTTTTTTTTGGTGTGCCGAGATTAAAAACTTTAGATGTGATTCCTTGGATAATGTTGTAAATATTGTCAAGATTAGTGGAGAGTTGTGTTTATTTATTTGTTTCATTCAAAGAAGAAATTGCTTACAATAAAGGTTCGAGAGCTGCTGTTCTGATTGACGAGAAAAAAAATCATTTTGTCTTTCTGTTGTTGTTGTCAACTTTGTTTCACGGTAATATTCATATGCATATCTTTATTTTTTCCCCCTTCTTTCTGTACTCCACGCAAAATGAGCTCAGCGTGTGCTTCAAGGAGAGGCAATTTTTATTATTAAGTATGAGGGTGTAAATTAAAGTGCGAGGTGTGTATTGGTGTTAACTTGTTAAGCAGGGAAGTTACTTTTAAAATATAAAAGCAAATAATTTCAGAAATTTTTTTTTGCCTCTGTTCCGATCCATTTCCACTTGAAATCAAGCTGGCTTTGTAAGATGATAATATTTTCATCTATCTTCCTGTGTATGTATTTTAAAATTGCAAAGTATGTAAGACTAGCGAGGCTCAATGCCAAAGTCAAGAGGAAGGAAAAGTTTGTTGTTGAATAATACGCCATTTATTTCTCCCCCCTTTCTCCTCTTCGCTCAAGAATCATTTTTAGGGAGAAAGTTCATCCTCAAAATTCTATTTGTAGCGCAACTTCATCTAGCGAGGTCACTTTGGGTGAAAAGGTCAAAGCAACATATTTTGCTGACCTTGGGGGATCTCAGAATTGTGGTTTGTGAGGTCAAGCGCTAGTTAGGTAATCTTTTATTGGTCAGGCCGTTGTTGCTGAGGTGTAATGTGCTCAATCAGAGTTTGCGAGACCCAGAGCCCAGGAATCGAGCATGTGACCCTGCTGGAGCATTCAGTTTTTTACTACAGTAGGTGAGGCACTCCCTCGTCGAACCTCCTATATCTCGGACATTTTCCTTTTCTGCTGCCTGGTGCTATCTGAACCAGAAGCCAGCCCTCCAACCGTCCACTTGGACAAAAGGTTTTCCTGGCTAAGCCTTGCTGTCTTGTCCTAGGGAGAGAGAGAGACAAGGGAAAATCGTGTAGTAACTTATCACCAGATATCCCAAATGGTATTCGGTGAACTGGATATACTGGCCGACTGCCCAGTGCCATCCAAATTCGTCATGCAGCTCTTGCAAGTTTATTTTTTCAAAGGAGAGGAATTATCTCCTTTCCTAGCGAGGAGCTGGCTTCATGGCACAAATCAGCCGGTGCCCCGACCATATAAGGATCCAAATTCGACGCCTCCAGTAAAAGAAAAAAAAACAACTTCACTTGTTGGACGTGGCTCTCTCTCTCTCCCTCTCCCTCCCTCCCTCTCCCCTGCACCAACCAAGAATACCCGCCATCCACACCCTAAAGCAATATGGCCGACAACGGAGTCTGACTTAAATGACCTTTCACCGAGATGTGCCTTTGAATGAACTGTGCCTAAACGAGACTTAATCCTTCCAGTGGTAAAGGAAAAAAAAAAAGTACGAAAGTATGAAAGATCGGTGACAGCGACTAAGATTCAAGGTAACTCCTTTCCTTTTTTTTTCATTTGCCTCTGTAAACATGTCAGGAACTTTCATCAAGGAAAATTTCGTTTCACCCCAGCTAATGTAGATCCCCAAACTAGTGTTTATGAGGAAAAGAAAAGGGGAAATTATGCTCTAAAGAAATGTAATTATTTTATTTTATTTTTTTTGGTTTGTTGGAAATCCTTTTAATTTGAATAATTTAAAGAAAAAATATGGCTGAGTGAGGAAGGGAGAGCCAGCCCCTTTGCTGGAACAGCAGCAAAGAGAGAGACCATGGCAAATCTGCAGTAGGAAGTTCTTCACGGAGAGTCAGGGAGGAATTAATATATTTTTTTTTATCTCTATAAGGGAGGCTGTGTCATGTATTATTAAAATAAAAAAAAATTGAAGGAAGGAAACTCTTAGCTTGGCCACAATGAACATTTTTTTTTTTTTTGGTTTTTGTTAGGAAGGGGGACCTATTAATTTTATTTTTGGCAGTTAAAGGAGAAGGGGGAAGCCCTGAAATTCCTTTCTTTCTCCTCTTTTTTTCCTCAATAACTTGTGCAGACAGGTAGTGAGAGTTGAGTATTCATATCAGTGTCAAATATCTAGTTTTGTTGAACCGTGATGTATATATATATAAATGTGAAAATGGAGAAGTCTGATATTGTTGCCGTATCAGACTTCTCCATTTGCAGCGATCTTGACATACAACTCGAGCTTCACTGACATCCATCACACGCCATACACAAGATCTTCTATACTTCATACTCATAATTTTTTTCTCATGCAGACACTCTTGAATCTGATCCTCCCATGACTTCCTAGGCCTTTCTTTTCCTTTCCTTCTTGCCACTTGGGCTAAGAAGATTTTCTTAGTAAGCATCTCATCACTCTTTCAACATGGCCAAACCACCGAAGCATATTAGTCTCCACCTTGCTAACAACGTTTTGCTTCACATTAAACAACCCCGCACGGGGATAACTGGTTTTCCAGTTATTTGGGGAGCGGCGCCCCCACGGCCCGAGCTGACCTTGTGACTGGTCAACATCTGATGTCATGCCACCGCTTGTTTTTTTATTTCGGTGCTGTTGGAGTTTGCAGGGACGGCTGTTGGGGAGTCGCGGCCCCACGATCCCGAGCTGGTCTTGTGTCTCTCTTTTTCGTTTTTATTTATTTTCTCCACTGGCTAGTTGCCCGTGTTGTATACTCTACCTAATCGCTACCACGCTATGTACTAACACCCCGGTCTTGTGGTTTTGTTACCCTCCACACTAACTGTTTTATATTAACCGCTCAGTTCGTAGGTTGCTGAGATTCCGTTTAGGTTCCCTTCCAGGATTTGTCTTCTTTGGGTGTCTTTTTTCCTTTTAGCTGGTTTGGGTGCTAGACCTACCTGCATGTTTGCCGCGTGCGGAGACCCGTGAGGCGGAAATGGGATGTCTGGCGGCTGAGGTCGCAGGAGACCGGAGAAGTGCCTCCTGTGTACCAACACTCATCTTCGACCCCGGCTTCGCTGTAAACGGGAGGCTAGAGACTAACCCACCTCTAGTCAGAAGTCTTGTACCAAGTTGTGTACAGGGCTTTAGCGGCTTTTGTCGTATAGCACGGCGGGGTAAGCCCGGGGGCTGTGGGATCATGCCAAAGGCGTTGGCATGACGGTACCCGGAGGCCGAAGTGTCCGCCAAGTGCGTGTGATCGCAGCCAACGGACTATATCTGCAACGTATAAGCTCCAGATAGTGTCCAGCGTCATTTTCTTGGCTTGCAGACCTCCAGTTCTCCCTTGTAGGGCTCGGTGGTGGGTGGAGTAGTCTGCAGACGAATCTTCCTCCTTTTTTCCATGGGTAAAAACAAAAACAAAAACTCCAAATTTAAGTCACCTGAGAAAATGATAGTTGACAACGACTCTCCTTTGTCTTCTCAACCTACCAAGTCTCATAACCTTAAACGATCTTTAGACCTTGACCTGGACCAAGAATGTGGGAACCTCTTCTTCGGCAGCTCTACCAGTCGCTCCGAAGCGTCGTCTCCCCTCGTTTGCTGTGAATACGCATGCTACACACTTAGTTGTGGAATCCATCGATCCGAATGAGAGACTGTCCACCAGATCTCCCTTTTTCATTTCTAAAGCTTTGGATGCTGCGGTTGGCCCCTTGAAGTCTGTGAGGAAGCTTCGCTCTGGGGACCTGCTTGTCCAAACTTGCAGTGTTTCTCAGAGTAACACTTTTCTGCACCTCACTAGTCTTCAAGGCGTTCCTGTCAAAGTGACACCTCACCCGTTTCTTAACACCTCTCGGGGTGTTATTTCGGAGTTTGATCTCTTGCCATGCAGTGAGGACGAATTGGTGACTGAACTTGCAGATCAAGGTGTTATTGCTGCACGTCGTATGATGTTCCGGCGCGATGGTTCTTTGATTAAGTCTAAAAATGTAATCTTGACTTTTAACTCCCCGAAAGTTCCGACCAAAATCAAGGCTGGCTACTTGGTCTGTGGAGTTCGCTCGTACATTCCCAGTCCTCTGCGCTGTTTCAGGTGCCAGAGGTACGGGCATTCACAACGTTCATGTAACAGTTCCGCTCGTTGCGCAAATTGTGGCTCCAGTGAACATGACGGGGAAGGTTGCACTTCTGCGGCCTGCTGTGTTAACTGTGGTGAGGCCCATGCAGCTTACTCCCGCAACTGTATGAAATGGAAGGACGAGATGGCGATCCAGCGCCTCAAGACCCTGGAAGGCCTCTCGTACCCTGCTGCCAAGGCCAAGTTGGGTATTCCCACCAACCGACAGCGTACTTTTGCCACAGTAGTTCAGTCTCTGCCACAACCCGTGCAGCCCTTTGTTCCGCGCCCTGTAGCTCTCGCCGCCCTTGCCAAGAGATCTACTGCTGAACAAGCGACACAGGTGGATTTCACCGAGCTCCAGCTTTTTCGACCAGCTGTGTCTGCGCCTTCTCTTTTGAAGACGACCGACTCTTCCAGTTCCCAGCAGAAAGCCTGCACGTGCGGAAGACCCGGCCCTCAATCCCCAAAGTGTGCAGTGTCCATCCAACTGTCGCGGTCCAACTGACCAACATTGCAACTGTCTCAGACTCAGCGAGGTCCCCACCCTCAACCAACATTATAGAGGAACATTTGGGGGAGGAGAGTGACAGTTCGTCCCCAACCTCAACCAACATTACAGAGGAACATAGGGGAGGAGAGTGACAGTTCGTCCCCACCCTCAACCAACATTACAGAGGAACGTAGGGGGGAGGAGAGTGACAGTTCGTCCCCCTCCTGGTGACTCATCCTATGTGTAGTTGTGTTCGATTTCATGATGTGTTTTATCATTCTCATTCCTCAGTTTTACTTAATCGGCTTGTTTCTCACCATTGTACCATGTTTTTCATACTGTTTGTTTCATTATCTTTTTTGGCCCTTCCTTCGTACTCATGGTTCGGTTTTACTTGGTCAGCCAGATTTGGGGATTTATGCCACGTTTTTTCATTCTGTCTGTTTGTCTTGTGTCTGGCGCTCTTTGGCCAACCATGGCCCTTGCGCCAATAAAATCTACTAACCAACCAACCACATTAAACAACTGCAACACATCTTCATTCCTCACACAATCAAAACATGTCTTGCCACAACCCGAGGTCAGCCGGTTGCTGAATTGCACACAGAGGGTATCTCCTGCTTGAAGGAGCGTAGGCACATTAGAGGTATGACGGAGTTGCAGATAGAAGCAGTAAATCACATGCTTTGCAAGTACAAAGATGTGTATGTGCATGGCTCAGATAAAGGCACCGGTGGCAAACAAGAAACCAGCAACGTACTGTACGAAGAAAAAGGCAGCTCTTTGGCACAGAGACACTTGGCAATGGTAAAGGCTAGGTGTAGTAAAGGAAGGATCGCCGGGCAGTACTGGTAGATGTGTAGAACATCAGCATGCTCAGAACAGAAGATGCAGGTGGGTGCGGCTGCCAGCATCATCTGAAATAACATGGCCGGCACTAGCAGGCGGCGGTGAAGGAAGAGCCAGTGAATATTCCTTTCATCTGGTGTCGAGATGGGTGAAGCTGTTGCCGACCACACACTCGGAAGAGCGGCGGGCTGCACTCCTGAAATGAGATGGGGTGCGGGTGGCGATGGATCCAGAAGGAGAAAGCAATAGAGAGTACGGACAGTAAAACTGGAGATCGGTAGAAATGAGCCACAAACAGGAAGCAAAAAAAGGAAGGGGAAGAGAAACAGATGAAACAAGAAAGAGTCCAGCCGGAGAAGCGAGAGCAGGAAAAAGAGTAACGATCGAGGAGCGGAGAGAATCATAGAGTGCAAGAGAGGCAGAGGTGTGTGGAAGGAAAGGAGAGAGGTCGGAAAAGGGTTTCCATATTAGGTCGGAGGAAAGTAAGTCTTGGACGGATACGATCCCAGCGGGGAGCCAGGAAAGGTCAGTGAAATACGGTGCGTTAGGAGGATGGAGGACTAGAAGAGGGGTTCAGCTAGAAGTTCTAAGGTGGAAGCGAGTGGGGCACGGAGTAGTGGCAGAGAGCGAAGAAAGGAAAGCGCCTCCGAATAAACAGGGGAAAGACTAGAGCGGAGGAGAGAAAAACGATCCATCAGCAGAAAAGTTGTGAATTTGAAGCGGGTGTTCCGGGGAGAAATCATCACGTCTCGGAGAAGAGAGGCTGCGGATTTTGGTTCACAGAGTAGTCGCAGAAGGGATACTATCCGGTGGGCTTTGTAGAACTGGCGAACATCCAGGAGCGCAATACCACTGGTAGAGATCAGACGACTTAGAGTTGAGACTTGTATCCAATGATGAGCTGACCAGATCATAGTAGAGATGATCCGTGTCACTTCAGCAAGATAGTAAGCTGGTATGCGAGCAGCTGCCCACGCATGAAGACAAGGAGTCAGAAAATATGTACGAGCAAGGCGTGCCGGGGTGATGTAAGAGGCGCTGAACTGAGCTTTCCGCCAGAAGGCAGCCGATCAAGCAAAACGATTACGAAGAGCAGCCCACGTGTTGTTTCGGGCAGCTCCCAGGTGTACACCAAGAAATTTCTGAGAAGAGGCAGTCCAGGAGGCGCCCCATGGGGAGTCCGTCCTGGACTCCCAGGCACCACACCACAGGCTGGCACGCTTGGTAGTGTTGAGCATCGCTGAGAAGCAAGAAGAGTAGAGTGCATATACATGAGCGAGGGTATCAAATTGTGACTCCATCGGACGCAGAGAGTCGCGTCGTCGGCGTAGGCGGAGTAGGTTATAGAGAAGTGCCTGGTGCTTGCCGTGGGAGGAGGAAGAGTTGCAAGAAAAGCATGATGTACTGTGCGTAGGAAAGGTTTGAACGCCAGGGCGAATAATTGTCCAGAAAGTGGACACCCCTGTCGTACTCCCTGACGGAAAGAAATGGGTGCTGTCAGAAAGGCGGCTGTCTTAACCTGAAAGACGGCGTCGCAATAGAGAGCAAGAATAGCGGTAACAAAGACAGAAGGAAAGCCAAAAGCATGTAAAGTAGTTGAGAGAAATGAATGATAGATATTATCAAAAGCTGCACGTTGGTCTAAATTTAGTAGGGCAAGAGATCCAGAATTAGTCCGGGCAAGATACAGAAGATCACGAAGGAGGTGAAGGTTAGTAGCAATGGAACGACCAGGTACCGTGTAGGACTGGTCGGAAGAGAGAAGATACGGAAAAACTTGATTTAGGCGGCGAGAGAGAATTTTAGTGAACAGTTTGTAATCAAGATTTATTAGTGAAATCCAGTTCTCCAGGTCAAGGAGGTCGCCCTTCTTAGGGAAAAGTACCATGTGAGCAACAGTGAAGCCCCTCGGAAGGGAGATAGATGCAAAGGCAGAAGAGTAAGCAGCGAGAAGAAAAGGAAGGAGAGAAGGTAAAAGATAAGATAAAATTATAGAGGGAGGCCGTCAGGACCAGGGACGGCTCGGGGATTGAGAGGGAGGAAAGTGCAGTCCTAAGTTCAGATGGAGAGATAGGCTGTAGAAGAGAAGCGGAAAGGTGAGAGGGGACTTGAGGGACAAAAGAAAGTAAAGTATTACACGCCAAAGCAGAAGGTGGAGGGGTATCACTGTATTTATCGGAGAAGTATTGACGAACATGGGAGCAAAGCACATCTGGGTCCGAAGCCACATGACCGTCAGGAAGACGCAGCACCCGGAGTCGATGAGAAGAATGGCGCTGATCCTCTAACGAAGACAAGAACTCAAAAGACAGTCTTCGGGAGACAAGTGCTGGAGACGAAGTCATAATATGGTCTGCCGGGCTCGAGGTTCCAGAAGAGCACGGAGGTCTGCCAAATATGCTGGATGGTGAGTGGCTCGAAGCTGGGCGAGAACTTGTCGGAGATTGCGTTCTTCCATGGTGCGCAGATTGGAGACTGAACGAGTGGCTCTTGAGAAAGTGAGTAGATGTGACTTGACATCCAGCCAGTAACTTAGCGCACAGGATGCAGTGGACAATCCAGGGTGATAAGAGTGAAAGAGATTCCGGACGTTAGAACACAAGGCCTGGTCTTCCAGGGGAGAGGTATCTAATGTCCAGGAGTGAAACTCGGAGCGTTGACAGAAAGAAGAGGTGAAGGTGGCCACAACGGCACAATGGTCAGAAGAGGCAGTGGGTAGATGCTGACAGTCCGTGACCACAAGCAGAAGTGGAGCGGTTGCGTAGAAATGTTCAAGTCTAGCGGAAGATGACAAGGTGACAGCTGAGGACCTCCACGTATGGGAAACCGCTGTAGGATAAATTTGATGAAAGACGTCCCGAAGATCAAACTCTGTGACGAGGGAGTGTAATTGCTCCACAAAAAGCCAGCGAGTTTCCTTATGAATTGCAGCACGATCAAGATCAGGATCAAGCGTGCAATTAAAATTGGCGCCGATCAACACATGATCCGACGGCAGTGTTGACTGAAGAGCCGAACGGAGCGCCATGAAAAGTAGGGTGTGATGTTGAGGTGTGCACGGGACGTAGATGTTGAAAACGACATAACGACGCTCGTCCAGAACAAGTCACGGCAAAGATGCTGCACCGACACTGAAGATAGAACTTGACGAAACTGAGTGCGGATGCCTATGGCCAGACCGCCGATTGTAGAGTGTCGGAAAGCCATCGATTGAAGGGCGTTGTAGACAGGCAATTCGTCTCCTAGAGCAGAAGAATGTCTGCTGTGAGGTGATGGAGATCCTCACGAGCAAGCAAGTTCGCCAGAGGGGACCCAAACCCCCTACAGTTCAGTGTCGTTATCTTGAACGGAAATGTCCGACGGTGGTTCAAGGAGCTTGTCAGCGGCTCGTTGGAGCCGAGAGAGACGATCGCAGACTTTCTTGAGACAACCGCTTTCGCCGAACGATGTGGATGGTAAAGCTTGGAGGTGAGATCGAACAACCGCCACTTGCGTCATAGTTGCTGCAAGCTCCGTGAGATAGGATTGGAGAAAATCATGAGACATGGTTTTACTACGAGGACCGATGAGATAGGAGTATAACTCCGCACCAGAAATTGGTGTCTGTGGTAGTGAGGAATCTTCCAATTGCTGTATGAAATCCTATAGAGTAAGTGGGACCAGTGTGCTGTTGTCAGAATCAGAGATGGAGATGCTAGAAGCGTCAAATGGGAGTGAACAACTTCCTGAGCGATCACGTCTTCCTTGAAAGGTGGAAGAAGTGCGTGTCTTCTTATTGCGACGACGAGTAGTCGGAAGGCGCTTCGAGCGTACCCTCTGTTGCTCGGGACGAAAGGCTGGAGGGTCTGGTTCTGTGAAGGCATCAGGCATAGCGACCTCATTATCGTGCTCTGAAGGGTGCTGTGGAGTAATTGTAGAAAGTAGAGGAAAGTTCAGCGGATCTCCGGTCGAAGAATTCTCCTGCTGTGGGCATGTCTGGAGTGTAGAAGCTGAGTTGGAAGTGGAAGGTTGCGACGAGGTAATGCGTTGACCAACAGCTTTATGGATACTTTCGGAATAACTCGACTGCCGCTGGTGAGAGGCGCCAGATGAAGATGCCGGGGGTCCAGTTGACCATTGAGAAGGCTGTACTGAAGATTTGGAGGCAGTAGCTGCACGATGAGGGCATAGTGCACTAGGGTGACCAGTGCTCTTACATACTGAACAAAGGGTTTCCACAGTGATGTCAATGCGCCTAATATGAGTGTCACAGCGTACATTGAGTACCGATGGAACACGTAACATGGCTTCTTCCGAGGGAAAGATTACACGTACGTTACGGCAAAATCCTAAGAGATAACAGTCCTCAGGGACTCCCGGAAAAGAGGAGTACGTGATGACCGATCCGAAAGTACGTCCGTAATTCTGAGCGACGGAGAGCAATAGGTCGTCGGAAACTTCCGGAGGAACAGGGGCGAAACTGACTGTAGTAGGTGCTTGTGTGAGTGGGGTCGCAAGGAGATGGCAATCGCCGATGGAAATGCCATCGATCGGAACTTGAAGGGAGATGGCAGGAGTCGCAAGATAAGCTATGACTTGGCTAGTTCTTCTACCCACATGAGTAATAACCTCTTTTGGAACAATTTGTCGAAGAGCAGCGCTGTATGCCATCAGCTTGGTATTGGGGAGGCTGCGGAAAAATACACCCAGTACGATTTTGTCAAGAAAAAGCTGACCTTGAGGGCAAGTAGTCAGAACATCCACGTAGATCTGGTCTGTACCATAAGTCATCTGATAAAGGCACTTTGAAGAAGGGGGCTGATGAGAAGAAGAAGAAGTTGACACACCTGGCGCGCGTTGTGATGACGCGGAAGTGGCTGGTGGAAGTGTGACGTCCATGGCATCATCAGAAGGTACAGGGAAGGCAATGGTTCACCACTCTTTGTCAGATGGGGAGGAGATAGCTCCATTGGCAAGGCAACTTTGTCTTGTTGCGGAGAGGAGGGGCTTGTCAAACGAAGCCCTCCATTGGTGGATTGCTTCTGAGCAGCTGATAGGGATAAAGAGTCACTTCTGGAAGTGAGGTTAGAAGCTCCGCCATCCCCGGAAGCCGCCATTTGCAATGGCAATAAGATTATGAGCTTTAGCCAACTCGACCAAAGCAGGAAAATGAGGAATACAACACAAAAAGGGCACTTACCGACCTGGTAAATGGATCAGAAGTAGGACGGCACCTTCACACACGCTGCACACACAGACTTAGGAGCTGTAGACTCGGAAATTATCACAAACGGAACAAAATACGAGCACGAAGTAAACAACGACTCTCGTCCAGCACACGAACGACTTCTATGTTTCTTTTGTTATACCCAGGTTTCACTGCCATACATCAGAGTAGGAACAATTACACTTTCATATACAGCCACGCAGGACTCTCTTGAGAACCCATCATTCCTGTGAAACCCTCCCAAAGCAGCGATGGCTTTCAATGAAGAATTCACACGCCTACTAATTTCACCATCCAATTTGTTCTCTCTGTCAAACATGCTTCCTAAATACACAAACTCATTCACCTGGTCAATCACTGTGCCATTTAGACATATATTACATTCAGTACTACCAATTCCTCTCTCAAAAACCATAACTTTGGTTTTTCCACTTATACTTAGTTTGAATTTCATGCAAACTTCGTACATCCAAGACAACATACTCTGCAACTCACTTTTGCTCTCTGACAACAGGACAGTGTCATCAGCTTACAGCAATCTGCACACACGGATATCACCAAGACATCAACTTTTTTTATCTATTTTTGCATCACGCATGCATGCATCCATAAATATATTAAACAGCCATGGTGACATAACACAACCTTGTCTGACTCCTGCACCAATAAAAAACCAAATGTATAACGAGGAACAATAAAAAACCATTTTGATAAACATTTTTTACTTGTACACAAGCTCTTCTGCCTGCATACATGGCTTTTACACTGTTAAGTAGATTCCCAGTAACACCATATTCCTTCAACACCTTCCACAGAAGTATCCTATTTACTCGGTCATAAGCTTTCTCTAAATCTATGAAGGCAGCAAAAACTTTCTTACCAACAGCCAAATACTTTTCAATCATTATGCATAATGCAAAAATTTGGTTAATGCAGCCTTTACCAGGCATGAAACTACTCGTAACATTCCACACTTTCTCTGATGTAAGACCCCGTACTTTTTCAATAACGACCTTACCAAACACTTTCCCTGGCACACTCGGTAGGCTAATACCACGATAGTTCTTGCAGTCAGTCTGATCACCTTTTCCCTTATACAAGGGAACAATGATAGCATCCTTCCAATCCTGAAGGACCATTCCTAACTCCCAGCACAACTGGCAAATTTCAGTTAACCAGTCAATTACAGGGTCACCACCATATTTCAACATCTTGGCAGTTATGCCATCTATTCCTGGAGCCTTACCATTCTGAAGAAATTTTAGAGCTTTACACACCTCTTCTCTTGAGAACCCTCCTGTGCATCCATCCGTCACTGTGACATCATCTGCTTCTGCCTCATAATCGCCTTTGCTTCCCTGATCTAATAACTCACAGAAGTATTCACCCCATCTTTCACTTAACTCATTGGGCTCCCATATCATTTCCTCAACCCTATTCTTCACACAATTTACAACTTTGTTTCCCCTATTTTTTTTTATTCTCATGTACTTCCAGAAAGTCTTCCTATCTTTTCAAAAAGCCAATTCACGCCTTTCCACCTTCTCCTTCCTATATTTTGCCTTACTCTGGTGAACCAGCATAGCGGCTTCACACTTCTTGCAGTGACATTCATCCACAGAAACTCTCCTTGCAGCATCCCCAAATAGGCTTCCTTCTTTCTCTTTACTGCCTCTTCAATCTCACTATTCCACCAAGCATCACCTCTATTGTAACCCACTTTTGTGGTGCCACAGACCTCTTCAGCAGCAGTGACAACATAATTCTTAAAATATTCCCAGTTTTTTTCTACATCCCTCTCACAAGACTTCAGCTCCTTCATTCGTTCTCTGAGTAAGTCGGAATAACACTGATGATATTCAGGGAGCCTTTTTTAACCTTTTTTCTTTCCATCCTGGGCCTATTCCTATTCCTTTTCCTCCAACCAATATTCAGTTTCATTCGTGACGCAACCAAGTAATGATCAGAACCAACATCCACACCTCTCATCACATGAGTGTCAACAACTAAGTGTTTCAGACGCTGATCATACACAATAAAAGCTGTCACACTCTTTTGACCAAGAGTACGATTTTCCCAAGTATATGTGTGGATATACTTGTGGTTGAAAAACGTATTAGATGCACTCAAACCATTCTCAATGCAGAGTTTAATTAATTAATTGAAAATTGATAGTGTAGTGTCAATATGTATTAGTGTAACTTACCCTGTGCTTTGAATCCCAGTGTCCTTTGAAATTGAGTGGCCCAGTGGAAAAGAGGCACATGCCACAAAACACATTTTGTTCAGAAAAGGCATTTTTACTGAAATTGTTGTTTCGTAAAATATAATTGGAAACATAATTATTTTAACAGCACATTAAAATAGATACTGTAGGATGTTTATTTCTAAATCTTCACTAAAGTGTTGCCATTAATAATATGATAAAAATGTTTATTCAGTGAAGAATCATAGATTGGTCAGAATGAAATGAACTCACTGGAAATAAATTCTGAAGTTTGTATCGAAATTACATGATATTTCATACAAGTAATAGTTATTAGAAGACCAGAAGTAATGTAAGCTTCAGCAGATGGCATTGGTTATTGTTTATGTTATTTAGATATGTAAGTGTGTCATAACAATGACATCAGAAAAGTGTCAATGTTGTACTGTGCTTGTACCCAGTGAAAAGAAAGAAATGTACCTGAACTTTCAAAGTCTGTCTGCATCCATCTCATCATCAATGTTTTCTGTTTCTTCTGTTATATCAGTGTTGTCACTTTTTAACGCATCATAAAATCAAGCATAAACAGGTGGTATAAACTGCATCAGATTTAGTACGTCACAAAGTTTTGCTGCCTTTATCAGTTTTCTATTAGGATATTTCACTGGCAAAACACAATTTCCTAAGTTTATTGGATGACCACTCCCTTCTTGAAGACTAACTTTCACTGGTACTTCCATGGGATTATGAGTATACTTGATGTAAACAGAATGTTCACCACCCACTAATCGCAGAACCGTAGCTTTTCTAAGATTACAACTTTGTTTATCAACAGTCACACTTTTCTTCACAAGATTCGACACTATTGGTGCAAGTGAAACAAAATCTGCAAATTTCATTTCCATTATGATTAATGGTTTCTTTTGTCTGCTTTGTGGTATCAGTTCCGCCCATTTTGAAGGAGTGTACACTGCTTGTGTCCTTGTTTTGCGTTTCTCTATGAGTCCAAAATCTCGGCCGCAAGGCATGAATGTATGTCCAGGTACAAAAAGTCAGTGTTCAATGGTAGCAAAGTATTTCTTCTCCAAGAGGTACAACCAAAGCTCCAGGATGATGTAATTTTTGTTCTGTCCAACACACAAATCAGAGTATATGATTAAGGTACAGTGATAATCTTGTTTGAGATGCTGCAGTGCCTTCAAAACACAACTTCCAACTTCATCAGCTCCCCTTGAAGCCACTATTTTATAAGAGACAACTCTGGACATATAACTTCAGTGAACACCAAAGTTATATGTCCAGAGTTGTCTCTTATAAAATACATTCTCAGTCGAAATATACCGAGTCGGAGGAGCTTGCTGCAAATCGATATGCAAAACCAGTGTGTCACTACAATCCTGTTTTTCATCATTTGTTGCTTCCTTCAGGCTGTTGTATGCAGTTTCAGCTTTACGCAAATGCAATTGAAAATCTGCTGATTGTTCGCTGCTTTTGCGGAATCACAAGTATTGCATGTATCACTTGATGGTAGTTTAAAGCCAGTATTAAATTAGCTGTTAAATATATTTTGATAAACATGTTGTTTCACAGGGACTTTGCTTGTAATCAGAGTATCACGGTACAAACGATACATTTCTGCAAGTGAATGTACCGAAGTAATGTATGTCCTGTCCGGGATATGCCTTCGACTTAGTGTGAAGTGTATCTTGGAAACATTCGAATATGTTTTCGTACTTCATCCTTCCTCTCAGAAGTGATTGCGTGGGTTCTGTTGAAATGCATACCTCTTTTGTCCTGTGGTGGTGTATGAACTGGATCATGTGGAGACATGCCTTCAGACTGAAAGAACAGGAAGCATGTGGTCTGCCTTCTGCTTCAGAATCCTCGCTGTCTTTATTAGCATCTCTCCGAATCGTTCGTAAACATTTTACAGTAACACCATGAAGTAATAAAAATGCCTTTCTGCACATTTCGATTTCACTGTTTACTGCAACGAATAAAATACTTAAACAAAACTTTCCTCTGGCTTTCTGTTGCAACTTTCCTTTTATTAATGTAAGCACGCTTGCACTTGTACGGCCTTACTAGTCTTAATAAATAAGCATTTTGCTTGTGATCTCCAAGGCTGCAAAACTTCATAAATATGTCTTCTCTGTGTTGTACTGGTAGTGTGGAATATTTACAACAACTTCGTTTACAACACTGATTTACGTTTTTGAACAATTTAACAGGTGCAACAGTCTTATTTCGTCGAACATATTCTTGTCCACAGTTTTGTAACCTCTTTCTGTCTTTGTCTTTCCATTTATCAGGATTCCTAGAACGTTTCTTCCCCGAAACTTTTGCACTTTCTTCACTACTCACATTTACATCAACTTCCTGTATCTCCATCTTGAAAACACTGACATAACATAACTTCGTCTCACACAACAGCTGTGATTGTTTGCTTGTGCACGTCACAGCCACTCGGAGGCACCGTACTATACTCGTAGTGAGCTGCGTGGCATGTGCCCTTCTTCTACTAGAGATTTCACATGTTACTGAAAACACGATATTTTAATCTGCTGTGGATATGCGCGTGGATGAGTCACATGACTAATTTTTAGTGGAATAAACTCTAGATGTCAGCATCTATAAGATACATGCTTTAACTCAAATTTGACTCATATGTGGCATGTGCCTCTTTTCCACTGAGCCACTCAATTGTCAGTTAAGCCTGAAGCATACCTAGAAGGGGGTTGGGGGGGGGCTCTTAGGGGGGTTAATTATGGTCAGCTGAGAAGAAATATTTTGGCTTATCCTCTCATTTCCTTCATTTTTTTTTATTGTTGCTTCGTAGAAGTCAGACATGGTCAAAGAACATTAAGTTTTTTTTGGTTACAAGTTCAAGCTGTTTTTTTTTTTTTTTTCGGAGTAAGGCATTTGTTTGAAATTTTTACTCCAAGAAGAAAAAAGGAGAAAAATAATTTATAAATAAATAAATATTTTGGTTTTGCTTATCAGCACTGGTTTGTTCTTATATTCTTGCTTTGCCAAAGATGTAGAAGTGATGTTATAAGTGTGCACTCAAAATATCCAGATTTTTGTTTTGCTAGCATAGGAAAATTTGTTCTACCAAATTATAATTTCAGTAATGTCTGGTGATTCTGACAATATTGTTTTGGCATTTGTGTATGTGTACAATTTTCACATAGCGTTATACTTATTAGCAGTACATTTGTGAAAAGCCAATGTAAAATGGTTGGAAAAGAATTATGAGTGTTATTTGTTTAGTAAACTGTAATCTGGTTAGGCTGAAAGTTGAAGTACACAATCATATGTGATTCACCAATAAGGGCTGATATTTTTGAGATAATTTATTGGACTTTAACCTAAATTTCCAATCAGCCACAATAATTTTTTTTTTTTTTTTTTGCCAAATTGTGATTGAAATTCCTTTTTCTTGCTGAGCAAATTTTGTTTTAAAAACTATCATTTCCATTTAAAATAAAGGTGAACCCAATGGGTTCTTCAAAAAATTAAAAATCTGAGTGGCAGGAATATTTTTTAGTTAAGGGTTGTTTTTTTTAACTGTTTCTCTAGAACTTGTATCCACCTCAGCCTACCCTGAGGATGGAAACGTTCCTGGTTGTATTGTAGCGTAATTGCTGTGTCCTGAGATCACCGCCAGAACTAGTTTATACGAGTACAATGTTACTTTGATTATCTAGTGTTACACATTTCATATACATGTAACAGAAATACCCTTTTGACACTTTCAGGCTGTCAACTCTGCAAACACAAACAATGCAAACAGTCAATAATTATTGTTGAACTTTAAGCTCACTGTTGAAGAAGTTGATTTATGGTGTGTATGCATCACAATGTCATAATGTGTTACCAATTTCATCCACCCATCTCCCAAATTTAAAAATAGCAAACATTTTCTTTCATCGAGCCACTTGTAAAACAGCATTAAATCAGTTCTTCAGAAAATGAGTGATAAAAAACAACAACAATCACACACTTTCAAGCATTCAAGAATGCATATTGAGAGCTTACCATTAATGTTAAAATTAAATGGAGAAATGAAATTCGCATTCTGTAGCTTATGCCAGTATGATATCACCATATCACATGGTGCAAGACGCGATATAGCTGTTCAGATAAGAGTGCAAAATATATTACTAATAAGAAATGTTACCAAAAAAAAAAAAAAAAAAAAAAAAGAGAATAGAAAAACATTAACAGTTATTTTCAGTTGGTGGAAATTATGTTGATATTACAAGAGTACAGTGTTATTTCGTGTTTTTCTTGATTGAACATAACCTTCCAATTAATGTTGCAGATGATGCTGTACTGCTTTTTTGGAAAACATTTCCTAAATTGGAAGTAGCAGAAATAATATGTTGTGATCAAACAAAGTCTACCAGTATTTTGACTGAAATGGCATCAACTGTGACAAGAAGATATTGTGCAGTATTTGCAAAATGGACCATAATAGCAACTGAAGGCGCAGCAATGATACAAACTCAAAATGTTATCCACACATAAAATTTATGATGACAAAGTGTGTTAAATCATGAATGCACTTCTTTTAGTGTTAGTATTAACAGGGAATTCTACTGGAGTTAATATGGCTGGAATTATGCTTTTTGAATTGGAATGCCTTAAAGTATCAGTGAAGCACTGCATATCTTTAAATACCTGTTGTAACTGTATACTTGTAATGGTAAGAAAAAAAAAAGAGGCGCATAGCAGTAGAGTTATGGGACAGAAAAACAAGAGAACATTGTGATTGGCTGTCTGTCACCATATTAATTTAGCACGAGAAAAAGCTGCTTTAAGATTACCAAGCAGAATTGATGATATTCTTGTTGACATATATCATTTTGAAAAAAAGTGAAAAGAGAAAAGTAAAACTAGAAATATATTCCAGGAATTTCAAAACAAAGATGCTAGGTAGGTATTGGAGCATATACAGTAGTGGCCAAAATTGTGGAAACCTTTTGGAAAAAAGTGTATTTTTGAGGTTTGATGGCTCATAACACCACTTTTTTTTTTTTTTTTAGTAATACCATAAAATTATATATCAATTGAAAGATAATTTCATTAAGAATGTAATGCAACAAAGTTTGTTCAAGTATCTGTATTCTATGAAAAGGTATAGCCAAATAACCAGAAAAAGGAAGCACAACTTGCTTAGGTTGATATGAAGTAGCTTTCCTTCATTTGAATGTAGCCAATAAGCATGAGTGTTTAAAGAGCCAATCAGGTATCATCTTGTTTTGGCAATGAGCCAATCAGGTCACAGTAGGATTCAGATATTGATGTCATGTATTGGAACTGAGAGGAGGACATTTGTCAGTGTGTCAGATTGATTAGTCTGTGGGAACTACTATTGAGCTATTTTAAAGAGGAAGTTTCAAATGAATAACCAGTATAATAATCTCTCAGGTTTTACAAAATTCCTAAGATTGCACAGAATTTTACTAATTTTGGTTAAGAAATCCAAGAAGAGAACATTATACTCTGAAGTTGGGTTTAAAACTAGCAGAAAAAAGAAAAGAAAAAAGAAAGCGTCTGCTGTGTCTTCTATATATGGAAAGCTAGTATTTAAAAATAAAAGCCCAATACTTAGTAGGGAAAAGAAGTTATTCATGTCCTTGTCAAATAAATAAAGCATTCTATGCATTCCTTTTGAGTGTCATTTCAGTATTTGAGCAAGTAAACACAATCCTTCAGGCATTATCACCAGATTTGCATGTTTTGAGAGAACTACCAAAGAATTTGTCAAAAGAGTTGTTAGAGCTAAATTTTTGAAACCAAGTGTTCAAATAGGATGTTCACTTTCAAAAGTAGATTATCACACTGTTTGCAAGCAGAAAGACGATAATGATCTTGTTGTTGGAAGCCAGACTCTTGAAATTTGTGAATGTGCTTCATGACAAAATCACTTCTTTTTCAGCTGTGATGGGTTTATGACAAAATCACTTCTTTTTCAGCTGTGATGGAATATTTTGAAATGCTTGAGACTTAGTCATAGGTAAATTCCCTTTGAGAGATGTGCTTAAACAGGGTTCCCACGGTGCTTATAAATCCTTAAAAGTCCTTAAAAAGTGCTTATATTTTTTGGGGGTGCTTAAAAGTCCTTATATTTTCCCCAAAAAGAGCAAAAAGTACTTAAAAGTGCTTATTTTTTATTTTGTTTGGAGTGCTTAAAGGTGCTTATTTTTAATTTTGTTCGGACTTTTTTTTTTTTTCAATTTTTCCACATTTGCCCATAAACTTTTGATCGGTCGTTTTCGTAGAGCACGTGAGCTCATATGAAATGCTATACCTAATTAATATTTGGAGCCTAGACACTGGGGAAAAAAATAGTTGTCTTTATACACTGAGTGGCAACTTTATTATGGCCAGCCCCTCACCTCAGTACTTCGTTGGGCCACCTTTCACCTTTAATACTGTGTCGATTCTTCGTGGCATGGAGTCCACAAGATGTTGATAGGTGGTTTGTGGAATCTGAGACCATGCTTGATGAATAGTACTTTCCAGGAGTGTGAGATTGCAGGGTTGTGGATGCAGCTGCCTGATGGCTTGTTCAACTTCATCCCACAAATTCTCAATGGGGTTGAGATCTGGAGACTGTGGGGGCCACCTAAGCAAAGTAAACTCACCGGCATGTTCCTGAAACCAATCCTGTACAATACGAGCACTATGGCAGGACGCATTATCTTGTTGAAAGTAGCCATCGCCATTGGGATAAACCATCCACATGACAGGATGCACTTGGTCCGCAACGATGTTTAGATATGATGTGCCAGTCAGACGTTGATCAACACGAATTAAAGGACTCAAAGCATGCCAGGAAAACATTCCCCAAACCATAACGTTGCCTCCACTAGCTTGAAGGGTTGTAGCAATGCATTTGGGGTCCATGCTTTCGTGCTGTTTCCGCCAAATTCTCACTCTGCCATCGGCATGGTGCAACTGAAAACGTGATTCATCGGACTGCATAATTTGTTTCCAATTATCGACTGTCCAATCCTTGTGCTCTTGTGCGAACTGGAGACATTTTCTCTTGTTAACTGCAGACAGCAAAGGTGTTCAAACAGGGGTCATTCCATGCCAAATCAACCAAAAAATTTCAATATTCAACCTGACCATCTCAGATTTCAATGAAACGTCCAGGGATCATTCTCCCTAATGATATAAATGAGAATATAGTTTTAATTTTTTTTTATCTCATTGGGTTTTCGTGTAATTAATTTCTAACATTTTGAAAAATCGTTGTTTTTTGGCTTGCATAAACTTTTTCAATCTTGAATTTCTCAAGTTTAATGAGGCCTAGAGAGTTGTTTGACTCCTCATTTTAAAGAGAATTTCATGTTTTAATTTGATATGCAACTTGACTATGCTTAGTGAAAAAAAAATTAATTAAAATATATATATATTAAGATAGTGTTTTTTTAAATTTTTGAAAAAAAATATGTTTTTTGTAATATTATATAAGCTTTAAATCCTGAAACTTTTAGAGTGGGATCAGGAGCTATGGCGGAAAACTTAAAGTTACTGTACAAGTAATAATGGATTATAATTCTCGTTTTAGTGTGCTTACATGATAACAGACACTGAGTTTTAAAATCTACATAATACATCATACTAATACATAGTCAAACATAAAACAACGGAAGGACAGTCCCAACAGGCTAAAAGTTGTGCCTGGTAAAATTAATAAAAAAAATTTTAGTTAGCACTCAGAGTTGTAGTTACGCCAGAATAGTGACCTCTTAGTTCTTCTTTAATTTAACAAATAAGTTCTTGTTTGCCTTTTTGGTTTCTGAGTCTGTAAGTCGATAAACTCTTCCTGTAGCTGTTGTAGGATCAACTTTTGTTAAAACCTCACTTTTATGCACAACTAGTATGTCAGTAAATTGTGAGTATTTGAAAGATAGAGAAGGGCCATGTGGTTCCAAAAAACTTATTTTTACTTCATCTGCTTCTATTCCTAACACACAACCTAACCACCACTTGTCTGAGTATTGGTATGTAACAAAGCCAACAATGTCATTAATGTCCAAATCATCATCAGTGTCATCAGCTGAAACTATTTCTACACTTGATTCCTCTGAAAATGAGTAGCTTTTTACTAAAACTCTAGTCTCATTCACAGTACTGTAACTGTGAAATTGTTGAGTACCTTTTATTGTTGTTGCTGTTTCAAACCTACTCTTCAAGGTCTTTTCCTCTGCCTCGTATTCGTCTGTAGTGGAATACAAAAACTGATGTTGACAATATTATCTTTAGCCCAGTCATAAAGTTGGCGAGGGGTCATAATTTGATTATTGTAGACCATTCGTAGACTGCCCAATGCCGCTAATCATTTAACAGTTCCTCCGACACCATCACATGCATTTTTTCCATGTGACGATGCAAAGAAGTTCCATTCCCCCATGATGCCAAAATCTTTCTCATAATGGCAGAGATTGAGAAAGTTTGATTTGTTTTTGTACTGTGATGATGCTCTATCTGAAAAGTAATTCAGCTTTTCGGGTTTATGGGGTAGATTCTGTTTAAGAAAGTCAGTCATGAAGCGTTGAAACAAATGAACAGTAACTGTATCATGCACCATACAATCAGAAAGAATAACTAAGCTCAGGTGTGCCAACGTTTTGGTTTCTCTGTCAACGTAGTATATAACAAACGGATGTATTGTTACTTAAGCATTATTCCAATGAAAGCCTTGTGCAAAATCTTGAAGCACAAACACATAATTTTCAGCAAAATCACAAAGTACAATGCATTAGTTTTGAGGTAGATTTTCTTTGTGGAATAGCTTTTTTACGGGTCTTATAGAGGTTATTTTTCATCAAAGTTGGTTGTCAAATTTTCGAACTAAAGCCTAGTTCGTCATCAGGACTATGTCACTGGAGTAGTTGCTGCCACTCAATTGGAAGAGTCCATCCGCAATTATCGTTAATTGTGGTACTTCTTCTTCTTGCTATTTCGATCCCTTCTTCTAGTTTCCTCTTTACTAAGTTTGACTGGTGGGCGATTATTTTCACTGAGTCCCAATTTATAGAGTGTCCACTTGCTTGTATATGTCTGTCTAGCCCTGTTTTGTTCCCAATGTTCTAATAGCTGCTTGGTGTTCTTTCATTCGGACCTTAATACTTCTCCCTGTTTCTCCTATATAGCTGAGTCCGCAGTTACAGTCGATGCAGTAAATTACTCCTTCCTGCAATTGGATGTCCAATTCTTTCTGCTTTAAAGCTGGCAGGAATTTCTTTATTTTGTTATTAAGATCTGGAGCTAGCCTGATATTATATTTTGCTCCGATCCTTTTCAGGTTCTCGAAAAGTCCCTTGTGGTACGTAATTTTGCTGGTGAATTTGAAGTTGGTTTTCTCCTGCTTCTTTTTTGGCACTTGTTTAAATATTTTCTCAACATATGGGGAGGGGTAATTGTTTTCTGCCAATATTTCCTTTAATTCTTCTTTGTGAAGATCTTTCTGAGTAGCTGAAGAGACCAGGATTTCAATCTTTTCCAAAAATTGTCTCGCCGTATTCTTTTTAATATAATCAGGGTGGAATGAGCAGAAGTCTAACATCTTCCCTTTGTTGGTGGGTTTTCTAAAAAGCTGAGTGAATATTTTTCCCTCTCTTGAGGTCAAGGTTAAATCTAGGTAATTGATGCTATGGTCTCTTTCCTGTTCTAGGGTGTACTGCAAGGTATTCTCTAGTAAGTTAAATTCTTCCAGAATCTGAGAGGGTAGAGATTGGTCCACAGTATCTACTATAATTAGGACATCATCCATGTACCTTACATAGAGAGCAAACAAGGAGGGTTGTATAAGGATTTTTGCCTCTAGTTTACTTATATAATAATTTGCTAGCAGAGGTGCTAGTGGAGAACCCATTGCAAGTCCTGAAGTTTGCCTGTAATATTTCTTTCCAAACTGGAAGAAATTATTCTTGAAGGGAAATAGGAGCAGCTCATATATGCCAAGTAGTATTTCTTTATTGTGATTATGGAATACTATTTTTTCTGCAAGGTCATCTGCAATGAATTCCAGTAGGAGGTCCAGGTTAATGTTGGTATACATAGAGACTATATCCAGGCTTGCCATTACTGGATGAATTAATTCTGGCAAGTTGTCCAGCTTTCCTTTTAGCTGCATGGAATTTTTTAGTAGGTAGGGAGGAGAAGGGAACATATCTCTGAGGTGACCAAGTAAATAATAATTAATGTTGGAGAGTGGCGAATTTCTAGTGTCTATTATAGGTCTTACTGGATGGCCTTCTTTGTGAACTTTTATCGTACCATAGATCTGTGGAATTCTTGACTGGATTTTGGAGAAGTTTTTGAAGAGCTCATTAAGCTGTTTTTTATTTCTTAAAGAGCTGATTAATTTCTTAAGGTTTTTGGCAGTTTGATCTATAGGGTTACCATTGAGTTCTTCATAATAAGGCTTGCTCAATTCAGCTTCCATTTTATTGTAATACTTCTCTTTTTCTACCAATACCAAAACTTTGCTCTTATCTGCTCTCAGTGCTACAACTTTATCATTGGCTTTGAATTTTTTAAGATCAGCAATGGCATTTCTATTAAAATTGTAATCAACTTTTACTGGCTTTTTTACAAATTTTGAGACGCAGTCTGAGAATTCTTTCCTTAAAGTAACTGCTGTATTTTCATCTTCTCTTTCTACCTTACTACAGATGCTTTCTAAATCAATCAGTATACGTTTTTTATCAAGTGTTGCGGAGGAAAGGTTATAATTATATCCCTTATTGAGGAGATTAATCAGGTTTTCATCTACTCCTTCCTCCGTCAGATCCATGACATGTTTGTTAGTGGGGGATGGTATTAACTGTGGGCCAGGTGCTGTAGACATTGACTTTGGATTCAACCACTTATTCTCTTTAATCTTCAATTTTTCCTTAAACTTTTTGTTTTTATCTCTCACTGCTTTAGCTAACCAATTATCAATATTTTTCTTTTCTGCTTCCGGAATTTCACCTAATGAAGAGGTCCAAATATGAGCTTCTATTCGTTCGCATTGCTCAATAGTTTTGAATTTATTACAAATCGCGCCATTCACCGTTTTTAGTTCTATTTTTTTAATAAAATTTCTTGACAGATTTTCCGCGATGTTTTTTGTGAGTCTCAAAGAAGGTGGGACAAAATTAGCTCTCTTACATTTCTTAAGAAAATAAAGTTGTGACTTACATTGGTCGCTTTTGCACTTACTCCTTTCTATCTTTCTGATGTTTCGCCATATATCCAGCCCGTATGTGGTTTTAATCCTAGTTGTAAATGCATTTATGGCACCTCTATTCATAGTGATTGTGGAATAGCTTTTTTACGGGTCTTATAGAGGTTATTTTTCATCAAAGTTGGTTGTCAAATTTTCGAACTAAAGCCTAGTTCGTCATCAGGACTATGTCACTGGAGTAGTTGCTGCCACTCAATTGGAAGAGTCCATCCGCAATTATCGTTAATTGTGGTACTTCTTCTTCTTGCTATTTCGATCCCTTCTTCTAGTTTCCTCTTTACTAAGTTTGACTGGTGGGCGATTATTTTCACTGAGTCCCAATTTATAGAGTGTCCACTTGCTTGTATATGTCTGTCTAGCCCTGTTTTGTTCCCAATGTTCTAATAGCTGCTTGGTGTTCTTTCATTCGGACCTTAATACTTCTCCCTGTTTCTCCTATATAGCTGAGTCCGCAGTTACAGTCGATGCAGTAAATTACTCCTTCCTGCAATTGGATGTCCAATTCTTTCTGCTTTAAAGCTGGCAGGAATTTCTTTATTTTGTTATTAAGATCTGGAGCTAGCCTGATATTATATTTTGCTCCGATCCTTTTCAGGTTCTCGAAAAGTCCCTTGTGGTACGTAATTTTGCTGGTGAATTTGAAGTTGGTTTTCTCCTGCTTCTTTTTTGGCACTTGTTTAAATATTTTCTCAACATATGGGGAGGGGTAATTGTTTTCTGCCAATATTTCCTTTAATTCTTCTTTGTGAAGATCTTTCTGAGTAGCTGAAGAGACCAGGATTTCAATCTTTTCCAAAAATTGTCTCGCCGTATTCTTTTTAATATAATCAGGGTGGAATGAGCAGAAGTCTAACATCTTCCCTTTGTTGGTGGGTTTTCTAAAAAGCTGAGTGAATATTTTTCCCTCTCTTGAGGTCAAGGTTAAATCTAGGTAATTGATGCTATGGTCTCTTTCCTGTTCTAGGGTGTACTGCAAGGTATTCTCTAGTAAGTTAAATTCTTCCAGAATCTGAGAGGGTAGAGATTGGTCCACAGTATCTACTATAATTAGGACATCATCCATGTACCTTACATAGAGAGCAAACAAGGAGGGTTGTATAAGGATTTTTGCCTCTAGTTTACTTATATAATAATTTGCTAGCAGAGGTGCTAGTGGAGAACCCATTGCAAGTCCTGAAGTTTGCCTGTAATATTTCTTTCCAAACTGGAAGAAATTATTCTTGAAGGGAAATAGGAGCAGCTCATATATGCCAAGTAGTATTTCTTTATTGTGATTATGGAATACTATTTTTTCTGCAAGGTCATCTGCAATGAATTCCAGTAGGAGGTCCAGGTTAATGTTGGTATACATAGAGACTATATCCAGGCTTGCCATTACTGGATGAATTAATTCTGGCAAGTTGTCCAGCTTTCCTTTTAGCTGCATGGAATTTTTTAGTAGGTAGGGAGGAGAAGGGAACATATCTCTGAGGTGACCAAGTAAATAATAATTAATGTTGGAGAGTGGCGAATTTCTAGTGTCTATTATAGGTCTTACTGGATGGCCTTCTTTGTGAACTTTTATCGTACCATAGATCTGTGGAATTCTTGACTGGATTTTGGAGAAGTTTTTGAAGAGCTCATTAAGCTGTTTTTTATTTCTTAAAGAGCTGATTAATTTCTTAAGATTTTTGACAGTTTGATCTATAGGGTTACCATTGAGTTCTTCATAATAAGGCTTGCTCAATTCAGCTTCCATTTTATTGTAATACTTCTCTTTTTCTACCAATACCAAAACTTTGCTCTTATCTGCTCTCAGTGCTACAACTTTATCATTGGCTTTGAATTTTTTAAGATCAGCAATGGCATTTCTATTAAAATTGTAATCAACTTTTACTGGCTTTTTTACAAATTTTGAGACGCAGTCTGAGAATTCTTTCCTTAAAGTAACTGCTGTATTTTCATCTTCTCTTTCTACCTTACTACAGATGCTTTCTAAATCAATCAGTATACGTTTTTTATCAAGTGTTGCGGAGGAAAGGTTATAATTATATCCCTTATTGAGGAGATTAATCAGGTTTTCATCTACTCCTTCCTCCGTCAGATCCATGACATGTTTGTTAGTGGGGGATGGTATTAACTGTGGGCCAGGTGCTGTAGACATTGACTTTGGATTCAACCACTTATTCTCTTTAATCTTCAATTTTTCCTTAAACTTTTTGTTTTTATCTCTCACTGCTTTAGCTAACCAATTATCAATATTTTTCTTTTCTGCTTCCGGAATTTCACCTAATGAAGAGGTCCAAATATGAGCTTCTATTCGTTCGCATTGCTCAATAGTTTTGAATTTATTACAAATCGCGCCATTCACCGTTTTTAGTTCTATTTTTTTAATAAAATTTCTTGACAGATTTTCCGCGATGTTTTTTTGTGAGTCTCAAAGAAGGTGGGACAAAATTAGCTCTCTTACATTTCTTAAGAAAATAAAGTTGTGACTTACATTGGTCGCTTTTGCACTTACTCCTTTCTATCTTTCTGATGTTTCGCCATATATCCAGCCCGTATGTGGTTTTAATCCTAGTTGTAAATGCATTTATGGCACCTCTATTCATAGTGATTGTGGAATAGCTTTTTTACGGGTCTTATAGAGGTTATTTTTCATCAAAGTTGGTTGTCAAATTTTCGAACTAAAGCCTAGTTCGTCATCAGGACTATGTCACTGGAGTAGTTGCTGCCACTCAATTGGAAGAGTCCATCCGCAATTATCGTTAATTGTGGTACTTCTTCTTCTTGCTATTTCGATCCCTTCTTCTAGTTAGTAAAGAGGAAACTAGAAGAAGGGATCGAAATAGCAAGAAGAAGAAGTACCACAATTAACGATAATTGCGGATGGACTCTTCCAATTGAGTGGCAGCAACTACTCCAGTGACATAGTCCTGATGACGAACTAGGCTTTAGTTCGAAAATTTGACAACCAACTTTGATGAAAAATAACCTCTATAAGACCCGTAAAAAAGCTATTCCACAATCACTATGAATAGAGGTGCCATAAATGCATTTACAACGTAGATTTTCTTTCAAGTGTCGCAAATAGGAAGACTGTTGAGTAGCAATAAAAGAGTGTTTTAAAAGTTTTGGCAAACTCTGAAACAAATAATCCAAAAAGTCTTGTGTCAGTTTTATAATAGTTTCCAGGACACACTTGTTATCAATCTGCATCCATTGTTTGAAACTTACATTTTCAATGCTATTAAGCTCAAAAGTTTCTTCATACTGAGCCTTCAAATCATCGCTTCATGGGCAATTAACACAATTTGCGAAGTAACATTTAGATGTTGGCGTTTTGCAAATTATATTGCTTGTTACATCTTTGTATGTTTTAATCAGGAGTTCACCATTTGTCAATTCAGGTATTTTACACTGAGCCATAATTAATTTGGCATTCTGATGTATTTGTGCAAACGCACACAGAATGTGTCCCACTGGACCCAGGAAGAACACAATGCTTGGGACGAAGCTCACAAAATTTAGAAATTCCAATTCTCTGATCAGGGTAACGCACCTTAAATAGTACATATGATTCTTTTAATGTACTTAGAATTAAATACTTTTGAACATGTACACGTTTGCCATCTTTTTTGACTGAAACAAAGTCTTTTTTACCAGGCATTTGACGACTAACCTCATCATTTTGATAGAATTCTTTGACTAGGGCTAACGTTGCAAGATTTAGTAAATCATTATCTGTAATAGACCTAATGTAAATTGGTTATCTTATAAACAATGTATTTTCTCTTTATCTTTTTTTTTTTTTTTTTACTTTACAAAAGTTAAAGGTATAAAAGTAGCAATGTAGCCCTAACTGGTTTTTAAAACAATACCATTGGTACCATAACTCCTGATCCCATTGAGATCCCACTCTAAAAGTTTCAGGATTTAAAGCTTTATAATACACTGCCGGAAAGTGAAAAAAGAACACCAAGAAGGAATTGGTGGACGATCATGAAATTTACATATGTAAATGGGGTAGAGTTAACGTAAGTGTGATGCTAATTTCGGGACCAACCGGTGAGCGCTTACGCCACAGCACAGCATAATATGCAAATTATTGTCGGTGGTATTAAAGAAGTACAGCAAAGTGAATGTAATCAGTCGTCGGTGTATGGACACGTGCGAAGACCCCGAAGAAGCTGCAATTCCTGGACATGGAAGACGTGTACGATTTCAGCAGTTATCGGACTTTGAGCGAGGTCGTCTAGTTGGACTCCGAGGCTGGGTGGTCGTATCATCGTATTGCGGAGCGAATTGGACGGGAAGTATCAGTGGTGGTACGATGGTGGCGTAGATGGTCCGAGGAACATTCCCACACGAGAAGACGTGGAACTGGGAGTCACAGACGGACTGATGAGCGGACCAATCGACGCATAAGAAAAGCGGCGTTGTCAAGCAGAACATCCACTACGACGCAAATCCGTGCTGCCGTTGCACCTGAGGGGACCGTGCGAACAATCCGCAACCGTCTACTGGATGCAGGACTACGTGCCCGTGTGCCTCTGGCATGTGTACCTCTGACTCCAGCCCACCGTCAGGAACGGCTGCAGTGGTGTTGCCAACATCTGCACTGGAGAATGCAATGGCGATCTGTCGTGTTCAGCGATGAAAGCAGATTCTGCTTTGGGAGCCTCTGATGGCCGTATGCATGTTCGCAGACGCACAAGGGAGTGTCTCCACCTTTCTTGCATCCGTCTGCGACACACAGGGCCTACCCCTGGTCTGCTGGTGTGGGGAGCGATCAGCTATCACTCCCGTACACAACTAGTGTTTGTACCGGGTACGTTAAACTGCACCTCCTACATCAACAACATCATTCAGCCCGTTGTTGTGCCATTTGTAAGGTCGGTCCATCGTGGTGTTTTCTAGCAAGATAACGCACGCCCACACACGGCACGTGCAACGCAACATGCACTTCAGGGTGTGAGACAACTTCCAAGGCCTGCACAATCACCGGATTTGTCCCCCATTGAGCATGTGTGGGATTTTATGGGACAACGACTTATCCGGCCTCCACGGCCAGACACGACCATCCCCAATTTACGCGTCGAGGTTGAGGATGCTTGGAACTCAATACCCCAAACTTACATCCAACATCTGTACGACAGACTCCATGCCAGAATTGCACAGTGTGACGCAGTTACATGGAAATGTCATTTTTCAGTTTACCAGCAAATACAACTGTATTTTGCCATAATGTTTTGATCACGTTATCCTCTGTATTCCGTTATTATGCTGTATAAATTTCATTGGTATCAGACGTCTCCTTCTTGGTGTTCTTTTTTCACTTTCCGCCAGTGTATTACAAAAAACATATATTTTTTTCAAAATTTTTAAAAAACACTATCTCAAATTTTTTTCTTAAATTTGGATTTTTTTTTTTTCACTAAGCATAGTCAAGTTGCATTTCAAATTAAAATAAAGTGAGGGGTCAAACAACTCTCTAGGCCTTATAAAACTTGAGAAATTCAAGATTGAAAAAGTTTATGCAAGCCAAAAAATGACGATTTTTCAAAATTTTAAAAATTAATTACATGAAAACCCAATGAGATAAAAAAAAATCAAAAATATATTCTCATTTATATCACTAGGGAGAATGATCCCTGAAGGTTTCATTGAAATCTGAAATGGTCAGGTTGAGTGACTGGTTGATTTGGCATGGAATCACCCACAGGCACTAGCTTTATGTACATGTAGGCTGCCATATCCATCCGATGCAGTGTACGGCGAACAGTGTGTGCAGAGGTAATTTGAGCGGATCCTTGATTAAGATGGTCTGTAATTTTCTGCACTGTTGCCCTTCTGTTGTCTGTTACCAGTCTGGACACTCTCCGTTCCGCTCGAGCAGTCACTAGTCGATGACGACCACACGTTGCACGTAGCGACCCAGTTTTTTGGCTGACAGTCCAGTCTTTTAAACACTTTAACAACAGCTGCTCTGGAACATTTCACGAATGCAGCGGTTTTGGTGATACTTGCACCATGGCTCCAAGCTCTTACAATCATCCCACGTTGAAAGTTCGTCAAATTTCCTTTTTTTACCCATCTAGTCACCCAAAAATCCCTTCTTCTACTGTTACAAGCACTAAGCTTTCCCTTTTTATACTAGCCTCGCCCTCTGGCGGCAACAGCGTGCAGCCATAGCTCATTTTCTTAAAACTGTCAGGTGGTCATAATAAAGTGGCCACTCAGTGTATACATATAGAGACAACAAATATTGAAGACTCGTGCGAAATTAATCACTGAAGCGATGAAAGATTTTTGTCTTTAGCACGATTTAATGATTAAAAGATGAGAAATATATATACAATTGTATATATATTTCTATGTATATATATTTCTCATCTTTTAATCATTAAATCGTGCTAAAGACGGAAATCTTTCATCGCTTCTGTACATATAGAAGAAAATGTATTTACATACATTTTCTTCTACATGTATATAAAGCTAGTGCGCGTGTAATTGCCAAGGTCCTTAAAATTTTTTCAATAGGTGCTTAAAAGTCCTTAAAAAGTGCTTATTTTTTATGGGAGAAAAAGAGTGGGAACCCTGTTAAATATGCAGAACTAGCAAGAGATGACAGGGAAACATCAAATTCTCATTGCTTTGTCTCTCTCTCTCTCATGCTTGTGGTACCACATAGCTATGCTGAATGTGAATGAGTGTTTAGTGTAATTAAAGAAATGTAACAGAATACAGATCTCCCTCTCTCTCACACACACACATGCACGCACAATGTCTGACAAAACAATAGAAACAATTGCAATATTGATATCCAAAATGGGTGTTTGTTATAACCATAGCTTCACTAGATAACTTCAAAAAAGGAAAAAAGTGCAAAGAAAGCTACAGCATCTTTAAAGAATTCCTCTTCTGATTAACTGGGAATTACTGATTCTGATTAACCTGAGGCAAGAAGTTGAAATTGTATCTGAATCTCTAAAGAAATATTCAGTGTTTTGTTACAAGGTGCTTCTGATAATTAGCCAGTTGATTAACTAAGCTGCCCCCCCCCACCTTTTTTTTTTTTTTTTTTTTTTTTTTTTTAAATAAGTAAATCAGCATTGGGATGAATTTTAGTGATCTCTTGTCTTTTTTCAAACTAATTTTGTTGCCTGACGTAATGACTGTTGACACTTTTCACTCATATTTGCTGTGAGAAAGAAAGAAATTTTCCACCCAGTATTTACTTTTGATTTTTGACTTTTGTATTTAGAAACTGCCGTGTGATTGACCTTTGTGACTTTCACTTCGTATGAGTATTACACATAAGTCCTAAGCTGTGTTGACACTCACAGCGAAGTCAATGTACCTGTGGAGCAACTTTTTTCCTCATGCCCAGCCATTTCAACGACAACAAAAAAATTACAGAAATTAGAAGAACCGTAACCGTGATAGTGACAAGTAAAAAGTGACAACAACAAGACAGCCTGAAGAAGGAGAAGAGTTTTCTCCGAAAATTTGCTATTAATGAAAAAATTTCCTAGTAAAATCCCATAAGTTGCTTTAGATTATTAAGAAAATTTACTTTATTGTAGATACATATTTTAAACATGTAAGCTTTTTTTAAATGTGTTCGTATTCATTGATAGAGGCTTGTCTCTTCTAATCCATATGTGTTAATAGTAATGCATTTTCTTTAGATGTGATGTTCACACATACTGAAACACAAAACTTGGTAATGGCTTTGGACACATACAAATTACTTCTGTAACACCTATGGATAAAAATTTCTGTTTGCTTTGAAGTTTTTTGTATCTGCAAGATTTACTAGTTTTGGTTTTTATGTGCTAATGGTTTTGCATGACATGTGTTTGTCTTGTATAATGTTAATTGTGAATGAACTCCATAACTCACTGTGTGTTTGTTAGTTTAATATTTATTGGTGATAAACCAGTGAACAAACTATTGACAATCATGGTTTTTCTGTTGGTTTATAGAGAAAAAGTTAATTAAGTTTCATGAGCTAATTTAAGTTGAACATGACAAAACTTCTTTTCTATGACCCTAGGAGCACATCAAAGCTGAGGAAGAAGTAATTCTTAAAAAAATATTGGAAGATAAAATTGATATTAGGTATCCTGATCTCTTTTATATGTTCTCATGGTTCTGTTTTACAATGCTAGTAATTTATTTCTGTTTTAGTTATGCATTTTTGTACAAGAGCATTATCATTTTAAATAATAATACACCATGTGATATGAAATCATTTAGGAATATTTTTTTTTTATTTGCTTTTACTTATGTGTACTGATATCCTTTTTCTTCTCATAATTTCAGTCTTTTTCCTTGTGTTTCTTCTCATGTATTGCACTACAGTAACCATGTTTTAATATGGAATTAATGTACATTACTGTGTGTTCTCAGGGTTCGCACTACCCCTGGAATCCTGGAAAAGTCCTGGAATTTGATTTCCCTATTTTCCAGGCCTGGAAAGTTCTTGATTTTTTACATTTTTTTAAATGTCCTGGAATTTTTTCTTACATTAAAAAAACAAACAAACGACATAACTGGTCGCTGAAATGTTTGGATTGATTGTGTCACTTTGTTCTAGCTTCCTGCTGCATCTGTTTGTGATGACATCACTTCCTTCTACAGAGTGTGGAGATGTAATTTTGTCTCTTTCATCTCGTGTGACACTGCAGTGCAAAATGTTTGAGTGCCATATTTCCAGCGACCTTTGTTTGTGGTATAGCAGTTATGTGTGCAGTTGGAGTCGTGACACCATGTGGAAACCTTCTTGTGAGTCCGAGATAGCTGTTCCTCGTAGCATGCGCTTTCGTCATTACAGGAGATGGATATCTGACCTTCCTGCCACCAATGTGCATGGCAATAGATGACTGTGGAATAGGAAATTTTCAGTGCCATGGCAAAATTGTTTTGTATAAATATCATTGTGTTAAGTTCCAGATTGCTTCATATAAGTTTTATATCTAGAGCAGTTTTTATACGGGGAAATTTTGCCACTTCATTAAAGATGTAACACACACTGAAGAACATTCTGTAACAGTAGAACCTAAAGGACTTCATAACAATTCTAAATGCTTAGTAAATTTCAGTCCAATTTCCAAAATATAAAACAAAGCATTGTGATTCTTGCAAAAATTTAAGCTTCTGATTTTTTTTTTTTTTTTATGAACTGGAAATCTTGTGGAAAAGTGCTGGAATTTATTTTCACTAAATGTGTATAGACCCTGTAAACTGAGTAGGAGACATGATGTTTCTCAGCTGTTAGTTCAATTTCAGTCACTCAGTCAGTTGTACACCTGCCCATAATTTTTCTAGAGATTCTCAATGCACATTGTTGTGAACATAACAAGATCAGAGTATTAAGAAAAGTTAGCTTGGTTACATTTTAAACCCTAATTTCCCTTCCCTTCAGTTATGGTTTAAACTTGTTTTAGAAATCATTGGCCCACTATTAAGGTAAGGCAGTTCTCTCCATGTAGTCCTAAGAAAGCATATTGGAGTTGTGCAAATCCAAGCAACCTAACTCCATCTAATTAAGCATTCTTTCTCCTATGTAAAGATAACTTGTAAGTAGTAGTGAAAAGTATTACTAATAATCTTTTGTTTCAGTTTTATGTGCAAGTGTTGTATTGCTTTTTTCAGGGTGTGCATGTGTGCTTGAAATCCTGGAAAATCATGATTACATTTTCAAGGCCTGGAATATCCTGGAATAGTGGTGTTTTTTTTAATGCTGTCTTGAAAAGCCTTGAAATTTGAAATTAGTGCTTAAAAAATGCCCTTTTAGGAAATTGTGTTACTGTTACCCCTTCATTTTTTAAGTTCCTCTCCTCTGTTCTCAAAGAAACCGCCTGCAACGGTGGTGTTTCGGACATGCACCAAATCCTAATTTGACTGGGGAAAAAAAAAAAAAAAGCACTACTTCCAGTGCAATAAAATTGGATGATTACTAGTAGGTCTGTTAGGAAAGGGAAGCTTGATGTCCGTCCGACAACTGCTGAGAACGAAAGGGGAAAGAAGAGACATTTAGCATTTGCAGGGGGGTTGCGTATGCACCAAGTCAGCTGGTATCCACCAGTGAGGAGTATGCCTGAACAACACATTCATCTGCTCCTTGTTTATGTGCATGCCAGACACTTGCTTCCGGCCCTCCGCTCAAGAGACTTCGGCTACTTATGATAAAAAATAAGAAAACTATCTTTGCGAATTTTTCACGAAAGTGGCTGAAATTTTTACATTCACTGTAATTGGATTACAGAAGCTCACTCCCAAAATTCCAATTGAATCGGTTTAAAACTTTAAAAGTTAGCATTGAAAATTTTTATTATGGACAAGTATGTGTGCCTCTTTGGACAGAGTGAGCCTCAAGCAGAAAGGGTGTTACCATAGCAACTGTTGATTGACAGCTGGGAGCGCTGATTCGAAGCCCTTGGTTGGGAAGAAAGCAAACACCTGTTTATCACTTCCACGGCTCAAAAGGACCAGCAAAAAATTTTCAGAAATCCATTTTCCCGAATTTTGAAAATACCACAGTAAAATTTTTACAGTGGTTAAGATACATCACAATAAAGTTCTAGTGCAAATTTCGCCAAATTCCGTTAGAAACTTGAGAAGATGCAAAAAAAAAAAAAAAAAAATCTTCCGTTGCATAATCGTATTGAAAAAAAGAAACAGTAATTATAAATTATGGGAAAAGCAAGTGAAATATTTTTTTTAGATGTCATGGTTTATTTAAACAGAGTGATTCTTAAATTATTTTTCTCTGATAATATGGACTTTATTTGAATTACAAACATACATTTTTATTCAGACGTCTGAGTTACTATCATATTATTTGCATCCTTAAAAGTATTAAACACCAGCAAAATGCGTATATTACGTGTAAATCATTAATGACGTATCATTAAAGAGCAAATCACTTACCCGAAAGTTCTTGGTCACTTTTTTCTTTACCCTTCATGCACGTCGATTATAACATCATGTAATGTAGTTGGCCTTCAAAGGTTGAAAAATGCCTTGCTTATAATATTCGTTCTTCTGGTCATGAAACATCGTTTTTTTATTTATTTTTTATTCACAGGACAAAACACGCTGATTTTATTCTGCCGTATGAGATGTAACAGAGCTCGTCATCTCCATAAAAACCACTCAAAGGTACACAACATACAACACATTCATACACTCAATTGAAACCACTATGTACATAAATACACTATTTACATTCCCTGGCAGTCAAATCCTTGTCAACTGTGACTAAAGTAGTGCTCCATCTGCCTCAAACACCGTACAAAACCTACTGCAAACGCCAACCTTATTCAGCCCCGTCATACACAATGCTCTAGCGCTTTCAACAGACTCACTGTCGTCATGAGGAGGCCAATGTGTCTCTCTGCCTACCACAGCTCAAGTGAGCAAAGTCATTGAGGTTCCTGCTTCAATTGCAATCTCTGCATCTTTGAGTCTCTGGCGCCATCTGTTGTCAGTGCTGCTCTCTTTTCTTTTTTTCCTTCTTAATTGTTGTTCAATTTTTATTAAGGCCTTCCACTGTTCATTTAAGTTACTTGGCTCATTAATGTTACATACTCTTGATCTGTTTTTTTCAATTAATACTGATTCCGCAATTCTTAACTGCCTTTCGGTTTTACAGCTCTTAATAATTTTAATATCTTCGAGCTTCAGACATTGGTGATTTTCTAGACAATATTGGGTTAATGCAGTCTTAGCTTCTTTTTTATTCCAATTACTCATATGCTGGTGTAATCTATACTTTAACTTGTTCTTAGTGCTGCCTATATATGACAAAGGTGGTTTCTGGTTTATAGGAATCTCATATACACCTGCTCTATCTAGTTGGCTGATTTTTTCATTTTTTATTACTATATTTTTTATAGTATGTACCTGATTTCCTACTTGTATGTCATATTTGCCACAAACCTTATTAATTTCAGCAGAAATACCTTCAACATATGGAATTGCTCCTACATATTTTAATAGTTTTTTTTACCATTATTGCCCTTATTATTTGCTTGAGTTACTTCATAAATCCATTTCTTTAATACCTGTTTAGGGTAACCAAAATCATGTGCAATTTTTTCAATATATTCAATTTCTTCTTTTTTATATTGTTCTTTTGATGAGTGTGTTAAACTTTCTTTTAATTAGTGTTTTAACACTATTTTTTTTGTGTTAATGGGTGCGATGACTCAGACTGAAAAGGTATTAATACAGGAATATATGATGATTTTCTATGCACTCTGTATTGCAAATTATCATTTGTTTTGATTACCATAATATCCAAAAATGCCAATGTATTATTATGTTCCTGTTCCACTGTCAATTCAATAGATAGATAAATATCATTATATTTTTTTGTCAGATCTTCAAGTTCCTCATTTTTTAGCCTGGACAACAGAAAAATGTCATCAACATACTTGCAGTATATCAGTGGTGGATCTTCTAGTTTACTTATTATTTTTGTTTCTATGTCACACATTATTATTACGGCAAATAAGGTTGACAATGGTGACCCCATAGGTCCACCATAATTTTGTTTGTAAATCTTGTTATTGAACATAAAAATGTTATTTTCATATATGTACAATACAATTTCTTTTAATTCTTCAATTTGTACTTCATTCATTGTATGTAACTTATATAATTTTTCAACAATTATGTCAATTGCCTGAGGTACTGGTGTACTAGGAAACAGAGCAGGAACATCCATACTAGCCATATGATATTCACTTAAATCTTGTTTAATTATTTTAATTTTTTCAATGAATTCATAAGTATTCTTCACAGTGAACCCTGTCTTGATGAACATTGTTGCCAAATACTTGTAGATATTTTTTTCCAACTTTATTAACGGGGAAGTCCTTTTTGATACTATCACTCTCATAGGTGTATCATGCTTATGAGTTTTTATTTTTGCAAATATTTTTGGTATTCCTGTACCAATAGGTGGGTACGCTTTCTTTATTTCTTCAGGCAAGGTGCTGTGATTTCTTATTCTAGCCAAGTATCTATCTTACTTGAGATTTGGTTGGGTCTCTTGTCATAATGCTGCAATTCAAATCTTCTATTGCTCTATTCATTTTTTGATTATATTCCGTTATGTTTAAAATCACTATTTGTCCTGTTTTATCAGCTGTTTCCTAGCACACCAGTACCTCAGGCAATTGACATAATTGTTGAAAAATTATATAAGTTTCATACAATGAATGAAATACAAATTGAAGAATTAAAAGAAATTTTATTGTACATATATGAAAATAACATTTTTATGTTCAATAACAAGATTTACAAACAAAATTATGGTGAACCTATGGGGTCACCATTGTCAACCTTATTTGCTGAAATAATAATGTGTGGCATAGAAACAAAAATAATAAGTAAACTAGAAGATCCACTACAGATATACTGCAGGTATGTTGATGACATTTTTCTGTTGTCCAGGCTAAAAAATGAGGAACTTTTGAAGACTTGACAAAAAAATATAATGATATTTATCCATCTATTGAATTGACAGTGGAACAGGAACATAATAATACATTGGCATTTTTGGATATTATGGTAATCAAAACAAATGATAATTTGCAATACAGAGTGCATAGAAAATCATCATATATTCCTGTATTAATACCTTTTCAGTCATCGCACCCATTACCACATAAAAAAAAATAGTGTTAAAACACTAATTAAAAGAAGTTTAACACACTCATCAAAAGAACAATATAAAAAAGAAGAAATTGAATATATTGAAAATATTGCACATGATTTTGGTTACCCTAAACAGGTATTAAAAAATGGATTTATGAAGTAACTCAAGCAAATAATAAGGGCAATAATGGTAAAAAAACTATTAAAATATGTTTTTTTACCATTATTGAAGATATTTCTGCTGAAATTAATAAGGTTGTTGAACGTATTTCTGCTGAAATTAATAAGGTTTGTGGCAAATATGACATACAAGTAGGAAATCAGGTACATACTATAAAAAATATAGTAATAAAAAATGAAAAAATCAGCCAACTAGATAGAGCAGGTGTATATGAGATTCCTATAAACCAGAAACCACCTTTGTTATATATAGGCAGCACTAAGAACAAGTTAAAGTATAGATTGCACCAGCATATGTGTAATTGGAATAAAAAAGAAGCTAAGACTGCATTAACCCAATATTGTCTAGAAAATCACCAATGTCCGAAGTTCGAAGATATTAAAATTATTAAGAGCTGTAAAACCGAAAGGCAGTTAAGAATTGCGGAATCAGTATTAATTGAAAAAAAAAAAAACAGATCAAGAGTATGTAACATTAATGAGCCAAGTAACTTAAATGAACAGTGGAAGGCCTTAATAAAAATTGAAGAACAATTAAGAGGGAAAAAAGAAAAGAGAGCAGCACTGACAACAGATGGCGCCAGAGACACAAAGATGCAGAGATTACGACTGAAGCAGGAACCTCAATGACTTTGCTCACTTGAGCTGTGGTAGGCAGAGAGACACATTGGCCTCCTGATGACGACAGTGAGTCTGTTGAAAGCGCTAGAGGATTGTGTATGACAGGGCTGAATAAGGTTGGCATTTGTGGTAGTTTTTGTACGGTGTTTGAGGCAGATGGAGCACTACTTTAGTCACAGTTGACAAGGATTTGGCTGCCAGGGAATGTAAATAGTGTAATTATGTACATAGTGGTTTTAATTGAGTGTATGAATGTGTTGTATGTTGTGTACCTTTGAGTGGTTTTTATGGAGATGACGAGCTCTGTTACATCTCAGACGGCAGAATAAAATCAGCGTGTTTTGTCCTTTGAATAAAAAAAATATGATGTTTCATGACCGGAAAAACGAATATTATAAGCAAGGCGTTTTTCAACCTTTGAAGGCCAACTACATTACATGATGTTATAATCGACGTGCATGAAGTGTAAAGAAAAAAGTGACCAAGAACTTTCGGGTAAGTGATTGGCTCTTTAACGATATGTCTGAGTTACTGTTTTAATAAAAAAAATCATCTATAATTAAAAAGTTTTCAATGGGATTTAGGCGAAATGCAGCAGATAAACGTATTTTAGTAAATTGCAATGTTATGACGTAAATTTGGTCATTTTGTCGAAAATTGGGGAGCATTTTTTTTTTTTTTTTTTTTTACGTTTTCTTCTATAGTTAGGGTGAAGGAAGAAGACACTTCAGTGAGCTGCAGGCGGTGATTTATGGCGATGTGCCAAATGAAAAGAAGCCGTTCCATCAGGACATTCCAGAGGTTTTGTGTGCGTGGATGCGGGCTCCTGCTGTTTGATCTTAATCGGAAGGTTTTTCTGCACGGGGAGGAGGGGGGGGGTATTCATTTCAGCTTTACAGCTTTCAACTCCTTTTTTTTTCTTGGTAATAAATAAAAAACATAGTTGCTGCATTCACCATTGATCCATATTCGCATTTCTTGAATATAAACAGCAGACAATCAGAAACATGGTGTTGGGTGGGTCTTGATGTTCTTCATTTTGCATTTGCTGAATTCAGTTCTGAGGGAATAAGGAATGACTTATACTGTGAATATATACAAAACTACATATTTTGGAGCTGAAAAATAGGTCTACTTGTACACAGTAGCTAACGTGTGAACTCAGACGAAGACAATCAGACATATTGACTTCTGATTCCATAAACAAAATCAACCTAATTCTTTTATTACACATGACAGGTAAAAAAGCAAAAACATGTTTTTAAACATTATAAAGGAAAATGGATTTTTGAAACACCATGACTTGATGATGATCTTAATTTCTGAAAAGGTTTTTTTTTATTGTGATCTTAATTTCTGAAATCTTTTTTTTTTTCAATTACAATACATTGTAACAGGATGTGTGTTGTATCCCTTAGTGATATGGCAGATTTTCAGTTGGTCGATATCCGCGATCGTAAGCGGTAGTTACATTGCTATTGTTAATGATGACAAGATAAATGCTGGAGTAATGTAGAATGTTGCATAAATAAAAAAAATAATTGCCCTCCCCCTCGAACTTTTATGCGGTTATCATAGCTGATCAATCATTTCATTCCATGAACATCAGCACATTTCAATCATTTGACCATTGGGGGGTACGTGGGGGGTCTGACGGAATTCAGCAGTGCTTAAGCGCCTAGCGCAACAAAAACATGCTAATTTTGGACAGTTCTATTCCCTTCCCCCCTACCATCCCTAATAATTGAGAGTGCATACTGTAGTTTCAGATATTCTGTTTATGAGCTAGTTTTCACGCTGTTCGTTATGTTGTTATTTTCAAAATTACTAACCCTTTCGAACTGTAGGTTGCAGAAACGTTTATGTTTTGGCTTTTTCCATTTGTCCGTATGAAAATTCACGTAAAAGGGGTTGAATTTCGGCGAAATTTTAGTATGCTGTTAGGTACAACCTAGGAACCTACCCTGTTGAAAATGGTCGAAATTAAATTCAAAGGCCAAGACATAAGAGCAGTATTCGTTCTCCAAGCTTAGAAATGTTAACTTACATAAAATCTGTTTGATTGCAACAAAGTTTTGGTATGTTATAAGGGAGAAGGGACCTGGGGAAACCTACCCTTGTAGAAAATAGTCCAAATCGAATTCAAAGGTCGGTATAAGAACAGAATCCGTTCTTTACGATCTTGTGCTTGATAAACTTGCGTAATAAACCTTAAACTGCAGAGCTGTGCGAGGTCAGTCATATGTTGAAAAACATTTTATAATCTATGCAACTGCATCATTTTTCCTTCCTTGCTTTTTTAAGCCCCCCCCCCCCAATGCTGATCCTTTGCTAATTACAGGGGTGATTGTGGTCGAGATTTTATCCTGAATTCCGGACTTTTTTACCAATTAAACACAGGAATTTTGGAAAATGAAAAGTCCATATATATTAGACTTAATTTTTAAATTTGAAGCAAAAGATTTTATAGATTTTGCAGGATAAACCAGTTTATATAAAAGCTAAAATAAAAAATCTTAAATTTCGTGCTTGTAAGCTCACTTGGCATACACTGCCCGTTATCTTCATTGCGTTGCACTAATTTCAAATTGTTGATTTGATCTCACAATCCCCCTGTAATTACATCTTATTCAAAACATTTGTTGAGGTGCCTTTTGAGGGCATCACCATTTTTTAAATTTATTATTATTATTTTTCACTTTCAGCTCTTTTAAGTTGTATGCTTACTGAATAGCACTTTTGTCAGGTCTACAATTTTTGACGAACTACTGATTTTTTTCGGGGAGTGAAAATCTTTTCTTCGAGAAAGGCAGCTCAAGGGAGATTTTTTTCCAGGGAGACTAACTGATATGTGAATAGTCTGAGATTTTCACGTGAGTGGGTTTCAATAGACATCAGCCTGTGGTTCATCTTCCTGTGAAGAGGACTGCATAGACAATAACATGTCATGCAGGAAAAACTCCCAGCTGAGTTCAGAAAACTTCGGTATTGCATGAACATAAACAATGCTTTGGGTAGGGGTGGGGGTTGTAGCCCTGCAACCTCATAGCACCAACTGTGGGGCTGCAGCACTACAACCATGTAGGTGCACATTTTGGAACTGAAGTTGCGATAGAGAATTAAATTGGTGTTCTTAAGAGGCATCAAATGATCAATAGCAGCAGGGATAACGATGTATTCACTAATGTTAAAAAGAAAAAACTAACTGTAAAATGTTTTTTCAGTGCTCTACATTTCATCTCTGACATTCAGAATTTGCAGCTCACCAAAGTGGCTTAGAATTGTTTCATGGAGCATCTTGTGATTAGCAAGTTGTTTGTGCAGAGAATTATCTTTGATTATTTTTTAAAAACCCTCCTCAGTAAATATGTCAAAAACAAACATATGCATTAGAAAATTACTGCACTTTGTAGAAGTTAAAAATAAAGTTAAAAAAGGCATTGTCTTTCAAAAATAATTATAAATTTTTATTATGAAAAAAAAAGACTTGTATTTCATTTTTTGCACCACTTATTTTGTCAGTAAGTCATTTAGCTATTTGTTTTTAAAGGTTTTATTATGTGCTGAAGAGGTAAAATAATATGTAGCAACATATAAGGTTTTATAAATTGCTTTTATGTATCTGTTAATGTCAACAGTGCATGGGTATTATTAAGTTGAATATTATGTTTGCATATTTTAAGTAAACAAATATTAACTAAGCGCTGGCAAATTACTCTTTTGCCTAACTACAGAATCATCTCTATAGTAAAAAAAAAGACTGTTTCTCTCTGAAAAAATTGAAAGAACCTGTATGAAATAAAAACCTTTCAATAAAGCTCATGTTGAGAAATGGCTTCCTAGTTTAATTGAATTAATAATCTAAAGCAACTTATGGGATTTTACTAGGAAATTTTTTCTTTAATAGCAAATTTTCGGAGAAAACTCTTCTCCTTCTTCAGGCTGACTTGTTGTCACTTTTTCCTTGTCACTATCACGGTTACGGTTAACCTTGACGGTTTAGGTTATTTTTCAACAAATCCTGCCAGATGTTAGGCAGGGAAAATCCTTTGCAGTCATTGATGATGGAATTTTGATTTTTCTCAATCTCTATTCCTTCTTTCAGTTTTCTTTTTGGAAGAATAAACTTCTTAGATATTACTATCTATTATGAAGATGAAAAATTCCTCACTAGTTGGTATAAAAAACCAATGAATACTAAAAGACTACTGGATTTCAATTCGTATCACCCAGTTTCTATTAAGAAGAATGTAGCAAGTCAGTTTTTAGAAAAAAATAATAAAATAGTTTCTACAGCAGATAAAAAAGAAGCCCAAAAAGAAGAGCTTAAAGTCATACTTGCAGAGAATAACTATCCTAAAGAAGAAATTGAGAAGCTTCTGAATTTTAATGGTACGAAGAACCCACAAAAGCAACAAGTAAAATTCACTAGAAAAATTTCTTATCACAAAGGTTTATTTGAGGCTTTAAAGAGAATTAGTAAAAAATACAATATTAGGCTAGCTCCAAGTTTAGAGAATAAAGTTAAAAAATTTTTCCCTAAAATAGTTCAAAGAGAAGAAAATATTTTAAAAATGCAAGGAGTAGTTTATGAGGTAAATTGTAGTTGTGGACTATCTTACATAGGGGAAACAGGTCGCAGACTAGAAACTCGTATAGCTGAGCATAAAGCAGCTATAAAAAATTGCTCCAACAAGACTGGATTAGATAGGCATGTTAGAGAAACTGGGCACAGCATGGATTGGAATTCCCTTAAAGTAATCAGTTTCCAAAGCAATTTCCAAAAAAGAAAACTGAAAGAAGGAATAGAGATTGAGAAAAATCAAAATTCCATCATCAATGACTGCAAAGGATTTTCCCTGCCTAACATCTGGCAGGATTTGTTGAAAAATAACCTAAACCGTCAAGGTTAACCGTAACCGTCAAGGTAAACCGTAACCGTGATAGTGACAAGGAAAAAGTGACAACAAGTCAGCCTGAAGAAGGAGAAGAGTTTTCTCCGAAAATTTGCTATTAAAGAAAAAAATTTCCTAGTAAAATCGCATAAGTTACTTTAGATTATTAATAAAAACCTGTTCATGACAAAATATTTTTGGTCCCTTGAATTTCTGTTATGGCTGATCATCATCATTGTCAACCATTATCAATCCACTGCTGAACGAAGGTCTCCCCAAGTTTCCTCCACAACGGTCTGTCTTGTGCCAGTCTCCTCCATGTCACCCCTGCATACTTTCGAATTTCATCCACCCATCTCCCATGTGGTATTCTTCTGGGTCTTTTCCTGTCCCTTGGAATCCAATCTAAAATTTCGGCTGTCCATCGATGATCTGTCCTTCTGGCAGTATGTCCAGCCCATTGCCATTTCAGGGATTTAACTCTGATCATGATGTCTTCCACTCTTGTCATTTTTCGGATCCACGAGTTCCTCTTCTTATCTCTCCTGGTTACACCAAGTATGCACCTCTCCACGCTTCTTTGAGTTGTCTGCAGCCTTTGTATTTCTCTTTTAGTTAAGGTCCACGTCTCTGCTCCATACGTAAGCACTGGAAGGATGCATTGATCAAACACTTTTCTTTTAAGACATAATGGCATATTGCTCTTGAAAATTATGCTGTTTCTTCCAAAAGCTCTCCAGGCAAGTTTTGTACGCCGATTAATTTCTTCATCAATGTGACCCTCACTTGATATCTCCTGTCCAAGATAAACGTACGTGTCTGTTATCTCCAGCTTTTCTCCATCAATCGATAAATCTTCATTTCTTGTAAAAGCATTGAACATCACTTTTGTCTTCTGAAAGTTCATTTTTAATCCCACTTCTTTACTCTTGTCAGCAAGATCCTGGATCATACTCTGCAGCTCTGATGGGGTAGTTGCAAAAATGACTACGTCATCAGCAAAACGAAGGTGGGTTAGATAAACTCCATTAATCTTTATCCCCTTGTTTTCCCAGCTCAGCGACTGAAAAACACCCTCCAATGTGGCATTAAAGAGCTTCGGAGATATGGTGTCACCTTGTCTCACTCCCTTTCCAATTTTTACGTGTGTTGTATTTTCAAACAGCCTAATCTTTGCACTTGCATTTTCATAGATGTTATTAATAATATTAATGTATGCATCTTCAGTACCGCAGGTTTTCAGAGCCATTGTAACTGCTGATGGTTTCACCGAATCAAAGGCTTTTTAATAATCGATAAAAGCCATGCACAATGGAAGTTCATATTCCCTCGCTCTTTCAATTAGTTCTCTCAGCACGTGGATTTGATCTATTGTGCTGTAGCCACTCCTGAATCCAGCTTGTTCTCTCGGTTGAGCCATGTCCAGTGTTACCTTCAAGCGGTGTGAAAGAACTTTAGTGAAGATTTTATAAACCACTGATAGGAGGCTGATAGGTCTGTAGTTTCCAAGATCCTCAATGTCACCTTTCTTATGTAGCAGGATCATTGTAGCGGTGTTCCAATCCTCAGGAATCTTTCCTTCATTAAGGCATCGAGTGAAAATTTGGGCGAGTACTGTTTCGATTTCTCCACTTGCTTCTTGTATGATGTCTACAGTAATTCCATCTTCTCCTGGAGCTTTTCCCCGCTTCATGTTCTTGATTGCATGTGCAACTTCTGCTGGAAGGACTGGCGGAACTCTGGTACTGGTATCTTTCATGATGTCTGGAGTGCATGTACCATCCCTTTCATATAATTTGGAGTAGAAATCTTTCACTCTTGTCAAAATTTCGCCTCTATTTCTTGTTACAGAACCATCTTCTTTTCTCAGTGCCATAATCTGTTTTCTTCCCTTACTGAGATGTCCCTTTGCTATCTTTAGGCTTTGGTTGTTTTCAATTGCTTTCCTTACTAGTTCACAGTTGAATTTTCTTACGTCTTCAGTGATACTTTTTCTTACTGTCTTGCATAGCTCTATATATTCCACTTTGGAAGTCACATCTTCTTTAGTTGTCCTCATCTCTCTTCTTTTTTGCATCAACATTTTCGTTTTTCCTGATAATTTATTTACATGCAACTTGTTCTTAGACCCAGCTAATTTTGTTGCTGTTTCCATAAGAGCTTTGGTTACTTTTCTGTTAACTTCAGAGATGTCCACTTCTTCCGATGTTAGGCCTTCTAAAGCAGAGAACCTGTTCTTCAGTTCCAACTTGAAGGTATTATGGTGTTTTTTAAGGTTGGTTATGTCAATAGATTTTGTTTGTCTTATGAGCTTTCCACGTTCAAGTTTAGTGTTGAGGTGCATCTTACATCTCACCAATCTATGGTCACTACCTGTGTTGAACTTGTTTAGCACACTGCAGTCTTCTATGACGAATTTTTTGTTACACATAATAAAATCAATTTCACTTGTCATCCCATTTGGATGTCTCCATGTCCATTTCCTGTGTGGCTTTTTCTTGAAGAAGGAGTTCAAGATGAAAAACCCTTCTGCCTCTGCAAACTTAACGAGAGTATTTCCACGCTGGTTTCTGTTGCCGTGACCGAATTTACCTACTGAAGTTTCATTCTGTTGCCGTTGCCCTATTTTTGCATTGAAATCTCCCATAATTATTTTCAAGTGTTGCTTACCTTTATTATTTAGATGACAAATTTCCTCATAAAATTCTTCAATTTCTTCTTCAGGATGACTTGTGGTGGGTGCATAAGTTTGAATAATCTGAGCCTGGTATCTTTTCAAGAGTTGGATAACAAGTCGTGCAGCTCTGTCAGAGGAACTTTCAACTTCTACAACTTTATCATTCAGTTTCTTGTTTATTATAAATCCAACACCACTAGTTCTGCCAGTATCTGTCCCACGATAGTAGAAGAGATGTCCACTTTTCAGTTCGATGAGATCTTCTCCTTTTCTCCTTACCTCACTTAGCCCCACGATGTCCCACTTGATCCTTTGTAGTTCCTCTTCCAATTCAAGAAGCCTTAAATCAGAAGATAGGGAGCGTCCATTGTACGTAGCCAAGGTCAGCATCAGATGGCAGCCTAGTCCGGTCCTCCGAGGATTCTTAGCACCCTCTGCCTTCATGTCGCACTGGCCGCTGCCTTGGCCAGGTACATTCCAGCTGCCGGAGACTGAGGGCCAAGATTTAAGTTGTGGAATCATTTTGGAGGGGTTTGGCCATAACTCACCACGCTGGCCAAGCGGGTTGGTGAGTGTGGGATAGAATTTCCTCTAATCCCGATGGTATAGTTATACCGCTATTGGCGGTCGTCAGAGCCCCTTTAGTGGGAACAGGATGCACCACGAGAAGACGACGTTGACATTTGTCAAGGAGAGGCTGTGATGTTACGCATCACCTGACCTTACATCCCATGGCTGATATTACTTTATAAATTAACAAAATTAATTATGAATGAGCTCATGGCTGTATCTCATTTTATTTTAAGGCAGAATTTCTTACATCTTTTTGGGTTCTTAATCTAAGAGTATTATTATTTGTGAGTGAATTTCCAGAGGTGATCTGCCTTCTTTATGAGGTCTGCTGCAATTATGCATGCTGACTATGCTGGTTATGGTTAACCACACAGAACCATTATGCTGGTAGTAACCAACCCTTGTGACTGCTGATGACAGAGACCTTGTTCTTGATTTCAGGTTCTCGTTTTAATTTCTATTTGTGTTACCCTGCTGGTGACTGATTACTTTTAGTGAATTCTAGTGCATTTTGTGTTTAATCCAGTTTCCTTTTATATTGTTAGGATCGACTTCACCATTAATTCTGGAATTAATAGGCTTGGGAGACGGATCGGATTAATTAAGCATTAATTAATTTTGAGGCTTCGTCTGGGTCGAAAATGAAAAGAGCAGAGGAAGTTTTGTTCATGAAAAGAGAGAGAAATAGGAAGGCATCTCACGTGGTTTTTGTGGTCTGAGCTACTAATGCATTTAGATCGTAAATTGCTGTAATGCTGATGGTAGGTGAAGTATAGACTAAACATCTTACGGTGGCGAGATGCGTAGTATTACAAGCCAGTTGTAAGGTTTAATGGAAAAGGGAGCAAAAGTTTGCGAATAATCACAAATTTGTCCCCTATTTAAGTGTAATGTCAAATAGCAATGTGGTCTCTGTGTGTGGCCTGGACTTGACAGCGAGGCACGACAGAATCTGAGAGAAATAAGAAGGAAGAAACTTCAGTTGCTTGTTTGGATCTGTGGAAAGAAGACCTTAGAAAAGGGAGTTACTACACTCCAGAAGAAAGCAGCAATTCTGCATTTCTGATAACGGCCTAAGGAACTCATAAGAAGTCGAGAGCAGTAAGGTACACTGTTTGTGAAGAAAGTAAAATGCTTGGAGATACGTTCAGGTGAGATAGAGATCTTCACAAAAAAGATATCTCCGGAGAAGTGTTGACCAAAGGAAGCTAGCATGTGTGTGAAAGATTCCAAGCCGAAGAACCACGAAAGGTGTCCAGCAAGGTTTGGTCATTCACCCTGACACAAAGTGGACAGAGCAAAAGACGAGGGGCTGTGGAGAGCGCTGAACTCCCACCCATGGTGGGGCTCGTGTGTGTGTGTGTGAGAGAGAGAGAGAGAGAGTACAGGAAGACTTTCTCCAGCTTATAAACCTACCAGCATGATTCCAGTGGAGAAATCTTAGTGTGCGTGTCATCTGATTGAATTAACTACCAAAACCAGAACTGTAAGTACAACCATTTGTTTATGTTTCAAGTACAATGGATAATTGGTGAGGAACTATTTCCGCGAGAAATACCGAACTTTTGCATGCTAAATTGATCTGAACAATTAATTACAATAGCAGAACTCAGAATCAGACATAAAGGCTGATTGCCATATTTAAATGTCGGTCATAATGACCAGTCACCTTCATAATAGCTACCAATTTTAATACCAATTAACATTCAAGAATATTTGTGCCATTTATCCTTTATTAAATTGTTTTGTGCTGTGCAGAAAGTAATCTCTTAGTTGACCTTTTTTTGTGGATGTTGTCAAGCCTATTTGTTTAAGTGTTTGCCCTAACATTCAGTCTTCTCATCCAGAACAGCATCTTGTGGTAGTGTATTCAAATGTATTCTTGCTGGTAAGATTGGTATGATACAAACACTTGCAGCAGAGGCAAAATACCAGGTGGTCGCTATAAAAGTATTTATGAGCCGTGGAATTAAATACTTGCTCAGCCACGGCTACAACAATATTTTTTTAATGTTTAATTTGTGTTTTCCCAGATGAGTTTTCAGTTCATGACCAGTTACTCCTATGCATGAAAGTTTATAGCCACAATAAATGTTGTAAATAACTCCTTTAAGTAAGTGCAATATCTTTTTCATGTCATTCAACATGTCAGAATTTTTTTCTCTCCATGTTGAACATTTCATCACATGGCTTGGTTGCCTCTAAACAAGTGTTTCCATGTGGTTGCAGTGACAGTATGTTACAGTGGTGAAGGACCTGGGAGAAAGTGGTGTCATTAAAAATAAAATTTGTACATAAATAATAAAACTCCAGTTTGAAAGTTCAAAAAACATGAAATATTCTGTTTTCAAATCTTAATTTGCTTGACTTGATTGACAATAATTTTTTATATTTATTTTTTTCAAAAATGCATTGGGAATGTCTTTGTATTTTTGATTTGGCAATTCATATAAAAGCAAAATGTTAAACATTTGTGTGTGTGTGTGTGTGTGTGGGGGTGTATGTATAATTGAGAAACTTGTTCTAGATTTCACTTGCTTTAAAAATTTTATGTATCTCATTATTTCTCTCTTATTCTAATGCACTTTGATGTCAGTGCTGGGCATTAAAGACTTGTTTTCTTTTTCCTATTACTAGCCCCATAATGAACAGTTGTAATTTTAGTTTTTTGATGCTGTGAAATATTTTAGGTTTTCTTTTTCTCCTTTTTTTTGTTTTGTTATGTTTTTTGTTTCATGCGTTTCTTCTCAAGAGTTACTGACTTTCTATCCTATTTATTTCAGGGGAGGTTATTCAAAGCCGTCCATAATGGATATTCTTTGGGTCCAGATAATATGCCTTCCATATACACTTGCTAGGTACATATGGTGGAACATTTGGTGGATATGGAAATTTAATATCTGTAAAAATCCATATGGTAAAGAAGAAAAATTATATATTATAAGAAAGTTTCTAAAGTGTTCCAGAATTCAGTGGGAGGCCATTTCTGCTGAAGAAAAAGAAGAATATCTAAAAGAGTCTCTCTGGATAAAAGAAAATTTTGATGTAAGTTTTTTTTTTTTTTTTTTGTAATTTCCCAAGGGGAACCAGAATGACATAGTAGCAATATATAGCAGGAAATAAATATTACAAATAGATCAATAAGTATTTGCCTAAGATCACGAGTTCAATATGTTTGTAGTGTTTCAAGCCACCTGTGACTTATTAATTTCTGAATTGAGGTATATTGGCATAAATCTCATATGGCTGTGCTCTCCTTAGGTATTAGAGCAGTATTGAAAGAAATTTCGGACTGGAGAATGTGCATAAATCTTTTGATGTAAAGAATTATAAATTGCATAAATTCAACAAGAACACCTCCTGTACTTGATGATGTACAGTAATATTGTCTACATGAGGCACAAGGTACCCATGGCAGTTGCGGAAGTGCTTTGCTGAAGCAAGGTCATTCAGTAATTATTCACATTTGCCTATGGCACTTTTAATTCATGGAATTGATTACAAAGCACAGGGGCAGTATTTTATCATGTTATTTGATATTGGTTCTTAATTTATTTGGTTTTATATGTGCAGCTTGATTTCTGGCCATGTTTTCATACATCTTTGAACCTACCGTTTCACCTCTTGAGTGTATTCAGTGCATTACCCTCATTAATTTGTTGTTATTGTTGAATTTAATGTAAGCCTGCTACATGCTATGAAAGCAAACTTGATTATGTGTTTCTGGTTTCCTTGCTGTCTAATTATTCTTTTATTTCTTAATAATTAGAATTCTGTAAGTAATGCACTTGTAATACATGAACAGTTTACTGAAATCTCAACCTTTGTCACTGCTTTTTTGAAATTGTGAATTTTAAATTTTTCATTAGAAAATGGAAAACTACTTATCAGATGTAAAAAAAAAAAAAAAAAATCCTGTAGGCTGTTAATATTCCCTTACTTTTTTTTGTTTTGGTCTATTATCAACCAATATAATTAAGGAAATTTTGAAAAATGCAGTTTTTGATTATAGGTAAATAACTGAGTTATTTAGTCATATAATATTTTTTTATGTATGTATATTCATTTACCATTTTTTTTTTATTTTATTAGAATTTCTGCATGGCAGCATTTTACAACAGTAGTTCTCAAATGACATTTTGTCATTTTCAAGTTTTCTGAAGAAATAGCAAACATTTAAATTATTAGTAATTCACAGGTATCTGTTAACTAACTTGTTGGTAGCCTAGTAGTTATCACTTTGGGATGCAGGTTCCCCAGTTTCCATCCTGCTGTTACCAGACACCAGCTGTGATTCAGCAGTCATGTTAAGATATTGATTGTGGAGGTACAGATTGCTATTATAAACAAGTCTACCCCCTTCTCTTGGGGTTTTGACCTGGGCTTTTTATTTAGTCCATTGTGTATCATAAGTTGTATAACTAGTTGTTGGTTAACTACCAACCATTTGTCAACTGTTTGTAATACATGCTTTTGATTATTAAGGTTTAGAGAATGTGATAAGACTGTGGCTGTCAGCCAGTGATCTGTCATCACAAAGTAGGCACGGGCAAGTTTGGGAACAACTCTCACAAAGATTTCGCAAAAAAAAAAAAAAAAAAAAAAAAAAAAGATTGTAATTGCTTACCTTACTCGATTGAGTGAGGGGTCATTTCACAGGCTTCCTTTCACTTGGGTGCATTTCCAGCATTAGAATTCTGTGTCCTAATAACCTTCCGAAAGATGCTTTCTTCCTTTCAATTTCCCAAATCATATTCGTTGCTCAAAAATCTGTTTAAATTTTATAACAGAATATTACAGTGCGATTTACACGAAAAGCATCAGCTAATAAGGGGGATTTTGTTTGGCAACAAAAAAACTTTTAATTCAAAAATGCAACGAGAGGAGGCACTTTATTTACATGCATGCAAACCATGAAATATATGCAAATGTGATGCCTTTAAAAGCACTAAGTGATAAGCTGCAGGTCCTAGGATAGGCATAGCCTATCCTAGGACGGTTGTTTCTAAGCTTTAAATAAATATTAATATATAGGGGATGTTGCCTGTCCTACGATGGAATGAAATTTTTAATTGAAACAGATTGAAAACAAATCGAATAGATGCCAGATTTCTGTAAGGAAATATAGTAAAAACTTATATGGTAAGAACTAATTATATGGTATTTATTTTCGTTTCTCTAAAGACCTCTCACTATAAATAACATTCTGTGTAAAATATTTGTCGTTTAACACTTTTAGGTTAGAGCATTTAGATAGATCGATATTTTGTAAAATGTGTAATATAATCAGTACTAAACTCGGAAAGTTGTTTTCATGTAAACTTACCTTAATAACTTCAGGAAGACGCTTTGACGTCATTAAGTTCTGTTTACTAAAGTGGATACAGTCTGTGGTGGTGCATTAACTTATTCAATTAAAATATAAATCGGTTAAAAGTCCTAAAAATGTTACTCACGGAAGTGTGTGTTCAGTCTGATGTCAGTAGTTATTGAGAGTTTCTTTGTCCAAAGTTGTATCTTGCTTCAATATGGTCAGTTGTTAGGGTTATCTCGAGAGCCATTTTGTCATAAGTTGTACCCTACTTCGATTATGTCCAGATGTTAGGGTTAACTCCGTTCTGGCTGTGTCGACATCATATTGAATGGGTAAAGGTTTCCAGATAATAATTAAAGATTCTTGAGTTAAGAGTTACTATTTACATACCACTTGAAGTTCCACGTCGTACTTGGCCATTAGGGCTATCTCGTCAATGCTGCACTCTCGTAGAATTACCGAGGAAATCTTCAAGTTAGGTCAGGTTCATAAAAAAATTAAAAAGCTTTAAAAGATTCCAGTTAAAATCGTTATATACACCGCTTCATACCGTCCATAGTCTTAATCGCCGGACGTGCGTTTCACCTAGGCTCTACCCTGGCGTTTTCAATGGAGACTTCACACTCTCTGTCGAAGTCTTCTATCTGAAAGTCTCGTGTCCACAGTGCGCATGTTCCTCATGTAACACATTGCCAATGCCATCTAGTGTCAGGTCGCATCAACTTTATCTTCATCTATGCCATTTTCACCCTTCCTTTTTCTCTTCCTCTCTCTCCCCTCCCTATTCGATTTCTTCTCAGTTTCGATCAGGTTCTTCCAAGCATACGAAAGGTCGTATGGACTGTTATTATTGCAGTTAAATGGTTTGGTCTTATTTATTAATACTGCTTCTGCTACTTGTATTGTTCTCATATTATTCTGCGGGTTTAATATTGCAATTTCTTCCCAATGGGGTACACATTGATTATCCAAACAGAAGTCAATAAGTGCTGTTTTATTCTCTCTTCTGCTCCAGTTCTTCATGTGTTCAGTCAATCTGATTTTAATATTTCTTTTTGTACTGCCTATATGTTGGTTGACAATTTTATTTTGATTATTTATTATTGGTATAGAGTAGACACCCGCTTCTTGTAAGATTGGGGTCTTTCTGTGATAGTTACTAAGAGATTTCGTTATATCTCTCGTTCGTACACCAAAATCTAGGTCAAAATTTTTACATGTTTTTTTCATAATAGTTTTGATTTCTTTTATATATGGTAATGATCCACAAAATTTTATTACCTGTTGAGTCTGTGTACTCCTTTGTTGTTTATTTCTAGGGTTGCATCTATTAATAAGGTTATTTATTTTCTTCACATCATATCCGAAGTTTATTGTCGTGTTCTTTATCCAATTTAATTCCTTTTTTAGTAGTTGGGCATTAGATGTATGAGTAAACGCTCTATTAATATATGATCGGAAAGCTGCAAATTTGTAAGATGCTGGGTGGTGAGAGTTCTCAGGAATGATATTAATGATGATGTCAGGTTTTCTATATACTTGGAATTCGATGTTATTTTGTTTATGAGATATTAGTATGTCTAATTATGGTAAGACTCCATCTTTTTCACGCTCCATGGTAACATTAATTGTTTCGTAATAGTTATTATATTCATCTGTAGCTGGTTATCATCATGCTGCCATACCATAAGGATGTCATCCACGTACCTGCAAAACATCGATGGTTGTGGTATATCTGTTTTCAGTCTCATAGATTTTTGGATGTTCTGTAAAATCACCTCTGCCAATAAACCCGAAATCGGCGATCCCATCAGTGCAGTCATGACATCTTCTGCCATGACAGCACCGATGGCGATCCCATCGATGCTGTCATGGCAGAAGATGTCATGACTTCCCTAGACAGGGCAGTGGACAATTTATTCTTCAAAAATATCACAATTCCTACTTTCATCCGGAAGCCGCAGCACTTTACTTGCTAACGCAGGGGTATATTCCATACCCCTTCGATACCAGGATGGAAATACCAAGTTTTATATTGGCATGACAAAGAGGTCCTTTGCGACTCGTTCGTCCGAACACAAAAGAGACTTCTTGAAGAATAAATCATCCACTGCCCTATCTAGGGAGGTCATGACATCTTCTGCCGCTCCACAATGGGCCGATTTGCAACAGCTTGCTCCATACACTACCGCCAGAGGTACAGTCATCAGGGAGTCTGGAGATCTTGTTTAGCAATGATGTCTGCAACGATGACATGTCAATGGAGCTGCCTTTGATATGGTGCATGTTCCTGCGTGCCTCTTGTGAAAGGACCTGATTCCTCTGTTTCCGCACGTGCCGTGCTGTCACGTTTTTATACATTTTTATATTTCACATGCATATTTAAATTTTCTGTACATTCATTTAGATTACTAATGTTGTTCCAAAACCACGTCTAAGCCTGAAGAAGGCACCCATAGGTGTTGAAAGCTTGCAACCTTTTGTTTTATGAAGCTTTGGATTTACTAATTTCCAACTTTGTGGCATTTATTGGAGTGCCTAAAAATTATTTGTCAGTTAGTGCTGCATCCTGTAGAATTTTATGTCTGATATGATATCCAAGTGTTCTTTTATTTGTTAGCAAAACTTTTTAATTCTTGAAAATCAGAATGAAACCTAATGCAGATGTAGTTTAGTTTGATCTGGGTCCATACTTAGAAGGGGAGGGGAGGGGGCAAAAACAAAAAGGAACTCTGAAATGTTTCTGATGTCATTAACTGAATGGAAATGATACTTTTGAGTCTCTATAATGGCTATTTTAAGCTTACCAAGAAATAGAAAACTGTGCAAGTCAAATTTGCTCTGGTGTACAGGAAATTATTCAATCCAAAAATGAAAGAAGAATTGCAAAACATATTCGTGTTTATTATACAGGGTTCATACGGTCCTTAAAAGTCTTAAAGAACTCATTAATTTCCATTTGCCTTTTTAAGGGCCCTTAAAAAGTTCTTAAGAACTCCTTAATTTCTGTTCTGCTTTTAAGGGCTCTTAAAAAGTCCTTGAAAACACCGTAATTATATTATATTCGGTCGTTAAAAAAAGGTCGTACATTTTTTTTTTAACCAAAGAAATGCGCGCGTTACGCAGGCCAGCTGGTTTTATTGATTAGCGTACTGATGATGGTTTTACGTCACTAGATGGCATGTTGCAAAAGTTTACCCATGTTCTGTATTGCTTTTGGCAGTTTGCCAACCAGCTACCTTCAAATCCCTTTGGTTTAGATTAGATTTATTGCTGGCTTCTTGATTTCTTTGCGCGGGGTCAGTGCAGTTCAGATCGTTATCTTCTGTTATTTATTAGAGAATGTGGTACAATTCCGAAAATCCGCGTGGATTCGAACACCGGTCACAGTTACAGTTAACAGATGGGTAAAAAAAAAAAGGTTTCAGAAATCGAAATTTTTTATTTTCCAGCTCAAAAAAAAATGTTTAAGATATTTTTAAAGGTTTTTAAAATATTTTATGTGTTTTCTCTATTTGAAAAAATATTACTAATGATATACGTAATAGTGTTCTCCCTAGAGACCGTTTGGTGGGCGCCTGCCCAGCTGACAGTGCTTAAGCTGCCTATCACTTTTTCACCAAATCGCGACGAGCATAATACGCCAAAAAAAGTTCACCTGAATCGTCAAAAAACGAATGCTAAAAATTGTGTTTTGTTTGTGTTTTAATCCTTGTTACCATTAAGAAATTTGCTCATTTTTATTTTTATGTAGATAAAAATGAAACGTTTAACCTTACACCTCCCGCGCGCGCAGTCTCCGTACTGAGAATCCATGACTTACTTCTGTTAACTGCTAGGAGTTCGACATAAGGGGAGGGTGTGTGTGTTGGCGGCTTTCAAGTGTTTTAGTGAACTGGGGGATATAGATGGCAGAAAAGGGGAGGGTGATCTTGGGTGGGACCAGCAGAATGCGACAAGAGCAAGAGGGAAAAACTTCCTCTTCAGCTCACATGATTGCTGACCTTAAATGAAAAACGCATTTTCGCGAATTTTTCAGACAGCTGTCTGAAATTTCTACAAGCACCATAAATCCTTGTTACGAATGGATCTGCAAAATTTCGCCTGAATTGTTTAATAACTTTTTAAACTAGCCTTGAAAATTTTAATTAAACATTCCTGTGTGCCTGTCCCTCGTAAATCTCTTAATAAAAATGTTCATGGCTAATTAAAAAAGTTTTTAACCAATTAAAGCAAAATTTTGAGAGTTGACTACTCTTAGCTGATTATGGAGTGTGTAAAAATTTCAGTCAGTTTCATAAAGAATTGACAATGATGAGTTTTCTTATTTTTTTTTATCCAGTCTACTGGCAAAACCTTTGTAGCAAACAGGGAACCCTGCTCTTACGTAATGCAGTTACGGGAGATGGGGAACCCTCCTGCTTTCCCCACCATCCATCCCACTTGTTGAATTTAGCGGACAACAACAAGTTTTGTTTCAAAGTTGATAAGCTGCTCTTTCCTTTGTATGCTACACTATGGATATTTGTTGAATACTGTATAAATAAAAATATGATTTTTTAATGTGAAACATTTGAGTATGATACAGTATTTTGTCATTTACAGTAGTAGTACAGGAATTGCGATAGTTCAAAAGAAAAATGTACGGCGTGTGAACAATAGACAGAATGTCACTCAGGGGCTGGTTGATGAATGTCAAATAATTCCCGCACTTCAAACCCCAGTGGCGCACGCTGGTGAAATTAAAAAAAAAGGGGGGGGAGTTTATATACGTACATATAATGTTTACCGCGATGCAATTACTTTACTGTAATGTCAAAACAATGATAAAATTAATTCAACTACAGAGAAATGGGCAGTCTGCTAGATTTAACAAGCGATCAGCACTTTCATTGTGCAATTGTGTTCATCACTTCAAGCTTACTTAGCATTAGTTTTTTTTTTTTGATGGAATGTTTGCCAACCAGAATGTTTGATTGACATATACAGTATTTCGTAAATAAAATTCAATTAATTAATATAGTACTGTATTATGAATTTGTTCCCTATATTTTACTTATTAAATACTATACATATATCTACATAAATTCCAAACACTACTAATTACAGTATTAAATACATATTACTAATTAAGTTTACTAATTATTAAACAAATGAAAGCCTATAATACATACATACCATCCTATTTGAATTAGTATTATATAGTTTAAGAGAACCTGTGTGTGTTTACAGTACATATGCACTAGTAAACACACACAGGTTCTCTAAAATCTGCACAACCTCTGGAACCAAGTTGTGCGGATTTTCGGAATTGTACTGTACTAAGTAAAGAGCGTAGAGCTTCTGTCTTTTCAGCTAGACAGAAATATGTTCAATATTTAGATGCCGAAAAAAAAAAAAAAAAAAAAAGATGTGCCGAGCAACATCTGGGAGGAAACGTAAATTGATTGAGGAGGAATTGCAAATGCTTAGTACGAAAAAACTGAAAGTAGAAAAAAATATTGCCGAATTAGAGGAAACGTGCAGATGACCTTGCCGCCCAAGGGGAATTGATGAGAGATATGAACTGCTTCCTTCAATCAAATAGTTTTCAAAAATTAATAAAGAAAAAAATGAAGAATTGGCAGAAATTACTATGTCAGTAGTTGCAAAAAAGGAGCTGAAAAATTGATTTCATTGTAGGCCTACATCCTTTGGGACCTCAAAAAAGTGAATATGTACATAATATAATTTCTTTGCAGTCATTGTTAAATTGCATTACTGTTTTTAGCATGTCTTTTGTAAAAAAAGATTGTGCTTATGTTATCGGTTTGTCTGTCCGTGTGTACCCACGAAATCTCTGCAAATATTAGTCTGATTTGAAAAATTCTTTTTGCATTGGGAAGCTTGAAATATGCGAATGGTGATCCTTTATTTCGTTTTTTTTTTACGATGTGCAATTTTCGCCGCTAGAGGGCGTAAATGCAGATGATGTCGAATTCAAAAATACGTTTTATTCCACATATTTGCTTCTAAACATCCGATTGAAAAAATTCTTTTATCTTTCGATTCTATTTATGTCGAAGAGTATTTTTATTTTAGATATAGTTACATTTTTAAATTACGCATAGATTTCCCGCTAGAGGCGTAAAAGTAAATTACATTTTTCTCGATAATTCTTCTTCCAAAACTCCAATTTGAAATTTTTTTTTCTTCAGCGGATACACCTCTGGATGGAAAATCTTTTTGTATATAATTTCTAATTTTTGGTAAAGTATACTTTGGCCACGGGGGGGGGGGGGGGGGGAAGGGTTAATTTTTGCTTCTGATGTGTTTGCCATAAAATCTGAGCTTCTAAAATATCGTTTGAAAAAATTAATTCGTGGACTGATGCCACTCACATCGATAAACCTTTTCAAAACATTTTCTTTTTAAAATATTGCACAGTTTCTCCTCCAGGGGCATAGATGTATATCTTATTTTTGTAAATATCTCTCTAGGAGTCCGATTTGAAAAATTCCTTTTTTGTTGGATAGTGTTTCCGATGCGAAATGTTTTCCCTATAAATTCAAAACTTTCAAGTAAATTATAGATTTTTCCACTAGGGTGCACAAAGGTAAATTGCGTTTTCTGCGTTATTTCTGCTCTAAAACTCTGATTTGAAAAATTCTTCCTGTATCGCATACAAGACCTGATGGAAAATATTTTTTACATAATTTCTAATGTTTGGTATAGAATTGTTTGACCACCAGGGGTCATAAGTGTTAATTTCTGCTTCTGATGTATTTGAATTAAAATCTGGGCTCCTGAAAACTCGACTAATTTTCTTTTTTTTTCTTGGACCGATACCGCTCATATGGATAAACCTTTTGAGAGTACTTTCTTCCTAAAATAATGCATGGTTTTCCCACCAGGAGACTTAAAGTCACATCTTATTTTTGTCGATATCTCTGTTTCTAAGAGTTCGTAAGCTCATGATTCCGTTTACAGCAATATCTGAGGGATTAATAACCCGATTGAAAAACTTCTTTCTTTCGTCAGATACTATTGTTTTCCATACCAGTTCCATTGACTTTGAATAGCTTTGATAAATATAATTTGCGTCAGAACAGATTGAAAAGACGTGCTTATTACACCTGAAAATTCGGTGTCATCTTTCTTGTTTAAGTTTAAGAGCAAAAAAAAAGATGTATAATAGAAGTAAAAATTCTGAAGGAAATTTCATAGGTGTCTTGTTGTTACTGCAGTTTGTTTCAGCTTTTACACCTATACACTATTGCCAAATGTTTAAAATCAACCTGCATTAAGTGTATGGAAGAAGTTACTACAAGTGCTACAGCTGTAGAATTAAAAATAAAATAAAAATAAAAATGCAACAGTTACACAAGCAAAAATGTGTTATTCATCCAAATCTACGAAAACCAAATTTTTCTCCAGATTTGGGAATTCGGAAGCTGTGTAGTAAATAAAAAAATAAATAAATCAATACTTAAAAGAAAGTGATGCTTCACTGTTCAGTTTTGATTCTTTGAATTCTGCCAATGTAGTTTTGAAATTTATGCAAGCATTTTTATTGAACTTAGGGCTTTCAATTCCGATGATATGATTTAAGTTACGATGAACTTGTGTGTTCTTCGATTTGATTTAGATAGTGTGTTTACTTGCTTCATTAACCTAAAACAGGTCTAACAAGCTGTGCTGCATTTTAATAAAAGCGTTATTTTTCTAGCTGCAGCACTTGTAGTGATGCCACCCACAGAATTAATGCATTTAGTTTCTTAGCCTGTGTCCGTACATATTTGTAAAAGTAATTCTAATGGAAGGAATTAAGTTATTGAATGGAAAGGTAAAGATACCAAAAATTTTAAAGAATGACAATCACAGCCATATGAAATTCTAAGCTGTATTTGTAATACTGTTTTTGTTAAAATGAATTTGTAAATTAATAAAAAAATATAAATTCGGATAAACTTTGAAGGAAAAACAAATGCAAATTTAAAAAGTTTCCGAAACCACAAAGATGGGCCTATCTATAATCACAATTAATGGGTGAAAATTTGTTGAAAATTGAAATTCCAAAGTAAATAAATTTTATGCTTCACACCACAATACGAAGAAGCAGAGTGTTAGTTCTGTAGATGCAAAGATATGCTTCAGGACAAATAATGGATCCAGCATTACCAGTAAGTAATGTATATAAGGAACTTTTAAGTTAGTTGGTTTTTATGTTGGAGTATTTAGGCTTATTTTAGTATAACTAATTTTAATTCATATAATTGTGCAATGGAATATTCATTAGTTTCAACAAAATTGATTTATTGTGTTAAAATGACTTATGTTGTAATAGTTAACTCACATTTTGTATATTGTGTATATTTGCATGCAGCGTTTATGAAGTTCTTAAAAAATATTTAAAGGTCCTTAAAAATAGCCTGAAGGTCCTTAAGAACTCCTTAATTTCCATTTTCAAAAAAGAGTATGAACCCTGTTATAGTTAATACTAGAATGGCCATGTCAAAAGTCATTTTTCCATCTTGGTGGCCAAGTGGTCTGAGGTGGTGGCTTCTTACCATTCATCCAAGATGGGCCCTGGTTCAAGTCCTAGGTGAGGCATGGGTGGTGTGTTTCCCCTGTGGTTCTGGTTATCTCCCTTCCCTGGAACCAGTGGCCCTAAATCAGAAACGAGCCCTCAGAGTTGCTCATAGTGGTCATTAAACCCAGAAACAAACAAAATATTGGTAATTTTGTAGAAAACAAACGAAGAGTACAAATGAATTTTCTCTTGTGCAAACTAATTATCAGTCAAAATTTTCACTCACCGAAACTGGTCATTAATTGATGCACAATAGTTCTTCTAAATGTTGTTGCAATAGAAATAATGTTAGCTGTCTGATATTTTGTATGAAAACGTATTTTGTGCTTTTGCAATATGGAACAAAAATGCAAATTTTGTAATTCATAGAAAAGTCATGGTGAGACAAATTTAAGAAATTTTGCTTATTTTCTTGATCAATATAACATTGCTTTCGTTACAACAGAAAGCCACTTAGTTTTGTTTTTTGTACTATGTGAATTAATTTAAAATATGTTTATGATAGTGTATTTCATTATGTTCTTTTTCTTTGTTTCTGATTATGTAATTGTAGACATGGAAACAAGAGAAAGAAGATGAAATGAAAGCAAAGCTTGCCGAAAGTGCCAGATATAAGAGCTATCGACGGTATATGAAAAACCATGGTCCTGGACAGATTACCTTTGAAGATTAAAAGCAAAAGAAAGTAAATCAGTGCAGTTTTAATGCGTAAGAAGATTTATATGTAAATTTGAATTGTTGGTGCTAGTGTTTTTATAACATAAGTAAAAGTTGTGACTTGAAATTCCTTGCCAGAGGCATGACACTTTATTTCTTTGTTATTGTTTGAGTTGTGTGTACATACATCCAGTTTAGAGGGACATTACAGGTTTTTTTTATGCGATATGCATTTTTTATGGGCATGTTAACATGCTTCAAGGATTTTCTAGTTTTTTAATATTTCTTTTTATGTAAAATATGCTATTATACTGCCCCCCCCCAATATTACTTGTAGTTTGCTGCTTAGTCTTGTTATGACATGTTTTTTCATATATTTGACTAGAATTAAAAACAGCACTTTTTGTACTTCTTCCTTATTTTAAATACTTCCATTCTCATTTTTTGTTTTTAGAGTGGGTGATAACCAAAGCAGAAAGTACTTTTCTGTATAAAGCGTTAAATAAGGAATATTTGTTTCTTTGTTTCGTTAGTTTGTAGGTAATCAAAATATGTTAAAAGTTGTTAAAGCAATTAAAAAAAGCAAAAAACTGTTGACACAAAAAAAAAAAAAAAACTTGCAAAGGTAGAATTTTTACCAGAAAAATGTCTTGCTGTCTTTAGCCATGACATTGATTTCATTGTCTACAAGTTTTTGTTTTGAGGAGTTTTCCTATTTCTCTTTTCAAGCCTTAATCTTGTAGTAGTTTTTAATAGGAAACATAATAATAACAATAATAATAATAATAATAATAATAATAATAATAATAATAATAATAATAATGAAGTATTTATTTGATAAGCAACAGTGTGAAGGTGTTCTATTCAGTTCATTATATTATGATTAAAAGTGTGACATATGAACAAAATTGATGAAAGAAATTAAATAAGCTTGAAATAAACCTCCCACTTCTTCACAGCATCCACCCTCATAAAAATAAACAACAAAAAATCTTTTCTTTTTTTCTACATGTGGTTTCCCCAAAATAGTACTTGCTCTGTGTTTTTATACTTTTAAATATATGTGCAAATAATTCTACTGATAAAAGGAAAAACATTTGAGTTTTCTGGTACAAGAAAAGGTTTTTTGTTATCAATTCGTAGTGTTTAATGCTTTAGCAAATTATCACCAATAAGAATTTTTGCATGAAGAGACTGTTAACAATATTAGCATCTTACAATGATTGCATTCTCATTCCTTTGCTATGTTTTAAGAAGTTTATCCTATGCTTTCTAGGAAAATAAAGTTTTGGTGTTTTTATATGGGATATATTAGTTATTGTTTACCTTCATTCTTCATAGGTTTTTAAATTATTGCTTCAAAATATTTTTTTTTTTATGTGGAGAAATTCTTGTTTTGAAAGAAATAGTTACAACTCTTTGTAATTATGTAAAAAAGAAAAGACCAATATTTGATTTACATGGTTTTAGTATTTGTTTTGACCGAAGTTTCTGTTGTACCATCTTCAACAAGCGTGTGTTTACTTCTGATATGCTTTAATTAAAGAAATGTTCTGTTAAAAAAGGATACTAGAGATGTATGCTATGTTCAGAAAGTTTAATTTCTGTATAAAATGTTTCTTTTGTTTTGTGATCAGTATTATTAGCTGCATCATTAGCATACCACATATTCTACTAATTTGTAGCTACACGAAAGAATTCCTTTTCTTACCTAATCTTCATTTTAGTACTACCTTCACTTTTAATCATACATCTTATTCAGTGATAACTATCTAAGGAAAAAAATTTTTGGTGTTCATGATGTGAGATATACGTTTGTGACAAGATAATACCACTATATGCTCTAAGTTGTGCTGTTTTTTAATTCTTGTTATTTGATATTAATAGCTTACTTTTCCATTTTCTCTTCATGTGTTTGGGAACTTAGTTGTGGTTTTATGGAATTTTAGCTTCTTGTTTGCTCACTACCACTATGTAAGTTACCCTTTGCACTGCCTTGGATAGCTTGGGCTTTTATGCATCCTTGATTTTTTTCTACAACTCGTGACTCTTATTAATTATGAATCACATTTTATTAATTGCACAACAAGTTTGTCATGTGTCTTTATAAATTGCAGAGGTGTTTCAAATAATTTGTATAATATGGTGTGTTTCTCATATATGTTTATAATAAACTAAAAAAAAAAAAATGAAGTTTTGTTTAACTAAGAAGACTTTGAAATGTAAACTATTATTTAGAAAACCTGAATGTGTGAATTGTTGCAAAGAAGGATTTGGCCAAATAATGAATTAAAAATAAGAAACAATAATGCAGGAATGTTGTCGATTCAGGGGAAGCTGAAAAAGTTCCCAACAATATCACTTTACCTACCCCCTTCCCATTTTTTTTTCTTTCCAGAGCAACTCAGCTCCCAAATCTTCTTGTATTTATTTAATCTGTCTCTGCCTAATAGCTTCAACCCTCAATTTTCCCCACTCCTCCTGAATTAACAACATTCCTGTATTTTTGCTTCATATTTTGTATATATGTGCAGACATGCCAACTCTCTGGATTTAGGCGGGAGACTCCGGATTTTCAGCCATTCCTCCTGCCCTCTGGATAAATGTCAAATTCTCCCGATTTTCGCCGATAATTAGCCGTTACGATGGTCAAAATTCCATCAACCACCGCCTTTGATCGACGCAGAAAAAAATATTTCTAACCGCTTATGAAATGTTTTTCTTTCTGCATCGATGCAAGATGGCATTTACAGTCATCAGTATCGTACTTTCCCTCTCCTTGTATCTGCAAAAGAAAGCCACCCCCGGTGGGGCGGTGGTCTATTTTATGTTGGTTACAAACACACTCGTGCGCCAGCTGTGACCCACTTATCGTTTCACGTCTCCCCGCTCTTAGCTGCAAGCTCTGTTTATGGTTTCTTCAGAGTTTTGCGGAGTGCTTTTCAGTTTTGCTTTACGGTGGAGATTTTTATTTCTTGTTTTGCACCATGTTTGTCTTTTTTCCCCTTCTTCGTCGCATTTTGTAGAAGATTAATGTGCTCCTTTGTTCATCTCTAATTGCAAATCTGTTATTGTCAGCTTTGTTTTATCTTCGATTGTAGCATTTTGTGTACACTTAGTTTGTGAATTTGTTTTGTTTTTTTCTCATTCCTTTCGCTTACTTTTTGCAGGAGATTTTTCCTTTTGCATTACGCCACTTTTGCGGTTTTTAATGTTTTATTTTATGTATATCTTTGGCAATTTGTTTCTTCTTTACATATAGCTGTTATTGTCTTTGCTGCATAATATAGTTGTGAAACTGAGCGCCGGCTTTCGACAAATTGTCCGAGATGGGTCCGGGTTCGAATCGCAGTGGGCTTGCTAAATTTTACGGATTTCTGCTTAATTTTACTGATTTACGTATAGAAGTATTTTGTTTTTACGGATTTTTTAATATTTCAATTGCTCAATCGAAATATTTTAATCCCCTGCAACCATCCATTTAGATTTTCTACCGGACCTTACGAGCGCTGTGTTACGCGATGATCTCATCTTTGACTCACTGGCTTCGTGCGAAGCCATCAAGTATAACGGTAGCTCCGCTCGCTTCACTCCAGTGGAGAGAGAGAGGTAGCTCTTTCTTTCTCTCTCCACTGGAGTGCTCAAGTGATATGCCGACCAGAGTTCTCCAAAATGCGTAATCTAATTACGCATCTAGTACGCATCAAAATTTTATCAACGCGTAAAAATACGCATCTGGAATTTTTCTCGACGTGTAAAAATACGCATCGCGAATTTTTCTTGGCGAGTAAAACTACTCATCGAAGAATTTTACCAATTCGTAAAAATACATATCGGGACGGTGTTTCGTCTTTCAGAGACGGAAGTAAACGAAATAAAGATTTTTTCTGTAATTGTTCTTGATGTTGCCTCTGTCCAGTACTGTTGTTATATGTAATTTTATTCCGTAAATACTTGTATTTCAGTTTGAAAATGGAGGCATAATATCCGAAAACGGAAATTCGAGGGCGAAAAAATTTCGCTGTAATCTTTTAGGCATGCGAGTGCGATGGCTTCGAGGAATTTCTCCTTTTCTATCATAATTTGATGCATAACTGAATAGAAATTTTGAGGCAATTAGTACTGGTGGAGGATGTTTTCCGCCTGAAACTTTCTAAACTTTCGAAAGAGGAAGTTTCGTCTTTCAAAACTTTTGGAAATGGAAGTTAGATGCAGTGAAGATTTCTCCCATAATCGTCATTTTATTTTTCACGTGATGTTTCCTCTGCCTAGTATTGTTGTTAAATATCATTTTATTTCATAAATATTTGTATTTCAACTTGAAAATGGGAGGGAAAATGTCTGAAAACGGAAATTGGACGTAGCAAAGATATCCCCTGTAACTGTAATTTTTTTCCCCCCAACAATGATCAGAACATGTATCCTGTATTCTCAAATATTCCCCCAACACGTTTTGCATTTCAGTTTGATAAGGAAGGAAGGGGGGGGAGGGGGTCCTAAAACGAAAGTGACTAAGCTGAATTTTTTTAAAAATTGGTGCATGTTGTTCAAAAGTATTTATATTTCCAAATTTACACTGTTCATCTTTTGTCTAAAATAGTGAAAGCTGTCATGCATTCATGATGGATAAAATTGTCATCCAAGGGCATTGAAAAAAAGACGATAATAAAGAAATGAGAAGGGAAACAAAGATATCAGCAAATGAAAATTTTAGTTTAGTATTGAAACACCACAGGTTTGCAAGGCTAACATTGAACAAAATTCAGATTTTATTTTATATTTTTTTAAATTATTATTTTAAACTCAGATAATACTAGTTTAGTTATTGTGGCATATGCAGAGATTTTTACTGCATAATTATTAATATAATTATGTTTTGTTTTGTGGTAAATGGCGTTCGTGCAAAAGTTTTACTGATGCAGATTTTCCAAAGTTGGCAAGTATGATGTTGTATTTGTCTTACGGCACTGGCCCTTCCCTAGAACCAGTGGCCCTAAATTAGGGATGGGCGACTGCTTATAGCCCACTGAGGTGCTCACTGTGGTCGTTAAACCTCCAACCAAGAAGAAAGCTTGACACATAAACATATAAAACGAGCGAAACACACAGTCACTTACGGTAGAAGGTTCGTTTAGCGGTAGCTTTCGGTCATCCTACGACCTTGATCACCCGCGATCGACTGGATGGGCTGGTTGCCAGAACTACAATTTGAAGTTGGAAATGTTGCCAGATTTTAGAAGAGAGATCCAAATAAATGGGATTTGGTGAGGGGTCTCTGAATTGCAGTTTTTGGTGAACAAAATTTCAATGCTCTCTTGAAAATGCAGAGATGCCTTGTTGATGAAAGGGGCAACTTTTTTGGTTTCTTTCCAAATGGGAACTGCAGATGTGTCTTCAAGGGTTAGTGCAGATAAAGCTGTTTTTGGAAGACCATTGGAAACATCTTTTTGTGTTCACCAAGTCTTGTTTTGATGCTTCAGTATGTGCTTCCAATATACACTGAGAGACCAGAGGAAGTTGAAATAGGAATAGCACATTTCCCTCTTCAACCACTTGTGGAATATACTTTCTCTCCCACCCGTAACCTTGAAAGGAGGATTGTGGAAAAATGTAAACATCTCACCTCCAGCCATCTTTTGTCAATTTCCTCCACTAAAGAGTTCATTAGAAAACTCCCTCCTAGCATCGAACCCTCTGACAAAATGTTCACTCTAGATGTAGTCTCTCTCTTCCCTTCAGTCCCTCTTTTCCACTCTCATATATATGCTGCTAGTACAATTGCTAAAAGAAAACCAATCACTCTCTGGCCCACTAACAAAATACCTGTATGACTGCCTTTGGACTCTGAGAGATCTTAATTGTTTCAAGTTCAACAACAAATACTACTGTCAGCAAGAAGGACTTCCGATGGGTTCACCTCTCTCTCCACTTCTGGCTGAAGTTTTCATGCAACATATCGAAAAAAACATAGTCATGGAACACAATCTACAACCTTCAATTTGGCTTTGATTTGTTGATGACAGTTTTGTAATTTGACCACACAATAGAACTGACCTTGAATCCTAAAGTTCCCATCAATAAAATTCACCATCAATGAAGAATCACAGCAAGGCATTGACTTTTTGGATGTCAACCTGGCAAGGCAAGGGAATTATCTCAACAGATCTGTCTACAGAAAACCCTCTGCAATAGCAAACATAATCCCATTTTCATCCCACTCCCCAACTGTTCACAAATCTGCGGCCTTTACAACTTATGTCAATTGTGCCAGGATTGTCTGCAACACTGAATCTTCCTTCAATGAAGAAATTGACACCATAAAGAAAATTGCCAAAGCTCATCAGTTTCCACCTTCTACAATTCAAAAATTCCTCCAAAATTCCCACTTGAAAAATCTGTCTGCTCTCTCACCAATAATAATGGAAAAACCACCATTCATTGGTTCCATCGCTTTCCATGGATCCTTCTCTTATAAGATGTGTAAAATTTTCAAAACTATGGGCTACACTCTCACAGTGAAACCAAACCTTTCTGCAATAATGTGCCTGCTTAAAGACAGGGATCCTGTCTCACCTTTGGACACCCCTGGAGTTTTTGCTATTCCTATTTCAACTTCCTCTGGTCTCTCAGTGTATATTGGAAGCACATACCAAAGCATCAAAACAAGACTTGGTGAACATAAAAAAGATGTTTCCAATGGTCTTCCAAAAACAGCTTTATCTGCACTAACCCTTGAAGACACCTCTGCAGTTCCCATTTGGAAAGAAACCAAAAAAGTTGCCCCTTTCATCAACAAGGCATCTCTGCATTTTCAAGAGAGCATTGAAATTTTGTTCACCAAAAACTGCAATTCAGAGACCCCTCACCAAATCCCATTTATTTCGATCTCTCTTCTAAAATCTGGCAACATTTCCAACTTCAAATTGTAGTTCTGGCAACCAGCCCATCCAGTCGATCGCGAGTGATCAAGGTCATAGGATGACCGAAAGCTACCACTAAACGAACCTTCTACCGTATGCGACTCTGTGTGTTTCGCTCGTTTTATATGTTTATGTCTTATTGTCACGTGAAGCCTGAGTTTTAAACCATGAAAGCCTGACACTTCCACATTTGTTTTGACAGATTCCTCTGTCTCTCTCTCTCTATTCCAACACTGGAAAAACTGCTGACAGTTAAATCCAGAATGAAAGAAAAATGCTTTGAACAAAACTTTTGTAGATCTTTGTTAAAGAGAGCTAAATTGGCTACTGTACATTCACTAAATAAGGATAAAGATTAATTATTATTAAATAATGTATCAAAAATTAAGTACATATTATTTATTAATTATTAATGCTATTAATTGTATCTGGTTGACAACTATTTTCACTATGCTTTTTAATTTGCATATAAACATACAGTCTGCATTTAGAATAACTTTTTAAACATTAAAAATACTATGCAAAATAAGACTACTTCTGGAAAATTGCTCCTGCATCTGAACAATGTTGATAAAAAATAGCACGCATGTGATTTTATGAGCTGCGAAAAATCTCCTGATTTTTAGATTTTGAAGGTTGGCATGTCTGTATGTGTATAGCATTGCATTTTGATTTGTGTCTTCTTGTTATGCCATAGTTTATAGTCATGCCACAGTTTATCATTTCTAAAAATAAAAATGTTCCCTTGAAGTCTTTAATACCTTCAAAAAAATCGTAAATGGAAAATAAATTTTATTGTTTCATATGCATTTCCTTGAACTGTCCAAAAGTTTGTTTTCAGAACTCCTGCACATTCAGTAGTGTTGCTGCCCTACATTAAAATAAATAAATTTTTAATGAAATGAACTGGCTTCTAACCATTTTCCGGAGATGTCTCTGGGTTCAAATCCCAGTGATGTATGGATGTTGTGTTGTCTTAGGGTATTGGATCTCTCCCCTCCCTGGAACCAGTCACCCTAAATTAGGGGCAGCCCACTGCTTGTACCCCATCAAGTTGCTCATGGTAGTCATCCCCCCCCAAGAAAAAAAAACTGCTTGAAGAACTATCTCATAGATATGATTTCGGCAGGTGAGAAACAAAATGCCTGGTCCCATTTTCTGTTCTGACAGAACTCTAGGACCATTTAAGCAATCAATATTAGAAGCAGTAGTGCCAGCAATACAGGCTTGGACCCACTGTAGTAATAACCATACTTCTAGGATATTATATTCAGCAGATTATATCTCATATCCTGTTCCTGCTAAAATTTCAGAACTTCCAGATGTAATTGTTTTCTGAAAGTTTTGTCAAGGTCTTCTGTCTGAAGTTCAATTTGCAATGATTTCCTGGATATTAAGGAAAGTAGCTTCCACACTGGCTGTCAACAAGTGAACAGCATCTCTGTTGTGTATCTGGCCTTTATCAAACATTGCCAAAGGTAGGATTTTCCTTTTCACTCTTTTGGTTTTTGATGGGTCGAAAATCTGAGAACTTTTGCTGTAAATTTACACTAAATCTTTACGAAGCATACATCTGAGATGACTTTTTTATTTTGATATTTAAAGCATTGGCATACACAATATTGAACAAATTATCTAAACTATCTTCAAATTCATGTTTGCATTTCTTCTGCTTAGCCCCCCCCCTCTCTCTCTCTCTCTCTCTCTCTCTCTCTCTCTCTCTCTCTCTCTCTCTCTCTCTCTCTCTCTCTCTCTCTCTCTCTCTCTCTCTCTCTCTCTCTCTCTCTCTCTCTCTCTCTCTCTCTCTCTCTCTCTCTCTCTCTCTCTCTCTCTCTCTCTCTCTCTCTCTCTCTCTCTCTCTCTCTCTCTCTCTCTCTCTCTCACACACACACACACACACACACACACACACACACTCACTCACTCACACAGTTTTTATGGTTTCTCATCTGACAGGTATTCGTGTCTTTTTCCAAAAAGTGATACTTCCATCAACAACAAACAAAATGCTGTCTTGCAAATTTAAGTTCACCATTCACATGTTATAAAAAAAAAAGCACTCTTAAAACATCTCTTTTTGATGCCTGTAATTTGGTTTCTCAGTGGACCAACAAGAAAATTTTTCTGTTGCATCATTTTATTTCTTCATGCACACTAGAAAAGTGTCATAAACATAAAGATGTAGAAAATCTAAGCTGTATGCAATGGCAGAATACAAAAGTTAAGAGGAAAATTCACAAAGAAGTGGAACATAAGGATTGCATATAACAGCAGATCAGATACTGTCAGGCAAGTTATTTTAAGAAGTTGTTGATGTTGTTGTGACTCCCAAGGAACTAACCCAATTTGAACATTAGGGTAGGTAGAAGAATTTGCATCTTTAAGCCCCAACTCATTTAGGAATAATATGGCTTTTATTCCTAGATGATTTTGGCCAAAGACAGGGATACAGAGAAAATGAATTGCACTTTGTTGAAGGGAAAGTATTCTTATGCATTATGTGATATACCTTCTCACTTGCTACCCTACTGGTAGTATGTTTGTTTATCTGTATTAACCTTAGGGAAAAGAATCCTGTGATTTGAATGCTTGGTAGTACCTTCTTACCTTTTGGACACTTTTTTTTTTTTAAACCTTCCCATGCAGTGATGAACAGGCAGCAAAGTAGAAGTATATGTTTCCAAACGTCAGGCTTAAATGGCATATGTTAATATTGTTGGATTGATTTCAAACTTCAACTGCTTTAGTTTCTGAAAGAGAGAGAGAGAGAGAGAGAAACAAATTGATGTTGTACTAAAGAAAAACTGTGTGCTTGTGAAGGAATGAAATAAATAGGCACTTCTCTTAGACTGTTGGAGCCTAATCACTCAATCTGCTGTCTGATTTAGCTGATGTTCATTATATTGTCCTTGAGTTACAATAAATTCTTATAATTTAAAGACTTCTTTTTTTTTTTTGCATTTTTGAACTTCCCTTTTTGTTGGTAAAGTTCGATTAACACTTACCGCACGTGGGGCTTGGCTTTCAATTCTTATTTCCGTTATGTGGATGCGGCATGGGGGTTTTTCATTTAGTTGTGGGTCCACTTCATTTTTTTCCCGTTGGTATTTATCTGGCCTCGTCACTAAATGAGTTTTTTTCCTTTGCAGCCTCCTCATTTACTTCAATAATTTTTCATAACCCGAGTACTTTCGGTAATAATCCATTACCGTCATCGAGGGAACGTTTTGCTCCGACTAGCACGGACCGTGTCAGCTGGGCATTTCGGTGGTTCTCGCGGGCTGCTTCTGTCATCGGCTATCGCTTCTTCTTGGGCGTTGTGGCGCCATCTCTTGTTGGTCACTGATCTCATTTTTCGAACTTTTTCATTTTTTTGCTCAATTTTAATTAAATTTCTCCAGCTGTTTCTCAAAATATTAGGGTCATTATGGTTGCAAACTTTTGCCCTATTTTTTTCAATCATTACCGACTCTGCTATTCTGAGGTGTTTTTTGGATTTACAGCTTTTAATGATTTTTATATTTTCGAATTTAGGATATTTTTGGTTATCCAGACAGTATTGAATAAGTGCTGTTTTTCTTCTTTTTTCTGCCAATTTTTTACGTGTTGTTTTAATCTGTGTTTAAGCTTATTTTTGGTACTTCCTATATAAGCCATTGGAGGATTTTCAGTAATAGGAATTGAGTAAATACCTGCTTTTTCTAATATTTTTATTTTTTCATTATTATTTATTACCATATTTTTGATGGTATTTACTTTTCCTCCAATTTGAATGTTATGCTTTTTACAAATATTATTAATTTCATTGGTAGTACCTTTAATGTACGGAAAACCATTTAAATATTTGACTTCTTTTTTATTTACTACAGCATTATTTTTCTTTACCAACAAAAAGGGAAGTTCAAAAATGCAAATGCATTAATGCACGTTAAAAAAATAACCTCCAATATCGGAAGTAAATTTAAATTCTTTTTTTTTTTTTTTTACAAGCAGAATTTTTACATGCAGGGAATGTAATGGTCTCTCAGTGTATATTGGAAGCACATACCGAAGCATCAAAACAAGACTTGGTGAACACAAAAAAGATGTTTCCAATGGTCTTCCAAAGACTTGAAGACACATCTAACCCTTGAAGACACATCTGCAGTCCCCATTTGGAAAGAAACCAAAAAAGTTGCCCCATTCATGAACAAGGCCTCTCTGCGTTTCCAAGGGAGCATTGAAATTTTGTTCACCAAAAACTGCAATTCAGAGACCCCTCACCAAATCCCATTTATTTGGATCTTTCTTCTAAAATCTGGCAACATTTCCAACTTCAAATTGTAGTTCTAGCAACCAGCCCATCCAGTCGATCGCAGGTGATCAAGGTCGTAGGATGACCGAAAGCTACCGCTAAACGAACCTTCTACCGTACGTGACTCTGTGTGTTTCGCTCGTTTTATATGTTTATGTATTATTGTCGCGTGAAGCCTGAGTTTTAAATCATAATGTGGATATGATAAATTAATTATGGAATATTTGTAAGCTATGTATAACTTGGCAACTAGGTGACAGTGTGGGTACATGTTGTAGGTTCTGTAAAACTGTGTAATACAGTTGCAGAACTTTAGAATGTAAAACAATATAGATATGATAAATGAATTATAAAAATATTTGTAGGCTATGTATAACCTGGCAACTGGGTTACAATGGGCACATGTAGGTTCTGTAAACTTGTGTACAAGACAATTTTACAGAATTTTAGAATGTGAAAATGTAATAAATGAATTATAAAATATTTGTATGACAAGGCAACTAGGTGACAGTGGGCTTATATTGTAGGTTCTGTAAAACTGCGTGCAAGACATTTTTATATATAAAAAAAAAATACTATTGCACAGATAAATAGCGTGCAAATGAACTGATGGTTAGGAATATATTTTTGAGTTTTACATTACTTTTTATATGTGCCAAACTTCCAATAACTGCATGCAGAAGCATTTGAATGTAAAGTGCGTCTATTGATATACCATACTGTCACTTGTATAATTTAACAGACATTTTACTTTACAGTATATAGTTTGTTCATTTCTTTGTGTGAGAAGAGAAATTTGCAGTTACTTTTTAGCAGGGAAAACATAGTACATTGATGGAAAGTTTTATTTCATTTTGTTACCTATATTATTAATATGCATATTTTCTTGATTCCAAATTTAATGATAATTAACACAGCAATCACACATTGCCGAATTGACTGTAATTACTGTTTCACATGTGAATTAAATCACATCAGAAAACTTGAAAATTTCATCGCCATGGAGCGGAAAACGAACCCGCATCTCCCGATTACCGTTTGAGCGCGGTATCCATTGCACCACCCACGACAGCGAATTCGCAAGTATCTGTGTGTTAAGAGCATCAGACTATTCTCTGACCGCATTCTTATTCAATGCAGATTCTGCTGCTATCTAGTGTTGTTAAGTAAATCTACAGTTGTTTAGGTATTCAGAGTTGAAGATATATTCTTCTCATAATATGTGGTACATACGTCGTGATAATTAACACAGCAATCAGACATCGCCGAATTGACTGTAATTACTGTTTCACATGTGAATTAAATCACATCAGAAAACTTGAAAATTTCATTGCCATGGAGTGGGAATCGAATCCGCATCTCCCGATTACCGTTCGAGCGCGCTATCGGTTGCACCACCGGTGATGTCTGATTGCTGTGTTAATTATCATGATGTATGTACCACGTATTATGAGAAGAATATATCTTCAACTCTGAATATCCAAATTTAATGTTTTACAGTTCATGTAAAAATGTGGCATTTCATGTTTGATATCTCATTTTTATCTCTGGCATATATGTTAGGGATCGTGTTCTTTTGTTTCCAGTGTTGCAGTAAATACGGCTGTGTTATTATTGTAGAGATAATTGCATAATGCAGTAAGAAATCCACTTTCATTTTGATCTTCTTTAGGTGTGAAATTTTCTAATTGTAATCACTGTGCTATTAAAACAGTACCTGATTCATTTTTGTTATGTTTTAACAATTTTGCTCATTGGCTATTTTCTGTGCCTTTCATACATTTGGTAGGATATCAGTTTTGGAATTTCAGAAGGATACAACTGGGTTATTCAGAGAAACATTTAACATGTCATTTGTTCTTCTATGGAAGTTTCATCCTGAAAATTTTTTTTTTCATGAGATGATGGAGTTGGGTGTACAAACACTGAACTGTTTCCATGATATGTCATTTCTTCTGTGTATCATTATTTACTTGAATTAGTTGTAAAAAGTTTAACTGTCATTTACTAATACAAAAATTCAACAAAGTCCCAAGAGATGTGGCTTTTGCAGAAATACAACCTATGTCCAAAAAGTTCCAGTACTGATGCAGTAAAGAATACAAAAACGTACTGTACTCACAATTAATGGTGGTCATCTTCAAAATACCACCCTTCTGAATCAACACACAGTTTCCAGTGTTTCTGGAAATCCTGAAAACAGTTCTGGAAGGCACTTTCTGGGATGTCTACAAGTTGTTTTGTCATGGCTGCTTGGATACATGTAATGTCTGCATGATACTGTCCTTTTAGTGCCCGTTTTATCTTGGGGGTACAGGAAGAAGTCACATGGTGGTAAATCAGAGGAATATGGCATATGTGGCAACACAGTGATTTGATGGTGAGCCAGGAACTATTGGATTGGCAGTGCAGTATGTGGTCTTGCATTATCATGGTGCAAGAACCAGTTTCTGTATTTCCATAACTGGGGACAATGAAAACGAATACTGCTGTGTAAACATCGTAAGACTTGCTTGTAGAATTCTTAATTTACTGTTTGACCCACTGGTAGGAATTCCTTGTGGACTATACCTTTCAAATCGAAAAAAACTATCAGTATCGTATTTGCCTTTGATGGTTGCATGCATGCTTTCTTGGTCGATGGTGAGTGGGTACCTCTACATTCAGTGCTTTTTCATTTGATTTGTGGATCCTACTGCAGGCACCATGTTTCATCTGCAACAATTGTGGAACAAAAATCAGGTTCCTCAGCTGCAGTACCCAACAGATCGGAACAGGCAGATGAACGAGCCTCCTTTTGGTCATAATTCAGAATGGTGGGTATCAATCTGGCATTAAGTTTTCGTTTTCCCAGATCCTTGCATAGAATCGCGTGACAGAGAGACTTACTGATGCCCACTGACTCAGTCAAAAGTCTCACTGTAATTCGGCGATCTTTCATTAACTGATTCCGCACCTCTTCGATTTTTTTCCGCTTTCTGCACACTGCAGGGATGTCCAGATCTCGGATCATCATCAAAGGATTCCTGCACATCACGAAACCATGCATACCATTTGAAAACTCAGCTGTGGGCTAATTCTTTTTCTCCATATGCTTCTTTTAACATTCTGTATGCTTCAGTAGCTGATTTACTAAGTTTCCCACAAAAACGAATGTTTACCCTCTACGTTTTCATGGTTGAAATGAAATAGGATGAGGAAGTTTACTATGACTCCCTTAATGCCTGTCAGCTGCCTTGTTGGTATTGGTATAAACTGTTTTCCAGCTTAATCTATATTTTGAGGTTACTCACCTTTATTCCCAAAATCTTTTAGGAGGTTTTCGTCTCTATACATTTCCAACACGTATTTTTCTTATTTACATCGTGGTTCAAGGCTGCCAAAAAAACAAACAAAAAAGCATCTTTTTCAACTCACGCATATTTCGTTCCCTTCCTTTCTTTTCCCTATGACCAAATTTGGATTCAAAATAAACTACCACAAATATACATAATTGAACTCCCTAAAACACTTATATCTAATTAAAACTTCAATCAATAAAACTTATATTACACATTTCCTACAATGTCAAAGTTAAAAAAAAACCAACCCATAATTATTTACAATTGCACACCGGTACCCAATTAAAAGAAACCTAAATACCTGACACAACCACTATACCCGACAATCACGGACCTCTCACCACTCAGAAATAAGCATAATGTCCTAGCACTTTCAGCCTCTGCCCAGGCCATTCTCAAGGAGTGGACGCAACAGATGAACCACCCGTCACCACCCACGAAACGTAGCGAATGTTCCAGTGCTCACGCAGCATCGTCTCATTCCCGTTCTCCGCCGTTCAGGCGCAGTGGCGCCATCAATCAGATGAGCCAATAGCCTTCTTTTCCCTGCATACTTATAAATATCTGTTCAATAGCTGATCGTATTTGATTCATGAAACTAATCATCTTATATTCTAATATTTCTTTTTTTTTATTTTATATATTACATCATTTTTTCTTGCCTTTTCCCCTCTGTTCTTCTCTGCGGCTTTCCTTTCTGATTAAATCCTTCCAATATGTGTTTAAGCTATTAGGGATTATTTTGAATCAGAATTTGGTCATAGGGAAAAGAAAGAAAGGGAACAAAATTTGCGTGAGTTAAAAAAGATGTTTTTTTTTTTTTGGTGGCCTTGAACCACGATGTAAATAAGAAAAATACGTGTTGGAAATGTGTAGAGACGAAAACCTCCTAAAAGATTTTGGGAATAAAGGGGAGTAACCTCAAAATATAGCATGGTGCGTACGCTCCTTGAAATCCTTGAAAAGTCCTTGAAAATTAATGGACCATTTTCAAGGCCTTGAAAGTCCTTGAAAATCTTTAGGATCCATGAAAAGTCCTTGATTTTTCAGAATCTTATATTTGTAATTCCAGTATTCTTTCTGTCCCTTTCCCATCATTTTCGCTTACTTCTCTTTTTTCTTTGCCATTTACAGCTTCCCTCCCCCTCCTAAATGTTAGAAGGCACCTATCCCATCAACTCGCTGGGGACCACTCTTTTAAGATAGCTAATGACCTGTAGCAAAGAGGTCCCACAGAAAGATAAGTTACATTACAATTACAGTGAGACAGCAGGAGGGAGCTTGTGAGAGGGCGGGAACAGCAACCTCTCCCCCGCACTTGGCTTGCTTTTCATTGTTCAGCAGACCCCATCTTCGGTGAAGGTCGTTTGGCAAATACATTCAGCGGGAGAGGATAGCAGTTGGTTCTCTCTGTCAATCCGGACAATGAGATTGGGAGAAAATATATATACAAAAATTTAAATTTCCCAATATTTAAAATTAATGAGTGCAATTTTTACAATGACCAAGACATACACAACAGAAGTTTCATTTTGAATTTCTTCAAAATCCGTCAAAAACTTTAGAAGTTACGCTTGTGAACTCATTTTTTTTCCGACTTGTTCCACTCATACGTGATAATTTATTTGAGTTTTGATTATTTTGAAATCACTGAATAGATTTATTTTAGCAAAATGTAAAAGAAAATTTTATGTTGGAGAGTCTTGGTGATTGTAATAAATTCAATGTTTTTTTTTATTGTGGGATTTTTTTTTCAGTTCTAGAGGCATTGAGGCATTCTTAAACATATTCTGAATATAAGTTGCAGAAGCATTTATACCCTTGGCTTTGTCTTTCCGCACAATAACGTAACATAAAGTTGTGTGGCTCGCATTCTATGAAATTTCAGTACCTTTTAAACACTGGAAAGATTATGATAAAAGGGATGTTCTCATATCTGGAAGACCGACACCTATAAGTTCAATATCTAAAGACAAGAAGTGCGGCAGATCGTTTTTTAGGTCTTTCAATAAATCATGGTACGAGATTTTCCCCTGGCTTTCTGGTAGCTATTACAAGCAAACTCTCTTTGCTGGCCATGTTTACTTTTGAGCAATATGAGAAATGTGTGGAATACAACGGGTTATTTTGATCTGAAAAACTTTTCTCGTAGTGCAAAATTGCACGAAAGCTCTAAAGAACATATAACTAACCACGTAGGTCTAAAACGAATGGAAAAAAACATAAACACTATTTCTGATATGCTCAAAGAAAATGCTGCCTTCATAAAGTCAAGTTTAATTAAAAGGTCAGACTAAATAGGCTTTTTATGGAACATATTATCAATTTAGTTGTCGTTATAAGCTAGCAAGAACTGCCTTTTCGAGGACACGATGAACAAGTATATATGCTCTTGGAGCCAGCGGGAAAGGTCGAAAATCCAGATGTTTTAGGTTTTTTTTTTTTTTTTTAGTTTTGGAGAAGTTTTCAGAAGATCGAGCTTTGTGGCTTGATGGCTCATCAAGCCACAAAGCTCGATCTTCTGAAAACTTCGGAATTTGTACTTTGCCTCTAGACAATGATGGGTTCACATTACTTTAACAATGGGAAAAGAACTTGTGCATAGCGGAGCTCAGAGTTTGGTTGTAGTTTCGTTGTGTCTGTAGATCAGAAGGTCGGGAATTTTTGGTTCTAGTTTCAGTGAGATTTATTTTAGTTGCTATAATTTCTGTTTTAGCATGTGATTTTGATTATTTTTTCTTGTGTGCTTGTACAGCTAAGGAAAAAAAGGACGTATACTTATATACATTTTTTAATTCTGGATAGTAAAAAGTTACTTTTCTTCAGTAGTAATTCTTAGCCAACATTGGAAAGCAGATTTTATGACAGTAATTGTAAATGTGGATAACTGCCAAATTTATTCATAATGGCAGGCAAGTGTTTGTTTAATCAAAACTGGTTGGAAAATAGAAATGATAAGGATTGGCTTCAGTGCCGTCCAGCAGACAGACATCAAGCAAAATGTGCATTGTGCTGTAAGTCTTTCAGCATAGCAAAAATGGGTGAATCTGCACTAAAAAACCATATGAAAGGGGCTAAGCACACCCAGTTATTGTCCATCAAAATGTCATCAAATATTTCATCCCTGCTGAAACCCAAAACTTTAGAAGCAGTGATAATGGAAAACAAAGAAAGTGGCGCAGTGGTTACACAAATAACTGGAATTGGTATTCATGTGGCAAAAAATGATGTTATGGATGCAAAAATCATATGGACCATGAAAACCATTAAAAGTCACAATTCCTACAGATCAAATGATGACATTGAAAAAGTTCTCAGACAAATAATTCCTGAAAAAAACCAACAACAGTGTTATTGCTTCAAAATTTTCATGCGGTGCCAAAAAAACTAGTTATTATGCTGTTTTTGGTATTGCTCCATTTGTGAAAGATTTGATATTGCAAGAGTTGGCACAAAAGCAGAATTATGTTTTATTATTTGATGAAAGTCTGAATGAAATGAGACAAAAGAAGCAAATGGCTATTCATTGAATAAAGCTCATGTTGAGAAATGGATTCCTAGTTTCTTAATTCAATTACTAATCTGAAACAACTATTATGGGAATTTTACTAGGAAATTTTTTCATTTAAATTTCAAATTTTTGGGGAAAACTCTTCTCCTTCTTCAGGCTGTCTTTTTGTTGTCACTTATTTCTGTCGCGGTTACGGTTAACCTTTTGAAGGTTTAAGTTATTTTTCATCAAATCCTGCCAGATGTTAGGCAGGGAAAATCCTTTGCAGTCATTGATGATGGAATTTTGATTTTTCTCAATCTTTATTCCTTCTTTCAGCTTTCTTTTTTGAAAATTGCTTTGGAAACTGATGACTTAAAATATAAGAGTATTCCAATCCATGCTGTGACTAGTTTCTCTAACATGCCTATCTAAACCAGTCTTGTTGGAGCAATTTTTTATAGCTGCTTTATGCTCTGCTATACGTGTTTCTAGTCTGTGACCTGTTTCACCTATGTAAGCTAGTCCACAACTACATTTTACTTCATAGACTACTCCTTGCATTTTTAAAATATCTTCTTCTCTGTGACCTATTTTAGGAAAATTTTTTTTTAACTTTGTTCTCTAAACTTGGAGCTAGCCTAATATTGTACTTCTTACTAATTCTCTTTAAAGACTCAAATAAACCTTTGTGATAAGAATTTTTTTTAGTGAATTTTACTTGTTGCTTTTGTGGGTTCTTCGTACCATTAAAATTCAGAAGCTTCTCAATTTCTTCTTTAGGATAGTTATTTTCTGCAAGTATGACTTTAAGTTCTTCTTTATGGGCTTCTTTTTTATCTGCTGTAGAAACTATTTTATTAATTTTTCTTAATTTTTTCTAAAAACTGACTTGCTACATTTTTCTTAATAGAAACTGGATGATAGGAATTGATCATGATCATATGTAGAGGATTTTCGGAAGGGAGTGTCTGACCCCAGGTCTTAAACAACCCTTAGAAATAGCAAACTAGGATATTTGGGCTAGAGCGCTCAATAGGAAAGTGACACAGAAGCGAAGTAGAAAGGGGGAGGAAGACGTCCTTATTTATTACCGGGGGCTAGTACCCGAGGTCCGACGTCTTAACGTGCCCATCCGACGCACGGCGGGTATTTAGTGGATCTAGCGTTCTTACCTGCTTGGGATCCAACCTGAGGCCCTTCCCGTGGCAGTCACAAACGTTGCCCACTTGGCCACCCGCGGCTCTTATGATGATAGGAATTGAAATCCAATAGTCTATTAGTATTCATTGGTTTTTTATACCAACTAGTGAGGAATTTTTCATCTTCATAATAGATAGTAATATCTAAGAAGTTAATTCTTCTTTCTTTTGAAGTTCAATAGTGAACTTAAGGGAATCATCTAATTCATTGAATGAGTCTAGAATTCTTTCTGGAACAATTTCTGAGTTATCTATTACAAATAAGATGTCATCCATGTATCTGCTATATAAGCAGAAGTATGTGGGTTGTACTAGTATCTTTTCTTCTAGTTTTCCCACAAAATAGTTAGCTAAGAGTGGGGAGCCCATATCTAGCCCCAATTTTTGAATGAAAAATGTTTTCCCAAATTGAAAGTATTTGTTCTGCAAAGAGAAGGTAATCATTTCAAAAATTCCAACTAATATGTTTTTATCTTTGTTGTGAAAAACTATTAGGTCTGCCAAGTCTTCCGCTATAAAGTCTATAAGTTGATCTATATTAATGTGAGTTTACATAGACACTATGTCTAAACTACCCATAATAAGAGAATCTAATTTAGGAAGAAGTTCTAATTTTTCTTTTAGCTGCATTGAGTTTTTAATCAAGTTAGGTGGCTCTTTTAAAAATATTCTGAAGGTGTGACTTTAAAAAGTAGCTTAGATTTGAAAGAATAGAGTTTTTTGAGTCAATTATTGGTCTAATTGGTTGGTGTTCTTTATGCAGTTTGACTATTCCATATATTTGAGGTAATCTGAACTGTTATTTTGAGAATTGTTTATAGTTTTCTGGAAGCTGGTTTTTCTTTTTTTGAAGTGAAATAAGCTTAGAGACTTTTTTAATCAAACCTGGTAGTGGGTTTTCTTTTACTCCTTCATAGATAGGCTTTTTAGTTCTTCTTCCATCTTTTCTTGATAATCTTTCTTATCCATAATAGTAATCAACTTACTTTTGTCTGTTTTCACAGCAATTACACTTTCATTTTTTCTGAAATCTTTAAGAGCTTTAAATTGACTATTATAAATTTTTTTTTGTTTCTTTACTCGCTTCTGGAATTTTGTAAGGCTATTGTAGTAACCTTTTCTGAGGAGGTTTGCTTTAATTTGGTCCTCTTTTTCTAAAGTGCTGCAGATGCTTTCCAATTCAATTACCAATTTTTCTGTATTTATTTTTTCTTTGGATAGATTGAAATTACTTCCTTTATTTATCACTTGTAACAATTCTTGGCTAACTCCTGTAGCAGTGTTGTCCTTTACATGACTAAGAACTGCAGTTTCTTTGTTTTTACTGGAATAGTTTTTCACAGCATGGATTGGAATTCCCTTAAAGTCATCAGTTTCCAAAGCAATTTTTAAAAAGAAAGCTGAAAGAAGGAATAGAGATTGAGAAAAATCAAAATTCCATCATTAATGACTGCAAAGGATTTTCCCTGCCTAACATCTGGCAGGATTTGATGAAAAATAACCTAAACCTTCAAGGTTAACCGTAACCGTCAAGGTTAATCATAACCGCGATAGTGACAGGAATAAGTGACAACAAAAAGACAGCCTGAAGAAGGAGAAGAGTTTTCTCTGAAAACTTGCAATTTAAATGAAAAAATTTTCTAGTAAAATTCCCATAATAGTTGTTTTAGATTAGTAATTGAATTAAGAAACTAGGAAGCCATTTCTCAACAAGAGCTTTATTCAAAGAATTAGAACAGAGTATGGGTCAGATACTTGGCAAGCAATCAAGAAAGTTCAACATGCTACAATGAAGATGGAAAGATCGATAGCTCAAATCAAGTTCCTGATAATTGCAAGGGAAATAACTTTATTCCAAATTCATTTAGACTTAGAAAACCATTTAAAGATTTACTTTCAGCCAACTTCGTAAGAACAATAGAGAAATAAAAACGTTAAAAAGAAGTATTGAAGCAAAATATAAAAATGTTGCTTATTATCAGAAAGTAAAAGTAGAAAATGAAAAGAAGTTTTCTGGAATCTTAAGGGATACAGTAAAAGCAGAATTAGAGGACTGGCTAAAAACTGGAATAAAAAACAAAAATAAGAAATTTGATAAAAAGCTGAACCTTAAAGAAAAGAAATTTTTGATGAAAAACTATTCCAGTAAAAACAAAGAAACTGCAGTTCTTAGTCATGTAAAGGACAACACTGCTACAGGAGTTAGCCAAGAATTGTTACAAGGGATAAATAAAGGAAGTAATTTCAATCTATCCAAAGAAAAAATAAATACAGAAAAATTGGTAATTGAGTTGGAAAGCATCTGCAGCACTTTAGAAAAAGAGGACCAAATTAAAGCAAACCTCCTCAGAAAAGATTACTACAATAGTCTTACAAAATTCCTGAAGCAAGTAAAGAAACCTCAAAAAAATTTTGATAATAGTCAATTTAAAGCTCTTAAAGATTTCAGAAAAAATGAAAGTGTAGTTGCTGTGAAAACAGGCAAAAGTAAGTTGATTACTATTATGGATAAGAAAGATTATCAAGAAAAGATGGAAGAACTAAAAAAGCCTATGTATGAAGAAGTAAAGGAAAACCCACTACCAGATTTGATTAAAAAGTCTCTAAGCTTATTTCACTTCAAAAAAAGAAAAACCAGCTTCCAGAAAACTATAAACAATTCTCAAAATTACAGTTCAGATTACCTCAAATATATGGAATAGTCAAACTGCATAAAGAACACCAACCAATTAGACCAATAATTGACTCAAAAAACTCTATTCTTTCAAATCTAAGCTACTTTTTAAAGTCACACCTTCAGAATATTTTAAAAGAGCCACCTAACTTGATTAAAAACTCAATGCAGCTAAAAGAAAAATTAGAACTTCTTCCTAAATTAGATTCTCCTATTATGGGTAGTTTAGACATAGTGTCTATGTATACTCACATTAATATAGATCAACTTATAGACTTTATAGCAAAAGACTTGGCAGACCTAATAGTTTTTCACAACAAAGATAAAAACATATTAGTTGGAATTTTTGAAATGCTTACCTTCTCTTTGCAGAACAACTACTTTCAATTTGGGAAAACATTTTTCATTCAAAAATCGGGGCTAGCTAGCTATGGGCTCCCCACTCTTAGCTAACTATTATGTGGGAAAACTAGAAGAAAAGATACTAGTACAACCCATATACTTCTGCTTATATAGCAGATACATGGATGACATCTTATTTGTAATATATAGCTCAGAAATTGTTTCAGAAAGAATTCTAGACTCATTCAATGAATTAGATGATTCCCTTAAGTTCACTATTGAACTTCAAAAAGAAAGAAGAATAAACTTCTTAGATATTACTATCTATTATGCAGATGAAAAATTCCTCACTAGTTGGTATAAAAAACCAATGAATACTAATAGACTATTGGATTTCAATTCCTATCATCCAGTTTCTATTAAGAAAAATGTAGCAAGTCAGTTTTTAGAAAAAATTAATGAAATAGTTTCTACAGTAGATAAAAAAGAAGCCCATAAAGAAAAACTTAAAGTCATACTTGCAGAGAATAACTATCCTAAAGAAGAAATTGAGAAGCTTCTGAATTTTAATGGTACGAAGAACCCGTAAAAGCAACAAGTAAAATTCACAAAAAAAATTTCTTATCACAAAGGTTTATTTGAGTCTTTAAAGAGAATTAGTAAGAAGTACAATATTAGGCTAGCTCCAAGTTTAGAGAACAAAGTTAAAAAAAAATTTCCCTAAAATAGTTCAAAGAGAAGAAGATATTTTAAAAATGCAAGGAGTAGTCTATGAAGTAAAATGTAGTTGTGGACTAGCTTATATAGGTGAAACAAGTCGCAGACTAGAAACTCGTATAGCAGAGCATAAAGCAGCTATAAAAAATTGCTCCAACAAGGCTGGTTTAGATAGGCATGTTAGAGAAACTAGTCACAGCATGGATTGGAATTCCCTTATATTTTAAGTCATCAGTTTCCAAAGCAATTTTCAAAAGAGAAAGCTGAAAGAAGGAATAGAGATTGAGAAAAATCAAAATTCCATCATTAATGACTGCAAAGGATTTTCCATGCCTAACATCTGGCAGGATTTGATGAAAAATAACCTAAACCTTCAAGGTTAACCGTAACCACAATAATGACAGGAATAAGTGACAACAAAAAGATAGCCTGAAGAAGGAGAAGAGTTTTCTCCGAAAATTTGAAATTTAAATGTAAAAATTTCCTAGTAAAATTCCCATAATAGTTGTTTTAGATTAGTAATTGGATATTCATGTACAATTTTGGTTGAATGATACAGTCATGATGAGGTTCTTTACTTCTGTATTTATGGGGCATGCTACGGCAGAAGATCTGTTTGAATCATTTAAAACTGCCATTTTGCCTCTGAAGCTATCTAAAGTTCTACAATTGTCCATGGATGGGCCCAATGTAAATTGGAAATTTTTCAGTATGCTTCAAGATGAAGCTGTCAAAGAATTTAATAAGCAGCTGCTTAACATTGGAAGTTGTGGACTACACATAGTTCACAATGCTTTCCAATGTGGTTGTCAATCAACAAACTGGGAAATAAGCAGTTTTTTTTACAAAGTTTGTATTTCTTGTTAAAAGTTTCTCCAGCAAGACGTGAATATTTTTTAAAGCTTGTAAAACATGTAAATTTTCCAAAAAAAATTGTCAAACATAGATGGCTTGGAAACATTTTGGCAACTGAATGTGCATTGGAGTTATTACCTGATGTTCTAAGTTATGTAAATGCCATTAAAAAGAAATCTCTTCCCACTCCTCAGTGCAAGTCTTTTCAGTTGTCCAACATAGTGTAGAGGATAATCTTCTTGAAGTAAAATTGCATATCTTTTTGTCAGTTGCAAAAGTTCTATATCTGTTCCTTCTGAAATATCAAACTGATAAGCCTATGATTTTCTTCTTGTCTGATGATTTCAAACAACTTCTGATATCACTGCTGCATAGGTTCATTCAACCACACATCATGAAAGAAGCAAATATCCTGTTCAAGTTGATCAAATTAGATTTCAAAGATCCAAAATTACATTGCAAACTGGAAAACATTGACAGTGGATTTATTGCTGAAAAAAACGGAGGACACTTCTTGCCGTGAAAAAAGTAAGCAGTTGTGATGTATCAACATTAGAATGGAATGCAAAAGTTTTCTTGTTACAGTTGTGGCTAAACTGACTGAAAAACCACCTGTGACATACAGTTTAGTGAGACACCTGTCGTGCTTTGACCCAAGACACATGGCAAATAACAAGCATAGTTGTGTGAAAAAATTGCGTCTAGTGTTGAATTACCTGACCGAAACTAATCAGTTGCAAGAGAGTGAATGTGATGATGTAATTAGACAGTTTTCCATTTTTCTAGACACTGAGGTGGCTACTGAACATTCACTCTTCAGTTATTTTGACCCAGAAAATTCTTGTGTGGGCACATTTTTATGTGCTAAAATAAATATTAAGAAATATTCCAATTTGTGGAAAGTTGTTGGAGAAATGCTTTTGCTCAGTCTTGGTCAGGCAACTGTTGAACGTGGCTTTAGTGTCAACAAAAAAATTGAGATAGAAAATATGAAAGAGCATACATACATAGCACACAGGCTGATATGTGACTACATAAAATTTTCAGGTGGTGATGTGCACAACATTACGATCACCAAAGAATTACGAAGTTGTGTAGCTAATGCACAGCAAAAATACCTAACATATTTGGAAGACCAAAAGATGGCATCTTTGGTACGAGGTCAGAGAAGAGCTGTTGATTCTGGAAAGGCAGATGAACTGAAAAAAAAAGAAAACATGTCTTGAAAAAGACATACAAGAACTATTGAAATCTGCTGACAATTATGCTGAGCAAGCAGAAGATACTAGTGATGTTAACAATGATTGCCAAATCGAACAGTCTTAGGCGTTCAGCCAAGGATAAGCAGCAAAGGTTGTTTGAAATTGAGAGGACTTTAAAAGGCTTGAGTAGTTAAAAACACAAACTTTTAAAGGTAAGGGCATGATGCTTTTTTTTTCCGTTATGCTACAAGACAATTAATGCTTTGCAACTTACAAAGAATATGAGTATGACTGTGTATCACAGATACTTTAAGTTTATATTATACAGGAGTGCAGTCTTGCACTTAGAAGTAATTAACAAGCTGGCACTGGTTCCATAGTCAATAGAAGTGAAGTGTGAATTCTGCAGGATAAGTTACTTGCTAAAATAATCATTTTGTGTTTTATTTTACATTTGGGTGTTTAAAGCTGGGTAACATGGCATTATATGCATAGTATGCATTTAAGATAATGCCACACACCCAATGCTGTACAAAAATGTTTTAGTTAAAGCTGCAAAGCAACAGTTTGCCAAAGGTGCATAGGGTTACCAACTTTCAGACTGTCAAAATTTTGTGTAGATATGCTAACAGTGCAGTGTTATTAGTATTGTGTTTCTAATCCTTTAAGCCATTGCAGTAATGGTGTAACTAATTCTATATTTACTGTACATAAAATAACATTTTAACAGACTATGCACCTACTAATCCCTGCCCCCAGTTTTTTTAATATCTAATCACACGACACAGTTTCCTGGGTATTATAGCAAAGTTCATTTCACTTTTTTTGCAATTTTTGTTTGCTTGTTCCGTTAGTATATTCATGAACAATACAAGAAGTTTGTCTTTATTCAATTATTAAGTAGAACTCTTTCTGGCCAAATGCACTAATAAAATAAATAGTTCAGACTTAACTTGCCAAAGCTAGTAACTCACTGGGTAATTCGAACACTGTTTTTAGCCAAATAAAATATTGCCGATAATGCCCATGAAAAAGAAAAATTTCCCTTGAAAAGTCCTTTAATAGTCCTTGAATTTTTTTTTCTGGTTAAGGGTACTCACCATGTATAGATTGTCTAAATAGCACATGAATAATTAAGCAGCTAGATGACATTTGACGTTTATGTATGAATATATGTTTTCCAGCTGTTCGCTGACTAAACAAGGACTGCTGTCTTCTGGCATACAGGTGATATTTTTATCCCACTACTGTTACGTCAGTAATGCGGTCAGTCCTGGAACTTATAGGATGTAGGTTGTATTAAATTTTGGATTCTGTTTTACACTCATCTGTCTGACATACATACATACATACATACACACATCACTAAGCTGTTCTGTGAGCTTTAGAGTTTAACTCCTCAGGGAAAGATAGTATACCAAATTAAAATTGGTAATGCCATTAAATTTCACTTATTGTTGATATGCCAAATGTCTCCATTTTCAATGATCTTGGCACACAAGTCGAGTTTCATACACATGCATCACTTGACTCATACATAACCTTTTGTGCTTTAAAGTCATTACCTATTTTCCTTTCAGGTATTCCTGAATTCAATCCTCGTGATATCCCTATCGTACCTTCAATTTTTTTGCTAAAGGGAACTGAATAAAATTTGTTAGTTAACACCTCATCATGTGCTTATTTTGATATGGCAAAAATACGGAAAATTATATTCATCTACTGACATTTTGCTTTATATTACACATCTGCAGTAAATCTTTGTTCTGTGTGGGATCACAATGAGTGTTGCTACAAATCCTCTTGCATCTATCCAGCACACAAGACTCCTGCATCTTTTCTGTAGCACCCATGTTTCACTTCCATACATCAGAGTAGGAGTGATAACACTTCCATACGAAGTCATTTAAGACTGTTTTGACATCCCACCACTCCAGTGGCGGCTTTTCAGGTGAAGTAGGTGAAGTGCCTCTTCACCTATTTCATTTAAAATAAAATTTTATTCAGTAATTTTGTGTATATATTCTTCTTTACCTTTATTGAGTGCCAAAATGCTCAAAATTCTTATTAGATCGATTCACAATGGGCGTTCAATACGGAAACCAAGTCTCTCTACGCAAAACAGTTCAAGTGAAGAGCCAAAATGAAAATGCTTGGAAGTCTGCAGTTATCGGCCGAGTTACCATGGTAATCGTGACGTCACCCTCTACTATCTGCCGGGCAAGTGAAGAGTTTTAGCTTGAAACACTCAAGCTCTGCACCTGGAGTCGTGACCTTCGGAAGAGATCGCGGAGGAACGGGACGGATTGCCCATGGTACCTTGCAATCCACTAGGGTTTTCTCGTTGCGGTACATGCTTTCAGAAAGAGATTTGTTTTTTCGTGCTTTGTGATTGTTTATCAAAAACTTCACCTGATACTTAAATTTCGTGTACAGTTTAACTGATAGTTTAAGTTTTTAGTATGTATTCTGTGAACGGCATTGTCTGTAATTTATTGCAAACTCCATTTGATCAATGGAAAGATGAAGATAAAAGAGACATTTTACTTCAAGGAAAAATGTCTCTTTTATCTTCACGGATTCAATGACAATTGTCGCCAAGAAAGAAATCAGGAAGAGCGGTAAATCTTACAATTTTAATTGTAAAAACTGTCGGTTTACTGAATATCTCTTCTTTCTCATGACAGAAATTGGCTTTGTAGAACTTCTGTGTTACAAAAATGATTTTCTTGGCCGTGTTACTTTATAGTAAAAAACATTCGGCGTGGAATAAAAACGGCTTCTCAGATTTATTAAATATAACACGGTCACTTCAGAAGCATTCGGTCATTTCATAAACATGGTGATTCTAGCGAACACCTGAAATGCGAATAAAAGTTAAGGAATTTTGAAAAAAATCAGAACATAAGGGATAGTGCTAGGCTTTTGAAAAGGCATTTCAATGGAAACGTTCGTTTAAATAGACTTTTCCTGCAGACAGTGATTGATTCAGTACTGTATTTGAGCAAACAAGAACTAACATTCCGTGACCATGACGAAAGCACCGACTCGATAAATCATGGAAATTTCATGGAATTACTTTCATTGTTGATATAAAGAATTCCTTTAGAAATTCAAAATCAATACGAAAAGATAAAAAATGTCTTCACAGATGACTCAAAAACTATTCAAAATGAATTAAGTGAATGTATTTCTGAATATATAAACGATCACGTTAAAAATGAAATAAATGAAGTTGAATGCTTTTCTATTCAAGTAGATGACACCACAGACATAAATTAGACTTCTCAGTGCTCTTTAATAATAAGATTTGTTGTTCGGAAGGTGTATTGGCTGAGCGATTTTTGGGTTTCCACGAAATTTTGGAACAGTTTGATTATCAACACAAATTAATAGGACAATGTAACAATGGGGCAAGTATAATGTCTGGAGACTTGAATGGACTCCAGAAAAAAATCAAGGATAAAGCTTCTCAAGCTGTTTTTGTTCATTGCTTAGCGCATCGTTTAAAACTTGTATTATAGCAGAGTTTTTCTAAAATTTCTAAGTGTCGAATATTTTATGCAAGTCTCAGTGGAATTCCTTCGTTTTTTCACCACTCAGCGAAGCGATCTTATACACTCACATCAACAACCGCAGGATGCATATTAACCATAACAGAAACTTTACAGTCCTCCACTTCGAAGTTAGTAAGTGTAATTGTTGAAGACTGGCATAAATTGGAGGAAGCATTAGAATTTCTCACAAACAGTGAACAATCAGACAAAGAAATCAATTCAACTTGCCGAGGAGTTTTTAAATGGTATGAACACTTTTGAATTTACATTTTTGGCAGTAGTATTTAATTAAATTTTTGGCTCCACCGATCTATAATTCAAAATTTTGCAAAAACATCACTAGACATAAAGTACTGATGTGTAACTCAAATTAAAACAACTCGTGAAATTTTGAGCCATAAAAGGAACGATGAGTAAGGCAAACCACTTTGTGCAAATAAAATTTAAGAGGATTTAGTACTTAATTTGAATAAGTAATATATATATATATACAGTATATATGTTTTCTCATCATTCATGAGGAAATATATATACTTATATATATATATATATATATTACTTATTCAAATTAAGTACTAAATCCTCTTAAATTTTATTTGCAAAAAGTAATTGCCTTAACGATGAGGTATTTGAAACACTGTTTGGAAAAGCTAGCAAAATCACAGAAATAAGCAGATCTATACGGGAATATGCTGCTCTTACAGAAGAAACAATTTTTCAAAATTGTATTGTATTTTGAAATTTCGGACCACATTCTTATGGAAATGGATATAAGATTTGAAGACTGTGAGAAACTTCAATTTGTCTGTCTTGCTGACACAACCAAGTTCGACCAATTTAATTCATGTTTTCCCTCCGACGCTTTTGAAAATCTACAACATTTTTACGGGAAAATATTTACTAAACTCCAGCGCCTTAAAAATGAACTGAGTCTTGTATACCGATGAAAAATTAAGGAATATATCGACTAAAGAACTTCTTCGAGTGCTTCGTGGAGATAACGACATTTTTGCAGAAGCTTGTAAATTGGTTTCCCTCATTTTAACAATTTTATCTACAAATGTGTCAGTGGAAAGAAGTTTTTCTTGCCTTTAAAGAATACAAACTTACTCAAGAAACACTATTTCTCAAGATAGACTTGATTCTTTGGCAAATATTTCTGTTCAGAAAGATATTTTATTGATGCTCACGAAGAAACAATCATTCTATGACGACATAATCGACAAATTTGCAGCTTTAAAAGAAAGAAGAATTGACCTAATATACATAAAATAGGTCAGTCCTCATATAGTGATTTTCATTGAAACAGTAGATATCTTTTCATATTGCTCTTGTAGCTCTTCACCTATTTTTCCAACCACGAGCCGCCACTGCACCACTCCTGTAAAATCATCCTACTAAAGCAGCTATGACTTTCACAGCTGAAATCACTCAGTGAGAGTGAATTCACTCACCTACTGATTTCATCATCTATTCTGTTCCCCCTCATCAAACATGCTTCTTAAATGCACAAACTCATTCCCATGATCTAATTGTGTACCATTCAGTGCTAACAGTTCCTTGATCAAAACCATGGCTTTGGTTTTCCTGTATTTATACTTTCTTTTGAATTTTATGCATACTTCTTTCATTCTAGACAGCATACTCTGCAACTCACTTTTGCTTTCAGAGAGCAGGACTGTATCACCAGCATACAACAACATGCACACATTGGAATCACTGGCATACCGCAAAATGTGGAAGCCCCCCCCCCTTCCCGCAAGAAACATTCAGGGGCCCTTTTTTTTAATCATTCAATTTTAATATAACACCCACATTCATTTCAGTGCTTAAAAGCCAATTTTGCATTTGTATTCAAATTACCAATAATTTAATATCTAACTCGATTTTACAACAATTTCATGTAAATCCTGCTTAATTTTATATTATATCTAAACTCATAACATTTAAAAAATGTAATTCTAAGATCAAGATGTTTATTCGCCTCCTGACTATGTAAATTTTGTTAGATTTTGCATCATGCTGAGGTCACTATTAATATTAACAGCAGAGCTTGCATCATTTCATTAACACTTAAGAGTGAAGTTTTGGTAGTGAAAATTTGTAAGTATAAGACTGTTTCTAACACTAGTAAATAACATTATATTGAAATGTGTATTAAAAACGATTTACTTAGAAGTACATAAAAATAGAATTAAAAAAAATTTTGTAAGGAAAATCCTTCGAAAAAAGATATTAGATGTATGGTAATAATTTCTACTAGTACCAAGTAGAAATACATATATAAAGTCAGTAAACCTCTTAGTTTTCAGTAAACACATATATTTACCTGGAAAAAAATTTCATTATGTGAATCGTCTTTGTCTTCCAGCAGTTCTTTTAGCAAAGTCATCCACCTGGGAGTTTGTGTCTAGTTTTCTCGCTCTTTCCACTTCAATGGTTATTATGCTTAATGCTGACAAATTTTCTTGCGCCATCGAACTTCGTAGGTAGTTTTTAACAATCTTGATTTTTGAAAATGATCTTTCTGCACTTGCAACTGTTATGGGAAGTGTTAAAAACAGTTTCAAGGCTATTGCAACATCAGGGACACTAGGAAGTATGATGTGATTTTTAATTAATAGCAGTTCAGCTAAATCTTTCACTGATCTGTTTTTGATTTCGATTATGTCTTACGCAGTGTGTTCTGTATTAACTGCCAGGGAAATTCATGTGAAAGATCATCAGAATATTGTTCAGCTAGATTTTCTGCTGATTTATATAACTTGTCATCTGTTTCGTCTACCATATTTAAAGGATACAAAAATTCAAATTTTGTGATGGTATTGTTCATACTAACAAAGCGATTTTTCATTTGGTTAGCATGATGTCAATATTTGCATAAAATAAATTGGTTTTAAAAGATTTTTCTAGGTCATGGAGACATTGGTCTTCACTGAGCTCGCCAAAAAACTTTTTAGTGCGAATTTTCCTTTTTGTTATAAACTTGCATTCAGTCCTTCAAGTATTAGCAATAGTTTCAGCGGTTGCTTTCACTTCAGAAAATTTATTTCTATAATCTTGCAATTGCTCTGCTGCATTCCCTAACAATGTGGTCGCTTTGCATAGGCTTTGTTCTGGTGCCTGAAGAGCTTTGGATACCGAATGAGTCATCTCCAATACCTTTGACTGAATAACGGTGTGTAAGAGGAACTCATATGATTCCATATACTTTTTTAAAGTGTTTACTTCATTCCATTCTTCAGCTTTTGTGGATACCAGAGTCAAGTAACTAAGGGCTTTCATTATATCCAAATATCGAAAGTGTACAGCTGAAAGTGTATTGTGCCTCGAGGACCATCTGGTTGGGCATGACTTCTGCAAGGCAGGAACCTTTTTTTCATATGTTTGCATAAGTTCCGATCTTTTAATGCTGTGACTGAAGAACACATAGTCTTTGAATATAATCATAAAACGTAACAATTTCAGGAATTTTACCAGAGTCATTAAGGACCAAATTTTAATTATGAGCTGCACAATGCACATAGCTTGCATTTCTTTCCATTTCTTGGATTCTTTCTTGTAAACCAGTATAAACACCCACTCATAACTGCAGCTCCGTCATACCCTTGCCCTCTACATTTGTTTACAGAGATATTTTTACTTTTCATGGCATCTAGAATTTTGGCTGTTAAACTTTCAGCACTACCATCTGAAATACAATTTTGAAATATGTAAAAATATATGTAAAAATCCAAGAAAACTTTCAATTATTTGCAGCTCTACTGATGAGTCCATTAATATCAGAATTGACTACGACATAACAAAACACAAGGCTCAGTTGATCCTGCTTTGTAACATCCTGGTCCAAGGTAAGGGAATACAAAAGTGACTGAATTTCCGAAATTATTTCATTTTCGATTTTTGTTGCTAACATACTGATAAATTCATTTTGAATTTTAGGACTTAAATAAGTCATTTTGCTCTTTTTATCTCTTCTTTCAGTCAGTAATTTTGCAAGTGTAACATCATATTTCGATAATAGTTCAATAATGGCCAAAAAATTTCCACTGTGTGCTTCTCCCAAATTCTCACGATGTCCTCTAAAGGCTACATGACATGAAGCTAACGTAAGTGTGACATCAATTGTTCTTTTTAAGATTTCTTTCCAGAACTTTATGTCCTCCCTTCGATAGCTGTCTAATTGTAAATTGACGGTACAGTCGTTTTTCCATAGTGCTTACATAACACACGCTTGTAAGTGGCATTGTGAGTTTTTATGATCCTTTATTTTTTTCGACAATCCTTACCAGTCACAAAAACCTTTTGTTCACGTGGGGTTGTAGTAACTGGAATCTCTTTCTGCAAACTGAAATCTCTTTCCATGGTTCGCAGTAGGCTGCATCTAGTTTTTGGAATTGCACAGCCACATTCGAGGAATTTTTTGCCTATCTGATGTTGTTTTATAATAATACTCTTCCAAGAAACACCTTTTTTTATCATCACGAGGAAATGGGTCTTTCGGTTTACAGGAGGCTCCATAGCTGATAATGCTGTTTTTCAAGTTTATATCTGTCGTGTCAATTGGATAAAATCCGTGATCAGTGGGGTTTTCTAAACTTGAATTAAATGCATTATTTTCCACAGGAGGTGCACATTCACCCTCGGTACAGATGGAGATGGGACTACAGGCTTCATTAGCAGAAGCAGCAGCATATTCAGATTCAGAAGTATCTTTCGCATCAACATTTACATTTCCAGACCTCTCAGAATCACTTTCCTTTCCACGGTTACTAAGATCTTCAGGCCCATGATCACTTGTTGACAATGTAGCACTTTTATCCTCTAAAGGTGTCTTAAAATAAGTAGAAACTTTAGTCAGCAATTTTGCATTTTCTTCTTGAAATTTCTTTCTTTTTCTCTTGTCCGTGTCGCTGATATATTTCCGTTTAGCCAACATGCTGGTTACAAAACTACATACACTATACAACACAGCTCTTAGAGACAGCGTAACGTATGATTTGCTTAGTTACCTTTTCTTCCTAGAACTATGGCAGGCAGGAAGCAGTCTTCGTAGTGATGTGACCTACACAGGAAGGTGGGGGGGGGGGGGAGAAGCAGGGAGAACAAAGGAGGCTTTAGAAAGGAAAGCTAACTTCACCTCCTCCCACAGTGTCTTCCTTAACCACCAGCTGACCTTGAAAAAAATCATGCTGTGCTTTTTCAGGAAAGTCATTTTTAGAGTGTTTCGTGGGACATCGTTTATATGTGTTTTGTGAGACATCGTTTATGTGTTTCATGGGACATGGCGTACCGTAAGCTCCCGCAACCCCTGCAGTCCCCCCCCCCCCCCCCGCACTGCAGGGATTGCGGGGGCTTACGGTGCGCACCTTATTGGAATTCTTAAGTACTGTATGTCTATTTTGGTATCATTCATGTATACATCCATAAATCTATTAAACAATCCTGGAGGTATTCCAGTTTATTCTGACTCCTGCATCAATGGTAAACGAACTGGATTAAAACACCATTTACTTGCACACATGCTCTACTGATGGCATACATAGCTTTCACACATCCAAGTAAATTTCCAGTTGTACTATAATTTGTCAAAACGCAGAAGCACCTTGTTTGCTTTATCATAATCATTTTCCAATATTCGGCAAAAACTTGGTTAGCAACAGAAAGATATTTTTTAATCAGCATACGCAATGGAAAAGTTTCTAAGTATGTACAAGCCACAAAAAATTAGCATTATCCATTAGCCTATTACATTATTAAAAGCCATTATTAAGCATTAGTACAAAGTATCACTATTACATCTCCCCAATTCTGAGTGAGAACCCTTAACTCCAAACACAATTGACAGATTTCACCTGACCAATCAATAACACTGTCATGTTCCTTTAGCATATCAGCTGTGTTCTGCTATCTAGTCCAGGGGACCTATCATTCTGCAGATATTTTATAGCTTAAATCTCTTCTTTTGAGATATCTCAGAAGAAGATATTTATAAAGCTATATCAGATTTTAATTAAGCAGTGTTGCTGCATCATCTGCTTCTCCTTCAAGATCATCTCTGATTTAATTTTCTAAGAACTCATAGAAGTATTCACTCCATATGTAGCATATCTCAAGCTCCCAGATCATCCTACAATCCTGTTCCTCACACTTCTTAAAGTTTTACTTCCCTTGTTTTTTTTTTCTCTACCTCTTGTATACTTCAATGAATAAACTCCTGTCTTCCCCCAAAAAAAGCTAGTTCTTTTCTGTCCACCTCATTGTTTGTACACTTAGCATTACTATGGAGAACCAGTTTTGGTGCTTGACTCTTTTAGGTGTGACATTAATCAGAAAGGTTATCTTTTAACTTCCCTTAGTATAATTTCACTGTTCCACCAAGCATCACTTTTAATGCTATCCAACTTCACAGTACAGGTTGAACTTATTTATAGTGAGCATGGCAGGACCAGCACTTTTGCTCATTAAATACAAGTTCTTGTAAAATCAGGGCTTTAAAAATCGAAAGAAAAAGTCAAATGTAATAACTCATTTGTAAAACAAAAATACGTAACAAATAGCTGCCAATAAATGTGAAGCAATAAAGGAAATAAATATGTACTGAATACAGGTATACCTACTGGATAAGGAAGATGTGTAGAGTCAGGAAAAATATATTGTAGTGTATGCTACACATGCATAATGGTTATGGGGTAGCCATAGTGCTATAAAATAAATTAATTCTTATGCATATTTTTTCTTCTGTATAGGAATGTAAAAGTTGCCTAATTTAGGAATTTTTTTTTTTTTTTTTTTGTTTTTGTTTTTCATCTGTTACTTTGTGTCTAATTATGCTCATTGCATGGAAAATGTTGCTGTTTTCCCATGACTTCAAAGAAATTTTGAATCTTCTCCACATGCTCCAAAGCTACTGAATAAATAAGTTGGTGGCAATTCTTCATGAAACTCATTGTCACTATTGTTATTGTCTGTCGGTTTATCATTTTGAGCTGCTTGTAGTGTCTCACGAAGAGTGTCATCTGCACTGGGTAAATTAGATGTCATCACATCATCATCAGCAGAAACATAATTTTCAAATTTAGTGACACCAATTTCTAAATTTTGTTGTGATTGAAAGTGGGTCATCAGTTTCCTCTTTTTCAGAGTTTCCATCTTCCAAAATCTGCAACTCAACCTTACGGAACGAATTTCTGACCGCCCCCACCCCTTTCTTTTTGTCTTGTTTCTACACACATCTGACATCAAACAAACTAATTTGAGTATATTTACATACAAGTGCATCAATATTAATTGCTTCCCAAAGTTACTCTTAAAACTTCTTATGACCTCATGGGCTGCATACAGATTGTTGATTTTTTGGTAAAAATTCAATCTGGATGTTCGGTTAGTCCTGTGGTGATGGGATGAACTGAGCAATTGTGTATAAGAAGCAGAATTTTGCACTTTTGTTTCCTAAGTTCTTGATCCAATTTAGAAATGTGATTTGTAAAAATATCTGAAGTCATCCATGCTTTTTACTGTTGTCGTAGTTGACCAGAAGATTTTTCTCATTTTTTAGAGCATCTTGGGTTTTTTGACTTGTCAACAATTAAAAGCTTTATCTTGTTGGAGCCAAGCATATTAGCACTGTTCATCCATTTTTCAAAGGCTTTCATTTGATGCACCTTCTCCTTTAAACTTTAGAGTCTGTGAGAGAGTGATATTATATATACATTAAAAAAAAAAAAAACACCCAACAAACACACATTCCATCAGGATTATAAATGGTGTCCATGGTGTTGTCCATTTTTAGTTTGGACAATCTTTCATCCAAATAATTTGAAATATCTTCCATGTTTGCAGGCTTTGCTTCCCCGCAGGTTTTTCCAAAACAAATGCTATGTGTATTCTTAAAGCTCCCAAGACATCTGTTTGAACATACGAAATATGAATATCCCAGGTGGATAGCAAATTTCTTTGCTTGAACTTTCAAGGTTGAGGGGAGGTGCACTTAACAGGGAAATCAGCATTATGTTGAACAGTAACCACTTTATCAAAGCTTCATGTAAATCTTCACATTTCTTCAGTCATTTAATCACCACTTTTTTTTGTTTTGTTATTATTTTTGTTGTTGTTTTTTAATGTCATTTTCAGAACATTTGTTTTTCCACAGCATGGAAACAGTAGATGATGAAATTTCATATTTTTTGCTCATTTCTGCATGTTTTTTTTTTTTTTTCTGTTCTTCAAACTCTGGGATAATCTCAACTTCATCTTTCACAGATAAAATTCTTTGCCTTGACACTGAGAAAATTGCTTGAATTGATGCCACTTTAAAATGCCTTGTTTGTGCCATGATTGAATGCAGAGTGAGCTTGTACTTGAGAATGACCTATCCAAGAGTTATTGAGTTCTCTCATTCTCTATTTCTTTCTTTCTCTCTCCAGTTTTTGCTGCTAGCTATGACAGCTGCCACATAACGATCTTAATTCGCAGTGTGAGATGTGACTTAGAAATGGATAGTGATCTCACCCCTCCTTTCCCAAGGTGTTTGATTACATGCTTGTGATGTTATTGTATTGTATTCTAATTTTAACGTATCAGAAGTTGGCAGCAGTACTCATTGTTTACATCCGCTCTGAGTATGTTAATGGTATGATCTCTGTTCGATTTAGCTAGGAAATGAAACGTGTATGGTTAAACGGCAGTCATATTTCTTTGTTGATTAAAGCCTAATTATAATGCAGGTGAGTTTTAGTGTTATTATTTTTCTCATCAATTTAATCAACAAAGATAGAAGAAAGATATAAATAATCATGGACAAGTATTTACGACTGGAGAGATTTGACGTGGAGCCATCTGCCACATCTGCTGACAGGCAGTGGGCGCATTGAAGCACACGTTCAAAAACTTTCTTGGGCTATATTGATGGAGTATCTGAAAATAGTAAATTGCAACTATTAACTAATTATGTTGCACCTAATGTATATCAGTGAATGTAAAACTTATATTGATGCTATAGCTATTTTGGAATCTTTATATGTTAGGCCTAAGAAGGAGATCTATGCCCAACATAGTTTGGCTACACGACGTCAACTGGCCGAGGAGTCTACAGATCAATATTTTCAGGTCTTAAAACAAATGAGCAAAGATTGCAACTTTAAAAGTGTTTCGGCTGAGCAAAATAAGAATGAATACATCAGAGATGCCTTTATTAGAGGATTGAAGTGTGTTCGCATACGCGAGCAACTTTTAGAAAACATGTTTCTCTCTCTCTAGAAGCCACTTTTGATCAAGCTAGGGCTTTGGAAATGGCAGAACAACACTCTGTTTCGTACTCGGGGCTGGTGGATGCTGCAGCTACTACTCACATAAATTATTGTGTTGAGATAGATACTGGTACATCTATTACGACAATCGTGGCTTTGACTGGAACAGAAAGGTGCTATTTTTGTGGAAGAAATTGCCACCCTAGAACTTCTTGCCCTGCCAGAAATGTTGCATGTTGAACATGTGGGAAGAAAGGACACTTTCAGAGAGTTTGTAAATCAAAAACTACTAGACCTACTACAGTAGCCTCTGCTTCATCTGCCTCAGTTTTGGCTGCTGCACCTACCTGCCTTTCGAAGTCTACAGTAGCTATTAAAATAAACAAAGTAAATGTGAGTGCTCTAATAGATACAGGAAGTTCACTAAGTTTTATTGATCAGACCCTTGTAAATAAATGTCATATACAAGTACTACCTTATAGTGGCAAAGTCGCTATGGCCAACTCCTTACTATTCACTGAAGTTATAGGCCATTGTAGTGTCAATATTGAAATGGAGGGACACACTTATAAAAACATAATGATGTTAATTATGAGAGATCTTTGCTCTGATGCCATAATCGGACTAGACGTACTACAGTGTCATACCTCTGTGGAAATTGTCCTCCATGGTTTACAGCCTCCACTCAGGATTTCTGGCTTGACCATTACAAATGTGCCTCCAGTCTCTCTGTTTGCTAACCTTACGTCGGATTGTGTGCCTATAGCTACAAAATCTAGAATACACTCAAAAGGTGATAGTCAGTTTCTGGCTACAGAAATTGAAAAGCTCCTGCATGAAGGTGTGATTGAGCCTAGTAATTCTCCATGGCGTGCTCAGGCTTTTGTGGTTAGAGGAGAAAATCACAAGGCTAGGATGGTTGTAGATTATTCACAAACTGTAAATAAATTTACCATGTTAGATGCTTACCCTCTACCTAGAATAGAAGAGATAATTGCTAAAGTTTCGGCAAATGAGGTGTACAGTGTCATAGATCTGAAAAGTGCATATCACTAAGTACCCATCCTGGAGTCTGAGAAGCCATACACTGCTTTCGAAGCCTGTGGGAAGTTCTACCAATTCCTACACGCTCCCTTCGGAGTTACAAATGGAGTGGCTTGTTTTCAAAGAGTGATCGATAGAATTATCCAGGAGGAGAACCTAGAAAATGTTTTTCCATACCTGGATGACGTTACTGTTTGTGGGAAAAATCAAAATGATCATGACAGGAATATGGCAAGGTTCCTAGCTGCTGTTGAGAAAAATAATCTCACGTTGAACAGGGGAAAATGTCAATTTTCTGTTAGGACTGTGAACTTACTTGGTTACATTCTAACAAAAAACTATCAAGCCAGACCCGAATTGACTGGGACTTCTTTTTGATGTACCTATACCTAAAGATAAAGCTTGCTTACGACGTGCTCTGGGTATGTTTTCACACTACAGTAAATGGATACCTAGATTCTCCGAAAAGATTTGACCGTGCAAAAAATAAATAAAATGCTTTCCTCTATCTGAAGAAGCTACTTCAGTATTTTGTGCTTTAAAAAATTACATGGCTAAAGCCGCACTAGCTGCAATAGATGACGGAGTACCATTTCAGGTAGAAACTGATACTCCTAATTTTGCTATAGCCGCTTCTCTGAGCCAAGCAGGAAGACCAGTTGCTTTCTTCTCTAGAACCCTCAGCAGATCTGAACAGCAACACTCTTCA